>JAXGFM010000012.1:7502500-10002500 GCA_039880935.1 Streptanthus diversifolius | reverse complement strand
GGTTAATGAAGCTATGTTTGTGGATGATCTAATGGTTGTTGTGTGGATGAAATGTTTTGACAAGATTAACATATTGATCAATTTGATTAGACTGACATGCCATGATAACAGTTTTCTGGATAATATTTTCAAAATCTAGTAAAAGTTTCATTACTATTCACAAGGGTTTCTTAACTACAATAAAAATATGTTCATAATTTCGTCATTTTTAGTTTATAAGTTCAACTTCATTTACATGTGTTATTAACGTTATCCTATATTTCCATCTTCTATTGAGTGTTTTTTATTTGTTAAGTGTCTATGATTTAAATTTGAACAGCTGACTTTCTTTTGGGATTAAGAATTGGATTCACCGGATTCATCACAAACTTAAACGAACAAGTCATCAGAAGAATGATCAGAAGTGTGATCAGAGATCTAGTGGTCACAGGAGGACTGATCAGAGAATCAAGAGAGCTGTACAGAGAAACAGAGATACATATGCAAAACATGGTGACACACAAAGAAAAATATGTGAATGCTTGTAAAAAACAATTAGCAAAAATAATAAAACTTCAAGAAAGCTTGTTACAAGAGAAAGAGAAGCAGTGAGGATTCAAAGAACATGGCGAAGGGGCAGAGCCTAACTCACACAACACTTTCATTGCAACAAAAACTTTAGAGACCACATTCATCTCACTTCTGTTGAATTCAATTTCTAACCCATTTAATTTCTTAATGAATCTTCGAGTAGCCAGAATCTATGAGTTTCAGTGTTGATCTTTAAACCAATCTTGAACACTAGTTGAAGCATTTTGTAAATAATCAAATTCAAACCAAAGGCACTCAATCTAAATGCTAACAGTGAATCGTGGTTTTCCATCTGTTCAAATCAGCATGTATTCTTTGTGTTTAAATAGGTCATGATCCCTTTTAGATTCCAGACCATGAGATTTTTTACAAATAATAGCAAGAACATCACACTTTTGACCTTGTGATTTGCAGGGGAAAGCATACTAAAAGTTCCCATGCCTTGAGCTTTGAGAGTTGATAAGTCAATTCTGAACCTGAAATGAATTATTGCCAATGAGAGTTTTAACTTTACATTATCCTCAGGCTAGTTTATACACAGAGAAGGCAGGGACCACCTCTTTTACTTCAACTTGAGAAACTACTTCTCTTTTTGTGCTTGATAAAAAAACCTCACCTGAAATCACTTGTGTTCTCGTGAGTTTGATCATTAGTCTTCACCATTACTTCTTCTTAGAACACAGAATGACTTCAACCTCCAAATCAACTCCAGACCTCCTGAATCCTTTACAAAGTCACTCTAGTCTCGTTTACTCCACCTAAGACCATAGCTTCTTTTTCTCATTTGTTCACTCAGATTTCCCTCTGACATCTTCCTCCTACTTCCTTTTATACTTTCCTCATGTAAAATTGCGTCGTAGCCATCCAAATATTCTCTGACGAATCAATTTTGTTTTTTTTTTTAATCCAACAACATCTTCATATCTGTCACTAACCCCTCCTCCTTTTTACAAAACAAACTCACACGAATAAGAGTATGACACATAACAGCAAATCATCAAAGATGTGCTTATCTCCGAGACACAACCAAATCAATCCCAGTTTAACTTTCTTATCTTCTTCAGATTGCGGTTAAACTGAAACTCAGCTCCAATTCCTTCATCAAAGTTGTATCCACAGAGCTTCAAATTTTATATGTTTTAACTTTGCTAATATTCTCTCCACTATGAATACAGAAACAGAGGTTTAACAAGAACCAACTACTCAGGTTTCTCCATCACTTATCTCAGGATCACACCCGTTTTTAAGAACAAACATGTATAATTTCCTGTTTTTCCAGAAATGCCATACATTAAAAATAACCATTCCTGCACAATTGTAATTAGTAAACTCCATGTTTGACCGAGAGCTTTATTTCCTGTTTTTTTCCAGCTGTTACTGCATCACTTTCACACGCCTATATTCAACATATTTCCATTCATTGGCCTCTACTCTGCCTTTGAACTTATGTTTATGAGATTCTACTCACATTAGTTCTAGCTCTTCTAAAGACTGTCTAGACATTGCTGAGCTTTTCGGTACAGCACGAGTCTCTTCGTGCATGACAATCTCATTCATCGAAGAAACTGTTCTTGCACTGCCATGAAGTGCTTCATAAGTAGACGTAGTGGATGAGGCTTCCTTTGCAGATAAGTTTGTAGAACGGTCTAAATTAAAACTGGCGACATTATTATTGTTTGACTGATACGGAAATGCGAAATCCTTAATCAATTCTTGCCTGACTTATGTTTATGACATCATAAGCAGACGTAGCAGATGAAGTTTCATTTGCCGAGTACTCTTAACTTATCTCTCATAGGAACCAAGCTTATCACCATAGACCTGCAAAATTTAAATTACAAGTCAATGACATGGTACAAGGAGTCAGGTTAAAGTTTGGTGGAATCACAATCAGAGCTACAAAATTATGCCGAAAGGCTCAAAGCTTTCAAGACAAACAAGTGACAAGACAACTAAGCAGTGGTTGACCTACTGTCCAATCCAGAGTAGAGTAGTGAACAAACATCCGGAAATTCATCCAACTATCATCTTCTTTTGTTTTTTCATTGGCATTATCTTCAAATCTCTTCTCCACCGCATCTTTTACCGGTTCCATTCGATTCTTAGAAGCAGCTGAGTTAGTGAAAAGGCTCTAAAGCACTTCTCTCATAGCAAGGCCACAAGAGACTATACCAAAGTATTCTTTATCATATAGTTTCCTGCGTTATGCACGCTCAATTATAATAATTTTAAAATTCAAATATAATTTTAGTTAGAGTTATTTAGTTTATAATTTATCTTTGTTTTTTTTCATTTTTTGTCAATCTTTGATTTTACAAAATTTAGCTGCGATTTGCTTTGTTTTGTTTGGTTTAATAAAATTTATATGAAGCAAATATCCTTAATGATGGTGCTCAAGCTACATACGATATAATGTATAAAAAACCAGCTATTTCTTTTAAAAAACTTTACAATTTCTGTATGCAAATTTAAATAACAACACTCAAAAGTTTTGATGTATTAAGTAAAACTATATAAATGATCTAATGAAATTTTAGCTATAAGTAAACACACAAAAAATAGTCATATTTTAATACATTATCTTAATTATATATACATAGGTTCATGTAACTATTAATTTATTTTTTCTAGGAATTTTAAAAATTATTAGTTTGTTATATTTTTCTTAATTTTGAAATCTGTTCGATTTAGTAGGGACAAAATTTACTAGTTTATCATGATTGTTAATTTATCATTATAGACGTTTTACTGTATAATAGTAACTAAGCACCAAAATATATTAGTTTGCAAACAATTCAGAAGTTTGGACAAAATCGAAACCAAAAGAAGTTTTGTTTGCCAATTGTCCTAAGAAACATCTTATTCTGATCTGGAAATAGTATAAAACAAAAATCTATAATTTCCGGATGCATACATATATCATATATGCTTAAAATTTACGAGACCCGATTGATTCAAATATATCATCATCACTAAATTTGATATTAAAAAATAGGAGTCCAACTTAAAGAAGATGGAGAAAGGGGTTGTAAACTAGTCTGAGAAGAAGAGCCTGATGAGGAAGTATAAGACGATAATGAAGACCAAGAAGTTGCCAAAACACCGTCATTGGTCGGAATATTTTTCATTACCGGAGCCACTACATCTTCTAGAAGCCCCTGTCGGCCCCGGCACTGATCAAGTGGGAAAAACAATTCATCTTCCAGGTTTGCCCGTGTGTTTCCATGGGCCGGATGATTTTGGTAGGTGGGTTCGACTAGTTCGGCTTGTTTGTTTTCTTCTTGGATTTGTGAATTTTGGTTGATTTCGAAGGTTTTATGTGGATCATCGTGCTTAAGTATTTTGGGCTTTTTATTCGGCCTACGCGTGCTATTGGGTAGGAAGAAAGGATAGGCGAAGTGCAAGTGGAAACCCTCGTAGGTGATAATATATGTGTTAGGCTCATCAATTGATCTCTCCACTTGCTTCTTTGCATTGCATATTGGGTTTGTGCACTTGTAATAACTCCTACACATAAATCAGATATAGTAGTAACATTAGGCTTGTGACCAATAGTGTACTAGAAAAATTCAATATGCCAGTTTTATATTGGTTTTGGCCAAACCAAAGAAGTATATGAATCCGAATTCTGAAACAAAGTATGTATATGTTATACGTACCTTGGGTTAGGGCTATTTTTGATGGATTTTTGACCATACTTTCTCCATTTGTATCCATCATCACTCATTCCTTTACAATTGTTGTTCACCTTTATTGTGTACCTATCCACCTTGCTCCAAGTAAATCTTCCTAATATTGGGACCCTTAATATGAACAAACAAGACACATGTGTAAATTTTTATTGAAGGCTGATATTTTTACAGAAACTTTTTTAAAAGTGATAGAGTTATTAAAGTTGAAAAAGTTATCTATATATTTACCTTGATTTGGAGATTTGTTGGACTGGGTGGGTTAGGGGTTCAACCATGGCTAGAGCCTCTGCGATATCTTGGATTCGTGGACCGGAGTCAAGCTTTGATGAGACTAACTTTTTGGTAACGTAATCTTCATTTGGCATGAGCCTAAAATCTTGTTCTTGTGGTAGAAAGAAGAGAGGTGGCTCATTAACAAAAAGCTCGTCAACGGCGTTGTTTCCATACTTTCTCGTCCACTCAGAGAGCTCTTCTTCTGCCATATGAGTATGGTAACAAGAAAACACTTACGAGCAAGTGGAGAGATAAAGATAGAGACAGAGAAGTTTTTTGTTGTTTAAACATAAAGGTGTGTTGAATTTATATTCAAACTTCTTACATATTTAATTCTAAATGTAGAATCTAAACTAAATTTACAGATATAATACTAAAACTAATCGTCCCTATTTAGTTTGTGTTCAATAAGTTTTTATTTATTATTTGTAACTAGAAGAGAACCAACGCTGATTCACGGATTTATTCTAATTTATATAAAAATTTTAAAAATTATTTCAATCATCAAATCAATATTCTCTTTTATTTTTATTTATAATTTTTTTGATAATCCTAATAATTTGCGGGAGAAAACATGCACTAATACACAAAAAATTTTAGTGTGTTATAAATAATATACTTGCATATGTTTATTTTAATTATCAATCTCTTCTTACATTTCTATGATTTTTTTGGTCATCTTTCTGATGTCTTAAATATGTCATTTAAAAAGTATTTACTTATTCCTCCAATTCTTTTTATTTATCTCAGTCCCAATATTATAATATTATTTTCACTAATTTAACTTACCGTTCTGATTTTATTTATTTTATATATATTTTATTATATTTATTTATTTATTTTTAAAATTTATATATATTTTAATATAGGTTCTTCAATTTTTGATTTTTTTTTGATTTTTATAATTTTCTTCTTTGATTGTTATTGAATAGTTTTATAACTTAAGTTTTTTAACCTATTAACCTCATTTTTTAATAATTTTTTGACTTATGTATTAAAATTTAATTATTTTTATTAATTCGGAGATGACATTGTGGAAAATATAAAATATGATTTTAAATCTTATATTATATAATATTTATATTTTATAATGTATTAAAGTTAAAAATCTGAGTTTTATTTATATTTTTATATTTTAAAGATAAATTAAATTAAATAGTTTAAAAAATAACGTAGACCAATTAAAAAACTGACGTGTTGACACTGAAGTGCTCTTCTTCATCATTTATAGTATATATAGATACATTGCTGAGTTAAAGTGATAAATTTATTTTTTTCTCTTAATAATTATTAAGATTTGGATCCATGCGGTGTGGGTTTAAATCTATCTAAAAACAAAGAGAAAAGTTTACATGATGGAATAGTTACAGCCATCAATAAGAATTACTAACTCGGTTGAAAAACTAACAAGGCAAAGTTTTAGAAGTCATATGATGGAATGATATTTGGGAAGAGAATTACATATTTTGATTTTCCATCTAGAAGATATACGGACCTTAACCCAAAGCCCCTTCCTAATCACTAAGTAAAAACAATAGTAGGCTAGTAGCTAATGCTCTTAAACGTAAACCACACTTTGATAAAAATGATAATATATAATAATATTTATATGTGGATGTAGACTGAGTGATTTAAGTGTAAGAATGTGATTGTTTTCAAATGACCATAACATACATGATGAGTTGTGTTAGTGACGTAGATGTGTCACCATTCCGTCCACTCAAGTTCAAATCCATGTTATGTGTTAATATTTAATTTGATTTCAATAAGATTCAAATTAGGGTGGATGATCAAATATTAACGTTAATTTTAGGGTATTTGAACAGAACAGGCTTCAATTAAGACAGATGATCAAATATTATGGTGTAATATCGAGAATTTAAATAGAGTATAATATATTATAGTGGTAATTTCTACGGGAGTTGTTGTTACTAAGCCGGATGAAATAAAAAAAGAGTCCATAAATTATTTTTGTTTTGGTTTTCTTCAATCGCAAACAATTCAACATGATGCAAGTGATCTTGGCATTCCAATGGCAACGGTCCTGATTAAGCATTTGGTAAAACGCTATTTTTTGCTAATAATTTTCAGTTGATTTCTTCGATCATAAAGTGTATTACCAATTTTTGTTATTGGGTTTTTGGTTTACAAATATATATGTAAATCATACTGTAATTTAAGATTTTAAATATGTTTTCATCTGTATATTTTGCGGACTCTAATTATATATATGTATATTTGGTGATGATATGCATTAATAGAGTTTAAATTCGGTAAACATTAACACAAATTACTATGACACATATTATGATTTATTTGTAAATCTTCCTTTTAAAACGATAAGGCAATAATGCATATTTTGTCAGAATTTGAACTTGCGACAACCTATAACATGACTACCATTAAATGGGTCATCTTATCATTAGTTTTTTTTTTTCTTTGTAATGTCCACATGTTTCATGAATCAGCCGTCGTGGCTAAATTTGTAAGCTTTATATCTTAGGTCCCATACATTAATAAATCGAGTTTTTTTGTTACTATGTGGCTTTGACTTTGCGATGTAAAGACAAAAGAACATATAGTGTGACTTGGTAGCGGACAGAAAAAAGGTTAGGGTTGACTTAGTGGTTTAAGTTTTGTCGTCTCTGCTATTGAGGAATTGGTTTTTGGATTTTTCCTTCTTAAATGATCCAAAAAGTCAACCTTATTTTCTATTTGACTATTTGCACTGGTAGTCAACAAATGTAGACAGTGCCGTTCATAAATGTAAATTTAGAAACATTTGCCTATATTGTCGCTTTTTGTAATCGTAATTTTGAGAGTCATTTGAATTATAGAAGCTTAATAAAAGAGGGTTTTTTTATTAACTTCCATAATGAGTTCCTGTGACCTTTCACGAAGTTAAAAACTAGATTGAAATTTGTTACAAAATTATGGTTTTATATAAAAAAGTCAGCCAACATTAAAATAGAGTGTCTGAAATGTTCTCGGGAGTAAACTAAAGAGTTCAAAGTCAACCGCGTTGCATGACTACAATTGAGGATTAATCTTGGAACATAAATTTTGATTAGAACGCTTTTTGTCCATGTAGATCATGTTCTAATTTGGAATCTCAATTCCTCTTTGGTTTATAAGGAAGATGGTAACTTCTGGAATCAATCAAAGCATTGTTTGTATTGGGTGCCAAGTTAAAGAATTGAAAGGTGGAATACTTTCTACCTTCACTAAATTCGTTTAAAGAAAACAAGTTTCGACGATTAAGACTTTTTTTATAAAAAGAAAAAGAAACCTTCATGCACAACTGGAGGAAATGTTTAGTGAACGAGTAGTTAAGACACTTACTTAGGTTCGGATGGTGTTTGTCCCTGTTATGGTGGTGCTCAGGAAGAAACGATATTTGACTGCCCTTTTGTAATAATTTACACCCTAATGTTTGATACCCTCTAATTTAATATGAAGTAGAATCTTGTCGCTTCCTCATTGCATCCAAGATAACTTTGGCTGCATCAGCCATATGTTGTTTGTTGACTCTTGCAAAGACATAGTCCATTGTGCATTTTAAGTTATTTACCTCTCCTTCTCTCCACGCACTTCTGCCTCCCAAATTATACCCACACCCCATTCGTCTAATCCAAAAAAAAATCCGCAGTTATAATCACGTCCTACATGCTTCTTTGATTTCTATATTTGAGTCATGTTGGAAAACAGGTCCTCTGTTGTTTAAGCCAGATACTTAATACAGAGGCTGGCTGCAAATATGACTTAAAAGAGATCAAAGAATGTAGAAAGTAAGTAACATCTTACACGAATTTGAGGGCTGACTGTATGAACCATTCAGTGACTTGTGTTACAAGCAATCGTTTACAATAATATAATATTGATACAAATCGAAATAAAACAATAGAAAAACGAGATTACTGTTTTAGACGACAATCGAGGCCTGCTATGCAGTGTCCTTAGACAGAAATTCGCCCTCACTTCTCCAAGTCCTTGGCGTCCGCCTAGAGGATACAACGATTAACAGTTCTTCACTGCCGGATTTGATATGAATGTTATCAGAATGATATTTGGAGATTTAGATGTTTTTGATGGTTTTTGTGTATCTAAACAATGCCATGTATGTCCCTTTATATAGAAAACCAAAAGGTATTTCGAATGGACTCAAATGAATGGCCACAAACGAAAGGACACAAGTGAAAAGACACAAGCGAATAGACACATATTTTCAGACACCAACAATACCCCACATTTTCTATTCAAACTCTAACAATACCCCACATTTGAATAGAAAATAAGATTTTTTATTCTGAAACGTCGATAAAGTATGCATTGAATCGGTGTCTTTTGGACTTGAACCGTTCTTAGTGTTTACTTATCGGATTCACTTTGTGAGATAGTGAACGATGTTCTTGAACTACTCACATTTTATAGTAAACCAAGACAATAAGCAACACACATACCATATCTTTCATATTTTAATCCTTACGGTTGTGTTCATTTTGGTCCTGAACATGTCCTTCATTCATGAGATAACTAGCCATATCGTTTCTTATAGATGCGACCCCACATCAGTCTCATATAGGTAATGCTAATTAAAGATAGTCCGTATCTATCCCACTTTTGAGGATATCAGCATTATTAAGAACATATTTGTTCATCCCTTAATCGTCAACGGATACACACTTTTGTTCAGCATAGAAATGGATAGGAATGTGTGTTTATCATCTTGAGTTTTCCTTAACTAGTTTGCCTATTGAACCATGACCATGGGATCTCCAATGTTGTCAGGTTAGGTTTCCATCAAGTGATAACTCATTGTATTGGCATTAAGTCCATTCCCCTCGCTGTGAATAGTACTTGCTCTCTATTAAGGCCTTTAGTCAAAGGATCTGCAATATTATCCTTTGATTTTACATAATCAATGGAAATAATTCCATTTTTTAGCAAGTCACGTATTGTATTGTGGCGTCTCCGTATATGCCTTGATTTTCCATTGTATATTTGGTTCTTAGCTCTTGTAAGAGCTGCCATACTATCACAATGTATGCACACGGTTGTTGCCGGTGTAGGCCATAACGGTATTCCTTCTAGGAAGTTTTTGAGCCATTCCGCTTCTTCTGCGGCTTTATCTAATGCTACAAATTCAGCTTCCATAGTCGATCGTGTGTTTACGGTTTGTTTGGATGATTTCCAAGAAACAGCTGCTCCTCCGAGGGTAAACACATATCCACTCGTGGACTTACTATCTGAATTGTTTGAAATCCAGTTAGCATCACAAAAACCTTCCAACACTGAAGGATATTTTGTATAATGTAAACCGTAACTCATCGTATGTTTTAGATATCTCAATACTCTAACAAGAGCAAACCAATGATCTTTTCCTGGGTTGTGAGAATACCTACTTAAACGACTTATTGTATATGCTAAGTCTGGTCTAGTACAATTCATAATGTACATCAAACTTCCGATAACCTGAGTATATTCCAATTGAGACACACTTTCACCTTGATTCTTCTTAAGGTGACTAGATGAATCAAATGGAGTTACTACCGGCTTGTCATTGAAATGACCAAACTTTTTCAGAACTTTCTCAATATAATGAGACTGCGTCAAGATGTAGCCTTCTGAACTTCTTTGAATTCGGACTCCCAGTATTACATCCGCTAGTCCCAAGTCCTTCATATCAAAACAAGAATTGAGCATCTTCTTGGTTCGATTTATGACATCTTTATTTGTTCCCAAAATCAACATGTCATCAACATATAAACATACAATTACATATGCATCTTTGTATCCTTTTACATAGACACATTTATCGCATTCATTGATCCTAAATCCGTTTGATAACATCGTCATATCAAACTTTTCATGCCATTGTTTTGGAGCCTGCTTTAGTCCGTAAAGAGATTTGATCAGTTTACAAACTTTTCTTTCTTGACCCTTAACGACAAATCCTTCGGGTTGTTCCATATAGATCTCTTCATCTAACTCACCATTTAAAAATGCAGTTTTCACATCCATTTGGTGAATTTCCAAATTATGAATCGCTGCTATCGCAATTAACGTCCGTATAGACGTAATTCTTGTTACCGGTGAATAGGTGTCGAAGTAATCCATGCCTTCTTTTTGTCGATATCCTTTGGCTACTAGTCGAGCTTTGTATCTCTCTATAGTGCAATCTGGTCTCATTTTTCTCGTAAAGATCCATTTGTGACCTATGGTTTTATGACCTTGAGGCAAATCTACCAATTCCCATGTATTGTTTTCCAATATGGATTCCATTTCATTTTGAATAGCCTCTTTCCAATAAGGTGCTTCCAAAGATTCTATCGCAGCCTTATAGGTCTGAGGTTCTCCTTGTATCACAAAGGTCATAAAATCAGGTCCAAAGTCTTTGGCAATTCTTCCTCTTTTACTTTTCCTTGGTTCAACAATTTCTTGTTGAATGTTTGAGGAGTTCCCGTTATCCGAAGATAAATCTCCATAAGTTCTTTTCGTAGAAGATGTTTCCTTAAAAGGAAAAATATTCTCAAAGAACTCTGCTTCTACAGATTCCATTATGGAGTTTTTAGTTATATCTTCAACATCGGATTTATACACCAAAAATCTATAGGCAACGCTATTTTTGGCAGGGCCAATATATATGCAATCTATCGTTTTTGGTCCAAGCTTAGTTCTCTTTGGTAAGGGAACTTGAACTTTGGCAAGACAACCCCACACTTTTAGAGTTTTATAAGTGGGCAATCTTCTTTTCCAGATTTCGTAAGGAGACTGATTGCTTGACTTTTGAGGAATTCTATTCAAAACGTCATTAGCAGTAAGTAACGCTTCACCCCATAAATTGTTTGGTGCTCCCGAACTAATCAGCATTGAATTTATCATATTCTTTAAGGTTCTGTTTTTTCGTTCGGCAACTCCATTTTGTTGTGGAGTATATGGTGCAGTAGTTTGATGTACTACACCATGAAAGGAACAGAATTCTGAGAATTCTTTGGAGATATATTCTCCACCCCTATCAGACCTTAGAATTTTAATTCTCTTCTCAAGTTGATTTTCAACTTCTGCCTTGTATGTTTTAAACATGCTCAAGGCTTCATCCTTGCTACGTATTAGATATACATAACAATACTTACTGCAATCATCAATAAACGTTATGTAATAGTTTTTCCCTCCTCTGCTAGGAGTTGCTTGAAAATCACATAGATCCGAATGAATTAAACCAAGAACTTCATTGGATTTTTCTACAGATTTATGTGGGTGACTTGTGTATTTTGATTCTACACATATCCCACATTTTTTTTTATTATCCATTGAACACTTAGGTATAAGGTTCAAGTTAGTCATTCTTTGTAAAGAACGAAAATTTACATGGCCTAGTCTATAATGCCACAAAGAGGAAGACTCAAGCATATAAGCAGAACTTGTGTTCTTATTATTATCATAAAGCATTACAACATTGAGTTTAAAGAGTCCCTCACATAGGTAACCCTTTCCGACAAACATCCCCCCCTTAGAGATTACAAATTTGTCTGACTCAAACACGAGTTTAAACCCCTTGTTACTAAGAACAGGACCAGACACCAGATTTTTACGGATGGAAGGAACATGGTAAACATTAGATAACACTAGTTTCTTTCCAGAAGTTAACTTCAGAACCACGTTTCCTTTGCCTTCAATCTTTGCAGTTGCTGCATTTCCCATGTACAGAGTCTCACCATCCTCAATAGGCTGATATGTGTAGAACATCTCCTTAACCGAGCACACATGCATGGTAGCGCCTGTGTCTACCCACCAATCTGTTGCATTGGTGACCAGATTCGCCTCTACCACTGCAACAAATTGTTTTTCAGTGAGGTTGGCTTGGTTAATGTTCTTCACATTGCCTCCTTGATCACTTTTCTTGTGATAGCAATCCTTTGCCTTATGGCCTGGTTTTCCACATACCCAGCAGTTTGCGGTGGCCCTTATCCGAGGCTTTTTGGATACTTGTTTCTGTGCAGCATTACCACTTCCTTTTCTTTTCTTGAAATTCGCTTTAGATTCAACCACGTTAGCAGTTGCATCCACAGCCATGTCAGCCTTCTCATTGATCCGAGAATCCTCTTCCACACGAAATTTCAGAACCAACTGCTCAAAAGTCATGTCATCGGTAAGATGTTTCAGATGGGTCTTAAAGTCTTTCCACGTTGGTGGTAACTTTTCAATGCAAGCACCAACAATAAAGGTTTCAGGGAGACCCATTCCTTCTTCATCTAGTTCGTGGATGATGTATTGGAGATCCTCCACTTGTTTCACCACAGATTTGTTGTCTGTCATCTTGAAATTCAGAAACTTCCCAACAATAAATTTCTTTGAACATGCAACTTCTGTCATGTATTTGTTGTCCAGTGACAACCAAATTTCTTTTGCGGTTTTGAACTTCGCATAGATGTCATAAAGAGAGTCATCTAGCGTATTCAGAATGTAGTTCTTGCACAGGAACTCATCATCAGCCCAAAGTTTTAAGGCTTTTTCATTTGCAGCCTGTTCCTCTAAAGTAGGAGCATCTCCTCCTTCAGGCTGTGGAGGTTCAGAATTCAACACATGGGAAACTCGAAGTGCTCTTAGATAGAAGGACATCTTCTGTTGCCAACGTTTGAAGTCTTTGCCTTTGAATTTCTCAGGCTTCTCAACATGGTTGCTTTTCACATTAGCCATTGATTGATCCATCACAGAAAAATTTTTGTCTAAGATTGTATGAACCATTCAGTGACTTGTGTTACAAGCAATCGTTTACAATAATATAATATTGATACAAATCGAAATAAAACAATAGAAAAACGAGATTACTGTTTTAGACGACAATCGAGGCCTGCTATGCAGTGTCCTTAGACAGAAATTCGCCCTCACTTCTCCAAGTCCTTGGCGTCCGCCTAGAGGATACAACGATTAACAGTTCTTCACTGCCGGATTTGATATGAATGTTATCAGAATGATATTTGGAGATTTAGATGTTTTTGATGGTTTTTGTGTATCTAAACAATGCCATGTATGTCCCTTTATATAGAAAACCAAAAGGTATTTCGAATGGACTCAAATGAATGGCCACAAACGAAAGGACACAAGTGAAAAGACACAAGCGAATAGACACATATTTTCAGACACCAACACTGACGACCCATTTCCACATGAAATATGTCATATACGACTAGATCCACATAGATTTAAGGTTATTTTTAAATCCATATACACAAAAATTCTAATTTCAAACCTCTAACATACCAAACTTCTAAACCTATTTCCCCACTTAATAGAAGTTTGAAACCTGAGAGAACAAAACCGATTCAAACATATGGTTTAAACAAAACCGCTCTCACCGTAACCTTGACGAAATAGTTAAACCAATATTTAACCAGTAAAATGAGATTTTGACCCAAGTACAACCCGATTACGACCCACTTAAATCTAACCAAATCGTGAACCCAATTTTGAACCCAACAATTCTCAATTCCTCGAAACTTCACCATAGGAATCCCAAACCCCCTATAAAATTCCTAATTCCCTCTTTTGTTTCATCTTTTTGGGGTTAGAAAACCTAAATCCCCCCAGAAGATCTGTGTAATTTGATGCCCTAATTGGTTTTTCATAGCGCTTGTCCTTCATGACCCGATTTTGCAGTCACGAAGTGTTGAAGATGAAGTACCGGACCCTGAAGAATCCGACACTTTAGCAAATGAGCGATATGAATTTCAAGTGGAAGATGATGTGAATAATTTCACGGATGAACCATTGATTCCACATAACGAATATCCCTAGAGCAACGACGATGGAAATGCATTCCGACCAGACATAAAAGACAGTGATGGAAAGCTTTACGTCAACCAGAAATTCCTCAATGGTATAGTGTTCAAGGTGGCAGTCCTTGACTACGCATTAAGAACCGACAGGAACATTCAACAGACCAGATGGGATAAAAATAACCTTGAGTTTAAATTTTTAGGAGATAGTGGTTCTTAGAGGATATATTGTGCATTAACACGAAAATCACCAATGTGGAGAGTTAGAATCTACCATAAGACTCATACTTGTGTTCCTAATGCCGAGTGTTCAATGTTTAAGGTGCATGTAATAGATAGGTTGTTTGTTGACAAGATCCGTGAAAAACGTAGTTACTTTTTGCCGATAAAAATAATGGAGATTATGAAGGAGAGATGAAAGATTAGTGTGTCACGGCCTCAGTGTCAGTCTGCGAGGAACAAGAAATTTGTTTGGATTAATAGACAGTATGCTAAGCAATTTGCTAGACTTTATGTGGCAGAGCTTGATTTAACGAATGAGGGAACAGTGAAGATTAACACTATAAAAAAAGATGATGGAGAAGATGTCTTAAACTGTTTTTATATATGCTTTCAAGTTCTGTGACACACTTGGAAAGACTTCTAATTGTGGATGATTGGAGTTGATGGCAGCTTCTTAATATCAAAAACTAAAGGTCAGTTGTCAGTGGCTATAGGTAGGGAATAATGTCATATATCCAGTAGCATGGGCAGTTGTTAGAGTTGAAAATACATATAATTGGCTATGATTACTGGAGTGTATCAAGGCTGACCTAGAGCTAAAAGATGGAGAATGCTACAATTTGATTTCTGGTCGTTGCAAGGGTATTATTTGAGTTACCTAATATAGAGTATAGACACTGTATTACACATATATAAAAATCTCAATAAGATTCATGGAAAAAAGCTTGGATGAAGTCTTGCATTTGAAATTTAGCTTGAAGTTAAAATTCGGCAGATTAAAGGCAGAATTTGGAGAGGATAAAAGAAACTAATATGGGTGTCTACAACGACCTGCTCAAGACAAAACCGAAAACATATTGTAGAGATTTCTACAAACTTGCAACTTCTGAAGATGTTAAAAATAATTCAGTGGAGATGTTTAACTCTTCTAATGTCAAGGCAAGAGAGAAGAAATTTATGCCAATGCTTGAGACCATTAGAAGGATGACAATGGTCAGAATTGCAGAAAGGTTGGTTAAGGAATATAGTCACGAAGGTCGTTGTACTCCTTATGTTGCTAAGTTTTTTGCAGTTGAACATGAACAAGCCGTATTATGTACTGCCAACAGAAGCATTAATGGTTGGTGATAATTTTCTTTACATGATGAGCCTTTCTGTTTTAATTTAGAGAGAAGACATTGTAGCTGTATGAAATGAGATATATGTGGAATAACTTGTGAGCATGCTTATGGAGTGATTTTTAAGAAAAATCGACAACATGATTAGTATTTTTGCCACTGGTTTAATACAAATATGTGAAAGAAGAACTACACAAACAGATTTTTTCCCATAAGTGAAATCTCTTTATGGCCAGCTAAGAATTCTCATGTAGTATATGTAGTCCCTGTCGAGAGTTATGATGAAGAGGATCCTCACAATAAAAAGGATACTGAACCTGAAAAGAAGAGAAAAGAAGCCGAAAAACGAATCACCAACAAAGAACAAAAACAAGGAGGATAATGCATTGTGGAATTTGTGGTGTAGCTCGACATAATAGCCAATTTCACCAAGAGAAGAAGGTTTGTTTTTGTGTTTCTTTCTTTACAATATATTGTTGTTTCATTGTTGTTTTGTTTTTAATGTTGATATTTGGTGTCATGGCTAAGGATGTTGAAGATTGTACACATCAAGCTTCTCAGAGTTCTCAAGCTGCTACTACCACTGAAGCTTCCCAATGTTTTCAACATTCTGTCGCCAAAGCCAAATGAAAAGTTTCTGCCTCTCAACCTCCCGCCAAAGTCAAAGGCAAACTTCTCAACCTACTGTTGCTAAAATGAAAGCAAAGCCTTCTAAACCTACTGCCGCCAATGCAAAACCTGAAGCGACTCAAACATCTCAAGCTTCTCAACCTTGTCAACCATCTTAAGCTTCTCAAGCGGGCCTTCTCAAGCTTCTCAAGTCAAATCTAAACTTGTTTGAAGGAAAAATAACTCTTAAAACTGTGAAGAATGATCCAAAGAGTCCCAAGAAGAAAAAGGTTGATCACTTTGTTTTAATTGTCTAGATCCTTGATCTAATCTCTGAAAAATGCTGTCTTTTGTGGGATATTCAACTACTATCTAAAATGGTTAAGAATGTTGTCTTTTGTTCTTAGTTGTCTTTTGTAAAACATTGAAGAATGTTGTCTTATGTAATCGAATATTGTCTATTGTTCTTTGTTATCACAAACACAACGTCCGAAACAAACAAACATCATGACTGAAACATTACAAGAATCCTTAAACAAACAAACAAAATCAAACACAAAAACACAATGATCAAATGAGTTTTTCTAAACCAACTATGATCATAAAACAAAATACTGCAAGAATCATATTTTTCTTCAATCCTGCTATGACTTCTCTTCAGACCCGATCCAATATTTGTGATACTCTATGCCTATACAAATTTTATGCCCCATCCAAGCCCATTCAAAAATTTTTGATGCCCTATAGCAGTCCCTAAAAATAAATTTTTTGTGTGATGCCCTAAGCCCAAGCTTTGGTAGCTTGGGCCCTGGGCCAGGCCTGCTTCTCTTAACACAACTTCTACCTTCTCAAATATCATCTTCTCATACTCGCTAACATAAAAAAACAAGCTCATTTCCCTTATTAATTTCTCATGTCTCATGGTTGTGAAATTTAATTTCTCCACTTCATTCAACAATGCCTCATAAACCCATTTGAAAACATGATTGTCATCCATTAGCTGCAAAAAAGCGCATTTAAAACTTAAATCAAACATATAAATAATCATAGATTCCAAAACTTACCTTAGTTGAAAAAGCATGAAAACAACGAAAATAGCGTCAGTAAGCATTAGAGTCAGATCTTTAAACTTTTAAAATGATTTGAGCACCACACCAACAGACAGTAGGCACACCAATAACTCTAGTTCAAGCTGAACTTGAAAATCCTGTGGAATTGGAGATGTTGTTCATCTACAAATCGAGTTACAAGATAGTATCAAATCGAGCATCTACAATCAAATTATAACTATGACAAATTTTAATTTCATAAAATCAAACAAATTAGAAATTTCAATTTCCGAGGAGAAGAGAAGAGGAAGGAATCGAGTTTCGAAAGGGAAAATAAAAGAGAAGTCGGTTTTTTTTCAGTGTAATCGGGGTTTTCAATAACATTTGGTTTATGGATTTCCAGTTTCGCACCGGTTAATTATAAAAACAGTTTTAGTTTGGGATTGTGGGGGAAATAGGTTTAAAAGTTCGATATGTTGGAGGTCTAAGATTGAAACTTTTGTGTATGAAGACAAAATTTTGTTTTGGTTTAGACGAATAGTGTGTGATTTAACTATGAAGTCGAAAATGGATGGTGCTATTTGGAGAAAGTTGGAGTAGAAGTTTAAAAACCTTAAAGATGTGTACAATTGACTTTGTATTTAAATTAGACTTAGTTCATGGCTGATACAACCAAAGTTGTTGTGGATGCATTGATGACTAGGTTGTGCGAGCTGACAAAAGACGTTTGAGGTTCTTCTAAGACCCTTGAGCCAAAACAGAAAGCTCAAGTTACATTCTAAACCTTTTAAAATCAAATAACATAAACTCCAAAGCCATAGTGACAATTAGTATAACTTGTAATTTATAAACTCACTTATTTGTTCTATAAGACTCCCATATCTGATGATAAGTCTTATCATTTCTCCAATCGACTTCCCATTTCTAATCAGACATGAAAACTTCCGTACATGTTGGAAAATCATTGTAGTCGATTGCTTCTTTATTTAAAATGTTTTAGAAGTAAAACTCGAACCAGCTTTGTTTTGCAACTATGAATTATGATCCACACAATCCTCACTATCATGGTTAGTTTTCTTTGGAATTAAGCATTATACAGAGAGTCTAATCTCTTAAAGGTACATCTCATGCTCTTGATGTGAAGAATTAAGAAAACAGAGAAACTTTTTTTGAGCACCAGAACCCTTCTCCTTCCATCATTTATAAGAATAAATTAAATTTAGCAAGAAAATAATAATATATCCAAAACCAAACCCTTAACTCTATGAAAAAAAATTATACTACTTCGTATATAATATAGTCAATAAATAAATTAGTCTTCTATAGTAAAATACAGGTGTTGAATATAGGGAAAGGAAACACGTTGAAATTAATTGGGAAGTGAGTACATTAGCTTAGTATATACAAGTTTAATGAAACAATAAATCAAAACAAGTAATCCTATTTAGAAAATAGCAATGATAGCTGAAAAAGGAAATGGATAACATAAATACATAATCTTTTGTGTTAAAAAAAAAAAACATAAATACATAATCAACAGACAATACAAAGAGTCGGAAAGACTATAGGTGCAATGGGTTGATCCCAAAAAAAAAGTTATAGTTAAGGTTTCGATGCTTGATCCAAAAAAAAAGTTTTAGAAAAAGAGAGATGAATTTGAGACTATGGAGGTTACTACTTTATGTATTTTAATAGACTTAAAAAGTATTAACAAAAAAAAAAAAAAGACTTAAAAAGTTGAATGAAATTCAGTGTTATTTGTGTCATAATTTTAAATTTATATTAAAATTATGTGTTATTGGCTCTATAATTTATATATCTTCATTCAAATCAAGTGTTATTCATCGGAATCATGTGATATAATGTTAGTTATCTCTGAAATTCATGACGCATATATGGGTTCGAACCAAACATCCCACAATATTAAAGAGGATATTAAAGAAAAAAAATCAAGTGTTACTCAATCATATATATTTATTAATGTATTTGGTTTCATAATGAATTAGGGTGAACTTGAGTAGATTTCTTTGTTAAAAATACAACAAACTAAATTATGAGGGAAAATCTCTTGGATTTGTAAATATTTCTTAAAATTTAAATGTTAAATTTAAAAATAAGTATATTTTGTTTAAATTTATAATTCTAAACAGATTTCTAAATCAAATAAAGGGGAAGGATTAGTGGAAGTTGGAATTTTAATGATTGTAATTTTTAATATCTATTATTATTGGTTTATGATTTTAACATTTTTATTAAAATTTAGTGTTATTGGTTTGATGATTTCTTAATTCTAAGTAAAATTCATTCTTATTAAACAATTTTGGTTTTTTTAAATATTTTTATGATTTTATTAAAATTTAGTGTTATTGGAAGTTAGATTTTGAACAATTTAATTCATTAAACAAAACTTTGAAAATATAACATATATTTCTTAGATTCTTAAAATTATTATTATTAAATATTTTTTATAGATTTTTTAAATATAACTCTCTTACAACTCCTTACAAATTTAATAAATCTCTTAACTTTTAAAATTAATCAACTTTTTATAAATATAACTCCCAATAACACCCCCTAAAATACATAAACGAATATGCAAGGGAGTTGGAAAGAAGGTTTGGGAAGGAAAAGGCAGTGTAAAACCATGGCTTCTTAATATGGCTCCAAATGTATGGAACCCTTTACCAATCTCTTTACATCCACCCTTAACCCTTTACGAATTCCTCTTTCGTTAATCTGACTATCTCTCAGCATTCCACTCTTTCTTTTCTCGTAATTCAAAGCTATGGCACCAACCATGTCGGTGAAAGAACTCACCTTGAAACAAGTGGGAGGATGCTTAGAAAGTCAGCCAAGGACGAGCATGACGTGAGCAAGTTACCATGAGGCTGCAAGGAAGTGTAGTTTTGCTTTGTGATTCTGTTTGGGACAGGACACTAGTTATGGTATCTGGCCCATAAGTCCTGCAATCCAAGCTAGCCGACAGCACAGTAATGCCTTGTCGGTGACTGTTAGTGGCATTCATCAAGCATTTAAGAGTCTTCTCTGATTTTTGGTATTTGGAATGTGTAATAACGAGTTTTTATTTTTCTCATTACCATTTTTCATAGGCTAATATCAAGAGAGATAGTCTCATGTGCACCTTATTATTATAGAGCACACACACATTATACATACAATAACTATGCCGTCCTAATTAAGTAGTCTATGTACAAGTAAGTGAAACTGTGTATATGAAGCAAAATCTTCATTGTTGAAGCAGTTTTGGTACGATTAAGAAAGCGATCACGTCCTTAGATATCTTCACCTTTTTCCTCTCCTCTCCAAACACAATCAGAGACTTTTTTCCATCGTCTTCTTCAACATTATCTTCCTCGTTCCTAACCTCGATACTGGCGATGACTTCAGAGATTTCCATGACCATATCAACGATCACTCCCTCCACTCCCAACAGATATTGTAAGTAAACAACCTCCACGACATTGCTGAAATTATTAAAGATAATATGTTTTATGATTAAAAAGAAAAGGAGGCGAGAGAGAAAGGACAACAATATGAAACTCGAAAGGATGTTTATTTCTCTGTACTTAAGCTGGCCATAGGATATAAGTGAAAGTCTTGAATCCTTGACTCTTTGGATTGTGTTTGGGGTTCTTAATATGGCCTTAACCTCAGAAACAATCCCTTGCAAGCCAGCTTCTTTGCAAATCTTGATGGCTTCATCCAATGAGTTCCTTCTCACATCCTTATAGATCTCACATCCTCCATTTGTTAAGAAGAATACCTAAACATATACAAGCATTTCAGCTACATAACCAAGTAAAACAATTAAGCCTCGATTGTTTCAAACGCCAGTTTCTTGTGGGAAGTAATTCATCGATGGCATGATGGTATAGCTGGAGAAAAAAAGATTAAAGAAGTAATCTTACCGGATAACTCATTTGCATATTCCTGATGAGTCGAGCCGCATCAGGATGAAAGCTCGAGAAGATAATGGACCTGTTCCCGGCATGCTCATCTACAACCTGTTTATTAACAAATTTATCACCGGAAGTTAAATGAGTTGGTATTGCTGAAGCAACTCAACAAAATCAAAGATCAAATGGATGAAGAATATGTTGTTTACCTTCAAGATGTTGTCCAGAGTTTGACGTAACTTTTCCTCTTCATACACAGCATTATCATCGAATTTGAGCTCGATATTGAATCCTATCGAGCGTTTAACTTTTAAAAAGGCATCTTTAAGGGTGCACAAAGGATCATCTTTGGTGACTTTCCACGGGAAGATTCTTCCATCTTTTGTCTTCCTGAACACAGGCTTCACATTTGCACCATCCTTTTGTGGTCCATATGAGAGAAATTCATGCAAAGCCATTTCAGTTACTCTTTTCTCTGTGATGACTCCCTGAGAATTTTGATACCAACTTTGCTGATTTCTAAAGTTTGCTGATCAGAAAAACAAAGTTTCTACCAATCAACAAGATTATTTGTGTGAAAAAATGAGTAAAAGCTAACCTGTTCTTGCGTGAACATGAAGATATCATGGAAAATTACAGGGCAACCATCTCTTGTCACCTACAAAAATAGTGAAATTCTTTATTTAGGTTGTCAATGTTTCAAGTGAAAATTTATGGAATTTGCAATTATATACTTTTTTAAGAAACTTCACTTAAAAAATATTTTTGTAAAAAATAATCTATTGCAAATGGAGTTTTCCCTTCCCTTTGTATTTGGTGTTTGTGTTTGGCGTTTTACATTTACAATTTACTGAAAGGAAAAATTATTAAACACTAAAACTTGTAGTTTCAATTTACTAAAACATGTATCCTACGATTACATGTAAAAGCAAAAGCAAATACAATTTATACAAACAAAATCATTGAACCCAGATCATTGATCTGATCTGTGGTGTTTTTTTTCTTGGTAGAGACAAAACATGAATATATTCTAAAGTGAAAAGTCAAACCTGGACATCAAACTCAACGAAGTCAATGGGAAAATCTGCAGCAACATTGAAAGAAAGAATAGAATTTTCTTTGATGGATTTCATTTTCTCGTCCGGAGATTGAAGCATGTTCATCCCAAATCCTCTGTGACCCATCACAACAAATTTAGAGAATACAAATGCCTCCTCTTTCTTATCATCATCTTCAACACCTAAAACCAATCATAA
Source organism: Streptanthus diversifolius (assembly GCA_039880935.1). Classification (NCBI taxonomy): domain Eukaryota; kingdom Viridiplantae; phylum Streptophyta; class Magnoliopsida; order Brassicales; family Brassicaceae; genus Streptanthus; species Streptanthus diversifolius. The sequence goes on along the minus strand of JAXGFM010000012.1, from coordinate 9,980,018 downwards.
GATATTAGAAACACAAATAAATAAGATTTTTCAAGAACCCATTTTATAATTATTACCTGATGAAAACTTGGCAGAAGTCACCGACAATGTCATAGTCTCGAGAGCCATCCCTACTTAATTTCTTGCAGAACAAAGCTTAAAGTTTATAAAAGGAAGGATTGAGAATGCAAGAAGCAGAGCGAATCTCCATGGTGACAAGAACAGAATATTCCACTTGATACAAAAGAAGGGTCTAGAGATCGAATGGAATACTCCATTCGCAAAATCTTCAAGCTTTTTTTTTTTTTTCTTGCCTCGAAAAAGAATCTTGATTTATTCAGTGAATTTTATTTTTTCTGATCATTTTGATATTTTTGGTTGCGTCTTTTTCTGGACGATTCTAGTTGGCTCGTGATTTATAGGACAGATGGAGAAGGTTTTATTTAGAAAAGTATGTAAGATACATTTGAATAAAACAATCCTTTTTTGGGAATTTGCTGAGTTAATTTTTAGGTAAGCTTCTTCTTCTTTTTAGATTTTAGGATTGATTTATAGATTAAATCTAATCTACCCAATCAAGATGGAACTGGAAAGGCGAGAATTTCTGCATCGGTAAATTTTTGTTTGAGTGAATTTGGTAAATAGCAAGAAAATTAATGAAAATCTATTCGTAAATGATAATTGTTAGAACTGCTGATAAAAAATAGTAAACATTGTATATGTAAGAATTTGGATGAAAATGTAATATGTTATCTTGTTTTTAATGAAACCTTAACTTAAAGATTTGATTGCTATATTTGTACGTATATATAATTTTTTGGGTAAAATTCTAAACAGACCAATATATTGTGCACTAAATATAAAATAAAAATTCAACACAAAATTCATATGTTTATATCTTCAAAATTTAACATAAAAAATGTTGAAAATGATTTTTTTTTTAATTTCCGCTAGCTTCAATATATTTTTTATGAAGGATGTGGCGTTTATATATTCAAATTGGTGTTTGAGTACATGTTTTGAATCCTACATTATTATAGTGTAAAGATGGTGCTTACCAACACCAAAACGAATGCCTCAACTTTAGTTTCAGCAAGTTGTTACAAAGCTGCCTCAACTTCAAACTATAATGTTCTTTGTAATTTTTTTTAAAACAAATACATGCAATTTTTATACAATCATTTTATTCACGTAAAAAGCATTGTTGTATCCAAATTTTTCACTTAAACAACAGTGAACTTCAACTGCACAACAATCAATTATAGTATTTAAGATTTGAACCAACGGTGAGCTGCAAGTGCACAATGATTTTCTACTTTAAACTAGAGCAAAAACGAAAATATAGGTTTAAAATCAATGCAAATAACAAGAACACTAAAATAAGAGTTTACGTACTCATACAACAATTTAAATAATAAGACTAAAACTTTGGATATTTAAAGAATGTTTAAGGGTTTTAGGACTAAATTATTCAGATTTCATTTTTTCTACAACAATTGACATTATATTTTTTATCTTAGAACTCTAAATACTTTTATTTGATAAATTCACTCTCGTGGCAAAAAACCACCTTTAACCTGAAAATATAAATCACTCTTGCAGTAATAGTAAAGCTAAGCAAGCAATGAAACGATCACTAAAATGTATTGAATCGACTACCGTGTTTCATAGATATAGTTTGTTCAATCCAGTCCTAACCAATCATTCGGGTCATATTTAATCATTTTCTTACATCAATACTAAATAACTAATTCAGTAACATGCATTAAAAAGAGAACTACACAAAGGTTATTTAAAGTTTGGAATATAGAATAAATAAATATCTCGCAATCACATATCTCCTCTCAAACATAAAACACCTTGTTTAATAGCCATAGTGCAAGCTTCATATGGTAATCAAAACGATGTCAAAAACATTAATAAAAGAATCTGAGGTTTAGTGTAAAATAACATGTTCTGGTTATTACGTAACCAGCCGTCGTACGTAATAACTAGCAAGCTATTTTTCTCTGCAGTCTTTTTTCTTCTTGTAGAGTTGTAAACCGACGGTTTTGGTTCTCTGCGGTGATCCGTATGAGACTGGTGTGGATGACCGGTGGGAGAGGCTCTGCGCAAGCTCGGGTTGTAAGAATATTTTCTGTAAAGTGGCCGATGTATTAACGGTCCAATTATTAAAGTTCAAGTTCTTTGTAAAGTATATGATATCTAATACATTATAAACGAAACCGTGATGGATCGGTCTCGATAAAAGAGTATTAGATTGGGTACGTTGAAACCCTCTCCTCTAACCATAAATATTATATTTGTTCTCATAAAGATATGTATATACACATATAATATGGTTTTAATTATGTGTGTATATATATGAAATAAAATAAGAGTATAAGGATGTCTTAATAAATAAAGAAAAATTAAAAGACACAACTTTTCACATCATGTCCATTCAACATATATAAATGGACATAAGAGGGAGTGGGGTTGTGGTTGTTGAAAAGATTAAGACAAAACTCTTAGAAAAGTAAAGAGAGAACAATAAGAAAACCAAGAAGAGAAATTCCTCTCCATCAAAGGAATTGTGAAAAGAAGAAGGTGTAGAGGAGAAGATCAACAAGTGATCTTCAAAGGATTTCACACAGCAATTCAAGAGCAATGGATAATCGTAAGTTTTCTATTCTCCATTGTTTTAGATTAAAGGTTTTCATCATCAATATAAAAGTTCTGTGGATTTAAATGGTCTATACGGTTTTGGGATAGATTTCAGAAATTGAAATCATAAAGAATAATTTACATGTGGTAGCAGAGCCATATAGAACCCATTAATCTCCCATTAAGGATTGATGATAAAATTTTTGAAAGAAAATCGAGTTTTAATTTAATTTCACCACAACATTGATAAATTGAAATGTGTTAAAATTTATATCAATGTGTAGAGGATGAAATTATCTTTCCAACGGTATATTATATGTTAAAATCCATTAGGTAGATCAAGAGTTATGAATTTTTTCAAGAAAAAAAAAAAAAAAAAAAATGGATTTTATGGGTGAATAGTTCCTGCGGTGAACAGTAACCGCGGCGGTGAACAGTAACCGCGGCGGTGAACAGTAACCGCGGCGGTGAACAGTAACCGCGACGGTGAACAGTAATCGTGGTGGTGAACAGTAACCGGTATGAATAGTAACTGGCGTGAATAGTAACCGGTGTGAACAGTAACCGCGGCCGTGAACAGTAACGGCGGTGGTGAACAGTTCCGGTGAACAGTAACCGCGGCGGTGAACAGTAACCGTAGTGGTGAACAGTAACCGGTGTGAATAGTAACCGGCGTAAATAGTAACCGGTGTGAACAGTAACCGCGGCCGTGAACAGTAACGGCGGTGGTGAACAGTTCCGGTGAACAGTAACCGCCGTGAACAGTGTCACTATGCACAGTAACCGCGGTGAACAGTATCCGGTGAACAGTAACCGCCGTGAACAGTGTCGCCGTGAACAGTAATCGCCGTGAACAGTAAAAAAAAAAAAAATTTAAGATTTCCGCTGTAATAAGACTAATATATTATGAAATAGTATATATATATATATATATTAAGGTAAAATAATCAGATTAATGTATTATGAAATATTAATACATTAATATATATTTTACCGTAAAATATTTAGTCTAATGTATTATGAAATATTAATACATATATATTATAAAAATAATTCGTATTATATATAACTTGTTAATCACCACAGTGGTCTTGTTATATTTAATATGATAGTAAAGTAAAGATTCATAATTGATCATGATTAAAGGATGTTTAAATGACATTAAATATTTTGATTGATCAATTAATTACTAACTATATCCTAGGAGATCACCCACAGGTGGATCATTGGATGTAATAAGTAATACCTAAAGTATTAATCATTTATATTACAACCGATGGTGTGTATACCCACAGGTAACATTGCTATCGATTGTATATAACATGATTAATTATTAAAGTAAAAATCTAAACAAACATCATTAAAAGTGTATGTATTTAATGTATTGCCCACAGGTTACTTAAATACATATAAGTAAAGTGTTTAGATTTTATTAGTCGATGAATCTATTAAAGTTTCAAAGCATTAATGGTAAGCATGTTGAAAATTTTGCAGCTTCATCAAATTCGTTTGCTTCTGCAAATTCTGTGGTAAAGTTTAATGGGCTCAACTATGAGGAATGGTCTGAACAAATAAAGTTTTCTTTGGGTGTAATGTCCTTAGACCAAGCCATACTCACTGATGAAGAGCCAGCAGCCATTACGGATGAGAGCTCAGAATTGGACAAGTCTCGTTATGAGACTTGGGAGCGCTCTAACCGGCTGTGCCTGAACTTACTGAGGATGTCGATGGCGGAAAGTATAAAGCCATCTATGCCTAAAACAGAGAAAGCAAGAGAATTCATTCTGAAAATAAAGGAACAATCCCAGTCGGATATGGCTGACAAATCGATCGTAGGCAGTCTCATGAGTGAGCTGACTATGAAAAAGTTCGATTGGTCTCAAACAATCCATGATCATGTCACTCACATGTCAAACTTGGCATCAAAGTTAACGTCCATGGGGATGGAAGTGCATGAATCGTTCTTGGTTCAGTTTATCATGAATTCTTTGCCTCCTGAGTATGGCCAATTCCAGGTGAATTACAACACCATTAAGGAAAAATGGAGCTTTCAGGAATTAAAGGTCATGCTCATTCAGGAAGAAGCGAGGTTAAAGAAACTGAAAGACCAAATTGCACTCATCGCTGGACTAAACAGAGCCAGTAGCAGCTTTAAGAAACCAAGTGGTAAAGATAAAAGGAAGGATAGAGGTATCTTTAAAGGACCTGAAAGTAAAATCCGTAAAGTGGTCAAGTGTTTCTTCTGCAAGAAGGAAGGGCACATAAAGAAAGACTGTCCTAGAAGAAAGGCATGGTTCGACAAGAAAGGTACACAACATTTATATGTTTGTTCCGAATTAAATCTTGTAGAAGTGCCTAGAAATACTTGGTGGCTTGATTCTGGTGCATCTACTCATGTATCTCATATTGAACAGGGATTCAGTACGATCCAACCTTTAAAAGGAACTGAAAGGTACTTGTTCATGGGAAACAGGATGAAAGCACGGATAGTAGGCATTGGGACGTACAGATTGATCTTTGACACTGGTTGTTTTATAGATCTTGAAAATTGTCTCTATGTACCTGAATGTGCTAGAAACCTTGTTTCAGTAAGTAGGTTGGACGATTTAGGATTTAACTTTAAGATTGGACATGGTGTATTTTCTTTGTACCGAAAAGACTACTTTTATGGTAATGGTACTTTGGTTGATTCACTATACAGGTTTAATCTTGATAAAAGTTTTTCTGAATCTTTGTTTAATGTTGAGAATCAAGGAATTAAACGTAGTGCATCAAATGAAAATTCAGCACTCTTGTGGCATAAAAGATTAGGTCACATATCTAAAGAAAGGATGATGAGGTTAATAAAGAAAGAATTATTACCTCCATTAGATTTTAGTGACTTGGATGTGTGTATAGATTGCATTAAAGGAAAGCAAACCAAACACATCACAAAGAAACCCGCCACAAGAAGTAGTCAACTTTTAGAGTTGATACACACAGATATATGTGGCCCTTTCGATGCTCCGTCATGGAGTGGTGAAAAATACTTTATCACTTTTATTGACGATTACTCACGTTATGGATACACTTATTTACTGCATGATAAGGCTGAGTCGGTGAATGTTTTAAAATTATTCATCGATGAAGTGGAAAGGCAGTTAGAAAAGAAAGTGAAAGTTGTGAGATCGGATAGAGGTGGTGAATTTTACGGTAGATTCACAGAAAGTGGGCAATGTCCTGGTCCATTTGCAAAACTTCTAGAAAGTAAAGGCATTTGTGCGCAATACACAATGCCGGGAACACCTCAGCAGAATGGTGTAGCTGAAGGGCGTAATCGTACATTAATGGAAATGGTTAGGAGTATGTTAAGTAATTGCAAACTTCCCATGTCGTTGTGGATATATGCACTAAAGACTGCGACATATATATTAAACCGGGTTCCTAGTAAAGCGGTTCCAATGACCCCATTTGAACTATTTAAAGGAAGGAAACCCAGTTTAAGGCATTTACGTGTCTGGGGATGTCCAGCAGAAGTAAAGCCGTATAATCCACATGAAAAGAAATTAGACTCAAGAACGGTTAGTGGATATTTTATTGGCTATCCAGAAAAGTCTAAGGGATTTGTCTTTTACTGTCCTAGCCATAGTACGCGAATAGTCGAGACGGGTAATGCTAGGTTCATTGAAAATGGTGAAACTAGTGGGAGTTCAGAATCTAGGGGAGTGAACATAAAAGAAATTCGGGTAGAAGATTCTTCACCCGTAGTTCCAACCCAAGTAGTTGTTCCTATTGTTGGTGCACAGCCTAATACCACAATAGAACAAGAAAATGATGAACATACGGTCCCAATAAATCAGGAAACCGAAAATGAACCTGTCACCATTCAAGAACAGAACATTGTGCCACAAGAATCACTGAGGCGATCTGTAAGGGAAAGAAGATCTGCCATTACAGATGATTATGTGGTTTACGATGTTGAATATGAATGTGACCTTAGTCTTGATGAAGAACCGAAAACATTCAGAGAAGCCATGGAAAGTGATAATTCTGAAAAGTGGTACAATGCTGCAGAAGAAGAAATTTCTTCTATGAATGTAAATAAAGTGTATGACCTAGTAGAGTTGCCTGATGGTTTCAAAACTGTTGGGTGTAAATGGATCTTTACGATCAAACGAGACTCTAAAGGTAATATAGAAAGGTACAAGGCTCGCCTTGTTGCTAAAGGGTTTACTCAGAAAGACGGCATTGACTATACAGAAACCTTCTCTCCAGTTTCAAAGAAGGATTCTTTAAGAATTGTCATGGGATTGGTAGCTCATTATGATTTAGAGCTTCACCAAATGGATGTTAAAACCGCATTTCTGAATGGAGAGCTTGAGGAAGAAGTTTATATGGACCAACCTGAAGGTTTTGTGGCCACAGGAAAAGAAAATCTCGTGTGTAGGCTGAGAAAGTCAATATATGGGTTGAAACAAGCTTCCAGACAATGGTATTTAAAGTTCAATGATACCATTTTGTCATATGGTTTCGTAGAGATCATCGTTGACCGATGTATCTACATGAAGGTCAGTGGGAGCAAGTTTGCCATTCTTGTATTATATGTTGACGATATATTGATAGCTGCGAATGACATGGGAATGTTAAGTGATGTAAAGAAATATCTCTCTAGTAACTTCGAAATGAAGGATATGGGTGAGGCATCTTATGTGATCGGAATAGAAATAATCCGTGATAGATCACGAGGACTATTAAGTTTGTCTCAGAAAGGATACATAAATAAAGTTCTAAAGAGATATGGGATGGATAAGTGTTCCATTGGAAAGGCTCCAATTCAGAAAGGGGATAAGTTCAGTAAAATGCAATGTCCGAAAAATGAATTGGAACGTAAAGAAATGGAAAGAATTCCTTATGCTTCAGTGGTTGGGAGTTTGAACTATGTTCAAACATGTACTCGACCAGATATCAGTTTTGCTGTTGGTATGTTGGGTCGATATCAAAGTAATCCCGGAATGGATCACTGGAAAGCTGCAAAGAAAGTTCTCAGGTACTTGCAAGGCACCAAAGAGTACATGCTTACATATAGGAGATCTGACAGTATAGAGGTTGTCGGATACTCAGATTCAGACTATGCTGGATGCGTCGATAGTAGAAAATCGACGTTTGGCTATCTGTTCCTATTAGCTGGAGGAGCAGTCTCATGGAAGTGTGGAAAGCAGTCTGTCATTGCTACTTCCACCATGGAGGCCGAATTTGTGGCATGCTTTGAAGCCACGGTTCACGCATTGTGGCTGCGGAACTTTATCTCAGGGCTTGGAATTGTTGACAGTATAGCCAAGCCGCTGAGAATTTACTGTGATAATTCCGCAGCAGTCTTCTTCTCAAAGAATGACAAGTATTCGAAAGGTGCTAAGCACATGGAAATTAAATACTTGTCTGTAAAGGAAGAAGTGCAGAAACGCAGAGTAACTTTTGAGCATATAAAAACGGACATGATGTTGGCAGATCCTTTGACGAAAGGATTACCGCCCGGTATATTTATTGGCCATGTAGAGAAAATGGGCATAATAGATAAGACCTTGCTATGATAGATTAAGCTCATGTAAAGTTGTTACTCAAATATGATGTCATTAAAGTTTGTGTTTTTTCTGCAATTAAAGTATGTTATCATAATGGTTATGCATGTAAAGTTTTTTTTAAGATAACATCTAAAGTTGAGAATTATGGTTTATCTCAACATAAAGGATTTTGAGAATTAAAGTGAAATCTCAATAGAAAAGAAGTAGTAAAGCTAGAGTTGGTGTGTGGTGCTTGGAAGGGACCCCATCGCATTAAATGTTGGGCAACCGCCATGACTCGGCTAGCTCTGGATTTATGGTACTTACAATTTATTGAACTTGATGTAAAGATGCGCATGAAAAGGTATTGGACAGATAAGTTAACACAACGGCCAAGTGGGAGAATGTAAGAATATTTTCTGTAAAGTGGCCGATGTATTAACGGTCCAATTATTAAAGTTCAAGTTCTTTGTAAAGTATATGATATCTAATACATTATAAACGAAACCGTGATGGATCGGTCTCGATAAAAGAGTATTAGATTGGGTACGTTGAAACCCTCTCCTCTAACCATAAATATTATATTTGTTCTCATAAAGATATGTATATACACATATAATATGGTTTTAATTATGTGTGTATATATATGAAATAAAATAAGAGTATAAGGATGTCTTAATAAATAAAGAAAAATTAAAAGACACAACTTTTCACATCATGTCCATTCAACATATATAAATGGACATAAGAGGGAGTGGGGTTGTGGTTGTTGAAAAGATTAAGACAAAACTCTTAGAAAAGTAAAGAGAGAACAATAAGAAAACCAAGAAGAGAAATTCCTCTCCATCAAAGGAATTGTGAAAAGAAGAAGGTGTAGAGGAGAAGATCAACAAGTGATCTTCAAAGGATTTCACACAGCAATTCAAGAGCAATGGATAATCGTAAGTTTTCTATTCTCCATTGTTTTAGATTAAAGGTTTTCATCATCAATATAAAAGTTCTGTGGATTTAAATGGTATATACGGTTTTGGGATAGATTTCAGAAATTGAAATCATAAAGAATAATTTACACGGGTTGCTCGGAGTAGGAGGTCGTCGTGGATGTGTCGATTCCTTCTCTGCGTGAGGACGGCGGAGAAGCCTGGCGTAGATATCGAGGCAACCTTTGACGAGTTCCAAAATGGGTCTATTTTTTCGCCGGTCCGGAAGGTTTCGCTGCGAATCTTGTGCGTGTTCCATCTGCGTGGGCATGACATTTCTTCGCGTCGGAATATCCTCTCTACAGTCGGTGGTTATGGCTCAAACCGAATCGATTGTTTATATGTCTTTGGCGGTGAAGTTGGGCTTTGCCGGTTGGTGGTTCATCTTTAGTTTAGGGTACTTCGAGTCGTCTTCCTCCATCAGTCGGCGATGTGGTCGCGGCGTTTCAACAAAGCTCACAGAAGTTCAGATCAGTTAGCTGACATCTTCACAAAGATTTATAGCATCAGTCTGTGAATTCATCCATGCTAAGCTTGAACTCATAAACATTACATGTCCATGTTCCTCTAATCATGAGTTTCATACTCTTTTTCCATTATAATATTTTTTGTCCTATTGAGTTTTGTATCCAAGTTTAACCATTCATCTATAGTTAAAATTGAGGGTAGTGTTGGAATGAAGAAGAAAGTAAGGAAGGATGCGTGTGATGCTTCTCAGGATCGATCGATCGTCAAACAAAAGGTCGATACTAGCATCTGCAATCGATCCCAAAAAGTACGCTGAGGTGGATCGATCGATTGTGAATATGGAAAGTCACTAATATCTTTCCTACATGTGTCTCTTGTGTTTTACATTACAAATAGCGTAATATAACTTAATCGAATAAAAAAATAACCTTTTGATTCTTTCAGCATTGGCGAGTTCTTATATCATTCTTCTTAATCTCACCTTACGGTTTATGAACGTAATTTTCACTCATCCTATTTATTATCACAATTTTATTCGTAAATGAATTTTGTCTATCAGTTTTTCTTATACTTAATAATGGTTTTGTTTGCAAAACGACAAAAGGTTTTATATATAAAATAAAAAGATATTTTCAAAAATAAAAATATTACTTCTGATTTTAACTATTTTTGTTAACTATGCCCAATATCTTTTATGTTATCTTTCTACAATTTTTTATTCGACATGAATCTCATATAATTTTGTTATCTTATCTTGACAGATTTTCTAACAACTATATGGTTGACATATTTTCACTAATTTACTGATAATATTTTAATCGTTGTCATCAATATATCTCCCATTCCATGACCAAAATAACACAAAACTACTATCAATCTATTGATTCCTAACTAATATACAATTTTAAGTAGATTCTCATTTCAGCCGGTATTTTCACCGTCGGTAACAAAATTGTTGTGATTCAACATAATCTAGTGCTTCGTTGGGGTTTAGATGGCTGCCAAGAAGGGATTTTATAAAATAATGCTACGATTCATTAAATTTAGATAAATACAAATACCGAAAAAAATTTATAGGATGTATTTGCTTTAGATAAACAGTTAAAAATGATTTATTTTCATATGAAAAAGAAAATTATAAATAATTAAAATTATAAAATTATAAATTATTTATTTATAAAATGAAAAATATTTATAATGAAAATTATAAAATTATAAACTGTTTTTATATAAAAAGGTTTTAAAAATAATTTTTTAAAATGTTTTTATGTTTATAAAATATATAAATATTTTAATGTTTTAAAGTTTTTTGAAAAATATAAAGTTTTATAGGTTTTTAAAAATATTAAAAAATTGAAATTGAGAGAGAGAAGAAAAGAGAAGAAGACCAAGAGGAAGAGGAAGAGGAAGAAGGAGGAAGAAGGAGAAAGAGAAGAAAGAGGAGAAGAAGATTGTTGAAAAAAATTGTTGAAATCCTTAGAAGATCTTTTAAAAAAATTCAAGTGATTTATAATGGGTTTTAAAAAATTTAAATTTTATTTTCGGTTTAATTGTTTTTTAGTCCGACGGAAATCCCTCAAAAATTATTCAGAAAGTTTTAAGGGATTTCCGACAAGTTTTTTTAAAATTAAATATTTTTTAATCCGTCGAAAACCCTACAGAAATTGACAGAAAAATCAATTTTTAAAAAATCTTTCAAAAATCCCTCAAAAATTTCCAAATGATTTAAATATCTTGGAAACTTTTGAAGGATTTCCAACGAAAGAAAAAAAAAATTCAATTTTTTAAAAATTCGTCATAACTTTTTTAAAAAAATTCCTGGAAATCTCTAGAAAATTTTCTTAGAGATTTTTGACGAATAAAAAAAATCGATGGACATTTGAAAAAAAAAATCGAATTTAGTTTCTGACATAATAAAATTTTGTCTGAAATTCCGTCGAAATTCTTATAGATTTTTTGTAGTGATTGTATAACTGAAACTCATATCTAACATGATATTTATGAAAATTTCTCGCATTTGATTATTTTGAGAAATGGGATTTAAACCCCAAATTTATTCATAAAAATATTGAAAGCAACAATAATGCAAATTCAAATGATTTTAAACCAAAAAAACCATATCATATATTGAATAAAAAGAGAACATAACATTAAAATTAGATAAAATAGATTATTAAATCTATAATTTTCTTCATCCTCAATCCCTAATTTTCAAACATTTTTTATTCATTAGCATATATATATATATTAAAATAATAATATTAAATTTTTCAAAGCTTCAGTTTGAGATCTAAAAGCTTTTCTTCATTATCTTCAGGAATTATATTCACCGACCATTCTCTCTCCAATTTCCCAATGAGTGGGAGAGTGCGGATTTCATTCTCTAGTGACATCTCATATTCCAAAGCTTGTGCTTGTGAGGGCAGCTGTGTCTGAGACTGTGACTGCGGCTGAGGTGGCAATACCTCCAATTGTGGTTGCACTGGATGGTCAATAACAAAGTTGTTTGTATTGTGATTGATCAGGGGTCCAAACTGAAAGGCTGGCATCTCAACCACAGAAGTGGCGGCATAAAACGCGTTTTGGAACCTCCTTCCTTGATTTTGATAAGCATTAGGATATTGACTTTGAAAGACACTGGCTCCTGATGAGTTAGTAGCGCGGCTAGCCATGAAATTATGCCACATTAACTGAGAGAAACCATAAGCATGAAAACAATTGAAGTGTGAGAGCAAATGATTTTCAGTTTCGAATATATTCTCACAAACAAGACAATGTAATCCATAGTTTCGATTCATGAATTGCATATTGTTAGAGGATGAGATATATTAAGCTGAAAATGAATGTTATATAGAAAGAAGTGTGGGTGATGTATATTTTTGAAACAAATATATTTGAAAGCGGATCCCATCCACCCTAGGGTTTGTGATTAAATTATCCACATCCAAATTATTTTTGGATATTTAATCTTTTAGACCAAATCATGTTTTGAGATATTTTTCCATCTTAACATCAAATCAATTTCTATTAAAAAAAAAAAGATTGTATCTTAGTTAAGGTGATTTTAGTTTTCATATCAATATAATTACTGTTTCTTACTTTTCTTTTATTGGTTGTAAATTCATTATACTTATATCAGAAAATTTAAATTCTTGCTAATTAAAGTGATGAAAATAATTTTATTTTTCTATGTAGGTATGTAAAAAGATAACAAATTGCCAAGTAAAAAGTTAACTGAATAGATTATGACACCGAAAATATGAAACTAATTGTTTGTAGTAGTATTGTTTCTATGTCACCATCCGGATTCAAATCCGACATAATGCATGCTGTTGAACAACAAATATCTCAGTTAAAATAATTATAGATAATTGATAATGATATTAAGTTATATTTTGGTTTAAATATGTTCCATTGAAAATATTATTTTTTTGAAAGAAAATTCATATTAAAATGGAAAGATTGTATATATGCTATTTTATTTACATTTGTAATTTATAGTGATAATTTCTATAAGATAAAGTTTGACCATTAAATTATTGTAATTTTTTTAAAACTATTTTTGGAAATAAAATTTACAAGTTAAAAGATACAGCTGTAGACAGTATTATTTTTATATTGTTTTTTTAGGAAATAAACAGCTAAGTTAATCTTCAAATTCAACATCTTAACTGTTTTTGTTTTCTAAATGTTTCTCAAAATTTGTAGATAAATGTTTCTTAAATTTATTAAAGATACAGCTGTAGACAGCACAATTATTAAGTTTATTCTTTCTGTTTTCAAAGTTTTAAATTTATTCATTCATTTAAATATTTTCTATCACTATAACCATTAACTAAAAAAATGTAAAAATTTTCCTTTAGAAAATTTGAACTAATGAACACCAAGTGTCCATATCACATTTGATTTAAATTTTAATAATAATATAAAATAATAAAATTATATAAGTAACAAAAAATACTAACAGAATTCAAATTTTAATTTTAAATAATATAATTTATGAACAAAAAAATCAATAGTAGGAGACGATGGGGAGGGTGATATGAGTTGATGATCGACTCTCCGTTTTTTAAGGCGTTCATTTTACAAATTTTGGCCATAACATGGTTCTCCAGTGTTATGGTGCAATAGCAATCACATAGGAGGGATTGAAGTATTTCGGGTTTTTATTCGCCTGTGGTGGGGAAATTGTCGGGATCTCTGACTGGGGGGGCTGTAGTTTTTTGGATCCAGAAGAAGGTTTTTTTTTGCCATCATATACCTGATGGATTTCTGATTTGGAGTATGTTTGGTAGTTTGAGGAAGTGGAGTATTTGGGGTTGTTAATCACCCTCATGTTTAAGGTGGTGGGGAAATTGTTGGGATCTCAGATCGGAGGGACTGCCATTTTTCAGATCCAAAAGATGGCTTTTCTCTTGGAATCACATACCAGATAGGTTTCCGATTTGGAGTATGTTTGGTTTCTGATTTGGAGTATATTTGGTTTCTGATTTCAGTCACTTTGTGTTTCAATTGGTCAAAGTAAAATGGTTGGTATTACACAAATTAAGGGATGGGATTGGTTGGTGATTGATCTCATTCATGCGGAGGATCTAGTTGACACCTATTTGATTTTGATTCTACTTGGTTACAGGATATGAAAAGCAAATCGGGCAAGAGAAAAAGTTTTCATAAGGGTTGCGGGAGGAGATCCTCTCCCATTCCTATTTAATAGGGGATACACTACATGTTCAATCTATCTGCATCAACAGATTCTTATTGTTAAGCTATCTAGTTGTGGGCATAAAAAATCAAACACGAGAGGCATTATATAAGTATAGGTTGATGAAGATGTCTCAGAGCAATCTATTGTCCTCCTTGATTATGGTAGGAGCGATCAAGCCCCAAAAAATGAAGATTATTATTCCTCACTTTTGACAATATTGTGTTGATTAAATGCTACTCAAAGACACTAATCGGCCGTTGTATGAATCCAAGACAGAAAGATATGAAAGCCTTACTTCATATGCTTCCAAAGATTTGAAACATGGAGGATCGTATTGAAAGTACAGACTTAGGGATGGGCCGATTTCAGTTTGATTTTGACCGGAAAAAGGATACTCTCGAAGTCCTAAAGATGTAGCCTTATCAGTTTAATTATTGGATGATCTTGTTGATTAGTGAGGATTGTCTTTTATATGCTTTTGGGTTCTAGTGTTGGGAGTCCCACTGAAATGGTGGACAGAACACACATTTAGAAGTAATGTAAAGGGTTTATGAGAGGTCTAAGAGGTCGATTTGGATGATAGCAAGCTAAGGGTCACAGTTGATGGCTTTAAGCCTTAGTTTTTGAATCAGAAGTGAGATTTTCTAATGGAGAAGAGGTGATCATCAATCTTCAATACGAGAAGTTGTTTGGCTACTGTTGATGTTTCTATAGTATATGCCATGATCAGGACATGTGTCCTCAGGGAGGGGGAGACACCAAAAGAGAGGGTAAGACACAAAGGTTTTTAAAATAAATGGATATGTTAAGCTACAAAGGAGCGGTCTCGTATGGGAGGCAATCTACAACTGTAAAGTTTCATGCTCAAGGCAAACATCATCCCAAGGTGATGCATAAAGGAAAATGAAAGGAGTATGTGGGTAATGCAAAGGAAAAGGAACTCCATTATGCAAAAAACTCTCAAAGGGACAGTGGAAATCTTCTCAGACATGAGGATAACAAACAGTGAGGGGTCCTCCTCATCTGCTTGCTCATCATGGTAGCTTTGTTCAAACGAGCAAAAACATAGGATTATGGCGGTCACTGGTGGAATCAAACATATAAAGACTTCTAAATTAGAAAGGGATATTCTGGATCTCGAGACTCATTTTAGAAGCCTATCATGGCCGAGAGTTTCTGGAGAATACAGAGAAGAATCATGATATGCCAGTGATGGCAACAGTGGAAGAAGAGGCCAAGATATTTAATACAGAGGACGATACTATGCTACCATCTATGGACTAAGAGACCATAAGAATTGCTGCGAAAATTGCGGAGATGGGCATGTTGGAATCACAAATAGGTATGGAGAACAGTAGCCTGGCCTAGACTGAGGAACCTGTGAGAGAAGCTGGTAAGGAAGCTGGAAAGAAAGCAGGGGAGCAAGATATCTACAATAAAACTTTTTTTTTAAGTTCAGTTTGGGTGTACTGAAAGATATCTACAATAAAAATTTTGAATTTTTGTGCTTTGGGCTATGGTTCTTAGTAATGTAATGTTTGGTAATATATATAGGAATGAGAATGTTTTAAGAACTTGGGTTTCAATTTAGATTTCAGAAAGTCACCTTCAAAGGGTATCCTCGGCTTGTTGCTTAGGTGTTCGAGAGGGACTCTTAGGGTCATTCTACTTTCTGGTTTCAGACTCATAAACTGGTGGGCAAGTAATATGGTTTTTGGCATATATTATGTTTGTAGAGCAGTTTTGCACATATTACTCGGAAAAATTGTTAAATGGGAGGTTAGGTTAGTTAGTCTTTTAAGGAGTATAAAATGAAAGAATATGAGATTAAGAGATTTGTAGAATGAGAGAATGAGAGATTAGAGAGAATTAGAGAATTAGAGAAAAAAATGATTTATTAGAAAATGAGAATTATGAATTCTTATTTACAAAATGTGAAGGGAGTAAGGTATTTATACTATTCTAGTCTAGGCTTGTTTGGATACAAGGATAGCCTTATACATAAATGACTTACAAGGATAACATAATTTTATAATACAAACAAGCCTTAGATTCTTCCTTTTACACACATATAATTCGCCATTTAATTAGAATTAAAGGCTTTCATAAATTCATCACTTCTTCTTCATTCCAACACTCCCCCTCAAGCTTAAGATATAAAATGTTTAAACTTGCAACCATGAAGTATTACCTCATTAAAAACCTAGAGAAGGAAAACCCAATTGGGACAAAACCTTTTCTAGGGAAAAAGAGTATAATACTCCATGTTGAGATCATGGGTATGGAAAGGACATGAGACCAAGTCTTGGGTAGATTAATGTACCAACTTTCAGAGATGCTGCCTTGGTGAATATATCAGCTAGTTGATCCTCACTTCTTGTATAGCAAGGTAAAATGATACCTTTCCCAATAGCTTCTCTTACTTTGTGGCAGTCCACTTCTATGTGCTTGGTCCTTTCATGAAACACTGAATTGGAGGCTATGTGAATGGCGGCTTGATTGTCACAATGAATGGTGATAGGCTCCTCACACTTCACAGCTAAGTCTTCCAATATTTGTTTCAGCCAGATGCATTCAGTAGTGAGCTTTCTCATTGCTCTATACTCTGATTCTGCACTAGAGCATGAAACCACCTTTTGCTTTTTGGTTTTCCAAGTCACAAGCTTTCCACCAATGAAAGTACAATAGCCAGTAGTACTTCTCCTATCTTCCCTATCTCCTGCCCAATCTGCATCACAATAACCAACTACATTTGTGTTCTTATTATTACCCATCCAAATACCTTGTTCATGTGTGCCTTTGAGATATCTTAGAATTCGCATGGCCATGTCCCAATGCCTCACCTTTAGCCCTTGCATGTGTTGAGATACCTGATTCACAGCAAAACATAAATATGGTCTTGTGATGGTTAAATAAATAAGCTTACCAACCACTTTCCTATAGAGCTTAGGATCATGAAAATCAATTTCTTCCTCTAACTCCCCCTTAGTTGCGATTTTATAGTCTTCTTCTAAGGGTGTTTTGGCTGGTTTAGCTTCCATCATACCTGTGGATGTTAATAAATCTATAACATACTTCCTTTGAGAAAGAAAAAGACCTTCTTTAAACCTACATACTTCAATTCCTAAGAAGTATTTAAGTTCTCCTAAATCCTTTATATCAAAAACACTCTTTAAGTAATCTTTAGTCGAAGCAATACCAACACTATCACTACCAGATATGATTATATCATCTACATAGATAAGAATTACCACAATACCTTTCTTACTCTTTAATGTGAAAAGAGTATGTTTCACTTCAGATCTTTTAAAACCTTTATCCATTAAGGTTACACTTAGTTTGTGGTATCAAACTCTTGGAGATTGTTTAAGGCCATAAATAGTCTTCCTTAGTCTTAGGATATTACCGCTTCCAACCTCATCTTCTAGGCCAGGTGGCGGTGACATGTAAACCTCTTCTTCTAGTTCACCTTGCAAGAAAGCATTCTTGACATCCATTTGCCACAATTCCCACTCAAGATTAGTAGCAACAGTAAGCACAACATTGACAGAATGAAGCTTAGCTACAGGAGCAAATGTATCCCTATAATCCTCACCATATGTCTGAGTAAAACCCCTAGCTACCAACCTAGCTTTATATCTATCAATTTCACCATTGCTTTTGTATTTAATAGTAAAAATTCATTTAGAACTTACAGCCTTCTTTCCTTTTGGTAAAGTGGCTGAAGCATATGTACCATTCCTCTTCATAGCTTGTTTCTCAGCTGAGATAGCTTCCCTCCATTCCTTTTTAGACATAGCTTCTTCATATGTCTTTGGAATCTGCTCATTATCAAGACTATAAATAAAAGCAACATGATTAGAAGGTAAATGTGCAATATTACAAACTCCCTGATCATGATGAACTACAACATTTCCATTGTAGAAAACTGGTGGATTTATTTGTCTTGTGCTCCTTCTTAAAACTGTAGGTGGAGCTTCCTCTTCTTCAATCAAAACTTCAATGAGAGTAGGTCTTGATCTTTTTGATGCTGAAGCTAGAATTGAATCATCTCCTGCTGAGTCTTGTTGAACATGAGTAGAAGCTTCTCCCCCCCCCTTTGTTCAAGAGGAGGAAGACCAGGAGAATCAAGAGATGAGGAAGAATGTGAATCAGATGTAGCAGGGCCGGATGGACCAGCTGAGCCGGAAGGGCCGGGTCCGGTACAAGCGTGTGGATCGGCCGGACCTGAGTTTTTGCGGCTGTTTGCTACTGGGACAGGTGACTGTGGTGAAGAGGCTGTGTGTTGGCCACTTCCTATTCCAATACTCTCCAAGAGTTTCCTCAAGTATTGTGCTTGATCAGTTCTTGTTGATGAGATGTCTTTAAATTGCTCCCAAGTTCCTTCTTCATAGAAACCTTTTTCTTCTTGGAACTTTACATCTCTAGACACCAAGACTCTTCTAGTCAATGGGTCATAACATTTGTATCTTTTTTTAGTAGATGAATATCCAATGAACATAGCCTTAACACTCTTTGGTTCAAGCTTGTTCCTTTGCTCCCTAGGTATTAACACAAAACAAACACACCCAAAAACTTTCAAATGATCAATAGTGGGCTTAGTGTTGTTTAATACCTCAAATGGGGATAGATCATCAAGGACTTTTGCAGGTGTCCTGTTGATTAATTAGCATGCTGCTACAAGTTCATCCCCCCAAAATCGTTTAGGCACCTTCATGTGGAACATGATAGTTCTCACAACCTCCATTAGGTGCCTGTTCTTTCTTTCAGCAACTCCATTTTGCTGTGGAGTGTAAAGGCAGCTTGTCTGATGCTCAATGCCATGTTTAGCTAGATGTTCCTGAAGTCTGGTACTAGTGTATTCCCCTCCATTATCTGTTCTTAAGCTTTTAATTCTTGCATTGTATTGGTTAGTAACATATGCTTGAAAGTTTAAAAATGCATCATAAACCCTATCTTTAGAACTAAGAAGAGTAACCCATGTATATTTGGACATTTCATCAATAAATGTCACAAAATATTTATGGTTTTCTCTAGATGGAAATGGGGATGTCCAAACATCAGAATGCACCAATTCAAAACAATTTTCATATTTATGCATTGATTTTTCAAAAACTGTTTTACAATGTTTTCCAAGAATACATGAATCACACAACTCTTTAGGCATTTTTAAACCAGGCACAATTAATTCAAGAGCTCTTGGATGAGGATGTCCTAGTCTAGCATACCACAAATCAGAATCAATACTAAATGTATTAGCGTGAAAAGACGATTCTAATTCACTACAACTAGCCATATTATCAAGCACATACAAGTCATCTTTTGTAGTTCCTTGTCCAAAGCATCTACTAGTTTCAATATCCTGAAAATAGAAATCATTAGGACCAAATATAGCATGACAATTCAGGTCAGTAGTAGCTCTTTTAACTGAGAGCAAGTTTGAGGTAAATGAGGGCATATAAAATGCCTTAGATTCTTTATCAAACAATTTCAATTTTCCTATGCCTTTGATTGGTACTTTAATTCCATTAGCAATAAGAACATTCCCTAGGGCAGGTTCTACATTCTCTAACAAATCTAGATCACTTATCATGTGATGAGAAGCACCAGAATCAACCACCAAAGATTTAGGAGCATTTGATTTTGTTACAAAATGTGATGATTGTGACATGATGTTGGTGGCGGCTGAATGTGAAGAAGGACCACTGCTTACAACCGCCTTAGATGTCACCATGCCGTGAGCTTGTCTGGTTGAGGGCATGACCGGCTGTTGTGGAGGGTGTGATGCCCAAGATGGCTTTAGATGAGGGTGAAGTACCCAGCAGTCCTTCTTTGCATGACCATCCCTCTTGCAATGATCACAAATTTGCCTCCTCTTCCTAGAATCACTTGCTGGCTAGAAGAAACTTTTGTGAGCAGCAACTAGTTCAGCTTTGTTGCCAAACAATCCATGTGATCCTTGCTCCTTTTGAATTTGAGCACACACTTCCTCCAAGCTAGACAACTTATCAGACCTGAGAATATGCTTAATAAGATCTGAGTAAGTAGAATTAAGAGTTAAAAGTAACCCAAACACCTTATCTTGTTCCTTTCTTTCAAGGAGTACAAGGGGTTCAATAGTGGCTGGCCTTAGCATTTATAGCTCAGCCCATAAAGCTCTGAATGAGCCATAGTGCTTTGTGAATTCAGCATCCTCCTGCCTTAATTCATTCAAAGCTTTCTTCACTTCAAAAATTCTCAAAAGGTTAGTGGTGTTTCCATACACCTTAAGCAAAGTGTCCCAAAGATCTTTTGCATTTTCACAAAAAGAATAAGCTTCTAAAAGATCACTAGCAAGAGAATTTTGTAATATAGAAAATACCAACTGATCTTCTTGGTACCATTTGGCTTGAGCTGCATCACTCACTTCAGCCACTTCATTGTCTTCAATGCCATTTGTGGCAATGTGGTTCCAAAGACCTTTACCACCTAATGCGGTTTTCATGGTCCTGGACCACAAGAGATAGTTTGCTCCATGTAGAATCACTGGAGCTCTAAGAGATGTTTGAATCTCCATTGTAGGCAGCCTTGGTTACAAAGATCAAGTGGTCGCTTGGTTACTTGATCCCCTGTTTGCTCGGTCGCTTGATCACGGACAAGATACTAGGCTGTTTGTGGTTGGTCACGGCTGGTCGGAAGGCTGCTGGTCAGGACAAACTAAACACACGCGGCCTGTCCCAATCCGATTGCTTCTTGGTCAGAACAGAGTGTCTTGATTCCTGCACAGGTAAGCAATACAAATTGGAAGAACAAGAGATTATATGTCAGACAGGGATGAAATCAACCAAGAACAATTAAAAATTGCTTAGTAAAAATCTTCACCAGCAAACAAAAATTGGCGCAAAAAAAAACAACCACTAACTACCTAAAACAACCTGTAACCTTTCCTAACAACTCAAATAACAAGAATGGTAACAGTTTAAAAACTACCAAATTCGATCTTATCAAGATTCAACAACCAAAATTTGAATTTAATCAACTAAAACAATTTATGAATTCAAGAAATCAATTTAAAAGCTTTTCAAAACTGAACAAGGAATTCAAGAAAATCAATCTTGAAACCTTAAACCTATTGGATTGAACTGAATTTTCGTAGAAACCCTCACAAGACACTAATTAAACTTTTCAGATTCAAACAATTAAAGAAAACTGAGAAAGAATTAGAATTATATCACCAGGATCTTGATACAGGTGATTTCGGACGTCTCTGAGGAAAACTTCAAGAAATCCCTTTAAAATCCATGGAATCGAGTTATGCTTTCTTTAAACAGAAACTAGACTCAAGAGGCTTAAGTTTAGGCTATTGAAAATCACTATATGAAGAAATATTGACGTCGAGATGACCTAGGGAATGTAGAGGTTCGAAACGAACGCGATCGCGAATACCTCTTGAAAGAAAATTCGTAACTTTTGATTCGCTGGGCCAAATGATGAGATTCAAAAGGCCGTGGATTCATAATTCGCCGATGTACAATCCAGAGAAAGCAGATCAACAAAAGGAGTTGTTTTTTGGCCGTAATTTGAATTACAAGATAACGTTTGAAATTGATTCAGAAACAGATGATGAACAAGATGGATTCTTGTTGAATCAATGAAAGAATGATGAAATTTGCCCAGATTTGATGTAACCTGGCTCTGATACCATGAAAGAATATGAGATTAAGAGATTTGTAGAATGAGAGAATGAGAGATTAGAGAGAATTAGAGAATTAGAGAAAAGAATGATTTATTAGAAAATGAGAATTATGAATTCTTATTTACAAAATGTGAAGGGAGTAAGGTATTTATACTATTTTAGTCTAGGCTTGTTTGGATACAAGGATAGTCTTATACATAAATGGCTTACAAGGATAACATAATTTTATAATACAAACAAGCGTTAGACTCTCTCTTTTACACACATATAATTCGCCATTTAATTAGAATTACAGGCTTTCATAAATTCATCACTTCTTCTTCATTCCAACATAAAAAAGGAATGGTACGAGGACAGGATGCTTGCTCACCTATTCTCGGATGATCAGAAGAAACACAGTAGGACACCCTTTGATATACTATATAAAGGATGTCGATAGTATACATAGGTTTCGTCTGGTGGATTACAAATGGGAGCATATGATGATTCACAGGTTTCGTTGGGTGGGTTAGAAATAGGGACATGACATTTTTGTTTGTTTTTTCGAGATTAATCTGTGTCTATATTTTGATGTCATAAAATATGCTTCAGGTATCTTTTTGTGAGATGGATCTACGGTGGATACATGAATACATTCCACTTTAAACATGTATTCTTTATTTTATTTTATGTTTTTCATTTTGGCCGGTGGGCTTTCAAAGACGGTCCATCTCACAAATAGTCCATGTAAATAATTTTAGTACTTGCGCCGACATTTTTCAAACTAGATCAGCATGGGGTATGCCCCCAAGTTACCATCACACAGTTTTTAAATTTCTGAATGAAAATATTAAGATGGAATGTTCAAAGTCTAGGGAATAAGTGTACTATAAGCTATTTCTGGAAAATCTGGTATTAGAATAATCCATAATTTTTATTTTTATCTGACTCAAAACAATATTTATCTTTTGTTCAACAGTTTCAGAATCATTTTGGTTATAACAATTTACATACGGTAGAACTTTATGGATGTCCATATTTTATAATAATATGTTGGACATTATTTTATAATAATTCATATGATGTACATATCACACATTCCAGTAATTAAATTATTGATATAGAATTGACTATTGAAGAAAATATGGTATGTATATCTTTTGTTTATGGAGATTCTATGCAAAGACTACGAGATCACATTCTGAAATACATCATCATTTTATTCTTTTAATAATATATATCTACATGTGGTCTTATCGAATTTTCCCTCATTGGAAATCCCCTCTCATGGAGGGGTATTCGACACAGGCAAACAATAAAATTATGTCTTGATAGGGTGCTAGCAAACGAAGATTGGCATTATGTATTTTATTTATTTTTTATGGAATATCTTCGGATGGTAGGTTCCAATCAGAGGCCCATATTGACTACAATTAAAGATAAAGTAAAAATCAAAGGAGGAAATTTTTTTTTTTGACAAGCAATGGATAGGAAAGGAAGGACATATGGAATCTATCACAAAAAGTTGGGATACTTTACCGAGAAGCCATGAAAATAATTTTGTGGATAAAATTAGGAACTGCAGATAAAAAAATTCAGTTTGGAGAAAGCATTATCTATGGGAGGGAAACAATTAATGATCTAAAAAAATCTATAAAATAAATTCAGTATGACGATAGGAAAACATAACTAGAGGTCAGGGAGGTGTTTACAAAGCTAAAAGAAGCCTACAAAGATGAAGAATTATTTGGCAACAAAAAAGTCAGAATTTGTGGCATCAACAAGGAGACCAAAATACGAAGTATTATCACGCCCTAACAAAACAGAAGAGAACACAAAATAGGATTGTAGGATTATATAATACATAAAATGAACAGGTTTCAATGGATACAGAAGTGGAGGCAGTGGCAGTAGACTATTTCTCAGAATTATTCAGTTCCACAACTCCAGCAGAGTTTGAGGAATTTCTCAGTGAGGTCCCGACCTTAGTTACAGATCAAATGAACAAAAAAATCACAGCTCCGGCCATGGAGGAGGTGTTGGAATGAAGAAGAAATGAAGAAAGATGGATAAGGCCGTTTGGTCTAAAAGCTATTAAAGGGAGTGTCTTAGGCTTGTTTGTGGTTAATGATATGTTATACTTGTAGCCAAACATGTATTAATCTATCTTTTTATCCAAACAAGCCTAGAATAGATTAGTATAAATAGCTATCTCTCTTCTCATTTGTAAGTAAGAGATAATAATCTCATTCTAATAAAAATCTAATTCTCTCTAAACTCTTTCTCAAATTCGTCCACTCTCTCTATTAATCTCTCAATCTTTTCATTATTTCAATCTATAAATATCTTATTCTCTCATTATTTCATGGTATCAGATCAATTTTTCATCAATCTTCTATCTTAATTCTCCAGAAATTCGGGTTATCCTTTGATTTCTTCACCATACCTTCAAAACCAGACCCGCCGAGAAGAACAGGATGTTGCTTCGCTAATTCCAGCAAGATCACAAGTCTTTCTTGCACATTATTACAAAAGGAGCATTATTCTATAGTTTCTGATCGTCCTTGCACCGATTTTATCTTATTTTGAGATCAGAATCCAAAAGTTCTTCACGACCAGCTCCGCAATCACCTTCATCAGGACTATCCACCATTGAAGCAAGCATATCTCCTTCAATAATTCATCAAATCAAGTAATTCCAAATCCTAACCTCAAGAAGAACGAGTCTAGTTGATGTTTTGGAAGGTATTCACTCAACCTGAACAATTTTTGAAGCTTTCTTGATCCATCTACCACAACATGTTGGATTTCGACTCATTTGGGGTTGTGGTAACAAGAATCGTATCTCTTCTTGATTTCTTTCAAATTTTGGAAATTAAGAAGCTAGATAAGGGACTTTTAGAGAGTTCAAAGAAGTTTCAGCTTAGTCTAATTTTTTATTTGGATTAAAAAGGTTTTCTTGAAAGTGGTTTAAAAATCTGGTTTCTTAAAAATTGGAGGGAAAATTTGTTTGAAGTTGGTTAAGAAGTTAAAACTAATATTTCTTGCAGAATCATCTTGGTCTGAGTATTAGAGAACTGTTATAACTGGTGGAAAGTGGTTAGGAAGCAGTTAGGAAGAGGTTGGAGCTGTTAGCATCCAAGACTCACTTGCCCTTAGCAAGTAGTTGGCGCGTGTGCTTCCTTCCCTTGGAGCGGTTGTTGCTGGCCAACTGAAAGTGAATAATATCTTATTTTCTGATTAATTTCTGGTATGGTCTGAAAATTGGGTAGAAGGTGCTTTATTAAGTGGATAAGGAGCTAACCAAGCCATAAAAGGCGGTTGTTTGCTTTTTTTTACAAGGTCTAAACAATCATTCATGGAGTTTTCTAAAACTATTCAAGCTCCAGTGATTCTAAAAGGAGGGAAATATCTCCTGTGGTCAAGAAAAATTAAGACCAAACTATGCAGCAGGGGTCTATGGCCTCATATCTTAACCAGCCAAGCGCCTATGGTAACTTGTGAAGGAGAAAATTGAGAAGATCAACACAAGGAGGACACTAACGAATTGGGGAAATGGTTTCAAGAAGACCAGCTTGTTTTCTCCATCCTACAGAACTCTCTTTGAGAATCACTCTTAGAAGCCTACTCCTACTGTGAGAATGCCAAGGATCTGTGGGACACCCTCAATAATGTCTATGGTAACACTTCAAATCTCAGGAGAATTTTTGAAGTAAAGAAATCTTTAAATGAACTTAGGCAAGAAGATAGTGAGTTCACCAAACACTATGGTATGTTTAGAGCTTTGTAGGCTGAATTGGACATGCTCAGGCCTGCAACAATTGATCCTTTTATTCTCCATGAAAGGAGAGAGCAAGACAAGGTGTTTGGGCTCCTTATGACCCTTAATCCCACCTACACTGATTTGATAAAACATTTATTTAGAGAAGACAAGCTTCCAAGCCTAGAGGATGTGTGTTCTAAGATTCAAATAGAACAAGGGTCTCAAGAACTGTTTGGGAACAAAGAAGAACTGGCCATGGCTCACAAGATTTTCTATAAACTTGATGAGAAGAAGGTAATCTGTGACCATTGCAAGAAGATGGGTCACTCAAAGAGGGAGTGTTGGATTCTTCACTCTGAGATCAAACCACGCCAGATCAAGAATAGAATAAGGACATACCAAGGCGGGAGCTCCATCAGGTGCAAGTAGCTGGCGTTTCATTAGTTCAACAAGCTGGGGGACACACTCAAGTTGTGCGTGATGGCACTTCTTCCTCCTCACGGGCTGGCTTCATTCAAGCGCCTATCGTGACACAATCATCCTCTGTTGTGACTAATCAAGCTGACTATGTCAAAAGATCAGAATTGAAAGCCATCATCAAAGCCTTAAACTCTGGTAATGTGATGGTAAATCTCTTAATGTTTCTTTTCAAACTTCTAATGATGCTAAACCTTTGATAGTAGATTTTGGAGCTTCTCATCATATGATTAGTGATCTAGAATTGATAGAGGACCTAGAAAATGTTAATTGCTAATGGTACTAAAGTACTTATCAAAGGCATAGGGAAGCTAAAGTTATTTGATAAAGAATCTAAAGCATTTTACATGCCATCTTTCACATCTATACTGATTTGAACTGTCATGCTATATTTGGTCCTAATGAGTTTTTCTTTCACGATATTGAAACTAGAAGAGTTCTTGGAAAATGAACTAATAGAAATGACTTGTATGTGCTTGAAGATCTCAAGACCAATGATGCATTAAAATCGTGTGTAGCTAGTTTAGGTGATAATGTGCAAGCTGACCTATGGCATGCTAGATTAGGATATCCACATACTAGAGCTTTAGAGTTTTTAATGCCTAGTATGAAATTTGAAAATGAATTGTGTGAATCATGCATTCTTGGTAAGCATATTGTAAAACAGTTTTTAAAATATCTACACACATTTATGAGCATTGTTTTGATTTAGTTCACTCAGATTTTTGGACTTCACCTATTTTATCTAGGGAAAAACTTAAGTATTTTGTTACTTTTATAGATGAAATGTCTAAATATACTTGGGTGACCTTGATTAAATCCAAGGATAGGGTGTTAGAAGATTTTATAAATTTTCAAAATCATGTGACTAACCAATACAATATCAAGATAAAGTGTTTCAGATCAAACAGTGGTGGTGAATACACTAGCCACAAATTTCAAGAAACATCTTGAAAAGTATGGAATTACACACCAAACAAGATGTCCTTACACTCCTCAAAAAAATGAAGTAGCTGAAAGGAAGAATAGACACTTGAGGGAGGTAGTGATTCCACATGAAGGTTCCCAAGCGTTTTTGGTGGGGGATGCTCTCATGACAGCATGCTACCTAATCAATAGGACTCCAACGTAAGTCCTAGATGACCTGTCTTCATTTGAGATACTTAACCAAATTAAGCCTAGTATTGAACATCTAAGAGTATTTTTGGTGTGCTTTCTTTGTTTTAATACCAGGTGAAAAGAGAAACAAGTTAGATCCTAAGAGTACAAAGGCAATGTTTATTGGATAGTCATCAACAACAAAAAAGATACAAATGCTTTAGTCCAGAGACTAGAATAGTTCTGGTTTCTAGAGATGTCAAATTTCATGAAACCAATGGTCTCTATGAAGAAAGAATCTGGGATGAGTTCAAAGACATCTCTTCAAACACTTCTACCAAGCTGAGAACCTAAGAAGACTTCTAGAAAGCTTTGGAATCACTCAAGAACCGGCTCCTTCAGCTATCCCAACTGCTACTACCACATGACATCCTCAGCTGGAGCTTAGAACTCCGAGTCCCACACCAATAACAATACGGCCTCCAGTGCAAATTCCAACTCAAGAACCAGAAGCGTGGCACGAACCGGCTCCAGTTCACGCCTTGTCCCAGTCTGATCCAGTGCAAGCTTCAGCCTCGACCCGGCCTGCTCCAGCTCTCGCTCCAGCTCTTGCTCTAGCCTAGTCCCGGCCTAGAACACTTCCTCTTGATCCTGAGGGGTGTCAACCTTCTACACATGATCAAGATAACTCAGAAGAATAAATTCTAGTTTCTTCAAAAAGACAAAAAGATATCCACCTAATCTTGTAGATGCTTTAGAAGGAGAGGACAATACAACACAAGGGGAACCGACTGTTGTCCTTAGAAGAAGTACAAGGCAGAGATTTCTACCCAACTTCTACTACAACAACAATGCAGTGGTTCACCATGATCAGGGAGTATGAGTTTCATGTTGCATTTACTCTCAGTCTTGATAGAGAGCAGACTCCAAGAAGCTATAAGGAAGCAATGGAAATAAAGGAGTGGAAAGAAGCTATTAAAGCTGAAAGATAAGCTATGGAGAAGAACCAAACCTATGCGCCAGCCACTCTACCCAAAAGAAAAAATGCTGTAAGTTCTAAATGGATTTTCACCATTAAGTATAAAAGCAATGGTGATATAGATAGGTACAAAGCTAGGTTGGTGGGTAGAGATTTCACACTGACTTATGGTGAAGATTATAGAGATAATTTTGCCCCTGTAGCTAAATTACACTCAGTGAATGTTGTTTTAACTCGAGCTACTAACTTGGATTGAAAAATATGGCAAATGGATGGTAAGAATGCATTTTTGCAAGGTGAGTTAGAAGAAGATGTGTATATAACACAACCACCAGGTCTAGAAGATCAAGTTGGAACCGGCAATACACTGAGGCTAAGGAAAGCTATCGATGGCTTAAAATAATCTCCTAGAGTTTGGTACCATAAGCTAAATGTGACTCTAAGGGACAGAGACTTCAAAATTTCAAAATACTCTTTTTAAACTTAAGAGTAAGAATGAGATTATTGTTATTCTCATTTATGTTGATGATAAAATCATATATGAAAGTGATAAAGTGGGAATAGCCTCTACTAAAAAGTATTTAAAAAGTGTGTTTGATATTAAAGATCTAGGAGAACTAAAATACTTCTTAGGAATTGAAGTATGTAGGTTTAAGGAAGGTTTATTTCTTTTTCAAAGGAAGTATGTGTTGGACTTACTAACCTCTACAGAAATGCTAGAAGCTAAGCCAGCCAAAACCCCATTAGAAGAAGGCTACAGAGTAGAACCTCAGGGGAAGCTTGAAGATGGCGGTTTTAAAGAAACAAAGTTGTATAGAAAGGTTGTTGGTAAGCTAATATATTTAACTATCACTAGACATGATTTGTGTTTTGCAGTTAATCAAGTGTTTCAGCATATGCAAGACCCAAAAACAAGGCATTGGGAGATGATTCATAGGATTTTAGATCCTTGAAAGGAACAAATGATCAAGGTATATGGATGGGTAGTAATGGAAACACCAATGTAGTTGGTTATTGTGATGCAGATTGGGCAGATGATAGAAATGACAAGAGGTACACAACCGGTTATTGTACACTCATAGGTGGGAACCTAGTCATTTGGAACACTAAGAAACAGAAGGTTGTTTCATGCTCAAGTGCTGAGACTGAGTATAGAGCAATGAGGAAATTTACCACTTAATGCAATCTGGTTGAAGCAACTATTACTAAACTGAGAAGCATTGAGGCGCCAATCACAGTACATTGTGACAATCAAGCAGCAATACACATAGCTTCAAACTCTGTGTTTCATGAGAGAACCAAACATATTGATGTGGATTGCCATAAGGTAAGAGAAACTATTGGAAATGGAATCATCTTACCTTGCTACACAAGGAGTGAAGATCAACTTGCTGATGTGTTCACCAAGGCCACAACACTGAAGATTGGCGGTTCTATCTATCCAAGGTTTGGCCTCATGTCCATTTCAAAACACTGATCCTGATCATGGAGTATTATACTCTTTTTCCCTAGAAAAGGTTTTTTCTCAATTAGGTTTTCCTTATTTAGGTTTTTAATGAAGTAATGCTTCATGGTTGCAAGCTTAGACATTTTCCATGACTTAAGCTTGAGGGAAAGTGTTGGAATGAAGAAGAAATGAAGAAAGATGGATAAGGCCGTGTGGTCTAAAAGCTACCAAAAGGAGTGTCTTAGGCTTGTTTGTGGTTAATGATATGTTATCCTTGTAGACAAACATGTATTAAGCTATTTTTTATTCAAACAAGCTTAGACTAGATTAGTATAAATAGTTATATCTCTTATCATTTGTAAGTAAGAGATAATAATTTCATTCTAATAAAAATCTAATTCTCTCTAAAGTCTCTCTAAAATTCGTCCACTCTCTCTATTAATCTCTCAATATTTTCATTCTTTCAATCTCTAAATGTCTTGATCTCTCATTCATTCAGGAAGAGGTAAAAATGGCCTTATTTATGATGCATCCGAAAAACAGCCAGAATTGGATGGGATGACAGCATTGTTTTATCAAAACGGTTGGCCGATGATAAATGACGATATTTTGGGTTTGGATATTGATTTAAGGACTGGATTTTTTGAATCAAGGTTAAATTGGGCAAATATGTGTGTAATCCCTAAGACAGCACATTCAAGTAGAATGACTGAGTTGAGACCAATAAGTCTTTATAATGTGAGCTATAAGATTATTTCCAATGTCTTATGTAAGAGACTTAAAAAGTATTTACCATGTTTAATTTTGGAAATCCAATCAGCGTTTGTCTCAGCGAGACTAATCTTCCACAATGTTTTAGTTGCACATGAAATGTTACATGATTTAAGGACAAACAAATATTTTCAAAATAAGTATATGGCCATAAAGATAGACATGAGTTAGGCATACGATCAGGTAGAGTGGATATTTATTCAATCACTGCTCCAAAAAAATGGGATTGTCATCAACTTGGGTTATGTGGATGATGTGATGTATAACATCAGTAAAATACAAAGTCTTAATTCATGGACTACCTCGTGAATGTATTACCCCAACGTGGGGACTTCGACAAGAGGATCCGCTGCCCCCTTATCTATTTATTCTGTGTATGGAAGTCCTGATTGCAAACATACATAAAGTGGAAAGGGAAAATCACTTAACATATATAAAAATTGCAAGGTTGAGTACTTCCCTCACTCACCTCATTTTCGCGGATGATAGTTTTTTATGTCGGATTACACCAAAAGAGTGATAAGTTATTCTTCATTTACTTAAAAATTATGAGTCGGCATCAAGTCAACAAATCAATTTTAAAAAGTCATATTTGTAATTCGGTCATAAAGTCTATGGGAATGTAAGAGAGTAGAAACAACAAATATTAGGAATCACCAAAATTGGAGGTATGTGATCATACTTGAGAATTCAGGAGAGTCTGGGTGGATCAAAAACACAAATATTTGGATTTATTACGAAAAGACTACAAAAAGAGTCAATGGGTGGACATCTAATTCCTATCTAGAGGGGGTAAGGGAGTTATAAAAAATCAGTATTAACAGCATTACCGACTTATGTAATATTGTTTTATAT
Source organism: Streptanthus diversifolius (assembly GCA_039880935.1). Classification (NCBI taxonomy): domain Eukaryota; kingdom Viridiplantae; phylum Streptophyta; class Magnoliopsida; order Brassicales; family Brassicaceae; genus Streptanthus; species Streptanthus diversifolius. The sequence goes on along the minus strand of JAXGFM010000012.1, from coordinate 9,948,659 downwards.
GCTTCCTAAAGAGATAACAAAAACATCACCAGTGTGATAGCTCAGTTCTAGTGGAGTACAAGCGAAAATACACAGGGAATGCATTGGATGGCATGACAAAAATTATATCAGTTATAACAAAAAGAGGGTTGTCTAGGTTCCAGGAATATAGAGTATTTTAACACATCTATGCTTTTCAAGCAGCTGTGACAGTTAATGGACACACTCAACTCATTATTCTCATAAATATTCAAGAGTTGTTATTTTAGGAATTCAGGTCCGTTGGACCTTTTACGAACGTATTTTCCTTATTATGGATGAAGAACTATTATCTTAGTTCGATCTTTGGTTAAAAAAGAACTAATCAAAAAGGTTGAAAAAGGTTCAAGTAACTCCATTTGGAATGTAAATTCACCGTTTACCCTTTCTCATTTAAGTTCCAGGACCTAGATGACATCAGACAAAGACTTAGAATTTTTGTGCCTCTGTTGGAGGCAACTATTATCCCTGAGGATGTAAACATCATTCAGTCATTGGCAGTTAGTCGTTTTGACAGGCCGAATACTAATGGCTGACATTTACAAAAAATGGAAAATATTCGATTAAATCGGGTTATATGATAGAGCAACTCTATCCAAATAAAGGTATCCAAGATGCTCGGCTGGACCGAAAATCACTTCGCTTCAGGCTCTTGTAAGGAAGGTTAAATGTCCTTCTAAAATACAACACTTTATTTGGCAAGCGATTTTAGGTAGTGTTTCGGTAGCCAAAAATTTAAGGTCACGTGAAATCAATTGTGATACGTAGTGTAATAGATGTGGAACAGAAGATGAAACTATAAATCATGTATTCTTTGAGTATCCACCGACCATTCAAACATGGACCTATCTAGGATCCTATCTATTTTCCCTATAACATCAATTTTCTCGAATTTATACTATTTAATATTGAATTTGAAAAAGATGGTCCAAATGGTATTTTCCATAGATTTTCTGGTACCTATCAAAAAGTATAAATGATAAAAAATTTAAAACTTTAGATAGGAATCCAAAAGAAATTCTGGTGTTGGAAGAAACAAAGAAAAATTTTTGGAAGACGCCTAAATGATGGAAGAAATGAAACATACTAAGGCCGCAAGAGTCTTAGATAAGTCTTGGAAGGAGTCTGAATTTTTCATGTCAAAAATGGGTCTTTACTAAGAATGGAAGGGAGGGACTCTTTCTTGGAGCTCGGAACACTCGCTTTAGTCAATCCCCATTGCACACGGAGTTAGATACCCTCATTTGGGCAATAGAGTGCATGAATCCGTTTTAGAGATTAGATGTTATCTTTGCCATCGATTGTTTTAATGCGGTGATGGTGGTTTTCCCAAATGATTGGCTTGTCTTTTATTTCACATGGAGTAGTTCAGCAGGTGCAAAGCTTCTTTCGACCAAATATGGATAACATTCACACCACATGCGGTAAACATAAGAGCGAACAACTTAGCATCTAGTGCACAGCAACTTCCAACAATGACGTATATTCACTGTCTCCATTGATTTAGTTTTATTTTTTAACGCAAAAAAACTAATTTTTATTAATGATAAGCGATGTTGTTTAATACTAAACAAAGCCATTACGGCTCAAGCAGTTCCTTCCAGGATACTGAGGCCACCCAACCAATCTCACAAATGAGATAGGGAATTCTGCCATAATACATCAATGATTTTAAAACTTCAATAAATATTAGTTTTAAATTGACTCAGATGACTCACTACACAAAAATTACAATAACAAAATAAAAATGAACTTCCAAAAAACGATGATCAGAAATACGTCAATCCCGAGATTATGAACTAGAAAGCGCAAAATTCAAATCAGTTAACCGTCAACTGAAAAGAGATTCGCTGTCGGTCCACCGTAACCGAGGGCCAAAATGGGAAGAGCCAGCCAATATCAACAATAACCTCGAGATTCTATTGCGGTTACGTTTGAGGAAGCATCACCAGATCATGTCCTCTTTAGACCTGAATCCGCAAAGACGCAACCACCCAGAACCTCTGCTAATTGATCAAAACACTGCTCGAATCCCTCTTCGAAAGTCCTTCATGGAATACCTTGCTGGAAACCCAAATGCGAAGCATAAATCAAAACGCCTGAAACCGCATAAGCAGCAGAACACTGAGAGGAGAGAGCAGATCTGAATCCAAGATCTTGTCCTCATTGGATCTGGATCTGCAAAAGCTCTGTCCAAAATTTTATCAATAACTGTTTTTATTTTCTTTGTTGGCAAGTCCATATATTATATAAAAGTTCAACAAATTGGACCTAGTACACATACATAAAGGATCTTGTCTAATTCAATAAGTCCAACATTACATTCTAATTTACTAAAGATAAAGGTAAACGCTTAAGACAGAAAAATGTGTACACACCTTGCTTTACAGTCACCGCCAACCACATTCATAGCTGCAAAGCTTCAAAACTGAACCGATCTCCGTTAATCTACTTCGATTCTTCTACTTGCTCCAAAAACGTTCGGCCATTCTCCTAGTACCTCTCTAAACACCCTTCTGCAGATATAATAGTTGGTAGCATGGCTGAAGATTCTGCATCCTCTTCATAAGAAGCACAACTTCAATCACTGTTTAAGAAGAAAACTTCCCTCCACAACCAAAAAAAGGCCCCAACATCTAACGATTAAGGAGACATTACTGTGAATATATATATCTTAATGATTTTATTGCAAATCATAAACAAGGATCAATCCATCACTTTTGATTAAACAATATGATAAATTGAAATGATTAAAATATAAGAAAAAAAAGAAAAAAATTATTAACTTTTATCTATTGATATGTTTTCCAGATTTATCAATGCTTTGATTTTTTTTCTTCAATCTTCTCTTTCTCCTGTTTTTAATGGAGAGAGTAAGAATCATTCTCTGTCAATTCTTGTGTGTATTTTTCTATAATAAATTTTTGACACCACCAATAACCAACCATGTCTTTTCTTTAATATGATTGTGTAGTGTCCATTATTTACACCCTTTAATACACAATATATATTATCATATTTATATATTTTAAACTATAATATATATTTATGTATATAATATAACCTCATGTAATGTTATTTAACATTAAGGGAAGAAGGTCATCATCATAGCAATCTATATTGTGTAATCGAGATGATCCATCACAGTTTCGCCTATAATATATTGGAACCGTAAACTATTTTATGAACTTGAACTGTAATAATTAAATTGTTAATATAATGACCACATTACTGAATATAATCTTACATTCTTTCACTTGGTCATTACATTAACTTATAAATCTAATAACCTTATTGTGCACCTTTATATCAAGTTCAATCTTAAGTACATAAAACTATAAATAACCGAGCAATGGTGGTTGCCCATCATTTATTGCGATAGGTTCCCTTTTAAATGTCACACACTAACTTTAATTCTACTACTTCTTTAGTATTGGAAAAATACTTACTTATCAAATTTTCATGTTGAGATAAGCTTTAATGCTCAACTATATATATATGTTATCCAATGAGCATATTTTATACATAACTTTACGATAACATATCTTTAATTTATAGACAAACACATAATCTTTAATTGATATCAAACTTTGAGTAACACTCTACATTTAAAAAAATGCAATACATCAACGAGTTTTCTAAATACCCATGCACTCTAAGTGGCCAGCATACACGTCGTGTGGTAAATGTTTAGTCAATGGATCCGTTACCATTATTTTTGTTCGTATATGCTCAAAATTTACTGTGTTTCTGCACTTCTTTCTTTATATACAAGTATTATAACTCCATATCCTTAGTACCTTCCGATTACTTGTCATTCTTACTAAAGAATACAGTTGCAGAATTATCACAGTAAATTCTTAGCAGTTTGGCTATGTTGTCTACATTTCAAAGTCCTTAGATAAAGTTTTGCAGCCACAATGCTTCAACCATGGCCTCAAAGCAAGCCACGAGTTCAGCCTCCATATTGGAAGTCGCAATGACAGACTACTTACCACTTTTTCATGAAACTGTTCCCCCTGCTAGAATGAATAGATAGCAAAACATTGTATCGACGCACCCAACATAATCTGAATCTGAATATACACAACCTTTGTACTATTGGATCTCCTGTATGTAAGCATCTACTCTTTGGTGCCTTTTAAGTACCTGAGAATATTCTTTGCAGCCTTTCAGTGGTCCATAACAGATTACTTTGATATCAACCCAACATACTAACCGCAAAACTGATCTCTAGTTGAGTACATGTTTGAGCATAGTTTAAACTCCAATCCACAGATGCATAGGAAATTTATATCATCTCTTTACGCTCTTATTCATTTTTTAGATATTGCATTGTACTGAGTTTATCTTCTTTGTGAATTAGAGTATTTCTAGCAGAACACTTTTCCATTCCATATATCTCTAAGACTTTATTTATGTAACCTTTCTGAGATAAAATTAATAATCCTTGTGCTCTATCTCTTATGATTTCTATCCAGATCACATAGGATGCTTCATCCATATCCTTCATTTCGAAGTTCTTCGAGAGATATTTATTTATGTCACACATCATTCATATGTTATTGGCAGCCATTAATATATCATCAATATACATGACTAAAATTATAAACTTACTCCCACTGAATTTCATGTAAATACATTGATCAACGATAAGTTTTACAAAACCGTATGAGAAGATGGTATCATTGAACTTTAAGTATCATTGTATAGAAGCCATTTTTAGTCCTTATATTGACTTCTTCAGCCTACACACAATACTTTCTTTTCCCGCAGCCACAAAACCTTCATATTGGTCCATGTATATTTCTTCTTCAAGCTCACCATTTAGATAAGTAGTTTTTACATCAATTTGGTGAAGCTCTAAATAATTATGAGCCACTAATCCCAAAACAATTCTCTGAGAGTCCTTCTTAGAAACTAGAGAGAAAGTTTATATATAGTCAATGTCATCCGTTTAGGTAAACCTTTTGCAACAATGTGAGTCTTGTACTTTTCTATGTTGCTTTTTGAGTCCCTTTTGGTCTTAAAGATCCATACCCAACAGTTTTGAAACCATGAGATAACTCTACTAAGTTATATACTTTATTGACACCCATGGAATAAATTTCTTCTTTCGCAGCATTAGACCAGAATTCATAATTACTACTTTTCATGGCCATTGAGAATATTGTCGGGTCTACATTGATACTTCTGTCACATTTATTTTCAATAGGATAAACCACATAATCATCCCCAATGGATGATCTTCTTTCCCTTATAGATCACCTTAATGGTTCTTGTGGTACAATATTATGTTCTTCAATGGTGACATGTTCATTATTCATTTATGGTTTTAGTGGGATCTGATCTTCATTATGTTGTTATATTATAATATTATCCCTTGCATCAACAATAGGAACAACCACTTCAGGTGGAATTTCTTCAATCTTAGTTTCATTAAAGTTCACCTTTCTATATCTCGAACTCTCACTAGTTTGACCATCTTCAATGAATCGTGCATTTCCCGATTCAACTATTCTTGTACTGTAATTAGGACAGTCAAATACATACCCTTTAGACTTTTTCGGATAACCAATAAAAAATCCATTAATTATCTAACTTCTTTTCATTTGGGTTGCATGGTTTTACTTCTGCTGGAAAACCCCTGACACGTAAAATGTCTTAAACTCGGTTTTCTTCTTGTCCGCAGTTGAAATGGTGTCATATGAACTACCTTACTAGGAACCCAGTTTAAGACATATGTAGCAGTCTTTAGTGGGTATATCCACAAGGATAAGGGTAAGCTACAATTATTTATCATACTTCTAACCATTTTTGTAAGAGTATGGTTCTTCCTTTCAACTACACCATTCTGCTGAGGAGTTCCAGGTATGTGTATTATTCACAAATACCTCTATTTTCCAGAAGCTTTGCAAATGAACCAGGACATTGTCCACTTTCGGTGAATTTTCCGTAAAATTAACCACCTCTATCTGACCTTATAACTTTAACCTTATTTTATAACTGCTTTTTCACTTCATCAATGAAATTTTCAAGTACATCTGCTTATTTAGCATTCTCATGCAGCAAATAGGTATAAACAAAGCATGAATAGTCATCAATAAAGATAATAAGAAAATCTTTCACCACTCCAAAATGGAGCTTCGAACGGGTCACATATATCTGTGTATATTAACTCTAATAGATGAGTACTTCTTGTGGCCAATTTCTTTACAATGTATTTTGTATTACTTTTAATATAATTTATACGCACATCTAAGTCACTGAAATCCAATGGAGGTAATATATCATTCTTTACTAACCTTATAATCTTTTCTTTGGATATTTGACATAATCATTTATGCCACAAGAAGGCTGAACTTTCGTTTGATGCACTACATTTTATACTTTGATTCTCAATATTAAATAAAGATTCAGAAAAACTGTCATCAAGAATGAACCGATACAGAGAATCAAACAATTTACCACTTCTATAAAGTAATCATTTAAGTACAAAAAGAAAACACCATGTCCAATCTTAAAATTAAAACTTACATCATTCAGTATACTAACAAAAACAAGATTACAAGCACATTCAGGTACAAAGAGACAACTTTCAAGATCAATATAACAATTTGTGTCCAAGATCAATTTATATGTCCCAATGCCCTCTACCTTGCTTTAATCCTGTTTTCCATGAACAAATGTCTTTCAGTTCCTTTTATGAACTGCATCGAACTAAATTCATGTTTAATGTGAGATATATGAGTAGATGCACCAGAATCAAGCCATCAAGTATTTTTAGGCACTTTAATTAGATTAAATTCAGAACAAACTTATAAATGTTGTGTACCTTTTTCGTAAAACCATGCTTGCCTTCTAGGACAATCCTTCTTGATGTGCCCCTCTTTTCTACAAAAGAAACACGTCACAACTTTTTGGATCTTTCTTTCGACTTCCTTAATGAAAGAATTATCTCTTTTCTTGTTCTTACTTGGTTCTTTAAGCTGCTAGCATTGGCATTTCTAAGGCGCGATAAGAGCAACCTAGTCCCTCATCTTCACAAGTCTTCCCTCCTCCTGAACTAACATAGCTTTTAATTCCTTAAAGTTCCATTTATCCTTAATAGTATTGTAATTCACCTTAAACTGACTATATTTCGGAAGGAGAGAATTCATGATAATTTAGACCATGAAAGACTCATGAACTTTCATACTAAAGATTTATAACTTAATTACCATGCTAGACATGTGGGTGACATGATCATGAATCAGGAGACCAATGGAATCTTTTCATGGTGAGCTCACTCATAAGGCTCCACACTATCGACTTATCAGCCAACTAAGATTGCGATTGTTCTTTGATTTGCATCATGAACTCCCTACCTTTTTTGTCTTGGGCATTGATGGCTTTACACTTTCTGCCATTTACGTTCTCATGATGTTCAAGCACAGCGAGTTTTATCACTCTCACATCTCGTAACAATACTTTTCCCATTATGAACTATCAACTGTAAAGGATGCAGGCTTATCATCTGTGAGTATGGCTTGATCAAGGGACATTACACCCAATTCAGCCCAATGAATTTGACAACAGAGCTTGTAGATGCAAAGAACTAGATGGAGCTTAACATTTCAACATGCCTACCATTAGTACTTTGAAATTTTAAATCAGATTCATAAGGGAATATAATCTAAACAATTTACTGTACATATTCAAACAATGTTTTTTGCAATAATTTAAACATATATACTTTATATGATGCAATATTAGATTTAAATTTTAATAATCAGTCAACTTCACACATACGAGTTAGTAACAATGCTTCCTTTGGGTATACACATCATTATTCTTAGATGAAGAGACTAATACTTAAGGTATCACTAACTACATCCAATGATCCACCTTTGGGTGATCTCTTATGATAAAATTTGTGAACAATTGATCAATAAATTCTTTAATGTCATTTTGCATTCATATCTCATGATCAATTACAGACTTTACTTTAATATCACAAAAAGTATAACAAACCACTTTGGGGATTAACATGTTATACTATATGTAAAATTTTCATATAAAATAATATTACATAATATAATAATTTCATTTCTTTATCTATAGCAGCGAAAACGGTTACTGTTCATCATTAATGTTCATCATTACTATTTATTTTTTTCATTAAGAATAATGATAATGATTTATGTTCATCATCTTCATGAACAATAACAATAATGGTACTATTCATTGTTACTTTTCATCATTACTGTTTATCATTTCATGAACAATAACGATAACGATTATTGTTCATGAACAATAACTATAACAGTTAATGTTCATCATTACTGTTCATCATTATTGTTCATCATACTGCTTATCATTAATGTTCATCATTAATGTTCGTCGTTATTGTCCATCATTTTTTTATCAATAATAATAATTGATCATCATCTTCATGAACAATAACAATAACGGTTATTGTTCATCGTTACTGTGCATCATTTTCATCACCAATAACTTCACGAACAGAGTCAATTTTCGAGAAAAAAATTAGAAAACTCGTTTTTTCATATCTTTCAATTTTCATCAATTTTAATAATTTTTTAAAAAAATTGATTTATCAAAACCAAAAACAAAAATATTTTCTCTATTACACCAATCAATTTGTAATGAATCAAAGTTAATGGGTTGGCTATGATTGAAAATATAAATATATATACATGTACCTTAATGATTTTATTGTAAATCATAAATAAGGATCAATCAATAACTTTTGATTCAACAATTTGACGAATTGAAATGATGAAAAAAATAGGTAGAAGAAGAAGAAATCTACTAACATTATCTATTGACATGTTTTCCAATTTTCTTAATGCATTGTTTGATTGATTATTTCTTCCATTAATTTTCTCTTTTCTCTTATTTTTTAATGAGAATAAGAATCATTCTTTATCACTTCTTCTGTTTGTGTTTTTTCTGTAATGAATTTTTCACACCATCAATAACTAACCATGTCTTTCTTTTAATACGATTAGTTGGTGTCTATTATTCACACTATATAATACATAATATATATTATACATATTTGTATATTTTAAACTATAATATGGTAGGAATCATGTGGCACAATGGTGGGCACCTCTGTAATTTATCACACATGTCTGGATTAAGTTGAAAAAAAAAATATAATGTATATTTATGTACATAATATAACTTCATGGGAATGTTATTTAATGTTAAGAAAGAAGATCATCATCATATCCATTCTTGATGAGGACATCGATCCACCAGACAACCCGGAGGTTCCAGTGCCGTTTGTGCAAGGACCACTAACGCGGAGCAAGGCCAAAACCATTGGTCTCAAGTTCATCCAATACATGGAGCATGCACAATGGATGATTCCTCAGCTTCCACCCGAAGGCCCACCAAACAAGTCTCAAGACCCATTCCAGCCCAACCAGACGCCATGGAGACTCTTGTCTGATGAAACTTCCTCCTCCATTGTCTTTATCATTACCATTCGGTAGAAATACCAAAGACGTGCTAAGGAATTGTACTCTTTTTCCTATTTTCGATTTTTTCCCACTGGATTTTCCGAATAGAGTTTTAATAAGGCAACACTCTTAGTGTGCACGAAGATGAAGACTTGTTCACTCACCATCATCTTTCACAAGACTTCATCTAAAAATTGGCCACTCCTCAACATGAGAGGCCATTTCTATATTTTTATTCTTTTTAGACTAAGTATTAAAAGACTTTAATCTCATTTGCTTTTATTTTGTTTAAGTTATTAGTTTTTGCCCATTTTGTTTCCAGCAGCTCAAACTTCATGTGATTTTCTTTTAAATGTTTTGTAGTTTGGGTTAAACAGCTTGTTGTTTAACCTAAATAACGCTATATAAGCCTAAAATTTTCATTAATGAAAAAAAAAACACAATTTTATGCAAACAACCTTAAGTCTTTGACTACTCAACACGGCTGCCACCTTTTCTTGAGATTGGCGAATTCTTCCCTTAAGAAAGGATAATTTTGCTATATCATGAGTCTTCTGCAACTAGTGTGGTCCTGTTCAATTTATCCTTCTATCTCGTTGTTTCCGAGAGTCTCGATTATATCGGTTTGAAGTTGTCCACCATCCAAGCTCATATCAATTCTAATATTTTGTAATCAACACTATTTTATCACAATTTCGTCTATAATATATCGGAATAGTAATATAAACTTAAATAATTAAACTGTTAATATAATGACTGACTATATTAATTAATATAATCTTACAATTACTCCCGCTTAAGAGAAGATTAAGGCACATGACTGGAGGATAATGGATGACGACACACCGCAAACCGCAAATGAAATTGCAGAGAAAAGAAGGTGATATCTGCAGAAAAAATCATCATCAAATTTGGTAAAGGGAGATAAACAGATCCTAAACAAAATATTCAAACTTTGTTGGAATAAACATCCGAATTAAATTGATATTTGATCCATAAAAAGGAAAAAAAAAATTCTCTCTTTGAAATATATGAGAGACCAAAAACAATAGAGAAGCTCATCCTATCGTAGATGAATCTAACAGTAAATGTTAACGCCGACTTCAAACTGTTTGTACTAACAAGAAGTGATATTCTATTATTTTCTTGAAGAGATTTTGTAAATACAAAAAATGATACATGCAGACACGTCTACATATATATGCACATGTTTTTATGTTGTTTCTAACTTTTGCTTTCATCACTTTAATCTTATCTTGCATCACTTAGTAGTTGCATATATGCATTTAATCTCACTTTTGCATTTATTTGCATTTTAGAATCTACCTACATCTTGGATTTTGCATAGTTTTTAAGTCTTTTTGAATGAATGGGAGACCGTAGAAGATATATTGGAACCTCAGAAATGAAGAGAGGATCACGAAGATATGACAAAGAAAGTCAAGAACATATGATAACGAAGGTGAAGAAGAGCTTGTAGCGATCACCCAAAATGTTCGGGATGACCATAGACAGAGTCCAGAAACTGTCTTAAAAAGATCGATTCATATGAAGGACTTGTTGATATTCTAATGAAGTAAAATTTAGACACAACATAGATTATTAAGTTAGTTTATTGTGAAAGTTATTTCATTTATAAAAACAACTCCGATTTTAACATATGATTACAACTATTTTGTTCCCAATGACGATTACATTGTGTTTCCATAAAAACCGACAAATGTTTCCGTAAAATTCCACTGAAATAATGGTTCACACCACTGGACAAATGGTGCATTTCCAAGTCACGTCACATCCGAATCTAAAAAATATATAGGCACGTAACTATATATAATTATAAAAAAAAATCTAGAAACTCTATGTGTGCATATAAATGATTTTAAATAAATTAATAAAATAACAATATCAAAACTAAAAATAGATATTTATGAAAATAAGACTAACAAATACAAAAAAAGAGAATATTATATGAGACAAAAACACATCTTCGAAAAAGAAGGAAAGAAAACTGATTATGGGAAGTTAATATACGACCAAAAAAAAAAAAATCCCTGATCGAAGATGAATATGGAGCATGTGGCACAATATCACTACAAACTTAGATCTGTCTCTGATGGTCCGGGTTGGTCCGGATTGTTTCGGTCCCAACAGGTTCAAACATACTCGACTCATGTTTTTCAAATTCAAGGTGATTCTATCTACCCTAAACCCCTAATTGGGTTAACTTTCGTTGTTTTTTAGTAAAATACAAAAGTTGACAAAAGGAAAAACAAATAAAGGTAAGAAGACACGATGATTTTGTCATAGTAACTAAAGACGACATTTGAATTATTACAAACATAAGCAAATGAAATTTAGTGCACAACTTAGCGAGTTAAAACTTTAAAACCATATATTTATCACATACAATTTTTTAATCATATGACGTTTGTTTTATTCCTTAAATTAAGAAGCCAATATATTCGCAAAATAAAATAAAAAAAGTAAAATCAAAATGTCACAGTTTACTCCACTCATTCATCGTAAAGCCTCTCACTTCCTCTTCCCATTCCCTATGGTGAGTAGCTCAAAGCTCTGGAACGTGATGTCACGAGCAGTCCTTGATGGCGTGGCTCTGGCAAAAGAAGAAGACGATGGTCTAGTGGTCGGGTCAGGAACAAGCTGAGTCCTATGAGCAGTTGAGGAACGGCCATTGTTTGGGACAACTCTGCTCGAGCGGTTCTCTGTGAAGTCAGCGGAAGAAGTGGCTCGAACACTCGAGACAATGGCTTTTCTTGACGAACTTGCGTGTCTTGTTGAAGAGATTGGTCTTTCCACTCTCTCGTAGTTTTGCTGGTTTCAATCAAAAGCGGTTTTATTGTTAGAGAAAGGATTTGAAGAAAGCATAAGAAGATCTTGCTGTTTTTAGATGACTCACTGGTGTTGTGTCCTTTGAGGATGCTAATACATTCTCTGAGGTCCTTTGTCTTGATCGGTCAGCTTGAACCGCACCGCTTCCTGAGCCATTTCTTCTAGCATATGCCTCTAAAGCACCCGAGAATCTATCACGACTGTCTTGTCCAGCTGTAACAGAAACAAAATTGCAGAGACAAGTTTGGTTTATTAGATCTGGATTTCATCAAACACCAAACTATGAGAAGAGAATACAATGTCTTTAACCATGTGATTGGTTCTGTAACAACAGTATTCAATCAAGACTGGAATTGAACCGATAGATTTGCATATGATCTATGACTACAAAACCGTATGAACCGAGAGAAATCTGGAAATATGAGAAAAATTGTTTTACACTAAGAAATTGGAGACAAGAATCATTGGTTGAAAATGGGTACTGTAATTTTGACCAAACCAGTCGCAAGAAAGTCAACGACTAATAACCTCCTAGGCGGGCACAAAGCAGTTGATTAGTCCCTAACTTTTTAGCATTGTAAATAACCAAATAGGAAAAATGTTTGATGAGGCGAAGAAGCAGAGAAGCTTGGGTGAGTGCTGGTGCAAGTGTACAGTTTAAGGCTTACCTGAAGGTTTTTCTGGTCTCTCCGCAGATGGCACTGGGGGATTCAGAGCTGGTCTAAGGTTTGACTGTTGTTGGAACACAAATACAATCGTGAGGGTTTGATAATATGCTTCAGAGGATATGAAATGATGGAAAATTCCAAATATAGAGGTTACTTACTCTTGGTTTGGAGCTGGAGCTGGAACTGGACCCAAACTGTGGATACTTCAAGATAGTCCAATCAAATACATAGTCAAACTGATAACCTGCAAATAAATAAAAAAAATTTAAAACGCATTCATTTTTTTTCTTTTTCATGTGAAAAATCCTCAAGCATAAGCTATATCTAAACTAAGGGTATCGAGACTTTTTCCCAACCTTCACGGATGAACAGATCCCTGAAAAGCCTCTTTAGGTATGGATAATCTGGTTTGTCTTCAAACCGTAATGATCGTACATAGTGAAAGTATGACGTGAATTCAGGTGGAAAGGATTTACAGAGAACCTGCCATGCAGATAAAAATTGTATTTATGAATGTAACATTTTGGTAAGTAAAGAACTCTTCTGTTAGCTTTAAGACGACATCCTTGGCAGATCCCATGCAGGTTTCTGAATACAATTGTAAACGGATTATGAACTATTACCTCTACGGGTGTAAGCCTTTTCTTTTCGCTGATCTTGTCATACTTCTGCTTTTTGGTACCTGCACGAAGGCCTTGCCAAGGCAGACTAGCAAGAAATTGAGGGTAAGGGGAAATATATCAAATGAAAATAAATTTAAAACATTGGGTAAAGTAAGGATGTATATATACCTTCCTCGAAGAAAATACATAAGCACATAGCCAAGAGATTCCAGATCGTCTCTTCTACTTTGCTCTGCGTAAGAGATCTCAGTTTAGAAGAAGACAATTTGATGGAAGTGTAAAATGTCAAGTGCACACAAAATATTATGGGAAAAGAAAGAGAAAAGGCAAACAACACTCACCAATTCCAAGATGAGTGTTAACACTTGCATATCGAGCTGTTCCCGTAAGATTCTTGTTTTCCCTAAGCAACTCTTGATTAGCAATGTAGTAGGCGTAGATGGAATATATCACCAATGTTCCTTTATCATGTCTAAATGTAAACCGAGCAAACTCTTTAAACAAGAAAAAGAATAAAATGTACCTGTAGGGAATGTGCCTATGAGTTTGAAGATCTCTGTACTTTTTTGCAAGCCCGTAGTCAATGATGTACACCTACACAAGAAGAAAGATGACATATCAGAGATTGGATACAAACATATTCCCAAAAAACAAAAAAGTGTAATCATTTCACACAAAAAGGTCGCATTAACTACTCACCTGGTTTGCTTTGCGTCCAAGACCCATCAAAAAGTTATCTGGCTTAATATCACGATGAAGAAATCCTCGGACATGCATATACTCTACTCGATTTATCTGAAGAAACCAAAATATGAACAAAGTAAAGCATTGTAATAACTCGAGAAATATCCACAAAGGGGAAGAGAATAATTCATACCATCTGATCTGCGAGCATTAGAACTGTCTTTAGATTGAACCTCCGACTGCAATAATTGAATAAATCCTCCATACTAGGTCCCAGAAGATCAATCACCATGCAGTTGTATTCACCCTCAACACCATACCATTTGAGGTGTGGAATACCAGCTTCACGATAACAAGTGTAAAGATGAATTACACAATGATATAACTGAAACGTTTAAAACCGAAGAATGAACACTCAAGAACAAAACTTACTTCCTCCTTGAAGAAGCATATAGAGCTTTGACTCATAATGAAGCTGAGGATGCCTAGCCCGAGCAGGTTCCTGCAACAACAAAAGACAAAGTTTTGGTAATAAAACAATGAGTTTACGCAGTTTAGGTATCTGAACTGAAATCTGGAAATGAAAAGAAGTCATATACAAATCTTAATCATGCGAACAACATTGAAACGACGAAACTAGATTGAGAAAAAAAGATAGTCAACGTTGTGACTTACAAGTTTCACAGCAACTTCTTCTCCAGTTTGCACATTAATACCTGAATACACAAAACTTAAAATTACTAAAAGAAAACTTGAGATAACCCACAAAGACAATAACCAAAGAAGAAATTTTTCAATACCTAAAAAAAGTTCACCAAATGATCCACTTCCAAGTTTACGTCCCAGCTTATACTTTCCACCAACCACACGATCCATGGTTTTCTCCTAACAACTCCAATCCAAAGTCACCTCCTTTCTTCGATCTATTCACCTCAAATCCAACCCCAAAAGCTGAAATTTCTAATTCCGAGGAAACCCAAGTTGACCCAGATCTTCAATCGTGTTCCTAACTCGCTAAAAGGTTTTGATCTAATTTCAACGACCCCCAAAATCAAATTTTTATCAAAAAAGTACGAGAACCCCTCAAATTCAAATACCAAATCAACGCACCAATTGCTGAATCGATAAAAAGTGTTTTGACTAAATCGATATGTGAAAATTCACAAAAGTAATCTAATTGATTAAGCTACGCTTCTGCTTAAAAACTCAGCCTTTGACCAACATCGTCGTCCAAAAAAGACACTTTTTCTGACAAAGCTTCAGATCAGGTCGTGAAGAAAAAGAAAATAAAAAACGAAACGGAAGAGAATGAAAAAAGGGTCTTCGGATTTCGATTATCGTCTGATTTAAGACTGCCAAGAGAAAACTAGATTCAGTATCTTTTTTCAAAAAAAAAAGTGATAAAAATCTGACTTTTTATAGGGAAGATAGCGAATTAGAGACGAAACCAAACGTTAAAAGAAAAAAAAAATGAGAGAAATCTGTTGAGAGACGACTTTGATACTCCACAGATATTGCTTTCCTTATCCTTAATTTGTTTTTTTTTTTTTTTTTGCTTAATAGCTTACAATATTTTGCGCACCATAGTGTAGTGATAAGTGGGGGTGGAAGTCCCGAGTTCGAGTCTCCGATAACATTTTAGATGATGGAAATATATAGTGCAGTTGATAAGTCGTTACCTCTGAATTTCTCAATATCACTTCACAGTCGGAATTCGATCCCCGCATCTTACTCATGATGGATCATTTACCTGTGTAGATGTGGTATAACCAGTGAAATAAGCGTTAAAAAAAAAACTTACACTATTTTGCTTTCTTCTTCAATATTTTTTCTTGATCTATTTATACATATATTTTTTTTTGTACGCATTTTCATATTTGTATTTAGTATATATTTATATATAAATATTTAAAATATTTAAATAAAATTTAGATAAAGTATTCAAACATTTAATTTTAGTATTTAAAATCGAATGGACTATTTAGAATGGTAGTTAACATTAGAATGTGATGATTATATAATCGACATGACAATAATCTGTTTGACCTGACATGAAACTAAGTTGTTTTGGTTTTAAAATTTTTTTAAAAATTATATAGACAGAATCAAACCAAACCTTAGATTTAATAGAATAGACTTTTACTGATTTAGCTAATATAACTTATTGTTAATACTAGAAATGATATATATTTATTCGGTTCAGATCTCGTAATTAAATTATTGAAAAATATGCAAACTGGATCGAATTCATTACATTTAAAATTCAAAGGGCAGCATGTAACCAATTAAGTTGTGTTTTGAAAGTATCCAAAAATACCAAAACTCCAAAAACTTAAAAATCTTGAAAACCCGAATATCCCAAAAATACATAAATCCCGAGAACCCAAAAACTCAAACTTTAGAAATCTCAAAAATCCGAAAATTCCAAAAACTCTTAAATCCCAAAAACTCAGAATTTTTTAGTTTTTGGGTTTTGAGAGATTTTTAAGATGTTTGAATTTACAAAATTTACGAGTTTTTGGGTTTGAGTATCCAAGATTTTCGAAGTTTCAGAATTTTTGGGATTTTTGGATTTTTAAGATTTCCGAGTTTTCAAAATTTTTAGGATTTTTGGATATTTCTAATAATTATAGATACAAATATTTCTAATAATTTTTTTCCAAAAAAACACAACATCATAATTGGTTAAATGCAGCTCTTTGGATTCAAGGATGACGGGTTCGACCTTAGATGCAACCCCATTTTGTGGATTTTTCAGTAATTTAATTATAAGATCCGAAGCGAATAATGTTGGAATGAAGAAGAATGATGAAGAAACAATATCTTTAATTCTAAATTAAAGACGTGTGGTCTAAGTCATCTAAGGGGAGTGTCTAAGACTTGTTTGTGTTTTAGTATTATGTTATCCTTGTAGTCATTCATGTATAAGTCAATCTTTGTATCCAAACAAGCCTAAACTAGAATAATATAAATAGCTATCTCTCTATTCATTTGTAACTTAAAAATTATTATTCTCATTTTCTTAATACAATCATTCTTCTCTCTAATCTCTCATTCTCTTATTCTCTAATTCTACAAATCTCTTAATCTCATATTCTTTCATGGTATCAGAGTCATGTTACAACAATATGGGATAAAATTCATCATTAAATCTTTGATTCAAGAAGAAATCATCTTCATCACAATCTGTTTTCATTCCTATATCGTCTGTCAACTTTGATTGCGAATTCCGGCCAAAACATGACAGCTTTTGTCAATTTGCATTTTCTGGATTGTTCTCCGGTGAGTTCTGAAGCCACGCCAATTGGATTTGCATCATTTGACCACGGGAATCAAAAGATACGACTTTTCTTGTATTGTCATTCATGTATTAGGCGATTCTTGTATCCAAACAAGCTTAGACTATAATAGTATAAATAGCTATCTCTCTTTTCATTTGTAACTTAGAAACTATTATTCTCATTTTCTTAATACAATCATTCTTCTCTCTAATCTCTCTAATCTTTCAATCTTTAATTCTACAAATCTCTTATTCTCATATTCTTTCATGGTATCAGAGCCAGTTTACAACAATCTGGGATAAAGTTCATCATTAAATCTTTGATTCAAGAAGAAATCAACTTCATCACAATCTCTTTTCATTCATATATATCGTCCGTCAACTTTGATCACGAATTCCGGCCAAAACACGATAGCTTTTGTCGATACGATTTTTCTGGATTGTTCTCTGGCGATTCCTGATGCCACGCCAATTGGATTTTCATCATTTGACCACGGAAATAAAAAAATACGACTTTTCTTGCATAGGACCTCCGTGATTGTCTCCGCCGCGAACCTCCGTGTTTCTCTGAGTATTACGTCGTCAAATCTTCTCCAAATCGTGATTTTCCAAATCCTAAGATCAAGCCCAATAAGTCTAGTTTCTGTTTAAAGAAATCAGAACTCAATTCTCCCAAGTTTGAAGGAAGTTCTTGAAGTTTTCTCTCAAGACGGTTGAAATCGCCTCTCACAAGAATCTGGTGATAAAATTCTTATCCTTTCTCAGTTATCTTTAAATCTTTGAATCTGGAAAGTTAGATAAATATCTTTTGAGGGTCTCTACGAAATTTGGTTGCAATCAGAAGGGTTTAAGTCTTCAACATAGATTTTCTTGATTCTCATCAAACTTGGAAATTTTGAAAAATAGAGGGAAACTTGAATTTTTTTGGATCGGTATATTGTTAAAATTCAATATTTGTTGTTGGATCATCATTGAGGACTGTTATAAGTTGATATTATTGGTTGGAGTTTGTTAAATTTTGTTGCAGGAGTTGCATAAGTTAGTTGGTTGGAATTGGTTCACGCGCTTGCAAGGTATATTACACGCCTTGGATCACATGCAGCATTGGAGTGGGTATCACGCGGCCTTGAGTCACACGGCCTTGAATCACACTCCTATCCAGTATTACACGGCCTTGGGTCACGCTCCTGCTGCATCTGTGAGTGTTTTCAGTCTCCCGCGAGTTCCGCAGTTCTCGACCAACTTCGCTCAGACAGCTTCGTCCCGACCAGACGTCCCGACCAGCTACACAAGCCAGCTCTTATCAGCCTCTGAATCATGGAGATCCAAAATACAGTCAGAGCTCCAGTCATTCTATATGGAGCAGATTATCTCTTATGGTCTAGGACCATAAAAACCACATTGAGTGGTAAAGGCCTTTGGAATCATATTTCAACAAATGGCCTTGAAGAAAATGAAATTGCTGAAGTTAATGAGGATGTGGCTGCTCAAGCTAAATGGTACCAAGAATACCAGTTGGTACTCTCTATACTTCAAAATTCTCTTGCTAGTGATCTCTTAGAGGCTTATTCATTTTGTGAGAATGCTAAGGAACTTTGGGACACTTTGCAAAAGGTGTATGGAAACACCACTAACCTCTTAAGAATTTTTAAGGTGAAAAAGTCTTTGAATAAATTGAAGCAAGAGGATTCAGAATTCAAAAAGCACTATGGCTCATTCAGAGCATTGTGGGCTGAGCTGGAGATGCTAAGGCCAGCCACAATTGACCCAATTGTTCTCCTAGAAAGGAAAGAACAAGATAAGGTGTTTGAGTTACTATTAACTCTTAACACAACTTACTCAGATCTTATTAAGCATATTCTCAGGTCTGATAAGCTTCCTAGCTTGGAAGATATTTGTGCTCAAATCCAAAAGAAGCAAGGATCCCATGGACTCTTTGGCAACAAAGCTGAATTGGTGGCTGCACACAAGAGTTTCTTCAAATCAACAACAACAAATGAACCTAGGAAGAAGAGACCAACTTGTGACCATTACAAAGGAGTGGACATACAAAGAAGGAGTGTTGGGTACTCCATCCTGAGTTAAAGCCAAGCTGGGATCTTGAGAGACAACAGCCCACAGCCAGCCACACTCAGCTGCAAGCAGCCAGCCATGGCATGTACAAGCTCCCGGCTTCTTCAAAAGCGTGTACCAGCTCCCATTGTCACTCAACCCCAATCGGTTCCATGTCTTCAGTATCTGAATTTGTGAAAAAATCAGATCTATAAGCTCTTCTCAAAGCAATTAAGGATGGTAAAGTGTTGGGTAAAACTTTTTTTGTTTCTTTTCAAACTTCTTTTACTCATAATATCTCTAAATCATTGGTTGTTGATTCTGGTGCTTCTCATCATATGATTAGTGATCTAGGATTGCTAGAGAATTTAGAACCTACCTTAGGTAATGTTGTCTTGCTAATGAAATCAAAGTACCAATTAAAGGCATATGAAAGCTTAAGTTGTTTGATAAAGAAACTAAAGTCTTTTACATGTCATCTTTTACTTCAAATTTGCTTTCAGTTAAAAGAGCTACTACTGATTTAAATTGTCAAGCTATCTTTGGTCCTAATGATTTCTACTTTCAGGATATTGAGACTAGTATGAGATTTGAACAAGGAACTACAAGAGATGACTTGTATATGCTTGAAGATATGACCAATGCAAGAGGGGTAGAACCGATTGCTAGTACTAGCTCTTTTAGTGATGATTCTGATCTTTGGCATGCTAGATTAGGACATCCTCATCCTAAAGCACTAGAACTAATTGTACCTGGTTTGAAAATGTCAAATGATATGTGTGATTCTTGTATACTTGGGAAACATTGCAAAACAGTTTTTGAGAAATCTTTGCATACTTATGATAATTTTTTTGAGTTGGTGCATTCTGATGTTTGGACATCTTCATTCTCATCTAGAGAAAACCACAAGTATTTTATGACATTTATTGATGAAAAGTCCAAATATACTTGGGTTACTTTGCTTAGTTCTAAATATAGAGTATTTGATGCATTTCTAAATTTTCAAGCATATGTTACTAACCAATACAATGCAAGTATTAAATGTTTTAGAACAAATAATGAAGAAAATACACTAGCACCAGGATTCAACAACACTTGGCCAAGCATGACATAGAAGATCAAACCAGCTGTCCTTACACTCCACAACAAAATGGAGTGGCTGAAAGGAATAATAGGCATTTGATGAAAGTTGTGAGAACAATGATGTTCCACATGAAAGTTCCCAAAAGATTTTGGGGGGGGGGGGTGCTCTTGTAGTTGCATGCTACTTGATTAATAGGACTCCTACAAAATTCCTAGATGATTTGTCTCCATTTGAGGTACTAAACAAAATTAGACCTAACATTGACCACTTAAGAGGTTTTGGTTGTGTTTGTTTTGTATTAGTTCCAAAAGAATAAAGAAACAAACTGGAACCAAAGAGTACCAAAGCTATGTTCATTGGGTATTCCTCCACCCAGAAAGAATAAAAATTTTATGATCCAAATACTAGAAGAGTCTTAGTATCCAGAGATGTCAAATTCCAAGAATCAAAAGGTTTCTATGAAGAAAGAACTTGAGATCAATTCAAAGACATCTCCACAACAAGATCAGACCAAGCTGAAAACTTGAGGAGTCTATTGGAGAGCATTGGCATAGTTTATCCTCATCCTCAGCCCACGGTCACTGCTCCTCAGCCTGTACCAGCGTCGTCCAGCCACAGCATGGCCATTGCTCTGGTACGGCCAGCAGGGCCGCAACCATCAGCCCCAGCCAGTCCATCAAATCCGTGGTCGTCTTCTGGTTTTCCTTCCAGCTCTCCTGGCCTTCCTCCTCTTGAACATGGGGGGGAGAAACATTTACTCATGTCCAACAAGATTCAGTAGGAGATGAATCAATTTTAGTCTCAGCTTCCAAAAGATCAAGATATGTGCTTACTCTCATTGAAGCTTTAGGTGAAGAGGAGGAGCCTATCTAAGAAGCTCCACCTACAGTGTTAAAATCAACACAAGACAAAGGAATCCACCAGTCTTCTACAATGGGAATGTTGTGGTTCATCATAATCAGAGAGTTTGTAACATTGCTCACTTACCTACTAACCATGTTGCTTTCATTTCAAGTTTTGATAAGGAACAGATTCCAAAGACATATGAGGAAACTATGACTAAGAAGGAATGGAGAGAAGCTATCCTAGCTGAGAAACAAGCCATGAAAAAGAATGGTACCTATGCTCCAACCACTTTATCTAAAGGAAAAAGGGCTGTAAGTTCTAAGTGGATTTTTACTATTAAATACAAAATCAATGGTGAAATTGATAGATATAAAACTAGGTTGGTGGCTAGAGGATGGTGAGGATTATAGGGATAACTTTTCACCTGTAGCTAAGTTTCACTCTGTTAATGTTTTTCTTTGACTTGCTACTAACCTTGGTTGGTAATTATGGCAAATGGATGTTCAGAATGCATTTTTACAAGGTGAATTAGAATAAGAGATATACATGTCACCTCCACCAGGTCTATAAGAAGAGGTAGGGGCCGGAAACATACTCAGGCTGAGGAAGGCCATCTATGGTCTTAAACAATCCCCAAGAGCTTGGTACCACAAGCTGAGTGTAACCTTGATGGATAGAGGCTTCAAAAGATCTGAAATTGAACACACTTTTTTTACACTAAAGAGTAAGGAAAGTATTGTGGTAGTTCTCATTTATGTAGATGATATAATCATATCTGGTAGTGATAGTGTTGGTATTGCATATACAAAAGAATATTTGAAGAGTGTTTTTGATATTAAGGACATAGGAGAACTTAAATACTTCTTAGGAATTGAAGTGTGTAGGTTCAAGGAATGTCTCTTCTTATCTCAAAGGAAATATTTTGTAGATTTATTAACCTCTACAGGTATGATGGAAGCTAAACCAGCCAAAATACCCTTAAAAAAAGACTATAAAATCAGAACTAAGGGGAAGCTAGAGGAGGAAATTGATTTTCATGATCCTAAGCTCTATAGAAAAGTGGTTGGTAAGCTTATTTATTTAACCATCACTAGACCAGATTTATGTTTTGCTGTGAATCAGGTATCTCAACACATGAAAGGCCCAAAGATGAGACATTGGGAGATGGCATATCGAATTTTTAGATATCTAAAAGACACTCATGAACAAGGTATATGGATGGGTTGCAATAGAAACACAAACGTGGTTGATTATTGTGATGCAGATTGGAAAAGAGATAGTGAGAATAGAAGAAGTATCACATGCTATTTTAATTTCATAGGAGGGAACCTTGTGACTTTGAAAACCAAGAAGCAAAAGGTGGTGTCATGCTCTAGTGCATAATCAAAATATAGAGCCATGAGGAAGCTTACAACTGAATGCATTTGACTGAAACAACTTCTTTAGGACTTGGACGTGAGCTTTGATGATCATATCATCATTCATTGTGACAATCAGGCTGCTATACACATTGCCTCCAACTCTGTGTTTCATGAAAGGAACAAGCATATAGAGGTAGATTGCCACAAAGTAAGAGAAGATATTGGAAAAAGAATCATCTTGCCTGGTTATACAAGGAGTGAGGATCAACTAGCTGATGTGTTCACCAAGGCAATAACTTTGAAGAATGGCGCCTCCATCTATCCAAGGCTTGGCCTTATGACCATTCCACAACAATGATCTCAACATGGAGTGTTATACTCATTTTCCCTAGAAAAGGTTTTGTCCCAATTGGGTTTTCCTTCTTTAGGTTTTTAACGAGGTAATGCTTCATGGTTGCAAGCTTAGGCATTCTCCATGTCTTAAGCTTGAGGGGGAGTGTTAGAATGAATAAGAAATGATGAAGGAAGAAAGCCTCTAACTCTAGCTTAAGCCGTGTGATTTAAGTCATCTAAGGGGAGTGTCTAAAGCTTGTTTGTGTTCTAGTATTATGTTATCCTTGTAGCCATTCATGTATAAGGCAATTCTTTTATCCAAACAAGACTAGACTAGATTAATATAAATAGCTATCTCACTCCTTATTTGTAACTTAGAAAACATTATTCTCATTTTCTCAATACAATCATTCTTTCTCTCTAATCTCTCTAATCTTTCATTCTCTCATTCTCTAAATCTACAAATCTTTTAATCTCATATTCTTAATCATTAAGACCAAAGATAGCTTGAAAATTCAAATCAGTAGTGACTCTTTTAACTGAAAGCAAATTTGATGTAAAAGATGGTATGTAAAAAGCTTTAGATTCTCTATCAAACAACTTAAGCTTTCCTATGCCTTTGATTGGTACTTTGATTCAATTAGCAATGACAACATTACCTAAGGCAGGTTCTAAGTTCCCTAGCAATCTTAGATCACTAATCATATGATGAGAAGCACCAGAATCAACAACCAATGATTTAGAGGTATTATGAGCAAAAGAAGTTTGAAAAGAAGCATGAAGAGTTTTACCTAACACTCCTTCTTTGTATGGCCACTCCTTTTGAAATGGTCACATATTGGTCTCTTCTTTCTTGTATCATTTGTTGTTGTTGGTTTGAAGAACCTCTTATGTGCAGCCACCAATTTAACCTTGTTGCCAAAGAGTCCTTGGGATCCTTGCTCCTTTTAGATTTGAGCACAAACATTTTCCAAGATAGGAAGCTTATCAGACCTGAGAATGTGCTTAATAAGATATGAGTAAGTTGTGTTAAGAGTTAATAGTAACCCAAACACATTGTCTTGTTCTTTCTTTTCTAGGAGAAAAATTGGATTAATTATGGCTGGCCTTAGCATCTCTAGCTCAGAATGAGCCATATTGCTTTGTGAATTCTGCATCCTCCTGCTTTAATTCATTCTAAGACTTTTTCACCTCAATAATTCTTAAGAGGTTAGTGGTGTTTTCATACACCTTTTGCAAAGTGTCACAAAGTTCCTTAGCATTTTCACAAAATGAATAAACTTCTAAGAGATCACTAACAAGAGAGTTTTGAAGTATAGAGACCACCAATTGATCTTCTTGGTACCATTTATCTTGAGAAGCCACAGCCTCATTAACTTCAGCAATTTGATTTTCATCATGACAATTGGTTGAAATATGATTCCAAAGGCCTTTACCACCCAATGTGGTTTTCATGGTCCTAGACCATAAGAGATAATTTTCTCCATGTAGAATGACAGGGCTCTGATAGTAGTTTGAATCTCCATGCTTCAGAAAATGGAAACTCAGCTTGTTCGGACAGAGACACAGTCGGCTGAAGCCCAGGGTCGGGAACGACTTGTAAACTGAAGGTCTGTGGGCACCACAACTTGTTTATTGGAATGGCGGGCGCGTGCAACTCCTGCAACAAATTTTACAACAGGAAGAAAGCCAGCTTGTTCGGAAAGTGTAGGGAACGGTTGGTCGGGAACGGCTGGTCGCGAACAGCTTGGAATGCTCTCGGACGCGGGACAGTATAGGGACGCAAGCGCGTGGAAGAATACAAGGCCAATAACAACTTCAACCAACTCCAACCAACTCATACAACATAATTCAACCAACTCCAACCAACAAGAACAAATTCTAACAGTCCTTAGCTTCAAAACCAATGATGATCCAGCAACAAAAAAAATTGAATTTTACCAATGTACCAATCCAAAAATCAAGTTTTCCTCTATTTTTCAGATTTTCAAAGTTTGATAAAAAAATCAGGAAAATCTATCTTGAAGACTTAAACCCTTCTGATTGAAACCAAACTTCGTGGAGACCCTCAGAATAGACTTATCTAACTTTCCAGATTCAAAGATTTGAAGAAAACTGAGAAAGGATAAATTTTATCACCAGATTATTGTGAAGGACGATTTTAGACGTTTTGAGGGAAAACTTCAAGAACATTCTTCAGATAGAAGAATTGAGTTCTGATTTCTTTAAAAAGCAACTAGACTAGTTTGGCTTGATTAAGGATTTGGAAAATCACGATTTGGTGAAGTTTTAAAGACGAAATGCTCAGAGAAACATGGAGTTTCGCGGCGGAGGCTATTGCGGAGGTCCGATGCAAGAAAAATCGTATCTTTTGATTCCCGTGGTCAAATGATGCAAATCCAATTGGCGTGACTTCAGGAATCGCCAGGGAACAATCAAGAAAAAACATATTGTCAAAAAATGCTGTGGTTTGGCCAGAATTTGCGATCAAAGTTGACGGACGAAATAGGAATGAAAAACGGATTGTGATGAAGATGATCTCTTCTTGATTCAATGATGAAATTTATCCCAGAATTTTGTAACCTGGCTCTGATACCATGAAATAAAATGAGATTAAGAGATTTGTAGATTTAGAGAATGAGAGAATAAGAGATTAGAGAGATTAGAGAGAAAGAATGATTGTATTGAGAAAATGAGAATAATGTTTTATAAGTTACAAATGAGGAGAGAGATATCTATTTATATTAATCTAGTCTAGGCTTTTTGGATACAAGAATTCCCTTATACATGAATGGCTACAAGGATAACATGATACTAGAACACAAACAAGCCTTAGACACTCCTCTTATATGACTTAGATCACACGACCTTAAGCTAGAGTTAGAGGTCTTCTTCCTTCATTATTTCTTTTTCATTCCAACAAGCCTTTGGAATGGTAGAATGATAGTTCATTAAAGACACACTAAGGGTTATGGGATTTTGCGAGATCTGGATCAACAAAGTTATGACCTGTATCAAAACTTATGGATAAATTATTCCCTCCAGAGGACTTCTACAGTGAGACCCTTTGTCCCTTTTTCTATTCATCTTATGTGTGGAGATGCTGACGAAGTGATTTAAAATGGCAGAACAAAAAAAGCAAGCTGGAGGAATTAGGATTGACAAATGAAGTCCAAGAGTGTCGCATCTCCTCTTTGTAGACGAATCACTCTTCTTCTGCAAGGCTCAGAGAAATGAGGTGGAAACTGTCACCAAACTTCTATCAGACCATAATGAGGCATCATGGCAGAAGATAAACATTTTTTAAGTCTAGTATTGTCTATAGTCAGAAAGTGGACCAAATGAGAATTTTAGACTTCAAGGAAGTCACAGGGATTACAAACAATGGATGCCAAGGAATCTACTTGGGTTTGCCATGGATGTTCATAGGCTCTAAGTTATCAACCTTAAACTTTTTGGAGAAGAGGATGGACATTAAAATCAATTCATGGAAGTCTCAATTCCTATCACTGTCGGACAAGGAGATTTTAATAAAAACAGTAATCCTTGCTCTGTCCATATACACCATGTCATGCTTCCTCCTCTAGAAGACCTCCAAAGCTATAAATTGAGTTATCTCTACACTGGTGGAGAAATTTGAACGGAAGGAGGGATACATTTGATGGAATGGAAGAGACTGTGCAAGAAAAAAATTTAGTGGATGTATAGGCTTCATTGAGATTGAAGACTTCAATCACGTCCTGCTGGAGAAGCAGATTTGGTGAATAGCCTCGCAGCCTCACAATCTACTGGCCCAAACTCTGAAATGTAGATACTTCAAGACAAAGGATATTATGACGGTTAATCTTGGGTCTCGACCATCTTAATGGTGGAAAATTATATAACATGATCAACGACTGCTTCAAATTGGGATGCAGAAGAGCTTTAGTAACGACAAGCGTATCAGGATTTTAGAAGACACATGGATTTTGGACACACAACCCAGACCTCTAGTGAAAAGAGATGACTTTGCGACAGATATGTAACGCTATAATACTTCAAAGAGCCAAACTTGGAAAGTACCCAAATTCTTAGAATCTTTCTCCAACTATGAATGCAGACTGATTTGCAAGGTAAAGTCCAGTAAACAGATGGCTGAAGTGTCATATAACGGGATCTACCAACTTGACGGGACCTATACGGTTAAGTCAGGATATAATGTATGGTATAAAAAAATGAGAAATGATGAGTATGTGCTACAAGTGACCGACCCAAGCATGAATGCTCTGTTATCGGAGGTTTGGAAGGCATAAGCAGTCCCGAAGACCAAACATCTAATGTGGAGACTGATTTCCAACTGTCTTTCCACAAACTCTATACTAAGAAAAAGAGACTAATTTAACAACCGGAGTGCCCCAGATGTGGATTTGAGAAATAATATTGGGTTCACCTTTTCTTAACTGCCCATATGCAAGAGCTGTATAGGCAAGTACTCCAACATAGTTCCTTTTTACGTCAACATCGGACAGCTCAATATACACCAATATTACTAAATACTTAGAGAGAACTAAACAGAAGGAGAATATGCTCTTCTGGCCTTAGGTACTATATATATTATGGAAGGCACAGAACCAACTGCTTTACGAAAGAAATGATTACTGCCCCTTAGAGACGTGCAAGAAGGCTATGGAAGATGCTCTGTAATGGAGGAGTGCTCAAGAGACGAAACCTCAATCTCCTGCACAAGTGATTTAGACTGCATATCAATTGCTAACACTTTCCACTCCAATCATATAGTGCCCGCCTTCATCAAGTACTTTTATTTGCAATATAGATACGTCTTGGAGTAATGAATCGCTAGTGTCAGAAACCGAATGGATTCTTAGGAACTCCTTTGGATTGGATAGAGAATTGGAGCAAAATTCTTCCCACAGCTTCCCTCTGCCCTGCATGCAGAAGCTGCAACATTAACATGAACATTTAAATGTCTTAGAAATATAGGATGCACAAATATATGCTTATAAACAAACTGTTCAACTTGTATGCAGCTGTCAAGAGACCTGATATGTGGTCAAACTTAGATCTTTACTTGCAGAACATTTAAGTTATCAAAAACTACATCCTACTTTCACAGTTAAACTAATTGGACCACAAGCAAACCATGTTAATCACTCGAACTATAGTTAAACCTCTATAAATGAATATTCTTGGAACCATGAAAAAATATTCATTTAACGGAATTATTTATTTATCTAGATAATATTTTTGCAAATATAGAAGTTTGAAAAAAAAATACAAATTAGAAAAAGAAAGTTTCTAGAATTATAAAAATGAAGTTTTCTAGAACTATAAAAATGAAATTTTCTATATTGATGTAGAATTATGAAAAATAATTTTTCTTGTTTTAAGATTCTATATAAACACAAGTTTTGGTGATGAATTATATCACCTAGTAAAAAGATAGAGAGACAAAAAAGAGTTGCTTAGTTTTAAGATATTCAAAATTATGTATTTATCGAATATTCATTTATCGAGGTTTAACTGGACTTAATAGTGTATTTTGTACTAAATAACAGATAATATATTGCCTAATTAACTTACACCCATTATAAATGGTGTGAATTTGATTGTGATATCTTAATTAAATGCTTTTGATTGTGTTAAAAAAATTCAAGAAAAAAGTAAGCATTGACATATGGACTAAGGTCTCTAAAAGCACATCAAGATACCTAACCCCAATCAATGCGCTTAACTATTTGGGCTTCGTTTCTGAAAATTCCAGCCCATTAAAATAATTTACTCTAAACGATACCCGTAATCTCCACGTACAAGATATTCGATTAAATTAAATGGGGTGGCATCACACTATGGATCTGAGCTCATCGTCACCGTTAAATAAACACACAGGCCATCTTCACGTCTTCTCTCTCTCTCTCTCTCTCTCTCTCTCTCTCTCTCTTCGACTGATAAAATCACGATCCCTTTTTTTTTCCCGAAGATTATTTTCCGACTTCGATCAGATGGCGAAGGATCCAGTTCGTGTTCTTGTCACCGGAGCTGCAGGTAACTTCATATTTCTCCCATCAGTAGCGAATCTCCGGTTAGCTAACGCAAAATTATTCATTTGTATCGTCCGATCTCTACGTAGTACGAATATTCTCTCGGTCGATGAATCTTAGTTTAGAGTCTAGTAACTTTTTGGAGCTTACAGTGAGATCTGTTCAGACAAAAGCTATTGGATCTGTTATGTCTGTTTGTACTTTTGTCGGTTAGTTTTGTTCTGATTTTAGCGATTGGTATGCAGTTTTTGTGTTAAGATCAATCCGTTTTCGACTGTTTTTTAGGACAAATCGGATATGCTCTTGTCCCGATGATTGCAAGAGGAATCATGCTTGGTGCAGACCAGCCTGTGATCCTTCACATGCTTGATATCCCTCCTGCAGCAGAAGCACTGAACGGTGTGAAAATGGAGTTGATCGATGCTGCTTTCCCTCTTCTGAAAGGTAAGTTTGCGTTGTTATAAAGCTCAATTGGATTGAAGATGGTTTTGTTGCTTTGAGGCTTGAATGTGACGTTTGCGTTTCCTTCTTTGTTATAGGTGTGGTTGCTACAACTGATGCTGTTGAAGGGTGTACGGGTGTCAATGTTGCTGTCATGGTTGGTGGTTTCCCGAGGAAAGAAGGTATGGAGAGGAAGGACGTCATGTCTAAGAACGTTTCCATTTACAAGTCTCAAGCTGCTGCCTTGGAGAAGCATGCCGCACCAAACTGCAAGGTGAGGATTAAGACTTTTGATTCTTATTCATCTTAAGGTAACAAGTTTGAGATTTTGCTTTTTCTGGACTGTTTTGCGAATTGGTAAGACTTCCCGTATGCTTGTGTAGGTTTTGGTTGTTGCAAACCCTGCAAACACCAATGCATTGATCCTAAAGGAATTTGCTCCCTCAATCCCGGAGAAGAACATCACTTGCTTGACAAGGCTTGACCACAACAGGGCACTGGGACAAGTCTCTGAGAGGGTAAGCGTGCCAGTGTCTGATGTTAAGAACGTGATTATCTGGGGAAACCACTCATCGACCCAATACCCAGATGTCAACCACGCCACCGTCAAGACTTCTTCTGGAGAGAAGCCTGTACGTGAGCTAGTCAAGAACGATGAGTGGTATGAAATTTAAAACCCGCTTTAATGTCTTAATGTAAACTTTGGTATATGCGATCCTCAAATTTGTTACAACTCATGTTTGTAGGTTGAATGGAGAGTTCATCACTACCGTTCAGCAACGTGGAGCTGCCATTATCAAGGCCAGAAAGTTATCTAGTGCACTCTCTGCAGCTAGCTCAGCTTGTGACCATATCCGTGATTGGGTCCTTGGAACCCCAGAGGTTCATCATACTACATCATTACTGCTTCAATTTCAAACCAGTTGATTGTTTTGTGTATCAAATATACTAAATAAGCTCTTTAATTCCATTTCTCAGGGCACATTTGTTTCAATGGGAGTATACTCAGATGGATCATACAACGTTCCATCTGGACTTATCTACTCTTTCCCCGTAACCTGCCGTAATGGAGAGTGGACTATTGTCCAAGGTACTAAAAACATTTTCTTGAAACCAATGTAAAACAAAATGTTTATAAGAAGTTGAGATCGTTTTTTATAGAACGTTCTGATGTGTGTTTTTTGTTGTTCATAGGTTTACCGATTGATGAAGTATCGAGGAAGAAGATGGATTTGACAGCAGAGGAGTTGAAGGAAGAGAAAGACCTTGCTTACTCATGCCTCTCTTAGACCGGTTATTTATCTGCCGGTTTAATCATTGAGAAATGATAAAGGAGCTTTGTTTCGAATAAATAAATTTGCTATAAAAAAGAATTTTGAATAACCTCTTGAGGTTAAGACTGCTGTACTTGTTTGTGTTTTATTTCTGATTTCTTCGCTGATTTGGTGACCATATAAACCAGCATTCTGATCATTGATCTCTTTCGGTTAAGGCTTTGGATTTTCTTTCTAGGCCCAAGGCCCAGTTCTTCTTACGTAACTGAAAAATAACTCGAAATTGACAAGTACCGTTTTGAACATATGGGTCGAAATATTGTTGGGTTTTAGTTTGGCTTCATCGTTCCTTTGGCCCTTTCGGCTTTGTTCTGATATCGCAAAGTTAATTAGAGAACAATTGTTATTGATAATGGATATGATTGGACTAACTCTTAAAGATTAGAAGCGAACATTTTTGGTTTTTACATCTCCTTGAAAGCGAGTACAAAACAAACATAATCCTTTATGAAAGAATAAGAGTCGGTTCTTGATAGAGTTATTTTCTTTCTACCATTTCGTGGGGCGTTAGATATACATATTATAGTTAGTGATATTGTTATACACAACAATTCCTCGAAAAGATATCATGGGAAAGGACATCTTCATTTGTTGGTGAAACCCATAAGCTTTAAAATTCTTAACTACATATTCAAAATCAGTGTAATTACGATATGAACGACCAATTTGCTTACCAGAGCGGTTCATACTATTATTTTTGTATAATAGAGTGAACAAAGAGACCCACCAAAAAGTTATTTTTATATAACTGTAACGTCGATTCATATATCGTTTTGGCATAGTTAGGACCAGGACTTATAAATGGTATGTGATGACATGTTCGGTCTTATATCATTTTAGCCTCCTGTAAAAGGGTTATGTAAGATCTACAAAACTATAAACCCAATTATTAGAGAGAAAACTAAATATAAAGAAAAAAGAAAAAGAAAACACTGTTACAAATAAGTAGATGATTACAAATAAGAAATTCCACTCATATTCATACAAAACATTTCCAAAATGAAATGTAGTGATCAAAACGATTTAATGGTTTAAATTAAAAGATAAAGAAAAAAGAAAAATACAATAAGTGGTGATTGATTATATATACCACTATGTTTAACGTCTATTGCACAAACTTTCTCTAATTTAATAATAAATAAAACGTGAAAAATATCAAAATTTATCGCAGAAAAGAAAAACTTAGATATGAATCAAATAAATCTTGTAGTCTTATTTTGATTTTTAGGTTATACTTTTCTTGTGACTAGAAAATATATGCATAACACAGAGAGACATGCGAAGATACAAAGTTTTGTGAAAATGATCCTCCGCAAAGTAAAGGGAAAATTTTATTTGCTATTTCTACAAAGTTAAAGAAGTGGGTTAGATTCTGATTGTGAATGTTACAGTAGGAATCAAATTTTTGTTTTAGCTACCGAAAGAAAAGGATAGAAAAAGGGGAATAAACAAAAGAAACTTTATCATGGTTACAGATTCTTTAAAAGAGGGAACTAAAAGATGTGTCGTAGTGCTCGTGAATATATGTCGACCCCAACACTGGATCCTCTTGAAAAAAGATATCTACAAATTCTATTTGGAAAACAACCCAGATCTCCACAAAGTATTAGACATCGTATCAAATACAGTCCACTTAAATTTTTCATCTATTTACTCACAATTTGATAGTTAAAGAGCTATATATATACAAATTGTTTTATTTCATTCTATTTCCCTCTATTTTGGTTTTTACATGATTTTGTAGATGAATTGTTTGGTTCAGCTTCCGAACCGGATATCATAATTTATAAATCCGGTTAGTAAAAATTACAAAATTTCTTAAACCAGCCAATTTTCTCACGGAGCTGATCAAATCAATCAACACAGAGTCGAATCCTACCATGATGAAGCGAGTTTATCATTCCTAATCACAATCTCTAAATCTAAATGAGTGAAATCGAAGCTAATCACGGCAAAAACGATCATGAAAATCAAAAACATTCTCTTGATAGAGGAGACAATAAGCGTTGGAAAATCGAAGTGCAAAAAGAACAGAAACCTGCTAGTCGTGTGAGAGCTTCCACCAAAACCACGTATCAGTTCATCAAAACCATTATTCCAAAAAGCCTCTGAACCATTCTTCTAGTTCCAGCTCGTGAATTTAAGGCCAAATCCACCCATATCACCCAATAAATCATTGAACAGAGCAAATTGTTTCATAGACGAAGAGAATGACCCAAATATATCGTCATTACTAATGCTAGCTGAGATTTTCGATCCAAGCATAACACCAAACAAGTCATCAGAAACAAAACCCTGCGCTGAAGAAGCAGTTTTTTTGCCCGAATTCCCAAAATTGGAGAAAATTAAATCGTTGTTCAAAGACGAATTGCTATTATTGGTACTAACGGAAGATGTCTTGTTCAACCCACCGAAAACATCAAAATCGTTAAATCCACCAGAATTTGAAGTCATGAATTTGGTGTTGAAACCAGAGGCAGAACCAAAATTCCAGCTGTGAGGATTGGGAGTGTTGTTGACAGAACACTTCAAAGCAGCCATAGGAGCAGATTTGCCTTGGGGTTTTAGGGTATCCGCATCGTAAAAACTGGATGCGTCTCGTACGTGCCAACGATTAAAAACAATTTTTTTTTTTAATGAAACGTCTCACCAAAATCAACCATATCAGATGATTTTTTACAAATATCATTAAATATATTATTATTATATTAATTTGATATTTATCTGAGTACCATGGATGCTCATGGTCTTCCCATAACGCTCCATAACAACACCAAACTCATCCATTCTCTATGGAACAAAAAAAAAGATTTTGCCTAAAAACAATTGAAAAAATTGAAAAGATAGAAAACAGAAAACCCCTATCAAACTGATCCTGTGAACGAATCTGACGTGAAGATGGGAGAGAATATTCTCTGACTATGGAAAAAGGGAAATCAGAGGAGCGACAATGGATTTGACGATGAGAAAGACACCGACGAATGATTGATTACCCACAAAAAAATGAATGAATGGGTAACTCCTTTTTATTTTTAATATGGGTTTATTTTTGGTATAATCTAGGTTTAATTCGGTTTTAGTATAAATTAAGGTTAAGTTGGTTTACTGTTTAGGTAACATTAACCGTAATCGTAATTTGGGTTAACTATTCTTTGAACCGTGTCATTAACCACTAATATGACTAATTAAGTCTGAAACTTTTATTTTATGGATAAATAAATCTGTAACTTCTAAATCATATATATATAGATCTTTAACTATCAAATGGTGAGTAAATAGATGAGAAGTTTAAATGAGTCGCATCTAATACGATATCTCATATTTTGTGGAGATCTGAGTTGTTTTTCCAATTCTACACGATACATTCAATTTCTTTCTTGGTTTTGAACAGAAGTACATTAACTAATTTTTTCTCAAATTTGTTGTGCTTTGTCATAAAATTGAAAGAGTGAATTAGTAGATAAACATCCTAATCATAATTCACTGATACAATTTTATAACAAATTAAAGTATAATATCATAATTATCTATTTAAGTTAAATTTCCTTTATGATTATACAATCTATAACATTAAGAATGAAATCCATTTACTTTGTAAAACACTAATCATAAATTACAATTGGCTAGTATGTAAAAATTATAAAAATTTGGTTTGAGAATTTTTACAAACATGGAAGAAATATTTAAATTATAGATTTTGAGTGATCAAATCAAAACTAGGATTAAAATCAACCTAAATAAAACAGTTAAGTAGGTGCCGTATGAGTCATCATCACTATCGAACCATTAACTCATTGTAGTCTAACAATACTCATGATCCAACTAAAAACTAGCAATTAAACATAAAGAAAAACTTAAAGATGAAGAAATCTTTCACTAGATTACCATGATAAGATGAAAATTAATCCAAAATATCAAAAGAGAGTTTGACAAATTATTCAATTCTAAATAGAAAAAAATCAAGTCAAGCTTTATAGAAATGTGTTTAAACATGTATTGTATAGAAATGTAACAAAATAATCAGGCCCACAATATTTGGGTCAATTTTTAATATTTTGGCCAACCTTTAACATCCAGGTCAACCCAAAATTTAGCACAAAGTGAAATCTATGTTGGTCATATATATACGTCTATTGGTGATACACTGGGTTTAGTATTTCTCTTTATGCACAACATACGAAATAGTGTAGATAAATTCCAATTCTAGAGGATCAAAGTTACACTGAGTTTCTATAAATACTAAAACTAAGCTAAGATATAATATGGATTTTTAAATTTGAAAGTAACAATTATCAATTTAAAAACAATAAGACAAACGCTAGATCAAAGGTGATTCATAGGAAATTTAGAAATAATGAACCAAACAACTAATCAGAACACATTTAGGAACACATCTTGAACTAAAACATAAAATTAAGATTGAGGTACTATCGTCACACAAACAAATTTAATAACCTAGAATCCTAAAGTATTGTTTGAATTATGAACAGGTTCAATATGTTCACAATTTACTTTAACGTTAACTATCGTTGGCTAAGGAAAAATTGCTCATCTAAGTTTTTTCTAGTAACCTATTTCACTTTTGATGAATAGAATAAACTTAGGATCAGAGATTAAATGATCAATTTAATCAAAGCATTAAAATTAAGATTAGATGAAGACAATCAATTGATAAGAACATATTTATGTTTAATTCATTACTCATGAATCCATTTGAAACTGTTTCTAACAAGGTTACTATTCAGACATGGAGAAACAAAATACATCAATAGATGAAGAGAAATTCATGAATAAAATAGAAAATAAAGAAGGGATTCAGAATTCTTCTCAAGATATTACAAATATTTATTTTTCCCAAAGTATACAAGATGCAAAGCTCCCAAGAAAATTTGTGTAAAAACTAAGAAAAATGGTAGATCCCTTTTGCAGAGGATGATTCCTCTTTTTATTTCTCTTCCTTGCGTCAAAAATAGGTAATTTGGTTTTCCTTATTTTCTCGTTCAAGTTGGAGTGCCTGCTCCAGAGTGGAGTGAATGCTCTATGGGTAAAATTTGGCTGTTTTACTCAGTTTAAACTCTTTTTACTCCATAGGTTCCAGCAGCTCTAATCCTTATCCAAAGCTTCTTATCGTGCTGAAATGACTTAATTAAGACTAAAAAGACTCAATAAAAACTCAAAAACAACTGTTAGAATGTGCCAAAAACACACCATATCAAATCACACTTAGATCTTTGTTTGTCCTCAAACAAACTCAAATTTAAACACAAGAGAGAGGTTTGAAAACTTGGAACTCTCAAAATCTCAGAAATTGTAACTTTGACTACAATCTGCACATCACATACTTTTAAAACATGAGTAGCACACTTTTACCAAAATCCCTCCAACGTCTTCTCAAACCCTGTTTAATACTTATGATCTCCAACCTATAAAACCTCAATTTTCCAGATAATAAACTATTTACATTCATTTAAGGGTGGCGTGAGCTTCTCATTATGAGCACTAGTCATGGTCGACGACGCTAGGAATTAAATAGGCTGATATAGTGGTGGAGTCTAGAGTGTTTTGGAGTTACCAATGTTTTATAGAGGATTTCAGGATATCTCACAAAATGATAGGAGATAATGGATCCATTGATATTCCACAACCTCTAATCACTCTCCTTCTCTTGAAAACTTCACCCTCGTGTCCTCAGTCTTCATCACTCTTGGGTTTTTCCTTTTTGCTGAGAGACACTTTGAGTTCCTAACTCACCACCTTTCATCATCGATTTTTTTATGATGAGTGAAGAGGGCATTACATTGTTGTGTATCCCTCAAGCACATATCTTTTTTTTTCACATACCCAAATACAATTGCCTGATAGACTACTTTCCACGTGAACTGTTCAACAACTTGCTTGGGGAGACTGCTCCAGTTTGGAGCAAGTGCTCTGATTCCCTTTTTCTTCTCAACTCACGATTTTTTTAGCAAGAGTAAGTTAAAGGTTGTGTCATTCCTTTTTTCTCTCCAAATATTTTGCACAATTACACATATGAAACTGAAAAAAGATAATGCAAATAGTTCAAAAGGAGATTATGTCCAATGTGGGTAATATTTAAGCATGAGCTAGCTATTCAAAATCAGTAAGAGTGGTAAAAGAATAAGAAGCCCTGAATATCATTTCATCCCCTAATATATTGTCCATAAAAGAAGAATTTCAGTTCAAATTGAGTCCATATAAGAGATTTTATGTCTTTCGGATGGAACCTCGATAGGATGAGATGTTCTGGAAAGGAAAAGGTCTGATGATGTGGTGTTCCAACTTATATATGCACTCAGAGTTAGATCACTAGAAAGATAGTTAAATCACACAAATTGTTTAAAATCATCACAGATTAAGGTCTGAATTCTCAACAACTTATTGACTCAATAAAATAACTGCCTAAATAGAAAAAACTGACTCAAAGAGGACATAAAACTGACTCAAACATAGCAAACAAAATAAAATTAGTAGCAACACCCTCACCCTCTCAATATAGAAGTTATAAATGCATAAATTTACCTAGTTATTAATTAATGATATTATCGGGACCATATATTAGGAGTTTCTAAAAAACTATTATTTTATTATTTTATCAAATTTTATTTTTTACACGGGACCAACATAATTTATTATTTTACAGTGTATTAATTTATTGACTATTAATTTTTTTTTTTGTCAACATCGAGTATTAATTATAGAGATTTAATTGTACTAAGAATAATCATAAAAGGTAAATACATACATGTCGATTTTGGTTAATTTGGGGAGGCATAATATTTTAAAATTGGCAAAGAATGCAAATTATCACCATGTAAAAGGTAAAATCTGTAACTTTTTTTTTGAGAAAATTACATTTTGTAATACTAGGTATAATTATATTCGATTGCACGTGTATGTGGAAGAAGCATCAAGAGAAGATCATGTCAGTGAAAGACATCAAGACTAACCAGATGAGTTTTTGGTGAAATCCAGAAAAATGCGAAGCTCATGTCAGCAGAGGATGTGAAGACCGATCAAACGAGCATGTTGATGCTTCTTAAGAAGAAGACGATTTATTTTGGAGTTCTTCTGTAAAGAAATTGACGAAGAAAAAGGGTGTTAAAC
This sequence comes from Streptanthus diversifolius, assembly GCA_039880935.1. Classification (NCBI taxonomy): domain Eukaryota; kingdom Viridiplantae; phylum Streptophyta; class Magnoliopsida; order Brassicales; family Brassicaceae; genus Streptanthus; species Streptanthus diversifolius. The sequence continues at coordinate 9,910,449 of JAXGFM010000012.1, read as the reverse complement.
GGACGACCCGGACTAGAGTAGACGACTACTCGAATAGGCCAAGGACAAGGTAAAAAAATGACCTGTGAAGACTATATATTTGTCTCTTGGTGGTTATTTGGATTTTTACTACATGTGTTATTGTTTGAATGTTGTTGTGATTTGTGTTTGAATTTTTATTATTAGTATTACTAGATAAAAACTGTGTTGGTTTTATTTGTATTTGAATTCGTACTACATGTATAATTAGGTAAAACTATATTGGTTGTGTTTCTCTTTAACTATTTGGGGAAAATTCAAATTTTGGACCTACATAAAATTTTAGGAAAAAATAGAATTTGGGCCCGGACCACCAAAAACTCAGATGCATCATCTTTTACTCACATCTGCACCGCCAAATTTACAGATAGTTATCTAGAAGATAGTATTTGTATCAGGATTACAAATATTTATATTTTGGGTGTTTTCCATTTCAATTACTATTACATAATTTTAAAATTTTGTTTTTGTAGTTTTATAGTTAAATAAAGTTGATTAACATATTAATATGAGTGTTTTGTGGGTTCATATATTATGAAACTAAATTTCTATAACTTTTTTTTTATCATAAAGTTGTTATTATTTACAAAATGACTTGAGAAATATAAAAAATATGTTGTATAAATTTTTAATGATAAACTAATATGATATATTTTGTATTTTTTTTAATTTAATACACGTTTATAACATTTATTTGGGATGTTTACAACGTCAATTAATCTTGTTGGGTTTATAAAAATAATTCAAATCAAAATTATAATTTCAATTATCAATTTTCATCAATAATACAAGTTTTATCACTTGCAAATTTTTTCTTTGCAATACCAATATTACCCAATATTCAATACTTGTGTGGGCCATATCCAAATTATTCAGGGTGGAAAATAAAAAGTATGTTGACTGCATCCCACCCAAATTCTCTCTACATCTTATTTTCTATTTTTCAGTTATTATAAAATAGAGGAAAATGTAATTTCGCATTAACACAATTTATTAAAAATGAAAAAATGTGTCGAATTAATTAGGAGCATAAGAAATTCATTTTCTGCGGAAAAGGGCATCTCAAATTTTGTCTCAATAAAATACCAATAAAAGTCATAAAACTTTACAATCCAATAGTAATGGATAATGTAGTTTATTTTGTCGTTAATGAATAATGTTGTTATCAAGTTTTGAATTATTGTTAAGTTTACCTGTACCTGAATGTATATGCCTCATGCATGTACGTATGTGTTATACATATACTGAAATAGGTATGCTTTGTCTTCAGTTAGATCTCAAACCCCAATCTTCAACTTCCAGACACAAATAGTAAAATAAAAAAATAGTAATATCGTGCATAGTCCCTACCTAATTCGAATCTCCCTGAAGATATTTGCTCCAAAGTCTCTCACTTTTTCATCCAATCTTCAGTGGTAAAATTTCCATTTTTCTTTTTGAAAAAACAAGTGTTTCGTTTCAATTACAATTTAGTAAGCCTTTGATGGTTCCTTTTGATGTTTCTCTCCATCTTACCGGTTCTTGGTTTATGGTTTGAATCCAATCCTTTTCTTAAAGATTGCAACCTTTTGAGCCTTACAGGAGCTGAAAGAAACAGAAGCTTAAAGAAGCAAGTGAGTGTTGACTTATTGTCTCGTTGTAAGAAAAGTAGATCCTCTTGATGTCTGATTTGCCTCTGATCCAACAATGGAGATGAACAAAAAGACCCTAGTTTGGTTTAGGAGAGACTTAAGAATTGACGATATTCATATGGTGTCCTGAAGAAGGACAGTTTTTCCCAGGAAGAGCTTCAAGATGGTGGCTTAAACAGTCACTTACTCACTTAGGACAATCCTTGAAAGCACTTGGAGCTGAGCTCACTCTTATCATAACCCATAGTACTATTTCCGCAATCTTGGATTGTATCCGAGCCACGGCTACTAAACTCGTGTTCAATCATCTTTATGGTAATCCATCACAGTTCAATGTTTTGATGGATTTATATGAAGTCTTGAATCTTTTTTTTATTTTTTTTGTGCATAGATCCTGTATCACTTGTTCGGGACCATACTGTTACGGAGAAACTTGTGAAGATTGGTATTACGGTGCAAAGCTATAACGGAGGTTTGTTATATGAGCCGTGGGAGATTTACAGCGAGAAAGGCCAGCCTTTTACGAGGTTTGGTCTCTACTGGAAGAAATGTTTAGACATGTCAATCGAATCTGTTTCACTTCCTCCTCCTTGGCGCTTGATTCCGACAGTTTCAGGTATAGAAACACTAACGGAATTCAAACAATTTAGTGTTTGTCAGACAAATTGTTAACAAGATTCTTTCTGTGTCAGGAACAACGACTGAAATAGTGGGCACATGTTCAATCGATGAGTTTGGGTTAGAAAACAAAGCAGAGAAACCAAGTAACGCATTGTTGACTAAAGCGTGGTCTCCAGGAAGGAGCAATGCTGATAAGATACTAACCGAGTTCATCAAGAAGCATCTCATAAATTACTCCAAAAACAACAAGATGGTCGTTGGAAATTCAACTTTTCTGCTTTCTCCATATCTTCATTTCGAGGAGATAAGCGTAAGGTCTTCCACTCCGTTCGGATGAAACAAATCATTTGGGGGAGAGATAAAAACCAAACAGGAGAAGAAAGTGCAAAGCTTTATCTAAAATCAGTAGGGCTAAGAGAATACTCGCGCTACATTTGTTTCAACTTTCCCTTCACTCACGAACGTTCTTTGTCGAGTCATCTTCAGTTTTTCCCTTGGGATTCTAATGTCGACAAGTTCAAGGCGTGGAGACAAGGAAGGACAGGTTATCCATTGGTTGACGCAGGAATGAGACTTCGCCGTGAAGTTTCTTTAGCTTCCATGGAAATGGTGTATGAAGTATTTCTGGGATACTTTAATTGATGCGGACTTGGAATGTGACATTCTTGGTTGGCAGTATATCTCTGGCAGCTTACCTGATGGCCACGAGCTCGATAGATTGGATAATCCTAAGGTGATACTAGTCTTTGAAAAAACTATAGGGTTAAGGTTTTTTCTTTATATAAATTTTCAGTTACAAGGAGCTAAGTTTGACCCGGAAGGTGTTTACGTGAGACAATGGATTCCTGAGCTAGCGAGGTTACCAACGGAATGGATTCATCATCCATCGGACGCTCCTGTATCTGTGCTTAGAGCCTCTGGTGTTGAACTAGGTAGTAACTATGTTAAACCCATTGTAGACTTAGACACGGCCCGTGAGCTACTTACTAAAGCGATATTCAGGACGCCAGAAGCTCAAATCATGGTAGGTGTTGCACCGGACGAGATTGTCGTGGACAGTTGTGAAGCTTTGGGTATCAACAACGAGAAAGAAAACGAGATTAGCGAAACTGTTGCCTCTATTGATCAACAGGTTCCTTCTGTTCTTCATCAGAATGGTTTTAAGAGATCGAAAGCAGATTCTTCTTCATCGGCCAAGGTTAAGAGACAGAACAGGAGCATGAGCTTTTAATTGGTACCACAATCACAACAACAATCTTGTTCGTTAATGTGCGAAGGAAAGAATTTGCAAGATATTCAAGATTACTCTTCGGAGAGAATTACAAGCTCAACCAAAGATGTTTAAACTCAAAGAAATTTCAAATTAATTGATCTCTATTTAATATTTTCTTTCTTTATTTATTTTCCAATACTAGCCGTTTTTACTAATTATCGAAATATGATTAAAGAAAACATAATAAAAAGTCGCATAGAGAGAGTAATATAAACTGTTTGTTCTTTTGCATTAGAAAAGGAAGAAAAAACACTTCAGATTTCAGTTAAAAGTAATTATTTTCTGATTAAAGAAAACATAATAAAAGTAGGATATATAAGAAACAAAAACATGATAAAAAAATACCAGAAATATCCTAACAAATCGCGATTATTAAGAGAAAAAGAAACAAAATAATAAAAAAAAAAATCTAAACAACAATATTCTCCTAGATTTTCTCCGGTACAGCTTCCCCGGAAAGCTCCTCAAGCGATTTTCCCTTAGGCTCCGGAGTAAGAAAGGTGAACAAGAAGCCAACAAAACTGATTCCTGCCATGATCAGTAACGTCATCCTCATCCCCACAGCCTTCACCAAAGCAGCAAAACCGAAAGAACCAACAATCGCACCGGATTTACCGGAAGCCGCCGAGATACCGTGACAAGTTGACCTAAGCCTCGCTGGGAAAATCTCAGCCGGCACAATGAAAGTAGTTGCATTAGGTCCGAAATTTGCGAAGAAAAAAGTGAGAGAGTAGAGAACTATGAAACCAATTTGGTTATTTGGTAAGGTCCAATGGTGGTATGGTATGGCTAAACCGATCAAGCAAACCGTCATGAAGAAGAATCCCATGACCTGAATCTTGAACCGTCCGATCCAGTCGATGGTAGCTACGGTGGCCCAGTAACCAGGAACGGTGCCGCAACCAGCTATTATGGTTTGTGCCCTAGCAATCCTGGAGAGCTCTTGGATTGCGTTCATGGTTTTCGCCGAGGGTAACCAACCGATGGTCGTGAAAATATCTTTCTGGAACAGGTTTTGGCTGTAGTAAGCGATGTCGAGGAGGAACCACGTGATGGATGTTCCGAGTAGGTGTAGTCCGTGGCGGCAGAGGAATTTCTTGGAGAACAAGCCAAACTCGTCCGAAGAAACACTAGCTTGGTCATGCTTGGCAGACGAGGCTTCAATGTCTACCTTGAGAACCTTAGACATATCCAAAGCCGCTTGCTCCGCGTTCTTGGCGACGAGATTAGTGTAACGAGCGGTTTCAGGCATCTTCACACGCCAGTAGTAAGTCAAGAGAGCCGGTATAGCGCCTAACATCAAGATGATCCTCCAAACGTAATCTGCCTGCGGGACGGTGGAGGCGGCCGGGTCGACCATATAGGGTGGAGACGGAAAGTGAAGCTCGAAAATATACGAGACAAGTAGCGAAACACCTCCTGCGGCCAAGATCCCAAACCCTTGCATAGCGAAAACCGCTGCTATGAACATGCCACGAGTACGTTTGTTTGCATACTCGGACATGATTGTAGCCGATAAAGGATAGTCACCACCGATGCCAAACCCGAGCCAGAAGCGGAAGAAGCAGAGCGTTACCATGACGGATTTCGGATCTCTGCCAAGGGAAAGACCAGAGCAAATGGAGCATAAGGTCATGATCACGAGGGTCAAGCCGTAAACTCTCTTACGGCCGAGCTTGTCGCCTAGACACCCGAAGAAAATCTGTCCGAGAAACGTTCCGGCAAAGGCTACACCGCTTACGGCGGCAGAGATGTCATCAGGGAGGGCTCCCGGAGAAGAGGAGCCAGGTTTGTGATAGTAGATCCGGCCGAGGAGCTTCGTGACAAGAGATATCACGAAAAGATCGTATGAGTCCGTAAAGAAACCCATACCGGAGATTATAACCGCCTTGCCGTGGTACCATTGAGTCTTTGCAACGTCAAGAGCTTTCAGGATGCTGCCTTTTTCTTCGTCAGCCATGGCGATTTTTTTTTTTTTTTTTTCTGTTCTCTGCACTCTGAAAATAAAACAAGTGAAAGAATTGTTACTATTATATAGAGAAAGTTGTTGTAACAAGAACTTGGACTAAAAGTCATATATATTTTTGAAACACAAAATATCTATCAACAAACTATACCAAAAAATTAGGGATTCGATACTTGACTTGAAAATATTGCGATAAAAGAGATTAAACACAAAAAGATCATGTGCTTTCTCATGCCACATTCATGATTCATTGAAAAAATTAGTTCCCGTGTTGAAACATCTGATATTAGTTGCAAACAAATACATATGTCTAAGTTTATTTCGAAATTAAATATAATTAGCATATTCTATTGGAAAAGGAATACTGCAATATAATAATATTAAGAGTGAAAAACCACGAGCATTATGCCGAATTTTTTTTTTTTGTTTTGTGATTAACTCTAACAAATTTTCTTTTTAATTTAATTATATTTTAAAATCTAGATATTTTGATTAATATTGGGAAAAATCTTTTGTTGATATGCGATACTAAAATATTGTAACTGAGGATATTCCTTTTCAATGTACTTCAATAGTAAATAACTCCAATATAACTACCTCGAAAGATACGGAAACCAATTGGTCAGACCTACTTCCAGCTATAATAAAAATCTGCAATATAGATCAATCTTTCAGTTTAGTGCGAAGTTTTAGTTTTGACTTAAATAAGAATATATGATATAAATTAGGCCTTTGGAGAGAGGAAGGTCGGATTTCATTCGAAAGATTAAAACTTCAATGAAATCGAAGATATATAAGCATAATGAATAACTGACATATTATTATAACATTATAAAGTCAAGATCGGCGAACAAACAAAATGGGAACAAAAAACAAACATTGCACTCCAAATAACAAATTAAAAAAAAAATAGAAATACAATAGTATCACCGTTACCATTTCTCGACCTCAGTCACCGGAGAGTTATTCAAGGCACTTACCCTTAGGCTCAGGGACAAGGAAGGTGAAGAGTATACCAACAAACGTAATGCAGCAAGCATGATAAGTGAGTTCTTGACTCCAATGCCTGGTGGATATTTTTGTAGGATCTGAAAATTTGGATAAAAAAATATGATTCGTTTAAATCTGATACGATTATAAAAATCAGATATATAAGATCAATTTGTAAACACAATTTAAAAAATGATTTAGAAAAAAAAAAAAGTAATACGTGATTTGATAATTTTCCTTAATTCAATAACGCGTCCGTAATGTAACAGTACGCTTTTTAAGTTTCAAGATACAATCATTTATAGACCGGTTTTCAACAACCGAATTCAGAATCTGTGAACAAGTAACTATGATATACTCATGAAATAAGATTCGTTTCTAAAAAAGAGAAACGAAAGTGAGAGAGAGTTGAAATCTTTTGGTTGTTTGTGAATTTTTTGTGGAAAGAAAGAAAAATGATAATACTAGGAGACTTTCTTAACTCTCCATTTGTTTATTGATGGATCCAAATTTTATGTCTATTTCACAAATACAACATATCATGTCCATTGGGTTTATGATATTTTGGTTCAACAATCTCCACATAAATAGAAATGAATTTAAACTAATGATGACTTTGAAATACTATTTAAGAACGAGAAAGCTAAAAATAAATTCTTTACTGAGTATAAATGAAAATATAGTTGTGTCTGAGTTGGTTGCATTTTTCAGCATTGAACCAGTCAATGTTAATATTTGTCGAGTTTACAAAGCCAGAAGGTGAACATTTTGTCTTGAACCACCCGAATTCTAGTGTATACCAAAACAACAGTTTTAGCGCAGTTATATTTTCTCATAGAACTATGTTCTCTCTTTATGTTCGTTTTGACCTTGAACACCATGGTTTTTAGTGAGTGAATTTGGAGAACATAACCTTTTATTTATTCTCCGAGAAACGGTTCCATTTCACACTCACAAGGAAACTTTTCCATATTTGTATTCTTTCTATAAGGCAATCTGTTTTACTTCATTGACAAGAATATATGAAATCATTAAACCAATGCTTAAATTTTGTATATGTAGATAACACTGTTTTCATCTTAGAAATTGGGTAGAAACTTGAGTTTCACAGTGTTTTTGTAGAACTAATTTGATTTCGTTGTCCCTTTGAACCTATCCATTCATGTAAGTGGAGTTTCCATCAAACTTTATCTTTAGTTCATAGGCTTTAAACTCATTAGCTATACAAATGGAACTACCTTTAAGTAGTGTTAGAACCTTTCCGTCGACTTACACGAAGGTGACTATCAAGAATAAGTATTCTCTTCCTCGGATTGACGAGTTGCTAGATCAGTTGCAGGGGGCTACTTGATTTTCCAAGATCGATTTGACTTCAGATTACCATCAGATACCTGTTGCAGAGGAGGATATTCGAAAGACAGCTTTTCGTACTCGTTACGGACATTACGATTTTGTAGTCATGCCATTTGGATTGACGAATGCACCCGCAACATTTATGAAGTTGATGGATGATGTTTTCAGACAGTACTTGGATAAATGTGTTATAGTATTCATCGATGACATTTTGATATAATCCAAGAGTGAAGAAGAGCATGGTTGGCATCTTCGATTAGTATTGGATAAGTTGCGTGAGCATCGTTTGTTTGCAAAGCTGAGCAAGTGCAGTTTCTGGCAGAGAAAGATTGGATTTTTGGGTCATGTTGTTTCTGAAGCATGCGTAGCAGTTGACCTCATAAGATAGTAGCAGTTGACCTCATAATATAGTAGCAATTTTGGAGTGGCCTACACTGGTTAGTCCTACTGAGATTCGTAGTTTCCTTGGTTTGGCGGGTTACTACAGAAAATTTGTTGAAGGTTTTGCTAGTATAGCCAAGCCTATGACCACGTTAACAGTGAAGGGGGTAAAATTTGAGTGGTCAGAAGAGTGTGATAAGAGTTTTCAGAAGTTGAAGGATTATTTGACTAAGACTCATGTATTGGTTCTACCGCGAATGGGTGTTCCATATGATGTCTATACAGATGCTTCTAGGATGGGGTTCGGTTGTGTGTTGATCCAAGAGGGCCTTGTAATAGCATATGCTTCCAGACAGCTCCGAAGTCATGAAGCTAATTACCCGACGCATGATCTTGAGTTAGCTGCAGTGGTCTTTGCGTTTAAGATATGGAGAGCTTATCTCTATGGAGAGAAAGTTCGGGTCTTGACAGATCATAAAAGTTTGAAGTAAATCTTCTCGCAGAGCGACTTAAGTTTAAGGTAGAGGTATTGGATTGAATTATTGGCAGATTACGACTTGGACATCGCTTATCACCCAGGAAAGGTTAATCAGGTGGTAGATGCTCTAAGCCGTCGAAGGGCAGATGTTTCAGGCACTAAGGAAGTGCAAGAGTTGGTTGATACCTTGGCAAGTATGAGGTATTGTGTGACATTGGTTGGGGATAACCAGACCGGATTGGCGATGTGGGAGCGAGCTGATCTTCTTAACGGGATTTGAGATGCTCAATCAGGTGATTTAAGACTTAAGAGGATGATCGAGAAAGTAGTAATTGGGTATCGCACTGCATCTGATGGTACTATCTTGTACAAGAACCGGGTTTGTGTTCCTCCAGTTGAGGTGTTGAGGGGAGAGATTCTAAATCAGGCTCATCAGTCTTGTTTTTCTATACATCCAGACAGCAACAAGATGTATGCTGATTTGAAGCGTTATTACTATTGGGAAGGAATAAAACGGGAGATTGCGACTTGGGTATCTCAGTGTCAGAACTGTCAGTTGGTTAAAACTGAGCGTGAAGTCTCGAGTTGGTGCGGCCTTAGTTGTTTAAAACCAAATGATCGACTTGAAGGAAGGTGGAATGGTAATAGAGGAGGTTAATAACACTCCTAGTTGGCAGCGGCTTTATGGATGATTAGATGGAGGCTACTAGCCCTCTTAATAGGCGGTGGTTGATGGCGGTTGTTTAAGATGGATAATTGGAGGCTACTAGCTCTCCAATTAAGTGAGAATGACGAAGGGGTTTGATTCCACTAGCACTGGTTCATCCTGCAAAGAGCTATAGAATTTTACAGTAGATTACTCTACTCTTTAGTGAATTAGGGTCAATATTCTTAGGCTGAACAGACAAAGCAAGAAGCAAAAGTGCTTTAAAGTTCTTTATAAAAATTGATATGTTTTTTACAAAGGGGATGAAAGTCTTTTTATAGACATAAATCCCTAACAAGATTATGCCTACAAAAAGAATATTCTAACTACTTTATTCTAACAATAAAATCCTAACTAATTAATTCCTAATTTTATGCTAACAAGAATATATTTTATTTAAAACTTAATTTTATGCCAAAAGATATCTATCCTAACATTTTGGTTTAAATAAGTGACTAATTACAAACCAGTAAATTAAACCAATGGATTGGTTCAATCTCACACTCCTCTTCTCCTTGGTTAGCGATTTTGACAAAGTCTTGTAGGGCTTCTATTTGGGCTTCACTTCTGGATCTTGTTAATGAACCAAACCATAGTTCTTCTTGGGCCTGGACTTGGGTCATACATACTCTTCCTTTGTGTTGTAAAACTTTGGGCCATGAATGTTGTTTGGTCTGACTTGGGTCGAGATTGGGTCGTGGGTCAGGGTCCTGGTCATGGTACGGGTTGTGGGTCGGATCATGGGCCAGGTCGAGGTCATCGTTCCACCCGTCCTTCTCTTCTTCACTCTCTTCTGATGTTTCCTGAATATCTTGCTCATTCCAGGTCGCACCACGAGTGGGTTACTTCAGGATTTACCATTACCCGAATGGAAGTGGGATATGATAACCATGGATTTTGTGACCGGACTTCCAAGGACAACAAGCAATAATGATGCTATTTGGATAGTAGTGGATAAATTCATCAAGTCGTCATACTTTATAGCTATCGAGATGACGGTTAAGACCGAGGTTTTTGTTCAAATTTATCTGGATGAAATTGTTAGACTGCATGGTGTTTCAGTAAGCATTGTATCAGATCGTGATCCAAAGTTTACTTCGATATTCTGGCATGATTTTTAGAAAGCTTTGGGTATTAAGCTACATCTCAGTAGAGCGAACCATCCACAGACAGATGGACAGTCAGAGCGAACCATTAGGACTCTTGAGGATTTGCTTTGGGCTTGTGTTCTTGATTGGGGTGACAGTTAGGGAAAATTTTTGCCTCTAGCAGAGTTTTCCTATAATAACAGTTACCATGCGAGTATTAAGATGACACCTTATGAGGCTTTGTACGGTAGACCTTGTCGAACTCCACTTTGTTGGACTGAAGTTGGAGAACGACGAAATTTGGATCCAGATCTGGTTCGAGAGACAGAGAAACAAGTTGAGTTGTTGCGCAGTAGACTTAAAGAAACTCATGATCGTCAGAAGAATTATGCTGATAAAAGAAGGAAGGATTTGGTTTTCGCAGTGGGAGACTCAATATATTTGAAGATGAGAACATTTAGAGGAGCTGACAGCTACATGAAGCTGAAGAAGCTAAAGTCAAGATTCATGGGACCATATGTTATCACAGAAAGGATTGGGGAAGTTGCTTACAAGCTTAAGCTCCCGTCAGAGTTAGCTGATTTCCACGATGTGTTTCATGTTTCCGTTCTCCGAAAAGTAGTTCGAGAACCTGAGTTGATTTTATCACAGCCACCGACGGATTTGAATCGGGATTTGACAGCCTCGATTTTACCGCGAGAGATCTTGCAGCGTTGTGAAAAAGAAGATCAAGGGAAAAATGTGTGGAAAGTTTTAATCCGCTGGAAAAGAGATGAGATTGGTGAAAAGAATTGGGAACCTGAGCAGTTTATGCGGGAGGATTATCCGGAGTTGTTTGTTGAGTGTGCTGAAGAGGGAAAAGACTTGGGCTTAAATTCGGGGACAAAATTTCCTGTAGTGGGGGAGAATTGTAACATCCCAACCCAAGGCCCATACGAAATTGAGGCCCAATCGCCTAACCCTAGGGCATCCCATTTTCTTAGAGTTTATAAAAGGAGAGGCAATGCCCCTTCTGCCTCACACACTCAATTCCCAGTGAAGATCTGCCAAATTTTGGATTTGTCGCCGCCGCTACAGTCCCTGTCGTTGTCAGAAGCAACGCAACTCGTCAGAGTTGTGAGATCTCTCCGAGACGAAGCTAAACACACCGGACGCTCTAGATTTGGTCGTCGGACGCGCCGTCAATCGCCGCCGGAATTTTCGCCGGAAAATTGAAACATCTCCGATCTGCGTAATTTTCCGGTTTCCATTTAAGGAAGTTTTCCCATTTTGGCAGTTTCTAGAAAAAATGAAAGTTGTTCTTCTGTTGCTAAGGTGAGGAATTCGTCGAGTGTTTCCATTAGCTCATTTTTATAGCCGTTAATCTCTAGTTTGAGTGTTTGCTTAAAACATGTATGTAACCGGTCTAATTAATAATATATGTGTTATTGTTTGTGATTGTATAAACTATATATTATGTAAACAAATATATATATATATATATATGTATCACAAAGAATCCATAAGATTAAAGGATTAAAACTTTTGTAAGATGATTGGTTGTTTGAGCATGTTAAGTTGTATTGACGTGTTGTGTTAGATGCGAGCGTTAGGAGTTCGCGATAGGTTGGTTCAAGAGTGGTGTTGTGGCATTTAGACCCAGAATTTCAAATCATGTGGGATTGAGATATGGTGTAATGATGGTCTGTCATGTATGGTGTGCCCTGCATGAAGATCCACATGACTGTTTGCTATGTATGACGTGCCCTTCATGAGGAGGTGCATGTTTTCTTGTGTTTGTGAAAGGAAGGAGTTTCTGTCATGTATGGTGTGCCCTGCATGAAGATTTTTCTGGCCGTTTTTCATGTAAGGTGTGCCCTGCATGAAAACGTATCCCCTGGTTTATGTGTGTGACACTGAGTGGTCATATGTTTAAGTGTTCTCGAGTCAGACCTTTTGTGAAGAGATCTGCTATATTATCAGCTGATTTGATATAATCAAGCGAGATTACACCATTTGAAATCAATTGTTTAATGGTCTTATGTCGTCGACGTATATGAAATAACTTGCTATTGTACAATTTATTGTTTGCATGAGCTATAACAAATTGGTTAAAACAGTGTATGCATATTGATGACACTGGTTTTTCATACATCGGGATATCTTCCAAGAAATTATGAAGTTGCTCTGCTTCTTCTGCAGCTTTTTCTAATGCAATAAATTCTGATTCTATTGTTGATATAGCCAAAAGTGTTTGTTTGAAAGATTTTCAGGATACTGCTACACCACCAAGTGTAAATACATATTCACTTGTTGACTTTGAGTTTTTGGAGTCGGATATCCAGCTGGCATCACTGTATCCTTCTAAAACTGTTGGTTTTGAACCGTAGTGCAATCTATAATTTTTAGTAAACAGTATATAGTTTAATACTCTAGTTATAGTTTTCTAATGGGTGTGTCCTAGATTTCTTACGTACCTACTTAGTACATTTACTAAGTGTATTAAGTTTGGTCTTGTACAATTTGTCAGGTACATCAGATTTTTGATCACTCTATCATATTCATTTTGTGATACAGATGCACCTGAATTTTTCGTTAGGTGAAGAGTATTATCTATTAGAGTTTTTTAGGTCTCACTTCAATATATTTTAAATATATCAAGAAATTTTTCAGCATAATGTTGTTGGGATAATATGTATCCTCTAAGGTGTTTAGACTTTAATTTCTAGAATTACATATGTTAATCCCATATCTTTCATGTCAAACTGTCTACATAACATGGTTTTAGTCTGATTGATGATATTTGGTTTTTTATTCCAATGATAAGCATATCATCTACGTATAAACATAGTATGACATAAACATTTTTTGAAGTGTTCGAATAAATGCACTTATCATATTCATTTATGTTGAATCCATTTGACATCATGACACTGTCAAATTTTTTATGCCATTGTTTGGAGCTTGCTTTAGTCCATACAACGACTTCACAAGTCGAAAAACCTTGTGTTCTTGTCCTGGTACAACATACCCTTCAGGTTGTTTTATGTATATTTTTTCTTATAAATCTTCGTTTAGAAATGCAGTTTTTACATCTATGTGGTGGATTTCTAGATTTTGTAATGCTGCAATGCTTACCAGATTTCTGATAGAAGTTATTTTCGATACTAGAGAATATGTATCAAAGAAGTCCAAACCTTCTTTTTAGCGTAAACCTTGAACCATAAGTCTAGCATTGTATTTATCGATTGTTCCATCGGTTTTTAATTTGGCTTTAAAAATCAATTTATAACCAAGAACTTTGAACCATTCAAGTAAATCAGTTATGTAAAACGTATGGTTTTGCATAATGAAATCAAATTCACTTTTGACGGCTTCCTTCCAATAAGGTTCGTCTGGTGTAAACAATGCTTCAACGAAGGTTTTTGGTTTATTTTCAGTGAGTAATACCATTAAAAATCTTCACCAAAAGATTTTTCCTTCCGAACTCTTTTACTACACTTGAGATCATTTTCAGCATCATTTCAATTTTCCTAAAAAAGGTAGATGTACCAGCTACGTTGTTGAAATACTTGAGTCTCTTTCTTCCCTATTTCCGCTTAGGGTTTAATTAATCCTTATAAGAAAATATTTTCAAAGAATGACGTATTTTGCGATTCCATTATTGTATTTACATAGATATTTGATATGTCTAATTTGTGAACCAGGAACCAATAAACATTATTGTTGTGTGCATATCCAATAAATATATAATCTACTATTTTAGGTCCGACCGTAACATTTTTAGGAAGTGGTACTGTAACTTTTGCTAAGCATCCCCACACTTTCAAGTATTTGTATGATGAAACCGTACATTTCCACAATTCATAGGCTGTTTTTCTTATAATTTTGTGATAAATTTATTTAGAATATAATTTAAAGTCATTAGAGCTTCACCCCCATATGTTCTGGGTTACGTTTGATTCTTGCAACATTACGATCATCATTTCATTTAGAATTAAGTTTTTATGTTCTGCAACTCCATTTGATTCAGGTGAATAAGGAGAAATTTTATCATTAATAATTACATCTTCTCTACGGAATGCATCAAATTGTCCTTCATAGTCTCTACATCTATCACTTTGAACTATTTTAATAGTTCTTTTGAGTTGATTTTCGACATCTAGCTGGTATTCCTTGAATATATCTAAAGCCTCATTTTTGCTTTGTAATAAGTAAATATAACAATATTTTGTGTTGTTATCAATGGAGGTCATAAAATACTTTTTACTTGCTCTTGTAGGTAAGTACTTTAAATCGCATAAATCTGTGTGGAGTAATCCTAGAGGTTATATATTTCTTTGCACTTGTGGTGATAGTCGTTTTGTAAATTTTTCTTGTATGCAAACTTCACATTTTTCTTTATTTGGTTTAAATTTTGGAATGTGGTTTAAATTCATTAAACGATTTAATGATTTATAATTCACATGTCTTAACCGTTCATGCAAATTTCAAAAGACTCGACCAAATAAACAATTGGAACATTGTTATTAATCGAATTGTTGGTTACAACTTTTGAAAAGATTGTCAATACATTCATTTTGATCAGTCTATTCTTAACAAATCCATTTCCAAGTACACCCCATTTTTCTTAAGTACCAACTTATCAGAATGAAAGTTGGCGCAGAATCCATCTTTGATGAATAGAGTGCCAGAGATCATATTCTTCCTCATTCCAGGATCGTGTTTCACGTTGGTGAGACTAATCTCATGTCATGAGGTTAACTTCAGAACCACTTTTCCACGTCTTGCGACCTTGGATGACTGAGTGTTGTCCATTAGAACTTGTTCTTTGTTGTTGCATATCTGATAAGTGTTAAACATGTCTTTATTAATGCAGATTTGGGTCATATCACATGTGTCATACCACCATTCCAGAGTATTTCCCTCAATTGTGTTGACCTGGTCAGTGACTATACAACAGAGATCTTCCTACATTAGGTTGGTATGATGCTGTTGTTTTGGTTTAGGTTTGTTGGGATACACATCAACTTTGTGGCCCATCTTGCCACAATTGTGACATTTTTCAGGGTAATTCTTTTCACCAGCGGATTGCTTCTTGAAGCTTGTTGAGCCAGATTTTGGTTTTTCACTGAACCAAACCCAATGGTTTCCTCACTAGTAGGAACACCAACAAACTCCCCTACTAACTAGGTGAAGGAAACAGCCATCCCGGCTATCTCTTGACACACTTCAAGCTTCCTCTTGACAATGACTTTGTCATCATGTCAGCTCCATTATCATCTGTATGAACCTTTTCAAGTTCCAGTTCTTTAAAAGCAACCACATCACATATCCAATGATACTTGAATGAAATGTAAATTTCTACCCTAGACAAATTGCGGTTTGACTATCACAAAGCAACACATACTTATCCTGCTTGAAACCGATATCTTCACAAAAGATATTCAACCACAACAACTCATTATAAACACCAGTTATAGCTATGAACTCAGCTTTAATGGTAGAAAGTGCAACACACTTTTGCAACCTTGTCTGTCGTGAATTAGCTCCACCCGCAAATGTTACCAAGTAACCCGATTTCCTGCAATCAACATCTTAAGACATATCAACATCAATATAACTAACAATCAATGGCTTATTACTTCCAAAGTAAGCTTCAAACTAAAAGTCTCTCAAAGATATTCAAAATCCATTTCAGAGTCCAATGTTGTCTTCTAGGATTTGAAAGAAAACGACTTACTATACCAACAAGGAAAACTAAGTCTGGTCTTGTACAGATCATGACATACATCAAACTACCCACTGCAAAAGCATATGGAACATGTGCCATATCTTCCGTCTCTTCATATGTCTTTGAAATCTGTTTAGTGCTTAATCTAAAGTGTATAGGGAAAAGAGTGTTTACCACTTTAGATTTGTTTATGTGAAACTTTTTAAGTAATTTTTTAACCTTAAAAGTGAATCAGCCTCTGTTTCTCATACTAAGAATTTGTTTCTCTGGGCCCAAGTGGTTTTCATCATCAGTATCTTCTGAAGAAAGGTAATAATCCCAAGGCTCCTCATCCGTTTTGCCTTATTTGGTCACGACCTTTCTCTGGTGCGAGTCATTACCGAGAGAGATTGAGAAGTGGTGGGCTTCACTCAATCAAGTTCGATGATGCTTCGGTCTGTTTTGTTGGATCTGTGTTTTATGCTTTATATGTATTTCAGTCTGTGTCCCATGTGTGGGCTTGTGACTTTAGGAACATATTTGTAGTCTGTCGACCATTATATTTCACCAATGTATTTCACCTAGTCAACTTTAAAATTATCAGAGGGAAAAAAGAAATCGGATCGGTTTGATCTGGTCAGGCAAATTAATTAATAGCGTTGGGTAATAAATGGATCTGCCCAAATAGTAATGTTATTTTTTATAGGCCCATTAAATAACCATTCTGGTCTTAAAAAAACCATTTAAAATTGAAAATACGATAGCGTTGGCCCCTGCCACTAAGCCCTACTCTCTCTCTCTCTCTCTCTCTTTCTCTCTCTCTCTCTCTCTCTCTCTCTCTCTCTCTCACTCTGTCTCTCGGGTCCTCCTCGTCGGGGGTTAGGCTAAAACCTCGCCTGCAAAGCAACTTCACAGCAAGAGCTCCGGCCGGCTGAAATTTCGAAATCCCAGAAAGTATTTACAATGGAAAGCCTAAGGAAAATAGCGAAGCAGTCGTTCCGGTGCCTGGTCGTTCCCGTACGTCTCCGCCGCGCTATAAAGAAATACCTTCGGGAGGAAGATGATCCGCATATTAGGAAGAAATTTCGTCAGCTATCGGAGTCATTCCAAGATATTAAGGATTCGAATCTGCGGTTACCAAAAACGACGGCCAAGAGTCTGGCAGATTCGATGAACTCGGTGGAGAGCAAGCCTGAAGGATTTGCCTCTGATCCATGGGTATACGAGCCTGCTATCCCTTTCCCAAGAGCTCAACAAAAAATGCAGAATGCTCAATAATAAATTTGACAGGAAACATGAGCTTGTGATCGCTGTGGGTTCATAATGTATTTTTGCTTCAAAATTTCCTTTTAAACAATCACATCTTCTGTGATTCTTGTTTTGATAAGTTTACTGATTAAATCTACTAATGGTGGTTAAGTCCTATGTTCTTGGGGATATACTATCTCTAAAAGACAGGATTACGATGGTTCGCCAGCTCTGGGACCTTACAGATGACTTCTTGGTAGGTTTCGTTCTCCTCAATGTCTTGTTTTATAATAGAAGAACAGGTACTTGTCCTCAAATATTCTCTACCGTGCATTTTCATTTTTGAGTCTGACGGAATTGTTTACATAAATTCTGTTTGAACAGAATGGAAAGTATTGCCATTTTGTTCAGCGGTTGCAGAGAACTTCGTCCCAGCGTTCGTACAAGGTTCCTTGGAGTTTCTTCTTGTGCAAATATATGGATTTTAGTCATCTCTCTGTTTGCTGATGACTCTAAATCCAAACCTTGATATTGTTGCAGCGTACAAAAGGTGTTCCCTTGCGTGGGTTCGAGGATGAGAAGTTTTGTTTTGTGGTTTTCAGGAGAGGTCAGCGCCCATGGTTAGTACTTCTGTGATGTTGAATGACTTATATTACCTTCAGAGAAAAGTTGTTTAGGATTTCAGTTTTGGGTTATGATGGTTTCAATTTAGGGAACCATGGCCTCTTCATCGGCATCTCTTTAGGAAAGGTAATCCTGGACGAGCTTTTTCCGGTGCCAGTGATTACCGAGAGAAGCTGAGAAGTGGGCTTCACTCTATAAGGTTTGAAGACGCGCTTGATTTGTTCAGTGAGATGGTTCACTCTCAGCCCATACATTCCATTGTCGATTTCAGTAGGTTACTGACTTCAATTGCCAAGATGAAAAGATATGAAACTGTCATCTATCTCTGTAAGAACTTGGAAATATTTGGAGTTCCACACGATCTCTACAGCTTCACCATTTTCATTGACTGTTCTTGTCGATGCTCTCAATTCTCTCTTGCTCTATCTCTTCTTGGAAAGATGATGAAACTTGGGTTTGCGCCTAGTATTGTCACACTTGGCTCGCTGCTCAGTGGGTTCTGTCACAGTAACAGAATCAACGAAATCTCGTCTCTGATTGATTCAATGAAGAAATCGGGATATGTTGGTAATGTCGTTATCTACAACACGCTAATCGATTATCTTTGCAAGAACAACGACGTGAATACTGCGTTGGAGGCTTTCAACAAAATGGAAGAGGAAGATGTCGAAGCAGATGTTGTTACCTACAACACTCTCATAACCGGTCTTTGTAGTTATGGTAGATGGAGCGAAGTAGCTCGACTACTAAGAGATGTGGAGAAGAGGAAAATAAAACTTGATGTTGTCACTTTTACTACATTGATCGATGCATTTGGGAAAGAAGGGAACGTTTCAGAGGCTCATGAATTGTACAAGGTGATGATCACAAGCTCAGTAGATCCTAACACTATCACTTACAATTCACTCATCAATGGCCTTTGCATGCACGGTTGCCTCTATCAAGCCAGACAAGCGTTTGATTTTATGGCAAGCAAAGGTTGCTTTCGAAGCGCAGTGACATATAATACTCTCATTAATGGATTTTGCAAGTCTGGGAGGGTCGATGGCGGGCTGAAACTCTTTCACAGGATGCGTTGTGAAGGATTAGAGGGTGACACATTCACTTACAATAATCTGATCCACGGTTTTTGTCAGGCGGGTAATCTTAGAGCTGCTGTAGTTGTTTTCGGTTGGATGGTTTCTTGTGGCGTGACTCCTGATATTGTGACCCACTGCAGTATGTTACATAGTCTATGTGTTAATGGGAAGATCGAAAACGCAATGGTGAAATTTGAGGATATGAGAAGAAGTGGTAAGTATCTTGGGATTGTTGCGTATAACATCATGATTCATGGGTTGTGCAAGACGGGTAAAGTGGAAGAAGCTTGGGACATGTTTTGTAGACTCCCTTCCGAAGGGGTGAAGCCTGATGTTAGAACATACACTTCAATGATATTAGGAATGTGCAAGAATGGCCCACGGCGTGAAGCGGATGAGCTGTTTCGAAGAATGAAGGAGGATGGGATTATATGCCCAGTAATTAGAAACTAAAGGATAATGTTATATGATAATCGATCAGTCCAGTCATATTTTTATGTAGGACTGAGATTTTAGACAGACTCGCTGAGCCAGGCTTGATCGGTGAAGTCATCTACCAAAGCCAATTTTGCCTTGTGTAGATTGATTTGGTCAGGACTACGTTGAAGCATGGGGGTGTGTAAAGGAGTCATCAAGCATAAAACTGTTGAAGAGATACATAGATAGTTTTAGATATGCAAATCTAATGAAGCAGGTGTTACTTGAACAGTTTTTAAGATTCTCTATGCTTGTATAAAGCCCAAGCTACTGATTTGAAAATCTAACTACCACTATGTGTTGTATGTTTCCAATTATAAGCAGAGCTGAGAATGTTGTAAATCCATTTTTCTGGAGCTATTGGAAGTTGTAACCATATCAATGCAAAGTTCAAATTTGTTTTATCGAATCAAAAAGAGTCATCACAAAATAGACGCAGTCTTGTTAAAGAATGCTAATCAGCAGACAAAAACATCATTACTTTCTTTAGTTGTGTCTTATTATTACAGTCAATTTTTGTTAAGAAACAACAGATCGATTAGGTTTAAATTTAAGGAGAAGGAGGTAAAAGGAAAGGAAAGCAGATAAACATGATTTCTTTTTTTCTTTTCTTAATGAATAATAAAATAGATATCTTCTTAACAAACACTTATTACATAACAATGTATTAGATGCCCCGTCATTCCTTTGTTTTCCCAACCCCATCATTCTAACTTGTCATGTCACAGGAGGAGTCACGAACAAAGACTCACATCAGAGGAAATATTGGACAAGGGGCGGAGAGAGTTTGGTGTTGCAAAGTTGCACATGCCGAAACCCAAAAGAGCAAAAGGGCAAAAACTGCTCTCCACGGTTTAACGGACAACTAATGCGATAAGAGAACTCTGCAGATGGGTACCCATTTATTATTTTGTCTAACTCTCGAGCTAACTACTAGAAAATGTTTATTAAGCTCGAGAAAAAAAAACAAAAGAAATTTGATATGTGCCACGTATCAATATCTCTTTTCAATATATGTTAACCGATAAAATTAGTAATATCATTTAAATTACAAGATAATAAACATTAGAAATGGTTCAACGGTTTCAACATATGACATTAATTATTCAAATAGCAGCCCGCGTTAAACCTATTCCCCCTCTGGTAACATTACAGGTTATGTGATGTGTTTTATTATAATGGCCTCATATCTTCACTAATCCTTCGTTACAGATTGTGGATGTATTTCTTCAAGGTTGTACTAATCCCAAGGTGCAACCCCAACATACCAAACAAGATTCAGTTTTTAGACACCAAATTTTGCATCATTTATGATGTTCCACTCTAAGTTTACAGACGTGCAAATTAAAAAAGGTTAATAACGTAACATACTAACCTCTGCTACAACAGTGGATCTAAGTGTTTTTTAAATCAATTTGTACTTTGCAGATTTTGTCATTTCTTCGTTATATTCACACCCCTATATATATATAATAGGGATTTTTCTCTTTATTAGGTAACATCATTAATTCATAATATAACATTGTAACACATCATAAATGTAGCCCTAATCCATAAATTTCACCATGGACACAACTTGCAAGCATATCGAATCTGTATATATATTTAACGTATTTCGGTTTTTATTTCATAGATTAATTCTTTGTGGTCTTTTTTTTTATGAAAATGGTTGACTTTGTTTTTATAGAAAATGATGTTTTTATTAATCTATGTTGTAACGAAACTATAAAAAAAAAAACAAATAAGGAACTCTAGTACGGAGATACGTGATAGATACGACAACTTGTTAGATGGTTTCAAAGGAAGTGGTAATTAAAGAAAATTGTAACATGAAACTCATGAAAATGTATTTTGATGAAAGTCAACTTGTTATTTAGTAATTATGAGAATAAAAATCGAATAGGCTTTGTGGACCCAAAAAATAACCATAATCAGACTTCCTTTTACAATATATATATAATTTTTGTAAGAATTTTAATTTAAATAATTTTAATTTTAATTTTTATCTATATTATTTTCATTTTATACTTAATTTAAATTATTAATTTTTAAAAATTTACTTTTTAAAAAATATAAAACAGGCCCTTCGAAATATTGTCGATTCTGGCGACAATCAGAAAGCCATCGGTTTTGACAATCTTAAGAAGACCGTCGGTTCTGGTGACCATCAGTTCTGGCGACTGTTAGAAGATTATCTGTTTTAATGGCCGTCAGGACGCCATCAATTCCAATGACCGATAGAACGCTGTCGGTTCCTGTAATCGTTGGAACACCGCTGGTTTTGGCTGTCATTGGAACTCCATCAGTTCTGCGGCCATCGAAACACCGTCAATTCCATGAAAGTTAGACGCTGTTGGTTCCATGGTTGTCAAAACGATAAAGGGAAAAAATCGATGGTTTTCCGATAGTTCATTTTTCTACGGAGTTTTGACGTTTTTTCTGACAGCTGAAAACCGTTGTAATACCGTCGGAAATAGTGACAGTTTCCTAACAAATCTATCATTTTTGACAATGCAGAACCGATGGCTTTTATCTGTCAGAAACCCATCGCTAACCGATGAATCTGATGGTTTTCTAACAGATCCGACCGTTGAATTTGGTAAGTTTTTCTATAGTGAAAGTTACCATAAATATTAGGGATTTTAAAGTTCTCAGAAATTACACAAGACACATAACAAAATGATGGTTAATTTTTGCTAGCATTGTCATTTTCACATCTAGATTGTAGATTATTACGAGTAGATAATAAAAAAGTAAAAAATATTTAAAAATAATAAAAATTCATTTAAAATAAGTATATATATATAATAAGTTAGTTGTTAAAAACTTATAATTTAGATATTATAATTATAAAATACAAACATAAATTTGATACTTTTTAATTAATATTGACCAACCACTTATCACAATATCATATTAATAAAATGTTCAAACCAAAATTCTCATGTTAATTTTTTCTCCAACTAATACTATATATATAATATGTATATATATCCAATAAACTAAAAATTTATAAATCTAACATTAATTTTCCAAAAAATAAATAAATAATTTATCCACTAAAATCATTATTTTCATTCAAATTATAATAATAAAAATAATTTTTATTATAAATTATATTAAATTAATAAATTTTATATTTTATTATAATAGTAGTTTATAATTTTTTACATAATTATGTAATATATTTATATTGTTAATTACTTGTTTAAACGTTAATGCATTTACTAGTCAACTAGTCATACTTATTCAGCAAACACATCTGTTTTCAATCGCTGTGCTAGTCATATGAATCGTTTTATTGCTTGAATTTATAACCGCCTGCTTTCGCAAATTTCCGCAACCGCACCTGGTACCTTTAAACCAGTAAGACTATTAGTTGTTTAGACACAAAATAAAAAGCTGGAGTGAAAGAAACGACCATCACTATTGGGGATCACCTTCGCCAACAGCACACATTAAACTTGTCAATAAAAATATTCAAACAGATAAAATTTGAATCTTTTTGTTGTTAAAAGTAGTTTTGCAATACGAGAGATCACTGTGATGACGAGAAATTCTTCATTTGCTTTATGATGTAGCGGAAGTTAGATAGATGCAGATATTTTTATTTAATCTATAAATATATAACAATCAAAACTTTTTGGTGATCCTTAAGATCCATAATGATTCAACCAAAAATAAGGATTGAATTATCAATCGGATTATATATAGTATCAATAACAACTAAATAAAACAATAGCTCTAAAAGGTTATTTATAAAAACAACTAAAAACCTAAAAACCCTAATCCTAAATAAAATAAGAAAATTGATAAATAAAGAAATTTTTAAAAGAACAGGCAATTATCTAAAGAGAAATTTCATTATATATTACCTTTTGATATGAATATTAAGTTTCTAGCAAAGAGAAAATATGTCAACACTTTTTTGTCATGAAATGTCTAAATTATCATTAGTTATTAGAAAGTGTTATGTCCAAAGCATTATATTAATTTAGCTGGTACCACGTACTTAAAAAGAAAATAATATATATATATATATGTATTAATTTATTGGGTTATACAAATATAATGTATTTTTATGAGCTTAGCTTGTATAATTAAATATCGATATGGATACAAATAATAACTATATATAAATTATTGTGAACTATATACATTGTAGTTAAAGTATGTACAAAATATAGTGAATAATATATATATATATATATATATGTATATATCATAGTGAAATATATATACATAACAAACTATATACAAGCCATAATGAAATATTTACAAACTATAGTAAAATTTTGTAATATAGTAACTATATGTAATATATATATATAATAGTAAATTATACATATAACATATTGGTGTTATACTGAACTATATATATTGTAGTGAACTAAGTACAAAATGTAATGAACTATATACAAGCTGTAGTGAGCTATGTAGAAACTATGGTGAAATTTTGTAATATATTTATTTTGTAACTATAGATAATATATATAATAGTAAACTATACATATCATATATTGGTATTTGAAACATGGAATATAACTATTTCAAACATGTGTATATTTCATAATTAGATGACCATTGTAATTATCAATTTCTGAATTGGTTATCTAATGTATACAACTATCATATAGATCATAGTGAACTATGTATAGACCATTATATAGATCCTAGTGAACTATGTATAGACCATAGTGTACTATTTGTAATGTATGTTTAACAATAAATAATATATATAATAGTGAACTATACATATTTCACATTAATGTTTGAAAAATAGTATATTATTTTTTGAAACATTTGTATTTTATAACTAGATGATAATTGTAGTTATCAACTAACTATGTAGATATATATATATATATATAATATTTAACAATTTATTAAAATTTTAAATAGTCACATAAATAGTTAACTATAGTTATAATATTAGTTAACTATATTTACAGAGTTGATATTGGTAAATATATGTAACTATATGTAAATTATATGATTAGTATATAGTTAATTATATGTAAAAAAATCTGATTTGCTTAATATAATTAGTAATTATAGTTAGATATGCTATATTTTAATTATTAAAATTTTAAAATTCATATAATTAGCTAAATTTTTTAAAAATATTATTTATTTAAATATTTTAAATTAGTTAGTTATACTAAGAATTGAAAATAATTCTATAATAGCTAATTATCTGTAAACATTTTATATAGTAATAGTAACTATACTTTATTATATTGTTTTTGTTAATATATGTAAGCATTTATGTATTTATATTAGATATAAAGTATATGAAAGAATAAAGTTATTTTTTATATACGTAAAATGTAAAAAATATTATTTTTGAAAAAATCATTTATAGTCTAAGTGTTACAAAAAGTAAAAGAGAAAAAAAAATAATGATAATTTGGTCATATCTTTTCTTCTAAATTTTACTCACCTAAATTTGTTTTTACACATGTTTTTTTTATCAATTATATACCACCAATCTATTATTGAGCTAATTCATCCTTATCTAAATGTACAAATCAATACTCAAGAGTCAAGATAATTGGAAATAAGATAGATATTTGGAATATCTCGCCACATCAGGTCTTATCGGCCAAAAATTCGTTTTCAAATCATTAGTAAGGTTTTAATCGGATATGTTATCTCAGGATCCATCAGTCTCTACATGAACCTGATTTTGCATGGGGGTTGCTGACACTTGATTTTCACAAATTCTTTAGAAACCTTATTATGCATGAATTCAAAATCCTAATCAATCCAATTGTGCCCGGATTTTGCACCCTTCAGATTTTAAAGAAAATTATCTTTAAACACAAACTTGATAGCTATGATATCTTTATAGATATCATAGTTAGGATCACCATAGATCTTTCTATAAATGTCTTGATCTTTCTATAAATGTCTTGATAGACTTTTATCTTCGAAAGTGTAACGGCTCCCAATCAACATGATTTCAAGAATCGGTTTTGATTAAAAAATCAAACGACACATCTCTATACAACTTGACGTATCAGAAGTAATAATAAATAGCTCAACCAATGCATTCAAATAAATATTGGGACTAATCAGATCTGATATCATGAGATCATACATAAAGATCTATGAAGAGCAAATCTACGACATCTATGAAGATGATAGCTTGAACATTGATCATGTTGATTTTCACTACAAGAAAACGTCTTAATTCCGACGGACAAATCCGTCTAGAAGCCGTCGGAAACAGAGAATTCCGACGGCTTTTTAATCAACTAATGCCGTCGGAAATAAAGCGTCGGAATTTTACAATCCGTCGGAAAACCTTCGGTAAGTTCCGACGGATAAACGACGGCTGATGAAAACCGTCGGAATTCCGTCGAGAAAATAATTCCGTCGGTAATCCGTCTAAGAAATGACCGTCGCAAAATTGGGGAACTTACCGACGGATTATCCGTCGGTTTGCCTTCGGAAAAAAACAGTCACAAATCCGTCGCAAATTTTCGGTCGGAATTCCGTCGGTAAATGACTGTCGGTAAACCGTCGGTTCTCTCCGTTGTCGGAAAACTGTCGGTAACCTAGCGGTCGGTTACCCGTCGGAAACAGTCCGTCCGTAAGCCGTCGGTATCTATCCGTCGGAAATCTGTCGGATAGTCGACCGTCTTTAATCCGTCGGAAATTGTAATTTCAAAAATTAAAAAAAAAACGAAATTTTTATTTTATAATAATTATAAAATAAAAATTTTGTAATTTTTAAATAACTTAAAACTTTTATTATTAAAAATGGTTTACAAAAAAAGTGAAAAAACTATAAAAAAAAAAAAAACTAAGGCTGAGTGTTGTAAGAACTGAAGAATGCGTTCATCCTTTCTTCCATTATCCTTAGGCGCTCCATATCTTCTTGCCTTTGTTGTTCGAGCGTCTTAATCCTATCTCGAAGCTCACGGTTTTCTTCTTGCAGTTCCGCTCTTCCGAAGTCGCCGTATGAAGGAAATGATGAAGAAGATGAAGCTGAACAGTCTTTAGGTAATCCGTATAAACGACCTTTGGTCTTCGGAGTTACCTTTTAAAAAAATTAAAATTAGTATAGTGAATAAAAAAAAAAAAAATTTAAAATTCATAATTTACTAACCTCATAAGCAATTCCATTTAATTTTTCTAATGGAACTTCTGTATACAGAGGAGTTCCATCTTCCTGTGTGGGCTGAGTTTGTAGGAACTCCTCCCCCAAACTTCTCACTTTTTGTGAGATCTCCCGAGCAACTGGATCATCAATTTGATCAGTTTTCCGGTTGGTGTGAGCATCTTCAATCAACCGGAGTAGAGATGGAGGTTGTCCGTCCATATGAAAATAAAAAAAATTATAATTAATTTAATAAATTTATAAATTTAAAAAAATTAAATATTGAATTTAATTTTTTTTTCTTACCAGTTGCTCAGCTCGGGAAGCTTTACTAGTCGCTCCAAGATTATGGGTCGCCATTCCTTTGCCCTTTCTATCGCTCTTGCGATTACTTGAATTTGTTGAGGAAATGGCGGCGACTTCTGGTCTCATCCAATAGTTGATGAGCCCAGTCCATAAATCCGGATTTTTCAGCATGCTTTTTGGGATTTTATCACGCTTCCACTTGTCCTTCCATTCGTTCATTTTTCGGGAGTAACACGTAGCCGCTTTAGTGTTAAACTCCCTACGAACTATGGCAGTCAGTTGCGGATCCCAAGTAAATTCTTGTTGTTTTTATAACAAAAAAAAATATTTTAGTAAATTTTTATATGTTAGTATAAAATTATAATTACAAATTTTATTTTTAAATTTACCGCGAATTGCCGAAACCATATTTCCTGTTCCTCTTTCGGCATGTCCGAATACGCTGGATATGGGCGTAATAGCATATCATTAAGCATTTTGTTGATTGCTTTTGAAATGCCATTGCTCGATTTATGGAACCTATATATAATATTTAAAATTATAAAATTAAAATTTTAAAATTTTAAAATTTTAAAATTTATATAAATAATTTAAAACTTATTTTTACCATGTCGAAGTTCCGGAACATAGCGGGTCTAATTTTTTAAGTCTATCCCGGCCCGGCTGTGAAACATAATCTTCAATGCTCATCACAGTGGGAGCAGAAGCAACAGTCCTCATCGGAGATGTTGGTGGTTGTGTCTCCGAGTCAGTCGCAAATTGTGAAAAACTAGAACCACCAATTCCATATTGGTGGTTCCCGTCTCCCGAGTTTAGAAATCCGTCGTAATTCCTTTTTTCAAAAAATTTGTAATTCATATTATTAACAAATAATTGCATATATAATTTAAATAACCATAACAAAACATAAACATTTCTAATTTACTAATATTTCTAAAGTTATGAACGGTTCACAAAAGTATAATATTCCCTAATTTCTAATTTACCATTAAGTAATACTAAAAAATTTAAATTAAAAGTAAATACTTACATATCTAAGGCAAGACGACTGAAGAAATTTTTTCGAAAAATTTCTAGATTTCCGAAAAAAAATTCGGTTTTTTTGAAAGAAAACTTTTATAAGTGGAGATTTGATTTTGGATGGAAAATGAGTTCGTCGACGGTTCTATTTATACTGAAACTGTCCGACGGATTTCCGACGGACGCCCTCTGAAATCCGTCGGAAACTGGTTTACATTTCCGACGGATTTCCGAGGGATTTCTATATGTCTGTCGGAAATCCGTCGATTTGTTGTCCGGTTTTCCGACAGATTTCCGACGGAGTCAACCAGTCATCGGAAATCCGTCGGAAAATATCTTTGAAAAACAGGTTTCCGAAGAATTACCGGACAACAAATCGACGGATTTCCGACAGACATAGAGATATCCCTCGGAATCCGTCGGAAAATTGTTCGCGATATTTACGAAGTGCGGTGTTCCAAAAACTGCAGTTAACCGACGGATTTCCGACAGACATAGAGATGTCCCTCGGAAATCCGTCGGAAAGTTGTTCGCGATATTTACGAAGAATTACCGATGACTGGTTGACTCCGTCGGAAAACCGGACAACAAATCGACGGATTTTCGACAGACATAGAAATATCCCTCGGAAAGCCGTCGGAAAGTTGTTCGCGATATTTACGAAGTTCGGTGTCCCAAAAACTGCAGTTAATCAAACCACGATGTCTTCCTCCCATGGTGTAACTGAAACGCATCAGTATTGTCTTGGCAATAAGGACACGATAATCTTCCATGTGTCGTCCACCCAGATAACATACCATAAGCAGGAAAATCACTTATTGTCCACATCAAAACCGCACGCGTGTTAAAGTTTTGGCTCGTTGCTACATCAAAAGCTTCAACACCTTGTTCCCATAAAATTTGCAACTCATAAATCAATGGTTGCAAAAAAATATCCAGGGACCTTCTTGGATGATCTGGTCCGGGAACTAGTATGGACAAAAACAAAAATTCCCTACGCATGCACATAGTTGGTGGCAAATTGTAAGGTGTAATAATTACTGGCCACAAGGAATATTGTCGTCCATGCTTTCCAAATGGGTTGAAACCATCAGTACATAACCCAAGGTACACATTGCGATGTTCATAAGCAAAGTCAGGATACACCGATTGAAAATGTTTCCACGCCTCGGCATCTGACGGATGTGTAATCATTTCAGCGTCTTGACGATGCTCTGCATGCCATCTCATTGCTTTTGCGGTTCTTTGAGATTGATACAGCCGTTTCAACATATCTTGTAAAGGTAGATACCACATACGTTTAAATGGAATGGAAGCTCGACCACTAGACTCCTGAAACCGCGGATGACGACAAAATCTACACGTTTTGCGGTTTTCATCTTCTCGCCAATATATCATGCAATTTGCAATGCATACATCTATCATTTGATAGGGCAAACCTAAACCGGCGACAAGTTTTTGAATCTCATAGTATGATGCTGGTGAAAGATTATCTTCCGGTAAGATATCTTTCACAAAATCAGCAAAAGCATCAACACAATCTTCAGATAAATTATAATCTGTTTT
The DNA here is from genome assembly GCA_039880935.1 of Streptanthus diversifolius. Lineage (NCBI taxonomy): Eukaryota > Viridiplantae > Streptophyta > Magnoliopsida > Brassicales > Brassicaceae > Streptanthus > Streptanthus diversifolius. The sequence goes on along the minus strand of JAXGFM010000012.1, from coordinate 9,880,824 downwards.
AATATTCATCATCCTACTAGCTGATGATAACGGCGAATGACCTTCTTTACACCCGCTATATAGTGGTTGGTTAGCTGCGTCTAACATATTAAAAAAATTTTGCGCATCTAAATTAGGTTCCTCAACCTGACGCCTATCATCGCCAGACGGGTTAACGTTTTCTCTAAATGCATCATGAACCATTTGAACCGTTCCAACCACTACATCTTCCTCATTTCTATTTTCTTCAATACCATCTGGAAATCCTTGTGCACTACTACTACTACCATATTCAGAGATTCTTTCACCGTGTAAATACCATATCTTATAACCCGCAGTAAATCCATTTTGGTATAAATGGTTCCAAACTAATTCAATCTTAACACTTATATTATTCTCGCAAATAGAACATGGGCATTTGATCTTACCACTTCTTTTGCCATGTTGATTTCTCCCGACCAGATCCATAAACTCGCATATACCTCGAGCATAATCATCTCGCAATAGGTTGGACTCCTCATCCATCATTGGTTCATCCATCCAAGAACGAAAATATCTACTCATTTTTAGAGAATTTATAAGTTTTTTTTTAAAATTGTGAATTGAACTGAATGCATTCGATCGTATATATAGAAAAAAAATCTGTCGGAAATCCGTCCATAATCCGTCGGAAAGAGGTATCGGAAATCCGTCGGCAACTCATCGGAATGTACCTACCCGGCGGTTACGCACTTGTTTTTTAAATGTGTAATATAAACTTCGACGGAATCCGTCAGAACTCCGTCTTTAATTTACGACGGATTTGTAACGGATACAAATTTCTTTTTTTTCCGTTACAAATCCGTCGCAATTTAGTGACGGATTTCCGATGGAAGGACGGAAAAACAATTACCGACGGATTATCGACGGCTATTTTGCGACGGATTTCCGACAGCTCCTTAATCCTTCAGAAAACTGTCGGAAATCCGTCGTAAATTGTCCTTCAGAAAACCGTCGGTGTTTTCCGTCGGTTTTCCCTCGGTTTATGGCGAATTTTCTGACGGATTATTTTCCGTCGGAAACGTCCGTCGGATTTTTGGTGTTTTTCTTGTAGTGTTTGTGGTCAAGTCTGATTCTTTTCATACGACCCGTGCTAAAGTCATGGATGATTTGGTACGTGCAACAACCATGCAAAATTATATCTATGCAAAAGACTTCAGGGCTTGTGCAAGGCGTGTGCATAAGCAGATCTCTGAAGAAATTAGCTTGTACACAATTTTTGGTCTGAAAATTTCATGCAGAATAACTAAAACCGATATATCTATAATGATCCTCAAGAGAACCATAATTCAAAGCTAGGGTTTTGGGCTCTTATTATAAATAGTCATTTAAACTTTTTGTTCTATTTAGTTTTGATTAATTAATAAAATATTTTTTTGTTAAAACACTGAGTACATTATTCTCAAACTCTAGTTTTTCAGGTATTTATAAAATCAATTGATCATAATTCAATCCATAAAAGCTTTTGGTTCATCATTTGATATCAGAGCTGTGTTTCTATGATTTCTCAGTTAAGGAATGATTCTAGATATATAGAGAGAAAGTCTATTCATTGAGAGAGAAAAGAAACATGAGATATACAGCGATCCAGTCTACAATATATGTAAAGATGATGTCTTAAACAATGTTCCTATTGATTTTATGTTTAAGTGAAGTTATTTTTACACTATCTATTCGTAAATCGTGAATGATCTGGTATGTGCAACAGCAGAATAAGGTCTTATACATGCAGACTTTGGGCAGAAAAGTGCAGATCCGGTTCCGTGTAGATCCCTGTTTGTGCGAAAATAAGATACATCCAGCAAGAAAAAAAAAAACGTTAGAATGTCAAACATAATATTAAATTATATGACCATTTGGAGTTTTTTTCGCTATTTAATATTGATTTAGGTAACTGCAAATATTTAAATTGTTGGTAGTTCAGTAATTCGGTTCGATTCAAGCAATACGGTATAAAGAAAATTTTCTTGACTTGAATGGAATTTCTCAAATAATTATGGTAACTTCAGTTAATTTGCTTGATTTTGTTTAGTTATGGCAAAAAATTTGGTTACTTTCGTAATTACTGAAAATTTTGTTTTAATCTTTCAAAAAGTATTGCTTTAATTTTCAAACCAAATTATTTTTTTATTGATTGAAGAGTTTTCTTTTAACAACACTTGACTGTGTTCTAAACGGCAACTAGTAGAAAACAATTGTTTGTATACTCATTTCAAGGTTCATGTTACTCTTCATGCTTTAGCAAATGTAATTAAATCACTATTATCATAAATTGAGTTAAGTTATCCTATCACTTGCACAATTCATTTTCTTGGATTATAATCAAATTCTGATTTCTTGTTTCTGGTAATGACAATTCGATAGGATCAATTCTAAATTTAATTTTGGGTTTTAATTTCACTTATCCGATCGGTTAATCTGGTATACAGAATAAAATGAACCGGATCAAATAATGAATTTCTGTGAATAGGCATTACTTTTTAGATTGTGTAGTTTGAGATAACCGAACCCATAATTTATTCATTTGAATAGGTCGTGCTTTAGTTGTTATATGTTTTTCATTAAAATCTTTTTCATATGGGAGTTGAACACAATATTGTTTTTTTCCCTAAATGCATTTGGTAAATCTGAACATACTTGATTTAACAAATTATTTTCTATTGATTTTATTTTATCTTGTATACGAGATGTTTTAAGTTGTTCTTCTATTTTTGGTAGGTTATTTCATCTTGTAGGTATTGAATATGTTGATATTTTTTGTTTATTAAGTTTATTGTATTTTGTTGAAGATACAATATTTCTTTTGACTTCATGGGTGATAGGAAGTTAAATGATAGTTTTTTTCCTACTACTTCTGTTATAATACCTAACTCAGTTACTTTAAATGGATATTTGAGTAAGAAAAAAGGTTCCTAATATTACTTCTTGAGTTAAGTTTTTAACTAAGATAAACTGTTTCTTAAAGCAATATCCTTGATTACATATTTTGCACTAAGTAATTTATATCGTACTTTTAAATTACTTCCGTTATTTTTTCATAATATTTAGTTGGTATTAAACTTTCTCGGATGCAGTTATAATCTGCTCCTGAATCTATTAAGGCTATTGTATTTATTTGAAAATTGTGTCATATATGTAATGTAATATTAGTGTACCATTTCTGATAATTTATCTTATTAATATTTTGAATGTAAGTATTATCTTCTTCTGATATTTGATTACTTGTTGAGGCTTGAGAATTTTTTGATTCTACAAGTTTTAATCTAGCATCTATTTGTAATTGGTCTAATTCATGTTGGTTAACTACTAGTTTTAATTCTTTAATTTGTGTTTTTAATTGTTTAACTTCATTTTGTAGCTCTCCTGTAGTTACTTGTTTAAATAAACTTTGGGTTGGATATTTTTCAAGTATTTTATTTAGACTAAAGGGTTGTGGATTTTGTAATTTATTTTCTTGATATACTATATTTTAAATTTTAATAAATATTTCTTTTTAACTTCTGAATTATCTATTTTATCTATTATGTCTAATAAAAATTGTTTATCACTATTTTTAGTTATAACATTAATTGTTTTACAATTGCATAAATTTTCAGATAGTTCATGTGATTCTGTAGAGGAATTACTTGAATTTTCAACTTCGTTTATTGAATGATTACTTTCAGATTCACTAGATGATTCTGATTCTGATATTAGTAGTTTTGTTAATTTTTCTAGTATATCAGGTTCATCTTGAAATATTTCATTTATTTTCTTTTTCATTCTACATTCTTTAGAAATATGACCTGGTCTTTTACAATTCCAGCATATTATTTTTTGTTTTGGTTTATGATTTTGTGTTTTTGAATAATTTTTATCTTTTGAATAATTATTTGGTTGTTGGTCATAATATCTATGTTTATGATATTTTTATGTAATTTTCTTTGTCTAAATTGTATTTGTTTCATTCTAGAAGGTGGATTAAGTTTATTATAACCATATTGTTCACAGAATGAAGCCATGGTTAATTTAAATTTAAATATGTCATTTCGTTTTTTATCCTTTTGTTCTTGACATATTGATAATCCTTCCTTTTTTACAAATACAAATAATTGATCATATGTAATTGTATCCCAGGGGATTGGTTTTCCACCAGAATAATCTTTTAATTTATTGATTACTCTTTCTGCAAAGAAGGACGGTAATCCTGAGATAAATCGTTCTTTCCATAAAGGTTGATTACAGTCTTGTCTTTGAAATATATCTTTATACCATTTAAAATCACCTAACGTTGGGCATCTTAAATTTGTTAATATAATTTTTTTACTTTCTAATTCTTCTGTTGGATTTTCTATAAAATGCATAGTTATAGTATGAATTAATACTTCTACAGCATTTTGTTTTTCTTGTTCTTCATAAAAGCCATCATCATTTTCTATTCTTATTGTTTCAATATGATTAATAATTGAATTTTGTGTAATTGAGTCTAGTGAATTATCCCACCAATATTTTAATATTCCATTAAATCCAGTTATTAATAATACACATGCTTGTCAGTATTTCCTTTAGCTTTATAGGCTATAGCAGCCATACCCATTTCTTGAATTAGATTCATTATTTCGTATTATGAAGGACCATCAATATTCCATTCATATATACCATCACCTGTATATATGTTGTTTTAATAATTAAGGTGTTCTTCAAATAATAAATTAGGTGGAGAATGTCTTTTGTAATAGGGTTTGTTAGATTTCATTATTCTATTTTTAATCCTATTTATTTATTGGGTATCAATTTCTGATTGTGTAGATGATTTTACAGATTCTTTATCATTTTCGCCTATATTTTTTATCCCCTTACATTTATCTAATTTGTCTAATCTTGATGCTATAGATTTTAAAATTTCATTTTCTGGAAATTTAACTTGTCTAGTTATAGGTTTAAATATTGGTGTAGAAGTAGCTGAAAACGGATGCTGAATATTTTGATTATATTGGTTTATACCTTTGGATTCGTTGAGGTTTAATTTATTATCTATGTGATATACCTGTTTGGAAATTGTATATAATAGTTGGCTTTGAAAATTATTATGTCGGTATATGGGTTTAATATCATTTACAACTATTGGTTCTTTATCTTCTCTATTAGCTCATGTTTTAAAAGGAATGGCAATAATTTGCCGATTGAACGTGTTTATTTTTAAATCCTTTAAAGGTGGATGGACTGATTTAACTTTGTTACCATCTAGTTGTTCCCCTATTTGACTTAAAGATGAACTTGTATTTATAGACTTAAATGGTTAATCAATATTATGTTCAGTGGAGTAAGTTTCAAACCATATAAAAAATAGAATAGTTATTTCTTTTGTTATCATAATTTCATACCAAATTTCTCTAAAATTAATTGTTTGTTCTTTAGAAAAAGTTTTGAAATACCATTTTCTTTTTTCTTCATTTTCTATTGAATAACATTCTTTTTAATATATTGTTTATTAATTTCGAAGTCTTTATTTATTACATTTGAAGATTTAAAATCCGATTTTTTAGGTGATGTGGGATACATATTTTGTTCTGGTTCTGCTATAGGTGTTTTAAATTTAATTGAGTTGTCTTCTTTAATATTTTGGTTTACACTTTCTGTTTCTGAATCTGCACTAGATTGACCAGTACGATATTCCGAAAATGAAGCTCTTGAGTGATAAGAACTTATTTTTGGAGGTAAAGGTTCTCTAAATGAGTTAAATCTTAATAATATTTTTCCATCATTTTTGTTAGTAATTTTTGAAATAGTTTTTTGTTCAAAATTTCTAGGAGGTTGTATAATTTAACTTTGTTACCATCTAGTTGTTCCCATATTTTACTTAAAGATGAACTTGTATTTATAGACTTAAATGGATAATCAATATTATGTTCAGTGGAGTAAGTTTCAAACCATATAAAAAATAGAATAGTTATTTCTTTTGTTATCATAATTTCATACCAAATTTCTCTAAAACTAATTGTTTGTTCTTTAGAAAAAGTTTTGAAATACCATTTTCTTTTTTCTTCATTTTCTATTGAATAAAATTCTTTTTTAATATATTGTTTATTAATTTCAAAGTCTTTATTTATTACATTTGAAGATTTAAAATCTGATTGTTTTGGTGATGTGGGATACATATTTTGTTCTGGTTCTGCTATAGGTGTTTTAAATTTAATTGAGTTGTCTTGTTTAATATTTTGGTTTACACTTTCTGTTTCTGAATCTGCACTAGATTGACCAGTACGATATTCTGAAAATGAAACTCTTGAGTGATAAGAACTTATTCTTGGAGGTAAAGGTTCTCTAAATGAGTTAAATCTTAATAATATTTTTCCATCATTTTGTTCAGTAATTCTTGAAATAGTTTTTTTTTTCAAAATTCTAGGAGGTTGTATAATTTCTATTTTCCATTGATCCGGAATAGTTATTTGATCTCATTTTAATTGTTGAGGTGCATAAGTGGCTGTTGGTGTATCTTTACTCTGAACCGATAATATTGTAGTTTCTCCTTTAGAATATTGTAATAAACATCTAGGATTAAATTCTGATGTTGATTGTTTAAAGTAAATTCGATAAAGTAATAAATATCCATGTCTTTCATTTTGAAATTTTATTTCTTGTAAATGAATATTCAATACTAATGTGTTGAGTATTGTTGGATCATGTAAACTTACTTTAAATTAGGTGCACAATTAAAGTAAATTGCTCCATTACATAAATTTGATTGTACTGCTCCTAAGAGAGAATCTTCAAATTTTAATAAAGTTCTATCTCTTAATAGCATTAATATTGGTGAATCAATACCAGTTTTTGATAGTGGTTTAATTGCTATTTGAACAAGTACAAAGTGAATATAATTAAATCTTTTTTTATATATTTATCTAGAGCAATTGAATAATAGTTTTATTTCTTCAAATTCATTTTGTAAAGATATGGTTTGTTCATGTTATTTTATTGCATAAGCTATTTTAAAATCTAAAGTACCAATTCAATATATATTTTCTGGTTTAATATGGGGTAATTGATTTTTTTATATTTCATTATTAAAAGAAGTTATTTGACATAATTTCTTTTGAATTAATTGTATTATAAGATGCAGTTGCTGCATGTTTAGATTTAAAGAATTTTCTAAAAGATGACATCATGATTTCATACTAAGTCTAAACTTTAAGCTAGATATACTAACCAGTTTCTTCTTTGGCACTAATGTGGCTTGCCAACGGTCTTACGGCCTCCCTGGAACACCTACAGTGACTGTGCTTGGGGAGAATGATTGGAACCTAACTGAAGCTTAAACTAGTTTGAAAACAAAACCTTTTTTTTACAAAACTTTTTGTAGAGAAAACATCAATTGAAAACAGAAGATTAATTCTTTATGGATTGGTTTTGTTTTGAATATTTTGATACATAAACTCGTTTTGATAATATTGTAGGTTTTATAAAAATAAACTGTGGAAATGAGTAATACTTTGATTTTTATGGAAATTCAAGATTTAATCAAAATAAGATATTAAAATAAAATATTAAAACTGGATTACAAATTTGAAACTTAGAGAGAGAAGTGTTTTCGAAAGAGAGAAATGTTTGCTGAAAACTTGTGCCTCCTCCTTGTGAATCCTAAAAGGGTATTTATACTAAGGAGGGAGTACTTGCTGCATGAAATTTAATTGATCTTGTAGGAGGGTATTTATACCAACGTGAATTAAACCAATTACAAATAGATGCTAGATTAAAACTTGTAGAATCAAAAAATTCTCAAGCCTCAACAAGTAATCAAATATCAGAAGAAGACAATAATTACATTCAAAATATTAATAAGATAAATTATCAGAAATGGTATACTAATATTACATTACATATAGGACACAATTTGCAAATAAATACAATAGTCTTAATAGACTCAGAAGCATATTATAACTGCATCCGAGAATGTTTAATACCAACTAAAATATTATGAAAAAACAACTGAACGCTTAAGTTGTGCTAACGGAAGTAATTTAAGAGTACAATATATATATTTTTAAGAGCAAAAATATGTAATCAAGGATATTGCTTTAAAAATCAGTTTATCTTAGTTAAAAACTTAACTCAAAAAATAATATTAGGAACCCCTTTTCTTACTCAAATATATCCATTTAAAGTAACTGAGTTAGGTATTATAACAAAAGTAGTAGGAACAAAACTATCATTTAATTTCCTATCACCCATGAAGTCAAAAGAAATATTGTATCTTCAACAAAATACAATAAAAAAAACAATAAACTTAATAAACAATAAATATCAACATATTCAATACCTATAAGATGAAATAACATACCAAAAAATAGAAGAACAACTTAAAACATTTCGTATACAAGATAAAATAAAATCAATAGAAAATGATTTGTTAAATCAAGTATGTTCAGATTTACCAAATGCATTTTGGGAAAGAAAACAATATTGTGTTCAACTCCCATATGAAAAAGATTTTAATGAAAAACATATAACAACTAAAGCACGACCTATTCAAATGAATAAAAAATTATTAGAACATTGTAAACAAGAAATAAATGATCTATTAAATAAAAAACTCATTAGACCTTCCAAATCTTCTTGGAGCTGTCCAGCTTTTTATGTTAATAATCAGGCTGAAAAAGAAAAAGGAGTACCACGACTAGTAATCAACTATAAACATCTTAACGATGTTTTACAATGGATTAGATATCCAATACCTAATAAGAGATTTATTGAAAAGATTATATGATGCAAAAATCTACTCAAAATTTGATATGAAAAGTTAATTCTGGCAAATCCAAATTGATAAACAAGATAGATATAAAACAGCATTCACAGTCCCTTTTGGACAATATGAATGGAATATGATGTCATTTGGACTTAAAAATGCACCATCAGAATTTCAACACATAATGAATAATATATTTAATAACTATTCAAAATTCACAATTGTTTATATTGATGATGTATTTGTATATTCAAACTCAACAGATCAGCACATAAACCATTTATATACTTTTTTTAATATAATAAAAACATAGATTAGTAATCTCTGCTAAAAAATGTCATTATTCCAGACTAAAATTCGTTTCTTAGGTCATAAAATATATCAAGGGACAATTACACCAATAGCAAGATCTATAGAATTTGCCGATAAATTCCCAGACGAATTAAAAGAAAAATCACAATTACAAAGGTTCTTAGGATGTCTCAACTATGTTTCTGATTTTCTACCAAACCTTAGAAAAACTATTCAACCTTTATTCCAGAGATTACAAAAAAAATCCTAAACCTTGGTCAAGTTCACATACTAATTTAGTACGCCAAATTAAACAAAAACTCAAAACTTTATCGTGTTTGTCAATCCTAATCCCTGAAACTGATATGATAGTAGAAACTGATGCCTCTGAAATAGGTTGTAGAGGCATACTAGGCATACTAAAACAAAAACTTCCACAAACCGCTTAAGAGTCTATAATTAGATTTCATTCTTGTGTCTGGTCAGGACCACAGAAAAATTATTCTACCGTTGTTCTTTCTATAGTTAATTGCATTACAAAATTCCAAGACGATTTAATAAACAAAATCTTTTTTATTACATGTTGATTGTAAATCAGCAAAAGAAATTTTACAAAAAGATGTCAAAAATTTAGTTTCAAAACAAATTTTTGCCAGATGGCAAACTATTTTATCAGTTTTCGATTTTGATATTCAATACATTAAAGGAGAAAATAATTTTTTACCTGATTTTCTAACAAGGAAATATTTACAGGAAAAATGAACTGATATTCAACAAAATATTCAAGATGAGTGAATCAAGCAAAAAACCAATGACCGCATCAGACTATATCAAGACTCAGCCACACCTTCTAGGCAAACCTCTCACTATCCAAACCCATTTTTCAGCTCTTGCTGAATTTCCACCACTATCTTATTCAAGAGCAGTAACAACCGACAAAGATCAATCTTCCACACCTACCAAAAATCCTTCCCAATAAACTACTCAAAAGTCAACCTACTATTCTAAGCCACAAAAGCAACACCTCATGACTACTCAATACACCAAAACAATTTCACTAAAAGAACTCCAAACCTTTACCAAGAGATTTTTCTATGATGATAGCTTGTACCCTACAGATAACCTTACCAAAAATTGTACCTTCTATGAGTATATTCTAGTAGACTATAAGTCAGTCGAAATTACTCATTATCCCGATAAAACCAACCCTAACCTCATCTCATACTCTGCCTTAAAAATCGGTTCTATCCAAGACCTGGGATTTATCCATCACCATACCAAAAACCATTTTCAACCCCTGGCTACCATATCCAAGGCTATACATATATCGACTACCAAAATGCCTTTTTCCGTACTTTTTACCTTAGACCTTATGACCACTCCTAGTTTATATCCTTTGACCACAATTGCCCAAAATCAGTCCCAGGCTGGTTCAACCAATGGTGGCACTGGTTCGGACCTTCCGACCCAATTTACCCAGATACAGTTATCAAAATTTCCCTCCCTTGCTACCAAAAACATTTACCCCCACAACCCATTGTCCGTTATCCAAAATCTTTTTCCATATCGACATGGGCATCCCCTGGATTTGTTCATGACATTTTAACCTTGCACTTCATTTACCAGATATGCCATATTCTCTTATCCGAGAATTTCGTGGTAAATGGTGGGATAAGTACAACCTGAACCGGTGTTCTTTAATCAACATTCAACACTTTTTTGAAACCCATAATCAAATACATTCAGCTATATAATTCATTTCAAAATCAATCTCATTGGTCACACCTGACCAACTTACTCAAAAATCCATACCACAACCTTCACCACCAAAAACAGCTAAACATACTCCTCAATCCAGCCCATCTCATTCAGCAACTTCTTCAACTTCCAGACGATCACAGAAAAAAAAGACAAGCTCCAAAAAATCCTCGCATTAATTCAACAACAGATGGACTCCTCTGATCACGAGGATATTATGCAAGATGATCTATTCGGCGGTCCGCTAAGTCAAGATCAATAAAAAAATAAAATAAAATAAAAAGGTAATAGTGATATTTATTTTTGTGTTTTAATCAAAGTATATTCTAGTAGACTCTGTATATTATTAATTTTTGTATTAATCTTTGTATTATTTTACTTATTGTACTAGTTTCATATTTTACTTGTTTGTATACTCATTTCAAGGTTCATGTTACTCTTCATGCTTTAGCAAATGTAATTAAATCAATATTATCATAACTTGAGTTAAGTTATCCTATCACTTGCACAATTCATTTTCTTGGATTATATTCAAATTCTGATTTCTTGTTTCTGGTAATGACAATTCGATAGGATCAAATCTAAAGTTAATTTTGGGTTTTAATTTCACTTACCCGATCGGTTAATCTGGTATACATAATAAAATGAACCGGATCAAATAATGAATTTCTGTGAATAGGCATTACTTTTTAGATTGTGTAGTTTGGGATAACCGAACCGGATTATGAGTTTTGTTCGATTTGAGTCGGTTTGGAATATTTTCCAAGCCCTAAAAAACGTTTACATCAATTAATTTAGTAAATTAGTGTTCTTATGAGTTATGATTAGTAGCTTAAATGGATATAAGAAAAACTATGTATCCCCTAAAAGATATATATCGACTTGGTTCTGTTGACCATACATATTAATGTATAATTTGTTACAAGAGAGTCACAAGTTTCAACTATATATGTTGATATTATATTATTTTATATGTTAATTTGTCAACGGATGTAGTTAAGGATTTGGCATATATTAAGACAATAATATGCTAATAAAAAATACATTGTCTCCACCAACAGCTTATTCAAGCAGGTACCAAACTACAAGCAAGAAGAATGTGAAATTAATGATCAGTTAAAAGTATATAATTCTAGAACAAATGTTTGTAAAAACAGCTAACACCAACCAATAAAGTATTTGTACATAATCATATGGTTAACGCGATTATGGCTGCGGGGGTGATTGAAGTTGAATATTCGAAACTGGAGCTACAGTTTTGAACCGAGCCGAATCTGCCGAAGCAACCAAACCAAAATTTTGGATTTTGGTTTATGTTTGGTTACGGATTATTAACCGATGGATAGGTTCACAACATTATTTTTGATCATCAGTTTAGTTTGGTAATCGTTTAGTTTAGTATATTTTTTTTTAATTTTAATTTTCCTTATCAAAATTGTATCTATCTATATTGAAGGTTTAGTGTAGTTGTATTTCATATAGGATTAGAATTAGGTTAATATTTCTAAGTCCTAAGTGGATTAATCATTGGTTTTAATCTTGTACACGTATTTTATACGTGAAGCTGCGATGCAGAATTGTTGCAGATAAATTAAGATAGAGAAAAGAGAGGAAGAGAGATGTGAGCAAGTAAGATTGTAATCGGAGCTCGGATTTTGAGCTGGTGAGCGATTAGGATTATAATCGGAACTTGGATTTCTAGTTATACTGAATTGTTAGCCCGGTGAGTTATAGATGCTTTGCTCAGCCAGAAGTGAGGTGAACACCGGGTGAACAAACTCTGTGTCTTCTTCTTTTTTAAAATTTTATGTGTGCTAAGTTTAGCATAGATCGTGAGCAAAGTTGAACAGAATAAGTTACGATCGATGCCGTGATCGTACGACTTGGTATCTGAGCATTAATTCACGGATAAGGAGGATTTTCTCAAAAAAGATCAAAGTTTTTCCAATAATGGCAGGATCAAAGGTCGACATCGAAAGATTCAACAGGAATGGTGATTTCTCACTGTGAAAAAGAAGAATGTACGCTTCTGAGCAGGTCTCAAAGACATTCTCATGGGAAAGACCCCAGAATCAGATTCAGACGATGATGAAGAGGAAAATAATCTGGAAAAAATAAAGAAGATCACAGCCGAGAAAGAAGCACAACTCAAGAGATGCAATAAGACGATGAACACGATCTTCCTCAATGTTGTAGATCATGTTCTGCAGAAGATCGAACGATGTAACGTGGGTTTTATTAGAAGCATTCTACATGCCGAAGATGCTTCCAAATCGTGTACATGCACAACTGGAGCTGTACGGGTTCAAGATGTGGGATCATCGAACGATCGATGAAAACATAGATAATTTCCTAAAGATCATCAGAGAGTTGAGTCACATAAGCATCAAAGTACTGGAGAAGGCTCAAGCTGTGTTTCTTCTGAACGCAATATTTTTGAAGTATTACCAACTCAAAGAAACACTGAAGTACAGCAGGAATATCATCAAGGTTGAAGACGTTGCAAACATTGCAAACGCAGAAAGATCCAAAGAGAAAGAGATGAAGAACATTCTAGGTATAAAGGCTAGTTTTCAGGGTCATTACTTCATAGAAATATCAGATTCCATAAGCTACAGTGGCATGAACTAGAACAACAACAGATCAAGATCTAAATCTGAAGAGAGGAAGAAGATTTTTCGGATCTGCGGCAAGGAGGGTCACTACAAGAATCAGTGCTACAAATGGCTAGAAAGAAATAAGTTATAAGTCTCAGACTCAAGATAAAGGAGAAGCTGCAATGGTTCGTGATAATACTCAAGATTTGGCGGGTATGTTGGCCTGCAAAGTGAATGTGTCTCAGGAAGTTTCAGATAAGGAGGAATGGTTCTGATGAGGACATCAAATCAAGACCAACCAAGGAGCATGGATATTCCACTAAAAAGTTGACTAAGACACTTAAAAGACATGTTAGAGAATTGTACTTTTTTTCCTTCTCTTGGTTTTGTCCCAGCAGGTTTTCCGAAAAAAAATTTAACAAGGCAATACCTCTAATGTGCATGGAGAATAAGGACTGTTCACATTTTCACATTATCCACAACCCCACAAGGCCACAAGAGAAACAAAAAAACAAAATCCTTGGAGAGAACCAATCAGGGCGTATCAAAGACATATGTGTCTTTCTTGGAGCATATAAACTCAATCAGGAGGATTTATGCTATGAATCAACCTGCCAGAAACTTAACTCGTCAAGGAATCAATGATAAGAAAAATTGGTTCAAAACTTGTCGCATGAAGAAGATATTCAACTTTTAAGTCAGAGGTTTTCCAAAGAATCCAAAAGAGACCAGCGGTTATAAAAATTTTTTTATGTAAACCTAAACCATCATAGATTCACTGAGAATTGGAATCATACCAAAATAAATTATGGTTTAAAAGTTATTCAACTTCTAAACCAAGAGATACCCGACTTGCCTTATTTGGAAGCTCACGGGTTTAAGAAGATTTAAACCTATAATTGGCGCCCATGGGAGATATTTAAGCATTCGGAAGACATATATAATCATCCAGATGTTCTTCTATCATCATACCATGCACCAGAATCCAGAGAATCAGTCGGATTCTCTCTTGTTCTTACTTGCCATGTTTGGAGCCATCCACATTAAAACTCCTACAGCTCTTTCCCCTTTTATTCACACATGATTTGGATGTATTTAGAATTTCCATAAGGTTCCAAGGCGTCATTTATATCTCTCCAAGCTGTCCAGATACAAGGAATCTCGAGCTTACCTTGATTAAGGCATAATTAAAGCCTATATGGCAATATTTCCCTAAAATAACTCTATGATCCTTTGTACTTAATTTTGTGTATTCTCTTTCCTTTATAGCTAGTAGACCGTCTGAAATCAGCTTATATAAGCTGACCATTAGACTCATTGTAAAATCACCATTCAATCTAAGTTAATACAGAAAATTGCTTTCTCTTCAAAGAAGTTCTTTGAGTTGTTCTTGTCTTTAGATTCTTAAGTGTGAGAAGCACTTCTTTTTCTATTGATTCGTGGATTAAGATTTTTTTGTGTGATTCAAACATTCATGGTTCATCATTGATTGAGTGAGTCAATCAACCCAATAGATCGAGAGATTCATCGCCCCTTTCATCCTCATATCTACCAACACTCATCTTCCGCTCCAGCCTTAGTTCCTGAATCCATGTGTTTAAGACAAGGTGGATTCTGTGTCTTACATCAGGTTCATGGAATTAGGATGTTCTTTCCACATGACGCCTCGTAAAACATCTTTTTGGTGCTAAGGGCAGTGGAGACATGGAAGGGAGTAGCAAACAACGCAAGCTTTGACATCAAAGGCATCAGTTCAGTGAGGTTTAAAAACTCTGACGGTACAACGTTGGTTCTCCATTATATGCCGGAAATTGGCAGGAACCTGATTTTTCTAGGGACTCTAGAAGAGAAAGGTTGTGAGTATAAAGGATCTAATGGGATATTGAAGATAATTAAGTGTCGTGCAGTCATCATGAAAGGCTGCAGGAAGAATAGAGATACCCTTTGCTTTCTTCAAGTGCATGCAAGAATTTCAGATGCCTGCAATGTATCATTTGAGCTCAGTGGAAGCTCACATGAAAATAAATACAAAAAGCTATGGCACAGTAGATTGGGACATGCAGGTCAGAATGTTCTGCAACTATTAGCATAAAAAGATACATAGAGAATGGAAAGACTAAAGTTCCTTGTGTCAGTATTCAGTCATTAAGTTTTGATCTTGCAGGTAATGACAGAAATAGAGATAGCTTAGTTCAAAGTGGAGCTACTCAAACAGATGATGATGATGAATCTGATCAAGAGAATAGTTCTAACAGTGAATATGTTTCAAAAGATATCTCTGACTATCAGCTAGTCAGAGATAGAGGGAAGAGAGAGACAAGAGCACTAATCAGGTTAGACGATCATAAAGTTTACCCTGAAGATGAGTATATAGCAGGTTATGCATATTTGATGCTTAAAGACTATGGTAGACCAGAACCACAAAAATTTCAAGAAGCTTTGTAAGATTCATACAGAGACTATGTCTAGGAGCTTCAGATGAGGAGATGTTTTCACTGAAGAAGAACGGGACATGGGTTCTTGTAGATCCAATTAAGTCTCATAAAGCAATTGGCTGTAAGTGGATTTTCAAAAGAAAAGCAGGTATCAGTGGAGTGGAGGCTCTAAGATTTAAAGTTCAGTTAGTGGCTAAAGGGTATTCTCAGAAGGTGGTGGCATTTTCTACACTAGAAGCAGAATACATTTCTTTGACAGAAGCGTCAAAGGAAGCAGTGTGGTTGAGATGATTCATGAATGAGATTGGCTTTAAACAGGAAGCAGTGAAGATTCACTATTATTCACAAAGCGCAATTGCATTAGCAGAATGCAATGTTTCATGAAAGAACCAAACACATGGTTGTCAAGTCTCAATTCATCCATGATTTGATAAGGGAAGGATTCATTCAAGTGGTGAAGATTGCTACGGAGTACAATTCTGCAGATATTTTTACAAAGGTGTTACTGGTGAAGAAGTTCAGAAGTGCTTTGGAGTTTCTCCTAGTAACAAGGAAGTAAGTTCAAAGGTATCAGTTTCAATGATGAATGGGTTTACTCAGGAGATGAAAGTGAAGGTTTATGCAGTTCACGAATTGATGAAGATTTGAAGTACAAAACAAGGTGAATTTTAAAGGTTTTCATATTTAATTAGGATTAGGTTAATGTCTCTAAGTCCTAAGTAGATTAAATACTGGTTTTGATCTTGTACATGTATAAATACGTAAAGCCTCGATACAGAGTTGTTGCAGTGAGATTAAAAAGGAGAAAAGAGAGAAAGAAACACGTGAGCGATAATGATTGTAATCGGAGCTCGGCATTTGAGCTGGGGAGCCGTTAGAGTTATAATTAGAGCTCAGATTTTGATCTGGTTATAGTGAATTACTAATAAGTATAGCCCTGATAAGTTATAGTTGTTTCTCTTATCGAGAAGTAAGCTAAACACCAAGTGAACAAATATTAATTTGTGTCTTCTTCTTTTTAAAAGTTCTTTGTGTGCTAAGTTTAGCATAACTTTTGTTCAAAGTTGAACGGAATAAATTACGATCGAGCTCGTAATCGTATATATTTCAAACTAAACCAATTTCAATTAAAAAATTTGGATAAAATTAACTAAATGTAACTGAATTAACTGAGTTTAACCAGAATTTAACTGAAAAATAAAAAATTAGTTTAATTCATTAATAAATTTAATAATCCAATTAACCAAAAACAAACGAATTTTTGTTTGGTTCATTCGATAAAAATCTTGAATTCTGAATTAACGGAATATCTAATTAACTGAACCCAAAAACTGGACTACCTGAAGCTATACAAAACTGAATCTTTAGTTTCGGTTGAATGTTTAGAAATATGATAACGAGAATAATTTAATTGTTTTTGGACAAGTGTCATCGATATACCGTACTCAAGAACTTACGTTTGGAATTGCGGTAGTCAATATTCAATACCAATATGTTCATAATGATTCTAAATCAATTTTTTTTTTAAACGATTAGAAGCAAGAAATAAAAGTATACACATTTTATACTTCATTTGTGAGCTAAATTGTCTCTTCATTTTATATCGTTGAGTTTTATTTTTACCTTTCACTTTACAACAGCCCAAAACACAGCCACAAAGAAATAATAAAAGAAAAAAAAAAATCAAATCCTATAGCAAACGAGTACATTACACATGAAATAACAAAAACAATAGGCCAATATTTTTTTTTAGATTCAGTAACAATAGTTAAAAACCAGTACCGATCATATGAAAAGAGAACGTCAACTTTTCATTAAAGCAATATGCTTATTTAAATTTAGAAGCCCAAAAATTATTATTAAGAGCATCTTAATGGGTTACTTTCCCTATATCTTACATCAAAATGGAATAATTTTAAAATAAAGTTGAGTTTTATTCCAATTATATTCTATTTTTAATAAGAATAAAAAATGGATTAATAATTATAATTACTTTATTTATGGTGTAAGTCTACTTTTTATTCCATTTTGGAATTGAAAATAAAATAGGATCGATGCAGATTTTACTACAAAATGGAATCTGAATAGAAAATATTATAGTCTGGTACCATGTAATCTTTAGAAATTGGTCTACAGGGCCTTTTTCGGTTATATAATTAGGGTAAAAATATTTTTTTATCATCAAGTAACGACATTAGTAATATATAAAATAGACTAAACTAATATGAAACTTTTTTTATTTTTAAAAATAATTTTTAATTTTCATAAAATTTTGAAAACAAATAAAATAAAATTTTGAATGTATTGAGAAAATCTGGTAAATTTTCATAATTTTGTGAATCTTTCTAAAATTTCTTATGACTCATCATGAATGTAAGACATTTTTGTCAAATAAACTAAAGAGAAGAATTATTAAGGGATACTTGAAAAGATGTTATATAGATAAATTAAGCTTAAAAATCTTTAGATTTACTATTCTCTGTTATATAAAGTTTGTTGTATAAGTTAGAAAGATTAGTTGGAATCATGTGGTATGATTTTAGTTATTTCTAAGATTTATAATATATATATATAATGTCAAATCTAGTATCCTGCAATATTAAAGATGATATTTGTTGGATAGCACAAGAAAAAAAAAAAATGGTAGACTGAATCCATGAAGTAACAGTCTAAACTTATTTGAGGCCCATTAACAGACAGACTTTCTGAATAAAAAGATCCACAACGGAAGAAATAACAGATGTAACATATTTTTGGTCGAAAAGAAAACATGTTTTATTCAAATTTAATACAATTACAAACCAAATTTACAGTGAAAACACACACACACGCAAAGTGATAAACAACCCCCAAAAAAGGTACCAGAAGCTTCCAAAAATACGAAATTCAAAAATCATTTTCCTCTCTCACCATGACGTTGTGTTGAAATACGTTTGGTTTGATTGCTGAAAAGCTTTTATGCTCAGTGTTATGTAACCAACAGCTGTGAATGCGAAACTTGTTCAGAATCCATCAAGTCTCCTCCATTAGTTGTATTGTTTAGAAATCTGCGAACTCAGAATCGACTGGAAATAAAAACATATTTCGATCAAATGATTGGAGATTTCGAGCTTGCCATGTAACATGATGTTATCACCAAATTAAGGTATGCCTTTAAATCATGTATATTGAGAAATTCAAGAAAAACCGGTCTAACAATGTTGATTTTTCACTTCTTTTTTTTTTCTGTTGAACTCATAACTTCATAAGATAAAAATAGATTTAAACTTAAGACTTTTTTTAAAAAAATATTCAAAACAATATAGAATATGTTATTAAAGGAAAAAGTAGAAGGAAAACAACTTTGATTTACGTAAATATAACGAAAAAAAAAATCACATTATCCCATTAAAAAAGGTCCAAAATTAAGTTGGCTTGTCAAATAAAGTTTAACAATTCGTTATCAGACTGTTAGTTTTGATTGACATTCGAATTATGTAATTCGGTGAAATCAGCATTAAATTTAAAGTGTTTTTTATTAATAAGATAGCTGACACATTTATTTAGATAGTATTTTTGCAAATATAGAAGTTTGAAAAATACAAATTAGAAAAAGAAAGTTTTTAAAATTATAAAAATGAAGTTTTCTAGAACTATAAAAAGAAGTTTTCTATATTAATGTATAATGAAAAAGAAGTTTTCTAGTTCTTAAGATTCAATGTAACCTGTATAAACATAAGTTTTAGTGATGAATTTTATCACCTAAGAAAGTGATAGAGAGACCATGAAGAGTTGCTTAATTTTAAAAAAGTTTTTTTTAAAAAATCAATAAGAAAAGTTGTTCTTATAATATTTCTTGATATTCAATTTGATGGTTTCTAATAACCTTATGAAACTACTTTTTACAATACAAACAAATATTTATAAAATTTTGTTTGCGATAGAAAAATCAAGGATGAGATGAATTTTGGTGAAAAAAGTAAAATACTATAAAATCTTTTTATTGTAAAAGAATGAATAATTGTACGAACATTGTTGATTGAATTTCTTTATAATAGATATATATATATCTAATAAAATATGATGATTATTCATTTATATTTGTATAGGATCTTTAAAAATTTCAAAAAAAAAATATTTATTAATACATTTAGCAAAATTGTTCATTTAGCCTATTAGCCCAAATCGGGATTGGAAAAATTTATTCATTTGTCGAGGTTATTAATTTATCAAAAATTTATTTATCGAGGTTTAATTGTATATATATACAATAAATTATAGTAATAGGAAAATGTCTTTATGCATTTGGCATATTTCAATATGATATTATTATATTTCAAAACCATTCAATCCGAACCTTAGTTTCTAAACCCTAATAAAAAAAATCCATTTGACTCCACAAATAATAAAAAGGTTATGTGATTAATAAATACCTTGACTTAGGATAAGGGAAGCCAGTTTTAGCACCACCTCTGCTTCCGAAACTGAACTTTGATTTCCTCTCATTAGGTTTTAAGATCTGAAAAGAGCAAGTCAAATCATCGTCCACACTCATCATTGCACCTGCATTGTCGAATTCTCCACAGTAATTCGGGGCTGAGAATATCGTCACGAGCTGCTTATTCGCAAAGAACTCGAACCCATCTTCAACAACCTGAGACGAAATATTTGCTTGCATCAAAAGGAAACACATTAAAAACGGATACTTTGGACGCAAGGAACAATAACAAACCTGATGAGCCCTACAAATTAGGTCAAGATCGAATCTTTTGAGAAACTCAGAAACTGTATCCGATCCAAAAGTGTAGGAAACTCCACGATCGTTTGATCCCCAGCCTCTAATAATTTTATCAGGATCAGACCACAAGAGATCACAGAGTAAACCACGATCAGGAATATCCGTTGGACGACGAATGTCCCTAATCTGTCTCAAGCTAAGCAGCTCCGGGGAGAGCCCACCGTGCATACAGAGAATCCGGTCATCGATGAGTGCAGCCACGGGAAGACAGTTGAAGCAATCGGTGAAGATTCGCCAAATCTTGACACTGAAACGGCGTTTACACTCATCGTAGAAGCCGTAGATGCGATTGATTGAAGCACTTTCGTGGTTTCCTCTAAGAAGGAAGAAGTTTTCAGGGAATTTGATCTTGTAAGCGAGCAATAGACAAATCGTTTCAAGGCTTTGTTTGCCACGATCCACGTAATCTCCAAGAAACAGGTAGTTTGAACGAGGAGGGTATCCTCCGTATTCGAATAGTCTTAAGAGATCCGGGTATTGTCCATGAATGTCCCCTGTTTTTTTTTTATAAACCAAAAGATTCCTTAAGAACACAATCTCAGGAAGAGACAAAGAAGGAGAGAAAGAATTTTACCGCAGATCTTGACAGGAGCTTCGAGTTCCAAGAGATTTGGCTGTCTCAAGAAGATATCTCTAGAGACGAAACAGAGCTGTTTGATCTCAGTTTCAGACAAGTGAACAATCTTTCCTGGTTTCTCTCTAGCTTCAAGCAATCTGTTGATCACTGAGTTTAAAGCACCAGATTCCATTAATATAACCTCAATAAACAGAGCAACAATGAGACGGAATACCTTGAAGATTTATAGTAAAAAGAAGCTGTTTAATATATAGAAAACAAATAAAAACTTTTGGATTTTTATGCTCTTTGAAAAACGAATGGTAATTGTCAAATTGAAAAGGGCTTTATAAAGCCACGTTAAAGAATATATTCTTATTCCCTTTTAGCAAGAGCCCATGTGTGAACCTACCCACATTATTCAGAATTCAACTACATCATGTAACCAAAAATATAGGCTAATTTATAGCAACACATCTTTTTGTTTTGTTTTGTTTTGTTGAGCGCTTCAATCTAAACAGGTACGTCGTGCTTCGAATTCAAAATTCTTCTGCGGATAACTAGAGCGCAAAACAAAAACAAAATTTCTTCATCCTTCACAGTATCAATGTTTTTGGATTCAGGGTCATTCTCAAAAGCTTCGTTTGTTGATTAGTTCGCATCATATCAAGCAACTTGGCCATCTACAAGAACATATTCGTTATGAAACTAACGGATGTGAGAGGACACCACAGGAATAACGAAATAAAGAAAGATGAAGAGAGAGAGACTAGAGAATATTAGGCTTTTGCCCTTTCCTTCCATTAGAACCAAAAGAGAGAATGGAAAGATTATTCCAATGGTAGGAGGAAACAAAGACTGATGCCTCCTCTTAGAAGTTCTAGATCATTTCATTTTCTTATTTGTAGACCTAATTAGAGTAAGGTGCTTAAAACAAAAGAGATAATAACAAGACATATATTTCCTCAAATAATTCCACAGATCCAACACAGAAAAAGACAAAAAAAAAAGGAAAATACAAAAGTTCATAGTTCTCGAAAAGTAAAAAACTAAAAGAAACTGATAGTTACAATGGTGCTTGGGCCAAAGTATGAAAGCCTGTGAAGTTTTTTCAGTCATACACAGCGAGCTTCTTGTACTCCTCACCTTTAATGGCTAACCACATGAAATCTTCAGGATGCACAATCCCACCTTCCTCAAGAAACAGAGTCAGTAGATTCTTTGAAAACCCGCTAACCAAAGCTACTCCTTTCTGCTTAGCCGCTACGGGTGTAGCCGACGAGTCTCTCAAGTTCCAAAATACAATTTCGGGAACATTCTCAAAACCATTATCTTTATACTTCCTCTGGACCACCTCATAATCCGTCTCCCATTTCTCCTTGGACCGTTGCTTTGCAATCTTCAACCGTTCCTCGTAACGGGCCCGTTTCTCGTAATGGGCAGAGTAATATACCTCCGAATCACTGTCCATATCACTGCTTTCTGTTGCACTATTGAAATCGTTTAAATTGGTGTTTCCCACTGCACTATCAAACTCCATGTCGCTGAACACAATCAACCGTTTGATCATCTGTTCATTGGTTAAGTTATTCTCAACTGCAACCTCTAGAATTCGATCAAACACCTTCTGAAAATCGGTGTTCATCCCCCAATCCATTTGTCTGACAAACTCAGTCTTTTCTCTCAGACTCGAACCTGTGACTAGATGAAGCTGCGGGTTTTCACTAAAGGTGATAACTTTCCCTTTCCACGGCTCTTCATTTAGTTCCGAAACCAACAACCCAAGCGCCACACAAACTTCCATAGGTGTACCCGACATGCTCCCTGAGACATCACAAACCGCCAACGAATTCTTCATCTTCCCTTTCTTGGCAAGATCATCCACCATTCTCGCCCATTGAAGCTCTGCGACATCAGCTCCAACTTCACTCCCGCTATCATCCTCCAGCTGCTTGATTATCTGGTGAGGAAGCAACCCACCAGCAGCCATCTTCTTCTTCCCTGATTTAACATCCTCCAAAAACTGCTTAAACCTCTCACTATCATGCTTCTCAAAAAGTATCTTGTAATTCGTCATAGCCACAGAAGCAACTCTATTATACTTCACTTGATTCCACTCATTTGCACTCATAGACACCTCAGGCAGTTCAAGAGCCTTACGCAATGGCACAAGAACTTGTTTCCTCAACCTATCTCTAATCCTATAAGCGTAATGAGCTTCTTCTACCCCTTCGTACTCATCTCTACAGAACATCCTTCTAGCAATTGCCTCACATATCAAAGTAGTCTTATCATACGAAGAATCAACAGAAGGACACCACTTAGAAGCTAATCCAATCTTATTCAGCTCATTCGAATTCAAATACTTCAAATCCGATTTCAACAAATCAGCAAACAAATCCGCAATTCTATCAAACAGTAATCTGTAATTACCATCAGAGTTATACCTCACTAAAGCTTTCTTCGCCTTCTCAAACTCTCTCTGTTTCCGTAAAGCTCTCGCCTTTATCTTATCTACATGACCACAAACGTCCTCTGCGTTTTCCAAGATCCGATCTTTTAAATCCCAAGAGAGAATCTCTCTCGTCCTCTTGAACATCCTCTTCCTCCACACCCGTTTCGTCCCCTTCTCCACATCCTCTTGACCTTCAAGGATTCGATACAGAATCTCAGGCAAATCTTTAAAATACCCAAAATCGACGAGAGACGGGACATTCAAAGCTAGGGTTTTGGGGTGATTCTTGTAAAGCCATAACGCAGTAGTGTAAAACCCTTCTTTATCTGACTTCCCAGTGCCTCGAACTCCACGGAGATGGCAGACGAGTTTCAACGAAGTCAACGGATCATGTGACCAAGAAACCGCTAGACGTTGGATCAGATCGTTAGGAGGCGTGTTGGGGACGACGTGGAAGAAGAAATCGAGGCATGGGTTACCGGAGGAGAGAAAAGTCGGCGACAAGTTTTCCGTTAAACCCATCCGTGGGTTTTCTCTGAGGTTTAGTGTGGCGGTTTTGGAGATCAGATGGTTGTCAACGGAAACAGGGGAAGTGGTGGTAACGGGTTTGGTGATCGGAGTCTCGACGGAGGCGACGGAAGGTGGGCCTAGAAGGGTTGTAGTAGAAGAAGCCATTGAAGAGATTAGAGAGATACGAATGGTGATGGTTTCCAAGATTTTTATAAAGGTTCGACTCTGAAGCTATTCTGGATGTGAATACACAAATTTATAGAGATATAGAAAACCCTATGAAGATACGTGTACGATATGGAAAAGATACATATATGTCTATGATGAGAACTCGTCTATGATATTAAATAGTTTCTATGCTACTAACACATTGCAAGAGATATACGGAATAGATATATCCAAGATCTGCAAAGGTATTTTGCAGTTAATGCCACGTTGGGGTGTAACTTATTTTGTTAATGTTTTTTATCGGTTTACTAGTGCTCTAGGCATTAAATATTTGCTCAATTTTGTTATAATTTATTGAAAATGCTTATATGTAAGAAAATTTTAGAAAAATGCAGTTAATTGAGCTGTCTGACTCATTATTCAGAGGTAATACGTAGATCTAACATTGAAGAAACTAACACTTTTAACTTTGAGGTTTACGATTCTTTATCTTTTATATGATGACATTTTCTATACTATTATCCCTCTGCTACAAAAATAAAATTTATTGAAAGATTAAATTTATAAATGTCTTATATGTTTTTGTAAATTCGTTTAAAAACCTTATTAAAAGGTTATAGAGGGTTTTATAATATGTTAGAAGGTTTTGTAAGATTTTAAGGCATTTGTGAAATGGCTAATTTTGCAGCGATATTTAATTGTTTAGATATTCAAATTGTGTATATGATGAACGTTTTTGTTGGATAAATAAGGTGAATACATTATCAAAAGTTTGAAATAAATGAAAACTAAAATAAATGAACGAAAACAGTTAAAAAAAATTATGAAAAAGTTTGATCAATAACACATATAAATTTATAAAAAGATAACTAATATAACTTGAAATTCTGAAACAAGTCACAAATATTTTAATAAATTGATTAATTAAACTAATTAAATCTGAAAATGGAATCTTTGAATTTAATTTATAGTGTGGGCCTGAAGCATATGCCTCTTTTGTAACCCACTAAGCACGGCCCTGCAGAGAAGTAGCTTTGAGCTCTATCACAACTTGACAAGAAAGAGAAAAAGGATGCTTAAGGGATCGTCGGATAGTAGAGTGGCAGAGCTCCCAAGGCCTCTTGGTCCTTTCTTTTCTTTCAAACCTTCGAAAAAAAGAAAGTGATGATCAAGGACGAATGAGTGATGATGATGACAATGAATAATGATGACGATCCATCATTTTGGAAAAGCTATACTCGACACCATTGAAACATTCCAAACAATGTTCTTTCTGATGTAAGACTTTGAGGAAAACATATCAAACATTCACCAACCCATCCTGGTCCTGATTTTTTTTTATTTTTTGATTTTTTTTCAAAATTTATCTATATGACACCATCATATGTCATGATGTCATGATCCCGTACCATTCTAATTTTAATTTTGTAAGGAGTTTGGACCTCTTGCCAAATTTGTCATTTCGTTTCTGTCAACATAAGAATTTGTTGAGAATTTCTATCCGAATTTTAAAGATACTGTCGTTTCGACTTTTCAATAGATACCATATTATCCATGAGAAAAAAGCTTCTGGATAGTCATTTGGCACTCTCGAGAATAAATAATCCAAATTAAAAAAGATCGACTTTGTTGGGAAAATTGATGGATTTAAGGATATCTTAGATAAAGCCACAATTTGAATGGTTAGGGGCATTCAAAAAGGACATGATTAATTGTTTCTTCCTCTGCACCACATCTGCCACACTGCATATCGCAATTGATTTCCCTTGATCTCAAGTTCTTAGCTACCGCAACCCATCCTGAAATTGCTTGCCAAAAATAAAATGTTATATTTATAATAAAATACCGCAACCCATCCTACTTATTCGTTTCTTTTGTTTGGAAATAGCTGTTCAATCATGTACCATAATTTAACCAAATATTTTTCATTCTTTATAAAATATCAACCATAAGAGTCAGGTCATCCAATCCGGCGCACTGCCAGGGATTGAATAAACCTCACATTTTCGGGGATAATGGTTGCTTCCAACAAAGACATTTTCCAAGTGTTGGTTTGATCATCAATTAAAACATTGACTTTAATGAAGTGGAGTAAGCTAGGAATTTGCAAGTTGTTGATCTTGGGCGGGGGGTCGGGATGCAAGGATTGTTCCATATGGAGATACTTGAATAGAATCTAACCGATCCAAATTATGGAATTACTGACTTTTAAACACTCTTGAAAATAATGAGTTTGGTGCATCTATCAATATTCACAACTGTTTTGCTAGAATCGCTATGTTAAAATCTTCTATATTCTTGAATCCAAGAACACCTTCTAGTTTATGACGACACAATCTTTCTCATGCAACCCAGTGCATGCCTCGATTACTACCATTCAAACTCCACCAAAATTTAGCTATCGCACTGGTTAGTTTTTTCGTAACCGTTTGAAGTAATCTATAACACGATATTATATGATTGGGTAATGCCATTAAAATCGAATTGATTAGAATCTCTTTACCTTTTTTGTATAGAAACTTCATAGTCCACCCATTAACTATATTATTAAATAGTTCGTTTATAAATTCGAAGATTTGTGTTTTCGGTTGCCCCAGTCTCTCTATAATTCCTAAATAATTTCCCATACCACCGATTGAAGTTATACCTAATGTTCGTTGCATCTCTTCTTTTAACCCCCCATCGACATTGCGACCAAACTTTAGCAATGATTTAGCAAAATTAATTTACTGACCCGATGCTATTTCATATTTTATGAGGAAACTAAGAATGGTTTGACATTCTTTCCTTTTTGTTTGGCAGATAAAAAACTATCATCCGCGAAAAGTAAATGTGTTATAAAAGGACTCGTCCTTGCTATCTTTAACCCCATTAATTGTTTCTCCCTTTCTGCCTTATTATATTTGCAATCAATGCTTCGTGCATAGAATGAATAAGTATGGTGACAAAGGATCCCCTTGATGTAGTTCCCGTTCTGAAATAATACAACCTCTCGGGTTGCCCATTAATCAAAACCTTATAATTTATTGATGTTATACATCTCATCTTCCATGAAATCTAAATTGGGGAAAAATCCATCTTTTGAAGAAGTTTATGAATAAAGGACCTTTCAACTCTATCATATACATTACTAATATCTGTCTTTGTAGCCATAAATTTACTTTGGCAACTTCTATTTGTCTGTAAACTATGGAACATTTCCTGAACAATCAAGATATTATCTAAGATCAATCTTCCCGACACAAACGATGATTGTGTTTCTGATATTAATCCTTGTCACAAAACCTTAGATATAATCTTATAACCCACATTGCATAGACTTACTGGCCTCAATTCCGTCATTCTACTTGGACAAGTCGTCTTTGGGAGTAAAAAAAATATTTTTCCATTTTAACCTTTGATCAAATAAATTTGACCTTAAAAAATCATTTAGTAAACCCATAAGATCCCTCTTAATTATCGGTCATGTTTGCTGATAGAATAGAGCAGGCAATCCATCCAGGCCGGATGTTTTTTTTGAATGCATACAGAACACAGCTCTCCTTACTTCCTCCTTTGTGGTCAATTTCGTGAGTCTCTCATTTATCTCATATGTAATTATTGTTGGCACCTCACTTAAAAAATCCTCACTCAATCCTGTAACTGTGGAACCAAAAAGGTCTTTGAAATAATTAACAGCGACCTCTTCTACCTCTGCATCTTTGGAAAAACATTCTCCTCTTGTATTATATAACCCTGTAATCCTATTCTGTGATTTCCTTTGTTTTTCATCGCATGATAATACTTTGTGTTCTTGTCTCCTTTATTATGCTATAGAATCCTGCTTTTTTTGTTGCCAAAATAACTCTTCGTCCTTATAAGCTTATTTAAATTTTAGAATCACTTCTTTTACCTCTGTTTCTGTCCGCCTATTATTGTTCTGGACTTCCTCTAAAACCTTTTGTAATTTTTCCTCCATACCGATATCTCGTGTCTGCATTTCCAAATTTTGTCAACAAATTTTCTTCCGCTACCGCTCGGAATTGTTTCCCAACCCCTAGTTACGGAATCCATAAGCCCATTTTTACCTATCCACCTTTTATAAAACCTAATTTGGTGCTTGGTCCTTTTTATTTGATTATCAATCGTAGCTATGATTGGCTTATGATCAAATCATACCATCCCAAAATATTCCAGCCACGAATAAGAAAACAAATCATGCCAATTGTTATTCGTAAAAGCCCTATCCAAAAAATATCTTATTATTTTTCCACCTCTAATGCTCCTCCATGATAGTGATTTCCCAGAAACGGAAAATTGAGAAACCCGCAGTTAGCAATCATGTTATTAAATAATATAAATGTCGACAAATGTCTAAGGGGGCACCCTCCTTTTCATGGTTTCCGCTTATCTCATTCAAATCTCCAATTAAAAATCATGGCTCTGTCCTGTGCAGACTAGTTCTCATTAACCGTTCTCATACTTATTCCTGTATATTTTGTATTTGGTCTCCATAAATGGAAGATAAACATACATTTTGCCCTTTCATATTTGCTTCAATATCGATAACCCGATTGCTTGAAGATACGATATTGATGTTAAATGAGTGATTATAAAATAATGCTAACCCCCGCTAGTTCCTCGAGGTTCCACTGTATGCAAAATTATCATATCCAAAATGGAACTGAAATTGTTGCACAAAGAATAATTTTGTTTTGTTTCTGAAATAAACAAAAATTCCAGTTTATTCTTAGACCAAACTTTCCTCATATAACTGATTGTCCATTTACTCCCTAAACTTTGACAATTTCAACTTAATATTTTCACTACAATTTTAATTGTTTTTTACCAAATGGTTTGGTGGTGACAAAATCGAGATCCAAACATCTTGATAACCAAAGCTCCAAAATAATTCCCTAAACAATGCTCCATACGTAATGCTTCAAAAGCTGCATAATAATTCCATAAGACACCCTCCATTAATTGAATTAAAGAAGCCATACCACTATAATTTCCAAAATACCTGAATGAAATATAAAATATAGTAATATCCTTAACTGTTTCTACATAGTACATAGTAAATCCCATAAAACGATCTAAAATATTAAATTTTGCCAACTAAATTATAAATCTCCTGTGAAACATGTGATTGCACTCGAAACACCAAAATGGTTGCTTTCCTACACCAACCGCTTCAGGTGAAATGAGCAGCATAAACGCACCCCTCAAGCATCCTCCGTTACAAACCTCAAAATTTGGCCTGTATCCCATTCGCCAAAAACCAAACGATGGAACTTCCCCATATCTCCCAATACTTCCGTAACACGTACCTCTGTATACAGCTTATATGCATACAAAACTTATCCACTATGAGTTGACCTCAGTACCAACCAAACATGTAACTCCACCACTATGTCAAAGGTTAATACAACATATCAATCTCCGCTACATTCCTTCTTTTCACATATCTCCACTTGACTTATAGTCTATTGGGATCATTTAACCATCAAATCCAACAACATAACCAGATAAAATGAATTCTCGTAATAAATAGGGCCAGTAATACTCGTTCCTCCATGAACCATAACCCTTACCTGATCCCACAAAAACTCCTCCATCACCTTTTGTACCTCGATCGAATGTGGAAAGTGCTACAACAGGCTGTTTCTTTGATGCCCAAGACACTGTTTTGACGCCATTAAGAATGCAAAACCTGAAGTGCTTCTCGATCATCCAAATCACATACGTAATCGCTATCAGTATAGCCCACCAGATTCATGTTTCCTTCTCCCATTTTGTATAAAATTCTCATTTATGTTGTCCCTTTCAAATATCTTAGAATCTTCTTTGCTGCAAGCTAATGAGAAACTATAGGACTAGCAATGAATCTGCTTAATAGACAAACTCCATACATTAAGTCTTGTCTTTTTACCGTAAGATACATGAGATTGCCGACCAATTATTTGAACAAGTTTTCGTCGAATTTTTCACCACCTTCATTTTTATGAAGCTTTGTTCCAGGAAAAATTGGGTTCTTTACTGAGTTTTGTTCCTCCATACCTAAGCGTACCAGAACTTCTCTTACATTTTATTTGACAAATAAATATCCCATGTTGACATTGCTTTACTTCCACTCCAAGAAAATACTTTATCTTTTCCAAGTCTGTCATCTCAAACTCCAGCATCATTGAGTTATTAATTTCATCACAAAAACCGCCATCATTTCCAATAAAGATTAAGTCATCAACGTACAAGCTGTTAATTATGAATATACCTCCCTTTGCCTTAGTGAACAAGGTGTGTTCGCTTGGGCATCTTTCGAAGTCTTCTTTCAAGAAATAAGCTTCAATTCTGTTATATCATCTATTTGGTACTTGTTTGAGACCATACAGCGCTTTCTTCAATTTATACACTTTTTATTCCTCTCTTTTTACCGCGAATCCTCCAGGTTGATTGACATACACATCTTCCTTGAGTTCACCATGCAAAAAGGCACTTTTCACATCAAGCTGGAACACCTCCCAATTTAAATTTGCTGCTACAAATAGAATTATGTGAATCGTATCCAATCTAGCTATTGGAGCATAACTTATGTGTAGTCAATACCATTACTTTTTCCATAACCTTTAGCTACTAGCCTGGCCTTGTATTTCTATAACTTGCCATCTTTGTTCAGTTGGTTTTCTATATCCACTTAACTCCAATAGGTTTAACATCTTCAGTATGGCCAGCTCCCAAGTTTGATTCTTTTATGTCAAATACAATTTCTCTTTTTATTGATTATCTACAAATCTTTTGTTTTTTAGCATCTTCAAATCGAGTGGGATCATGCTCTCTAGCCATCATCATTAATATTGATGCATTTAGATCATCTTCTTCCTCAAGTGAGTTTTCTCCTAACTCATAATCTGCTAAATAACCTGGTGCTTTTCTTTCCCTTGTAACTCTTGCTTGGGTCAAGCTACTAGCTTCACATGCCTCACTTCTAGGTGAAGAAGTTTTGTTCACTGGAAATGGTTATGTTGCTGGTACAACTTCTGCATTTTCTTCTTCTTCTTCTTCTTCTTCTTCTTCTTCTTCTTCTTCTTATTCTCTTTCATTTTCACACACCAAAATGTCTCTCTTAATCTCCTCTTCAGAATTGTTCCATTCCCATCCCTTTTCTTCTTTAAAGATGACATCTTTATTCAAAAAAATCTTCTTTAATTGGATCATATAGTCTCCATGCCTTTGATTCATCAATAACTCCCAAGAAAATGCATTTCTTACTCTTATCATCCAACTTTATCCTTCTCTGATTTGGTACATGCACGTGTGCAACACACCCAAAGACTCGAAAGTACTCCATGCTTCCTCTGGAGTTACGTCTTCAAGAGTTGCAGTTGGACTGAGATTTTAAATATGCACACTCCATTTTGCAGCTTATGACCAGAAGATCTTAGGAACATGTCTCTCACTTAGCATTAAGTGAACTGCATTCATAATGGTTCTGTTTTTCATCTTCGCCACTCCGTTTAGTTGAGACGTGTATGCTGCAATTAACTGTCTTTGATGCCTTGTTTTTTGCAGAATTTTCCAAATTCACTTGAATTGAACTATCCACCTCGATCAGTTCTCAAACAGACTATCACAGCTTTTATCTCTTTCTCATCACCAATTTTGAAGTTATTAAACGTGGTAAACACCTCTGATTTTTCATGTAAGAGGTAGATCCAAGTTTTCCGAGAAAAATCATCAATAAAGCTCAGGATATACCTTTTATCATTGTGAGAGGCTGGTACAATAGGGCCTCATATGTCAGAATGAATCATCTGTAGTAGTTTTGACGCCCTCCATGGACTTTTCTTTGGCACCGTGAGTCTAAGCTGCTTACCAATCATGAAAATCTCACACTTCTCCTTAGTATTCTTCAATGCAGGGAGACCAACCACCATATTATTAACTAGCATTTTTAATCCATCATGATTCAGATGCCCAAATCGACAGTGCCATAGGTGTGTTTCTATCTCCATTATCTCCTCAGTTTTTAGACACTTTGGGCTGTTTGATGGTTTGGATGCTAGAAGGTAAAACTTCTGATTCCACTTATGTTTTGTTTATTACTCCTTTGCCTGGATAATATACATTGCATGTTCTTTTTTTTATTAGGATAGTCAATCCCTTCTTTTGACGCTAACCGATGCTTAATAAGTTATTTATGAGTTATAAGACATAGTAGATATTGGTTATGACTTGAGTGATTCTCTCCACTTGTACTCTTATACTCCTTTTTGCTACAACATACATTTTCATGTCATTCCCAAGCTTTATGGTCTTACTGAAATCACCTTATAGACTACAAAACCATTTCTTGTTCCCTGTCATGTGATTGATACAACCTGAATCAAGGAACAATACATCATCTCTTTTGCTTTGTTTGCCTCTATGTACGCCATTAGTAATAGCTCCTCATGTTCCTCCAACTCAGCATAATTAGCCTTTTCTCCTATTCTGGACACTCATATTGAAAGTGTAACATATTATAACACATGAAGCATTCAATCAGTGCTTTGTTTGAGTTTACTTTACCTCGTCTACTGCCAGGACCTCTTTCTCTGCTTGGTCTTTTATTTTGAGTCACTTTTGGTGCTTGTTCTTCTTCTTGTTGTTCACATATTCGTCCTTCATAAACCAATAAACTTCCATGCAGTTCATCAATGCTCAGAGTGCTTAAATCATTTGATTCCTCAACTGAACAAATCATGTAGTTGAATTTGAGGTTAGAGATCTAAGTATTTTACTCACAATTGTACTATATTATGTGATCTCTCCATTGGTCGTCATTTTGTTTACTATCGTCAATGTTCTTGCCAAAAGGTTGTTGATCTTTTCCCTTTCCTTAATGGCGAGGAGCTGAAAATATTTTCTCAAAGCCTGAAATTGTGCTCTCTTAACCTACGTGATAACGTGGACCCTTGGTAATTCTTCTTCATTGATTCCCAAATAGTCTTGGAGGTGCTTTTTTCAAGAATTGTTTCAAGGATCTCTCTGTCAATGGTCTGAAACAGAAAATGTTTGACCTTCAAATCCTTGAGCTTGGCCTCTTCCACCAGTTTTCTCTGCTCTTCTCTAGTTTGTGTTGTTGTTCAAGTCGCTATCGGAATTCCTACCTCCACCAAGTTTCATAGTTCTCTGCTTCTGAAAAAATTATATAGTCATTGACCAGAAATCATAGTAGCCATCAAATTTTGGAATGACCGGATAAATGAATTTCTCATATGATGACATCTCTCTCTCTTTTTTTATCTCACACAAATTGATCTTTTCCCAAAAGAGATTGCTTCTATAGCCTTATAGCTGCAACAAAATCAGCAAATAATGGATCTAAGCATAACTAACTTCGAACTTATTTGACCGATAAACAAGGAACACACAAGACTTATTCAATTTGACTAATTCCTAACAATTATTGTACCCTTTGTTGTAACATCTGCTAGTAAAATCAAACTCCCATTGATGGATCCACCCACTGTTAAACCAAAGTTTCCTTGTAGATCCATTTGAAATATAACTTTTATGTCGTATGCAAAAGAGACGAAACAAGGAAATCCATAGTCAAACAAACGAAGTGTGTTCTCCTTTGCTGTTTAAAATGTCGGAATTGTCTTTAAACATCGTCTTCTCATTCAATGATCCTTACATAGAACAGCGTTGAAATCTGATCAATTCAAAAATGGTTTAGGGATTTCAAATTTATTTAAAAAACTGCTATTGAGTGTATTCATAGACAAACACCGGAGAATTGGTGCCGGACAAAATCTCTTCCGAAAGAAGAAAAAACAATTTCATGAATGGTTACACTAAACACACATGAAATAAACGGAAGCACCAAACCCAAATAAACGATCCTATTTGGATCACTGTTAAACATTTTCAAGGAAAATCTGTGTATTTTTCCCTCTCGGTTTCAGACGTATGTCCAACAATGTTTGAAACAGAATCCCAATTAACCACATCATTGAAGTGATCCCGATCAAAACCATCACCATCATAATAAAGGTATGAGTAGATCCGTACAAAAACAACCATTAAGTCAACATATTTATTACTAAATCAATTACCATCAGCATCGTATCAATGGCGGCCACTTGCTTTACAGCAACGATAAAGCTACGTGAAAGAGAAAAATGTCACAATCACTACATGTTTAGTTGTAGACTCTCATTTGGGCGATGGAATGTATGACGGAAGCCAACCGATTCAAGGTCGTTTTCACCACACGCTCGAGATGTGATCAAAATAATTCTGACACCGAAAGATTGGCCAGATTCTTTGTACACTTAAAAGAATTTAAACATAAAAAAAATAAAACTCTGAAATATCCAAACAATCCAAATCCACGAGCCGATAACATAATGACAGTTAAAATAGATTACGACTCAAGAAGGCATCCCTATTTCACGATGCATATTGACTCTTTCTCTCCAAAATGACTTTGTTTAAACTCTCGCAGTTAATTTAGGTTTGGTACGTCACAACAACATTTTCCATTTTATCACTTTAAATAGTTATCAATCATGTCGCTCTCTCTCAGACTAGAGTGATGATCTCAACTAGTTGTGTTTTTTTTGTTTCCGACTCATCGGATCAAATTCCAGCTTATCCAGATTCTTTTTGTTTTTATATTTCCATCAGATTACATTTGGTCCTCTTACACATGAATTCTTTGCTAATCCTTAGTGGAGCAAAGTCTCTCTAAACGTTTCAAGGATCAAATTTGTTTCAACAGATAAGATTATTACCTTGTATTTAGGAATAAACTCTTTATTGTTATCTTGTATTTAGGATCGGTTCTAACTAATCAAAGCTATAAATATAACTCATTGTATATCAAAACAGAGAGAGGGAAAGATACAAAGTTTAACATGGTATCAGAGCTATCACTCCATACCTGATCAATATCTCTCTCTTTCTCAAACTTCCTTCTTCTTTTTTTCAAAAAAATAACAATAATGGAAATTGCACAACACATCGCTACTGATCGACTCTATGGAGTCAACAACATCAAATCTCACATTCCAGTTATTCTCGATTTACAAGACGGAAATTATGGTGTGTGGAGAGAACTTTTCTACACACACTGTTTGAGCTTAAACGTTCTTGGTCACCTTGATGGAACACTTCAACCCACAAATGCAGACGACATTGTTTGGAAGAAATGTGATGGTATTGTCAAACTTTGGATTTATGGCATGTTATCTCCAAAACTGTTTGCAAGTACTTTCATCACCGGCTCAACGTCTCGCATCATTTTATTAAGAATTGAAAATCAATTCCGAAACAACAAAGATGCACGGGCTCTTCGTCTCGATAATGAGCTTCGAACAAAGGAGATTGGCGATTCACCAATAACCGAATATTGCAGCTCCATGAAGATTTTGGCGGACTCTTTAGCCCATGTCGATGCTCCGGTGACCGAACGAAACCTGGTCATGTATATCTTGAATGAACTTAATGCAAAATTTGATAACATCATCAATGTTATCAAACATCTACACCCATTCCCTAGCTATGATGATGCCACAGCCATGATGCTCGAAGACTAAAGAAAGGATTGAAACCAAGTCCGACTCATACTGGTCACCCCTCTTCAAGCACTGTCTTCCAGGTCTCAGAATCAAGCATACATACTTCATCTCTGCAAAATTACAGAGGCCGAGGACGCGGGTACAGGGGACGAGCTCGTGGCCGCAACACTTTCAACCACAGTTGTCACAACAACTTCAAGTATCCTCCATGGCACAATTCATACAATCCACAATACTACCATCCTCAACAACGCTGGAACCCACGCTATAATTTTCCAAATGACAGTAATGGTTTTGGCGTATTAGGTGCGAGACCGCAATACAACCCAACATCACAATATACTCGGTTTTCTTCTCAACTTGGAGACACAGGGATGCAACATCAATATCCCGGAAACGTGCAACAAACCTTCGATCATGCTCAAGCGTTCAACACACTCACACTTCACGATCCCAGTGATACGCAATGGTATATGGACTCCAGGGCAACATCACACTTAGACGTCAGGTGCAGGTAAACCTCTTTAAACCTCAAATTTGAAAATTATTAATACTTTCATTGTAGAAGATGGGAATTCCATTCCTGTTACTTCCTCGGGATCTACCAGACTTGTTTCTCATCCTCGACCACCTACTCTTTTTAGTGTTCTTTTCACTCCATAAATCATCAAAAATCTCATCTATGTTTGTCGTTTTACACGCGAAAATACTGTTTCAATTAAGTTTGACCCATTTGGTTTTTCAATCAAGGATATTCACACCAAGGAAATCATACTCTGCAGTGACAGCACCAGAGATTTCTATCCAGTCGTCTCCCCACAAGAAAACAATGATCATCTCTTAGCCCTCTCTGCTTAATCCCCTGACATGTGGCATCAATGCTTAGCTCATCCTAACATCGATGTGTTGCGGCTCCTTGTCTCAAAAGCGTGTTTTTCTTGCAATAAGGTTTTGACGAAAACTTTTCAAGCTTGTAAACTTGGAAAACATGTCAAAAAGCCATCTTTTAATTCTAAGAGCATTATTTCACTCCGACTTATGGACTTCTCCAGTTCCAAGTTTATTGATGCAGAGGTTTTGCGTCAAATAAATCAACAAAAAACCTACAATGTCTGTTGTAAGTAATTGAGGTTCAAATCCACAAAAAATCTGGAATTAGCACACTAAGATTGTATGATTTTGATTTAATCTAGAGAAAATAGTAAGTGGTTGCGATTTTGATTATAACTTAATGAAAGCAAATTGTAAACTAGCTATCGAAAAAAAGGAAACTTGATTCACTATTACACTAAACAAATGATTTCAGGAAAGGTATTCATTAGGGAGCAACAATTGACTGATTGATCATGTAAGGTTTTCATTAAGCTCTTCCTAGAATTATAAACAATGTTTAATCAATACACTCTCATGTTATTGATTACTATGCAAACAAACAATCTAACTAAACTCTCATTAGGAAGATTAATCATCAGCATGCATTAAATTTAGGTTCAATTGGTTCACTAACCACCCTAGCATCATCTCTCAATGGTTATGAATGAAAACTCTAAAATGACTTGGTTCAGGAATTTCATCAAACACCTCTCGGGCAATAAATTTCCTAAGTTCTAGATTTGATTCTCTCAAGCCAAACCTAGCATTAAACTTATTCATCAAGAAGGATCTAACAACATAAACATAAATCAATCATCATTACATTCCTAATCTACCAATCACTAAACCATTCTAGGTTACTACTCACTCGTGATCAAACTAGAACAAAACAGATATATTGATAGGATAAATATGATTAAAAAGAGATAAGGAGTAAGAGATTAGCCAATTTTGATTCTTCAATTTGATTGAAAGGAAGTCTTAGCAAAACCCGAATCCCCAAATCCTCAATCTCCTTAATCACCCTTTGGCTGCTAGAAAATTAAGGAAAAGAATAAATCCCTAAAAATAACCTAGAGTTTAGAATTTATAGCCTAAAAATAAACCAACCTGATTTGACAAAAAATCCGGTTTAATTACAGATTTTCGTACAAATAGGTAACACAGCTCGATCGATCTCGTTAGGTATCAATCGATCCAAGTTTGGATCAGTCGATCTTTATGGGCGTGGTCGATATGAGAAACTCCCGGAGAATTCTTGGAGTTGAATGATCGATCAATCTTGATGGCAATCAATCGATCTAGATGTAGGATCAATCGATCCAGCGTGAGAATGATCGGTCCAGACATGTTTGGTCGATCCTGGATATTCTCGCAGACTCCAAGTAGTTGCGATCGGTCGGTCCGAGAATGGATCGATCGATCCCAAATAATTTCGCTGATCCTTAGCTCCTTAGCACTTGTTTCATGCCTCATTTTCACCTCTACTCGAGTCCATTGAATGATCTTCATTGAGAAGACTCCAAAACTCCTGAAAAAAGATTCAAAAACTCCAAATATGCAAATGCATAATCCTAAACACTAAAATGCGCAAATGAGATGAAATACTCTAAAATGATGTCATATGAGTGACACATTGATGTTAAAACATATGAAATGTTAAGTTAAACTAGTCTAATATGCACCTATATCAGCTCCCCCAGACTTTCCTTTTGCTTACCCTCAAGCAAACTATTAGCATAACAGGAAAAGTTGGTGAATCTTTTGGGAACTCAAAGCCCAAGACCTTATTGCTCAAATGCTATCCTCAATGTCTAAGTTAGTAGTTCTGGGGTGCAAGGTAAACAAATATACTTAAAAATCTTAGCCATACTCATCACAACTAAATTTAAGTTAAACATCAATCTACACAATGCATTCAAATCAATTATCCCTTTTGACATTCATTAAATTCAAACCGTGAATAATACTATGCACATTCAATGATCTTATTTGGTTAAGTGAAAGGCCAAGACATAAAAGTGATCTCTCATACATATGTTCAATATGCTCAATATAGGGAACTCTATATGAATGGAAAGAACTTTGGAAGAATGCTAAAGACTAGAATCTCATCTACCCAAATATACAACCATCGAGCCTTACACCCAAGCTATTCCTAAACCCTAAAATAATCCTAAACTACCCTTTTCAAGGATTTTGCCATCTCTTTTCATCCTTAAGATCAACTTCACATCTTCCTCAACTCATTCCTTACAATATCTTTCTTTCTAGGAGAAGGGGTTAGAATTTATACTAGTCCAGCGGGTTTGGATTCACTTACAATTGGATTCATCTTCATTTGATCCTTTTTTATCATTTT
Organism: Streptanthus diversifolius; assembly: GCA_039880935.1. NCBI lineage: Eukaryota > Viridiplantae > Streptophyta > Magnoliopsida > Brassicales > Brassicaceae > Streptanthus > Streptanthus diversifolius. The sequence goes on along the minus strand of JAXGFM010000012.1, from coordinate 9,841,756 downwards.
TTTTTTGTTTATAAAAAACCATGTTCAAATTCCAAAACCATTCACCAGACTTTTTACTTTCTTTTCAATACCCCTTTCTCTCCTAAGATTCCATTTGATAATCACTTCCATTCAATCCTTCCCTTTTTTGTCTTTCAAAATCCATACATAAACATTTTCTCACTCCTTACTAATCCCTCACTTAGTCCTACTTTACTCAAAAAGTGTGAGCTAAAACTACATAAGAAGCTAATCTTGTCGGCTCCTACCTAACACGTTCTACCAAGTTCATTCCAGAAATAGGCCTAAATCACACACAAAATAGTTGGCTTGAAGAAAAGTTAGGCTAAGGGTAGGAAGAACTGATTTAAACCGGCTACTTGGACAACAAAGAGTGGTAGAAATGATAAAAGAAATCCAAGTATGTATATGTAAATCTATGAGTTCAGATCCAATGCATAGAATGAGAGAGATCCCAATATGCATGGTAGTGTAAATCTCTCTGGATCTTCCACCTTGTTTGCGATGGTTTTCGTCTGAGTTATGGAGCTGCTCCCTTGGGTAGCAATCTCCGCTTCCTTAAGCTTTTTTTCCTTTTCTTTGAGAGCATCCTTCAGAGGTTCAGGAAACTTAGGGTTCTTCAATAATAACTCGATCAATGGCAGAGTGAATGTGATTTTTGACATCAGCTTTGCCAATAGCACCTTGTGCTTGTCCAACAATTCCTTCTTAAATCTCCCTAAAAAAGGGAGCTTTGGTTCGTAAGGAGGCAGTATGAAAGGGGTTCTGGTTGTTGTTGCTATTGGCAGCTCAACATCAACGGTATTCTGATTGACTTCATCCGTTTCGACTCTTTCTTCCCTAATGTTCTCTTCAACGTTTATCATCAGCAACTCACTTGGACCTGAAACATCTCTACTAAGGTTAGTGGAAGGTAGCTCTTCCCTACTCTTCACTTCTATGACGCTGACATACTCCTTTAGGTTAGTTTCAGGTTTTCCAGGAAAGGTACCTATTGGTCGTTTGCCTGTAGAAGCCACTTGAACAATTTGATTATCCAAAATCTTCAAATAAAAGTAGATTTCCTCGAACTTAGTTTGTGATTCTGCATGATTAGAATCAATTTTGTGCTCAAAATTATCTAGCTTCTCTGTCAAGTCCTATTGTACTCTAGCTTGACTTTCCATAATTTGCTTCATCATACTCTTCATGTCATCTTGCTCGCTAGCCTGAATTTGAGGATAAACATTTTGCCTTGGCTGTCCTTGAGATCGAAATTTCATTTCTCCTTGATATCCACTAGCTAGGGATAAATTCTGAGTTCCTCCCTGATATTTCTAAGGTGCAATGTACGGTTGAGAAGAATCACCACATGGACTAAGCTGGAACGAATTGCCCTAAGGAGCTCGTGGTGGATAGTGCTGATCCTGAGGGTTCTCCACATTGTTACTTCTGTAGGAGACGTTTTTCTTTCTATAGTTCTGGTTGAGGGGTCGGTTCTGGTATCCCCTTTGGTAATTTTTTTGGTTACCCAAGTAGTTAACTTCTTCCTGCACTCCCTGAATACCATCACAGATTCCTTCATGATATCTTTGTTGATCTACATCAACTTCTCCAACATATTTGATTGCTTTCTGATTAACAAAGAACACCTTGCTCAGCTTATCAATCTTGTCAGTGAGCTCCTTGTACTTCTGATTATCTAAGTCCTTATCCCTCACAGTTCTTTCATAGTTTTCACCATAACAGGCTTCACTCTGCGCTAGATTTTCAATCAGTAACTCTCCTTGTTCTGCTGTCAAGTTTGCAAAACATCCATAACTAGCTGTATCCATAGATCTTCGGTATTGCTCAATTGTTCCTCTGTAAAAGATCCCCAGAAGGTTCTCTTGAGACACCCCGTGATGAGGACACTTCCTCGTGTAGTCCTTGAGCCTTTCCCAAGCTTCATATAGGTTCTCATGACTCCCCTGCTTGAAGCCAATTATGTCATTTCAGAGTTTAGCAGTCTTCTGCTTAGGATAAAACTTGGTTATGAACTCTTTCTTCACATTTTCCCAGGTGGATACCATCTTAGATGGCATATTCTTCTCCCATTGAGAGGCTTTGTTCCTAAGTGAGAAGGGAAACAACATCATCTTTATTGCATCCTCTGGAACTCCATTCATCTTAACAGTCTTGCATAATCTCTCAAACTTATCCAAATGATCCAAATGATCCTCCAAAGACATCCCATTTTACCTCTGATTCTGAGCCATAGCAATCAAACTCGACTTCACCTCAAAGTTATTTGCAGGAATTGTAGGATTATGACTACCATGTCTGACCTCCCTCAAATTTGGCTCATCAAAAGCCCATATCCGCCTAGCAGCAGGTTGTCGCATGCCCTGAACCCGAGGTTGAACTCTGATTCCTTGCACACCTCCTAGCGGAGGCTGCTGATCATCAAACCCCAGCGGATTGTAGTGTTGATCCTCCATGTCAAGGTGTGTTAACTGATCTTCTCGCTCTTTAGCTCGTCTCTCTCTCGCTGTCCTTGTGTCCACTCTCTCAACTGCACCTAACTCTGGAATGCAATCAAGAATTTCACCTCGTTGACTCCTTTGTTGCATGCAACTTCAAGAGAAACAAATGGTAGTAAAAACAGAGAAATTAGTAATGAAAACAAAATAGAAACTCTATTCTCAAACAAAATCAAAATTCTAATGGCTAATTGATTAGATTCCCCGACAACAGGGCCAATTTGATGCAGAGGTTTTGTGTCAAATAAATTAACAAAAAACCTACAATGTCTATTGGAAGTAATTGAGGTTTGAATCTACTTAGTATCTAGAATTAACACACTAAGATTGTATGATTTTGATTTAATCTAGAGAAAATAGTAAGTGGTTGCGATTTTTATTGTAACTTAAATGAAAGCAAATTGTAAACTAGCTATCGAAACAAAGGAAACTTGATTCACTATTAAACTAAATGAATCGTTTCAGGATAGATATTGATTAGGGAGCAACAATTGACTGATTGATCATGTAAGGTTTTTATTAAGCTCTTCCTAGAACTATAAACAATGTTTAATCAATACACTCTCATGTTATTGATTACTATGCAAACAATCAATCTAACTAAACTCTCATTAGGAAGATTAATCATCAGCATGCATTAAATTTAGTTTCAATTGGTTCACTAATCACCCTAACATCATCTCTCAATGGTTATGAATGAAAAGCTCTAAAATGACTTGGTTCAAAAATTTTATCAAACACCTCTCGGGCAATAAATTTCCTAAGTTCTAGATTTGATTCTCTCAAACCAAACCTAGCATTAAACTCAGCCATCAAAAAGGATTTAACAACCTAAACATCAATCAATCATCATTACATCCATAATCTACCAATTCCTAAACCATTCTAGGTTACTACTCACTCATGATCAAACTAGAATAAAACAATTATATTGATAGTATAAACATGATTAAAGAGAGATAAGGAGTAAGATATTAGCCAATTTTGATTCTTCAATTTAATTGAAAAGAAGTCTTAGAAAAACTCAAATACCCAAATCCTCAATGTCCTTAATCACCATTTCGCTGCTAGAAAATTAGGGAAAAGAAGAACTCCCTAAAAATAACCTAGAGTTTAGAATTTATAGCCTAAAAATAAAAAAAACCCGATTTGACAAAACAAACCGGTTTAATTACAGATTTTCGCACAAATAGGTACCCTGCTCGATCGATCCCTTAGGTATCAATCGATCCAAGTTTGGATCGGTCGATCTTTATGGGCGTGGTCGATATGAGAAACTCCCGAAGAATTCTTGAAGTTGAACGATCGATCGATCATGATGGCAATCGAACGATCTAGACGTAGGATCAATCGATCCAGCGTGAGAACGATTGGTCCAGACATGTTTGTTCGATCCTGGATATTCCAGCAGACTCCGAGTAGATGCGATCGGTCGATCCATTCTCGGATCGACCGATCCCGAAAAATTTCGCTGCTCCTTAGCTCCTTAGCACTTGTTTTATGCCTCATTTTCGCCTCTACTCGGTTCCATTGCATAATCTTCATTCGGGAGACTCCAAAACTCCTGAAAAAGATTCAAAACACTCCAAATATGCAAATGCATGATACTAAACACTAAAATGCGCAAATGAGATGAAATACTCTAAAATGATGCTATATGAGTGACATATTGATGTTGAAACATATGAAATGTTAAGTTAAACTAGCCTAATATGCACATATATCATATGTATGATATTAATATTACATCTTATTTCTTTATCAATATTCCTATTTCTTGTGGGTATTGCCAATGCGCTGAAAGAGTAAAACTTTCTCGAAGTTTAAACAATTATTTGCCTACGTTCAAAACCAGTTCCACACAATCTTCAGTGTGATAATGGTGGCGAATATAACAATACTGAATTCTAAAGTTTATTCGCAGATCATTGCATTTAATTTTTTTTCTCTTGTCCCCAAACATCTCAGCAGAATGGACGTTCTGAACGCATTATCAGAACAATCAATAATGATATTAGAATTCTTCTTCTGCAAGCAAACCTCCCAACATCCTTTTGGGTTGAGGTGTTGCATTGTGCTGTGCACATTTTAAACATTCTTCCCCCTACTATAATTTGTGATAAAATACCCTTTCAAGTTTTATTTAACAAATCGCTTACCTACTCTCATTTACGAGTTTTTCTCTTTGATTCCCTCACACCTACGACTCCAACAGACTTCATGCCCGCTCTGCTCCTTCTATATTATTGGGATATCCAAATTTACATAAAGGATGTCGATGCTTTAATCTCAAAAAAAGGTAACCATCTCTCGTCATGTCACTTTTGACGAAACTACCTTGCCATACACTTCGATTAGCCAAACAAATACAAACTCCTATTCTTTCCTTGATCCAGAAACAAAGCCATCGAATATCCAAAAAAAAATTCTCACTGCTCTTTCTGTTCCACCTCCTGATCATTGTCCTGATCCCGCCCCTACTCCTTTTCCGGATACAACTCATCCACAAAATTGGATGGTGACACGGTCACAAAGGGGCTTTCAAAAACCGAAACAAATTCTGTCTCTAAGCACAAGTTCCATATCTTCCCTTCCTAAAAGCTATAACAGGATCTGGATGATCCCAATTGGAATCCTTCAATGTCAGTAGAATATAATGCTTTGATGAACAGGAACATTTGGAGTTTGGTTCCTAATCTTGCAGGTGTAAACATTGTTAATGCAATTTGGTTGTACAAGCACAAGTACAATGCTGATGGCACAATATCTCTCTACAAATCACGTCTAGTTGTGAATGTCAAGACACAGAAATATGGGATCGAATATGATGAGACTTTCAGCCCTGTGGTCAAACCAGCAACTATTTGAACTGTGCTCAACTTTGTTGTAGAAAGAGCATGGCCAATCCATCAACTTGATGTTCAGAATGCGTTTCTTCATGGTAATTTGGAGGAAACTGTCTACATGCATCAGCCTCCTGGTTTCGTTGACAAACAGAACCCCGATTATGTTTTCCTCTTGCATAAGGCGACTTATGGCTTAAAGCAAGCTCTCCGTGCCTGGAATGTGCGATTTGCAAATTTTGTTAGAGAAATGGGGTTTAAACAGAGTAATGTGGTACTTATTTGTTTACAAACAAGGTGTAGACATGGCCTACCTTTTGCTCTACGTTGATGACATATTACTCACTGCATCATCAACTTTGCTGTTAGATGACATTGTTACTACTCTGCAACCTGAATTTCCCATGTCAGATTTAGTCACTCTGAGCTTCTTTTTTGGCATAAAAGCTGAGCACAATAACGCTGTCATATTTCTAATTCAGGCAAATTACTCAAAATAGATCATAAATAAAGTAGGAATGTGAGAAGATGCTGGTCCAAAAGTTCAAAATCCTACTCTATATAGAAGCCTTACAGGCGTATTACAATATCTGAATTTTATAAGACATGACATCAGCTATGCAGTACAACAGGTGTGCCTATTCATACAAGATCCACGTGAGAGTCATTATTATGCTTTAAGAAGGATTATACGCTACATGCAAGACACATTTAACCAAGGACGTCAGATTACAAAATCGAAGTCCGACAAATTGGTCGCATAATCTGATGCTGATTGGGCAGGATGTCCAACTACACAACGTTGATTTAGGTGATACATTGATTTCTTGGTCTTCCAAAAGAAAAGACACAATATCTCGATCCAGCGCAGATATAGAGTAAAAAGCTGTGGCAAACCCGGTATCGAAAACTTGCTGGCTCCGCAATCTTTTCCTCGATCTTTACCACCCGCTACATCAAGATACAGTCGTATTCTGTGACAACATCAGTGCAGTTTATTTATCAACCAACCCGGTTCAGCATCAAAGGACCAAGCACATTGAAATTGAAATTCATTTTATCAAAGGAAAAAGTTGCAAAAGGAGAGGTTTGTGTATTTCACATACCTGCAACTTATCAGTATGCTGATGATTTCACAAAACAATTGCCGACTTCTTTGTTCACTCAGTTCAAGTTCAGCCTTGGCGTGGTCATCTCCACGATTTCGACTGAGAGGGGATGTCAACGGATAAGATTGTTACCTTGTAATTAGGAACAAACTATTTATTGTTAACTTATATTTAGGATCAGTTGTAACTGATCACAACTATAAATATAGCTCATTGTATATCAAAACAGAGAGAGGGAAATATACAGAGTTTAATAGGGTTCATGTCGATCGATCTGATGCAGGATAAAGTAGAATCAGAGCTTTTCTATTGGAAGGGTGTTCCGGTGAATGTCATGTATTTCCGATCTTCTGTGGTTCCTAGGTTCTCTCCTTCTGGTGGTTAAGAGGTGGATTCGGGCAAAACATCCGGCGATTCTGCAAAAAGAAAATACAGAGCTGAATGGGATCAAAATTCGCGGTGGAAAAGAAAAATCACTCATAGTGGTTGCAGGATCGGCGATTTTGATGGTTTAATATTTTAATCTCTTGTGTGACACGTGTCTTCTTATTTTGAGATTAGGTTATGCATGGTAGTGATTCATGCTATAACGTTTATCTATTCACGTGATGGGCAGGCTTATAACGTGCATTATCGAGATTATCTATCCATAATAAGCTTTAATATATAAATTGGATGACAAAAAAAGATATCTATCACAAAAGTGTTTGGACTGAAGATAGTATTCACATAGTTTTATTATTATTCTTTATCATTTACCTTTTATATTAATTATTTTAATGTTGTTTAATTCTGTTATTCCGTTAAAAGATTTTAATCTTTTTGTATTATCTAACTGAAGCATGATGTTACCAAAAAATAATTTTTGTTTGTTTTTTGACTGGATTTTTACAATATATATAAAATATGGCAAAAAGGTCTAATTTAACCAACCACTCGACCGTGCCCACTTTGACGAAAAGTAAACTTTCGTAAACACTCAGCATACTGGTGTTGTTTTTATACATTGTTATTAGGGTCTTATTCAAAGTTTAAAGTTAAATTATAGTATTGGAATTATGTGGTATAATGGTAGTCACCTCTGAAATTCATGACACATGTCTGGAGTTTGAACTCAGCACCCCACGATGTTTAAGAGGATATTAAAGCCACTAGGCTAAGTTGACAAAAACAAAAATTAAATCATAGTAAAAAAAAATATTTAAGGGGCTATACTAAATGTAGTATTTGGATAGATTTGAACTGGTTTAAATTTTCATGAATTTTTAGATGATTTTAGGTGAATTAAGAAAATTTTGACATTTAATTAAAAAATTTATATTTTTATTTAAAACTATGAAATTTGGATTCTAATATTTTAACTAAGAAATTACACCAAATTCTATTAAAACCACAATTAATCTCATAAAATCAATTATTTATAAAAAAAATTAATAGCAGTGAATTTTAAAATCATTTTTAAAATTTACAAGTTCAATAAAAATGAAATTTTAAAAATCTTTTGAAAATTAATATTTGAATAACATAAATTTTATCATTTTAGTATAAATAACTCAAAATAATAGATTTAGAGGGTGTTGTTGTTTTATGTATTTTGTTGATTTGAAAATCAATATAAGATTCGCAAATCCTTATAAATTTTAATGATTTCCTAATAAGGTCATCCACTCAAGCAATGATTACGCTGAAGAACATATTAATAAAGCTTCCCTTCAGCATTGTATTCACAACTTTTCACCCCATATCAATAAAAAAATGCAGTTCTGTGAAAAAGTAGCTGCTGGCTAGTTCTTGAGAATTATCAAAGACCATTTTATCATCTCTCTGGTGCCAATCAATCCACCAGTCAAACTCAACTTGTTAGAGATAACATCACTCCACTCTTGTTCTTTCAAGCCTTGAGACCATCAATCGCTCATCCACTGAACTCTAGGGAAGAGAGTCAAAGCCAACTTGTCTTTTCTATTCCACCCTTCCATTGAGTTTCACATCGAAACTCATATCACTTCTAAATATAACTAGTGAATTTATTCAATATTTACAAATTTGTAGGTTTTTATTCAGATTTATATCTTTGTAATTTTAACATAAAAATCTTTCCTAATCTACTAAAATTCACTATATAATCAAATCTATAAGTAAATATGTATAATTGAATAACACCGAATTTTAAATCATGCTCAGAAATCATTAATAAATAACGGATGATTTTGACAAGGATTTTAAATCTAATAACATATGGGTTTGTTTGAATTTTTGAATCCATAAAAAATCTGTAACTAAAAGTCTCTACTTAATACACCCCTTATACAATATAAATATTGCAAATAGATCAAATTTAACATATTTTAAAAATATCATTCTTGTTGTATTTTTTTATGTCGATGAATCTTATTTAAATCAAGGAAAAAAGGGTCTATTAGATGATCCAAGATGTTAAGGGGTTGAAAGGAAAATTATTACTTGTTAGAGCAATTAAGAAAGAGCTCTGCATAAAAGACCTCTTTGATGTCCTCGCAGATATCAAATATATATCTTTCATTCCGCGAAATCAAAACTCTTCAGCTGATCGTTTCGCCAAAGTGTACTTCACCTATCTACCCACTTATTGGGCTAGGTCTCTTTGGGCCATTTTCTTTAATGAAATTTGGTTGAACAAAAATAATTGCAGATGATATCTATTTATTGATCATCATGATGTAAACTATATCTATTGTTATTGATTTTAAATTCTATGTTTAAATTTTCTTTTTTAGTTCCATGATTTATAAACACTAATTTAGATCACGTGTAATTATATATTTTATTATTTTAATATATTTTTATAAAAATAAATTGGTAAATTATTGGTGTTTTTTAGTTGAGGAAAAACCTTTAAAATACATGATTTTAATAACATTTGACAAAAAAACATGAACTATTTAGGCTCCCAAAGATATACCCAAAATATTATAGAGTTTCTATTTAATACACAAACATTCAGAAATAGAAAAGTAACATTACATAAACAACATTAACTTATTAAAGAGAATCATTATGACGACGTGTAATATTTAACAACATATGGATGATAAAATAGGAAAAGACTTTTTTAAAATATGAATTAAATAGTATTTGTTTTTTTTGTCAGCAAATAGTATTTTTTATAAAATACATGAACTGTTTTATTTCCAAAATAGTATACAACCTATTAAAAAGTTTTTATATAATACAAATCATTCAAAATTTTAAAATTTGACACCATAATTTAAAAGATGCTAACTTTTTTAAACGAAATCATTATAACAGTCTAATTTTTTAACAAAATCCACTATCACTTTTAAATCATTATTTATAAATTGATTTGGGATGATCCTATTTTATTTTCACTTATATTCTCTCTTTTTTCTCCCTTTTTATCCATTGTCATAATAAAAAACCCCATAATTAAAATTTAGGCTCAATAATAGATCCTACGGATATTGAATTGGTTATGAAGAAACACCATTCAAATCTATAGCATTAGATTCATACACATAAAAAAAACTTGACTACAGCTTGACCCAAAAAAAAAATTGACTACACATTAAAACATTAAACGTTTGCCTAATGATTATATTTAGCGAATTAATATTTTTTTATGTCACTTTTACTTTTAATTTTTGAATTTTTTCTTAAACATGACTTGTAATAGACTGTGTATTTTTAATAACCTAAATAAGTTATATATTTTTTTAACAAATATTATTTAATAAATGTACTATTTAGCTTTTTTAATTTTGTCATCCATGTGATGTGAAATATTAAACGTCATTTTAATGATTAAGTTCAACGAGTTAATCCCATCTATATAATGGTGTTAAACTTTCAATTTTTGAATGTTTTTGTATTAAATAGAAACGCTATAATATGTTGGTTATTTTTCTGGGAGCGTAAATACTTTATGTATTTTTAAGGTTTTTTGCCTATTTTTAGTATTAGTGGAGTTTTCAAAGGTTTTATAGTATATTTGAATTTCTTGAAAGAAAATGAATAAAAATCAAGTATTTAAGATATTAGTTTTAGATGTCATAAGTTTTGCATCTGATGGAGGACTTCAAACAGTTTGATCAAGCTCAAATTTTCACAAAAAATAGTTAAAAATGTTACTTTCATTTCCAAGTTACAATTCAATTGTTAGATCCAAAAATATGTTGAAAATACTAAAAACTATCTATATGGCAGTGAAAAAGAGCAAGCTGAAGACATAGAAAACTGATCGATCTACATGGTTGCACACCATGTCAAACATAGTAATTGATCGATCGAAAACTACCATGTTCGACAGATCACCCATTTGCGTTGAAAATTTAAAATTTCCAGATTCATCCAAATCTCTGTTGGAAAAACTTCTACCCAACCATATAATCTTTAAAAAGCACATAAGAGCCACAAAATTCTCCAACTAAAAAATCTCCAAGTAAAAGCCACAAAAAGTTTTAGTTTCAAACTTTTTTCATATTTTTTGTTACTTTTCGATTCAAGAGTCTCCAGGAGCTTTGTTTCATCATTCTTGAGAAATCTTTTGATCATTTTTATTTACGAAAAGTTTTTTCTCTACTGCTATGGTTTTTTTTTAATCATGATTTAGTAGTTTACTTGTTGGGTTTAAGGGTTATCAAATAGGATTTCATGGCTTGATAAATAAGAATGAATTGATTTAGGTTCAAGAGTTAAGTAAGAGTTCTCTATCTATTTTTTTAATCTTATATTGGTTTTTTACTTGAACACCAACAAGATTAATCTATTTGACCTAGCATAGATGAGTTCAATATCTTAACCTGCGAGAGTATGAGTTATGAGTTGAATTAATATATTGAATCCTGATTTGAACTACTGCATGTTTAACCTCTTAAAATTCCTACAAGAGGAGTGCTTGTTATATTGTTAGACATAGTTAATCATCTCTGTGAAAATATGGTTGATAACACTAAGGAAATGAGTTTGGAATAATCCACTGAACGTAGCTACCTAAACTCATGAAAACATCGAACCATGAACCACATGAGAATTCTATGATGCCAAACTTTTGTTTTATAGATTTGAGTTTAGTTTTATGTTTTTTCACTTGCATTGATTTCAACCATAAAAATCTCATATTTTCACTTAACTCTAGTTTTGATTTAAACCCATAAAGTCTCATATTTTTACTTAACTACTCTAGTTTTACTCAGAAACTAGTGTTCTAGACTTATAGTCCTCCTTGGTTCAAACCTAAATCTAACTGTTATTTTTTGTTTTAGGTTTAAAACTTTGCACATACCGATATTTTATAAAATCTTATGGATTTATTTTTGGATTTTAAGGAATTCTATGTTAAATTACAAGACTTAAATTCGAAGAAAAACTCATAAATTTAAAAATGTAGTATTAACTAAATCTACCAAAAAATAATAAATTTTATAAAGATTTGTATATCATATAAGGATTTCCCAATCTATTAAAATATAAAAAACAAATGAAAGCTTCTAAAACATATCAGATTATACAGTTTACATTCAAAACAAGTACAAGAGGATGCTCTCGTATGATTTCATTCTTTTCAAATAAATATATATATACTCCAAAAAGTAACATAGGTCACAAGTTGGTCGATTTCATTCCAAAAACCAGAATTATAGGATCATTTCATGTAGTTTATTTGCATATACTATATGATTTGTCGCTTTTGTGAGAAATGATAACGAATAAAGTTTCATTCACTTCTTCTTACCCTTATTACTATTGCTCTTGTTAGGATTCTCTCCATCCTCAAGGAGTTCCTCCAAAACACTATCATCCAAATACTCAAACTCAAAAACTTGCCTAGAAGAAGAAGTGGAGGAGGAGGAAGATCCCGCCGTCGTGTTAGCGGAAGAGCCACCACTCCCCATGTTATACTCATGAGGGAAATTCAGAATCGCGGCTTGGCCTCTCATGGAGTAGGCGGCTTGATCATAGGCTCTAGCTGCTTCCTCCGCGGTATCAAACGTTCCAAGCCATATACGTTCACCATGTTTCCTCGAATCTCGTATCTCCGCCGCGTACTTGCCCCAAGGCCGTCTTCGAACTCCCCGATACTTTCCTTGCTCGCCTCCACCACCACCACGACCTCCTTGCTCCATAAATGTGTATGTGTGTGTATGTATAGAGTTTATAAAATTAAAAAATGAATAAGGATTCTTCTTGCGTGTGTGTTAACACGAATACGTGTTTGTGTGTTTTTCTGCTGCATGTGTTTGACGGGATTTGATTTGGGAAATTTATAGGCGGGGAAACAAATGTGGGTCCTAAATAAAACTTAATATTCGGCCCTCGACATATCTAATGTAAGAATATAAGTCCAATGAAATATTAGTTTTTTCTTACGCAATTGAAATGTCATCTTCATATTTAAAAATATAAAGATTTTCTAAGCTTCTAGGTTCAATGTCATGTTTACCGGTTAAACACAGTAGTTAAATTTATTCTTTCAGTAGTTATAACAAATACATATATCTTAGCCGTCTCAATATGTTTGTAAACCAAATTTTGTTAACATCTAGAGGAAATGTTTTGTTAAACATACATTTGATATGTTATAAAAAAATGGTCAAATTACAGACCACAATTTATATAGATATTTAAAATTTTCTTAATATTTTTTATAATCAGAGTTTTTTCGAATACACTCAATTGCATATCATAAAAGACATAAATTATCTTTCTATATTTTAACATAAAACTAGAGCACATGCAAATTAAAGTTTTTGTTTTTTTTTTATAAAATCGTTTAGAAACAATATTGGCTTCGCTCTATGTATAATTTAGTGATAACAACACAAGAATTTTCTTACCAAATGTATGTTTCAACTCTGAAGTGAATAAAGAGAAACTGTAGGTCGTGGTGGGCTCATATTCTAGGCAACGTTGGAGAATATCTTTGACTTTGATTGTCTGCACGTGTGTTGACTAAGCAAAAGGTGGATTTTCAAGTTTCTTCACAGATCGAATAAAAATTCCTTTATATATATATATAACTTTTTACTAGTCCAGGGTCCAAATAGCTGGCTTTAAGACAATAACCCATATTAAAAAAAAGCAAATGCAAAACCACGTATTGCTCGGCTGCTTCAGCGTCCGAGTCGTAGATGGGGATTTCATGTCCTTTCATATCCTTAGACATTCAAAATGTTTGCTTTCTTTTTGGTTTGGTCGAAGAAAGCAAAAATCTTCGAGTACCTTTCCTTTTCACCTTATAAAACTAAAACTACAGTTATGTTTAAAAAAAAAAAAATCCAAAAAGCAAAAAGAAAGTAACTCATGCCAAACAAAAACTAATCTCTAAAATTTTGTATACGATTCATTATCATTTAATACGTTACTATGAACAAAATTTAATGATACATTTCGATTCTGATGAATTTTTCAATCCAGAAAAAAAAGATTGTCGAAATTTCTTTAAAAAAAACGAAACAAAGAAGTAAAATTAATTTGTGTCGAAAAATCGTAGAAATCTCCACTCAGCTTGGACATTGATCAGATTAACATTGTTATCGTTCGCATATAATTAAAAAAAAATTATATGCTACAACCAATTTTGAATATTACTTCCGATAATCAAGACCAATACAGCATGCTAATGCATATTGGTTATTTAATAGATCAATTTTACTATGAAACATTTTATTTATTTTATATCTTTTATTGTAAGACTTTCTATTGAAATCAATATTTATTTGCCTATTCATTTTTCTATGTACACTATACCATAACTCAAAACTACATAGTTCTTAAAACGTATATATATTTTTTTTAACGCTTATTTCAACGTTATACCACATCCATACACGTAAGTGATTTATTCTGGGTAAGGTGCAGGGATCAAACCCCGACTGTGAAGTGATATTAGGAATTTCAAAGGTAATAACTTACCAACTGCACTATTTGCTCCCATCACCTAAAGTGTTACCGGAGATTCGAACAAGTTGAGGGATTCCCGTCCCCACTTACCATTGGACTACGAGCTCTTTCGCAGTTCTTAAAACGTATATATATATATATATGCACAAGGCAAATATTTTTTTCCATAAAATTATATAATAATCCAAATATAATTATTTGATAGATATATACCAAATGAACATTTTGATTATAAACATAAGTGAGGGCAAGGCTTAAACAAATTGTGGTGATATGCAAAACATGTTGACATTGTCAAGCGATAACGAATCTGGTAGTTTTACATACGAATTATTTGATATAACTATATAACGATATGACAGAATGCCGTTTCCAAGCATTATAAGGGGAGATGAATCTACAAAACCAGAAAAAACAAAAAAAAACAAAAAAAAAAAACAAAAGGAAACTAATAGTGCAAGAAACAAATATTTATAAACATTGTGTGGATGATATTGAACAAGAATCAGAATCTCTTTCGGTGAGTGTGCGAGTGATATGTCGAGATTGGAGTCACCAACATAGACTGTGCAACTCTTTTGCAGTTTTCATTCACGAACCAAATTTATCAAAGGATCGTAATAATCACAACGAGAATCTAGCAATTGGTCCTTTATGATTAATTATTATTATTCAAGGATCGTAGTAGCCGTCGTTGGTCCCGCTTACTTCAATTGGTGAGTTTTTAAATTAAATTATTTATTTTAGTGTAGGCATAGTTAAAAATTTGAGGAAATTCATCGCATTTTTTAGTAAATGAAATTTATCAAAGTGTCGGACTATAGGAAAATTATTTAAAGCATAAATTAATGAAACATGCCACCGAAGCTATCCGTAAGTCCAAAGGTCACAAGTTCAAGTAAGCCACAATGATGTTGCAACAAATATAATAACGGTAATCAAGAGAAAATATTAAAGTTAGTGTTGGAAATAGTTTATTCTTTTAAGTTAAGTTTAATGTAAATATTTTTTTTGATATTTGTGCTCTTTTGTGATGTTAATTTCAATTTAAATAATAATAATAGAGTTAAAATAGACTGTAGAAGGCCAGAATTGCATTTAAACGAGGAAGGATTTAGAAGACTACCTCCTTAAAATATTAATATTAAATTAATAAGTTATAAAATAAGAATTAAAATATAATATATATTAAAATAAAAATAACCTTTACAAATGCATGTCACATTCTTTCATTACGTGGAATCAGTTTATTACTATTTCATTTGTAACATTCTCAAGTAAATTTTTATTCAGTTACAAATTAGATAACCACTTAAAACAAATTATTATGAAATAATTAACATCAACATATAAAAATTTAATTTAAATAAATCAAAATAATATTTTATATTCGTTACAAATAAAATTGAAAAATTCGTAAAAACAGAAATTGAAAATCACTTTACATTACCTAAAAATTCTGAAACGTAAAGCTTCTAAATAAATAAAATGGTTTTCAATATATATTATAAATATTATATCATTTGTAATAAATATAACTTATGAATAAATAAAATTCTTAATGAATGCTTTTAAAAATCAAGATATCTATATTTCACAACTGAACATATTTACATTAAAAATAAATTTCTTAACACATTATCAAACACAATAGAAAACTATTATAAAATAACTAACATCAACATAATAATATCTACCATATATTTAAAATTTCTATTAAATTTTTACGTTATGCTATTCAAAAATAATTTTTTATAACCTGTAATTAAAAAATTCAAGAACTCCATAAAACAATTAAAATTTTTGAAATTGGATTTATTAAATAAACAACATCAGCATAATAAATTTCATCACATTATTACACTAAATATCATTAATAAATTAAATAATATGTAAATAAATATTATTATTTTCATCTAAATTTTTATATAAATATATTTGGTGGATGTAAAATTGACAGAGGAATAAAGTATATAATTTCTTTATGAAAATATATTCTCTTAAAAATATTTATTATAATTATTTTTGTAATAAGGTTAATATTTTTGTAATCCATTTTTGTTTAAGATTTTTAAAATTACAAATAAATAATTTTATATCTATAAAGAAAAAGAAAATTACTATTAAATAACTTTATATCTATAGAGAAAAAGGGACAATCCTTTTCTTTTTAGGATTAATCTAAAAAATAATTTTATACAATATGAGAAAAATAATAATTTTTTTTCTTAGGATCAATCGTTCTTTTTTAATTTATTTATATATATGTAATTACTAATTTTATGATACCTGTCAAAAGCTTAAATGATTTTATTGACATTTTTTCACAATCATGTTAATTAGTAATTTTGAAGGACCAAACTTTATATAATAAGATATACTTGATTTTTATCATAATTTTGGGTATTTTTTTTTTTTTCAGGCAAACAATTAAAAAGATGCAAAAGGGATCAAAATAATCTACATCATTATTCATTTACAGTTTCAAGACAAAACAATCAATCAAGACTTCAAATCCTCAAAAAATGTAATTTCTAGTAGAAGGACAAATTTGATGTACCAGATTATGATTTCAGAAGTAGTCCTTCCAGATCTGGTCTTTGGACGATTTTTTTGGTGGTGCTAAAGACCTTTAAGTTTCATATCCAAGTGGAAAAAAAGTCATTTGAACATGTGGTAGGAGAGATAAACCACATTTAGTGAAGATATGTCCGCTTGGCTACAAAAAAAAAGTCCACAGAAAAAGTAAAGCCCAACCTCGACCATGTAACGAAACTAAGTGAAACTGAACCTCTGGTGACTGAGTAATGAGGCAGCCTCATCCACAGGTCCAAACCCTCGGCCATAACATAACCCTAGGCCGAGGTTTGCACCAATTTCTGAGTCATTTTTTCTGCCTTTTGACCCTAACCGACTAAGATAGTTATATATATATATATATATATTTATATTTGTTTAGCCTCTTGGTCAATATGTATCTCCAAAAATATATAAAAATCATGATCCTAGCGATTAGGTTATGTTTTTATTACTTTTCATTCTAAAAAACTATCAGAGAGGAGATCTAACTTCATATTTGATATGGATAATATTTCTTAAAACATTTTTCTCTTTATTTCTGTCAGGTTTATAATGATATATAAACAAACTTTCTGTGTTAGATGCATTATGTCTGAATAGATCACTTTGTTTGGTTGAAGAAAATCAATAGTTATTGTGCAAGGCCAAAACTTACTGTAATCGAATTAAGTAATTAAATTGAGGGCTCCAAAATTTCTGAAGAGAGAAACTCGAGAAAAGAGATCTAAAGAGGGCTTATTATGAAACAAGCTTTGAATGATTTTTTTTACAAATTTCGTAAGCAAAATAATTATGATGCATAAGTCACTAAATATGAATGTTTAAAAACATTGTACATGGAAATCTATATATATTCGACAATTTAAGTATCTACAAATTTAATGTGGGATCCCTTTCCCTTTGTATTTCCGCTGACTTAGAAGAAGTTTCTAGAATCTTTGGAAAATCCAGCTCGGCCTGTAATACTTTGCTTCATAGGCTCGGACCAATCTCATCTCTCGCCTCCGGTCCAATCTTATCTTAGACATAACTTTGGTTTAGTGCAATGGTTATGTTTTTATAGAGATTCCTTATAGTTTGTTTTATAGATAAACTTTGCGTATTTTCTGTAAAATAACATGATCTTATGTCAAAATAACATTGTGTCTTGAAATGGATCTTGGAAGCAAGAGATAAGATGCAACTGGCTCGAGTCCACCTTGGTAGGATGTGCACGGGAGACAAGAGAGAGCGATCAATCTTAAGATGTGCTCACCAGTTCATGAATGATGAAAAGCAATTGCCTTGGGGTATTTATCCTTTCACCTTCTTGAGACATGCTTGGAGAGGCTGTCCCCGGCTCAAGTCAAGTAGACAATGGCCTCCAGTGAATTCTTCCTTTCATCGGCTTGGGGTATGCACGAGGAGTCTCCAGCTCGGTGACCAGACATTGGTCAATGCTTCAGGGCACTCCTCCCACTGACTCGAAACACGCTTGGATGACACTGGCTTGAAGTATGCTTGAGGCAATTGGTTCGGCATTGTCGAAGACCATCGCTTTGGAGATCGTGGTGTACGACCGATTTCAGGGTAGGGGTTCGAATTCTTGGGATGTCATGACACGACCGACTTTAGAATGGATTGGTGCAACCAGCCCGGGATATAAGTTGTGTCGGTACCCAAGCCAGTGGGGACATCTAAGATCTCGAGCTACCCTTGTGTTTGAGTCTCTTTCAATACGAGACTTTTTTTCTTCGATCCTTGTTCAAGTATAAAAATACTCTTAAGTATATATACTTTCTTGATACTTAACATTTTAGCCTTTAATTATGAAAATGTGGATTTTGTTACATAAAAACTTATCTCGTTTACGATTGTTTAATGGTTTATAATATTTTCTTCATCTTTACTTTTTATATTGCATGATTTTCTTAACATATAGAAATCTAGTCTAAAGAGTTAAAAACTATGATAATGGCCCTGATTGGTAACTTGCGGAATGGCGAAATCGCGTCTAAAAACGCGATTCCGCAACAATTTTGCCAATAAAAAAAAACTTGCGGAATAGAAAAAAAAAACGCAAAAACGCAAGTTTTCGTTTTGGCTGAAAAAAATATAAAGAAATTTTCATTAAGCAGAAAAGTGAGTATAAAGTAGATTTTTCGTGGAATCAAAGTTATATAATTATTTAATTATATAATATAACATTTTATACTTCTAAATAAATACTAATAAAAATTAATTATAAATATAATTATTAACAATACATAATAATAACATTTTATAAAGATAATTATTTAATTACCTAATAATAATATTTTATACTTCTAAATAAATACTAATAAAAATTTAATTACTAAAAAATATTAATAGTCACACTATATTAAATAGATACATATTTGCATAAAATTTAAGAAAATCAAATAAAGTAGAACAAAATTTTAAACAACAAAATTTTAAACAATGTTGAATCTAATAGGTTGAACTAGTTTTTGGTGAGTTAAGTACGATAAACAATAAAAAGTAGAATTGCAGATTTTAGTGAATTTATCATAACTTGGTCAATTAATGCATATATATATATTACAGTAACCAACAAAGTTCAAGTATGTTGGTATATTAGATATAGTCATTGGAACCACGACAATGAAAGATTATAAAATCGGGTTATGTGTTATAGACTATAAAACTATAAACATATTATATTGTGTTTGTTGCATGCTTCATGTGATTATATTGAAACCTAAAGTTTTTTTCTGTATTGATTAAAACCACTTCAAATTGCATTCTATTGCTCTCTTATTCTTTTTAGTTTTTTTATTTATCTTTTTCATTCACCAACGATACCTTCTTGTGACAGTTGCAGTGTGACTATATAGTTCCTTGAGGATCAATAATCCTGATTTTACTAATCTGTTTTCTATCTTTTTGCAAATAATTCCAGTTGGTATTATTTTCAGGGTCTTTAGAGTTACTATGAATTCTCAGATTATAATTCTGTAATAACTCATTTTATTTCAAATATTCAAGTTTTTATTCAGTTTTTTTTTAAAATACAATAAATAATAAATCAAAAAACAAAAAAGGTGTCTAACTTATGTTTTTTTTTGTCCTTTATGTTTCAGGTGCATAACTATAAAATCATGAGTTGATAATCTTGTTGAATTGGATCCCGAGATAGATAAAAGAGCCAAACAACTTACAAAAAAAACAAAAAACAAAACAAAAAACAGTTGCACAAATCAACATAATCGATGAAGAAATGTTGTTATCTTACAAAAGCAACAAGATGAAAACTTTTAAAGGAATCAAGACAATGCAAATTTACCTCAAGAAGATGGAAGAAATCCTCTCGTTAACCAATATGGTCAAAATTAAGCTGAAATCAAACATCAGCCAATTATTTCTCAAAACTTTGCTATCTTGGAAAAAAAGACTTACAACACCATGATATGTCATACTATTAACCTTAAGGTCGTACTCAACTTCATAGCATCTTCCACACCAAAAAATTGGTGATTTTGAATCTTTTGATGCTTTTTTCTTGGACATAAATTCAATTAGACCACCTCTTCTTCCAACGAACAACTTTGAGATCAAGCCATATATCATTACCTTAGTGAAGAAAAACCAATTCCATGGCTTGTCCACTGAGAATCTACTTTATCACATTGATACTCTCAACGAGACATGCATCACTACAAAAACTAAATCCCTAAAGAATATTTCAAGTGCAAGTTGAGTGACTAAGCTTTGAAATGACTAGTGTCACTTCCTCAGCATTTTTTCTTTACAGAAGATGTATGTTTTCTTTGTCAATCATGAGCCTGAAAAGATTAAAAGTTCAGCTGCTTGACCAACTATAATTCATACACCTCAATGATAAAAACTTGAAATTTTTATTTTTTCACATCTTTTGTTTAATAATGTGAATCACAAAAAAGGAATATTAATATTTACAACGATAATTAGTTAATTATGAGGCTAAAGAGATTAAACTTCAGCTGCTTGAACATTTGTATTCATACACCCAAATGATAAAAACTCTGGGCCGACGGTTCGTTTATATTCCTTTTGGAAAACTACCTTTGAATCTTTTGTTAGACTTACAAGGTATGACTTAGACATAATTCTGTCATCCATGATCTTTTTTCTTCTTCCGAAGCCTTCACTCCCATGAAATTAGCATAATTCCAGAGACGGCAAGACTTGTCGTCTGAGGTGGACCTCGAGCACTGCAAGATGCTTCCCCATGTTTTTCTTCTAAAATCTGTGTTTTACTTCTTAAACTTGTGGATGCCTTTGTATGAGTCAGTCATTTGTGCAGAGGTGTGGATTTGTTGACCACTCGCTTTGGATAACAACTTCTTGCCAGGATGAGGCATGACTCATGGACCTTTTTGCCTCTGGATTCGTTCATCGGAGGAGTTTGATCCATCGAGCTAATGTTCATCTGGTCTCAGGCATGCTTTTGGCCTATCTCAGCTATACTTTAAACATAATTTTTGTGGTGTTTCTCGCTAAATCCCAAGCAATGATATTCACACGTTTATAGATATACTTTAAAACATGATTTTTGTGCTGTCGCTAGTTAAAATTCCAAGCAATGATATCTTCATTTTCATACGTTTATTAGTGTCGCTTTATTTAACTGTGAAATCCTTCACCTAGATAAGCATGCGGTGATTTAACAAGGAAGATAGATGTGGTGAGTTTCTTGTTTAGATAGATGTGTGGTTTATTCTTAGCTAAATCAATTTCTTCATTTCGGAGGCTACTGCCATCATGCGATTTTACAACTGCATCGGTGTTTCTAGCTCATGCATCTGCCTTCAATGGAGCATACGTCTACACAAGTGGTCATTCTTTCTCGAGCTTCCTTTATTTATTTTTTTTGCTAGTGAGTGGTTGAATGTGAATCTTTTCCTTGAAAAAAGGCAGATTATCCCATCTTTGGGCCGTTTGCATCAAGACCACTCTTCACCGAGATAGGACAGGCAATTCTATTGTCACCACTGGAAGAGTTCAGCTCGAGCAGTGAATTATACTGTGATGGATTAGGCTTTCATCTGTTGGGAAATCAAAACGGTTTGGTTGTAAGGTCTGATTTCTCCATCGGTGAGCACCATACCCTATAACTAGTTGTCGAGTGTTTTCTTGATTTGTCAGTTATTCGTATCATAAGCACCAGGTGGCGCTTGTGCTTTAGCCTGATCACTTCCAGGATTAAGCATCATGCTTCTTTGGACCAAAGACTGCTTCTTCCGGAGAATAGCTTCTTTGTTGTTATGTCCGAGGCGGTGGTAGCGGTACGTCTCTAGTCTCTAATCTTGTTTTGAACCCTTTCTCGGATGAAGTCCTTATCTTTTCCTTCCTTCTAAAAACAATTGTTCAATAAAAAAAAAATTGGATGTTTTATATAGGTGGCTTTGGAGTTAGTCGGGATCTTTAGGAATGATGGAATAGTGGACGAGCTTAGGTTAGGTGACCATCCTCTAGGGGGATGAGGTGCAACCTTTCACGTGGGTTTTGGAGTATTTTTCAGGTGAGGTTCCTTCATAGATAAAATGACCTTAAAAGCTATTTGGAATGAAAAATAAAGGGTTTACCTCTCGAAGGTTGTTGAACACCTAAGTCAGTCGCCTTCTACTGAGAGTAGTGAATTCAGGAAACATGAATGGATCGAGTGAGGAGTCTCATCCAAGAATCGAGACTCCTATTTTGACATACATTTGTGGTATTTACTGCTTTGTAGTAGTGTGCTAAAAAAGTAGGAATAGAACTCTCCATTAAATCATGTATTAGATGTTTGTGGTAGGACTACAAGTTAATAGATACTTAACTTCACCTCTTCCAGGGGACCGGTTAGCTCCAATTAGTTCATCCTATTTTCATGGCTTATATCTTTCGTATTTATAAGAAGGAGATTAATTGGTTTGTCCATGAATTAGTTTTTTTTTTCATTCGGCCTATCCCATCACTCATCATTAATGAGAAGTTGGTAGCCAAACTTACTAGATGGTGGAACTTTACATAATTAAACTTCATACAGTTAAACTTTACATAATTAAACTTCATACAGTTAAACTTTGATAAAAAAATATTTGATAAATTAATAAGCTCGATAAATGAATAATTTTTTCCGGTCCCGACTTGAGGTAATGAGTTTGATGAATAATTTTACTAAATGTATTAATGTTTTTTTTTTGAAATCTTTAAAAGCCCTATATAAATATAAATGAATAATCATTATATTTCATTAGATATATATATATATATATATTAAAAATATTTGTTGTTCAATTAACAATGTAATGTTCGTACAATAAGTCATTCTTTTACAAAAAAGGAATCTATAGTTTTTTGTTTCTTTTCCACCAAAATTCATCTGATCCAAATCTTTTTATATCACAAACAAAACTTTGTGAGTATCTTACTCGTGTTATAAAAATTAGTTTCATAAGGTGATAACTGCTTGATATACTTCATTTGATGACACATTTGGTGTGACACTACTATCATCTGGTTTTGGATCATTCTCATAATTTAGTAAAGACTCAATAATTTTATCGTCACAATTCCATAACGACATCATTATCGTTACTTCCTTCTTAGGTGATATAATTCATCACTAATACTTATATTTATATATGTTACATGGAATTTTAAGAACTAGAAGACTTCTTTTTCCTAATTCTACATCAATATATAAAACTTCATTTTCATAGTTTTAAAAAACTTCACTTTTCATTTTAAAAAACTTTCCTTTTTTAATTTTTTTTTTCAAATTTTTAGATATGCAAAAATACTATTTAAATGAATAAAAATTCATTTATTGATAAATGAATATATTATTCATTTATCGATAAATAAATAATTTTGCTAAACGAATATTTTTTACTGGTCCCAAGAGTATTCATTTATAGAGGTTTAATTGTATGTATATTGGTGGATTTATTCAACATCCTATTTTTTATTTTAAACACCTCACAGCATCTTTTATGTCTTCCACTTAATAGTAACAACCATTTCATTCTTCTATAATAGGTTTGTTTAATAAATTCAACACCATATCATTTTAACTCATATTCTTATCTTATTTTGCTTTTCTATTATATATTAATAATAATAACCAAAGATATTCAATTTGTTTTCTTATTTTATATTCTTAATTAAAAATTATAAGAAATAATTATTACAAAAAATAAATCACAATAAGGGTAATTAGTACAAGTCTGTATGTTAAAATGGTTATTTTTGGAATCCATTTCACTAATTAAATGTTTAAATTTTCATACAAGAATATATTAGAGGATCATTGGAAGAACTATAGTAAAAAAAAAGTTTTTTTATTTTTAAATCAAGTACTGAAGTATTTCTTCCCCGTCTGGATTTGAATATGTGATAAGGTCCCAAAATTTGATCCCTACCAAAGCTAAGAACAATAGAAAATAACCTTGAACTTGATCAAGTTAAAAGAAAGACACTTTATATTTGGGTAGCTATGACTACCTTTTATAGCTTTTTCATTAGTTTAAATAGAAGAAAAGTACAATAGAAACATGGAATCATCAAGATTCATAAACTTGTGAAAATATGGGAAAATGGTTGATTGGTTCCTTACAAATAGGAAAACCAATTCAACTTATTTAATGAAACAAAAGTTACGATAAACATAATAAAAAGAGAACAGCTTCAATTGATAAACCTTTGATTGGGCATAAGTCTCCACATATCCAATCAGACTGTGAAAGTGTACGGATAAACGAAAAATAGATGGTCTCTTGTCTCATTAGGATCTCTACAAAACAGACAAGGTTGATCACTACCCAATTACGCATTCGGACCATGTTGAAATAACTGATCCTTTATTGCAAACCATGTTAGGAAATAGAATTGTCGAACACCTTGAGCAAACCATAAAACTTTGCTCCAATCTTGCTTGATGGACGAGTGATGAATCTGCTCCTAAGCTTTTGTAGCTGAGAAAGTTTGTTTATATTAATCAATGCCTTGATGCCATTGAACCACATCCACTCCAGCTTCAGGGTTGGGAGTGACGTACTTTGAATAAGGAAAACCAGATCCCTAAGACGAGCTTCACGACATCTACGAACACGTCAAGATGACTTAACTACTGCATCATAAAATTTTGCCAGTCTTTAAATGTCCAGCTCTCGTGTACCGATTTCACCTGTATAATCAATAAGACGTCTAATCGGCAACCAAATATCAGACCAAGAAAAGATGGAGTCTCCACTGTAAACCTCCATTTTAATAAAATCTTTCTTCCTGGTTTCGAAGCTTTAATAGGTTCCTCCAAATCCAAAAACATATTAGTAAAATCCTTTTGCAACTCAAAATGATCAATTTTTCACCATAAGTTGTGTCTCTTCACCATGAGTTGTGTCTCTTCATATTTGTGATTCTTTAATAAAAAAAAACTTAAACCAGAAAACCAGAACTTAAACTCAATTATTGATCAACACTCCCTCTTAATTGAGTTTCAGTCTTATTCATCATAATTTTTGGCTTCAAACCAGTTTCATAAGATATATTCTACACTCCCTCTTAATTGAGTTTCAGTCTTATTCATCATAACATTTTACTTCTCTTCATCACCCTGATAAAGTTGGACTTTTTTCTCTTGTCAATTGTTTTTCATTCTAACATAGAAACTCTTGGGATTCCTCTTTTCCACCAATATTTTCCTTGTCTCTTTCCACTTTTTTCCATGTGAGCTTTGTCACGTCTTCTCTGTGATCTTCCATCACTTCTTCGTCGGATGTTCTTGCAACCTTCTTCCACTCCCTTTCTCTCTGGTGAGCTTTATTCTCATTTCCTTTTTGGTGTCCTCTTGATCACCAAATTTGTGCGTGAACTTCTTTACAACTTCTTTGGTTTGCTTTTCAAACCGGCTTCTACTCCCTTTTTCTCTTACGTCTTGTGCGTAAATCTTCATCATGTCTTATTTGGTTATCTCACAATTGGAATATTCTTTATCATTCTTCAAATTTTTGTTGTCATCCTTCTTTGGTTTTTTCCAGCAAGTCGATTATGTATGGTTTTCTTTCTTACAGAAAACCATGTATCATTTTTTCCTTTGTTGTCACGTTTGACAACTTCTCTTTCTCGTAAAACATTAAACGTTCATTCGTTTATGCTTACATTACGAGACGAAACACACTTCTCATGTGCCTTCATAGTTCATCAACTCTGTTACCGACAATGAAGTCAAATCCTTTGTTTGCTCCATCACAGCCACTATGCTGTCAAATCATGCAGGGAGAGATATGATAATCTTCTGGACAATTTGGTAGTCTATCTTCTCTTTTTCATGCACCCTTAATTGATTTCCCAAATCAATTAGTTTTCTGATCTTGTCTTCTTCCCTTATTTTCAAGTTTTTATACTCTCTTCTCTTGTTAGGCCCTAGTCATGTTGGATTCTGATAACATGTTGAAGTGTTAGTTTCTTTACAGACTAAAAGAAGGAAGAAACATAGTAAGAGATAAATAATTATTTCTTCTCTTTTAAAAGAACAAGAAAGATATAATCAATTTTAATTAACCGGAAGATAACATATTTACATCAAAACAAAATTAGTTTATATAGATAACAAACAGACACAACACCATAAGTTGTGTCTATTCAGAGCGCACGGCCCATTTCCACATGCCAGAAACTTTAAGATCTATGACCACACAAAGTTAAGGCCTCTGTTTATAACCCTATCTTATAAAGTTCAATGTTTGTAACCCCACAATTGATACATTTTAAACATATTTCCACACAAAAATGAAGTTAAATGGTTGAGAGACCATAACCGATGGTAATCTTTGGTTAAACTAAACTACTTAAACATATAAACCAATGATGAAGTTGATTAACCTGTTAATTAACCTATAAACCAAGATTTTAACACATAAACCGAAATTATTACCCGAATACAACCTGAATCCACATTCATTTGATTAATTGAACCCTAAATCCCAAAAATCTCGACAATTCAAAAATCACACAAAATCGGCATTGATGGATTCAAATTCGAGTTTAACAATCGGTCTCATAAAAGATTGTGTCATCTGACTCAAAAACGTGTTAAATTTATCACACTATGTGCGTTTTATTGAGTTAACAACAGAGATTTTATCTCACATTTGCTTTGTGTTTATATTTATATTTTAAATTATTTTATATATTATATTTTAGAACCGTATCATGTTTTATCAAATCATTATTTTCTTATTTGTTTATTACGGATCTACAATCTTTACTGCCAATATGACAACACCACCGTCATCACCCGTCACCAGTATTTTGTCGAATTCAATATCATTTGCGATCTCTCCGCAACAGCTCCACATCACCGCTGGTTCATCTCTAACCAAAACTAAGGTGAGGCGGTTTTCTCTAGTTTGACGACATAGATCAGTATATTTTTAGATATCTAAATTAAGATTAAACAGTGTTTGATACTCCATCCATTTTCAATTAATTGTCAGTTTAGGTAAAAAAAATTGTTTTTTTTGTAAGTGTAGTTTTCAGTTTTCAGTGTAATATTTATTAGTTTTAATATTTTATGACTATTTGTATTATGCAATTTATTTTATTATTGGGTAAATTATGTTAAGGTATGTAATTAATGATGTTTTTGTTTAGAAAAAATACAAAATTTAATGTTTTATTAATTTGTGTACCAAAATATAAAACGACAATTGTAAAAAAAAAAACATAGGGGAGTATATGTTTATGTATGTGTATAATAAAAGTATAGTATATCATATATATAAGTACACATATAGTGTTATGTGGGATTGTGTTTGATGATATGAATGATGATTGCATGATTGATTGTATGCTGAGAATTATTGATTGAGGTAAGGTAGAGTTAGAGGTAGGAGGTACATAAGGTAAGAAGTCCCCTTATGTATAGTTGTTTGTCGGACATGTGACGAGCTGTGAATTGGCGCTACCCATGGGTTATGTCCTCTTCGAAGGTGTGATGGACTTTGGCATTGTTGTTATGGGGAGCTGGAGGTATGGTGGCGGGAAAGCCTATGGTGGACCATTGTGTGTACGAGTTGGGTAATGGCTTGTGGACTCCTTTTTTGTGGTTTGTGATTGAATTTTGTGAATGTGTAGTTTTGTTAGGATTGATTGCTTACTCACTCCCTCCTCTACCATTCCTTTCTTATGTAGGACTAGTAGTAGAAATCATTGTTTCAGTTGAGTTGATGGATTTGTACATAAGGGAGCGTTATCAGGATTTGCATACCAATGGGAGGACATACTTGATAGCCTACGGGTATAGACATATGACCTTACACACTGCAATTTACCAATTCTGCGAGGCAGGTGTCACATCTCTCTCTCTCTTTTCCTCGATACTTCCTTGTTAACGTTGGCAGTTTTCTCATCTCTTCTTATGTCACGACAAAAACCTCGTTCTTTCCTTTGAGGCTTTATCTTTTTCAGAAGGAGCGCCATCTGGCGGCTACTTTGTCGATCTCTCGTATTTTACGCAACAGTTGTTTTCCTCCAGGTGATGCTTATCGAGGAAGTGCAACTCTGACTCCGGCCACTGCTCACTTAGCATGGTGTGTGGCCGTCGATCTTCTCCACACTCGACCTAAGTCTCCCTTCATACCACCATTTCTGCTGCGAAAAAAGGATTTTCTGGGGACCGACCTTGCACCTGGACAAGCTATTTCTCCTTTGGTTGCCTTTTTGTCCGGTTATGCAATCCTCTTGAACCATCTAAACTTTGGGAAGTCAGCGTTGAGTTTGGTCTACTACGTGTTTCTTCTTTAATCATATCTGATGCGTTGTCTTCGTGGTGACAGATTGATCTACTCATATGCAATTGTAGTATAAGAATATTATTCTCAGAAATTGTATAGAGATTAAGAAACCAGCGGTTTTATTTTTATTTTTAAAAAAATTTAATAAAATTTATTCATTGATAAAACTAATATTCTATATCTTTTCATATACTTTTTATAAATTATTAAAAGTTAACTAATTATAAGATTATTTATTTTATTATATCACTACAAAAAAACATATATAATATCATTTAAGTTATTTACTTATATTATACAAAATCATGTTTTTTTGAAACAATAAAATTGAAATCTAAAAAGTTCTAGTTAACCATCTTAAAGGCACTGAGTCAATATACACTATTTCTTCAGCTAGATTTTGTACACTCCGTGTAAGGTTGTCTGTTCTGGTGTTCGACGCTTGTAGGCTAAATGAGATCTTTATAGTTTTGAATTGCTTTTGGATCTGTTGTATTCATTCAAATATACTGCAAAGACTGGCTATTCTTCCGGTGAAAACACCATCTTCACGACATCGTAGCAATCCATTGTAAAAGTCACCTCTAATCTCTCAGTGCTTGCATGCATTCCATTGCCCAAATAAGTGTTTCTAGTTTCGTATGTACAGGAGATTGGCTGCCTCGAATGTTCCTGGCTCCCAATAATAGGTATTCTATTCTATTTTTTGTACATTCTTTTTCAATAGTAGATGATTCTTTACAATATTCATCTACTTGACACCACCACACGACCTGTTGAATAAGCTCAAAACTAGGTATTATTATCATGTTATGCTTATCCTCTATTTCTTGAGCTTCCACCAAAATTTTTCTTTCCATCTTCGAAAGTATTAAAATATTTTGTGGATTTCTATTCAATTTCTTATATACCTTGTTATTTATATTTTTCATAAATATCAAATTATCCATCGTAATACTCTTCTGGTACATCTTTTGGTAGTTTATGAAATAGATAATTAATATTTGAATAAATTGATTTTCAGACACAGGAATGTGTCTGGATTTGAGGGCCAAAAGGCATTCAAATAAGACATGATTATTTGTTTCCTCTTCTGCCCCACATAAACCACACCCCTTGCCATCAGATTTGTTGTGACGGAAACACAACATTTGATTGTTTCTCATATAAAGTGTTGTATCTTTGTGGGACACTTAAACTTTCATACAGACGCCTAAAGTGTTGTAACTGTCGGTCCATAATAAATTGAATCACTACCCTTATCTGGGTATAAATTTTCTACCATGTATCCCAATTTTATCGTGTATTTTCCATTTTTTGTAAAATGTCAACTGTTCTTATCCGGTTTTCCAGATCGACTAATTCTCAGTGACTGTATAATGTTAACATCCTCCAGAATAACAGTTGCTTCCAGCAGAGGAACATTCCAGTTGTTCATCTGACTATCTATTAAATCTTTAGCCTTAAAAATATATGGGTAAATTGAGTCACTACCCTTATCTGGGTATAAATTTTCTACCATGTATCCCAATTTTACCGTGTATTTTCCATTTTTGTAAAATGTCAACCGTTCTTATCCGGTTTTCCAGATCGACTAATTCTCAGTGACTGTATAATGTTAAGATCCTCCAGGATAATATTTGCTTCCAGTAGAGGAACATTCCAGTTGTTCGTATGACTATCTATTAAATCTTTAGCCTTAAAAATATATGGGTAAACAGAGAATTTACAAGTTGCTGGTCTCGGGCGAGATGCTGGAATCCAGGAGTCATTCCATACATAAATAGTTGAACATGTTTCAATGCTTTTGATTAGTCTTTTTTAACTTGGGACCGAGCTATGATAATACTTTTTCAACCATAGGATGGAGAGTATGATCTTGTAGAACCAGAGGATCAGAACTCTGGAGGTAACGAGTTTTGAAAACCTTCGAAAACAATGATTCTGGTGCGTCCATTAATCTCAATACTTGTTTTGCTAACATGGCTGTGTTGAAATACTCAATATTCCTAAACCCGAGGCCATCCTCTTTTTTATGACGACACAATTTTTTTCATGCCATCCAATGCATTTCTCGTTTATTTTCACTTGCACTCCACCAAAACTGTGTTGTTAGTTTCTTTTAGGCAATCTATAACAAGATATTACATAAGTTGGTAAAGTCGTTAGGACTGACTTTATCAAAACTTCTTTGCCTCTTCTAGACAAAAACTTCATAGTCCAGCCATCCACTCTGTCATGTAAAAGTTCATTGATAAATCCAAATACATGTGTTTTAGGTCCACCAAAACTTTCCGGTATCCCTAAATATGTTCTCATCCCTCCCATTGTAGGTTTTCCCAAAATTTGTTTCATCTCTATTTTTACGTCCTTATTAACCATGTGTCCAAATTAGATTAAAGATTTTGCAAGATTGATTTGTTGACCCGAGATTGCCTCATAGTTTTTAAAATTTGGATAATAGCTGACAATCTTCCTTTTTTGCTTGACAAAAAAATAAACTGTCAACTACGAAAAATAGGTGTGTTATCGATGGGCTTAACCTTGCTATTTTTATACATGTTAAAAAAGGTTTCCCGTTCTGTTTGCTATATATTTTCTATCAATGCTTCTATACATAGTATAAATAGATAAGGGGACAGAGGATCACCCTGTCTAAGTCCTCTTTCTGGTATGATACAACCACGTGGCTGTCTGTTAATCAACATTTTATACTTTACTGATGATATACATCCCATCATCCACGAGATCCATAATGGTGAAAACCTCATCTTCTGTAGTAATTTTTTGATGAAGGGTCATTCAAGTCGGTTATAAGCTTTATTCATATCTGTTTTTATTTCCATATACTTTTTCTGGCCACTTATGTTTGTCCGTAGAGCGTGAAACATTTTCTAAAATATTAAAATATTATCTGAAATCAATCGGCTTTGAACAAATGTTGAATGAGTTTCCAAAATCAAATCGCAAATACCGTCATAGCCTTTGGCATAACACCTTAGCGATAATCTTATATTCCACTTGCATAAGCTAATGGGTCTCAGCTCCGTCATTCTACTTGGACAGACCGTCTTGGGGATTAGACAAATATTTGTCCAGTTAACATTTGATCAAAACAACATGTCCTTAAAAAATCAGTTACTAGATCCGAAACATCACCCTTGATTATATGTCATGCTTGTTGGTAGAACAAAGCAGCATCCCATCTGGACCTCGTACTTTTTCTGGATGCATCATAAATAAAATTTTCTTAACTTCCTCTTCCATTGCCATTACTGTAAGCCTCTCATTTATTTGGTCTATTATTAAGACCGGGACCTCTCCTAAGAACTCCGCAAGTTCTTTGGGAGATGTTGAGGTAAATAAATCGAAAAAATAATTCATTACCACTGCCTTGACTTCTGTATCCCGAGTAATCTAGACATCTTGATCATCATATAACCCAACAATCTTATTTCTTACTCTTTGTTGATTTGTTAAAACATGATAGAATTTTGTATTTCTGTCTTCTAATTTATGCAATGTATTCCTATATTTTGTTGTCAAAACCATTCTTCCTCTTTATAAGTTTCTTTTAATTTTTGTGCCATTTTTTTCACTTTTGTTTCACTTCCACTACTATCATTCTGAATCTAAGACTTTTTGTAATTATATTTTATATTATTAATTCAAAAAACAAAATTATTTACTTTTGAATTATACTTCATTTTAAAATCTGAACATACATGAAAAATTGATGTAATATTATATAAATCATCAAATCATCATTAGGTTGAAGATAAATTCAGATATTCTTTGAAATACAAAAGCATTAAATAATCTTTTTATATTATATTTTAGTATATATTTTATTGATTTTAACTTATAAACATACCATATCAAAACATTATTTATTATAGAATTGTGTTTAAATATTTTTTATAAGCTCGAAATAGGGATGTGCATTACTATCTAGTTAATTATTATTGTTGTTGTGTGAAAGACTGAAGATAAGAACTATTTAATTATACAAACGCAGCTGTTTCCTGCCAAAATCGTCAACAATATGCACACGGCGTTTGCTAGACTACTGAAACAGTGTCGGTCCATATTCTTTTTCATTTGCTTTTTCTGGAAAGTGTAACAAAAAAATAAGTTGAAAATTCACAAAAAGAAACACGAAGATTTGGTTCTTGCGGTAGATTTGGCTTTTCTTCGGATTTTTCTCTCCCTAAGATTTAGACAATATTGTGGTCTTCGTTTTTATACCCCACCGTGGAAGTTACTTGGGTATTTTCATAATACTACATCATTGCTTGATTAATGAAAAAGTATGTCCAAGAAAGTTATAGTAGTATCCTATGTTTAGATTCTTATTTTATTTTTCAATCTCCTTATAAGATATAAAATAACTGATAGTGATTTTGAAGAAAAAAACTGATTTTAATTGAATGATTTTAACTAAAAGACTATGTAAATCCATTTGTAATAAATATTCGGTTTTAGTTTTTCACTGCAAAAACACCATATATTATTAACTTAAAAATACCATATATTATTAAATCACTATAAATATATTTATATCTAACGGTAATTAATATTTTTTTGTCAACTTAGTTTAGGTAATAGGTTCGAATCTCAAACATATGTGATAAATTTCAGAGGTGAACATCATTATACTAGATGATTTCATAATTATTATTAATTATATTGACCAAAAAATATGAAATTTATTACCATATAGAATAAAAAATATTCAACTATAGATTTTTCCGATTATGTCGAGAAAACTGACTAATCAGCTTAATTTTCGATCACTTTAATTAATTGAAGGATTTAAACGTTGTTTAATTAGGCATTTTACTGTCCAAGTTGGGTAACGAAGTGCATTTCACCACAAATATAAAAAAAAAATCTGTAAACAGTGACAAATTGCAAATCTTGCAATTCAACCTCGTCGCACCGCACGTTTTCATATCACCATTGTCAGTCTTGTTTGGTTGAAGGGTTTAATATCACCAGTGTCATTTACTTTAGAACCCTAAAATATGTAATAAATTTTACATAGCCAGTACTTGGGTTTATAACTTTATATATATAGTTCTGGTGGAATGCATGTGCGCAAAGTTTACTTTTTGTTTTTTCTTCTTTTATTGAATTTAACAATGAATCTATGTTGACTAGTATGGAAGTGTTGAAAGGTCATGGTCATAGTAACCCATTTATCTATAAATGTTTCCAATCATTAATCTATGCCAATTTTAATACTATCTTTATCATGTAGACTTTTATTCACCATACCTATACATACCGTTAAGTTGAGACTTGCGAACTACAACCAAAATCCTCGAATGGATAGTTACTTTAATTTCCATATTAATACGAATTGATTAACCTCTCTCACAATTTTTAAACTTATTTTCATATTTCGATTATCTTGAAAGATCTTGATCAATAATATGGATCAAAATTAGTAGTAATAGAGGAGTACGAGTTTATATTTTTTTCAAATAGAATCAGTTTCATATACTTCAAAGCGTTAGATATCAGTTTTGTTTTTGAATGATCAAATGGTATATAACCCAATTTTAAATGTTGCGATATTTTTCATTTAACACAATGTGCAGTAAGAAAACAATTTGAAATGTTAACAAAAACTCTAGACCTAAAAAAGAATAAATGTAAATATTAGTAAAAAAAAATAAGTCATGAT
Organism: Streptanthus diversifolius; assembly: GCA_039880935.1. Lineage (NCBI taxonomy): Eukaryota > Viridiplantae > Streptophyta > Magnoliopsida > Brassicales > Brassicaceae > Streptanthus > Streptanthus diversifolius. The sequence continues at coordinate 9,807,349 of JAXGFM010000012.1, read as the reverse complement.
GGATGCATATAGAACAATGTCATAATAACATTTAATAGACCTTTTACGGAAAAATGTCATAAACGTTCTAGTTGTTCTAAATTATTTTCAATGTAAAACTGTATTTTATTTTAAAATGTAGTTGAATTTTGTTCCAAATCTAATTAATTTTTAGAGTAATAAATAAATTAAATTAAATTTTCACTTTTTATTCTGTTTTTGTTGTAAGTTTATTTTTTACTCTATTTGAGAGTTGAAAATAGAATGATGCAAGGCTGGAAAGCTTTGTTATACAAATTATACTACTATTTTATTTTCGAAGTCGTTATTCCTTTGTGATTAAAAAAAATTAGTCACATCATCAATCTCATAATTAACATTTATCACTAGTCAGATTGGCTATGGGGAAAGCATATAGACTCATCCACTAAATATTATTTTAAAGAAAAATCTATCTGCGTACGTGGGACTCATCTGAAATCGAAAGGTTTGATAATCAATAGACCTCAGAACTACAGAATAATTAGTCCATTAAATTGCTCCCGACAATCATGGTTAAATCATAAATCATAGTCTAGTGAAGCAGATTATATATCATCATTGCATCGCATTAATTCAGATTACAATTTGATCTACTTTTAGATGAACTTTCTCTATCAGAGAAGATCAAATCAGATTTATCATAAGAATAATCAAAAGCAACATCACTCCAAAATGTAAGGTAGATCAAATTATATAATCATAGGGTGTGACTCGGAACAATTTAGAGTAATTAGGTGAAAATGATATAGAATAGTAGAGAGAGAAGAAAAAAACAAATTAAAATAAATGAGAATAAAATGAATAAATATAAAATATTTTTTTACTTTAGGTTCAAACCAGTAAAACAAAAGAGTTTGAAATAAATTAGAGTAACTCTACTTTTTTCTCTGATTGATAGAAAAATAGAATAACTGAAAATAAAATATTTTCTCACTTTAATTTTGCTTTAACTATTCTTTCCAATCACACCCATAATTAATGCAAACAATATATAAATCAGAGTTAATGCGAATATATGTCAGGTTTTTCCCTTAAAAAAAAAGTTCCCCACCACTCGTACATAAACAAACAAACAAACAAATTTTCAATTTTTTCCCCACTAAACAAATTTTCAATTACTGAGATTCAGAAAAGAAAAAAGAACTCTTACAGTAAACGAGTCCCACCGATCAAGAAAAAAAAAAGATTAAAATAATCATATAAAAAACCTTAGAAATCTCACCGAACTTTCATTTTACTCCATCTCTTCTTCTTCTTCTTCTTCTTCTTCTTCTTCTACTTCTCTCTCTCGTCCATTTTTCTCCTTCACCAATCTCTGTCCTAACTTTCCACAAGAGAAAGAATTTATTAGATTCATATCATCTCAAGTGAACTTCTCTCTGATCCTCTGTTTAACTATCAATCGTTTTTTGCCAAACCCTTATTTATAAACTCTCTAAGTTCTTCAAAGTTTATTCTTTTCTTCTCCATTTAGAGAATGAGCTTGTACGTATAGTTAATGGATCTATCAGAGCGTGGCAATATCCTCCGGGATCTGAAATTTCTTCCTCTGTCGCCACCACCAACGCCTATTTTCCACCGTGCGAGCTCAACGGGGACGAATTTTCCGATCATAGCCGTCGCTGTCATCGGAATCTTGGCAACAGCTTTCTTACTTGTAAGCTATTACGTTTTCGTGATCAAATGTTGTCTCAATTGGCATCGAATCGACATTCTTAGCAGATTCTCGTTATCACGACGGCGACGCAACGACCAAGATCCTTTAATGGTTTACTCTCCAGAGCTCAGAAACCGTGGTCTCGATGAATATGTCATTAGAGCAATCCCGATCTTCAAATTCAAGAACAGGAGAGATGGAGACGAGAAAAACGACAGCGTTTTCACAGGAGAAGGAGAAGAGAAGACCTCTCAAGATTGCTCTGTTTGTTTGAATGAGTTTCAAGAAGAGGAGAAGCTGAGGATTCTCCCAAACTGCTGTCATTTTTTTCATATAGATTGCATCGATATTTGGCTCCAGAACAATGTCAATTGCCCTTTGTGTAGAACTAGGGTTTCTTGTGACGCAAGTTTTCCTCCGGAACGGGTTTCTGCCCCAAGCACTTCCCCAGATAATGCGGTTTTGGGTTCGGACACTGTCGTGGTTAGAGGCGAGAATGAGTATGTGGTCATTGAGCTAGGTATGGGGAACGGTAACAGCACCAGTAGTGACCGAGATAGTCCAAGAAACGGAAGGGTAGTTCTGGTTCAAGAAAGGTCGAATTCAGGTCATCTATTGACCCTAAACCCACAAAACTCGATCAGTCAGTCTCCGGTGAAGCTTGATCGAGAAGGATTTCATAGAAAAGGGAGAAAGCTTCACAAAGTCACCAGTATGGAAGATGAATGTATCAACATTAGAAGAGACAAAGATGATCAGTTTGGTAGTGTCGTTCAACCAATCAGGAGGTCAATATCGATGGATTCGTCTGCAGATAGACAGCTGTACTTGGCGGTTCAAGAGGCGATTTTCCGAAAAAATCAGCAAATTCCGGCGGTCGGAGACGGAGGAGGATGTAGCAGTAGTAGTGGCAATGTTAGTAATTACAGAGTGAAGAGATCTTTCTTCTCTTTTGGTAGCAGTAGACGTTCTAGAAGTTCTTCCATATTGCCTCTTTATTTTGAACCCTAATGAGTTGTATTGTGACAGATTATTGGGCTTCTTAAGTTTGAATAACTAAAAATATCTCCTTTTGCCAATTAAAAAAATATGAACATACTTTTTAGTGTTATCTTATATGTTACATCACATTGCAAAACTTTCTAACAATCGTAGATTTCTTTGCGTTAAAATTCAGAATAATCCTAGAATCTACACTAAACGATATCATGACTATTAAATTATATAATCGAGCATTTTTCTTAACAAAACATTCATCGCATAAATGGTTCTTATAAACTATTATAGTACCCTTGGAATAAAAAATTAGTAGCTAGATTGCGTAGTAAATCTATAAATATATATGATCCAAAAATTTCAAGTAAAAAGAAAAAAAAAAGTAGGGAAGAGACGACGAGTGGTCGGAGGAAGTGGAAACTTAAGGATCATGAGAATCCAAAATGTAAACAAGAAGAAAAAGTTACGGTATGGGGGGACTTAAAGAAGAGACCCTACCGTTGATTTTTTGTTTCTTTTTTGTCATCTTATTACCATTAATGTGTTTTTGAGGCTTTTATTGCATTGCATGGGTGGTGATGGGTCGATCAATACTATAATTCAAACTATGTATACTATCAAGTTTTTTTTTAAATTGCTAAGCATATAATTTTAAAAGGTATTACTTTACAAAAATAAAACCATTTAAAACATTTTTTAAAAAGGAAAATTAGGTTAAATAACCCAACAAAAATTTATAATTAAGCTTATAGCCAATTTTTCATTGCACGTATGATATACAATGTGTAATATATAATTATACAAAAATACTTTTACTGCTCAAGGGAGAAAAAGAGAAAGAGAGGTGGATTCTTGATCGGATTTTAGGTGTTGCCAAACAACCTTCTTCATCATCAACATTTTTTTTTATAATAATTATTCGTTGATATCAAACAATAAAAATCAATGATGGTGATAACCCGTAGAGTCTATACTACTCTTTTATCAAATATTTCTAAAATCTATATTTTTATTATATACTATTATTTCATCATTTTTATAAGATTTTTTAAAAAGAACAGATTTTAAATCTTAATTTTCTCCTTCTACTTAGATATTTTTTTCTTCTTCCTAACTATAACACTTTTTTTTATCAATTATTTACTATTTTTGTTCTTCGTTCAGATTAATCAATTTTATACTATTTTATGCATAAACATATTTCTTTCCATTTTGATACCTATGTTTGAAAATTAATTATGCAGAAACATAGTATTTTTCATTTGGATGTAATATAGTTCCTAAGTTGTCTCGCATTTTAAATTTAACAATGCCACAGAAAATATGTGTCTATATTAGTGAATACTAAGTGAAATGACAAAGTAAGTAGATATAATATATCAGCATAGAATGGTACATCTATTTTGAAAGAAGCAAAGTACATTGAATGACAAACATATTACAAGTAGTCCCCGATGGCATCACTTTAACTTCCAACAGTCTTTTGTAGGAGGTGAAACCGAAAATAAAGATGACAAAATATAATAAACTACATTACCCATTTATGGGTGTTTTATTCTTACACATTATCAAAAAAATGGCTATATCAAAATTGACGATTTTAAAAGTACAATTATTTTAATAGGTTAAATGACTATTACATGTTTAATAAATTTAATAAAAATTATAAATATATTTTAAAAAACCTAAATTATTGATCACAATCTTTGTTTTCTTCTTCCTCATATTTCTCTACCTCCATCAGTGCCAAAAGACTGAATCTGTCCTAATTTCTTAAGAAACTTGTAAAAATTAATCCAATTTTATTGTTGAATTGGTTTTTGAGGAATCCAGTGAAAAAAAAACACAGAAATCTATTATTGATATTAATGACATTGTAATCTTTTAACAAAACTTGGTATAAATAATAATGGAAATTATGTGGCATAATAATGGTCATATTTGAAATTCATTTTATCTGTTTAGAATCGAATTTATCACCCCACAATATTAAATATGATATTAAAATCACTATACTATGTTTAAAAAAAAACTTGGCATAAATAATAAAAGAATATAGTGAAGAAATTTATTGATTGTATTTATAGAGAATATTACATCCTTATCATCTATCATTCATACTATTTTATAACTTATAATAATATATGACGTCTTCATTTATATTCTACTTAATATTTATTAATATTTACTTGTGAATTCAACAATTTTGAATGAAAATAAACATTGTATTGTTTTTTTTTCTAAACAAGTCGTTGGTTTAAGTGTTGGAGTCTGAATTTACGACCACCCGCATCGCGCGGGTGCGTCTCGTATGTGTCAAACAATAAAAAATAAATTAAATAATAAAAAAATGTACAAATTACCTTGAGGCGTCTCACGCAGCAGAAGAGTGTATTGAGACAATCCTTCGACAATTTCTTCTATGTTTTCCTTTCCACAAAAAAACAGTCTGTTCTTCCTCTTCGTGTTTTAATTTCCTCTAAGATTTCAAATCTAGAAGCGTTAGCTTTGGCCATTACAGTAGACTATCGAGCGATAGTTATGGCGGTGGCGACCTCCATTGTTTTCGGCATCAAGCTTCTGGGGATCATGACTTCCTTCAACACCCCAGATGATGGCTTAAGTTGCGGAAGAATCAACATTTATTCAGCGTTGATTAGCCGACCAGAGCTGTGTCCTCAATTCACTGGGATTCTCGATCTTCCTTCTTGTCTTCCAGCTGCATGTAAAGCTTGATTTGGGTTTAGGTGTCTGACCCAAATAGTTTTAGTGATATAAGTTATCAGTTGTTTTGTATTACTCTTGCAATCTCATCATTGCAGAATGAATTAAGCATAATTTTCAATCAAGTCTCAATTAATAAATAATTATTAAATTTATTTTTATTATATTGTTTTGATAGTATCATGGTTGATGATCCTCTAATGGTTTTGCTTTTTCACTCCAATTGAGTTCTACTCTGTTTATACATCCCCAGTTCCCCCACACGGCCACACTTACCAACCCCAAAAAAACTACACCCGAAAATCTTAAACCGGACTGAACCAAAAAACCAAATATCGGACCACTTTTAATTTGATGAGTCATCAATTCATAGATCCAAAAAGAACGAAGGTGCTCTTGTGCTTCCTTTTTTTTCTATCAGACCGGACGATGAAGATTCTCGTCGCCGTTAAGCGTGTCGTCGACTACGCCGTCAAGATCCGTGTCAAACCCGATAAGGTACAAATCAAAAACCATCTCTAAATTTCTTCATAATCAATAAACCATCGTTAAATTTGATCCCTTTATGGAACTAGACCGGTGTAGATACCCAGAATGTGAAAATGTCGATGAATCCATTTTGCGAGATCGCTCTCGAGGAAGCGATTCGAATCAAAGAAGCTGGTTTCGTTAAAGAGATCATAGCAGTGAGTATCGGACCTTCACAGTGTGTTGACACGCTTCGAACTGGTCTAGCTATGGGTGCGGATCGAGGAATCCATGTCGAGACCAACTCCAAGTTCCTCCCTTTGACGATTGCTAAGATCTTGAAAAGTCTCTCTGAAGTTGAGAATCCTGGATTGATTTTCCTTGGGAAGCAGGTGAGAAAAAGTTTCGAACTTTGGAAGCTGAAATGTTAGCTAAAGTTCAGGTTTTTTCAAGCCAAAACATTCGTATTTGAGTCATCCTTTTGTGCATATAACCTATTGATTGAGTTGTGAATCGTTTAGGATGATGAACATTCATTGATCTTTGAATAATAAAGAGAAGTTTCTGTTTTGTTTTCTTCTTGAGGCAAATCCTATTGGGTTAGAGATCTTACCAAGCATTCGCAAATGACTATAATCTTTTGCAAATGTTGAATTTGCTTAATGATGTTTGGATAGGCAATAGATGATGACTGCAATCAAACAGGACAAATGGTTGCAGCTTTGCTTGGTTGGCCACAAGCAACTTTTGCATCAAAGGTAACCAGTGATTCCCTTGAATGTTTTTTCAGATCATTCATTAAAGTTGTTATGTTTCTACTTTGTTCGTTTCCTTATTACTCATTCTTGTTTAGTAGGTTGTGTTGGATAAGGATAAGCAGTTCGCAACCGTGGATAGAGAAGTAGATGGTGGTCTTGAAACCCTTAGTGTAGATTTGCCAGCTGTGATAACGTAAGTTCTACTCTCTTACATAATTGTGTCATGAATTCGCTCGAGTTGAGGTTTACATATAACTGCATCAACTAATAAAGAGGTTGTTTCTTCATCCATTAATGATTTTCTGTGTCGGACTGTTTATGTAATCTCTCAAATTACTAAGCAAACTATCTTGAATGCTTTAGAAGAACTCTTTTTATAACAGGTTTGGTGTTACAATGCAGAACTGATTTGAGGCTAAACCAACCAAGATATGCAACACTCCCCAACATAATGAAGGCAAAGTCAAAGCCGATAAAGAAAATGACGTTGGAGGATCTGAAAGTAGACATTAAATCCGACATAGAGATAGTGGAAGTCACCGAGCCTCCAAAGAGGAAATCTGGGGTTATCGTTTCTTCAGTGGACGAGTTAATAGATAAGCTCAAAAACGAAGCACATGTAGTTTGAAGAAAGGAATCTTATAAGTCTTCATCCAATCTGTTACACACTTGATCATTTATATTTCTTCTTTGGCGACATTGTTGTTTCAGGCATGAAAAGCGGAAGTAAATAAAGAAAGTGTAAATCCGTTTATTTGGGAAGTTACTTAAGAAATCTTTGTTTCAGGGAATTTCAGATGCAAAAAACACACAAATATCTGAATATCTTTCCTTAAGCCCGGACAAGCCCTTTCTTCATATCCTGAAATTAGACAAATGCGTTTTCCCATCGAAATCATTTGCAATGTATCCTGCAGTGTACTCTTGTATGGTAATATCTTTGTACTTGGCAGGGTTTTCTTCAGACAGAAGTTCCTTGATTGGTCTATAAACCGTTGAATTTGGTAAAAAACTCGAGCTAAAAAAGCAAGCAACTGAAATTCGCGGTCCATTTCTGTTCGCCCGTATCCTATGTTCCACGCTCGAGAACTTGTCGTTCACTTCTACGTAGTCAAGAAATAGAAATGCTAGCTAAAAGGGAAAACTAATATTTTTTTTTGTATATAAGTGATTTTCAGAGTAATTGTACTAGCTCTTTGTTCAATCATAATATGTAAATCTAACGTACTTCAGAAGCGTTAAAAAAATTAACGTTTTCAGTTTTCATTCTTATCTTTATCCTTTCTCCCTTCTATGAATATTGTTTGTTACATGGGGCAAAACGAACATCACGGAAAAAATAAACAAATTGGACCAAACCAAAATATATCGAAACAATAACTAGGCCCTGGGCATATAATCCGATTCTGAGAACCAAAACCAAACCTAGATTAAAAAAAAAAACTGGTTTGGATTGAATATAGATTTTGTGAAAAAACAGAATGGGGTGGATTATTTGGTATTATTTTCTTGTTATTATTTTCAGAGTTTTTTCTTTTTCTATTTATAAATTGTGATCGTTATTAGAAACTGCAATGTATGTTACCTTATTATGAACAGTCAAGTTTATAAATTGTGATCATTATTAGTTTATTGATTGTGATTGTTTATAGATTGTGATTGTTAATAGATTGTGTGTGTTTATAGATTGTGACCGTTAATAGTTTTGTTGAAAGTGGGAATACTTCTACTTAACTTTATTAAAGGATGTGATATGTTTTGTTTAACTTTTTGTGACCGTTTATAGTCTTGTTGAAAATGGAAATCATATGTTATCGTGTTTATAGTCTTAGCATATCATGATTTGAAGATGAATTCTTCAGCGTCTCCAAAGCCACATAACACTGAAGTTGACAAAGATGCCAAAGTCAAATGTAAAACAAAAGATTATCAAAGTACTGATATTCAAGGGAAAAAGAAGGAATCAAGTACACCATTTGGAGCTAGTTTATAGATACATAATGTAAAGAAAGTTATTGTCACAAGGTATAGTGTATGGAAGCATTACACTAGAACGAATGAGAGTTATGACAAATGCATTTGTCTATATTTCCAGAAGATCTTCTCTTTTGCAGAAAAATCTAGAACTTCAAACGTCAATAAACATTTGGAAATCTACCAAACATGGTTAAGCGCTCAAGTGAAGGATCAAACCATCATTAGTAATGAAGGTGGTTTGCAGTCAGTGAAACTGCTTGAGCCTATTTTCAGAGGAGCCTCTAATGAGTTATTGGTGTTAGCTGAGTTGCCTCTCTCTTACATTGAAAATACAACTTGGAAACACATCAGCAGTAAGTAAAACATTGTATTATCTCTAAGTTTTATTTTTTATAATTCGGAATGTTGTTGGGTATCTCTGCATCTAACTATAATCTTTACTCATTGTTCTTACATCAAAGTTAACCTTTAAACCTTTATAAGCCTCACTCAAGATGGACTGCAACTAGAGATATTGTCCAGATGTTTGTGAGCAAGAAAGCAGCATTGAAGAGGTGACTATACACTAACAGCAGAGAGTTTCCCTAACAACATACATTTGGACTTCCCAAATTATTGGTAATGTGTATTATTAATAGTTTTTTTCTCAAAATGCTTTGACTAATGTCTAATTAGACAATAATTATGTTGTTTGCATTGCTAACATGCGCAAGTTATATGATTGTAGCTACACATTTTATTGACGCAACTTGGCAGCTCAAGAAATTGATTATCGGTTTTAAATATGGATCATAAATGTTAGATGCAGATAAGGATCATAAATATATTAAATATGATCCATTATCAAGAAATTGATTATGGATTATAAATGTATGATTATTGATTGATTATCATACATTTATGGATCATAAATGTATTATCATAAATGTATAATCCATAATCAAGAAATTGATTATGGATCATAAATGTCAGACCATTTATGTTGTCTTTTAGACTGTTTAGCTGAATGGGGGATTGAGAAACTGTTTTGCATAACAGTAGACAATATAACTGATAATACTTGTGCTCTAAAGAGATTCCATAGGGAATTAACTTTACTTTCCCTTGATGCTTTCGTATTAGACGAGTTTAAGTGATTTAGGTGATAATGTTATGACCATCCACAATGCAGTTCAATATGTCTGATCTTTTACTCATAAGTTGAATGCATTTGACTTAAGAGTTACTACTGAGAAGATAACATGTGGTAGTTTGCCTATCGATATAAAACCTAGGTGAACTTAACCTTTCTCATGTTATCTATAGAGCATTACATTTTAGGTGGATTTTGATATGATGGAAGTAGATGATAGGTTGTATAATGACTACTTCTTAGAAGTAGAAAATGGGTCTAAGAGGTGTGGACCGCCTGCTACTAGTGATTGGGATGCTATGGAGAAGATAAAGAGATTCTTAGTCATTTTTTACAATAGTACCTTGGTTGTCTCTGCTTCATCTAAGGTTAATTCATACAAATGCTATAGTGAGATAGTGACTATTGAGAGAAATATCACTTCATTGCTAGTAGCTTAGATCCGGATTTGAACTTGAAAGCTTCTGATATGTTGCAAAAGTTTTTGAAATACTAGGATGGCATTCAAGAACATGAATAAGATGTTGATTGTTGCCGCTGTATTTGATTCTAGTAATAAGATGATTTTTGATAAGTTTTGTTTTGATAAATTGTATGGGAATGATAGTTTTGAGTCTAAAGAAATGAGTGAATATGTATCTGATCTTGTAACATGCATGTGTAAAGAGTATGTTAGCCGTTTGAGAGGGTCTAGTACTGTAAAACCATCTCAGTCAACTCAAGCATCATTTATGAGTGGTGAGGAGACTCAAGAGCAAGCCGGGGATAAAATGGAGTTGGTTGTTGAGGATTTTTGTTATGAGCGGATGGATTTTTTTTACAAGGATCTTGTTCTTGCAACAGTAGAGGATACAAGAGATGAATTGAAAATATAATTAAAGGAACCTATTGAGAATCTAAAACTGATGATGAAATTTGAGTTCGACATATTCTCTTGGTGGAATGTGCACAAAATAAAATATCTTATTTCAGCATAAATGACTAGAGATCTACTTGCAATGCAAGTATCATCTATGGCATCAGAAAGTGCTTTTAGCATTGATAGTCAGATCTTAGAACCGCATAGGGGCTGTTTAACTCAATACATTATAGATGTGTTGATGTGTCCTGAGTAGTGGATGCAAGCTGACATCAAGTTAGGTGAAAACATCATCACAAATAAACAACTACTCGCTGAAGTTAAAATGCTAGACAAGCTTGAGAAAATTATGTGTTTCTGTTTATTTATCTTTAGTTTCTGTTTATTTGCGTCTTTATATGTTTTAGTATTTGTCTTTGTTTGTCATTTTCAGAGTTTGAGAGTGCAAGCGTCGATGACAATTGAAGTTTGGGTTTGAAGTTTGAAGCTTGAAGAATTTTATTTTTGTTTGTCTTTTAAAGTTTGAACATTGTTGCTTTCGTTTGAGTTCTTATGAATTTGATGTTCGTTTTAAGTTTTAACAATGTTGATTGAGGTTTGATTTTAAAATAAGTAAACCAAGTTGATTGAGGTTTGAATCGTTTGATATCATTTTACTTTGATCACTTTCAATTTTATAGTACATGTATTTTTTTCTTTCTAAAATAGGTATTTCAAATCCCAAAATCTAGTTTAGAACCGAACCCGAAAATCTTTTGGATTTAACCGGGTTTCATATTTGTTACTCAACTCAAATCAAACACCAAAAAATCCTAACTGAGACCAAACCAATAATTCATAATATCTGAAAGGAGTTAAAATTTATGTCCCAAAAAACTCGAAATCCAATTGGCCTCGAACCAAATCCGAATGGTCACCCGAATGTCCTGGCCTAACATAACCAAACCAAATTGGTTATTGAAATTATGGTTTATAAATCAATGAAACTTGAAACTAATTTTGATATGCTTGCAGCAAAACAAATCGAGCAAACCAAAATGTATTTAACTATAAATATATTATTAAAAAATACATCATATGGTGGAAAAAACTCATTTATTTTCTCATCTATTTGCAATTGATGATTTTAATCCCCAACTAAAGATTGCGTAGAAAAATTATTCAAAATGTAATTGAATTCGCAAAACTAAACCGATCAAACATTTGATTAAACCAAAATGAAATTAAATTATATTAATTGTATTACAAAATGGTTTTCTATGACTTCAATATTTTTTTATAACCTTAAAACTCGAAGAAAAACCGAACTGAAACCAAACCTTAAACAGGTTTGCCCAGCGTAAGTGTTTTGAATGGTAAAGTGTAGTTAAATCACGTTTTCACAAAAAAAAAAAAAACTATATCGTTCAATCACCTCAATTTTTTTATTTTTTGAATGAACAATCACCTTAATATTTTACCTGCAAGCTATTGGGATATCCTCTGGATTTGGAGGATCTGGAGCAATGAAATAAATGAACGTGTCTTTCCAATTCATAGGAGAAGAATGATTGAGATCGAAGTGTAGGTTGTAAACAAACTTCTTGTTGGACTCAGTTGGAAAGTAAATTTTCTTCACCTCAGGATCTTCCTCGTGAAACCTTCGAACTCCTTGTTTGATCTCTTCAAGAACGGTTAAAGGAACACCATGGTTGATCACCTGGAAAAAACCCCAGTTCTCCTCTGCGTCTTTGATCTTTGAGACGATGACGTTTCTTGTGGATGTGTCGTAAATTTCTCCGAGATCGATGATCGGGACGGTGAGGTTTAAACCGGAGATATCAGAAGGTCTGTTGTTGGATAGAGAAGTTGATGGAGGTTGTGAAACTCTTAGTGTAGATTTACCCGCTGTGATTACGTAAGTTATTTTTTCTCCGCATGATTGTGCTCTCGACTTGAGGTTTAAATGTAACTACATCAACTAATTAATCGATTTTTCTTCATTCATTAATATTTTCTGTGTAGAACTGTTTATGTGATCTCTCAAATTACTAATCACACTAGCATTAATGCTTAGAAAGATAGAAGAACTGTTTTTAAAAAAACTTTGATGTTACAATGCAGAACTGATTTGATTTGAGGCTAAACCAACCAAGATATGCAACACTCCCCAAGATAATGAAAGCGAAATCAAGTCGACAAATAAAATGAGGTTGAAGGATCTAAAAGCTATTAAACCCGACATAGAGATCGTGGTAATTCATGGAGCCTCTAAAGAGGAAATTGTGGAATGTCCGAAGTGAGCATTGCCTCCTTACCATCAGCTACAACTTTTTGCCAGCTATATTGAATGATAAGTCTTGCATCCCTTGTTCTAATGCTTTTTCACCGATGCCTTTTGCACAACCTGATGTCCAGTCTCATTGCAGAAAGACATAATTGTCTTTAATAATTGTTCTAGATTTCTCTTGTTCTTTTTATGGTCCATGTAAATAAACAGTAAAAGTTTATGTTTCTTTTTTAAAATGGTATCATTTAGATCCTTTTCTCGTTGGCTTTCCTTAACTCGGAATAAACTCAATCCTTCTTTCAATGATTCCTTTCGTCCTTTTCTTTCATTTCTTCACCATTGGCTCAATTTTTATCCTCTTTATTTTTAAGTCTAACTCTTTTTCCAGCCCAGATTAGAATATAATAAAATAAAATATGGTCTAAATGACTTTGACCCCAAATATTAAAAGCTCTACACATTGCTTTTCTTGCAAGTTTAGTTAGGTTTTAGTTAGAAAAAATAGGCCCGAGTTTTGGGATGTCTCACAAACGTGGAAGTAAATAAATAAAGCGTAAATCCGTTTATTTGGTAAGTTAACAGGGCCGGTCCAGGGCCCAAGCAACCAAAGCTTAGGCCTAGGACAACACAAATTTTTGTATTTTTTCATGGACATCAAAAATGCATAAAAATAACTTTAAAAAATATTTATAAAATATTAAAGGCATAAAAACAAATTTGACATATGACATTAAAATTTATTGGACCGGTGCTGTAAGTTACTTAAGACCTCTTTATTACATTCATTCTTCTTATTGATCTAAGGAAATTTCTGATACAAAAATACATATATATCTAAATATCTTTAGACAAAGGCGTTTTTCCATCGAAGCCATTTGCAAGGTATCATGCAGTGTACTCCAGGATGGTAATGTCTCTAAACTTGGCAGGGTTTTCTTCTTACAGAAGTTCTTAGATTGGTCTGTAAACCGTAGAATTTGGAGACAAACTCGAGCTGAAAAAGCACGCAACTAAAATTCCAGGTCCTTCTATTTTCGGCCGTACCCTATGCTCCACGCTCGAGAACTTGTCGTTCATTTTCAGCTGCCAAAAACAACAACAACAAAAAAAATTCAATTTCTCGACAAAGATTCTGATTTTAGCTAAAAGAATGCACCAATTACGCATGAAATCACCGATGTTGACGACAAGTACTCCAGGAATAGGAGAGACATCGACCCAAATATCTTGATGAAGAACTTAAAGACCACCGATATGGTCTTGAAGAAGAAGTGTAAGGAAAGAGTTATCGATGTGCTTACTGTAGGACTTGTAAAAGCGGATAAGAAAATATGATTTGATAAAATCCGATACGATTGTGAAAATCAGATATATGTGAAATTAATTTGTGAAATACGATTTAATAAAACGATTTAAGAAGAAGATGAATGCGAAATTTGATCTCTTTCCTTAACTCAATAAAGCGTCCATAGTGCGACGGTTGTACGCTTTTTAATTCTAAGGATACAATCGTTTATAGACCGATTCACAACACAACGCAGTATCTACGTATACTCAAGAACAAAAAATTTGTTTCTGAAAGAGAAAAACGAAAATGAGAGAGAGTGAAACGTTTTTGGTTGTTGGTGAATAGCGATAAAAACGATCTGTTTTTTGATTTGTTGATCTCATATTTTTATCTGTTTTTTCTCTCAGATTTTTATCTGTTGTTTCTTAGATTTTTTTTATCTATTTTTACTCTGTCAACTTAAATTGTTCGCATTAAGGTTCTTATATAGGAAGTAGTGGGCGAGGAGATCACGATCTCTGTCGCAAAATCCGCATGCAATCAGATAGAAACTCGGATCTTCAAATTTTATTTGATTTAATTTTGATATAAAAGATTCCATAAAATCCGCATGCAATCTTGTAATATCTGAAATTTTATTTGATTCGATCTTAAAAAAATATTTATTTTGATGATTTTTAATTTATGTTTATTCTCTATTCACATTTACAACTTATTATAAGTCTAATGTCCAAAATATTTTTGATCCAATATTTAGTTATTATATAGTCCAACACTTACTTAAGCCCAAAGTTACGTCAGGTTACGGAAGAATCAATGAACTTCGGCTATTTCGGCGTCTGACGACTCCTTTTACTTCTGATGTCGTCAAGACAGAAGCTGTGTGTTCAATAAAACGTTCGGTTCTCCTAGATATTCTGCCATGATTTTTTTTGTTGGACTTTTTGTTTTTAGATGTGAATGGTGTACATGTATATATAGAGCTGAGGGGATGACGAAGAATATTCAGGTGAGATTAAAATAAAGACAGAAGTAGTGAAGATAAGAAGTGATAGCACTTGTTACGGAACTCATTGTTACAAAAAAAAAAAAGTAGTGAAGATAAGACGTGTTGTAAGTTTGTAAGCGTTCTTAGCTCTTTGATAAGAAAGTCGTTGTGACTATAATAGCTTAAGGGGACTACTTGTGCAAAGAAGAAGAAGATTCAAACTTCAAATGATCAAAGATCTGTCTTTTACGATTGTAGAATATTATTAAATAATTTTAAAAAAGAAAAAGTAAGATATTTGGGTATGGAGATCCCGTACATCTACCATCTGAGCTATGTTCCTTTTTGTTATACAGTCTCAATATTTTCCAAACTTGGTAGGGAAAACAAATTCGCATTTGAGTTGTAGATCGTCTAGGACGATGAATAAGTCCGAATAGAAAATAAAGTTTTTTTTGTCCTAAATGAAAACTAAAATTAGGTATATAAAAGTCTAAAAATGACTTGGCTGATCCAGGACAAACAAAATTAAAACCGGGTAAAAATTAAACTACAACAAACTTTTGGATTTAGACGGCAGATTTATGAATTTAGACTATAATACATAGTTGTTTAAACTATAACATATAGTTGTTTAAAAGTATTTTGCAGCTTCTTGGTAAGGATATCTCGTAACGTCTTTCTTTTCAGAGAATTAATCTGAATATCCACAGATTCTCAAAAACTTAGCTGATCATATTCTTCCAATCGAAAGAAAAATAGCTTATATGTAATCCACTATTATGGTTAGAGAAAACACCTCCATCGCAGGATGTTAACAAAGTTTTTTTTAAAAAAAATTAATAATAAAAAATAGAAAAAGAAAGAGAGAGAGTGTAAGAAAAATAAAAGATTTTTATTTAAGAGTTTTAAAAATTTATTTAGAAACGAGTTTTACACTTATCACTTGATGATTGATTGATTTAAAATAAAATAATTATAATTATATTATATTTTGTATTTTTTAAAAACTTTTTCAGGTTGTTACAAATGAAGATGTTCTTAGAAGTTCAGAGAAATCAATTCCATGTGATATACTAACTCAGTTCAGCACAATATAAAATTTAAATCTCTATATTTTTATGTGATTTGACAACTTCAAACATCTAACACAGATTGTTCACAAAGATTCTAAATATAAAAAATAAAAAAATAAAAACATTACAACCTCAAACATTTTTTTGCTTGAAAACACCTAAAGAACACACTCACAATTCCTCCTCTTCTACACCTTCTATGTCGATCATTTGATGTCAATCAAACTAAGATTAAGTACCACTCTAAGACTAGTTCCCTGAATTATATACAAAACTCTGCATAGCAAAATCCTTTTAAGAAAAATTCTAATGGCAACATTTGTATACAAAACTGTACACACCCAGCATCCGTACACCAGTGTAATAATTTAGTAGCACAAAAAAAAATCAAACATCACAGTCTTTGGAATTTTTTTTTTCTGGCTACAAGTGTACGACAACTATGAGCACTGATCCTTTGAAATTTGAGAAATCAGAGAAGGCAAAGGATTTGATAGTCTTGAATGTGGGAATCAACTTTTAAAGAAGATCAAACATTGTGAAACAGCAGCAGCTATATGTTCCATTTTCGACAGGTTGTATATGGAAACTTCATTGCTTAACCGCATCTACCTACAGCTCAAGTTTTAGAGCATCAGCAACGCTGAAATTTAACAGAGTATCATAAATAATATTATATTATTATTTTTATTATTATTTTATTGAATGAGTAAAAAAAAAGAGAAAAGAAAGAGAAAAAACAAAGAAAAATAAGAAAAAATAGGATGAGACGTCTCATAAGTCTCTTTCCACTGAGACTCTCAGACCAAGTCTCATTAATTTTCTATTTTTATTTTTATTTTTATGAGATGATATTCTAAAAATATCAGTGATACAGATGGTTTTATACTTTCAAGATGACTGACACAAATATGATCAACCTAAAGAGACGCTTAAGTATGGAAGAAAGACTCTCAGCTTGAATGAAGTCACAGGAGCAGCAAAATCTAAAGAGAGTGAATTGACTGAAAATAGAAGTCAGCAGAGGTGAATTGCAATCAAATTAATGGTTTAAGAAAAATAATAGTGACTGTTTTATTTGTAGAGATGAAGGACAATGGAAAAAAAAATTATCCTTACAAAAAGAAACTTATAAATTATGCCAATATTACAACAGAGCCTAAGTAATTCGCTAGTGTTAAGCATTAGCACTCAAAATATTACAAAGGAATGGGTTATAGATTTTGGTTGCTCACTCTACAGTACACTACACAAGGAAGTCTTGTTTGACTTCATGGAGTAAGATGATGGTAGAGTTAGTTTTGGAGAGAATTTTAACTCCTTTGAAGAGAAGAAGAAATAGTTTTGGGTTTTACTTGTTCAATGTTCTAAGATCGGCCTATAAAACCTGCTTTGTTCATTGATTTTCTTGGTTTATAAACAGAAAACTCACAAAATACGACTAATGCAAATAATAATAAATACTGAAAAATTGACTACTTGAAATAAAATATCGGGAAAGAACCTTAAATTACTATGGGTTTTCTTCTACTCGGTGTTAGACTTCATGCTCAGGCTCCTCTTGACATTACGTGAAGTCGTCTTGCATCCCATCATGCCCTCTCGCCGAAAAAGATTTTCTCTCTCCGTCGACAAATATACGAGCGAGCTTGATTAAGAGAAAGAAGAAGAAAAAGAGAGATAAGTTTCTTCTCATTTCTTGGAAGAGTTCTCTTCCCTTCTCTTATCATCTTCTCTGCTTGGCAAATATAAGTTTTTATGCTCTTGTTGTTCGTTTCTTTAAAGGAAATTACTTCGTGCTACTATCTAGAATTGAGAACACCCGTAGGCTCCTTTTCAAGCTGATTGTGGTTATTTTTCCCTTTTTGAGTATTATGCTTCGATCTTAATATCTCTTAGTCCTACATTTTGAGGTGAAAGAATTATATTCCTTTATAGATGTATCCACACATTCAGTGTATTTTTTTTTTTCGAGTTTTTAGTTTTTTTTTGGTTAGAGCTCTTTGTTCCTATGCTTATGGAGATAGCCATCCTACAGAAGGTATGTATAGTTAGAGAGACATCAACTCTACACGAAAATAAAATATTTTTCGTAATATTCATTGTTGTAGTTTTTATTTGTTGACTTGAAAGCCGCATATGTTAAGAAGCTACTCACATAGTCACATGTCACCTACCTGTTTTGATCACATTACTGAACTTAAACTAGGCATCTTTGTGGAATTGTAATAGGTTCATTGGCATTGGGTTTGATGGTTGTCCTCCAGCTAAAGAGTTGGTTCTAAAGCTTGATCTGGCCAATGCACATCTATCTTCTAAATTATGGGTAACTTTGTCTAACATAGATATAAACGACTTTGTTGTGATGTTCTTCCCTCTTGTGCTCTCTGTCTATTTCTATATGTATCTTTCTTTGATCTTTAAAGGTGAGACAAGTTGGTCTTACTATTGCTACCCTGATAGCAATCGGAGGCTTACTCTTTGGTATCGTAATTTTTTTTGGGGCTTATCTGGTTGGGCTTCTTCTTGTTCATCCCATGTTTCCAAATTAAAGAAAAAGAGATTCTAAGCTTGCCGCTTGTTTTACATTAAAGTCTTAATTTTTTTTTTTTTTTCAAGCTTTTTTACTCTGTGGTTGTCAGTCCTGTTCTGTAAGATCTCTACAACTACGGACCTCAGAACGTCACTTCTCTACTTTTTGGATAGAAGTCTTATGTTTGTTCAGAACTTTTTAATTTATCGTAATCTCAATAAACTGGTGACTTTTGTGTTTGCACTAGGGTGCAACGCTCTATTTGTTGAAACGAACGAAACGCAGCTTTACTTAGAGCCTTTAAATCTTTCAATCTTACAAAGCCAAGCTCTCATCCAGTATGAGAATAGACAAATTATTCGATAAAATAATCTCATTCCTTTTGTTATTGCAGAACGTCGCAAATTTTGGAGCATTTTATCTTTATTTTTTGGAATGAAGAACTCGTCACCCTCTAAGAGGAATCCGAGGAAGACAACTTCTAAGCCGGAAGCTTCTAAGACCAGAAAACTGACACAGATTGTGGAAGTCACAGGAGCTTCCAAATGGGATATTCTGAGGTTGTCGTTTCTTCGGTGGATGAGTTGATAGATAAGCTCAAAAACAAAGCTTATATAATTTGAAGAAACAAACCTTATGTCTTTATACCAATCTGCTATAACAAACCTTGTCGGTGGATGAGTTGATAGATAAGCTCAAAATGTGAATCTTTTTACTTAAAACGTCTTGTTACATTGTTCCAGGTGCATTATCATACACAAATATCTGACAAGTCTTTCTTTTTTCATACCTTAAATTTAGACAACTGTAATTTTCCATCGAACCCGCTCGCAAGGAACCCTGCGGTGTATTCTGGTATGGTGATATCTCTGTACTTGGCAGGGTTTTCTTCAGACAAAAGTTCCTTGATTGGTCTATAAACCGTAGGATTAGGAAATAGACTTGAGCTAAAGAAGCACGCAACTGAAATCCGCGGTCCATCTATGTTCGCCTTTACCCTATGTTCCACGCTAGAAAACTTTGTAGGAGCTATAAAACCGGATAAGAAAATACGATTTGATAATTTGTAATATAAGGAGAAATCAATTTGTAAAAACACGATTTATAAAACGATTTTTATGAAATCCAGAAAGGAGGCGAGATGTCTCTTTCCTTAACTCAATAAAGCGCCCGTAGTGTGACGGTTTTAATACGCCTTTTGAATCCCATGATACAACCTTTTATAGACCGATTCGCAACACTCGAATTCGGAATCTGCGAACACTGTATCTACGATATACTCAAGAGCAAGAATCGTTTCTGAAAGATAGAAACGAATATGAGAGAGAGATGAACCTTTTCTGTGAATTTAGAGAAAGCAAAGAGTTTTTAGGGTTCTAGAGATTTCAAGAATTCTCAGGATATTCAGGATACTCGGGGATACCCAAAATGATTGCTTTAGCTCTCTATTTATAGGGAAGAAGTGATTAGGGGGGTTTCGAGATAAAATCTCGACTTTCAACGAAATCCCGAAAATTCCGCAAGCGGTTATAACCGTTTTGACTGGAATATTCGCGGATTACGATGAGATTTTGAACCCGATCGATCGATCCAAAAATCAGATCGATCGATCCTGTAGGCGATCGGTCGATCCGGAATGTACCGGTCGATCCTGGAATTTCACGTAAAACGAGATCGATCGATCTGGTTTAGATCGGTCGATCCCAGAAACTCACGCAAGAAACCATCCGTAGCACGCGATCGATCGATCCAGAAGAGGAACGATCGATCCTGGAAATGTTCGTGAGGATGGATCGATCGGTCCAGTAAGGATCGGTCGATCTCATTTTCAGTCGCCAAAAATAGGACTCCTCGACGACGAGACATTCCCAAAGCCCAAAGCCCAAAGCCCAAAGCCCAAAGCCCAGAGCACAGAGCACAGAGCACGAGCACGAGCACGAGCACGAGCACGAGCACGAGCACGAGCACGAGCACGAGCACGAGCACGAGCACGAGCACGAGCACGAGCACAAGCGAGCGGCGGTGGTGGTGGTGCGCGCGTGTGGATCCCTTGGTTCTCCCCATAAACCACTTTGACACTTAGTGACTTTGTTCCATATATATGCAAGTGGAAAAAGTTCCTTCTAAGCAATGTGGGACTTTCTTAAGTTCCACTTATTCCCTAATGGGTCTAATTTTTAAGCTCATTTCATATTCACATTATCAACATGTTTCAAGCCCAATGTGCTTAATAACATTTTGGTCCAACAATCCCCCACATGAATAGAAATGACTCTAAACTGAGGGTGACTTTGAAAGACTCTTTAGGATCGAGAAAGCTAAAAGAAAGACTTTCTTGAGTATAAACGAAAGATAACCGTATCTGATTTGGTTGCATTTTTCAGCATTGAACCAATCATAGTTGATATCTGTCGGGTTTACAAGGCCAGGGGGTGAACATGATGTCTTGAACCACCCGGATTTCTAGTGTAAACCGAGACAACAGATATAACGCGGTTATATTTCTCGTAGAACTTTTTGTTCTCTTGTTGTGTTCGTTTTGGCCATGAACAGCCTGGTTTTTCATGAGTGAACTTGGAGAATACAGCCTTTCATTTATTCTCCTAGAAACGGCCCCATTTCACACTCACAAGGTGATCTTTCATATTTGTATTCTTTTTCCCGAAGTGATCTGCTTTACTTCATTGGGTTAGAATATATGAATTCATTAAAAGCCAATGCTTAACCTATATAAATGCAGATAACACTGTTGTCATCTTTAGGAACTGGGTAGAAACAAAAGTTTCACAGTGTTTATTTTAGACTTAATTTGACTTAGTTGTCCCTTTGAACCTATCAAAGCATGTAGGTGGGGTTACCATCAAATCTCATCTTTAGTTCATAGGCTTTAAACCCATTCCTCTTGATGATTTCAAAACTTGATCTCGTGTCAGACCTTTTGTGAAAGGATCTGCAATATTATCAGCTGATTTTATGTAATCGAGTGAGATTACACCACTTGAGATCAGTTGTCTAATGATCTTATGTCGTCTACGTATATGACGTGACTTGCCATTGTATAACTTATTGTTTGCACGAGCTATAGCCGATTGGTTATCACAGTGTATGCGTATTGATGACACTGGTTTTTCCCACATCGGTATATCTTCCAAGAAATTGCGAAGATGCTCGGCTTCTTCTGCGGCTTTGTCTAATGCAATGAATTCTGATTCCATTGTTGATCTAGCCAGAAGCGTTTGTTTGCAAGATTTCCAGGATACCGCAGCACCTCCAAGTGTAAATATATAACCACTTGTTGATTTTGAGTTTTTGGAGTCGGATATCCAGTTGGCATCACTGTATCCTTCCAAAACTGCAGGTTCGGAACCATAGTGCAACCCATAATTTTTGGTAAACCTTACGTAATTTAATACTCTGGTTATAGCTTTCCAATGGGTGTGTCCTGGATTGCTCGTGTACCTACTTAGTACATTCACTGAGTGTGCTAGATCTGGTCTTGTACAATTTGTCAAGTACATTAGACTTCCGATCACTCGAGCATATTCATTCTGTGATACAGGTTCACCTGAATTTTTCGTCAGATGAAGAGTAGTATCTACAGGAGTTTGCGCGGTTCCACTTGAATAGTCTTTAAATCTATCAAGTACCTTTTCAGCATAATGTTCTTGGGATAATATGTATCCGCCAGGATGTCTAGTGATTTTAATCCCTAGAATCACATCAGCCAACCCCAAATCTTTCATATCAAACTGTCCATGCAACATGGTTTTAGTCTGATTGATGATATCGTTGTTGCTGCCTAGGATAAGCATATCATCTACATATAAACATAGCATGACATAAGCATTTTTCGTAGTCTTCGAATAAATGCACTTATCGCTTTCATTTATGCTGAATCCATTGGACATCATTACGCTGTCAAATTTTTCATGCCATTGTTTTGGAGCTTGTTTCAGTCCATACAGCGATTTCACCAGTCGACATACTTTATGTTCTTGTCCTGGTACAACATACCCTTCGGGTTGTTTCATATATATCTCTTCTTCTAAATCTCCGTTTAGAAATGCAGTTTTTACATCCATCTGGTGAATTTCCAGATTTCGTAATGCTGCAATGCTTACGAGATTTCTAATAGAAGTTATTCTCGACACTGGAGAATATGTATCAAAGAAGTCTAAACCTTCTTTTTGGCGGAAACCTTGAACTACAAGTCTTACCTTGTATTTATCAATTGCGCCATCGGTTTTTAATTTGGTTTTAAAAATCCATTTACAACCGAGAGCTTTGAACCCTTCCGGTAAATCGGTTATGTAAAACGTATGGTTTTGCATAATGGAATCGAACTCACTTTTGACGGCTTCCTTCCAATAAGGTGCGTCTGGCGTAGACATTGCTTCAGCGAAGGTCTTTGGTTCGTTTTCAGTGAGTAAGATCATTAGAAAATCGTCACCAAAGGTTTTTTCCTTCCGAGCCCGTTTACTACGCCTGGGTTCAATTTCAGCAACTTCTCCATCAGGAGTGCTTGCGTCGCTTGCGTTTCTTTCTTCCCTATTCCGCTTAGGGGTTAATTTATCCTTACAAGGAAAAATATTTTCAAAGAAGTACGCATTTCGCGATTCCATTATTGTATTTACATGGATATCCGGTATATCTGATTTGTGAACCAGAAACCGATAAACACTACTGTTGTGTGCATATCCAATAAATATACAATCAACCGTTTTTGGTCCAACTGTGACCTTTTTAGGAAGCGGTACTGCAACTTTTGCTAAGCACCCCCACACTTTCAGGTATTTGTATGAGGGAACCGTTCCTTTCCATAATTCATATGGTGTTTTTCCCGTCACTTTGTTAGGAATCTTATTAAGAATATAATTAGAAGTCATAAGAGCTTCCCCCCACATGTTCTGGGTTACGCCTGATTCTTGCATCATGGCATTCATCATTTCCTTTAGAGTTCGGTTTTTTCTTTCCGCAACTCCATTGGATTCAGGTGAGTAAGGAGCAGTTGTTTGATGAATGATTCCATTTTCTCTGCAGAATGCATCAAACTGTCCTTCATATTCTCCACCTCTATCACTCCGAACTATTTTAATGGTTCTTTCGAGTTGATTTTCAACCTCTAGCTTATATTCCTTGAATTTATCAAGAGCCTCACTTTTGCTCTGTAACAAGTAAATATAGCAATATTTTGTGCAGTCATCAATGAATGTCACAAAATACTTCTTACCACCTCTTGTGGGTAAGTACTTTAAATCGCACAAATCTGTGTGGATTAATCCTACAGGTTCAGTATTTCTCTGGACTTGTGGTGATGGTCGTTTTGTAAGTTTCGCTTGTACGCAAACTTCACATTTGTCTTTACTTTGTTTGCATTTTGGTATTAGGTTTGAATTCATTAATCGGTTTAACGATTTATAATTCACATGTCCTAACCGTTCATGCCAAATATCAAAAGACTCGACCAAATAAGCACGCGATCGATCGATCCAGAAGAGGAACGATCGATCCTGGAAATGTTCGTGAGGATGGATCGATCGGTCAAAGCCCAAAGCCCAAAGCCCAAAGCCCAAAGCCCAAAGCCCAGAGCCCAGAGCCCAGAGCCCAGAGCACGAGCACGAGCACGAGCGGCGGTGGTGGTGGTGGTGCGCGCGTGTGGATCCCTTGGTTCTCCCCATAAACCACTTTGACACTTAGTGACTTTGTTCCATATATATGCAAGTGGAAAAAGTTCCTTCTAAGCAATGTGGGACTTTCTTAAGTTCCACTTATTCCCTAATGGGTCTAATTTTTAAGCCCATTTCATATTCACATTATCAACATGTTTCAAGCCCAATGTGCTTAATAACATTTTGGTCCAACAAACTTGTCGTTCGTTATCACCTGCAAAAACAAAATATCTCAAATATTTTTGGTAAAGAGACTGTTTAATTTAAAAGAATGCACAAAAATTGGGGTTTGCTTGCCTGCATGAAATCACCAATGTTGACGACAAGAGCACCAGGAACAGGAGTTACATCGACCCAATAATCATGATGAAGAACTTGAAGACCACCGATTTGGTCTTGAAGAAGAATTGTAAGGAAAGAGTTATCGGTGTGTTTACTTATGCCCAAAGTTAGGTCAGGTTGTGGGCAAGGTGGGTAGTAATGGCAGAGCATAAACAAACCCTTAAGACAAGCCATCTTCTTAAGTATCTCAGAGTCTAAACCTAAAGCTTCAGAGAGAAGTTGGAAGAGTGAAGTTCCTAATTCCATTACATGCTTCGAGTAATCCAGCACAGCATCCCTAATATCATCATTTATTCATAATAAATTATAGGAATCATAACACTTGGAAACAAAATTACAATTTACGTAAGCTTTACCTGCAAGCTACTGGGATTTCCTCTGGATTTGGAGGCTCTGGAGCAATGTAACAAGTGAAAGAGTCTCTCCAATTCAAAGGAGAAGATTGATTATAAGTATCTTCGAAGCTGTTACTGTAGACAAATTTCTTGTTGGACTCGGTTGAAAAGTAATTTTTTTTCACCTCAGGATCTTCCTCGTGAAATCTTCTAACTGCTTGTTTGATATCTTCAAGAACAGTTAGAGGAACACCATGATTGATCACTTGAAAAAAACCCCAATTCTCAGCTGCGTCTTTGATCTTTGAAACGACGTCTTTTCTTGCTGATGTGTTGTTGATTTCTCCGAGGTCGATGATCGGGACGGTGAGGTTTAAACCGGAGATATCAGAAGGTCTGTTGTTGGATAAAGTAGAAGAAGAGTAATGGAAAATTCGAGGAACTTGGGTTATTTCGGCGTCTACGAGTCCTTTCACTCCTGATGTCGTCGAGACAGAAGCTGGGAGGTCGATTTTTCCTGTTTTTTCCGTCATGATTGTGTGGCTTTTCAGATTTGAAGGTCATCTGGGGATATATGGATGAGAGACTGAAAGGAAGAAAAAGAAATATGTTTGTGTCTTAAGGAATCAATTAAAGACAAGACAGAAGATAAGATAAGGTAAGAGAAGATAAGTCTATGTGGGACCCTTCTAACACAGTCTTCGTGAAATGAATTGTCTTCGAGAGCGATGTGTTGTTGTAACTTGTGAGAAGAAGAGATGAAGAAGCGAAGAAGATGAAGAACCGAAGAAGATGAAGAAGCATCAGTCATTTTTTACATTATTTTGGCTTTGATTGGTAACCCGCGGATAGAAGTGTCAAACGGGTTGGCCCGCGTTTATACGGACCGTCCTGCAGCGGGCCTTGATTACAGTTGGACAGTGCGGGTTAGCCCGTCGCGGGCGGCGGTCCGTAAGAGGATGTCCAAGCCCACCCCACTAAATCTATGCAGTTTTGCAGTCGGCCCGCGGGCTGAAGATGATGAAGTGTGGATTTGTCATCATCATTGTGTATTAGATCCTTAAGAAGATAAAAAATGCTTATTCTAACATGAGGCCCAATGCTCTTCCCTTATTACATCTCGCAAAGCAGATAAAATGGCCTCACGTACCCCAGAATCTGCAGTCTGATACATATAAAAGATTTTATAAACAAATAAGAAGTAGATTGAAAATTCAATAAATTATGCATTTGCTGCTACAAGATGCATAAGTATCTGGAAACTCGTCATAAGTCACCAACTAATGGGTTTGATCTTTGAAGCTAAATCAGTCAAATATTCCACAGGGAAACATCAAAATTGGCTTCTTTTTCCAGATCCTGAGTACATTTCAAAAGAAAAATATAGAAATTTACCGATGTTGTCCTTAAGATCATCATTATCATCAAATTTTCCGCGAGCTAATGAATATTCAATCTCAGAGCAACTGGGTCTCAATGCAATGACATGAAATACCAAATATCCATCGTGTCTGAAAACAACAATATCGCCAATACGAAGATCATGAGCTGTGATCAATTCTTTCCAACCTCCGGTGAGTCTCCCGCCATTGATTTCCACTTCCCAAGTCGTATCTGAAGCATCGGACCTCAATTTGGCAGTCTTGTGTTTGTTTCTTCTTTCAATATGCTTTGAGAAGAAGGCTACAGGAATTATCTGCAACAACATGCAAAAGAATTTGTTTTTTTTTAAATGAAACCATATCTCACAATAAACATTACTCGGTGAAGAGGAACAGAGACAAGAGTAGAACCAGGTGAAAGTGAAAAGTGGGAAGAAGAGACTGGAAAAAAATGTGGATTTGTCGGAGATTGAAGAACCGCCATTGTCGAAAACTCAAGTATAAATCACTGAAAATTATCTCTTTGGCAGAAGAAAATTTACCAAATATTTTTTACATTCTCAGAAAAAAACAGTTGAATTTTCTATTGAACAAAACCCTTTATTTTATGGGTTGAACCGCCAAACCCACAACCCGCCCGGGCTAGACCACAATACCCGCAAACCGCCCGAGTCATACCCGCCAGACCCGCAAAAGTTTGGACAAAAAAATTAGTGTCCAAGCCCGCCCCGTAGTGGGCCTATACGGACTGAACCCGCGGGTTACGGGCTGGATTGACACCCCTACCCGCGGAATGGTGGAATTGCGTTTAAAAACGCGATTCCGCGATAATTTTGCCAATCAGAAAAACTTGTGGAATAGAAAAAAAATACAAAAACGCAAGTTTGCGTTTTCGCTGAAAAAAATACAAATTTTTTTCATTAAGCAGAAAAATGAGTATATAGTAGATTTTTTTACGGAATCAAATTTTTGTAATTATTTAATTACATAATAATAATATTTTATACTTCTAAATAAATACTAATAAAAATTTTAATTATAAATATAATTGTTTACAATAAAATTATTTTAAACTGTTAACTAAAAATATTCAAACTAATAACAAAAAATTCTAAAAAATAGTAATAGTCACACTATATTAAATAGATACAAATTTGCATAAAATATGAGAAAATCAAATAAAATAGAACAAAAAACGCTTTTAAACATCTTATATAATAGAATATAAAGAGTTATAAATAAAACTATGATATTTGATTTTTTAAAGTCATAAGATATAAATGTATTTATTATAAATATACTAAATATAAGTTAACTAACTACAATTAGAAAATTAAGTTTTCTAATAATATTTAATAGATTTATTTTTATAATAATTAGTTCAATTATAATTTCTAATAATATTTAATAGATTCCGTCATTCCGCAAAATCTATCAAATCACACAAAAATTTTATTCCACAATTCTCATTCCGCATGTATTAAATTATTTCGCAGCTTTTTTTATTTTTCCACAATTCCACAAATGTTACCAATTAAAATTTTGACTTCCATAAATTTAGAAGAATGGAATTAGGAAAAAAAAAACTTGCATGCTAAGCGAGCGCTCTACCATATGAGCTACATCCCTAATTGTTTGCTTAAATCATTAGATATTTATATTATCTTAAATTTTGTACAAATATCCAAACAGAGTTTTTTTTTCTTTTTAACACATAACAGAGTTTTTGTTATTCGTTAAAATTTAACATTTATAATTTTATAAAATAATTACATCGACAAAATCGTACATATAATAATACAATTTCCCAATTGGTTCGCTTTCCGGAAAAAAAAAAACAGGTAAAAGCACCGATGAATTAGATCGTGGGATGCAGTTTTTGGTTGGGAGTTAAAAAGAAATAAATCCGACAATGTTTTTAATGTTAAATAAATAAACCAAAACCAGAAGAACCGAACTCTTCTCCTTCGCCCGAAGAAGCAGATTCCCCTCTCAACCTACGTCGACAAATCTACGAACGAGCTTGGAAGAAGTTCACATCTGAGATATGGGTTTCTTCTCCTTTCTTGGAAGAGTTCTCTTCGCTTCTCTCTTCATCCTCTCTGCTTGGCAAATGTGAGTTCTTGTTTTTTCCTCCTCCGTTCTGTTCTCATGTTTCTCCTGTGCCTTGATAGGAGTGCTTGAGATTGTCTGCCAAAATGAATTTTCAGATCTAATCTAGAAATTGAGAAGCTTTGTATGATTTTTTTGGATTTGGTCTAACGCATATCTAGGGTTTCAGAAAATCGAATGCTTAGCTTTATGATGATCTATCAAGCTTGGATTTTGACTACTTTTTTCCGTCTGAGTATGATGTTTCGATCTGGATCTGAGACGTATATCGAGCTTGAATACATTTACTCAATGTCTCTGAATACGTTGTATTTCATGTCGTTACTGCAGATTAATCAAAGTTTGAGTCTTTGTTGATAAAATTGTATATGATATTGTTTGGCCATGGTTGATCAAAGAGTTGGTCTCTCTGAGTTCTTCATTTTGAAATGTATATTGAGCCAAAGTTTGAGTCTTTAGCTTTTGTTTTTGTCGTAGCTCTGTTGTTCATATAATTATGGAGATGCGAGGACCTTTGGTTATCCTCCAAATATTGTGTTTGTTTGGTTACTCCAATATAAATTGATCTAGAGAGAGCTAAACTGAAGACAATCATAAATTTTTGCTTGTTTTATTGACGATAGCCATATGGTATGAAGCTACTCAAATCAGATATCCTCTCACTTTTTGACCATATTACTAAATTCGAACTACGGCATCTTTGGGGACTTTTGATAGGTTCAATGACTTTGGAGTTGATGGTGGTCCTGCAGCTAAAGAGTTGGCTCCAAAGATTGATCTGGCCAAGGCACATCTATCTTCGAGATTAGGCGTGACTTTGCCTAGCGTAGAGGTAAACGACATGGTTTTGATGTTATTCTCTCTATCTATCTCTATATGGGTCTTTTTATGACATGGAGAATGAGTTTCTTTCATAGGTGAGACGAGTCGTTGTTACTATTATTGCCTTGAAAGGAGCTGGAGGGTTACTCTTTCTTATCGGAAACATCTTTGGTGCTTATCTTCTGGTTAGGCTACTTCTTTTCTCATCACATGTTTACTAATAAGGGATGTAAAAGTTTTGCTCATTGTATGACTTCAAAATCTCATTTTATTCTGTTGGTTTCAGGCTTTCTACTTGGTGATTGTCAGTCCTATTTTGTATGATTTCTACAACTTCGGACCTGAGGAACGTCACTTCTCTCCTTTGTTGACTGAGTTCTTGCAGGTTTGTCCAGAACTTTTTTTTGTGTGTCAATTATCGTAATATCAAGACACTGGAGACTTGTGTTTGCATTACGGTTCAAAGCTCTATTTGTTAATCGAACAGAACATTCATTATATGAAAATGGACAATGATTCAATAATTATTCTCACTCCGTTTGTTATTACAGAGCGTTGCACTCTTTGGAGCATTGCTCTTCTTTATTGGAATGAAGAACTCAACACCCTCCAAGAGGATCCTGAAGAAGAGGACTCATAAGCCGAAAGCTGCTTAATGTCTTATGGGTTGCCACGAGCAGTACCATTGGTTTTTCATTTTTGTCCGGACAAAATCGTTTCTTTAGCACTTTGATTTTCTTTTTGTTGTAGGATTCTTAGATTAGTTCTTGACATTTATCTTTTGCTTTGATTTTTATATTGGAGATCTTGGAGTTTTGATTTGTTGAAACTTGAACCATGCGGCTATGGAAGAACGATTTCAAGACCTTGCAAATTCAAATTATAAAAAAACTTCATAAAAATAATAGCTCGACTGATGAATGGCACATAGAACCAGCATAATTAGTTCTCGTTACTTTTGAATGGTCAGACATATTCCTATTGAGTGGAGAGAGAAGCTGAGTTGATGTTGAAGCCCTAGTCATATATTCTAACTCTTTCATCATCTTATTTCGATATTTCTGGTTGCAGGACGTTTTTATGGTGACTCCAGCTCTATTCAGACACTTAGATTTGGCAAGAATGTATCTTACTGTTTCTTTCTCTTTGCCTCTTCCTCCATATCCTTTCTACTCAAAGATCTCGAGATCAGTTGACAAACATCGAGGAACAGAACTCGGTTGGTTCCATGAAAGCAGGAAATCATCTGGAAGTTGTGTACGCATCTCTTTAAGTTGTTTAGACATCTGTACTTAGCAAGAAGTGATATAATAGGAATCACATCAAAATTGCATGAACGAGGGTATAAACCTGGTCTATTGAAAGAACTTTTAACTTAGGAGCAAAAGCATTGGTGGTTACAACAGTCAAAGTCATGTAGATCAAAGAGTTATCTCACACTCCTTAAGCTAGGAGAAGATAATGGTGATACAAGACGCAATCTGCAACACACAAGTCGATGCTGAAAATGTGATCCTAACAATAAAAAAAAACTATTGAGTTTGAAAGACAGCATCTCTGTTGAAGATACCATACCTAGACGAAAGTTGTTTGGTATGTACACACCTCGGTCATGTAGCTTATCATTGCAAATTGTTTGGCACTGTTGGTCCAAACACCCTGACTTGATGAACCCAACCGACAAGTTACAATTCATACATTGCTAGGCAGGTGCAAAGGCACGAACCTTCTTCATCACAGTAATCTCCAATAAAATCCGAAAATGTCGATGAACACCTCGTTGCGCAGTCACTGCATGATCCTCCTAATGCTGTCTGACAGAACGTATCTGGTATTACACTTAATACAACCTCCTATGTCTATGAAGACGGAAACATAAGTTAATCAACATTAAGTAATATTTCTATATAAAAAAAGGAGAAGAAGTAGTTTTTTTCTGGATGCCTTTTTTCTTTAATGAAGAGAGAAATGGAGACATGCATAATTATCTTCAAACAAGACCATTCAAGTTTATCAAAAGCCCTTAGAAATATCTTCTACCAAATGTTGTGTATGAAGAGTATGCATGAGCTCATGCACTATTAACACATTATCAGTAATCAGTCTATCAGGGATAAAAAGTCGATTGATTTTCAGAAATAATATTGCGTAGGCATAGCTTTAGTCTTTCTGCTAGTATTTTCGAGATGATCTGGTGAGCAACATTACTCAAGCTAATGGATCTATAATCTTTAATCATAAATGGAGACTCAACATTAGGGATTAAACATTCATTGGCATAATTAATGGTAGGTTCTAAACGACTATACACACCCCTAATTGTTATTTTTTAATATTAAAAATCATGTGGCATAATGGTAGTTACATTTGCATTTATTACATTAGATCTGGGGTTCGAACCCAGCACCCCACATGTTATTGGAAGATATTAAAACAATAGAATATGTTGACAAAAAAAAAAAGAACGATTTTTTAACATTGGATTTGATTGTACAGTTTATTTTATGTGAATTTTTTTGAATTATAATTTATAAATAATATACACATGATTTTTTGTTCAAAGTTTTTAAATCTACTAAAATTCATAAACCAAAAATCCCCACCTTTGTTTTTCCACTTCGGTAATATCTCTTCTTGCTCCATCTTCCCTAAACCCCAAAAAACCCAAATTTAACTTCAAGCTTTGCGATCTGATTTAAGTTTTCAAATTTCCCTGTGTAATCAAAACCCTAATTCGACAACAGCAGCGAAGAATCAATCTCTTCATCCACCGTCAAATGGTATATATATTCTTCTTCCCAGTGTACCCTCTTCCCCCCGAAAGCCAAATCCGATTCTCTGATGCATAAAGTTTTTATTTTTATATGTTTATCAATCGCAGGATTACTTAAAATCCGTTGTCCCATCTCAGCTTGTATCTGAACGAGGATCTAACCTCGTTATCATCAACCCAGGTGCTTCCTCTCTCTCTCTCTCTATCTCTCTTTCAAATTTCAATTCCTATTAACAAAAGTTTTGAGCTTTTAGGCTAACGGATTGGTGCTGGTTTTGATTAGGGTCTGCAAATGTAAGAATAGGACTAGCTAAACAAGAAACACCTTTCAATGTCCCCCATTGCATTGCTAGGCACAACACACAAACCGGGAAACCAAACGTTCTCGATCAGGTTTTCGTTAACTTTTTATTCAAAAGACTTTTGCTTTTCACTTGTTGCTCTTTTGATTCCTTTTAATGAATTTTGAAGGTGTGTTCTTTATGAAATTATCCAGATGATTAATACTCAGGTCACCACTAGTCAACACGTTGAACGTGAGAGAGCTTACAATACTGTAAGAAAAACTATGTGGTTTTGCTTCTGTCACTAGAATTTTACTTCTTGGTGTTGATTTTGCTTTCCTTTTTCTTTTGGTTTTATTGAAAGACGGCATCTCTGTTAAAGATACCATACCTGGACGAAAGTTCTTCTTTTGGCTCTGCATCACGCAAGGTAAGCTTAATACTTTGCTGATAATAAGTTTTTTGCTCCAAGTTGTTTCTTCAAAGAGTACGATATTATTCACCTTAATGTGTGAAATCTGATTGTTCTTGCTATTTTGGTTATAAACTATGCAGATGGGGAGGATCGATGGATACAATCAACCAAGTACTACTACGAAGAAAGATGCGGTCTTTACTTGGACTAATGTGTATGAGGATGATCATAGTCTGCCTTCCACACTAGGTGTCATTCTAACCTTTCATTCGTCTACTACAATTGAATTTTGCTTTAATTGAACTTATTTTATGATTAGTTTAGCTTCTCCTTGTACCCCCAGCGGAAGTAGTGGATTTTTCTTTATCAGTTAAATATGCTTATACCATACGCAGATTTGTATCTGATATATACAATAAGGTTTATATTTTTTATATACACCAATTGGGCAGAAACTTCTGCTGATAGAAGCGAGGTCAGCGCAACTAGAGCTGGTCATGATGTTACTGACTCTAAAGATTCTGGTGAGAATAAGCGGAAGTATAGGAAGATGATTTTTGGGGAAGAAGCTATGACAATATCTCCTAAGGAACCATATAGCATACACCGTCCTATTCGTAGAGGTCACTTCAATGTTTCGCCACACTATTCAGCGCAACAGGTGTATATATATATTTTTCAGTATTGCTTTCTCCGTACTTTGTGGAAGGAATCTTCTGGTTACTTACTTGATGCTTCTACTATTCCAGGTTTGTGAGGACTTAATCGCTATCTGGGACTGGGTTTTATTAGATAAACTTCAGATAGTTCACAGTGAGAGAAACAAGTATTCTGCTGTTCTTGTTGTCCCGGGAACATTTGACAGCCGCGGTAAACTTGTTATGCCTATTGCAACCTTAATGTTCAGTTCCATCTAAAGTGTGTATATTCTGATTTGGCTTGCTGATATTGTCAGAGATAAAGGAACTGCTAACTATTGTGCTGAGAGACCTACGCTTTAACTCAGCAGTGATCCACCAAGAAGGTCTATCTGCCATTTTTGGGAATGGTTTGTCAACGGCTTGTATTGTAAATCTGGGAGCCCAGACAAGTACAGTTGTTTGTATTGAGGTATTAACAGAATACGAGAATGTCTAGCTGACATCTTTATGCTTTTATAACTGTTTGATTTGTGTTGTTAGGACGGAGTCTCATTGCCAAATACTGAAAAGATTTTACCTTTTGGAGGAGATGTAAGGATATATTAATTGTTTCCCTTTTCTATTTCTAGATGTGGTACATTGCATACTAAAATTTTTTCGTCTACATATAATTTTCAGGATATATGTAGATGCCTTCTATGGATTCAGAGGCATTACCAAAGCTGGCCAAAAATCTGCACAGACGTTTTGGCAAAGCCAATCGATATGCTGATGCTTAATCGACTCAAGGAGTCATATTGCGATACTAGAGTTAGTTTGATTATCTTTATTGTTTTGGTCTCTTCATAAGGAATGTTGAAACTAATATACTCTTTTACATACACAGGAAGGAGAACTTGAAACAGTTGCAACAATTCATTCTTACGAGGATGGCATGCCAGCTGTGCCTCACAAGACAAATCTCACCTCACTTAACGTAAACACAAAAACAAGATCAACTCATGATTCTGTTAAATGCTCTTTTTTTGTTTTTAGTAGTGAAAATATATATATATTTTCTCTGGTTATATCAGGTTCCGCCAATGGGTTTGTTTTATCCTAACCTTCTTGTCCCTGAAGTGTATCCCCAGCCACCACGTACATGGTCAGAGTCAATCCTTCCCATATCCATTTCTTCGGTGATAGTTTTGGACCGAGAGATACTCAATTTTAAACATTTTGCATATCGTTTAGGTTCCAAGACCACGAGAATATGTTGGAGGAAACATGGAACATGGACTTTGCAGGTGGTGGTAATATGGGATTACCAGTGTGGGATAGTTTTGCAGTTTCCCCTTCGAAACCAAAGAAAGAAGAGAAGATTGGTCTTGCTGAAGCCATTACAAGCAGCATTCTCTCTGCTGGTATATGTTATCATGTCACCTCTCCTGCTTAATATCAGAAGGCAACGACACCTAACAAAAAGACCCTTTTCTTTTTGACTCGCAGGACGCATAGACCTTCAGCGAAAACTATTCTCCAGCATACAATTGGTAAACCGTTTTTTCATCAAAAGACTCATTTTCTCCATTATAATTTCTTGAAACAATTGGTTTTACTTCTTCTCAGATTGGTGGTGTTGGTTTGACTAAAGGTCTTGTGTCAGCCGTGGAAGAAAGGTTTGTTCATTTCCTTTAAAACCATTTTGCATCTCTAAGATTCACAGTTCCAAACAGATTGTTTTTGATGAAGTAATGTTTGTGTCGTCCTTCTCTCGTCGGTGACTTAGAGTTCTGCACACGATACCTCCAACAGAAGCCATTGACACTGTGGAGGTTCTGCAATCAAGAATGGACCCAACATTCGTATCTTGGAAAGGAGGAGCGGTACGTTCCGCTGTTTTGCATTTGTTTTACCAGAATATGTTGAGATATATAACTGAAAAATGGTGTTTGTATAAAAATTGGGAGACAAGAACAGATATTGGGAATCTTGGATTTTGGGAGGGAGGCTTGGATACACAGAAACGAGTGGATGGAAAATGGGATACGAGTAGGGAGTGCGAAGAAGTACAGAGACTCTTATTACATTCAAGCGCAAGCAATTTGTTTCATCAACTCCTAGTGTTGTCTATGTTGTTAAAAGACTCTTTTCTATGTACACGAGAGAGAGAGAGAGAGAGAGAGAGAGAGAGAGAGAGAGAGAGAGAGAGAGAGAGAGAGAGAGAGAGAGAGAGAGAGAGAGAGAGAGAGAGAGAGAGAGAGAGAGAGAGAGAGAGAGAGAGAGAGAGAGAGAGAGAGAGAGAGAGAGAGAAAAAATATTCAAGATTATAAATTTGTGTACTTAAATGAAAAAAGTAACGTTGAGTATCTTTGTGTTTTCGTCCCACATCGAGAAGAGGAGAATAAAGAGATAGAGAATGGCTTGTATATAAAGGAGATGGGCCTTAACGTTGAAAAATTAAAAAGGGTCGGATGGCTATTTATGCCACGCTCAGCCTGAGATTCAAAGGGTGAGTGCTGTATGGCACAATCAAGACATATGGCCGACATTATTTCTGGAAAAACCCATAGGGTTGGCTCGCTCGGCCGACCCTCCAATTTTTATTTATAAATGTTAAAATTATACAATATCAGAACAAGTGAACAAAATATATTGTCTTTAAAGATTAGATTGAAACGGCGAGATTTACAGTAAATTTTAGCTCAAAAAATACCAAACTCATCTTCTTCACTTCGCGCCAAAATAGAACACCAAGATACCTTATTTAAAAACCTCTAAAGGCCCAATTCTCTCCCTTTCTTCTCTTTTCTTCATCTCTGTTCTCTCTTTCGCAATTGTCAAATGGTTCTGATTGATGAACGTGGAGATGCGGAGGAGTCTATTTCTGAAATACTTCAAAAGATGGAGAGAATTGCTAAAACACTCATTTCATTACTAAAATACTCTTGTGGTATGTTCTACCTATAAATTTTAATTTTTACCCTTCGATACCCTCTCCTCCTCATTTCTTTTTCACATGCAGTTTTCTTTTTGTTTTGTTTTTTTTTTTAAATATCGCATGTGAGGAAGAGTGTACACGTAATGAAGTTGGTATCGTGGGGCCCACAAAATTAATTCTTCTCTTTTTCCTCCTCCATTGCGATCTCAACCATCAAATGAACTTGTTTTTAATTTTTCTTCACCATACTCACGAGAAGAAATGAAGTTGAAGCACATTAGTCAACATCTTCTTCCATTTTTAACGATCTTTTTTCTAAAATAAAGCTGCAAGTGAGAGAAAAGGAGCACATAATAAGTGGCGCTTAAAGCTTGAAGGTGATTGTTTTTAGTTTCGTTTTTTAAGAGGATTTGAGCAAAGGGTCTATATCTGGTCTGTGTCAAAGGTAATATGAGTTATGTACATGTTCATTTGTGGATTAGTGACGAGAATGGTGAAATACAGCTCATTTTGTATATATTAGAGAAAATGCAACTACGCACAACTGGATACAACTATGTTTCTGGGTTATTAGATGATGTAGCTCGATTTTGTGAATAACTAAGAAAATACAATTGTAAATAGGAATACTATTATGTTTCTAGGTTATTGAATGCAATGTTAAAATGTAGGTCGATATTGTGTATATAAAAAATATTACTGAGTATACAAATGAGTACAACTATGTCTAAACACATACAATTGAGTACAACCACTTATAATTTGTAACGAATATGACTGAGTATAACCGAGTATAACTAAGATGTTTAACTAATATAACTGAATATAACTTAGTGTAAATTTAACGTTTATGAAAATCAATTGAGTACAACTATTAATGTATTGTTGAATATTGTTATTTTCAGGGTATAATGAAGAATCAACAACGGACTCTGGTGCACTTTGATTATGCGGGAAATTATATAAGGAAGGGAGTTGATGTTGTATGGATTTCTAAAGAAGATGTTCATCATGCTGTTTTGATTAAAAAGGCAAGTGGAGAAGTCACTTATCGGCTTTTGGTTGAAGATATATGCAAAAGGATAGGGATGGACGAAGTTAGTACTGCAATGAAAATTAGTTACATCCCACTTTTAGTGGATCCCAAAAAACCTATCTATATCTCCGACGATGATGGTGTTTTGTGTTATTTGGAGTTGTTTGAAGATCATGCAAAAAGTGTGTTGCATGTGAAAGTTGCTGATAATCAGACTTATGACAAACCGGTCAGAGATGATGTAGGAAGCCAATTTGTTGCTAGTGGTTCAGACATGGTTTCTAGTGTGAAAGAAAATTATCGACTTGATTATGGCAACATGAATCAATCTGCAAGTGAGCCATCGGAACATAATGCTATTGTTGTACATGATAAAGAAAGAGGAGAGATGGATACTTTGTTTATTAATGAAGCTACTGAGGTTGCACCTTCTGTGGAAGGAGATGAGGTTGCAAATCTAGAATGGGAAGATGGGATGAATGTGAAAGTAGGGCAAGAATTTGAAAGCAAGGGAAAGGTGCAAGATTTAGTAGAATAAGCTGGAGATTTGAACTGTTTTCAGTATAGTATTGTGAATAACGATAGAATGCGGTATGTGGTGAAATGTTGTGGAGCAGAGAAAGGTTGTAAGTGGTATTTACGGGCTGCGAGGCATAAGGATTCAACTCGGTTTTCAATTAGAAAGTACAACAACATTCATTCCTGTTCTCGTGCAACTTCAAGTACAAGTTCAAAGAGAAGATGTGAAACTTCACGGTTAGTTGCTTCACTAAATACGAAGAATATCATTTATTTGGTGCAAGGAAAATTAGGCGTGAAAGTATTATTGGATGTCGAATTGGGCTTTGGCTTATTACAAAACGATATATCTTGTTCCTCATATGTCTAAATGGATAGTTCCCGACCATATACGCGAATTGGTGGTCATACCTCCAGATTATGTCACCAAACGAGGATGACCCCAAGTAAGAAGGTTTCCATCAGTTGGAGAACATCGGCGAGGGAAAGGAAGTGCTCACAGTAGAGGTTTGTATTCGTGGTTTGACTGTAACAGTAGTAGTAGTGGCATGAGGGAGTGAAACAACTGGGTATTACTCGCACAACTATGTAATAAAAAGTATAACTGGGTGTCACCTATACAACTACGTTGTATGGTTTAGGGTTTAGGGTTTAGAGTTTAGGGTTAGGGTTTAACGTTTTATGGGCTGTAATCGATTAATATAACCATTATTAGTTGGATTAATGAATATATTAAATTATTAGGAAAAAATGTAATATTACATGTTTACATCTTATAATATCTTAAACTTGTATGTGTAATGTTAACAAGTTTGGTCATTTGGATGCAAATTACACAAATTTTATAATTTCGAAAATGTTTTACTATTAACGTTTACTAAACTTGTATTGTTTAACCTATGTAGTTGATACAACTAATAAAAGTATCAAAAATTACAAATACAACTGAAAAAACATTAAAAGTGACTAATATACCACTATGTCTAATTGGATACTACTTTTGCAAGTGAGTACAACTACTCTATAACTCCTCTAGTGTGAACACAAATTATTTAATAATATTTAACTTTAAAGTAGTGTGAACACAAATTATTTAATGTTTTTTAATAAAAAGTAGTGTGAACACGTCCATGTGAACACACCTTCAAGTGTGAACACGTCTGTGTGAACACACCTAGTGTGAACACAACTGAGGCGCGTGAGATGCATCGTGTGC
Source organism: Streptanthus diversifolius (assembly GCA_039880935.1). Taxonomy (NCBI): domain Eukaryota; kingdom Viridiplantae; phylum Streptophyta; class Magnoliopsida; order Brassicales; family Brassicaceae; genus Streptanthus; species Streptanthus diversifolius. Next base: position 9,768,137 of record JAXGFM010000012.1, on the reverse strand, counting down.
ATGATACGCGGTTGTAATCAATTGTACTTAGTTGTACTCACTTATACACATTGATAATCATCTATACTCAGTTATACACCGAACCTGTTTTTTAAATCATTTCTTAACTAGTCGTATTCAGTTATACGCGGTTGTAAGAGTTCAAAACTTAATCAAACTTAATCAAACTTCAAAACACAAAGTACATAAAGATAACAAAAGACAGTTCAACACACAAACAAAGTACATAAACATAGTTCAACATACATTTAAACATAAGAACTTTTGACAAACTTAGAAGGACATGTTTTCCTTGTCCTAGTTCTCGGCCTAGGAGTTGGAATTGCTCCCCTATCCTCATCCCCAACAGCTTCATCACCGCCAGCGTGATCATTCCCAGCAGCCTCATCACTGCCAGCTTCATCATTCCCAGCAGCCTCATCACCAACTACTTCATCCCCCGCATCCTCATCACCTCCAGCGGCATCAGCCCCAGTCTCATCAGCCCCAGTCTCATCAGCCCCAGCGGCATCAGCCCCAGTCTCACCAGCCCCAGCGGCATCAGCCCCAGTCTCATAAACCTCACCGCCGTCACCCATAACCACATCATCACCATTATCACCTTCAACCTCATCACATTCAGCCGCACCCTCATTCCTTTTCTCCATTAGCTCTACCCTTCTCTCCAATACATCTAACCTCTTGTTGATCTTCTCAAACCCGTCATTCATTGTCTTCATCAAATTTTCGAGAACGTCTTCATCCAATACTGGGATTCTCTCTCTTCTTGTCGTCAATCCTCAACCAGCTATGTCTAACTCAAAAAAATTTCTGCTTCTCATCGACCAAACACCGATTCCAGTTCAGAGATAAGATGCTATCACTTTCATCATCTAGATAATCTTCGAAGATGTCTGATAGTAAATCAACTTCGAAGACATCAGGTTCCAAGATGCTAATGATTCTCTGCGCATCCGCCTGTAAAACCAATAATCAGTTATACTTAATAATATAACTTGGTATCACTATGTTTAATAATATAATTAGGTATCACTATGTACCTCTGTTGCTCCAAGTGTTTCGTTGATCTCTTCCAACGGAAACCCTTTAAGATAACCACCACTTATTTGTGTTCGCCATTTCCGCTTGCACATTCGCGGACATCCAGGGTCAGCATTGGGAACATCGTCACGAAATTTCTATCCCATACCAAAAGCTACAAGTAATTTATTAGTCTAACCAATTAAGAAACTATACTAACAATAACTAGATCATTGAGAATAACTTGGTATCACTATGTTTAATAATATAATTGCGTATAACTTGGTATCACTATGTTTAATAAAATAACTACATGATTGAGAATTACCTCCAACGGAATGATTCCCGAAAAACACCATGTGGATTTAGCAGAACCCTTGAAGTAATCCATCATGTGAAAAATCTCTTCGATACAATCATCAAACGTGTATCGCCCCCACGGAAACTTGCTACACACTTTTAGATCATCCATAATTCAAAGAATAAAATGATCAATAAATTCATACCTTTTTTATCCTTTGATGACAGTTGCTAAGAACAAAAGCACCGCCATTTTCAGTCGCTCTCCATTTCCGGCCATTTTTTTCATCTTCACCCTCACTTCACTAACCGTAATATCCTTGGTTTTTTTTAAAATGGCGCTTCACAAATCTCAAGTCCCCGAGTGTTCCCATATGAGGAGGATAGGCGTGGCAATCTAATCCACTAATCAATGCATGCTCTTTCAGAGAATACCGGACCGGTACACCATTAACGGCAAACCAAGCAATTTTTGTCTTCTCCATGGGGACTGTGCGTAGGAGAAGCATCTACATTCCCATTAGTTTATGGTTTGGAGACCTCTCTTTGTGCCATATATGCTGGAACTGGGGATGATTAGCAAACCAATCCGCTTTTTGTCCATCCTTTAGAGCCGCAATCTCGTTCAATGTTTTGAAATCTTCACACTTCGATGCTATCTTGCAGATTGTAGCATAGTCCGTGTTTTTGAAGTATAAGTTCCCCGGAGGACACAACACAGTAATCTGCAATTCATACACATTTTTAATGTTTAGTTGTATACATCGATACTCAATTGTAAGTCTAGTTGTATCAAACAATACTCAGTTGTACTATAACATGTATTCGTATTAATTGATACTCAGTTATACATTTATATTTAGTTGTATCTATTGACATTCAGTTGCACAATAAGGTATAGTTGTATCTATTGAAATCTAGTTGTACAATCACATACAATAATATCTTTTAATACTCAGTTGTATATTAACGTTACCTAACTTGCAATTCAAAATTGCGAATTGGTTGTCAACTACAAATTAATAATTAGTAATACTCTTTTATATAACATACAACTACACATTAATAATTAGTAATATGCTTACCAACATCAACCAATTCCTTCAAATCAAGAACAAAATCATACCAAAAATGTTAAGGGTTTACCTCTGACATAGGAACCTGCAAAGACGAGGCACCCACTTCAATCGGATTTGGTGGAGGTGGAGGCGGCCAATGTGGAGGTGGAGAAGGCGATTATGGAAGTGGAGAAGGCGATTGTGGAGGTGGAGCCGGCGAATATGGAGGTGGAGGTGGAGGCGGCGAATGAAGAGGTGGAGCCGGCGATTGTGGTGGAGCCGGCGAATGTGGAGTTGGCTGCGGCGAACTTGGAGTTGGATCCGGCGAATGTGGACTTGGAGGCAGCGAACTTGGAGATGGAGACGGCGAATGTGGAGGTGTATCCAAATGTGGAGGTGGAGGCGAAGGTGACGGTGGAGGAGAGGGTGAGGGTTCACGCAAATGTGGAGGCTTCCAAATTACCATCCGCAACTCTCGTGGGGGACTAACACCTTATGGGCCTTCGTATTTCCGACTCGCCTTTCTCCTCTTTCCCCCTTTTTCGACTTTCCCTTTGGCTGGAGGAGATTTGTGTTTTCTTGGAGGAGCCATTTAGGGTTAGAGATTTATAGATTCACCAAATTAGAGGATTCAAATAGAAGATTTGGTTGAGAATCGAAGTTTTCAACAAAAAATAGCAGAAATGGGCAAAGAATAAGGAAAAAATGAGGTGAGGGAGAGAACACGGGACGGTGAGGGAGGAAGAGGAGTGAACGCGTTCGACGGGGAAAAGGGGAGGGGGAGAGGGGAGAGTGAATAACTCGAAGTGGTGGGTCCCACTATTTTTTTTTTAAAAAAAAATTAAATCGAAACCGGGTGGATCTAGATCCATACCCGATGGGTTGCGGTATGAGTCTTAATTTTTAACAACTAATAAAATGTTTTGGTCATTTTATATTTTTAACTTATTAAAAAAATTAAAAAAAAATACAAATGTTAGAAGAGTATTTCAGCAATACTTTTTAAATTGGTGAGTATGTCAGCAATTGACTCGATGCGGAGAACCAAACCTGAACCAGCTGTTTCGAGTTTCGACGATTGTAAGATCATTGCAGATACACCCAATGTCATTAACTGATTCTCTGTAGTCCTCAAGACATCCTCTGGAGTCCGAATCTCACCTCAACTGAACGAGCAAAGCCTTGATGGTATTATCGTCTCAAATGGATCCAAGTCGGATCCTTCCGATGCTATGCCGGCGAAAGACGTGGTAACCAGAAACGAATCTTTTAGTCTTTGTGATGGTGTGAATAAAGAGATTTTAGAATCTGAAGAAGACTTGATGATTGTTGATTCTATTGTAAAATATGTCGTTGAAACTGTATCAAGAGGCTCTTACAACAAGTGTGTAAGTGTTGAGGTCAAGGAAGAGCCTTGTTTAGGTACAAAATTAGAAGAAGAATCAGTACATAATATATGTGTTTCTGTTTTCTCGAGTGTTCTTGGAACGAAGGATGAAGTTGATCTCTTTTCGTTTGATACTTCACCTAAAAGAAAGAAGTTGGAGGTAGAAGAATCTATACCAACTGGTATCATCTTGGCGCCGAAGCCACTTTCAAGTTATCCGAGAAAAACCTGAGAATTTGGATACCCCTAAAGTTATTGAAGTGGAACAGATATCATCAGCTCATGTGAAGATGGAACCGGTTGAGGAAACAAAGGTGGGTGCTTTGAGTTTCAGTTCGGAAGTGAAAGAGCAGAAACTTGTGTATGTGAAGAAGATACATACACAGGTTGATGCAAGAAAGGTGAAAGTAAAAGATGTCGATTTCCCAGTGGAGAAAGATTGGTATTTGGTTGGGAGGTTGCTTGTCACTGCTACTTCCACGAGTAAAGAATGAAATTGGAACATAACGAGGTTGTGAATTTCACTTTTCCTTCTACTGTCAATTGGAAAGTCCCAAATATTGTTCGTTTCTCCACTAAAAGATGTGGAGAGGAAAAGCTATATACTGCAAAGAGATTTAAACTTTTTGCACTTTTAATTTGTTTCTACTGAAATTTGAAAGTTAGATGAGGCTAAGGATTTTTGTTTTTAACATTTCGTACTTTGAAATTTTTAATATTTATGAAACAAACAGGATTTGCATTCAAAAAATTTGAACTGGAACATGAGTCGTTTTCATTTGATTGTCCATCTAGTTTTCTCAATATAGCAATTCTTAAGATTTTATCAATCTTTCATGTTGTGAAATGCCAAAAATTTGTCTACATTTACGAAATTTGTAATACATTTGTTTTGGTTTGATGTGGTGAGAAACGGTAGTTAAAGAGACTAAGAACTGGCTTCTTAGATTGGTAGGCTTCCGATGGAATGGTTGAATTGGGCTGTGAGCCTTGTGAGATCTGGTAAGGTCAAAATGCTAGGAAGATGTGTAGCAGCGCCAACGTTTCTTCAAATGATGCAAGATATAATGATGCTATATGTCAGGTAATGATTGTTTTCGTTTCTTTTAGTTGCTTAATTGATAGTTTCATTAGAAACTTATATGGCAGTTTTTATATTCGCAACGCTTGACAATCAAATCTATCAAAAGGCACATACCACATTTTCCTGTTCCAATACCTTATTTGGCTTAGAATCACGTTTCTAGTCCATTCTCATTTTGTATATCTTCAAACAGGCGAAGTTTACTCCTCAGGAACTTGACTCTCACAAACGCTCCCTGAATCTGGAGGTATGTGTTCAGTTCCTCCTTGAAACTCATGTGATGTAATTATACGTTATCAGTCTTAAGTTCTTTGTTCATTTGGTGGGTATTGAAGAACTTGATGGAAACTAATTAAGGTTTTCCATTTCATTGGTCAGGATGACTCAGACGAACGAGCAGCATTATTGCCCATAGCGAAAAGAAGAGATGGTGGTCCACAGAATCTGGAGCAGAACAAAGATGAAGAAGATGCTCCTGAGACATATATGAATCTGGTCATTGGCGCTGCAGATTCATATAACCTGGAGGTTGTGAAATAATTATCAGAAAGTATTCAATGTCCTCTTAAAAACAAACTAAATTTTAATATCATCTTCTTGTCAATCCTCTGGGAAATGGAAGCTCCAAGTACAGTCACATGTAACCTAATACCATACCAAAAACAAGCTCAGTACTGTATGTCAGAATCTGAAAAAGGAATTGATGTTGATAAGGTAGCTGAAACTCTGCATCCTTTGTGGGAGGCTTATCGAATCTGTGATGAGTCTGTAATATCTGAAATTTTTCTATATGTACTGAACTTGTGAAATCTTCAAGTTATTTCATCTAATAACGTTGATTTGTATGTAATATTTTTATTCAGGAGAGCACCTTCAATTTATGTGAACATCTTCAGCGGTGAAGCAACAATCCAGTTTCCAACAGCTACACAGATGGCAAGAGGCGTAGTACGTTTCTTGAATCTTCATTTTAACAAATGTCTATATCTCTCTGTGGCATAGATTGACAAATATTCTCTGCTTGTGTGTTCTGATAAATGTTATTAACTTTTTGTTTGTAGATATTGGCAGATACCATGGGACTTGGAAAAACTGTGATGAAAATTGCACGACAAATGATAATGGAGATAAACCTAAGAGGAAGGAGGGTCATACCGCACTTACGTGTGTGAAGGCAAAAGGAGGCACTCTTATTGTTTGTCCAATGGCATTGTTAAGCCAATGGAAGGTGATTTGCCTTGAATAGCTGTTTTTTCGTTATTCATTGATAGTTTTTCTTTCACAAAAGTCTAATGGATTTTCACTTAATTCCAGGACGAGCTTGAGACTCATTCAAAGCCTGACACCGTGTCTGTGTTAGTTTATAAGGGAATAGGACATAGGACGCGAAAGCAATAGCGAGTCATGATGTGGTCTTGACAACTTATGGTGTCTTAACCTCGGCTTACAAGCAGGTAAGAAAGTATTCATGCGTCACTTCAGTCCTAAAATAATGTGTTCAATCTGTTTAGTCGGACTTAAATTCTGAGAATTATGACATGCAGGATCTGGCGACAGTATTTTCCATAGGATTGATTGGTATAGGATTGTTCTTGATGAAGCTCACACGATCATGGAAAACACAACCTGCTAAAGCTACGTGTTAGTTGTCTTCACACTGCAGATGGTGTCTAACAGGGACTCCCTTACGAGTAAGATATTTAAAAGCAACTTGTGAATAATGATTTGAGCTAATACTCTTTTGGCACTTACTGACTCTATACCTCTTCAATGCAGAACAAGCTTAAAGATGTTTACAGTCTTCTATGCTTCCTTCATGTCGAACCATGGTGCAACTGGGATTGGTATGCTGAGATATCACCTGAAATTGTACTCTCCTTTTCTGTTAATATATAAACTTATCCTTAATGTATGTGTGCATGTGGATATAGGTGGAGTAAGTTGATTCAGAAGCCTTATGAAAATGGTGATCCGCGAGGACTGAAGCTGATCAAGGCGATTCTGAGGTTATTGATGCTGAGAAGAAGGGACAAAGAAGGAAGGTAGATGATTTTCAATGCTACAATAATATTTTTTTCTTTTTATTTTGCTTGTCTTATGCTTAACGTTCCTCTACTTTTGTATATAACTTTCAGTCTAATTCTTGAACTTCCTCCAACCAATGTTCAAGTGATTAAATGTGAAAAATCTGAAGCAGAACGTGACTTTTATACTGCTCTTTTCAAAAGATCTAAAGTGTTATAGTTTCTGGTTGAAAGCACAACAAAATTTGTTTTTGGTAAATGCAAAACCTTCTTTTTTTGTTTGGGAACAGGTCCAATTTGATCAGTTTGTGGCACAAGGAAGAGTTCTTCACAACTATGCAAACATCCTCGAGCTCCTCCTCCGTCTACGCTAGTGTTGCAACCACCCTTTTCTAGTTATGAGGTACAAATAAAAATTCAGACGATAACACATTCAAATAGACTTATTTTCCCTTGGAAATGGATTCTAATACATTCTGAAAAATTGCAGCCGTGAAGACTCACAACAGTACGCTGACTTAGATAGCCTCGCAAGGAGATTTCTTGATAACAATCCTGACTCAGTTTCTCAAAAATTTCCTTCTCAGACATATGTGATAAATTGATGAGAGTAAAATAAATAAAAGTGTTTAGGAATAATTATTATTAGACTCTCATAAGAATAAAGTTACAATATGACTAAGTTTATATAGTGGTTTCAATAAATCTAATTTCCTAAATTAATATAAAAATAATATATTAGAGATAATACTGAATTTCATATTTTTAGAGATAATATCTTCTAGATATTATTTTGAATTTTATTTGATTCTTCTAGATATGGTCGTTCTTCTCGATCTCTCAATATCCTCCCGCAAGCTCATACGTGATAACACGTACGAGATTGGACAAATCTTCAAATCGACAGTATATCATGTCATTAGATCATCAAATCGACATTTATACCCGTTCGTAGGGTCAAATCGGCTGCAACACTCGGCCGTCGAGTCATCATTGACATTTATACCCGATCGTAGGGTTCATCATCGATATTTATACTTGGTCGTAGGGTTAATCATCGACGTTTATACCCGGTCGTAGGGTTCATCATCGACGTTTATACCCGGTCGTAGGGTTCATCATCGATGTTTATACCCGGTCGTAGGGTTCCTTAAATAGTTAAGAATAAAAAATCGCGATTGCGATGTAGATAAAAAACAACTCACGAGGACGAAAAGTCAGATTAAAAAGATGTTATTCGCGAATGCAAAAGAAAAACATCAAATTTGAAACTTTGATCCACCACAGATTTTGGATATTTGCTCTGATACCATGATAAATTGATGAGAATAAAACACATAAAAGTGTTTAGGAAGAATTATTATTAAACTCTCATAAGAATAAAATTACAATATGACTAAGTTTATATAGTGGTTTCAATAAATCTAATTTCTTAAATTAATATAAAAATAATATATTAAAGATAATACTAAATTTCCTATTTTTAGATATTATTTTCTAGATAATATCTTATAGATATTATTTTGAATTTTCTTTGATTCTTTTAGATATGGGGTAGATCTTCTCGATCTCCCAATAATATATCGTAGAAGTTATCCAAGACATACGCGATGGCAAAAACAAAGGTTGTCCAATATGTCTGGAATCTGCAGATGATCCCATTCTCACACCTTGTGCTCACATAATGTGTCGTGAATGTCTCCTTAGTAGCTGGCGCTCTACGTCGGTATATGCCCAATCCTTCAGCAGGACAATCCTGAAGAAAACTGAGCTCATCTATTGTCCAACAGAGAGTATGTTCCGTGTTGATGTTGTAAAGAACTGGAAGGAGTCTTCAAAGATTTAGAGCTGATCAAATGCTTAGTGAAGATTCGGACGTCTGATATGGGCGAGAAGAGCATTGTTTTTAGCCAGTGGACTTCGTTTTTGGATCTTCTTGAGATTCCATTGAGAAAAAGAGGACTTAGATTTGATGGAAAGCTTGCTCAGAAGGTGAGAAAAAATGTCTTCAAGGAGTTCAATGAAACCAAACAGAAAACAGTAAGCAAATGGATCGTTTTCTAACAAACTCTCAAGCTTCTTTAGAATGGAACATAGAGCTTAAAAATGCTTATGCTTCTACAGATTCTGCTTATGTCTCTGAAAGCTGGAGTAGTTGGTCTGAATCTAACCGCAGCTTCTAACGTCTTCTTAATGATACCATTTCTCTCTTCAAGCTTACGTTTAGATTTCTTGATTAAATTATTGATGACAATGATGATTTTTTCTCCGTTTTTTAAATATTTAGGACCCATGGTGGAATCCGGCGGTAGAAGAGCAAGCGATCATGAGAATTCATCGCATAGGGCAGAAAAGAACTTTATGCGTCAGAAGATTCATTGTCAAGGTAACACCATACACTTCATTTCCGAGTTTCTTGCCTTTACGTAATCGATCTCCCAAGTAACATGGTTTGTTTGTGGGATGATTCTGTGCAGGATACAGTGCAGAAACGGATGCAGCAAGTTCAGGCGAGAAAGCAGCGTATGATTGCTGGAGCTTTGACCGACGAAGAATTCCGGTCAGCCAGACTTGAGGAGCTTAAAATGCTGTTCCGATGAGAGATGTCCGTTATGTAGTAATGACTTGAGTAATTGTCTTTTTTTAAAAAAAAACTAGCTAAAAAGTATGTACTTGCATTTTAAACTGTTTTCTGAATAACAATAGAAAATTGCAACAGTACGTAGTGAGTTTGATATTTCCTTTCTCTTTCAATCTCTCTTCTTTCTTTGTTGAGTTTGATATTTCCTTTTTCTTTCAATCTTTCTTCTTTCTTTGTTGGTTTGTTGTGATCATCTTAGGTTGTGTATCGCACTGCATCACCGTTAACTTTTCTAAGCTCAAGGGGATGTAGGTCAAGATATGTCTACTTGAGTTGGGCTGGTTAGAACTTAACATTTTATTGTCTTGTTAAGACTGATGGATTGTTGAGTATGTTCAATTTGGAAAAATGATCCGGTCTGAACCAAGCTGGAACAAATTAAGTGTGGACACTTCTTCGTTCAAAACCGTAGGAACCCGACATATCTTACAGAAGCTGTCACAATTACTAGTGGGAATTAGATTAGAACAACTCTTAAGACACCAAACAAACAACTTTTAGACACCAAACAAATTACTCTTTAGACACCAAACAAATTACCGGTGACTGCTATAAGGAGCTAGTTTTACAGTTGTTGTGTTGGATTCTTATAGTTTATGTGGTGGATGACAATGTTGTTACTGAGGTATATTTATAAGCTATCTCAGATCTAAGAAAACAACAAAGAGGAGATTTCATCAGGTTAAACCTACAAAACAAAACGTTAATCTAGTCCAAGCACTTTAGACCCGATACAGACATCTTCACTTGAATGCCAAGCAATATAATCGATGAATAACATTAACACAACGAACCAATGCCTTAAAACCAAGGGATCACTACAACATAACGCCCTATTTATGATGGTCAAATCCGTCGGAAAATCGTCGGAAATAAGAGTTTCCGACCAATTATCAATCAAAAAAAATCATCGGAAATACAGCGTCGGAAATTTTCATTCTGTCGGAAATCCGTCGCCACTTTGTGACGGATTTTATACGAAACCGTCGGAAATCTGTCGAAAAACACACATCCGTCGAAAATCCATCGGAAATACGGCCGTCGGTAATTTCCGAAATATTTTGATGGATTTCCGACGAATTACCAAAAAAGTCGGAACCGTCGGATATCCTTCGGAAAACCAACCGTCGGAAATCCATCGGAAATCCGTCGGAAAACCGTCGGGATTGATACCGTCGGACAGTCGTCAGAAATAAGCCCTTCGGTTTGTCGTCGAAAATTTCTTTGTCGGAAACCCGTCGGAAAAGGTGGCCGTCGGAGTCCCGTCGGAAAAACTGTTTTTTAAATTAAAAAAAAAATTCGAAATTTTTTTTAATTTTTTAATTGTTATAATTAAATATAAAACTAAATTTTAGAAATAAATTAAAGTTTTATTTATTTAAAATATTTTACATAAAATTCATAATAATAAACATAAATATAAAAAAAACTAAGGAGGAGTCTGGTAAGAACTGAAAAAAGCGTTCATCCTCTCTTCCATCATCCGTAGGCGACTTATGTCTTCTTCTCTTTGTTGCTCGAGCGTTTTGACCCTCTCTCGAAGCTCACGGTTTTCTTCCTGAAGTTCCGTTCTACCGAAGTCGCCGTATGATGGAAATGATGATGAAGACAAAGCTGAGCACTTTTTGGGCAATCCGTAGAGACGACCTTTGTTCTTCGGAGTTACCTTGAAAAAAATTTAAAGTTGATATAGTTAGTAATTTCAATTAATTTTTTTTGAATTTTAAATTTTACTAACCTCATATGCAAACCCATTCAATTTTTCTAATGGAACTTCTGAATACATAGGAGTTCCATCTTCTTGTGTTGGCTGAGTTTGCAGAAACTCATCCCCCAGACTTCTCACTTTTGAGAGATCTCACGAGCAACTGGATCATCAATTTGACAAGTTTTCCGGTTGGTGTAAGCATCCTCAATCAGACGAAGTAGAGAAGGAGGTTGTCCGTCCATTTGAAACTAAAAAACAAAAGTTAAAATAAATTAATAAATAAATTATTTTATAAATTTAATATTTAATTTTCTTATTTACCAGTTGCTCAGCTCGAGAAGTTTTGCTTGTTGCTCCAAGATTATGGGTCGCCATTCCTTTGCCTTTTCTGTCGCTCTTGCGATTACTTGAATTTGCTGTTGAAATGGCGGTCACTTCTGGTCTCATCCAATAGTTGATGAGAGCAGTCCATAAATCTGGATTCTTGGTCATCTCTTTGGGAGTAACACGTTGTTGAAATGGCGGTCACTTGTCCTTCCATTCGTTCATTTTGCGGGAGTAACACGTTGTTGCTTTAGTGTTAAACTCCCGTCGTACGATGGCAGTGATTTGCGGATTCCAAGTAAGTTCTTGCTGTTTCAAAAAAAAAGTTCAATTTTAGACTAAATTTATAAATATTAATATGACTATAAAATTTAAAATTTTCTATTTACATACCGCAAATTGCCGAAACCAAATTTCTTGCTCTTCTTTCGGCATGTCCGAGTACACTGGATAGGGGCGTACTAGAATTTCATTAAGCATTATGTTGATTGCTTTTGTTATGCCGTTGCTAGATTTATGAAACCTACATAGTATTTAAAATTATAAGATTACGATTTTTTAATTTTAATAATATTAAAAATTTATTTTTACCATGTTGTAGATCCAATGCATTACGGGTCCAATTTTTTTATCGGTCACGACCCGGTTGTGACACAAAGTCTTCAATGCTCATTACTGTTGGAGCAGAAGCAGCAGTCCGAATTGGAGATGGTGGTTGTGTCTCCGAGTCAGTCGGAAATTGGGAAAAACTAGAACCACCAATTCCGTATTAGTGGTTCTCATCTCCCGATTGCAGGAATTCGTTGTAATCCCTTTAAAAAAAATAAGATTTATATTACTAATAAATAATTTTATTTATAAACGGAACTATATTTAACTATGGGAAAAAATATTCTACGGTTCTAATTTCATAATATTTCTATAATTTCCAACGGATTTACAAATATTATATTCCCTAAATTCTATATTACCATATCTAATACAAAAAATTAAATTAATATAGAAAACTCACATATTTAGGGATTGTTGGCGGAATGAGGAGATATCTTTGAAATTTTTTTGTGTTTTCCGAAAGCGATTTCGGAAGATTTTTGGAAAGATATTTTTTTTGATTTGGTTTTGAATGATCGAATGAGTTGGGCGAGGGTTCTATATATACTTAAAATGCCCGACGGATTTCCGACGGCTTCCCTCGGAAATTTGTCCAGACTTCAGACGGATTTCCGACGGAAGTCTAGATGGCGTTCGGAAATTTGTCGATTAATTGTCTAGTTTTCCGACGGATTTTCGACGGCTTCCATTGATCATCGGAAATTCGTCGGAAATATGTTTTCGCAGATATTTTCAAACGGATTTCCGACGACTCGTTTGATCCGTCGAAAATCTGTCGGCTATGTGTTTGTGATACTTCCAAAGTGTGGTGTCCCGAGAACTACTAAATTACCGATGGATTTGGGACAACCGTCAAATTTCAAACGGATTGCCGATGGTTTCAACAAGACCGTCGGAAATCCGTCGGTTTCCTGAAAAATTTAAAAATTTTGTTATGTAAAAATTAAAATATTTGATTAAATTTTAAACAATACAGAAAGGTATTTTATAACTGATTATTAAACAAGACTTGAAACTTAATATTATACAAATTGTATACAGATTACAAATGTTTATTAATCGGAATCGTCAGAGGATCATGTTCTGCTACTCCATAAATCCTGCCTCTTGGGTGAACTGCAGTGACTGTAATCCAAGGATCTGAACGGTATGTTTTCCGGGGATGTGTTAAGTAAGAAACCTGTTACAAAATAGATTTTATTTATCAAATAGAAATTATTAATTTTGCATAATAGTTATATTCAACAACACAATACCTTGTCTGCCTGTGATGAAAGATTACATTGATCATATTTTAACAGCCTGTGATTTGAATGTATCAAAATAACTCCAAATTGGTCAACGCGGACACCACGACTAATGAATGGATCATACCAGTCACACATAAATATTGTACATCGCAAGTCTAACATTCCTGCATATCGGACAACCAATATCTCATTCAAAACACCGTAATACACTAGATCACCAGATTTTGTTGAAACACCATAGTCCGATGTTGGTTTGCTTCTACCATATTCTTTAATTGAAAAAACATATCCCCTTGTGCAGAACCTTGGGTATGAGGTTGCAGTAGTAATAAGACCATTAGCAATTTCGACCAACCATGTTGGTATGCTATCACCATGTTGAATACGTTGGGAAACCTATACAAATATAAATGATAACAAGTCATTTTATTAAAGATAAATAAAAATGTCTGTTTTGAATCTTGTATTTTAAAACTTACATAATATTTCAACCATGACGGAAACTCTTTTTCTTTTATACCCTCAATATCATCGTCGCTAATCCCGGGGTAATAATTACGTACTACTTCCATGCTATACAAATATCATAAATTAGATAACAACACAAATAGTATCAAATAAGTTTACTAACTTTAAGGTCAAACTAATTTCATACCTTTCATACTCGACAATGTCTTCACAATTTGTAAGAATATATCTATGCAAATGGGTCGCCCAATTTGAGTAAATAATTGTGGCACATATACAGGATAAATGGCTTTTTACCTCTATCATCATGTCTTGCAGGCCTTCTACTTTTTGTGCGAACTTCCGAAGGGAAATAATATTCCGCAAACTGTGAAACTTCTTCATTTAAGCTCTGTGCGACAATAGATCCCTCCACTTTACTCAGATTTTTAACTTTTTTCTTTAGATGGAACATGTACCGTTCGAAAGGATACATCCATCTGTATTGCACATGACCGCCTAGTGATGCTTCACGTGGGAAGTGAATAGGGAGATGTTCCATGACATAAAAAAAAGACGGGGGAAAAATTTTCTCCATATTGCACAACATTATTGGGATATTGATTTGAATATTTCGAATGTCATCTACTGTGAGAGTTCTTGAGTAAAGATCGCGAAAAAATGACCCGATACCTATAAATAAAGTAATAAACGTTAATTTGGTTTTAAATATAAAATAAATTATTTAATTAAAATTTTTAAATAACCTGCAATCGCGCGGTGGACATCTTTGGAAAGAAAATAGGTGAATGCAAAAGGAAGAAGACGTTTCATAACAACATGACAATCATGACTCTTCATTCCGGTTAATATTCCGTCAACGAGATCAACACAGTTACGTAGGTTGGATGTGTATCCATCTGTAAATTTAACATCCTCTCTAATCCAATTCAAAAATGCAACTGTTTTGAAGGAATCCAAGCGAAACATAGGCATGGAACACCTTCCATTGTCTTCACATGTAGAGATTTACGAGAACAAATCAATGGCAAGTCTAATCTCGACTTCAAATTGTCTTTCGTCTTCCCCTTGACGTTCAATACCGTGTTCATTATGTTGTCAAAGAAGTTTTTCTCCACATGCATGACATCAATACAGTGCTTCAAAAGATGGTTTTCCCAATAAGGTAAATCCCAAAATATACTCTTCTTATGCCAGTTATGATGTTCACCAACACCATCAACATGCTCATGACCATTACCTCCACAAGAACGAGTTCCGTCAGCACCAAAATCCCTAAGCTGTTCAAGTGTAGTACGACAAGTAATCTCAGGAGGTGGACCATCAAATACTTGATTGTTCTTTGTGAAAAGTGTTTTGGACCGACGATAGGGATGAACAGCTGGTAAAAATCTTTGATGGCAATCAAACCACGTTGTCTTCCTCCCGTGGTGTAACTGAAATGCATCGGTATTGTCTTGGCAATAAGGACACGATAATCTTTCATGTGTTGTCCAGCCAGATAACATACCATAAGCTGGAAAATCACTTATTGTCCACATCAAAACCGCACGCATGTTAAAATTTTGGCTGGTTGCCATATCAAAAGCTTCAACACCTTGTTCCCATAAAATTTGGAACTCATAGATCAATAATTGCAAAAATATATCGAGTGACCTTCTTGGATGATCTGGTCCGGGAACTAGAATAGACAAAAACAAAAATTTCCTATGCATGCACATAGTTGGTGGCAAATTGTAAGGTGTTATAATTACTGGCCACAATGAATATTGTCGTCCATGCTTTCCAAATGAATTGAAACCATCAGTACATAACCCAAGGTACACATTACGATGCTCATAAGCAAAATCAGGATACACCGATTAAAAATGTTTCCACGCTTCTGCATCTGAAGGATGTGTAATCATCTCCGCGTCTTGACGATGCTCTGCATGCCATCTCATTGCCTTAGCGGTTCGTTGAGATTGATAGAGCCGTTTCAGCCTATCTTTTAAAGGTAAATACCACATACGTTTAAATGAAATGGAAGCTCTACCACTTGATTCTTGAAACCACGGATGACGATAAAATCTACATGTTTTGCGGTTTTCATCTTCTCTCCAATATATCATGCAATTTGCAATGCACACATCTATCATCTGATAGGGCAAACCTAAATCAGCGACAAGTTTCTGAATCTCATAGTATGATGCTGGTGAAAGATTATCTTCCGGTAAGATATCTTTCACAAAATCAGCAAAAGCATCAACACATTCTTTAGATAAACTATAATATGTTTTAATATTTATCATCCTACTAGCCATTGATAACGGTGAATGACCTTCTTTCCTCAGTTCTATTTTCTTCTATACCATGTGGAACACCTTGTGCACTACTACTACTACCATATTCAGAGTTTCTTTAACCATGTAAATACCAAATCTTATAACCCGAGATAAATCCATTTTGGTATAAATGATTCCAGACTAACTCAATCTTAACACTTATATTTTTCTCGCAAATAGAACATGGACATTTGATATTACCACTTCTTTTGCCTTGTTGATTTCTCCCGACCAGATCCATAAACTCGCATATACCTCGAGCATAATCATCTGTCAATAGTTTGGACTCCTCATCCATCATTGGTTCGTCCATCCAAGAACGAAAATATCTATTCATTTTTAGAGAACTTATAAGTGTTTGTAGAAATGTGAAAATGAACTGAAGTGTGCGATCTTATATATAGAGAAAATGCTCGTCGGAAATCCGTCGGAAATGTTTATCGAATAGTCGTCGGAATGTACCAAACCGGTAGTTACGCACTTGTTTATTAAATAGGGAAAATCCTCGTCGACGGAATCCGTCGGAAATCCGTTTATAATTTTTGACGGATTTTCGACGGATCCTATTTTCTGGTACTCTGTTGGTAATCCGTCGAAAATTATCAACGGATTTCCAATGGAATTCAAGAAAATAGCTTACCAAGGGAATTCCGTCAGACATTTTTCGACGGATTTCCGACATCGCTGTAATCCGTTGTAAAACCGTCGAAATTCTATCGGAAAATGTCCCTTAGAAAGTCATCGGTTTCTGCCGTCGGTTTTCCCTCGGTTAACGAGGTAAATTCCAACAGTTTTTTTTTCGTCAGAATTTACTGTCAGAAATAAGGTGTTTTTCTTATAGTGGATCATTTAAAACTAACGTAGAGCATATATACCCAAATCACTTTTTCATTAATATTATAGAATATAAGATGTAACTGAACGAGAAGGTGGATCGATTTGCTGATTACATGCATAATTTAAATAAAAACAAAAGGAAAAAAAAACGAAAAACCCTAATTAGACAAGAAGGGTGAGAAACAAGGAGGAGATTTATCAGTTGATATCGGAATCGTCGAAATCATCCTCAAAGCAGTTGAAGAATTCGGGGTCATGGGGCTTATTCTGCTTGATGTAAGGTCCTCCTACATCGCCAAACATTTCCATGGATGAGCCAATGTCATTGTAGTCATCGACGTTCATCGGCATCGTCGAAGATTGATCAACATCCATCTCAGTTAAAAAAGTCACTGTACATCTTATGCCTCATCAACACCTCACTTAAAATCAATCGATCAGACTCTTGGATATATATATATAGAAAGAGTGAGATAGACGAGAGAAGTTAATACGTTTTGAAAGCTAGGGTTTACCTTCTTTTTTTTAACACAAATGTTAGGGTTTACCTTTAGTATTTATCAAAGTTGGAATTTGTGAAATAAATTTTGTTTTTATTATTGGTTGGTTAATGATAAAACTTGCTCGCTTGAGCTACTAATATTTATAGCCAACACCTTAACATTATTGCTAAAAGAAGTAACAACTTTGGCAAAAAAGAAGAAGTAAAAACTAATTAATTTCCAATATAAGTATCTAAAACGTGGACTTTTCCTTTTCCTAGGTGCTTGGGACATGTCTTAATAATCAATTAATCATCCTCTTGTGTTTTACTTTTGGTGGGACAATAAACTCAATCGAAATTTCCTTCAACAATTCAGTGGACAATAAAATGATAATTGAAATTTTAATCTGAAGCTAAAATGCAAGCCCAACATTGCCCTACAGTAAAGAAAGAGTTTCGGTCTTGCATTCAAAAGGGATGTAAAAAACATGAAGAAAAAGATGGTCTCAAAAGTTTTAAAAAATATGCACCAGCCGGGAATCAAACCGGGTCTGTACCGTGGCAGGGTACTATTCTACCACTAGACAACTGGTGCCTTTGTTAATATTTGACATTTTAAATAAATATTTTTACTCAAAATGGTATGGGCTAAGAAAAGCAGACCAGACCCAGACAAACCGGATTAGGTGTACAAGTAACGTAATCAATCAGTGATGTGGCAGTAATTAAGCGAATCAAAGTACTCGAGTTGCTATCAAATGACTCCTTGTTTTTGGCCTAGCTGTCGTCCAATTAAAAAAAAAACAGATGATTTATAATTAAAATTAACTAAAAATTAGTTTCGTATTCTATTTTTCTCTAGCATCATTTTTTGTGTCTGAGATATATTTTAAAAAAATTGTTAACGCGTTTCCATCAATATATTGTTTTTCTGTATGTAGATTAATTCCTAGTGATTTTTGTTTTGTTTGTGTTTTTTTCGTAAAAAGAGGCAGTCACTCGAGACCTAAGTATTAAATTCATATTTGGTCTTTTACGTATCAAATTGCGATAAAAGGTTGGACTATTACAAGACAAACACAAAAGGAATGTTAAGAAATAAAAACAAACACGATTGATTTTTAACCACTCCCATGCTTTTTAATTGTCATCATTTTTGTAATTTTGTGGACTAATTGAAGAGTTTAGTTGAGGTTGATTTGGATTTCAGTTAATTGGATTAACCTGAGGATTGACTTAATTAGTTTTTAAGTGATTTCTAATCAAATCTTTCATTATGTCTCTTTACATACTTTCATGTTCGTGAATTTGTTTGTACGAGTATTGTAAACAAAACTAATAGAGACGAAAGAAAATATTCGTTTTCTAACCAAAAAAAAAAAATTTGAGAATTTAATTCTAAATGTGTATAGCTGGAATGGGAAATAAGACAACAAGTTTAAGCTAAACGCTTAATTTTTTGTTTTTGTTATTATTATTGTTTTACTAGAGAATTAGCGGGATTAGTACAATAATTAAATAAACATTGTTAAGGTGTAAAATCTTCATTTCTATTAGACCAACTGGTTTTGGGACGTGGTCCATGTGTTTTTATCTTTTGTGTTGGTTACTAACCGGCTACACACCCACGATACTAGTCCGGTTTCTTGGGGTTAATTAGAGATGCATGGTTCATCGATCTCTCCAAAGAAGGGTTGAGAGGTAAACTCCAAGGCTCCTAGCTCCGATCTGGACCTAACCGAGTTGTCAAAAAATCTAAATTTTTTGTAGCAAAACTCTTTTAAATTGATGATAAAAATAATTACATAACTAACGCTATGATATAGTTTTTCTTTTTAGAACTAGCTATATGAACTTGCTATAATTGGCAAGTTAATAATTAATCATAGGCTACGTGATATAATAATATATTACACGAGAACAAAATGATCCACCATATACGGTGATAATATTGACATTGTCGATACATACGTAAATATATTAATATACCATGATAGGAAAAGCCCAATCATGTCTACCAAACATATAAACACAACACCAAAAGTATAATTAACTCTATATATAAAAAAACCATCTTTATATGCACCCAACACATTTGACTACTCTTTCATCTTTAAACAATATCCCTCAATATCATATCTTTAGGGTTTCAACATTTATTCAGAAATATCTCTCCATCGATTGAATTAGCAACACATACAAAATATGGAGTGTGAGAGATCATCGTCGTCCACTTCATCAGACACCGGAACCGTTCTTAACCATCGTGCTTTGTCGTCGGTCCCCACCGTTACGAGGCGAATGTACGAGTGCACTTTCTGCAAAAGAGGTTTCACGAACGCGCAAGCTTTAGGTGGTCACATGAACATCCATCGACGTGACCGTATCAAAAAGGCGGCCAAGCTGCAAAACGACGGTGACGTCGCACTCTCCGGTGCTCGAAGATGCTTCCACGTGGCATCGTCCGATTGTGGAGGCTACGAGCAAGTAGACTCCGTCGTCTTGAGGACGACCACGAACTTGAGCGTACGAATTGGATCGATGGTTAAAAGGAGAGAAAACGTCGTCGTCGAAGGAGATGGAATCGATTTGGAGCTACGTCTTGGCTTATGAGATCATGAACCACTACATCAATATTTGTATAATACGTTTTTGGGTGTATATTGTATGGTTCTCGAGGTTAATATATATGTATGTATGTAATATTGGGGCGCAATTGAGGAGTTTATTATATGTCATGGTAAGATATGTTTAGGTGGGTATCTAATTATGCATGTTTTATGATCGATCATTGAGAGATATATATTTATATATACATCTTTAATATTTAATTGTATGTCACAAGGATTATTTTCATTGAAAAATTCAGAACTATAAACCATTGAACTGTATAACTATTTGATCAAACTCAAAGCCAATCGAAGTTATGTGGTTGCGAGAATAATACTGGAGTATAAAAGATTTAAAACAAAAACAAAAAGAACAAATAAACTAAGAAAAATGTAATGTACTGCTCCTTCAAAATCTCTTATTGGCCCAAAATCTAAAACCCTTCAAAGTAAAAAAAAAAAATTATGTTCCAATAAAAAAATAAAAGTGCGAATTTACCATCCTCTTAGTTTTTGGTGGAATTAATTTGTTACTTAACATAGACCTGGTAAATTGGCAGTGTAAAATCTGTTTTCCAATAAAATCTATGTTGCAAGAAAATGTGGGAAATTGCCATCCCATAAACCTACTTGTAAAATTTATTAGTTTGTTATTTAGCATAAACCTACATGGTAAATTCTCACCTGAAAAAATAAAACTAATCTTTTCGAAAAAGCATGTATTTATTTTGAAATAAGGAAAAATGGCACAATGTATCCATAACTATATGGTTCTATCTAAAGAAATGTACATAACTTATAATTTTTTAGTGTGAACTGAGAACATTCATTATTATCATAAAATATCAGGAAATTTTAAAATCAAATTGGGTGAAGAAAAAAATAAAATAAGATACTACATATTTAGATCTAGTGAGGTTCCTTTAGTGACTTTAGTCGCAAACGTTTGCACGACGGCTGCGAAGAACCAAAACTAGTTGTGAAACACATTCATCGATAAGAAAGTTGAATCTCCTTTGGTGAAAAATTCTTTGCTCAGTAGGTTGAAGACTCTTGAAGAGGAAACTAAGATTGAGAGAGATTTATCTAAAAAATTGCTAGCTCCAATTGTTAGTGTTGACAAATATATGTTTATTTTTGTTGATGATGTGATGTTACTCATAGAGAAAACTGTTCTTGAGTTATTTCCTGTAAAAGGTCCTCAAAATCGTATGATGGTTAGTTTAATGTCGCTCCTATGGCTCCATGTATTAATGATTTTATTTTATTCTTTCATGTTAATTTAGGTTGCTAATATTGATGAAGCTCGGTATAATATGGAACTTGATGAGAAGCTATTAAGGGAGTTTAGTAGACGGACTTTGGAGGTATTTGTTGTGGAGTATATCTTTTGCAACAAAATCGAAGTTGCATATAAAGAAACTATTGCATTGGAAAGGCAAGACGAGCTTATTAGTGAAGAAGAGAATAGAGTAATTAATAAAGTTTTTGTTATAAAGAAAAATTGATTTTACTAAATACTTTAATTGTTTTCTTTCTAAGCTGATTACATTAACATTAGGAAAACTAGGGCTGAGCAAAATAACCAGACTCGAAGAACCGAACCAAACCCGATCTAAAAAAGTAGTACCGAACCAAATTTAAAATTGACAAATAACTGAACGGTTCCTAAACTCTTATACTCGAAAAACCGAACTCGAACCCGAACCAAACCGAGAATCGAATGGGTACCCAAAATATCTGAAATATAATTATATTTTTAAATATATTAATTATATTTAGGCTTATAATAATTGAAATATTCAAATTATAAAAATAAATTTAATTTATTAGTTAATTTCAGATTAAAATAATCAAAATATTCAAATCAAAATTGAAATATTTAAAAATTTAAGTTATATTTGCCAAAATTTAAACAATTTTTATTTAAATTTAATTAATTTTTTTAAAAATATATATTATGGGTATCCAGACCCGACCCAAATTTGGATGGAACCGAACCGAACCCGAACCAAAAATAAAAATTACCCAAACGGTTACTATTTTCTAAACCCGAGAAACCGAAAATCCAAATTACCCGAACCGAAACTGAACGGATACCCGAACGCCCAGCCGTAAAAAAAATAGAAATCCAAACCCAAACTTTCATCTCTTTCTAATTCTGTTTGAGAATGTAAAAACAGAAAACTTGACTTCGTCGTCCTTCGTCAATATGACTATGATTATTGTGAACAAAACGGAAATGTTATCTCTTCATCTTCTTAATTGATAAAAAAAGAATTAGAGTTTTTATAATACTAGGACGAAATATTTTCGAATTTGTGATACATGGCATTTAGGCTGGTACACAAAGATAATCATGTTGTTATTGCCACGAGTCTTACAAATTGAAAACCGACAAAGTTGGAAACTCGAATAATTGTAGATGTTACCATTGCTAAAAACGACCGAGAGAATTTCAATAAAGCAGAGATATCTAAAAACTTATAAAAAGGCAAGGTTATTGACAGAGAAAACGGAAAAAATCTACCCAAATTTTTCAATTTTTTATCTGAATTTCTATAAAATATATTTTTCAATCCAATTTTTTTTTTTAACTTTAAATTTTATATCAGAATTAAATTTGTTTTATGAAATCTAATATTGACTCTGATAGTGTTAGCCGTCAATTGAAGATTGGAAAAATAGAAAAATCAATCTGGATTTTTTCTTACATGGATTTTCATACCTAAACTTTCATTAAATGTATTTTTCAAACTAGTTTTTTTTTATAAATTCATACATGAATTAAAAACAGTTTGTGAAATCCAACATTAAGTCTGACGTTGTTACTAAACCGTGATGTGGTTACATGAACTAAAAACAGTTTGTCAAATTATGATGATTATACAGTCGATGTGGCACAATGTCAAATTCAGTGATGTTTTTTTAACCTCTCTGTCATACTAACTTTTTATATTTATTGAACAGAATTTTAATATATATATAACTAAATCATATGTAAAAAAATATTTCTCATTTTCTCCTCTGTTTTAAAACATACAGTACAAAATTCGAGACTCTGGTTTAGGAAAGACAACAAAAGGAAATATTTTTTTTATAACAACTTAACACATAATTTATAGATATATTAAAGTTTTGTTAGTATGACCGAGTGGTTAAAGATGCATTATTAAACTTTGACATCATGAGTTTCAAGCAATGTTTCATATATTTTTAGTTTTAGTTTTATTCAATCAAAACAATGTGGTTTGAATCCGCGATCATGGTTTACATCATTTATTTTTAATATTTTCATTAATTATAAATGATGCAAAAGACATTGCATAACTTAAAAGAGTGACTCTCAAAGTGGTGATGCAAATAATTTGTATCGCTTTCTTTATAACCAATGTAAATATAAGAAATACATACATTGGTTATTGTAACTGATGTCACTATGTGTAAAATCTTAAAAAATTATGTTAATTTTTATATCAATTATTGTAAATGATGTTAATATTTTTTCACACTTGTAATAATTGATGTTATATATTAAAATTACATCAATTTTAGATAATGGATACAAAATGTTGTTTATATTAATTAAAAATAATATTTATAATTTTAAATTAAAAATATTTTTTCAGAAAATTTAATATTTTTAAATTATTTTATATTAATATTATAAATCAATATGTAAAATATAATTAATGTGTCAAATGACATTAAATTTATTCTACAATGAGGAGTTTTATTTATTATAGAGAAATTGTATCATCTTGATGTTTGTTTCCGATGTGGGAAAAAAAACATTGTAATTGGTATCACTTTTTAATTAATACAATATTTGTATCAACATAATAAGTGATGCTAACTAATAAAAATACATCATTTATTTAATCGATATAAATTTATATAATAATAATCAATTTTGTTAAAATGATACAAATTAAAAAGATTTAGCATCAGTTTATCGAATTATGCTAAATTAATTAATAATAACATTACTTATTTTAATTTATGTTGAAAATCTATATTTGTCTCATTTATAAATAAATGAATCAAACATAATCATTTAGTTTTGTGATACACTTTAAGTGATTTAATTTATGCTTTTTTGTAGTGAATGTTAAAGTTCACTAATGTGTCTTTAGCTAGTTGAAGTCTCTTACGGTTATGTAATTCTCTATGTTTTAAAGGGAAGAAAACATGAAGAAATAGAGTTTCTAAAAACACATGACTTAATTATAAATATATTAAAGTTTTGTTAGTATGGGGGAGTTGGTTAAAGACATATTATTGAACTTGATATCACAATTTAAAGTCTTTACTTTTTTAGTTTTATTTAATAAAAAACGATATCGTATTCTTGAGGTCCTGGTCACATCGAAACCACAAAACTTGACGGTTGACTAACAGTCACCATCATAGTTAATGTTGGATTTCACAAACTGTTTTTAGTTCATATATAAAATTTCACAAACTGTTTTGGATTAAAATCTGCGTCCCTAATATTTTGTAGAACATTTTTTTGTCAACATAGGTGAATTTCAATCTCTATTTGGCTAAATTAATCTATGATTCCCAAAATTATGGCTATAAAATATCTCTGAACCACCGATCGCCACTAAAGAGATACAAAAATCGCTTTCTATAAACGCTAATGGAGTGGATTGATGTTGACAGAATATAGGTTCGCTGGATACTACTGGCATGTGTGACCGTGGTCTCATATTTGGTTTTGCTTAATGGTTGTGCACACATATTCATTAAACGAGAATGTGATATGACACAAGGGGATTCTTTATTACCATTTACGTTTATTTTTATCTCTGGAAGCTCTGGTATATTGTTTGAATAACTTGGATAGGTTAGGAAGGCTTCTTGGCATTCATCTTGTACCCTCAAGACCTTTGATTCAACATTTCTTGTTTAATAATGATAGTTTGCTAATGTGTCAAGCTACAGAAGAAGAGGCACTGTAAATTACGAGATTTCTAAAACTGTACATGAATGCCTCGAGTCAACTCATTAATACCATGGAATCTTCTATCACCTTTGAAGCTAGGTTTCAAGAATCTGTTAAAACAAAAATGAAAGAAGCTCTTGTGATACAGAAAGAGAAATGTGATGTATAACCTTATAAAATCGGATTTTATAAATATCAATTTACAATATAATTTATTTTTTGAAATTGAAATAAACTATTAAACACACATATATCTATATATATATATATTAATATCTACATATATATATATATAAATATTAATATTGACATTTATGTGTCATAACTTATTTTAACAAAATAATTATAGCATTTACATAATTCAACAATATTAAATTACATCTTAAGTATAACATTTTTGACCATGAATACTAAATTCAATTATGACCCACATAATTATTAGCAAAAACATAAAAGCTAACAATATTTAATTTTATTCTTTGACCAAGAATTATAGTTTCATATTTTACATATATATTAATCTCATGAACATAATTCTTAGATTCAATACTAACAATGCATAATTACATGACCATCACTTTAATATTGACAACTTAAATAAAGAATAAGATGAACATGGATTAAAACAACAATATGTGTGAAACTAAAATTTAAACAATAAACATATATTATAAAATCATAAAAACCATTTGGAGGCGGGATGATCCATTTCCTTAACTCAATAAAATGCCCGCAATGAGGCGGTTTATATACATTCTTTGAATCCCAGGATAAAACCAAACATATAAGACTAACATGTTTCATTCATGTTAGAATCTACAAGCTAATATTCTACCATATACTCAAGAACACAAAATCTACTTTTGAAAGAGAAAAGTACAATAGGGAGAAAGTTAGAACGTGTTTAACTTGTGAATCTTTTAGCTACAACACCAAAAACCAACAAGATATTTCAAGAGAGCTTCAACAATTAGAAACTTCTCAAATAATATCTAAATTATGTCAAATGGTGTTTTCTTTTGTAAAATGAAGAATGAAATGAATTTTTCTTTCTAGGTAGCTTGGTATTTATAGGAGAGGAATGAAACTTGGTGGTCAAAAGTCATAATGATCAAATTTAATTTGATTTTTAATTACAAAATATTTGTAAGTTATGAAAATCTTTGAATTTAATTTGATCCATAAAGGACAAATTTAATTTGATTTTAACTCCAAAATATTTGTAAGTTATAAAAAAAATCTTTGAATTTAAATTTGATCTCCTTTATACCATTTATTTCTTAGTGATTTTTTTCCATAATATATATTATTGGAAAAAGTTCATTCTAAGCAAATTCTTATTCACAATTTAACTATATATTATAAGTCTAAAATTGCTTATTAATATATTGTTCCAACAATCCCCACATGAATAGAATTGACTCTAAAACACTGAGGATGTTTTGAAAACCTTTTTAGGATAGATTTAAGCTGAAAGAAGACTTTATTGAGTATATGCGAAAAATAACTGTATATGAAAATGTTGCATTTTTCAGTGTTGAACCAATCACTGTTATAATCTATCGAGTTTACAAGCTCAGTTGGTGAACACGATGTCTTGAACCATCCGGATTTCTAGTGTAAACTGAAACAATAGATATAACACAATTATATTTTTTAGTAGAACTTTCACTCTCTTGTTGTGTTCATTTTAGCTTTGAACATGTCTGGTATTTCTTGAGTGAATTTGGAGAATACAACATTCTCTTATTCTCCTAGAAACGGCCCCATTTCACACTCAACATGTGATTCTCGTATTCTATTTCGAAGTATTCTGCTTTACTTCCTTGAAATAAATATGATGAAATCATTAAAAGCTTACGCTTACCCTCAATTTTGCAGACAATATTGTTTATCATTATTAGGAACTGGGTAGAAACATAAGTTTCACAGTGTTTTCTTAGACTTAATTTGACTTAGTTGTCCCTTTGAATCTAGAAAGTATAGGTGGGGTTACCGCCAAATTTCATCATTAAATCATAGGCTTTAAACCCATTCCTATTAATGATTTCAATACTTGATCTCGGGTCAGACCTTTCGTAAGAGGATCTGCTAAGTTATCAGCTGATTTAAGATAATCTAGCGAAATTACACCACTTGAGATCAATTTTCTAATGGTCTTATATCGTCTACGTATGTGACGTGACTTGCCATTGTACAAGCTATTGTTAGCACGAGCTATAGCCGATTGGTTATCGCAGTGTATCCGTATCGATGACACTGGTTTTTCCCACATCGGAATATCTTCCAGAAAATTTTGAAGATGCTCTGCTACTTCTGCTGCTTTGTCCAACGCAATGAACTCAGATTCCATTGTTGACCTAACCAGCACTGTTTGTTTTGAAGTCATTAAAGCTTCCCCCCCCCCCACATGTTCTGGGTTACGCCTGATTCTTGCATCATTGCATTCATTATTTCTTTTAAAGTTCGATTTTTGCGTTCTGCAATTTCATTTGATTCTGGTGAGTAAGGAGCAGTTGTTTGATGAATGATGTCATCTACAAAATGCATCGAACTGTCCTTCATATTCTCCACATCTATCACTCCGACCTATTTTTATAGTTTTGTCTAGTTGATTTTCAACTTCCAGCTTATATTTCTTGAATTTATTCAAAACCCCATTTTTGCTTTGTAACAAGTAAATATAACAATATTTTGTACTATCATCACTGAGAGCCACAAAATACTTTTTACCTCCTCTAATAGGTAAATAAATCGCACAAATAAGTGTGAATGAAACCTAGAGGTTTATTATTTAGTATTCTCAAGAGAAAACATATGTTATCCTCCTTGAGTTACGTCTCTAATTTCAGCATGGTCAATGAGATATAGATCTTCTCATGTCATATAATGAGTTGAACTCCATCAATTTTGTCAATCATTAGTCCTATACTTATAGCGCTAGGCACTCACATGACACTCTGATATACATCAGAATTTGACACAGTCATATGTTGCAGACCACTATCAAACTGAATTTGATGTGTCGACTTACTAGACTCGTAACCAATAGCACCTCCATAATAATTAAATTTTCATTTATAAAATTATTAAATTGAGAAAGTAACAATTTAATTTAATACAAGGTCAAGATAAAACAATTTAAATTATTCAGATAACTTGCATAATCATCCAATTAATTTACAAATTATTATTAAATCTCTGAAATATTAAAATCTAGCACAAAATTCAAAGCGTGATTTTTGCTAACGTTTTAAACAGGTTTTGTCTATGCTCAGAATGAAACAGAAATCATTTTAATGAGTGCAGCAATAAATCGTAGAAAAATAAATTAATTACTTTTGAAATTTTGTTGAAAAATTCAATAAGTATCAGACCAATTAAAAAATATTTTCTAGATTAATAATGCACAATAACGAAATAATATCACCGATTACTCTTTGAATTACTGTTGAATTGAGCAAATCATATTTATATGATTAAATCGTATAAAATCAAAAAGATCATTACCGTGATTTATCTTATTTATGTTTTCATAACAAAAACACTAACACATATTATTTAACGTATATGTTCTTATATGTGTTTTAAATCACGATCGCTAATTATTTTTTAGCGATTTAAGCATTTATTTAAAAAAATTAAAATCGAATCGCAAACTCACTTAAAATGTCTGGAGAAATTTATTAAAAATTAATAACATTATACCAAAATTAATCGTTTCTTAAAATATTTTTCCAATTAATTACAAAAATTAATTGGTTTTAAATAACGTTTTACCAAAAATGATTGGTATTAAATAACGTCTTACCAAGATTTATTAATTTTAATGACATTTTACCAATAATATTTCAATATTTAATGTATTGAAATAAATAATGTTTGACCAATAAATTAAATGGTATTAGACCACTAATATTTTGTTTGAAAAAAATGTTTAACAAAAAAATAAAATAATTGGTCTTTAATTGGTTTTTGTTTCTGTCTATTGTTTTTTTTATTTTTATTTTTTTTTTCCGGCTAACAGCATCGATCTTACGAGATCGATATCGGCTGGCGATCGATCGATCGCTTGACCCACGGTACCGGTTTCGGTGTTCAATTTGTTTGATTTCTCTCAATCGGCCGATAAGGATCGATCGATCCAGTCACGAAATCTTGAAACCGACTTGTTTTTTTTTTAACAATCAAAAATAAAACTTTAATTTTTGGAAATATGATTTTTCACACAAAAAATCCGTTTAA
Source organism: Streptanthus diversifolius (assembly GCA_039880935.1). Lineage (NCBI taxonomy): Eukaryota > Viridiplantae > Streptophyta > Magnoliopsida > Brassicales > Brassicaceae > Streptanthus > Streptanthus diversifolius. Next base: position 9,738,811 of record JAXGFM010000012.1, on the reverse strand, counting down.
AAAGCGAATTTTTATTGAGTTAAAATTGTAGAACCTTATAAAATCGGATTTTAGAAATATCAATTTGTAATACAATTTATTTCTTGAAACTGAAATAAACTATTAAACACACATATATCTATATATATATATATATTAATATCTACACACATATATATAAATATATATATACAAATATTAATATTGATATTTATGTGTCATAACTTATTTTAGCAAAATAATTATAGCATTTACATAATTCAACAATATTTACATCTTAAGTATAACATTTTGACCATGAATATTAAATTCAAGTATGACCAACATAATTATTAGCAAGAACATAAAAACTAACAATATATAATTTTATTCTTTGACCAAAAATTATAGTTTCATATTTCACATATATGTTAATCTCATGAACATAATTCTTAGATTCAATATTAACAATGCATAATTTTATGACCATCATTTTAATATTGACAACTTAAATAAAAAGAACAATATGTGTGAAACTAAAATTTAAACAATAAACATATATTATAAAATTATAAAAAACTATTTAGAGGCGGGATGATCCATTTCTTTAACTCAATAAATGCCTGCAATGAGACGGTTTATATGCATTCTTTGAATCCCAGGATATAACAAAACATATAAGACTAACATGCTTCATTCCTGTTAGAATCTACGAGCTAATATTTTACCATATACTCAAGAACACAAATCTACTTTTGAAAGAGAAAAGTACAATAGGGAGAAAGTTAGAACATGTTTAACTTGTGAATCTTTTAGTTACAACACTAAAAACCAACAAGATATTTCAAGAGAGCTTCAACAATTAGAAACTTCTCAAAGAATATCTAAATTATGTCTAATGGTGTTTTCTTTTGCAAAATGAAGAATTAAATGAATTTTTCCTTCTAGGTAGCTTGGTATTTATAGGAGATGAATGAAACTTGGTGGTCAAAAGTCATAATGATCAAATTTAATTTGATTTTTAATTACAAAATATTTGTAAGTTATGAAAATCTTTGAATTTAATTTGATCCATAATGGACAAATTTAATTTGATTTTAACTCCAAAATATTTGTAAGTTATAAAAAATCTTTGAATTTAAATTTGATCTTCTTTATACCATTTATTTCTTAGTGACTTTGTTCCATAATATATATTATTGAAAAAAGTTCCTTCTAAGCAAATTTTTATTCACAATTTAACTATATATTATAAGTCTAAAATTGCTTATTAATATATTGTTCCAACAAGTGAAGGATTTTACTTGAGTTTATCATAGTGCTTTAGCGGATCCAAAAGGAAATTACTGTTAAGGCTTGATTAAAAGCTTTATTTCAAACTGAAACCGGTGGGACTTAATTGCATTGCATGTCTATGTTTCAAGTTGTCCTAAAACCTTTTCTAAAAGCTAACAAGTGTAACAAAATTCTAGTGGAGTAGTGGCAAATAATCCTCTGGATAACTTGGCAAAAGCTCTGCAAAAAGAAAGAGAATGGTAGTTTGAGATTTCATGATATTAGCATATTTAACCAATCTCTTTTCGGAAAGCAAGCTTGTAGGATTTTGGAGCCAACCAAACTCTCATCTGGGGCATAAAAAACACCTTTAACTTAAACACAGTTATTTTTTGGACAGCAGCATTGGGACGCAGATCTTCAACCTGGTTCAGTATTCTTCATGATCGTGAGTTCTTGAGACAATGGTTTCTGCAATTCATTTGTAATGGAACTGAGACGTGTATTTGGATGGAGAATTAGATACTTGACATCATTCCAAGACCACTTATATAACGTTGAGATATCATCATTGATCTTAAACTAAAGATTTCAGATTTGATGAATCTACACTACCTTCTTGATTATAGTAGGAAACCATGCATCCCAGAGAAGTTGAGACTTGCTTTCTTGTGGATACTATGCCAATTATAAAAAGCTGACAAAGGTTTTTATTTTGAGCATACAAGGTATGAGCCTGCTGCTATTATTGAAGAGGTGATCGAAACACAAAAATCTAGTTAAATGTGAATCAAGCATAAATTAAAAATGCAAGACATACACCTCATATCTTATCCCCTTCAACTAATTGGAGGAAACGGCCTCCAAACATTCCGAAATGCAATATTGTGCCTCATGGTCTACGCTTTATACAAAACTGTGGAGTTTCTTAGTTAGTATGTGATAATCTAGGCAATACCCTATTTTACAACCACCGTTTGTTCTCAAATGTTAAAAAGTCTAGAATCATAGTTACGTGGGTTTCAATGGGCTATAGACAGTCTCTCAGAGCAGAAGAAGAATAAATAAATCATGTTATATTTGAATATCTTCCTACAGTTCAAATATCTTTCTAAGGTCTCTTTGAATCCATGAATTTTTCAATATCGTCGGTTTTCTGTAATTTGGATTATCTATTTTAGAAACTTTCTAAAAATATTATAAATAGTTATTTTTCATGGATAAATTAATATATATAAAAGAGTCATAATGGAAAAATCTTTAAAATCAAAGATTGGAATACCCATGAGATTCTTGTCACTGGGGAAACAAAAAATCAAATATGAGATGAGAATGAATTGTCAAAGGAAAAAATAATAAAAGAAAATAATATAAGAAGGAAATTACTAACAATTGGATAGTTTTGTAGAAGAGGGTTGGTGGTGTTTTTTTATTGGAGTTTGGAAAGACTCATATACTTTTTCATGGCAAGGTTGGGTCTTTAGTATGGAGGAAGAAACCAAAATGATGTTGAGCATCCATAATATACGTCGAAGTTTCTCTCATTTACATGCAAATTTTGAAGCTCTTATTTGGACCATTGAGTATGTGAATGATTTAAATAATCATCATCTGACTTTTACCAAAGACTGCTCTGATCTGGTGTGATGATGACCAATCTTACAGAATGACCTACTTTTTTGACATATTTGGAGGACTTTCACATATGGAAGTTTTCGATAGTTTTACTATCAAACTTATTCTACAAAATATTTAAAGATATAAAATTGGCACAGAGTGTGCTCGAGCTCTTCTTTCAACAATGTTCTATGTGGATTTTATTTCACTGATGTAGCTACTTCTTGATAGTTTTTTTATTTGTTGAAAGAAAAGAAAAATTATATTTAAATCTTTTTTTCCCAATGAGGAATTTTTTACTCGAATCAATTATTATCGTATAACTCATTTTATAGGTGATGTGAGCCACGGATGTGTGTAGGACCACTGGAGGTTCCTTGGCGCGGATGCGGTACTAGTTCCGGGGGAGAAGCTCGACCGCGGGGCTGGTGGTACGAACGGGACGCTTGGGCAGAGAGAAGCTCGATCTTCCAAAGCATGAGGATGACGTGAGTTGGACCACACGGGTTATGGGAAGGACCCGTGATACACCAGTTGGCTCGAACCTTGGGGAGGCTCAAACCATGGCTACCCAGCTTATGAAAGGCTAGGCGGCGCTTTTAGAGTAGCTAGGAATAGGTTTTAATTTTCTTGTCAAGTCTGAATTTTATTGATGTAATGATTTGGCTTATATAAGGCCTAGGTTTTAGGGTTTTGCCCTTACAAAGAAACAACAATTAGTTTGAAATAAAACAACAAGAACTTAAAATAAAAAACAACATGCAGTCTAATTTAACTGACTTGGGCCGCAGGCCCTGGTGGGCTTGGCGTGGGCCTAAGTCCCATACTTAGAAAAATAAAGACATAAAAAAGATGGCCTAAGCCGTGGGCTTCTGGAAGTGTTTAAGCCCATGTCCGAATGCACACTAAAGGTGTTGCCTCGTTAAAACCTCCTTCGTAAAACCCAATGGGACAAAACCGAAGGTAGGAAAAAGAGTACAATTCCTTAGTGCGTCTTTGGCGTCCTTATCCCGGAGTGATGGTAAGGACACATGAGTCGGCAATCCGACGACTAAGCAGCTCCCAAGGTGGAACCGTGGTAATGAGGTCCTGCCCTTGGTCCGGTCCGTGACTAGGCTTATGGTTCCTTGGAAAAACCTCAATATGGCGTTCGACATTGATCTTGGTTCCTAACGCCTTACCCTTTGATCGCGTCATGGGCCGGTCGGTACGACTGGAACGGCTTCGTCCGGGTCTGGTCCATCTGGGTCGGTAATGCGGTCGATCCGGTCTAGGACCTCATTAATAGGATCTTCACTGCAATCTCAACTATTCTATTGTTTATTAGTTTAAAGATTTTACAATTTAAAAAATTTATGCGCTAACTAATTAATATTGATTAAAGTTTAAATTAATTATGGTGATTTAAGAGGTTTAAAAATATATATTTTCAAAATTTAATATCTCATTTCTATGTCAAAAAATAATATCTCTTTTATTATTTGTCAATGAGGTTTATTAACTGTATTTTATCATGCAATAACTTAGGAGAGGAGATATTAACTCATAACACTAGAAATACGAGTGCAGTAACTTTTTCATCTAACATAAAGTGCTATTATGAGAAAAAAATTAATCAAAAAACTTCAAAACAAAAAAGAAAATTATGTGTTCATTAAAACACCTTAAATCATACAAATAAAACTTTTATAATCCCAGCCAATTAAAACAAAGAAAAAATTCGGTTAATAAAAAAATTGCTTGCATTTGTCTCCATTAATATATTCCTAACATTCTTTTTCTCGTAGCTCATATTTATAGATTTTTCACAATCAATTTAGTTAAGGATGTTATTCGTTTATGTATTTTAATTAATTTATATATCTAAATCAAATATACTGATTTCTAAATCTAATATGTTAAATTTAATAAATATTTAAAAACTAGAAGGTTTTGATTTGGATTTTAGTCTTTGTATTTTTAACAAATAAATCTGCCCAAATCCATTAATAAATTTTTATGGTTGCATAACAAGTTATTTTTATTAATAAATCATAAAACCAATAACACATGATTATAACATGGATTTAAACTCATGGAACCAATAACACTGAATATTTTTCAAATTTTTAAATTTATTAAAATACATTAACAAATAACTTCAGTTACTCTATTGCTTTAAACTAATTTTATAATTTTAGTATTTTAAATGTTAACTGATAAATTTTGAGTTTTAAATTATGATGAGCTACAAATCATTAATATATATATATATGGATCACTCAGTTACATAAATGTTTTTACCACGATAATTTGTGAATATAACATTAGTAACTTCTTTGTGTTTACTAATTTTTATTGATGAAAATAACCTTTAATTGACATAAATATTTGAAAAACTAATTTCTATAATTTTATTTAATTACTATTTATTTTATTTTTTTCTTTTAAGTCACGAGTTATTTCCTATAAAACATAAACTTATATAAAATGTCAATATAAAAAAACTTATAGAAAGTATACAAACCTGTAAACATTAATGGATACATTTTCTTCTTTTTTACAACTCTTAAACAAATATAAACTATAAATTCTAATACTCTAAATTATTAGCCTTATTCCTTAAATAATAAATTCTAAACTCTAAATCCTAAACCCAAATAAGAGATCGGTAAACCCAAACATGTTAGTGGCATGAATAATAGTTATAAGAACTATATAGTATGATTAAATTAAATCCTAATTTACATAACTAACCCTAAACTATAAATACTAAATCCTAAATCATAAACACTAACTTTATTAATAGATTAGAACTGATTTATGTCCGATAAAATATATATAAAATATATATATTTATAATAAATAAAATCTAACCCCTAAATTATATTAGGAGAGTGAAAGCAGTTATGGTCTGGTGGTAAATGGGAATGACATTTGTCCCTTCTTGCTCAGCTTTGAATCTCGCCGGTAGTATTTAAAGTGACAGGAGCAAGTAGCGCAGTCTTGGCACATAAGTCGCTACCTCTGAAACTCCTATGGTCACCTCAAACAGTCAGGATTACTCCCTAGTCTTATCCTAAGTGGTACCATATCCTAGTTGAATCACTATATATGTGGTGTGAAAACCACTAGGATATACGTTAAAAAAAAAATATATATATATATTAGGAGAATTTAAGCACAATATCTTAATTATTCAACATAATAAATTAATCATATAATATATTAACTATCCAACAAAATTACTATAAATATATTCATGTTTATAGAAACTTGCTTGAGTTAACCATGCAACTAGTTACTATTCATCTTCTTAGATTAGATTATCATTTTTTATCTTTCAGTACTGTTTATGTTCTTAGATTACACTATAAAAAAATTATCTTTCAATTTTTTTGCTGATTCATTAAAAATATTAAGATACAAATATATTTGATTAAAATATATAATATGTTAATAATAAATAAAAAAAAACAAATTCAACCAACATTATATTTCTTTTAAGTGTGCTAGCTTTTTAAAATTACAATAGAAAGAATACTGTTTCTAGACAAGAGGGCTAAGCAGTCAAATGAACAATAAAGTGTAAGTTATTCTTATGTCCATATAACTTGCATGATTATTAAATTATCTAAGAACAAGGGTCATGCACCAAAATTTCTATACAAAATTCTTGTGAGAAAATCGAAAACTAAAATGAAGAAGATGATCATTATTTTTAGAGTGTTAACATATTAAAATTTTTATAAACATATAAAAGTTTTATAAAAGTTTATGTAAACATATAACATTAAAATTTTAAAATGTGATGAACATCGATTAGTTTAATATGTCAGTTTTCATGATTAACATACTTCACATCATTCTATTTGTGTTTAGTATTTCATGAATTCATATTTCTCATATAGGTTTAGTTATATGATATAGGGTCTATTTATAGTTGTTTCTATAGAAATACGTTTATCCAATGATACACTAACCTTATATAAATACAGTGATACTGTTAGAAAATAACACTCTCTCCCATAAAAATATAATAGTCACAAAAAGTTATTTTAATACATTTTCTGCACGTTAGATCTGCAAATTGACTCCCCCTCTTCTTCCACAGGTCTTAAGATCCCGAGAACCAAAAGCCTACATCGTTTCCGTCTCCGACGAATCTTCCTTCGAAGATCTAGCGAAGCAATCTCCCAACGGTCAAGCCGCCGCCGGTTCATATCTTCAGATCCAGTTCGCCTCTCCGGTGTCCGGCCTCCTCCGGCATCGTGAGAGGGCCTCCTTCTGTGTCTCTCTTCTCCGACCATTTGAATCTCTCCGGCGCCGGTCTCTCCCTCTGTGAAGACTGAACCACTGATTGACGGTGGGAGACGGAGTCACCTCTGGGCGACGGTGCTTCGGGTTGTTACGAAGCGACGGTGTGAAGCAGAGATGGGTCGCTCCGACCATGGGTCTCCCGAAATTTTCTTTTTTGGCGGCTGGCTTTCAAAGGGGATGTTGAGATTGAAACTTCTTGTTAACGGATCTCTTTGACGACGGGACCTCCATTATAGAAGATTCGACTCCGGACTGCCTTTTGTTTGATCCATGTTTTCATCGGAGAGTCACGGGATCCATATACGGTGTTACGGGAGGATGAGTCTTTGTGTATTCATACAACCCAAGCATCGGGTCTTCTGATGGATGCACTATTGCGAATTCAAATCCGACGAGGACAAGATTTGAATTCATTCTGAGTTGTACTCTTTTTGGAATATCTTGATGAATAATTACAGAAGGCAATAAATTGGCTTGATGTAATTTTGGTTTTAGTGAAACCGAGAATGGCTTATCGAAAGGTCGTTCTGTTTTTTCGGTTTTTCTTCGTTTTAAACGTGTACGTGATAGAGTCATTTAAGTTAAGTCTGAACTTTGTTTAGATGGATTAATTCCTAGGAGAGTTGTTGAGTTAGATATTCAGTTAACGATTTTATGCTTTTTGGTAGTGGTTATGGCATTGTTTAGCCTGTTTTTAGGTATATATTAGTCTATGATTAAATTTGCTTTAGCCTACGTTAATATATTTTTGTATTACCTATTTATAAGATATTTTATCATTAATGAAAATGGTACTTTGTGTTAAAAAAAAGATCTGCAAATTAACTCAGTCAAAATAATTAAACACCCACATCACCTTCATTTTATGCAATTTTTACCCAAATGATCCAAAAAATAGGCTTACTTGTATAAAATGCCAATTTAATATCAACATTATTTGAAATTTTAATAAATTTTTGCATTTCAAAAATCTTGCTGAACAATTTTGAATATTGTTTTTTATAACAATTTTGAATATATATTTTTACAACAATTTTAAATACTTTTTAGCTAAGTTAAAAAGTTGATAATTTTATGGCTCTGTCTACCTACAATCACAGTCATAATCAACCTTCATATTTTTCGACAAATATTTTTGATATCTTCATCTCATATTTGCTTTTTGGTATCTTTTAAAATAGGCTACTAGGAATAAATTAATATGCAATTAGGATCGCTTCACTATTGTGGTACCCTCCAAAAACATTCCAATGTTCATGTATGTTGTGTCTTTCAGTGCGCTGATGAAAAATTGTTTTTAGAATCTTTTAATATGCAATATAATAAAAACATTTCTATGATTATACCTTTATGAATTAGGATACTATCCTAGATTGGATATTACCTATGTCTAAGCATGGTTGATTATAAGACTTAATGATGTAATGATTAATTTGAAAAAATGAAAACATCAATATATACAATTTGGTTATTGAATCAATCTTGATTTTATTTGTTTTAACTTTTTCATTTGACTTGATCAAATATTCAAAAAAAAAATATAAACATTTTAATGCAAAATTGTAAACGGAAAAATGTTACATAATAATATAAATGTCAAAAAATCATTTATCTAGGTTTAATGAACGTTTTGAAATTCATTATGACATAAGAGTAAAAAACATTTTAATTAATGGGATCTACTAGCCACATTTTTTCCTAAGTAGTGACTTATTGAGAAAGATTCAAACTCCTACCATTAGAAGATTTTTTTATCTAGGAGAAAACAATTTATATCCCTATGCAATATGGAACATTGTATCAGATGTGGTTCATTTTGGAAACAGGATACATGTATATCCACTAATCTAAAGTTAAAGATCTAATTTCACCCATTATATAATTACATTCTGATTCTTCATAATATTGAGTTTGCTTATTTTTTCGTTGAACCAGATGATGTAACAAATAAAATCGATTTTGAATCAAAAATAAAACCGGTTTTGTAAACCAAAATGCCTAACCTCCTCTTCTTCTTCCACAAGTCTCGGTTTCACTCTCTTACAGCTTTCCCAGAGTCCCGACAGTGGCTTCAGCTTCAGCGACAGCTACTCCTCTCAAACCCAATCCTCCACCTACGCATAAACCGATCATCACCGCCTCCGTATCTCCTCCTTTTCCTCCCCTCCACCGCGATTTGCTTTCCTTATCAGCCACATCAACGCTTCTTCTTACACAATCAATTCCATTCCTATCTCTGTCGCCGGCTTCTGCCGCCAAATGTGGCAGATGCATAGTGAAGCTGAGAGAAATTTCAAATTTGTGGGTTACCAAGTACCGTAAAGAGAAAGCTCTTCTCGGAAAAATATTTTTCCAGGATATTTACTCGGCATTGAAGTAGTTCGAGTGTGATGGGAGTAGTCCAAGAAGATGAGGATAAATGGATATTCAAAGGCTTGACGATTAAGGATACTAAGGATAAAGTGAAGGAGTTTGAAAAGGAAACTGAAATGGAAGCTCAGGAGCGAGAGAGAGAGAGAGGAGGATCGAAACAGGGGTAAGGATCAGAGAGAATCTGGTAGGGATAGGGATCAAGATGATAGAAGGGATCAGCACAGAGACAGAGCTTGTGGAGATGAAGAAGCGACGAAATTCACATAATCATAGCATCGTCGAAATTCTTATGGGTTTTCTATTTTAGGGTTTTTAATTTTGAATTTGCGAATTTTTTAATTTTAACAAACGAAATCGTGTCTTAAACCACTTTTAGGCGGATATTTTGATTAAGATGGTTTAATAGTTTAATTATGGTTTGCTGCTTTGTAATCTTAGTTTTAAAAAAATAAACCATGTGTTTAACTAAATTTTTGGAAAATTAAGTTTAATATGTGTTTTACTGTGTAAATAAATCTGTAACTTTCATACATTGGATGCAATTAAATCTTTAACTTTGGATTAGTGGATATGAATATCATGTTTTCAAAATAGACCGAATATGTTATATATTTCGTGAGGATCTGTAACGTTTTTCCAATAAAAAAGTCTCTACTATAGGAAATATTTAATAAGAACAAATATTATGTATTCATTAATATATCGTCTTAGAAAACAAAACCTATATAATCTCAAATCAATTAACGGCTATTTGCCTACAATCACTGTTGCATCTACTATAGATTTTGGGCAAAAAATATTTTTGGTATATCCATCTAACATGAATTCCTTTTAATAAAGTGGCTACTGACAAATAAATTAATATGCACAATTTGAAAGAAAAAAAACAGTTAAGATACCATTGTGATGCCTTCTGAGAATACTCCAACGTAACGTTTATGTTGTTTGAATTTTCATATAAATTTTGGTAAACAACTAAATTTTGAACACTGTTTAGCTAAGTTGAAAATTTTGACACACTTATAGCTATGTGACTACAATCATAAGTTTAATCAATTAATCTCAATTAAACGGTTAAGATAGTGTGATACTGTTTTGGTGTCTTTTAGAAATATTCTAACATTTAGGATATTCAGGTGTGGTTATATTTTTTTTAAAGCATATCTTAGTGATTTTTTACATTACATTTATTGAGTAATCCCTGACTGTTTTGAGGTGACCATATAAATCTCAGATGTAACGAATCAATACTGTCCACTTGTTTCTGTCACCTTAAATGTTATCAGCAAGATTTAAAATTGGGTGAGGAGAGACAAATGTTACTCTCACTTACCACCAGACCACGACCGCTTTCGCTTCCGGTGTGGTTATTTAGATGTTGTTTTTATAATTTTTTTCTTATATTAAATATTTCTTCCATTTTGATGTTTTAGAAAAAACAATTTTCAAGAAAATTGATTTTTCATTTTTTTAAAATGAAATTTTGATTGATTATTGTGTATCTTACCTTTATGTATTTGTTTTATTTTTAATAACAATAATATAATTTCTTAAAATATGTAATAATCCTAAAAATTATTTTTATTAAACGGATGAAATATGATAAAATTTATACGATTATATTTTTTTGGATTGGATACCGTGTTTTCGGATCCTAGATCAGATATTTTCATTGGTCAAAATGTAATTGATAAGATTTAATGATGTAATGAATAGGTTAGAAGATGAAATTAGTTTAGCTGCACATCAACATAGACAATTTGATTACTGAGTCATTTTTATTTATTTGTTTTAATTGTTTTAAAAAATAATTATCATATTTAGTGCAAGATTTAAGAAGGAAGATAATGTTATAAACTGATTTCAATGCAAAGGACAACTATTTTTTTGCTTATTTAGATTCAGTGGTTAATTTTATTTAATTTTCTCTTTTTTATAGGCGAATCCACTAAATTTGTTTTCCTTCCATGCAATAATTCTAGAATTTTAGAGAGAAGAGCTAAAGTCCAAACAGTTAAAATGCAAGCATAATGATCTTATAATTTAATATAAAAATATTACCTTGAAAAATATAATGAAAAGCTTTAAAACTCTTAAAATATAAGAACAAAAATTATGTATTCATTAACTTATCCCAATATTTGACACCTACCTCTATACAGTTTCAATCAATCAATGCAAAAGGAATAAAAACAACAATTAGGCAATCCAAAACTTGTTAGCATTTGCCTTTCCACAATGATCTTCTCCATTGCATTTTCTCGTGATTTTACAAAGTATACAAAGTAAAAAAGTTAACATACTTTTTATGTAATTTATAACATAAAATCTTAATTTCTGATTTTGAACTCTTAGAGAATTAAATAACAAAATACTTTTTAAAATAAAAAATTTCAGAATCTCTTTCCTTTTTTTCTTTTTTTTCCTATATACTAAAATAGTTTGTTGGAAAAAAAGAATTGGAAATGTAAATAAAATAAGTAAAAAAAGGAAAAATATGGTAGCAAAATAATAATATTATTTCCATTTTTTTGGTTTCATCTTTCCCTAGTTAGCCAAATGGAGAAAAAATGAAAACATGAACGAACGTTATATATATATGTCATGAAATCATTAAACCATATTTTTTTTTAATTAAAGGGTTTTTTCTTCTTTCTTACGACCTCACCATTTCTCTCTCTTCCGTCTCTTTGTTCTCTTTCTCTCTCTTCCGTAAGAAAAGCTTAAGAAGCTGCCATTAAAATTCATTCGACGATTTAAGCGTTTCTCTGCTCTTTCTTTCACCTTCCCCAGGTTCGCTTCGATCTACACACGGCTTCCTTTACCCTTCCTTCAATCTCTCTCTCACTTCCCCTTTTTATTCGGATTTTCCGAGGTTTAGGTTTCCGATTTCAATATTGTTTTTGCGTTTTCTTTTTTTTTTTCTTTTTAATTTTCCGATCGCTAAAATCCGTTTATTCGGGATCTTGATGTCATTTCTGTTTCTGGGTTTTATTTGTTTTAATGCAATTGGTTGTAATTCTGAAGATTTAGTTGATAGAATTGAATTAATTGGTCCTCTTGCATTTCGATTTTCTTAAAGATTATTTTTTAGGGTTTATTCTCATTCTCATCTGCTTATCTAATATGAGGGTTTTTTTTTATGGGTGTATTGAATTAGTTTGGTTCTTGTGAGTGAGTGATTGGTTTATATTTTCCGATGTTTTTGTGGTAAGACTATGAGTGATTGATGTCTTCAGCTATAATTTAAACTGGTGAAATTATGATTTATAATTGTTAAGATTATACATTTTGAGCTTTGTTCGTTGTTAGTTTGAGAGTTTGATCATTTAAGCATTTTCATTGTTAGTTTGAGAGTTTGATCAGAAGCTATGGTTTAGAGTATAGATAAACTGGTGGAATTATGATTTATAATTTGATTGTTTTAATCTTTTAATTTGCCTACAGTTTGAAAGAGAGATAAGCTTTAAGAGGAATGTCGGAGACTAGTAATGAAGATTCTGGAGGAGGAAGATCAGTGGAAGAGAATTCAAATGGTCAAAGAAGTCAATCAGAAGCACTTGCGGAGTGGCGTTCGTCTGATCAAGTTGAGAATGGGACTCCTTCGACGTCGCCCCCGTACTGGGACATTGATGAGGGTGATGAATTTGGTATGCTTTTTAATTTGCATGTTAGTGTTTTTCTCATGAATGTTGCTTAGTTGCATTAAACGAGTTTCTTCATTCTTACAATGTTGTTAAAAACTCAAATGACTCGCCTTTTTTTGCTTTTTGGCTTTTTGCGGTATTACCATGTGTTTTTGTTTTGCCTTATTCATAGGATCAAAACCTTCTGAACTATTTGGGAAAAGTACTTGGAAGATTGAGAAGTTTTCAGAAATCAACAAACGCGAGCTCCGTGGTGACGTTTTTGAAGTTGGGGGCTACAAATGGTATATAACATTCGTTCTCCTTCTATATATATATAAGCTCTTAGAGGCTTATTCAATCAGCCATCGTAATGATAAGCTTTGAAATTCTTGTAATCACTAAACCTAGCTGTGTATTAATTTCTTTATGCATGCTAAATTTTTTTCCTTATGCACGCTAAAATATTCCATATTCCTCTCATGGCAGGTATATTTTAATATATCCACAAGGGTGTGATGTTTGCAACCATCTCTCTTTGTTTCTCTGTGTTGCCGATCATGAAAAACTTCTTCCAGGTCCGTATTGTTGTTTGCTTGTTATCCGGTGTTAGCTTCTTTCTCTTGAACTGGAAACCTTATCATTTAGGTTCCTTTGTTATCTTTGAGACAGGCTGGAGTCATTTTGCTCAGTTTACTATAGCTGTTGTGAATAAAGATCCAAAGAAATCGAAGCATTCAGGTTACCTATTTGCATCTTTTAGTTTGCATGCATCCCATTACGCAGACATACTGAACACATATCTTGCAGATACATTACACCGGTTTTGGAAGAAAGAACATGATTGGGGGTGGAAAAAGTTTATAGAGTTACCTAAGTTACAGGAAGGGTACATTGATGATTCGGACTCTCTTACCATTAAGGCTCAAGTTCAGGTGATCAGGTAAAGGCAAGATTGAGTTTACCTAAGTTCATGTGTCATACATCGCCATTAACATACATCCACGTGTTTGGAACTTTCCCAACCAAAGATATTGGCATACTGCAGTAACGTTTATTCTTCTTTTTTTCTTTTTCTCTTTTTTTTGAGTTGTCGATAATTTTCATAAATTGATTCTTGCAGAGAGAGGGTGGACCGACCTTTCCGCTGCCTTTCTTGTCAGTATAGGAGGGAACTTGTTAGGGTGTATCTGCCAAATGTAGAGAAGATTTGCTGGCGCTTTATGGAAGAGAAAAGAAGCAAGTTTGGTAGGTTGATAGAGGACAAGGCAAAATGGAGAAGGTATTCCCCATTTACAATACACTCACCTCATCCAGATTCCAGAAATGAAATCATAATAGCTGTGGATTTACCCCGATATCAGTGTATATTGTTCCCTCAAAGTTTTAGCAGTTTCCATAACAAGGAATGGATTGTTGTTTTATGGTGCAGCTTTGGTGCCTTCTGGTTAGGGTTGGAGGAAAACTCAAGGCGTAGGATGTCCCGAGAGAAAATGGATGTGATTTTAAAATTAGCTGCAAAACTCTTCTTCATCGAGAAGGAAGTTACATCCACTTTGGTGATGGATTCCTTGTACAGTGGGTGGAAGGCTATTGAAGGCCAAGCTAATAACAAGAAAAGTAGGCCGAGACTAACTGATACCGTAGAATTGCCAGCTGGCCCAGCTCCAATTGTTAGTATGGACAAAGACATGTTTTTGTTAGTTGATGATGTGCTATTACTCATAGAGAAGGCTGCTTTGGAACCATTGCCTCCAAAAGAAGAAAAGGGTCCTCAAAACCGTACGAAGGTTAGTTTCATATGTTATGTATTGTACTGATTGAAATTCCATGATTTGTTTATCCTGTGCGGTGGTGCATTTTGATTTTTCCTATCCATGTAAAAGTGTTTGAAGCATGAGCACTTATATTTATTTATTACTTCATCCGAATCTAGGAGGGGAATGCCGGAGAGGAATTCAGTAAAGAAGCCATAGGGCGTGATGAGAGTCGTTTAACTGAGTTGGGTAGACGGACTGTAGAGACACTTGTTCTTGCACATATATACAGGTAATATGGCATAATTTATCTTTAGGTTTAGAAGTTTCTATGCAAATCAATTCATAAGCAAGCACATTACTTTCTCAAACACGCTTGAATGATCTTATTCTGAAACCGGTGATAGTGTTTGTTTTCTATTTCTGATATTTTGGTCTTCTGTGTATTGTGCTCTTCACTATACCTCATATATCGCATGCAATTTTTCTGAGAAATTCAGCAACAAAATTGATGTTGCATACCAAGAAGCTATTGCATGGAGAAGGCAAGAAGAACTTATTCGCGAAGAAGAGGAAGAGTGGCTGGCAGAAAGCGAACAGAAGGCAAAAAGAGGGACAGTTGAAAAAGAGAAAAAATCTAAGAAGAAACAGGTCAGTACACTTATATTGCTTCCAAAGCATATATAATACCATATAAGACTTGTTGGGTTGCTTATAGGTATTCTTGGTTATTTGGTAATTCATAGGCGAAACAGAAAAAAAACAAAAATAGAGGAAAGGAGAAAAGGAAAGAAGAGAAGGTGAAATCCCAAACAGAAGAAAGGCATATTGAGAAGGAGGAAAGTCTGAGAGCGAAAGCAGAATCATCAGCTGAGAAACCTGACCCACTTGTTGATTCGTCTGATGTTTCTGATTCAGAAGATAGAGAGAGCAGCCCTGTTCATTCGGAAATAGATGCATCGGTAATTCATAATCCCTCTTTAGGGTACACTAACAGAGGAAGAGGCAGTTCCATATCTATACCTAATAGAGTTGCAGAAAGAAAGTCTCCGCCCACCGTTGATGATAGTCCCTCAACTTGTTCTAATGAATCGATCCGATCAGGGGTAGCCAATGGGTCATACAAAGGGAATGCCTTAAACTGCCGAAGCCAGAAATGGCATAGCAAGTAAGTAAACTTTTTTCTTCTTTTGCACCTTCCTTTGTTTGTCAACATCCTGTTAATATACCTTCTGGTGTGCAGCGGAAAAACGCAACCAGGGAAAGTATCTGATGCCAACAATTTAGCCACTGAAACAGAGGGCCAACCTTCAAGACATGCATCTAACCCTAAGAATCAAAGCCATTCTTCTAATACACGCATAGTTGGTGAAGCTGACGTGGATATCTCTCGCATCCAGGAAGCAGAGAGCCCTGGGGTGCGTAATCCTGTTAGCAAGGTGGTTCACTCAAACTTTTGATGTTTTGATATTTGAAATTAGAAGATAACCGTAAAGAGGGTAAGCGAGTGATATGTCCCCATCAACGTCGAATGACTATATTTAATATTCATTTTGCAGGATCGTGGCATGGTTCAGAATCAAGAGAAAAGCCCTGCTGTACTTTCCTCACCCAGAGCTGCTCCCTGGAATCTCCCATCTGTAGCGCAAGCAAAACCGGAGAAAAAGGGTGTTTCAAATGTAGATACTGTTCCAAACAGGAAATTAATATCTGCTAGATCACCTTCGTCAGATCAAGCATCACCATCTCGAGATATTCGGTTCCAAACTGTGGGTCCTAGAGCCGATGTACAGAAAACAACTTCTCCAAAACCCACGACACAACCAGCACCTTCTTTGTCAAGGCCTTTGAGTGCTCCTACAATCCTTCCAAAGCAAGCTGCACCTGTAACCTCTGCTGTTCAAACCTCGACAACATCCTATGCTCGTTCAATGAGCTCAATAGGCCATGTAGGTTCGCCGACACATAGTCAAACTTACATTCCTCAATCCTATAAACATGCCATAGTTGGTTCATCTAGTTTCGACCAGTCAAACTCTCAATCGACGGGAACAAGCGCATTGCCGCCTTATTCACATCCGCCTCCTATCTCAGTATCTAATCAGTCTGGCTTTCCTATCAACGTTAGCTCGTGGGATGTTTCGTCTGGTGGGCTCTTGTGGACTGGTGGTTCAAGATCAAACAGAGATACAACAACAACAACAACAACTATCAGCGGGAATCATAGACTGAACGCTTACAACACACCTGTAAGTACCGGCATGAGGCGTAATGACGTTCAGGTTAGGAGACCGGCACAAAGTCTGATGACCGATGAGTTCCCTCACCTCGACATCATCAATGATCTGCTTGAAGACGAACAAGGTTTGATGGATAGTAGTGGATACCGTGTGCCCCAATGGTTCAACAACCAGTACTCATATCATGGTGGTGCGGATTTGGGGATCTCTGGTAGGTCCAGGAGTTACAGTGATGATGGATTTCACCAATCTTACGGTGAATACATGTCACACTCGTCTGCTTCTTCTTTGCCGTATGGGAACGGGTTGAGCCAACAAACACAATGGCAGATTGCGAATATGGACTTGTCTTTACTGGCTTTGAGGAGCCAGAACGATGCAGCAGCTACTTACCCTTACTTTGACTTAGATTCATTAAACCCGAATTTGTCAGCTGGAATCAACGGCTACAGAGACTTCAGGCCATCGAACGGACACTGAGGTTTTGGGTTTAAGGAATGGCAGGTATGCATTGTAATCGTTTTTATATAAAGATGGAAAGGAAAAGAAAAAAAAAACATTTGTGTAAAGATAGTTTTCATCCTCTTCGTTTCAAATGAATCCTTTCAATCTCTTTCTTTGGTGTTCATGATAATTTGCTTCGACCCTCTCTAGGAGAAACCTCTCTCCGTTGCAATGGTGTCAAGATAGTGACTTTATATATATATATTTGAGCCAACCATTTGCTCGGGACGATATCTCAATTGGTTTTGATATAGTAGCTACATTTTGAAGTACATAAACATTGATTAAGATTAACCAATGACGGTAATTAGAAAAACGATTCCGCAACCGTTGACCCAAACATAAACACGAGAGGGAACAAAGTTCTGAAGAGCGCCACTTTCTGACAAAACTATAACAGCTTTCAGTTTGGGATTCTCTCTTTCGATCACTGCCTTTGCATAATCTCCATTTGTCCCCATTAATTCTGGCCACGAGCTTTTATCAACTAATTGATTTAACATAGGATTATCTAATCAAACTTCACAGTTAACCAAAGGCTTGGTAGCCTAGTTATATAATGAACCGATGATAAAAATAATTAAGTAATAACTACGTATTTATAAATACCTTCGCAAATGCTTGCCATTTTCTTGAGTAAATGTATCGATATAGATTTATGTGATTTTAGTTTGTCTTGTGTTCTTCTCATGATAACAAACATGGTGTTTATATCGGGTTGTTGATGATTGACTTCACAAAAGTCATCAACATAAAGTCTGAAACGCCACCGAATTATAGTAATATATATTTGGTTTCAAGTGACCGAATCCAATCATATATATTATATAATAAACATGTACATTAAGATTTGATAGAACCATCCTACTGTATTCATGCCACCATCAACTCACTATAAATAATTTTCACAAAAAAAAATATATCGTATTTAATTTAATTTTCACAAAAACTATATCGTATATGTTTAAATTTTCACAAATAAACTGTATTTTTTTTTTTTTTTAAATACAATATAGTTTTCTTTGTATTTTAAATGTAAAAAAACTGTTTACTTTTGTGAGTTTAGAACCTTCTTTCTAAGAGTATAGCTTTTATTTGGAAAAATAATTTTTTCCTTTGGTAATTTCATCTTGTTCTATGATAAAAAGGCGTTTTCGATCGATTTTAGGGTTCATTGTTCACATTTTCCTTTGATTCATTCCTTTTCTCTTTCAACCATTTCTGGTGTTCGCTGTTTGGTCAACACTACAAAATTAACTGACTGTTTTGTGACTACTTTTGCAATTAATTAGCGACTAATAACGACATAAGAAAATAATTGGTGAAACCATTTTGGTATTTGGGTTTTGACGATTTTTGGGTTTGGTATTTTGTTTGTAATAATGAAATTTGAATCTAAGAAAAATGCTTATAAGACATAAATTCAATTCAAACATAAATGTCTTACAAGCTCTCAAGAACAAAATACCAAGAATAGAAACCTAAGAAGAACACAAAACCAAGTAGGGGTGGGCAAACGGTAATTTGAAACGGAAATTTACGGGAATGGGACGGACAGGAATTTTGGGAATAGAAAACATGTCCCATTTATGTCCCATATGAAATTCGGGACGGGAACGGGATGAGACGGGATGAGACTGAACGGGAATTCCCGAAAAACTGAATTTTAAAAATATGATAAATTTAAATCATGTTTTATAAGATATGGAACTATGATCTAAAATAGATAAATAAAAACATAATGTAAAACACAATAAGTGAAATAAAAATAAATTCAAAAAAAAAGATGATACAAATATATATATATATATATATATATATATATATATATATATATATATATATATAAGCATAATTTTATCCATCATTGATGCAGGGACATAGAGTTCATTTTGTTTACAATTTTACAAAAGCAAAACTAGAGAAGATGAAACTAGATAAATAAATAAAAAATTTCGGTTCCGATTTAGGTTAATAGGATAAATGAATAATCTCGATAAATAAATAAATTTTTGTGGATTTGTTCTGTAAAGTAAAAATTGTAGGTTACACGGTTTTGGCTTGTTCAGGATGTCTGCAGCTATGGACAAGCTTTGATGGCAGTCTGTAGAGGAAGAGGAAAAACTGTTTGTCTACCAGAATTCAGTTATTGTGAAGAAAAAAACGCGCTTAGTTGGATTGATGATATGAAGAACGTTCACTTTCACTATTCAGCTGCAAGTTAGAGCTATGTCATTGTAGTATGATAGTTATCAATCCAATCTTAGGGTAAAACTAATTCACCAAAAATACATGCAGTGTTGACCCCGATAGTAGCTCATGACAACAAGAAGCAGAGAAGGAATGGGTCAAGTTAAGACAAGGATTTTTTACTAATCTAAGTGACAAAGCAGAAAAAGATTTGAACTAAACAAGCCAAAGTAAAAGCAATAAAATCGACAAGGATGGATACGTAACAAAAGCTAACAAGAGTAATAAAAGCAAATAACAAGATCCTAAAACAAGTAGACAAAGAAAAAATGTGAGAAATAAGGCAAGTAGTTAAGCAAATGATCAAGAGATAAAGCATTTGGGTCAAAGTTATTGATTTTGGACTATCAAATGATAATCTATGATGCTCATCACAATCATTCAATGCTAATTTGTATGTCTAGAAATACTAATTTGAGCTAATTGACTTATACAATTAAACCTCTATAAATGAATGTTGAATAAATGAATAACCTCGATAAATAAATAAATTTTTTCTCTGATTTAGGTTAATGGGATAAATGAATAATCTCACTAAATGCATTAATGAATATATTCTTTTTTTGATCTTTAAAAACTCTATGTAAATATAAATAAATAATCATCACATCTCATTAGCAAAAACTTGTATAAAACTTAAGAAAATAGGTTTAGGTTTCCAAGCAAAAAGAGATAAGAAAAGATGAGATATCCTCCCTTAAATTAGAATTAGAACCTATTTACAGATTTCTAAAAGAAAGTTGGGTCGACCCAAGAAAAACCAAATTTAAGGGTTTAAGTAACCAAGTTTACCCAGTTTTACCAAATTTTCCAATAATGAAGTTTTTGAGGGTATGAGGCAAATACTTGATAGTAGCAAATGGCAATGAAAGGAAGATTAAAGAATAAAGGGTAAATAAAATCTATTAACAAGGTGGAAAAAGACCCAATTGTTCAGTAAACCATGATGTAGTTAGAATCAGCTCCTATTGTTTCAAACAATGTGAATAAAGGAAAAGGGTTGGTCTTCGACAATAAGTGCTCTAAGTCGACGAGACTTATTTCTGATGGGCTTGAGAAAGAGAATAAGTTGTTGTCATCCGCAATTCAAGGGAAGACCTTTTGTTGTCAAAACGATGAAATTGAAGAAATGCAGCTTGAGAATGTGTCAGCTACATTTTTTAGAAAACATATTGGTTTTGCTTAACGATTAAAAGGTCTGGATTATCTGATGCTGGTACCTCCGGGGCAAAGACTTAGGGTTCAAACCAATGAGATGACATCCTAGGATCATGAGAACCTTTAAACCTAGGCTTAAATGTGAGACGAAGAGTGAGGTTGCGATCAAGGCTTGTCTATAACATGGGGTGCATTATAAGAGAAAAGTTGTGGTTGAGGTTAGAAGTTCTAAATGGAGAAAAAAAAGTTGAATGGCTAAGGAGATGTGATACGAATTTTCAACCTTTCATTGACATGGTAAAGAAGTATGAGATGAATGAGTTATCAAAGTCAGGGTAATCGTTTAACGTGGGGAGGTATGCGATATAAACATTGGAACCGATTCGTTAATGATCTATTGTTCTTCTTCTTATCTCCCTTCTCTGGTTTCTGCCTTCAACCTTAGCTCAACAACAATCTAACAAAAAAATTTCCCTTGTACCGAACCCAATACACTAACCAGGTCAACTTGGCTGCATCAATCTCGCTTCTTCACTCTCCGTTAATTTATTATGACTTCTGATCAAAAGATGCAATATAAGTATTTAACAGAAAGATTATGTGGAAAGAAACTTCTTAGTTATTGAAAATAATGTACGTTCTTTAAAAATTAATACAACTGTTAGGCATAAAATGACCACCAATTTCAGAAATATACGCGCTAGTCCTATGAGAACCTACGGTCTACATGTCGTATTCAAACCATACACGACATGCTCGATATATCCATTCATATACATCTCTGACGTATATTGAAAGTAGGTGAAACTCTTAACGATATAAAATTGAATTTTTCTTTATTAAAAAAAAAACTATCACGTTGGGTCAAAGGCGTAAGAATCTCTCTATCTCTGAACGTTTTCATGTGTACATATTGTTAAGAAAGTGAAAAGGCACCAAAAAAATCTCTATAAATAGTCATTTGGGGATCTTGTATAATCTTCATAAGTAACTCATAACTTCCCATAGAAGTTACAACAAAATTTTCAGACATGCCCATGGATAAACAATCGGAGTTACATTATAAGTAAATTCGTTGACAAATAAATAAAAAAACACAATCTTCAACTTTATTTATGAGATAGCATGAGTCCATGACAACTGAGATCATAGCAATCTATTCATTATTAGTATATTACACACTATAATTCGAACAAACGCTTGCTTACATATAGTAATAGATAAATTTTTTGGAGTAATATAATATTTTCTTGAAACTGATTATAATTAACCAATGGTGGGAATTTGAACAACGATTCCGCAATCATTAACCTAAATCCAACTATATTGAAAAGAAAAGTTGGAGAATGTTTAAGTTTGATTGATATCAATTTTTTTTAAAAAAATATATATATATATATATATATTTGTATTGTTAACAAAACTGAATCCAAAACCAATTCCATGACGATATATATGCAGATATATCAAACCATGCATTATGAATTAATCATGAATAGAAATACATACTTAGCCATCGAAATTAAGAAACGAGATAATAACATAACGTACATACGTGTTTTTCAAACCTAATAACTTTCTTTTTTAGAGAAAATGCTTACTATAATCTAATAACTTGACGTATTAATTGATAATAATTGACGTAATTTTTATTCGATTTGTTTTCTTTGTGTGTCACATTCATCTCCTATTTAATCAAGACAAACCAAGACACCATTCAATCTTATACACACAGGATACATTTAAAAGACCAATACATTAATATATTGATTAGCTAAAAAGAAAAAGAAATTAAAAAATTATATTAAAATTTTACAAAAGTTCTATTAAAATCATACGAAAATTTTATTTTAGTTAGCCACTGGTCACGCCCTTTTCCTACTTAACCGAGGCGGAATGCAATTCACATTACCATCATCACAATAATTTTTTTTTTTAAAAAAAAAAACAATGCAGATCTAATTATTTCCAAAAGCTTATACTAAAAGTCTGAGAAAGAACACCGTCTCAACTTACAAGAAACACATAAAGTGGAGTTACCAAGTTTTTAAAACTGAAATGAAATGAAAGAAAACTCCAGAAAACCCAAAAACCTTGCACCACACGAGACACCAGAATGACATAAAGATAACTCTTCGAACTCACTTGGAAAAGAAAAAAGAATGAGCATTTCAACAAATACTCAATGAGGGAAGCTCTATAAGTCTCAAAATCATCCACCAGCAATCACCACACAATACAGTAAAATATCCTAGCTAAAACTTCCAATAAAGTAAAAGTATAAACAACACGAAATTATGGAAAACCCCCCAACAGTGTCAGCAAGTGAGCACACCACCTCATCCAGTAACCTGCACGTGTCTCATGCCGTCCAACATCCCCATTACAGGATGAACCTGTGAGATCCACACCTTCACGCAACCACACCACCTCATTTGGTGCCCCGTGTGATCCACACCAACACGTGAATATAATTGGTCGAACCACTGTCTTTTCTTGTGACGTTAACGGGGTCTTGCCGCTTGCCCCCTTCGGCAATGAACCATGACATTACATGATCCAACCAAAAATGACACAACGTCTGAGATGTACGTTTATCAAACCACGTTGCAATGACACACACATGCCTCACATCTTCAAGCTACCTCTTATCGCCAACCCACTCATTACATCTCCTAAAACATTACAAACATCCACAAACAAGATTCGAACATCATACAACCATATTTGTGCAATCTATCGTTTAAGCGTGGCAAATCGTTAAACAATTAGTAACTTAGTACAGATGTACACATATAAGTTCATACAACATAATGTTGGAACAATATATTAATAAGCATGTGAACTTATAATATATAGTTAAAATGTGAATGAGAATTTACTTAGGGGAGGTCAAAGATTTTTTGTAACTTACAAATTTTGGTATTAAAAACCAAATAAATTTGGTCATTAAATCTACTTGACCACCAAGCTATTCTTCTCCTATAAATAACAAGCTACCTAGAAGGGAAAAATCATCCTTTCATTCTAAAGCAAAGAAAAACACCATTAGACATATTGTAGATATTCTTTGAGAAGTTTCTAAGTGTTGAAGCTCTCTTGAAATATCTTCTTGGTTGTTGGTGTTAGGTGCTAGTAGCTAAGGAATTCACAAGGTTTAACAGGTTCTAACTTCCTCCATATTCTACTTTTCTCTTTCAAAAGTAGTTTTTATGTTCTTGAGTTTATGGTAGAATATTAGCTCGTAGATTCTAACATGAATGAAGCATGTTAGTCTTATATGTTTGGTTGTATCCTAGGATTCAAAGAATGCATATAAACCGTCTCATTGCGGGCATTTTATTGAGTTAAGAAAAGGGATCATCCCGCCTCCAAATGCTTTTTTGTTCTTATGATTCTAAAACAAAATTCATGTTTATGTTCTTATTAAGTTGTTAATATCAAAATGATTATCTTGAATTCATGCTTTGATAATATTATACTAATAATCATGTTCATTAGATTAATTCTTGGTCAAAGAATAATATTAAATAGTATTTAATATGATATTGCTATTTAATTATATAATTAATATTGTTGAATTATGTAAATACAATAATTATTTTGCTGAAATAAACTATGATTACATAAATGTCAATATTAATGTTTATACATATATGTTTGCATATATATTAAAATATATATATATTTATGTGTGAGTTTAATAATTTATTTCAATCTCAAGAAACAAATTGTATTTCAAATTGATATTTCTCAATCCGGTTTTATAAGGTTCTACAATCTTAACTCAATAAAAATTCGCTTTTTAAACGGATTTGTTGTGTGAAAAATCGAATTTGCAAAAAATCAAAGTTTTGTTTTTGAATATTGGAAGATATATATATATATATATATATAATATAAAAAAAATAATAATTCGATTACAAGATTTCTTGATCAGATCGATCGAACCTTGTCGGTCGTTCGAGAGAAATCATCTAAATTGTAACCGAAACCGGTACCGCGGGTCAAGCGACCGATTGATCGCAAGCCGATTGATTGATCTCGCAAGATCGATGCTGTTAACCGGGTCGCAAGACAACACAATATTTAAGATCGATCGATCCACGTGAGGTCGATAGATCGCATCATACAAACTCCGATCAATTCCCTTTAAGATCGATCGGGAGAGTAAATGCATGAAAAACTTGTTTTTTCTGATATCGCATTGTGTCTACATGTGCTAAAAATGCATCTAAAAACATGTTAAAAATGAGACTTTAACTCAAAGTTTAACAGTGTTTAACAGATGGCAAACACAAGTAACAATGCTGAGATTGCACCAATGGTGACAGCTCAAACCACCCTTGTGCCTGTCAACACAAATGGGCTACTTCCCGAGAAGTTTGACGGGGCTGGCTTCAAGAACTGGCAACAGAAGATGTATTTCTACTTGACATCTCTGAACCTGACAAAGTTCCTCAAGGAGGACAAGCCTGAAACTCCCGAAGAAGGAGAGACAGATGTGCGCACGTTAGCCACATTGGAGGCTTGGAAGCACTCAGACTTCCTACGCAGAGGTTGGATCCTAAGCCGACTGGTGGACAACTTGTACTCTGTCTACAACAATGACAAAGAATACTCCACTTCCAAGCATCTTTGGATAGCTTTTGAAAGGAAGTACAAGTCTGAAAATGCTGGTTTTCAGAGA
This sequence comes from Streptanthus diversifolius, assembly GCA_039880935.1. Taxonomy (NCBI): domain Eukaryota; kingdom Viridiplantae; phylum Streptophyta; class Magnoliopsida; order Brassicales; family Brassicaceae; genus Streptanthus; species Streptanthus diversifolius. The sequence goes on along the minus strand of JAXGFM010000012.1, from coordinate 9,713,064 downwards.
TATGCTGTGGCAAAACTTCTCGACTTCAAAATGGTGGACTCAAGGTCTATAATGGATCAAGTTGAGCAATTGCAGCTGATCAACAATGAAATTGCAGCTGAAGGAATGATCCTTCCTGAAGCTTTCATCGTTGACTGTACTATTGAGAAGTTACCGCCAAGCTGGGTGGATTTCAAGAATTACTTGAAACACAAGCGAAAGCAAATGTCGCTTGAATCACTGATCTCAAGACTTCACAATGAAGCAACGATTCGCCTGTCCAAGAATGAAGAGAGAGGGTATCAGGCATACCTTGCTGAACAGCTTAAGGCAAAAGGCAAGGGAAAAATGGGAGAAAAGAACTACACATTCAAGAACCCCAGAGCCACTAGCTCCACGAGCTTCAAGAAGCATACTTCTGGTGCAAAGAAGTTCAGTGGAAAGTGTCACAAGTGTGGCAAGATGGGTCATAAGGCAGACATGTGTCGCACCAAGACCATACAGAAGCGACCACATAATGCCAACCTCACTGAAGCAGATCTCTGCTGTGTTGTGACTGATGAAGTCAATTCAGTGGAGGGAAACCCATTGGACTGGTGGTATGATACCGGTGCAACGGCCCACATCTGCAAAGATAAGGCAATGTTCAACACCTATCAACAGTGCCACACAGATGAGGAAATCATGATGGGCGACATACATTCATCCAAGGTCGCTGGACATGGAAAGGTGATACTGAAGTTGACTTCAGGACATGAGATCACCCTCACAAATGTGAGACATGTGCCCAACATAAGGAAGAACCTCATTTCTGGTACTCTCCTGAGTAAGGCTGGATTTAGCATCAACTTTCACGCTGATAAGTTGGTACTTAAGAAAAATGGGGTGTATCTGGGCAAGGGGTTTGTTAAGAATGGACTGATCAAAATTAATGTATTGACAGTCACTCCCAAATCTGTAACAAACTCTGAAATTAATAAGAATAATCCAATTGTTTATTTGGTCGAGTCTTCTACTATTTGGCATGAAAGATTAGGACATGTGAACTATAAATCATTAACTCGGTTAATGGATTTAAACCTAATTCCAAAATGCAAATTAAGTAAAGATAAATGTGAAGTATGCGTACAAGCGAAACTCACAAAACGACCATCTCCAAAAGTTGAGAGAACGACCGAACCTCTAGGTTTAATCCACACGGATTTGTGCGATTTAAAATACTTACCCACTAGAGGAGGTAAAAAGTATTTTGTGACTTTCATTGATGATAGTACAAAATATTGTTATATTTACTTGTTACAAAGCAAAAATGAGGCTTTGAATAAATTCAAGTAATATAAGCTGGAAGTTGAAAATCAATTAGATAAAACTATAAAAATAGTTCGAAGTGATAGAGGTGGAGAATATGAAGGACAGTTCGATGCATTTTGTAGAGAAAATGGCATAATTCATCAAACAACTGCTCCTTACTCACCAGAATCTAATGGAATTGCAGAACGCAAAAACCGAACTTTGAAAGAAATGATGAATGCAATGATGCAAGAATCTGGCGTAACCCAGAACATGTGGGGAGAAGCTTTAATGACTTCAAATTATATTCTAAATAAAATCCCACACAAAGTGACGGGAAAAACACCATATGAACTTTGGAAAGGTATAGTTCCTTCATACAAATACATGAAAGTGTGGGGGTGCCTTGCAAAAGTGGCAGTACCTGTTCCGAAAAAGGTCACAATTGGACCGAAAACAGTTGATTGTATTTTTATCGGATATGTGCACCATAGTAATGTTTATCGATTTCTGGTTCACAAATCAGATATTCCAGATATCCATGTAAATACAATTATAGAATCGCGAAATGCATCATTTTTTGAAGATATTTTTCCGTGTAAGGATAAAATACACCCTAAACGGACTATGGAAGAAAAAGATGTAGGTGAAACAAGCAATTCTGCCATTGGTCTAGACAATGGAGAAAACGCTGAAATTGAACTCAGACGTAGCAAAAGAGCTCGAAAGGAGAAAAATTTTGGTGATGATTTTCTAATGATTTTACTCACAGAAAATGAACCAAATACCTTTGTGGAAGCAATGTCTACACCTGATGCTCCTTATTGGAAGGAAGCAGTCAACAGTGAATTCGATTCAATTATGCAAAACCATACGTTTTACATAACGGATTTACCAGAAGGGTTCAAAGCTCTCGGTTGTAAATGGATCTTTAAGACCAAACTAAAAACCGATGGGACTATTGACAAGTATAAAGCCAGACTTGTGGTCCAAGGATTTCGTCAGAAAGAAGGTCTAGACTTCTTTGACACGTATTCTCCCGTGACGAGAATAACTTCTATAAGAACTATCATATGCATCGCAGCATTACAAAATCTGAAAATTCACCAGATGGATGTAAAAACTGATTTTCTTAATGGAGATCTTGAAGAAGAAATATACATGAAACAACCTGAAGGGTTTGTTATTCCTGGAAAAGAAGACAAGGTCTGTAGACTTGTAAAATCGTTGTACGGACTTAAAGAAGCTCCAAAGCAGTGGCATGAGAAATTTGACAAAGTAATGATGTCAAATGGATTCCGCATAAATGAATGCGATAAATGTTTGTACTTCAAAACAACAAAATATGCATACGTTATGTTATGCTTATATGTAGATGATATGCTTATCATTGGAAGTGACAACGATATTATAAACCAGACTAAAACCATGTTACATGGACATTTTGAAATGAAGGATATGAGACTAGCTGATGTAATTCTCGGAATTAAAATCACTAGACATCCTGGAGGATATATATTATCCCAGCAGCATTACGCTGAGAAGGTACTTGATAGATTCAAGAACTATTCAACTGGAACCTCCACAACACCTGTGGATACCACACTTCACCTGACAAAAAATTCAGGTGCACCGGTATCACAGAATAAGTATGCTCGAGTAATCGGAAGTCTAATGTACTTGACTAATTGTACAAGACCAGATTTAGCTCACTCGGTAAATGTACTAAGTAGGTATACGAGCAATCCATGGCACATCCATTGGAAAGCGATAGCGAGAGTATTAAATTACTTACGCTTTACCAAAAATTATGGACTGCATTACGGTTCAGAACCTGCCGTGTTGGAAGGATATACCGATGCTAATTGGATATCAGATTTCAAAAACTCAAAGTCCACAAGTGGTTATGTGTTTACACTTGGGAGTGCTGCAGTATCCTGAAAATCTTCAAAACAAACAGTGCTGGCTAGGTCAACAATGGAATCTGAGTTCATTGCGTTGGACAAAGCAGCAGAAGAAGCAGAGCATCTTCGAAATTTTTTGGAAGATATTCCGATGTGGGAAAAACCAGTGTCATCGATTCGGATACACTGCGATAACCAATCGGCTATAGCTCGTGCTAACAATAGCTTGTACAATGGCAAGTCACGTCACATACGTAGACGACATAAGACCATTAGACAACTGATCTCAAGTGGTGTAATTTCGCTAGATTACATCAAATCAGCTGATAATTTAGCAGATCCTTTTACGAAAGGTCTGACCCGAGATCAAGTATTGAAATCATCAATAGGAATGGGTTTAAAGCCTATAATTTAACGATGAAATTTGGCGGTAACCCTACCTATACTTTCTAGGTTCAAAGGGACAACTAAGTCAAATTAAGTCTAAGAAAACACTGTGAAACTTATGTTTCTACCCAGTTCCTAATAATGATAAACAGTGTTGTCTGCAAAATTGAGGATAAGCATAAGCTTTTAATGATTTCATCATATTTATTTCAAGGAAGTAAAGCAGAATACTTTGAAATAGAATACGAGAATCACTTGTTGAGTGTGAAATGGGGCCGTTTCTAAGAGAATAAGGAAAGACTGTATTCTCCAAATTCACTCAAGAAATACCAGGCATGTTCAAGGCCAAAATGAACACAACGAGAGAGAAAAAGTTCCTAGAAAATATAACTGTGTTATATCTATTGTTTCAGTTTACACTAGAAATCCAGATGGTTCAAGACATCGTGTTCACCAACTGGGCTTGTAAACTCGATAGATTATAACAGTGATTGGTTCAACGCTGAAAAATACAACCTTTTCATATACTGTTATTTTTCGTATATACTCAAGAAAGTCTTTTCTCAGCTTAAATCTATCCTAAAAAGGTTTTCAAAAACATCCTCAGTGTTTTAGAGTCAATTCTATTCATGTGGGAGATTGTTGGAACAATATATTAATAAGCATGTGGACTTATAATATATAGTTAAAATGTGAATGAGAATTTGCTTAGGGGAGGTCAAAGATTTTTTGTAACTTACAAATTTTGGTATTAAAAACCAAATAAATTTGGCCATTAAATCTACTTGACCACCAAGCTATTCTTCTCCTATAAATAGCAAGCTACCTAGAAGGGAAAAATCATCCTTTCATTCTAAAGCAAAGAAAAACACCATTAGACACATTGTAGATATTCTTTGAGAAGTTTCTAAGTGTTGAAGCTCTCTTGAAATATCTTCTTGGTTGTTGGTGTTAGGTGCTAGTAGCTAAGGAATTCACAAGGTTTAACAGGTTCTAACTTCCTCCATATTCTACTTTTCTCTTTCAAAAGTAGTTTTTATGTTCTTGAGTTTATGGTAGAATATTAGCTCGTAGATTCTAACATGAATGAAGCATGTTAGTCTTATATGTTTGGTTGTATCCTAGGATTCAAAGAATGCATATAAACCGTCTCATTGCGGGCATTTTATTGAGTTAAGAAAAGGGATCATCCCGCCTCCAAATGCTTTTTTGTTCTTATGATTCTAAAACAAAATTCATGTTTATGTTCTTATTAAGTTGTTAATATCAAAATGATTATCTTGAATTCATGCTTTGATAATATTATACTAATAATCATGTTCATTAGATTAATTCTTGGTCAAAGAATAATATTAAATAGTATTTAATATGATATTGCTATTTAATTATATAATTAATATTGTTGAATTATGTAAATGCAATAATCATTTTGCTGAAATAAATTATGATTACATAAATGTCAATATTAATGTTTATACATATATGTATGTATATATATTAAAATATATATATTTATGTGTGAGTTTAATAATTTATTTCAATCTCAAGAAACAAATTGTATTTCAAATTGATATTTCTCAAATCCGGTTTTATAAGTTTCTACACATAAAACTACGCGTAAACTCTAAACGAGATACACAGGTTTGTGTTGTTCAACTACAAACCTCTACTATAGTGTGAGAATAAAAGAAGGAAGTACATATCACAACCAGTCGTCACCTTAGCCTATATCTGTGGAACGAAGGAGGAGAAGAAGTATATGTGCAACTCACGACTCCACACAAACCAAATATACAAAAAGAAGGGTTAGTTCCCATCTAAATTCTATGATGAGAAAATTAAAAAACAGAGAGAAGAAAGAAAGAAAGAATAACTAGAAATATTACTAGAATTTACTTACCTTCACTAGAGGCTGGATTTAAAAGAAGAGACCATACTTTTCGATGGAGACAAATTAACCCCCTAGAAAAAGATAAAATAAACATAATTTTTTTTATCCCTATGATATATATCTCACATGATATCATGAGATAGAGCCAAAGAGATATAGAGTACAACAAAACACTCTGTGTCAGAATCCCACTGAGTTTGAATATTCTCATTTAAACAATTTGGAGAATATTGTTTACCAGTTTAATTAATTAATTTCTCCGAAAAAGAGATGCCAAATTATGAACTCTAAATAATACGGTGCCTTCTCTATGAGAATCAAACACTGAAACGAACGGAAAAAAAAAATGGAATCTTTAGAATCGACTCGCTTGTGCTCTATTGCTCTTCTTCTTATATCCCTTCTCTGTTCTCCACCTTCAAGCTTAGCTCAACAACAACGTGAACCAAACCCAACGATTAAAACAATGCAGGATTTCTCCGGATACCCAATTCACGAACCGGGTCAATTCGGCTCCATCAGCCTCGCTTCTTCACTCTCCGTTGATGCTCATGGACTGCAAAAACAGGTTCAATAGGACTGTGATTAATCGATAATTTGTAAATTTGGTTTTTTTTTCTAGTGGAAGAGGTTTGATATTAGTGGATGTTGTTTGCTTTGGTTAGATAGATGATCTTTCTAGTATCTCTGATGCTCCTTCTCCATCAGTTACCAGAGTTCTCTACACTGACAAAGATGTCTTGGCACGAAGGTAATTTACTATTTCATTACTTGTTTTGAGTAATAGCGAGTTGTAGCATCATAAAGGATAGATTTTTGTTGAATCTGAATTGAGTTTCTTGGTTGATTTATGAAGGTATGTAAAGAATTTGATGACACTAGCTGGACTTTCTGTTAGAGAGGATGCTGTTGGTAACATATTTGGCAAATGGTTTGGCTTTCTCTCTCTCTTTCTTATCGAACATTTTTAAAAAATTGATTCCTTTATGTTGATTATTTGATTCATCTGATGTGTTTGTATTCATTCCTCTTTACTTAGGGATGGTTCAGAGCCAAATCTTCCTGCTGTAGCGACTGGTTCTCACATCGATGCTATTCCATATTCAGGGAAGTATGATGGTGTTGTTGGTGTTTTGGGTGCGATTGAAGCTATCAATGTGTTGAAAAGGTATGAAGAAGAATTTGAAAAGTTTGAATCTTTAGGATTTAAAGAAAGCAAAACTCAGGTGGTGATTGTTGTGTTTCATGATGATCTTTGTTGGTTATCTTAAGGTCGGGGTTTAAACCGAAGAGATCACTGGAGATCATCTTGTTCACATCTGAAGAACCTACCCGCTTTGGGATCAGTTGTTTAGGAAGGTACTCTGTAGTTTATCTTTATTCTGAGCAAAAAAGATTGATCCTTTGTTTTGTTTTGTCTTACTTTCAAACGTTCTTGATACAGCCGCTTACTTGCTGGAAGCAAAGAACTTGCAGAAGCACTAAAGACTACAGTTGTTGATGGACAAAATGTGTCCTTTATAGAAGCAGCTAGATCAGCCGGGTATGCAGAAGATAAAGATGATGACTTGTCGAGTGTGTTCTTGAACAAAGGAAGCTACTTTGCTTTTATAGAGTTGCATATCGAACAAGGACCTATACTCGAAGATGAAGGTTCGGTTTAATTTCCATTTCAACCATACGAAACTTTCTTGCTTTATTTCTCTCTTTAATAATATCAGAAAATATTTGACCTCAGGTTTAGATATCGGTGTAGTGACCGCCATTGCTGCTCCAGCAAGTTTAAAGGTGGAATTTCAAGGCAATGGAGGTCACGCCGGCGCTGTGCTTATGCCATATAGGTGAGGTATATTATAAGACTTAAACCATCTGCTTAAACCACTTGTACACTGATCAATCTATAATGATGATTTTTCAGAAATGATGCGGGGCTTGCTGCTGCAGAGTTAGCTCTAGCTGTGGAGAAACATGTGTTAGAATCAGAATCAATAGATACTGTAGGAACTGTTGGTAAGTTTTGCCTCATTGATTTCACCAGAATTTACTCTCGATGGAACTTATTCACAAGATGAATCTTTGCGGTTTGTTTAAGGTATTCTCGAGCTACATCCTGGAGCAATCAACAGCATTCCAAGCAAATCTCATCTTGAAATCGGTATGTTTCATTCCATTACACATATTAATAGAGAAACTCAGTTACAAATCCATGCTTTACATAAGGTCTTGATGAAGTTGAGTGTATAGTCCCAAGTTTTTTGGTATGATCGTTGGGATTAAGTTCTTGTCTTCTGTTCTTTAAAAGATACAAGGGATATTGATGAAGCTAGAAGGAACACCGTGATCAAGAAAATTCAGGAATCTGCTAGTGCGATAGCTCGAAAACGAAAAGTGAAGCTAACAGAATTCAAGATTGTAAATCAAGATCCTCCAGCTCTTTCAGACAAACTAGTAATCAAGAAAATGGCAGAGGCAAGCACGGAGCTAAACTTATCACACAAGATGATGATAAGCCGAGCTTATCATGATTCTCTCTTCATGGCAAGGTACTACAAAAATCTGCAAGTTTCATATTTGGAATACAATCTTAGGGCACTAACAACCCTGACAATTTTGCAACAACAACAACAACTCTTCAACTATCCCACATTCCCACTGGAGAATCCTAACTCATAACCTTTGAACAATTTAAATCGAAACACTAAAAAGACCCTTTTGTCTATTTTCACTGTCCTTGCTTAAAGTCATGCTGAACTTTGTTGCATTTTGCTGTTTCCAGGATATCTCCAATGGGTATGATATTCATCCCGTGCTACAAAGGTATATACATGAATCAATGAGACCGTGATCTTAATCGGATCAGCATTGGCATTAAGCTGTTTTGGTTGTGAATTTTTGCAGGATACAGCCATAAACCTGAAGAATATTCATCTCCTGAAGACATGGCTAACGGAGTAAAGGTACTTTCCCTCACACTGGCCAAGCTCTCTTTAGACTGAGGCAAACCCTTTTTATCTCATCCAGAAGCTTTGCACATTCTGTACCTGTTCTTTTGTCTTCCTCAACTGTATCTTTGACAATGTAAAGAAAATTCAATAAATGTTGTGGCCATCACTTATCAAGTTATCTGTCACTGTTAGTTGCAGTTAAAAAAAACCATTTTCAGAGGTCTTATACAATATATCTGTTATAGTTAATAATTTGACGTATGTTGATGATACAAGTTCTGAATGTTAGTTAGCTCTCAGATTGTGATAGGGAACTAATTTTTCTGCAGCTAATAGTGTTATGAATGGTTGTCAAAAGAGACTTTTTGTTACTTTCTGACTTTGAAATAGAAAAAATTCTAAAAGTAGAATGTGATTGTTCAAATAGGAACGTCTTTACTTTGCATACCAAACTTCTATGAGTTTATAGTTCCGGTGTTATAGTAAGTGAGATCATGCATGTATCTTGAATCTTAGGTATACCGAACTTGTACTCATGCATTCTGGATATCTGAAATTGGGAAACCCACAATAAATATATATATTCGATTTGTCTAAGAGTAACAAAATTATATAAAAATTTAGGATAAAGAAGTAAAATATTACGATTTTATTACAATTTTTTAAAAATAAATATAAAAAAATTTCAAATTGATATTTTATCCGCTTCACGAAGATCTACGGTCGCCAAACTACACCTACATCACATTTTGATGAACAGTTTTAGTTACACTATGCTGAAGAATCTTTTGCAGATTTGCATTCATTAATTTGCATAAATCGCATTATCTGGGAGTTCAACCCCACACCTCTTGGTATAAAAGTATCAATTAACTATTTAATTGATTATATCAAAGTTTATATTGTTGACGATTTTCTTAGAAAATATAATATCTTTCAGATGGTAACTATCATCCTTACAAAAATATTTTCAAAAGTTGGTAATTTTTTTGGTAGTTTTTACCTTCTAATTATAACAATTTTAGGAAATATTTTAACGGATCCCGTTTATATCATTAATTTCCACTCAATATTTTATTTCACTTATCATTATTATAATCATAGATAGTTCTTTGTAAGTTCATGTGTTTTTATTATATTTTTTGTATTGCATAGTTTTACTTATTTTATAGCAATCCTAAAAATATCTTAGAAAACACATCTTTTTGTTACAAGAAAAGTGCATCTTTTCATCATCACAAATTATTCTATATATTTTAATTTTTAATTATTTACACTAGGATAAAATCCTCTTTAACACATGAATTATATTTTAGTTTGTGAGTACTTACTACGTATGTTTTTAGATTTATTGACGATTATTAAAATTCTCTTATGTTATTTTTTTGTATTTTCATGATTCTAAATAATTTGAAGAAAAAAGAATAATAACATGCATATTTTAGTTGTATGAAAAATAATATTTTTATATGTTTCTTTTGATTATCAATATTTTCTTGTTTTTATGAATTTTTTTTTTCATCTTGAACGTACTTCTAATATCTTCTATACATCATTTTATAAATATTCACTTGTTTTTCATAATCTTTTCATGTATATGAATCTTAATATTACAATAACTTTTAAATAAATTAAGTTTTACCATTTTGAGTATATCTTTCTCAAATATATTTCACTAATTTAGTTTATGTGTACTCTTGTTTATTGTTTTTAGTTTTCTCTATTTCTATCATTTTATTTTCTAGTTTTTATAATTAACTATCTCTATGATTATTTATTGACTAATTTATTGTGTGCTTTAGTTTTTATTGGGTATAATTTTATTCTGAGAAAGTCTTAATGGATAAAATCAAATGCATTTATAATAAATTTTATAAATTAAGAAAATAAATTATAATAAAAAATCCTTGAAATGCCTGTAAAAGATTGTGGCAATGTCCAAATCCTAGAAATGACATTATCTCAACCACATTAGAATATTTGTAATGGTCTTAGAACATAATTTCTATTATGGTCCAATAACTAAATATCAGTAATGGTCTTTTGTTTTAACAGAATTTCTGTAATAGTTCGGTACAAGATATAGCCTTATAACGAGATATGAATGACGGGATATAATATCTTCTCATGATTTTATTTTTTCCTTTTTAACACATCATCCCATAATATTAAAATAGATATTAAAGTTACTAGGCTAATTTGACAAAAAAATCACATAAATATTTCAGAAAATCATAAAATTTTGAAAAAGATTAATTATACTTTAAATGAATTCTCATATTGAAACATCATTTAATATTTAATAATAATTTAATCAATCATAAAATATATGGTAAAATACAAATAGTTATAAATATCAAATAAATTTATTTTTTCGCATAAGATTTGTAAAATATCTTGTAAAATAAAAATTCTTGTACATTTTATAATTTGAGACATGAGTAGTACATTAGAAACATTTGTTTGAAAAAGAAAACCCTTATATTAGAAACATTGTTTGAAAGTACCATTTTTCCATCATATATTTTAATGATTTTTGTTTTGGCATCTTGAGATGATTAATTATGTTTATTACACAATTGTCTTTCTATAAATAGCGATTCAATGGTTCTGGAAAAAGAATAAAATTGGTAAAAAACACCATCGCTGAATATAAAGGGTCCATCCTAGAATTCAATCTAATGCATGGCCGTTTAGACTTCTCTCATCTTCTCTCTCTCAATCTCTCTCACTGTCTCACTCTCTGAGCCAAAAGTTCAGATGGATGATGCCTGGCTCGAGACCATTAAAACTGATCATGGTCATGATGATGATGATGTTGATGTCGGACCAGGCTTCATTCCCCTCAACTTGCACGTTTTGCGTCTCAATCTTCAACACCAATCGTTAATTCGATACCCTAAATCTCCGGTATGCCAAGAAAGTATATATTTACATATATGTACACAATATATATTATATGTCTGTGTGTGTATCTTCATCATCAATCGAGTATCAAATGCATACAGTAGTTAATGGGTTCTTCCAGTATATCAATTTGTTTGGCATATCTGGTTGACTGGTTCCTTAATTTATTTGTTAAATATTTACTAATTAATTAATTTTTTTTTTACACACACCTAAGAAATATATAAAAAAATTATTTATATAATGGTATATTATATATACGACTATTAATATTTGATGATGGGATATATTATATATACAAATAAGAGTAGCAACAATATATAGGCATGCAATTGATAGTGTTATCGAATAGTACTTAATTTTCTGAGGAATGTGAAGCAGTATTAAATTACATCAGCTTGAAGGTCGAAAATAAATGAATTGTCATTAATCTTGTAATTAAGTATTATAGATAATCAAAACTACAATATTGCTTTATGTATGAACTCATTTGTAGGTTAAAGGCAGCTTTAATAGATGGAGGGGTATCTCTTTTTGTCCTTTTCTCTATCTCTTTATCAATTTCGTTGAAAAATCTTGTTGGAATCAGTGTTGAAATTGCCTCATAACTTTTTTTTTTTCTTTTGACTATTTAGTTTTCAATATATTTTCACTCGTTTTTTTATTTGTTAATGAAGGAATTATCCTCATCAGACTAATATCATTACCGAAAGTTATTCGGTACGATAGTCATTGATTAAATAGTTCAACTTTTCAAAGAACTTACAGTTTGATTTGATGTCATATTATATATATAGCGGAAAGAGTCCTGATTTTTCGATCAAATTTGTAATCATCAAATGAGAAAATAATCAATGAAATGTTGATTTTTCGAGGGACTATGAAAAAACGTTATAAAATTGAAGGTAACGCAAGATAAACGAGTGGATTCATTAGAGCAAATTAATATTGGTAGTTACGTTACAGTTTATTCATCATTTTACAATAATTAGTGGATTTAATTAAATCATATATAGAGAAAAATAAAAGGTGCATATTTTAATATTTTATACATGCCTGCATCATCACTCTCACTTTCCTTTTCTTTATGACTTGACCTGACTGCACAAGCGGCATAACTATTAGTATTTTTCTTTTACTTTCTTTATATAGCAAAAAATATGCAATGTGTTCATACTTAATTGTTCATACTTTCGACGAAAGCTAGCGTTTTATCTGCAAATTTTTATATATATATATATATATATATATATATTTGTGTGGAGAAGTAGAATTAAATGACGACCAATGAGTGAATATACATATAGGCCTAACAAAATATGGATTGTTTTAATAATCCTATATATATTATTATAAAAAAGTGAAAGTATTCGAATTTTCGAGCTTTTCCAACATCTCAAAAATTAACCAAGTGTTTACGACGAGCAAAACAAATGATTTGAACCACTCGCCTTTGTTTGAGGTTTGTGTCTCGCCAGCCTAAGCTTGTACTCCTTCATGGGATTTAGGACTTAAGATCAGTGATAGATGTTGCCTTCCTCGAGCTACAAGGACAATGAAAAAGTATCATCATATATCATGCAGTTGTTTAAGAATTAAGAGAGTTAATCCCCAAAAGGCACATATTGAAAGTATGCTTGTGGACATAATTTGAGAAACAAGATCTGCAAAACTCTTTGTTATGAATCCAGATGAAACTGGTATGCGGCATCCTTCAGCTGACTCGGGTAGTGTTATTTGCAATACACAATATATTTTAAATAAATTATAACACTCTTTTAGACGTATTAACAGTCAGCTACTACTTTGAAGAATTTGCAAAAAGATTGTGATATACAATCGAAACGATTTGTTTCATATGTCTCACTTGCATATTGTATCAATTTCATTAATGTATAAAATAATATCTTAAAACTTCTTTCCCACTGCGTTTCTTTCCAAAATTGGACGAAGTGCCAAAAAACTTCAGTAATGATAATGATTTGGGTGCATATGTGACTAAATCCATATGATAATGATTTTAGCGATTATCATTCAGTAGTCCAATTAGTTCAAGTAATATCAATAGATGTGATAGGTCTGGACATTCGGCTTTTGGTTCGGGTTTGGTTCGGATATTTTGGGTTTTGGGTGTTTTGGGTTTAGAGGTATAGAACCCATTCGGATAATTATCTATTTTGGTTTGGGTTCGGTTCAGTACATATCGGGTTCGATTTGGTTCTAATACTATATTTTAAGTCCCATTTTGTACACATATACTTATCGGGTTCAGTTCGGATTCGGTTATTAATTGAAATACACAAACTAAAAAATCTTGATTGATGAAAACCAGAATAAAAAAAACCCTAATAAAATATAAATTTTGATTTACTTCAGTTTAATTTGGGTTACCCGAACCGAACCCGAAATCCGAACTACTTAGGTTTAGGAACCGATCAGGTTTTTAGATGCACCACAACCAAACCGAACCCGAATCCGAAACCTGAACTATCAAAATTCAAGAACCGATCGGGTTTTCGAGAAGAAACAGAACCGTACCAAACTAGTTACTTCGATTTGAGTTTGAGTTCAGGTTTCAGATTCAGTTTATTTTCCCAGCCCTAAGATGTGGTTAAGTATGATTCTATACGTAGTTGACATAAACAAAAGGTCCGTATAACACCCATAAACAAAACATTAAATATTTGGGACCCTGTTGCTCCCTGTTTTCAATCCAGCAGCTTTCAAATTTAAGTTTATATAATAATTCACCAAATTAATCCAGCTTCATATTTTTATTTATTTATGAGAATATTAAATGGACCACAAGCAAGGCTCGTGATTATTTATAGATAAACATTTTTGCCTTTAAAAAATATTAGGAAGGCAAAAATTTGCGACAATGTCTTTATGATGAAAGAAGCTTTAAAGTCGTTTGATGTTTCATCTCCAACTCCTTCATTGTCTTTTTTTTTTTTCCTTTGATTCTCTTTTGGATCATTGGATCCCAAAAAAGAAACTGATTTGTTAAGATTGTAGTTGTGAGGCTAGGTAACACGAAATATTCGTCCAAAATCTGTTTTCTATTTTAAATTCAGAATTGGAAAAAGAAATTCATGAAAAAAACTTGCGAAAACACAAAAAAGTGATATATAATTATAAAGTATTGATAGTTGATCGTTTTATCACAAAAATTTAGGTGTCCTCACTCTTTAGAAGGGAAAAGATTACTCTAACACTATTTGCAAAAGATTGAGATGATCGAAAAAATTGACCAAGTACTTGTAATTTATGTTGCTTTGGCCTAATCTATTATGTAGCTTCACTCAATCATAACACAAGGATCCTGGCAAATTGTTTTAATTTTCATGGAGAAACCACTTGAGTATGTGAGTATGCGAGTGTATTAGGTAGGAAAAACTTGTGACTTTTTCTAGCTCCATAATGCTGTTAAATAGGTTTACAATGTTTTATTCTAGCTGTTAAACTACCCCCTACTTTCCTGCAACTCTCTGCAACTACTTGCCTTGCTTTTTGACAGATTCTTATTACATGAAACAAATACTAAACTTACTACTTATTCTGAGCTTTAAACGACACAGCTTCATTCCCTCTCCTAAACTGAAACTCCTTTCAATTTACTCACTCTTCATGTTCATTCCCATTTACCTCCTCATCTTCTCAAATGTTTCGAATTTTATCGCCTTTGTCATTATGTCTGATAGTTGATCCCTTGTAGAACAATGCTCCAATTTGATAACCCCTTCATTCACCAGCTCTCTTAAGAACTGAAACCTTACATCTATATGCTTGCTTCTACCGTGCAAGACCAAATTTCTTGACAACTTTATGGTTGAACTGTTGTCGCAATACATGATTGTTTCTCCTTTTTGTCTTGCTCCAATCTCACAAAGGACATTTCTCATCCATACTCCTTGACATGCTCCACATGCTGCTGCAACATGCTATATTTCGGTCGTTGACAGGGTTACTATGGGATGTTTTTTGGATGCCCAAGATACTGCCCCTCTTGCCATCATGAACACGCAGCCGGACGTGCTCTTTCTATCTTCCATGTCTTTTGCATAATTGTTGTCAACAAACCGATCAGACTTTGACTGCATCTTTCCCTGTACTAAATTCCCTACCCTGCAGTTCCTTGTACATAGCGTAATATCCTTTTTGTTGCGTGAAGGTGTTGTTCGTTTGGATTCTCGATAAACCTGCTAACTAGATTCACAGAGTAAATTAAGTCTGGTATAGTGGCTGTTAGATACCTCTAACTCCCAATTAGTTGTTTGAAGTTTTTTTTGCATCCACTGCTTCTCCTACGCCTTCTCTAGTCAGTTTCTGCCCTGGGACAATCGGAACTCTCACTGCATTGCAATTTTTCATGCCATACCTTTTCAATACTTCCTCTGCATATTTCTGTTGGCTAATGAAAATCCCTTTGTCATCTTGAGTTACCTCGATTCCCAGAAAAAAATTATCCTTCCTAAGTCTGTCATTGAGAATTACTCCATCATAGAATTTTTAAAATCTTCAATCAGTTTCTACGAATTCCCCGTGTAGATTAGATCATCTACATACACACTCACCAGTAGCACCTCATTTCCTCTTGATTTTATGAACAAGGTATGTTCACAGTAACATCTCTTGAATCCTTCCGCATGAAAGTAGCTTTCAACTCTGCTATACCAAGCTCTGGGGGCTTGTTTTAGGCCATACAACGCCTTATTCAACTTGTAGACTTTCTCTTTCTCATTTTAAACTTCAAATCCTCTTGGTTGTTCAATGAACATGTCTTCTTCCAACTCTTCGTGCCGGAAAGCACTCTTGACGTCCAACTGATACACAACCCACTCATTTTCAGCCGTCTTTGCTAATATCATACGCATGGTGTCCCACTTTTCAACATGTGCAAACACCTCTTGGAAGTCTATTCCGTGTTCCTGATGATACCCCTTGGCAACTAATCTTGCCTTAATCTTCTCTACTTCTCCTTTTTTATTCAACTTTGTCTTATACATCCACTTTACACCAATGATTTTTGCTCCATCAGGTATCTCCATGAGTTCCCAGGTGATGTTTTCTTCTATGGATTTGATCTTTGCTTCCATGGCCTTTCTCCAAACTTCTTCTTGTACAGCTTCCTCAAATGTGTATGGATCTGCAACAGCCAATAACATTACAAGCATGTCTTCACCATCTTCTGCGACTATGAAACCTGATCTCCCCGTGATATAATCTCTCATCCATACAGGAGTCTGTCGCTGTCTTCCAGGCACAGTTTGTGTTGAATTTTCTTCTCTTACTTCAATCTGATTATCAGATCTTTCTTGAGTGACTTGTTCAGGTGTGTTTTATTCTGTTATAGATGTACTCTGTTCTACGGCAGATTCGCTTTGCTTCATACTTTCCTCTGCCTCATTTCTTTCATTTTCTTCTTCCTCTTTGTTACTTGTTTTGTCTGTTGGTTCCTCACTCCACACCAGTTCTATGTCACACGCTTTTTCCTCCCATTCCCATTTTTCTCTTTCGTTAAACTCCATGTCTTGCTGGTTATGATCCTCTTTGTCTCAGGGTTGTACAGCCGATAAGCCTTAGATTCATTGCTGACTCCAAACATGACGCATTTCACACTGTTCTCGTCAAGTTTGATTCTTCTTTCATAGGGAACCAGTGCGTACGCTAAATAGCCGAAGACTCTTAAGTACTCAACGTCTGGCTTCAATCCGCTCCACTTTTCCTGTGGTGTGACATCATCCAATGCTGCAGGGGGACTCTTGTTAAGAATGTACACTGTATATTGTGCTGCCTCATGCCAATACCATCTTGGTACAAATGTTTCAACCATCATGCACCTTGTCATGTTGTATGCTTTGATTTTTTCTCTCCGCTATGCCATTTTGCTGCGGCGTGTTGATGCAAATGTTTTGCGTCAAATAAATCAACAAAAATATATAATGTCTATTGCAAGTAATTGAGGTTCGAATCCACATGGAATCTAGAATAACACACTAAGATTGTAATGATTCAACTTAATCTAGAGAAACAGATGATTGGTTTTGTTTAGTGACTAACAGTTTAACTTTAATCTAAACTAAATGAAATATTACTTAAAGCTAAATTAATATGATTTCTAAGCGAATGGTTTCAGGTGAGATTTCATTAGGGGGATAGAGATTTGTAAATCATGCAGTACAATCGTCATTCTTCGTATCTCTAAACTATGAACATAACTAGACTAATACACTCTTATGTAATTAATCATCATGCAGAATCAATCAACCTATTAAACTCTCATATAAAGATCAATTATCCATAATTATTAAATTCAGATTTATACTACACACCAATCAATCTAACATCATCTCTCAATTGTTAGAATTGAATAGCCCCTTAAATGACATGAACATGATCTCAATCAAACACCTCTCAGGAGATGAAACCCTAAAATCTAGTTGAAATTTTCTCAAACTAATTATGTCATTAAACTCAATCATAAAGAAATATCTAACAACCCTAGCATGAATCATTCATCATTGGAATCCCTAAATCTACCAAACCCTAACCATTCAAGGGAATTTCTCACTCATCATCATAAGGAAACAAAGAATTTCTAACTCATCATCATAAGGAAACAAAACAAATTCATAAAAATATTAAACATGAATAAAAAGATAAATGATTAATATATTAGCCAATATATATTAAAAAAGACATAGGGCTGCAGTCTCTCTCTCTAATGTAAAACTTACTAAAAAATGACATAGGGTTGGGTATTTATAATTTTAAACTAAACCAACCCAAACAAATAAACTAAACTGGTTTAATTACAGATTTTTCGGCCAGATCATTAACCCGACTCGATCGATCCAACAAGGGATCGATCGGTCTGAGAATTCGATCGGTCGATCTTGAAGGTTATGGTCGATCTTGGAAGCGTCCGAAGAATCTTGATTGAAGGTGATCGGTCAATCAATGTTAAGGATCGATCGTTCCTGATCGTTCCTAAATGAGAACAATTGATCCTGTTCTATTTAGTCGATCCTGGATATTCCCGCAGATTTGAGTAGTTGCGATCGATAAGTCTGAGAATGGACTGATCGATCATGGTGAATATCATTTCTCCTTAGCTCCTTAACAATTTTTTCATGCCTCATTTTCACTTATACTCGATTCCATTGCATGATCACTAGGGAGACTCCAAAACTTTTGAAAAAGACTCAAAACACTCCAAATATGAAAATGCATGATCCTAAACACTAAAATGCACAAATGAGATAAACTACCCTAGAATGATGCTATGTGAATGACAAAATGATTTTAAAACATATGAAATATGAGATTAAACTAGCCTAATATGCACTTATATTAACTCCCACAGACTTGCATTTTGCTTGTCCTCAAGCAAAAAAATTAGCATAGTGAGAAAGATTATTTATTTTGAAACTCAAAACCAAGCCATATTGGTCAAATTTTAAGATAAGTATCCAAGTTAGAAGTTCTATAACACAAGGTAAGCAAGTGTACTCAAATTTTTTAGCCATATCCATCACAACTCAACTCAGACCAAACCTTAATTCACACAAGTATTCATATCAACCATCTCTTTTAACATTCACTAATCACTAGATCGTGAATCATACTAGGCGTTTTCAGCAAACTCATTTGTTCAAGAGAAAAGTCAAGAGATAAAAATGATATCTTCTTCCATGGGTTTTAATGCTCAGTGTAGGGATCTCTAAAAAAAATAGAATGAACTTTATAAGAATCTTAAAGGTAAGTTCCAATAGGTGCATACAAGACTAGATTCTCATCTACCCAAAATATACTACATTTTTAAAACTATACCCAAGCTCAAATATTCCACTGAATGATCTTAGTAATACCATTTACAAGGCATTGCTGCTTATTATGCCATTAAGATCAATCTAAATCTCTCACAATCAATTCCTTTAGCACACTTACTTCTAGGAGAGGAGATAAAATCTTAGTCAATCTAGCGGGTTTGGATTTTTCTAACACCTGGTTCTTGCTTAACCTTCTTTTTTTTTATTTGCAAGAACCTTTCACTCTCTTTTTATTTTATTATTGGACTTTCAATTCTCTTTACTAGACTTCAACTCTTCCTTTTTTCGTTTCCCTTTCTCTCCTAAAGTGTTTTTCCTTTTCCTTTTTTTTAGCTCACTCCCGAATTCACTGATATCCATTCTCTATTCCCATCAAGCTTTCACCTAGTCTTAATTGGCTCAAAAAGAGTGAACCAAAACTACGTGAGAAGCTAATCATGTCGGCTCCTACCCAACACGTTCTACCAAGTTCATTCTGAAAATAAGGCCTAAAACTCAGGTGCGACCTGGCATAAACAAGAATTTCTTGCGACAACAGAGGACTTGGATTCAACGGAAGAGGAGAATGAGGAAGAGGAAGAAGAACGGATCAGACTCGGCGCGAGACATGGACTGCCCACGAACGCGGGACATGGACTGCCCACGAACCCCAGCCAGCCTGACCAGCAACCCGAACCGTCCGTGTTCCACAGCAACCAACCCGTCCCTGATCCCGGGTTTGACCCTGGAAGGGATCTGGCCCTCGGACGCGACCTGGCCTTCGACTCTGATACAAACCCAAGTGGACGACCAGACTACTAAGCCGGCCCTCGACCCAGCGACCAACCCGACCCTCGATCCAGCGCAAAACACGACAGGAAATGTGGATGACCCGACCTGGACCCTAGACCGTCCACGACCCAGGAACTTCGACCCAACCTGGACCACAACCCATCCATGACCCAAGGAACCTATCCGGATCACGACCCGACCTTGAACCAAGAATCTCGACCCGAGTCTGACCAAACAACATTCATGGTCCAAGGATCTACAAAATGGAAGAGAAAAAGGTATGACCCAAGTCCAAACCTAAGAAGACAAGGAATTAGGACTTAGCCCAGTAACAAGATCAAGGAGTCAAGCCCAATCACAAGACCAAGAAGAAAAGAAATTATGGCTTGGCCCATTAACAAAATGAATGACCAAAACTCATATAAATGCCCTTCATGTCTTAATAAAAATCGAATTGGAAAGAGAAAGAGAGTCTAAAATTAAACCAACCAATTGGTTTAATTTATTGGTTTGTAAATAATCACTTAATTTAAACCAGATTTATAGATTACACTAATAAATCTGTTGGCATAGATTTAGGAATTAATTAGATATTATTTATATTGTTAGGATAAGTTAGTTAGGATATTCCTTTTGTGGAATAATTTTTGTTAGGGGTTTGTGCCTTTAAAAAGGCATTTACCCCCCTTGTATAGAGAACATCAAATTTTAGAAACATAATCTTAGAGCATTTTTGCTTCATTTTGCTTTCTCTGTTCAGCCTAAGAACATTGATCCTAATTCACTTAAGAATAGAGTAATCTACTGTGAAACTTCATATCTCTAAGCAGGGTGAACCTGTGCTAGTGGAATCAAAATCCCACTTTCACTCACGCCTAGATTGGAGAGCTAGTAGCCTCCAATCATTCATCAACAAGCCGTTACCACAAGGAGAGCTAGTAGCCTCCTCCAACGCTATTCCACCTTTCTTCAAGTCGATCCTTTGGTTTTAATACAACCAGGGCCGCACCAAGTGGTATCAGAGCTTCTTGAAGGTTAGAGTTTTTGAAAATCATATGATTTTTAAAACCATATCACCTCATCATCAAATTCTTTTCATTTTTTAATTTTCATAATCAAATTCTTATATTTCTATCTTTTGTAAGTCAGCTGAGCCTTTCCTGAAATACAAAAGAATCTAAAGAAAAAGATCTATATTAAAAAGAAATATATATATCAACGAAATTTAAATTAAAAAAAAAAAGAGCAGAAGAGAACCCTGCTAGGAATAGGTTAATCAGCTGATGAAAAAAATCTTGCAATCTTTCTATCTTAAAGTTTAAATAGGATTAGCTCTAGATCTTAGGTGATTGGGCTTTGATCTAATCTGAACTTCTGGGAATAGCAAGAGGGAAACCTATTGAGGGATTACAAAGAAAAGTGAGAGAGAGAGAATTTTTTTTTAACAGTTTGTTAAGTTATTTCAGGGAGAATAGAGAATCCAAATGAAGAAACCCCTAGAGGAGAGGGAACGACACGACCTTATAGGTTTGATCAGTTGCAGATGGAGGTCATGATGGATGAGATAACTAGAAGGCTTCAAGTTACCTTTGAAAACAGAGCTAACCAAGCTAATGAAGTTTTTTATAGATTTGATCCCCTTGCAGGTAAACCAGCTCGTGGAGGAAGGACAAACCGAGGAGGAGGGAGCTTTGGGAGAGGCGCCAGGGTGAGAGCTAGGCAAGGAACCAGGCTAGACGAAGAGGAACCCCAAGAGTACTCGGATGAAAGTGGAGATCAACACCAACCCCAGGAGCCGAGACCTGACAACAGCATAGAAGGACTCAAGCTTCGAATTCCCCCCTTTTCAGGAAAGAATGATCCAGATGCCTATCTAGAATGGGAAAAGAAGATTGAAATAGTTTTCAGCTGCCAAAACTATTCTGAGGAAAAGAATGTGAAGATAGCAGCAACAAAATTCGATGAGTATGCCATCAACTGGTGGGAACAGATTGCCACCACTAGACGACGCAATTGGAGAGCCCCAGATCACATCTTGGTATGAAATGAAAACCATGATGCGGAAGAGATTTGTGCCAATCCACTATGGAAGAGATCTTCATCAGAAACTAAGGAGACTAACCCAAGGAACAAGGAGTGTGGAGGATTATCACCAAGAGATGAAGAGTCTCATGATCAAGGCTGAAATAGATGAGAATATGAAAGCTAGTATGGCGCGATTTCAAGGAGGTCTTAATAGAGACATTCAGGATCGATTGGAGTTGCAGGAGTATGAGGACATGGATGAACTACTTCACAAGTCCATCCTTATTGAACAACAAAACAAAAGAAGGAGCAATACAAGGAACCCCTATGTTTCAACCTCTAAGCCGCCTTTCAATAAGGATGATAGGCAGGGAGATTCATCTTTCAAGACGCCAGTCAAGGCCAGAGAGGGACCTACTATTCCTCCTCCACGTGAAGATAAGGGCAAAGGACCAGCAACCCAAACGCCTCCAACAAGAACCAGGAACATCAAGTGTTTCAGATGTCAAGGATTTGGACACTATGCAAATGAGTGCTCAAACAAAAGGTTATGCTTATCTTAGAGAATGGAGAGCTAACATCAGAAGATGACCAATCAGACACAAAAAATGAAGCTTACCCTGTTCAAAGACAACTGTTGGTGACTAGGAGAACCTTGAGTGCACAACCTAAAATGCAAGAACAAAGAGAGAACTTGTTCCACACGTGATGTCTCATTCAGGAAAAGGTGTGTAGATTGATCATTGATGGAGGGAGCTGTACAAACGTGGCTAGTCAAACACTTGTGGACCGGCTCAGCTTGGTTACTCACAAGCATCCTATACCATATCAGCTACAGTGGCTCAATGAAGAAGGAGAAATGAAAGTGACAGAACAAGTGGAAATACCTTTAAGCATTGACAAGTACCAAGACCAGATCACTTGTGATGTATTGCCCATGGAAACCAGCCATATACTATTGGGAAGACCTTGGCAATATGATAAGAGAGCAATCCATGACGGTTTTACCAACATGCATTCTTTCAAACACCAGGGTATACAAATCACATTGGTACCTCTCACACCCCAGGAGGTGTACCACAACCAGATGCAACTGAAGCAAAGGAGAGAAGAAGCAAAGGCCTGCCACCAGGAGAATCACACCAAGGAACTTGCTAAGGTAAGTCACTACAACCTTTTTGCTACTCCTAGTGATGTTAAACACACTTTAAATGACCAACAATTTATGATGTTTCTAGTTTGCAAGGAATTATTAACTAATAGTACTAACCTGACTCCAGAAATACCGAGAGAAATTGAGTTTCTATTGCAAGAGTACAGGGATGTGTTTCCAGAAGACCAACCCGTGGGACTACCCCCTTTCAGAGGTATAGAACATCAAATTGACTTTGTGCCAGACGCCACTCTTCCAAACAGACCGGCCTACAGGACCAACCCTGTGGAGACAAAAGAACTTCAAAGGCAAGTCAATGAGCTATTAGAGAAAGGACACATCCGTGAGAGTTTAAGCCCTTGTGCAGTACCAGTCTTGATTGTGCCTAAGAAAGATAGTAGCTGGCGCATGTGTGTAGACTGCAGGGCCATAAACAACATCACAGTTAAGTACATACACCCTATTTCTCGTTTGGATGATATGCTTGATGAGTTATATGGTTCTTGCATCTTTTCTAAGATAGACTTGAAAAGTGGTTACCATCTTTTAAAACAAAATTAGGATTGTATGAATGGTTAGTTATGCCTTTTGGACTTACTAATGCACCTAGTACTTTTATGAGATTAATGAAGCATGTTTTAAGGGTATTCATAGGACGATTTGTAGTAGTTTATTTTGATGATATTTTTATTTACAGTAAGAACATGACAAAACATTTTGATCACCTTATACATGTTTTAGATGTTTTAAGAAATGAAAACTTGTATGAAAACAGAAAGAAATGCTCTTTTGAAACAGATAACCTAGTCTTTTTAGTTTTTGTTGTTACTTTTCAAGGTATCCAGGTAGATGAGGAGAAACTAAAGGCAATCAGGGAGTGGCCCACGTCTAAAAACATAGGAGAAGTGAGAAGTTTCCATGGACTTACTGGGTTCTATAGAAGATTTTTGAAGGATTTCAGTACAATTGCAGCTCCACTTACAGAAGTCATTAACAAAACCGTGGGATTCACTTGGGGACCAGCCCAAGCAGAGGCATTCGAATTACTGAAAGGGAAGTTAACTAATGCCCCTTTATTTGTATTACCAGATTTTTCTATAACCTTTGAAATTGAATGTGATGCATCAGGAATTGAAATTGGTGCTGTGTTAATGCAGGAAAGGAGACCCATAGCATATTTTAGTGAGAATTTAGGAGGAGCGACTCTTAATTATCCTACCTATGACAAAGAGCTTTATGCTCTAGTGAGAGTCTTGCAGATGTGGCAACATTACCTCTGGCCTAAGGAGTTTGTAATTCACACAGATCATAAATCTCTCAAACACCTCAAGGGACAACAGAAGCTGAACAAAAGACATGCACGGTGGATGTAATTTATTGAAACTTTTCCCTATGTCATCCATTACAAACAAGGTAAGGAGAACATTGTAGCAGATGCTCTCTCAATGAGGTATGCTCTTTTATCTTCGATGGAAAAAAAATTATTGGGTTTTGAGCATCTTAAAACTTGTTATACTAATGATCCTGACTTTGGAAAGTTGTTTAAGGCCACTAACACTCATGCCCAGGGACGATTTTATCAATTCAAGGGATTTTTGTTTCGAGATAATCGACTTTGTGTACAATGTGGAACTATCAGAGAATTATATGTTAGAGAAGCACATGGAGGTGATTTAATGGGACACTTTGGTGTTGCTAAGACTTTGGCTACATTACAAGAGCATCTGTACTGGCCCACCATGAAAAAGGACGTGGAGAAGGTGTGCTCAAGTGCGTCGAGTGCAAACAAGCTAAATCCAAGGTACAATCCACATGTTTGTATACTCCATTACCTATACCTGATCATCCTTGGTTAGATATCTCCATGGATTTTGTTTTAGGGTTACCTCGAACTAGGAAAGGAAGGCACATTATCTTTGTGGTGGTTGATAGGTTTTCTAAAATGGCTCATTTAATACCTTGTCATAAAACAGACGATGCAGTTTTAGTTGCTGACTTGTTCTTTAAGGAAGTTGTTCGATAAAATGGAATACCTAGGACAATTATGTCATGCAGGGATTCTAAATTCCTTAGTCATTTTTGGAGAATCCTCTGGGGAAAGTTAGGTACTAGGCTATTATTTTCCACAACTTGTCATCCACAAACTGATGGTCAAACAGAGTCAGTAAATAGAACCTTATCCACCATTTTCAGGGCTATTATTAAAAAGAACATTAGAACTTGGGAGGATTGTTTACCCCATGTTGAATTTGCCTACAATAGATCAATACACTCAGCTATAAAACTAACTCCTTTTAAAGTAGTGTACGGATTTACCCATTGTCCCCTTTAGATTTAGTTGTTTTACCTTTAAAGGAACAGACTAACCTTGATGGCCAATAGAAAGCCGAGTTTGTTAAGTCTTTGCATGAGCAGATTAAGAAAAATATTGACCAAAGGACTAAGATGTATACCAAGAATAAAAACAAGGGTCGAAAAGAACTAGTGCTAGAACCTGAAGATCTCGTTTGGATTCATCTAAGAAAGAAAAGATTTCCAAATGAGAGAAAATCAAAATTAATGCCAAGAGTAGATGGACCATTTTCAGTCCTACAAGAATCAACAATAATGCTTACAAAACAGACCTCCAAGGTAAGTATTCTATAAGTTCTACTTTTAATATCTCTTACTTAATTCCTTTTATTGCAGATGAATTGGATTTAAGGTCAAATCCTTTTAAAAGAGAAGGGGATGGTGCGACCTGGCATAAACATGACTTTCTTGCGACAACAGAGGAATTGGATTCAACGGAAGAGGAGAATGAGGAAGAGGAAGAAGAACGGATCAGACTCGGCGCGAGACATGGACTGCCCATGAACACGGGACATGAACTGCTCACGAACCCCGGCCAGCCTGACCAGCAACCCAAACCGTCCGCGTTCCACAGCAACCAACTCGTCCCTGATCCCGGGTTTGACCCTGGAAGCGACCTGGCCTCCGACTCTGATCCAGACCCAAGTGCACGACCAAACTACCAACCCGGCTCTCGACCCAGCGACCAACCCGACCCTCGATCCGGCGCAAAACACGGCAGGAAATGTGGACGACCTGACCTGGACCCTAGCCCGTCCACGACCCAGTAACTTCGACCCAACCTGGACCACAACCCATCCATGAACCAAAGAACCTATCTGGATCACGACTCGACCATGAACCAAGAATCTCGACCCGATCTGGACCATGACCCGGACCCTGACCCACGACCCAATCTCGACCCGAGTCCGACCAAACAACATTCATGGCCCAAGGATCTACAAAATGGAAGAGAAAAAGGTATGACCCAAGTCCAAACCCAAGAAGACAAGGAATTAGGACTTGGCCCAGTAACAAGATCAAAGAGTCAAGCCCAATCCCAGGACCAAGAAGAAAATGAATTATGGCTTGACCCATTAACAAGATCAAGGACCAAAACCCAAAGAAAGGCCCTTCATGTCTTAATAAAATCGAATTAGAAGGAGAAGGAGAATTAAACCAACAAATTGGTTTAATTTATTAGTTTTTAAATAATCACTTAATTTAAACCAGATTTATAGATTAGAATAATAAATATGTTGGCATAGATTTAGGATCTAATTAGATAGGATTTATATTGTTATGATAAGTTAGTTAGGATATTTCTTTTGTGGAATAATTCTTGTTAGGGTTTTCTGCCTTTAAAAAGACATTCACCCCCCTTGTATAGAGAACATCGAATTTAAGAAACATATTCTTAGAGCATTTTTGTTTCCTTTTGCTTTCTCTGTTCATCCTAAGAACATTGATCCTAATTCACTAAAGAGTAGAGTAATCTACTGTTGAATCAAAATCCCACCTTCACTCACGCCTAGAATGGAGAGCTAGTAGCCTCCAATCATTCATGAACAAGCCGCTGCCACAAGGAGAGCTAATAGCCTCCTCCAACGCCATTCCACCTTTCTTCAAGTCGATCCTTTGGTTTTAATACAACCAGGGCCGCACCAAACTCTCATAAACTAATAACATGGTCTGAATAAAAAGGTAGGCTAAGGGTAGGGAAAAAGCTATTTGGATCACAAAGGGTGGTAAAAACTGATATAAGAGATTCAAATATGTATATGTAGTATCCATGAGTTCATATCTTATGCGAAGTATGATAATTATAAATTCATATTAAGTTTTAATAAATAAGAGATGGTATCAAATCAAAACATGCTTCAAAGTGAATCTAATATCAAGGTTTTTAGATATGGATCAATCTTATATTTCAACTAGCAGTTTATGTATCATATATCTAGTAACTCGAGTATTGAATCTAATGAATTGAACAATAGACTTAATAAATGCATTTTCATCATAGTTTCTTATGCAAATGCAATGCAGTCCTAAATGCATAACTAAGATACAATAAGTCCAGAAAAACAAAATGCACACAAATATCCTCCCCAGATTTACTTTACACCGTTCCGAAGTTAAAATAAAACTAAAGAAAGATACAACCAAAGTAGATACAATCAAGAGAAATAAAAGAAAGAAAAAAAGTACTCTATCAGTGGTTCTCAGGGCTGACGCTCTGGCTCTGTCTGGGGCGACGTCTGCGTCGGGAAAATCATGCATCTGCGTCAGACTCGGTATCGTCTGCAGCAGGCTTTGTTCTGTGTCAAGCAACATCAGGAATGTCTGTCGCGCCCTTTGTAGCTGCATCAGTCTCGCCAGTCTGTGAAGCGCCAAAGCAGGAAGGTGGTGGCGGACATATGATTCTAGCTACTGCTCTCCAAATCCGCTGCAACATAGTGTTGTTCTTCGCGTAGGCCTCCACCACCCAAGCTCTAATTCGCCATCAGTGGCATCTATGGGCATGGGTTGCGGATCGTATACTCTGGTGTAAAGAGGGAGAGCGTACTTCTACATGTCAGTCTACTGTGTCTGCTGTGGGTAATGGCTCGGGATCTTGTCATCCTCCAGGTGAGGCTGAGATGTGGAGGCTATAGAAGAGCTGCCTCGACGTCTGGATGCAGTGACGGCCTGATGTAAGGACTCCTCAGGTAGGGTGAAATCCATGTTGGCCCTAGATTTGAGGGCAGTGAAATCTCGGAGAGGGAGCTTGCAGTACTGAGTGACCCCTGCATGATCCTGGAGCTGATAAATGTATCCCGGTTTGAGGATGCCGCTATTCCGAAAGTACTGCTTATCGAACAGAGCAATCTTGGGCTCGTTGGGTGTGGAGCCAAGATCGATCCTATGATACATGAAAAATGGAGTCAATAAACTTTCAATCCGCTCGACCTTCTTGTTCAACGTACTGAGGCCGCGACCCTTCTTGGAGACAAAGTTCTCTGCAAATATCGCATCCAAGTTGGTGCGCAGCTCAGAGGGAGGTGGACTGGTGTAGATGTCTCTGACAAAAGATAGAAGCCTGAAATGCAATAACATCAGCTCGTCCTTCCTAATAGCTCCAGAATCCTCATTGGCAAACAAGATGATGCCTATAACCTTAGCGACCACTCAAACCACGGGGTTACAAATGTGGGTCAGCTTAGCCGCTCTCAACTTTTATGATCCTAAACTAATCAGGCTTCATATCTCCACGACCTGAGGGAAATCTGAGGGCTAGATGCATCTCTCTGCAGTCCTGTCAAGCCCATATATATCACATAGCTCCCAGAGAGAAATCTTATAGAAAACCCCGCTGGAGAAGTAGGAAAGAGTCCCCTCGCTCGTTGCAGGCATCACTCCATCCTCATATCGGAGTTCCACCAAAACGAAGAACTGTCGCACTAACTCAGGAAAGAGCGGGTACGACTAGTATGCAATGCGGTCTAATCCTATCTCCCGCAACATGGTATGAACCTCCTCTATAATACCCATCCTCTGAAGTGTCCGCTGGCAGACGAACCGGGTGGGTGCCATCTTGACCCTCAAAAGACCATTGTAGAAAGTACAATGGTGATGAGTCCACACGTCTCCGTGCCGGTATATCTGGTACCCAGTCTCCTTCTGGATTGATTTCATGGTAGTATGGGGCACCAGTGTTGTCTTTCCCAATCGTCTGTCTGCGGGAGGAAACTGTGTATTATCTGATTTAAGCCATGGGAAAGAAGTAGTAACGAGCTCCTCCGGGTCAACAGGGAGTGAGGAAGAAGAGGCTGCAGTATTCCCTTTAGTTTGTCGAGTCATATCCTGTAAAACAAAAAACGAAACGTTAGTAACTCAATAATATGGAATCGGATCGATCAATCCTGTTATCTCTCGCAATATGTCAAATAAAGGATCGATCGATTCAGAATTTTGACCGATCGATCCTCGACACTCACACAATTCTGAAAATCCGATCGATCGACTCAATCTAAACCAATCGACCGATCCAAAATTGGACCGATCGATCGATCCTAGACCGGATCGATCGATCGTGTTGTACCCAACGAACCCTAAGTTATATTTTCGAAAGTCCTAGCTCAAATTTAGCAAACAAGTGTGAGTTATGCTCCAATCAACCTAATCAAGCTCTATTAACTGTCAATTCATTGTAAAACAACCTAAAATTAAGATTTTTAAGGTTTTTCATAATTAAAGCCAAAATGGAAAATAATGAAAAGAGAAGCATACCTTTGTAGATCAAAAATGGGATTGATAGAAATGGAAAGAGCACGCAAAATCAGTTGGGTTATGCCGAAAAATCGTTCAATTCCATGAAGAATTGAGAGAGTTATGATGTTTTGAATTTTTTTTTTATCTTTCGCCCAAAATCGGGAAAGGGGGAAGAAGAAACAATTTTTTTTTTCAAAATCGGTTTTTGGTAATAAAAACATGTTTTCCAGTTTAAATCAAGTAAAAATCAAACTGGTTCACTTACCTGGGCAGGGGATCGATCGATCGTGATATTGATCGATCGAGATATGGATCGATCGATCCTGGCTGTTGACGCATATTATCTTCTCCTTCTATTGATCGGTCTGCAATGGACCGATCGGTCCTCACTCTTGGCGCAATTTCTTCATTAGATCGATCGATCGATCCTGAATGGATTGGTCGATCCTGGTTCTTCACGTAATTCTCCGTTTGTTATTAATCGATCAATAGTGGACCGATCAATCTTGAATTCTGTCGCCGATCTATGCTTTGTTTGGATCGATCGATCCATGTGTTAGGATCGATCGATCGTACCCCATAATACCACTGAAACAAAAACAACATTATACCAAATAAAAATTCAAGAAAGAAAAATTATGTACTCATGGGTTTGCCTCCGAGAAGCGCTTGTTTAATGTTACTAAGCTTGACGTGATGTACCCGCTTTTTAGGTTGGTTGAAGGCAATGTAGGGCTATCACCATCTTTTCCCCAGTAGCATCTTTAGCTATGTATGGCTTGAGTTTACGGTTGTCAACAATGAAGTTATCCCCGTCTTCCTCTAACTTTCGGGTTAACTTTCTCAACTTTCGTGTACTGTTTCCGTCCTCCTGATAAGTTCTAGCTCTTTTGTGGACTGTTCCAGCTCCTATTTATGGTGTTTGACTTTCTATGTTTATCTCAGCTTCTCTTTCATGGATTCTTTCTGTTTTAAAGCTCTCTGCTTTCATTTAGTGCATTCTCTGCTTTATCTCAGAGAAATCTCTCTGGTCGTTGTACCTAGTTAGCAAGTTCAGCAGCTTCTGACCCCCTTTTCCGTTAGCCACCAGTAATCCAGACTTCTCCAGTGCATCTAATTTTCCTATGTTGAAAACTTGTCCAGTTAAAGTCGATTTCCCCATCACCTTATTGCTGTCAAACTTCAGAATTTCACTTCCCAACCTCAGGTGTATTTTCCCTTCTTTAACATCAATAAGAGTTTCAGCAGTAGCCAAAAATGGACGCCCAAAGACGAGAGGATCTTTGGGTTCTTCGTCCATCCTCAATACCACAAATTCTGCATCTATAGTAAAATCTTTTACCATAACTGGTAAGTCTTCAAGTAAACCCACTGGTTGCCTGACTGACCGATCAGCAAGCACAAAATTGAAATGTCACTCTTTAAACTGTGTGAAGCCAACTTCTTTGCAATGGTTAGAGGCATAAGATTGACAATCACTCCTAAATTGCAGAGACAAATAGGGAATGAGAGAGGTCCCAAAGTGCATGGTAATGTAAATCTACCTGGATCTTCCTCCTTATCCATGATGATCTTTGTCTGAGTTTTGGTGTTACTCCCTTGGGTAGCCATCTTTCAGCCTGGGCACGGGTACCCGTTACCCGGCCCGTACCCGTGACCCGGCCCGTACCCGGCCCGTATAAGCGGGTACTTGGTATTGACGGGGCAAGTAGCAGGTATGATTTTAGAAAGACCCGCAAGTCCGGGTCAAGTATCAGGTATAACAAAAAAAAATGCTACCCGGCCCGTAAATACCCGTTACCTGTTTTTTTAAAATTAACCAACATTAAACCGATACATAAATCGGTTATTCCTTTTGGTTTTCGAATTTAGACCGGATAATAGGTGAATAACCTAATCTCTCGGTCTTGGTTCATCGCGATCCCTCATTTCTTCATTTTTTTTTTCATCGTTCTCTCTCTTTCTCTCCGGCGATTTTATCGCCGATTCGAAGTTTTCTCTGTAATCGTTCGTTCTCCTTCCTCTCCTTCTTAAATCTGTCTGTTTCTTCTCACTTTTCCTCTTCTTCAACGCTCGATATCTCATATCTTTCGAAATCGTAAGTTTCGAAACCCTAATTTTTACTTTCATTTTTTTTGTTTTGGGGGTTTTTGATTTTTTAGGCGTAGAAGTTGTTTATGGTTGAATATAAGTAGGATTTGATGTTCGATTTTGTTTAAAGTGTTCGATTTCTGCATAATATTTTCGAAACCCTAATTTTTATTTTCAATTTTTTTTTTTGGGGTTTTTGATTTTTTAGGCGTAGAAGTTGTTTATGATTGAATATAAGTAGGATTTGGTGTTCGATTTTGTTTAAAATGTTCGATTTCTGCATAAATTTTTTTGAAACCCTAATTTCGGTTTTGGATTTTCAATTTGGGCGTTTTGATTGTACATGAATATATGATCGATTTGTGTTCGATTTTGCTTGGAATATTTGATTTCTGCATTTTTTTTTGAAACCCTAATTTCAATTTTCGGATTTTCAATTTGGGGTTTTTGATTTTATATGATCGTTTGTATTTTTTCTATCTCACGGTTAGTCGGTTATGCTTCATATACTAACAAATTCTTTGTTTTGTGTAACATATGTAGATGGAAGACGAACCACAGACCACCGAGAGACCATCACAGTCACATTGTGATGGTCAAGCTCAATCTCAGGATCCAACCATCGAATCGGTTGAGTCTAAGGTAAATTCTCGACAACGATCCTCTGCATGGGAACATTTTAAGAGAATTGAGGATAATAACAGAGCAAAATGTAACCATTGTGGTTCGTTAGTATCGATTAGGACACGAACAGGAGTGAACACTAGTACCATGCTTAAACATATCAGTAGGTGTAAAAAACTTCATCCTGAACATGAAGAAGATGTTGTTGCTGGTAAAAGATTTAAGCAAGCTACTTTAATGAATCAACATTCGAAATCTGATAATGTTGCATCATATTTGAAGTTTGATAAAGAAGAATGCCGAAAATCTCTAGTAAGGTTCATAATTAAAGATGAGTTGCCGTTTAGGATTGTTGAGAAGGAAGGGTTTAGAGAGTTTATGTACACGGTTCAGCCACGATTTGAAATACCTTCACGCAGGACAATCACTAGAGATTGTTTCAGAGTATTTCTAGAGGAAAAGAAAAAGCTTAAATTGTTCTTTGAGAAACACAAAGGGAGTGTTTCTCTTACAACAGATACTTGGACATCTATTCAGAATATTAACTATATGTGTCTAACGGCACATTTCATAGATGAAAATTGGAATCTCCAAAAAAAAATTATCAATTTCTGTCAGATTCTTAGTCATAAGGGTGATGTGATTGGGAAAATGATTGAGAGGTGTTTGGTGGCTTGGGGAATTAGTAGGGTTTTTACGGTAACAGTAGACAATGCAAGTTCAAATGATGTTGGAATTCGGTTCTTAAGAAGAAGACTTCAATCATGGGGAACTAGTGTAGTCAATGGGGAATTTCTCCATATGAGATGTGGTGCACACATCTTGAATTTGGTTGTAAAAGATGGGTTGCCAGAAAACAAAGCCTCAATTAGCCGCATTCGCAGTGCTTTTAGGTATGTTAGGTCATCTCCAGCTAGGTTAAATAAGCTAAAAGAGTGTCTTAGTCATCTAAAGCTAGGAGACACAGTCGGTTTATGTCTAGATGTTGAGACTAGATGGAATTCCACCTACTTGATGTTAGAATCTGCTTTGAAACAGAGAAAAGCTTTTCAAATGCTTGAGTTAGAGGATGAAAATTACATGGTAGAGCTTGGTAGAATAGATGGCTTACCGACTGAATCAGATTGGGAGTATGCGAAAACTTATTTACCCATTTTGAAGTTTTTCTATGATGCGACTCTTAAAGTTTCATCAACAAAACATGTCACTGGGAATTCATATTTGAAAGAGGT
Source organism: Streptanthus diversifolius (assembly GCA_039880935.1). Lineage (NCBI taxonomy): Eukaryota > Viridiplantae > Streptophyta > Magnoliopsida > Brassicales > Brassicaceae > Streptanthus > Streptanthus diversifolius. The sequence continues at coordinate 9,679,448 of JAXGFM010000012.1, read as the reverse complement.
TTTTGGAGTGGGTCTTATGATTAGGAAGATGAGTTTGAATAGGACTGATCCAAACCAGAAGGAGATGGCTGTTAAGATGAAAGCTAAGTTTGATAAGTATTGGGGAGATGTGGATGCTATGAACTTAGTTATCTTTATTGCTTGTGCTATGGATCCTCGTTATAAGCTGAAGTATGTGAGCTGGTTAATCCGTGAGAGTTATGGTTCAGGACCCGATAACATAGTTGAAAGTTTGATTGCCAAAGTAACTTCGGCTCTAGATAGGATGTTTAACTACTATAACGACAAGTTTGGTAGTTCAAACGAACGCTCGCCTACTCCAATGACTACTCAAGGCTGTAGAGGAGAAGGGGATGTTGAAATTTATGACTTGGATTCATTGATTGAACAACATGAAACAAGTGAAGAACACTCGGTGTATCAATCAGAGTTAGAGAGTTACTTAGCTGATAGTTTTGTTTCTAGAGTAGATCCTAGCTTTGATGTTTTGTCATGGTGGAAGAGGATGGAATCAAAGTATAGGATTCTTTCTCTAATTGCTAGAGATTTACTCGCTATACCCGTGTCATCTGTTGCTTTTGAGTCTGCTTTCTCCACGGGTGGACGGGTTATTGATCCATACCGTAGCTCGCTTACCCCAAGAATGGTTGAGGCTTTAATATGTACTCAAGATTGGATTAGAAGTGACTATGAACAAGTGTCTTTGGAGGATCAATTCCGCCAGTTAGAGATTTTAGAAGACGGTAAGTTTGTTTTTGTCTTTGTGATTTATATTTTGATTGTTTACACTTTACACACTAACGGTTTCATCTATTTTGCTAGAGCTTGCCACTTCAAATGAGTATGTAGCTTTGGGAAAAGGAGTCAGCTTAAGTATGGAGGAAGAAGAGTGATAGCCATTAGCCTGATAGGTAATCATTCTAACTTTTTTAGTTATTTGAATGATTGTTCATTTGTTTGTGTCTGTGAGTATGAGTCTGTGACATTACTTGATTGTTTGTTTCACTTTCACATGTTTGTAGGTTCCAGTCTTCACGTTAACGGTTGTGGCCCTTTGTGTGTGTAACAATTATGCAATTGTGTGTTGTTAGAAACTTAGATGTGTAAGTTTGTAAGATTTGAGAACAAGTTCTATTGATGAACAGATTAACCTCTTCACTTTGCATGCAATCATGCATGTTTATTGCTTCAGGTTTACTTTGTATTTACATTTGAAAACATGTTAATGTCATTTGCGGGTACTACATGCGGGTATATTTGCGGGTACTTGAAGCGGGTACTTGCAATTTCAAGTACCCGTACAAACGGGTACCTGAAAAACGGGTACAAGTAACAGGGCAAGTAACCCGCGGGTAACCCATTTTTATACGGGTACTTGAAAAACCGGGTACTTGAAAAACCGGGTACTTGAAACGCCGGGTAACAAGTACAAGTCCAAAATGAAATACCCGTTCAAAAACGGGTCGAGTATCAAGTATGCCTTAAAAGCCGGGTACCCGACCCGTGCCCAGGACTAGCCATCTTTGCTTCCTTAAGCTTTATTTCTTTCTCTCTGAGAGCTTCCTTCAGAGGCTCGGAAAACTTAGGATTCTTCAAGAATAACTCAATCAATGGCAGAGTGAAAGTGATTTTGACATCAGTTGTTCCAGAAGCATTTTCTGCATGTTCGACAATTCTTCCTTCAATCTTTCTGGAAAATGGTGTTTTGGGGTGAGAGGGATTCTAGTTGATGTTGCTGTTGGCGACTCATCATCAGTAGTATTATGGGTTATTTAATCCATTTCAACATTTCCTTCCTCACTGTCCCCTTCAATGCTTATCATCAACTCATCACTTAGTCCTGAAGCATCCCTACCGAGGTCAGTAGAAAGTAGCTCTTCTATACTCTTCACTTCTATGACGTTGATATATTCCTTTAAGTTAGTGTTAGATTTTCCAGGAAAGGTACCTAAATGGTTGTTCGCTTGTAGAAGCCACTTGAGCAATTTGATTATCCAAAATCCTTAAATGGGAGTAGATGTCCTCAAACTTAGCTTGTGATTCCGCATGCTTTAATGCAATTTTGCGCTCAAATTTCCCCAGTTTTTTTCAGTCAATTCAGCTTGAGCTCTAGCTTGCTCTTCTATTATCTGCGTCATCATGCTTTTCATATTATCTTGCTCATTAGCTTGAGCTTGAGGGTATGTGTTCTGTCTGTTCTACCCTTGGGGTCAAAATTTATTGTCTCCCTGGTACCCATTTGCTGGAAATGATCCTTAAGTTTCTCTCTGAGATCTCCAAGGTGTATTGTTTTACTGAGAAGGACCACCATAAGGCCTTGGCTGGAATTGATGTCCTGGAGGGACTCTTGGTGGATAGTGTTGTTCCTGAGGGTTTTCCACATTGTTGCTTGGTGGATAGTGTTGTTCCTTAGGGTTTTCCACATTGTTGAAGGGACGGTTTTGATAACCTCCTTGGTAGTTGTTATGGTTTCTCAAGTACTTAACTTCTTATTGTACTCCTTAGTTACCATCACATCCCCTATCTTGATATCCTTGCTCAGGAATACCAGAGCTCCTTGTACATCTGGTTCTCCAAGTCCTGATCCATCATACTCATGTCATAGTCTCCTTCATAACATGTTTCACTCTGTGCCAGATTCTCAATCAGTAGTTCTCCTTGTTCTGCTGTCAGCTTGGCAAAACATTCATAGTTGGTTGTATCTAGAGCTCTCATGTACTGCTCAACTGCTCCTCTGTAGAAGATTCCTAGGAGATTTTGTTGGGATACTCCATGATGGGGATATTTCCTAGTGTAGTCCTTGAGTCTTTCACATGCTTCATAGAGGTTCTCATGGACTCCTTGCTTGAAGCCAGTAATGTCATTGCGAAGTTTAGCAGTCTTCTGCTTGGGATAGAACTTTGTGATGAGCTCCTTCTTCCCATTCTCCCAAGTTGAAACCAATTTTGATGGCACATTCTTCTCCCATTGTGAGATTTTGTTTCCAAGAGAAAAAGGAAACATGATCATTGTAATGGCATCTTCTGGAACTCCATTCATCTTCACTGTTCTGCACAACCTTTCGAACTGATCCAAATGATCTAGAGGGTCCTCCAAAGAGAGCCCATTGTACATCTGATTCTGTGCCATATCAATCAGGCTTGATTTTACTTCAAAGTTGTTTGCAGCTATGGCTGGAGTTGCAATGTCATGCCTGACTTCTCTCAAGTTAGGTTCATTAAAGGCCTCTATTGGCCTAGCTACTGGTCTTCTTATGCTCTGAATTTGGGGTTGAATCCCAATTCCTTGTACACCTCCCAGTTGAGATTGTTCATTCTCAATTGCAGGTGGGTGATTGCTGCTTTGGTTCTCCATAACACACTGTCTTGATTGATCTTCATGTTCTTTAGCTCGTCTTTCTTTGGCTGTTTTCTTGTTTGCTATCTCAATCGAACCTAGTTCAGGAATGCAATCAAGTGTACTACATTTCTGACTCCTTCATTGCATTCACCTGCAGAGGTGACAAATGGTAAAGAAATTCTAATGTTCAGTAAAAATTAAAAGAGAAATCTCTAGTCTCAAATAAAATCAAAATTCTAATGGCTAGTTGCTTAGATTCCTCGGCAGCGGCGCCGATTTGATGCAAAGGTTTTGGGTCAAATAAATCAACAAAAACCTACAATGTCTATTGCAAGTAATTGATGGTCGAATCCACATGGAATCTAGAATAACACACTAAGATTATAATGATTAAACTTAATCTAGAAATACAGATGATTGGTTTTGTTTAGTGACTATCAGCTTAACTCTAATCTAAACTAAATGAAATACTACTTAAAGCTAAATTAATATGATTGCTAAGCGAATGGTTTCAGGTGAGGTTTCATTAGGAGGATAGAGATTTGTAATCCATGCAGTAGAATTGTTATTTTTTGTATCTCTAAAATATGAACATAACTAGACTAATACACTCTCATGTAATTAATCATCATGCATAATCAATCAACCTATTAAACTCTCATCTAAAGATCAATTATCCACAATTATTAAATTCAGATTTAAACTACACGCCAGTCAATATAACATCATATCTCAATGGTTAAAATTGAATAGCCTTTTAAATGACATGATCAGAATCTCAATCAAACACCTCTCGGGAGATGAAACCTTAAAATTCAGATGAAATTCTCTCAAACTAATTATGGCATTAAACTCAATCATAAAGAAATATCTAAGAACCCTAGCATGAATCATTCATCATTGGAACCTCTAAATCTATCAAACCCTAACCATTCAAGGGAATTTCTCTCTCATCATCATAAGGAAACAAAACGAATTCATAGAAATATTAAACATGAATAAAAAGATAAAAGATTAAGAAATTAGCGAAGATGATTTGTCGATATTCTTAAAGAGATTCTCCAGAAATCCAAAACTCAAATTCTAGGTCTCCTCAATCACCTGGTGGTTGCAGTCTCTCTCTCTAATATAAAACTTACTAAAAAATAACCTAGGGTTGGGTATTTTTAGTTTTAAACTGAACCAACCCAAAAAATGTTTAATTACAGATTTTTCGGCTAGATCATTAACCCGTATAGATCGATCCAACAATGGATCGATCAGTCTGAGAATTCAATTGGTCGATCTTGAAGGTTATGGTCGATTTTGGAAGCGTCCGGAGAATCTTGATTGAAGGTGATCGTTCGATCGATGTTAAGGATCAATTGATCTTAAATGAGAACGATTGATCATGTTGTATTTAGTCGATCTTGGATATTCCCGCAGATTTGAGTAGTTGTGATCGACCGGTCTGAGAATGGACTGATTGATCCTGGTGAATCTCCTTTCTCCTTAGCTCCTTAACACTTGTTTCATGTCTCATTTTTACCTCTACTCGATTCCATTGCATTATCAGTATTCGGGAGACTCCGAAACTCCTGAAAAAGACTCAAAACACTCCAAATATGCAAATGCATGATCCTAAACACTAAAGTACACAAATGAGATAAACTACCCTAGAATGATGCTATGTGAATGACAAACTGATGCTAAAACATATGAAATATGAGATTAAACTAGCCTAATATGCACTTATATCACGTGTAGGCAGCTGTAAGTTGTCTCCATATTCCCATCTTTCTGCAATACTCATCAAACTCCCTTGAATTGTACTCTCCTCCTCGATCGGACCTTAAGCACACCAACTCTAGTCCAAGCTCCTTCCCTGCAGCAGCTTTGAATTCTTTGAACTTGTCAAATGCTTCAGACTTATTTGTGAGTAAGAAAGTCCAGCATTTGCGACTATAGTCGTCTATGAACTTCAACAAGTAGCGTTTTCCACTTTCAGAAATAGGAGTTATCGGTCCGCAGATGTCTGTGTGAACAATTTGTAGTCCACGAGTTGCTCTCTAGTTGCTCATGTTTGGTATTGAGCTTCGATTATGCTTCCCTCGCAGGCATACTTTGCACGGTTTTTCTCCTCCTTCTCAGCTGTGGAGTGATGGCAGCCCCTCACCATGTCCTTCTCTGACATCTTTTTCAAGCCGCTTGTGCTCAAGTGCTCCTGTGCTAAAAAAAAGAGTTCGGACAACTCCCCCCTCTTTTTTGATTAAAAATAAAAAGGCGCCATATATCACTTTTCCTCTCTGCAACTTGAAGACATTGTATTCAGATGTTTTATTTCCAGCTTCCTTCATCCCTTTGAATTTTTCAAGTACAATAAACATTTGATTCTTCAAAATTGTCGAGCGCATTTCCATCCTTCTCATCCTTTTGTTCCAAATCTCACATACATAATCTTCGATCGTGATTTTAAGGCCCTTTTCTTGCAACTGTCCCATACTTAGGAGATTGTTTTTTAATCCTGGTATATAATATACCGATGTGATGATTGAGACAACTCCATCAATCTCTAGTTATAGCTTTTCTTTTCCTTCTACGTTCATTCTTCTGTCATCTCCAAGCATGACACTCTGGCGGAATGACTCATCAAATTCGATAAACCAGGATCTATTCCCACACATATGGTTACTGCAACCAGAGTCCAGGAACTAAACCTTCTCTTCCTCTTCTTTGATCAAGTCGATATGCGCCATCAATAGCATATCTTCCTCTGTTTTGAAGTAGTTCATCTCCTTCTCCCACTCAAGACATTCAGACTTGAAGTGACCCATTTTGTGGCATTTGTAGCACTCCACCTGCTCTTTATTAAAGTGGGATCTTTCGCGCATGCAACCCTGAGCACCTCCTCTGCCGCAAAATCCTCTGTTTTATCCTCTAATGTTTCCAAAGTTCCAATTTCCTTCTACCTTGAGAACTTGATCGTCTGTCGAGTATCTGCATAGATTCTGCGCATGGACCATTAAAGAACTTTTCAGTACATCAACAGACAGTTCACTTATGTTATTAGATTCTTCTATTGCGCACACCACATACGTAAACTTTTCAACCAATGTTTTGAGAATCTTCTCCACAACCTTTGAATCTGGCATGTCTTCACCCAGATTCCTCATGTTGTTGACAACTTCCATCACTCTTTGAGAAATAGATAGAAATCGTTTCTCCAATCTGCATTTCAAGTACTTCAAAACTTCGTCTCATTCTCTGCAATTGTTCACTCTGCACTCTCTCATTCCCTTGGAACTTTCTCCTCATTGAACCCATATGTCTTTGGCGGATTCTTTCTTCATAATTGTTTTAAGGATCATTTTATCTATGGATGCAAATAGATAATTTTCACCTTGTGATCGAGAACAGTCTTCTCAGCTAACCATGTTTGTTGCTGTCCTGTTAATATCACATTCCTTTCTGGCCTTGTGATCCCATTTTCTATGAGTTCCCACCATTCTTTTGACCTCAGAAGATTCCAATGCTCATAATCCTAATCAAACTTAGGGATCACCAATGCATCTTTATCACTCATTCTCACTGAGTTTCCCTCACTGGTGTTTGGTTGTTTGTTGTGTGTGTGTTTGTGTTTTTCCAGTAATTTGTTCTGTTACCATTTTTAAGAGTTAAGAGAGTATGCGAGTGTATTAGGTGGGAAAAGCTTGTGATTTCTTTAGCTCCATAATGCCGTTAAATAGGATTACAACGTCTTATTCTAGCCGTTAAACTACCTCTACTTTCTTGCAACTCTCTGCAACTACGTGCCTAAGACTCAGTTGCTTTTTGACAGATTCTTATTACATGAAATAAATATTAAACTTACTTATTCTGAACTTTAAAAGACAGCTTCAGTATATTGGCAAATTGTTTTAATTTTCATGGAGACACCACTTGAATTTTCACTTTGGGCGGAGTGACCACGGTAGCAATAACATCTGTTAACCTGTGATTGCTTACTCATGGGAATACATCTTAACTCTAAAGCTCAAAGTCAGAAATGACTGGAAATGATACATTACAATCAAATCAAATAATTTGAAGAAAATTTTACATTTTGATTTTAACGGAAACATTTTCTAATTATATAACAGATAAAAAATTTAAAATTTTTAATTCTTTTATTTCATTATATTTGTTTACATTAAAAACATTTCTGATTTGTGAGTAACTTTTAATTCTGATTGAATTATTGCTTATATAGGTTGATTGTTCTAATTTTTTTGAAACGTTATATATTAAAATTGCTTAAGATTGTTGAACTAATCTGACTTGATTTATTTTGACTGTTTACATACTTATGAGCCTATTAATTAGAATTAAAATCAGATTCCTTCATTTTTTTTTCTGAGAAGTATTTTAGAAATCTGGTTTAAAATTTGAAAATTTAAATTCTTAAGCATAATTTTTGTTTTTCGTATTTCAGTTGTGAAACTTGTTGTTAATCAAACAATTATATAATTTATTTATTTTTGATTTTTCATCCATACTGTTTAACTATTTTGGTACTAAAATCTATTTAAAATATTGGTTTGCTATAGTTTTCTATATTACAGAAAATTGATATTCAGTATATTTATGAGATTTATTTAATTTGTATTACTATGTAATATTAAAGCTTAGATTTTTATTACTATGTAATATTCATTTCCACCAACAATATCTAAAAGATGAATTATTGGATTATGAATTTTAAAATTTTGGGTGAATTTTTTCTTTAGTGAGATTTATATAGATTTGGAGAAAATTTTGGTGATTTGGATGAGATTCAAGAAAACGAAGAAAAAAATTACTGATGATTTGGGTGAGATTTCTTCTCCAATTTCAGAGTAGTTTGTATGATTTCATATCATACAAATCTATTTTTTTCTTACAATTTACAAAAGGATCTTTCAGAGAATTTATTTTAAGGGTTCTTTCGTAGACCTAACTTCAGATACAATGAATTTATCTTAAAATTTTTATTTTTATTTTTTTGTGAATTTGAAATCTTGATTGGTCTTCTTAACTTGAAATTATGTGCTTAGCTCTTTTTTTGAATTTTTGGTCTTTTATTTATATTGACCTAAAATATCAAAAATACAAGAAACTTTATAAACATAAATTCAAACCAAAACATAATTTTATTTTTATATCAATAACCATATGAAAAAATATGTAAAATAACTCATATCATGAATTCTAATTCAGCAGTAGGAAACTAAATATAAGTTCTGATACACTACAAGAAAAACACTGAATTTTCGATGGACGATTCCGACAAAAATCCGTCGAGAAATTCCTTAAAAACCAAGGGAAAACCGACAGATAAAACCGACGGTATTCTGAGGGACATATTATGAAGGATTTCCGACGATTTTACATCGGATTAAGGCGTTGTCGGAAATCCGTCAGAAATTAGCCGTCGGAAATCCCTCGGTAAAAAGTTTTCCGGCAATCCGTCGGAAATCCATCACTAACTTCCGACGGATTTGTAACGGAATACATAAAATTAAGTTCCATCGGATATTCGTCGGAAATTAACGACAGATTTCCGACGGATTCCGTCGACGAGGATTTTACACATTTAAAAAACAAGTGCGTAACCGCCGGGTAGGTACATTCCGATGGCTTTCCGACGTTTATCCGATCATTCTTTCCGACGAATAAATGACGGATTTCCGACGGACATTTTACTATATATATGATTGCACACCTTCAGTTCATTTCGCATTTTTACAAACATATAAGTTCTCTAAAAATGAGTAGATATTTTCGTTCTTGGATGGACGAACCAATGATGGATGAGGAGTCCAAGCTATTGAGAGATGATTATGCTCGAGGTATATGCGAGTTTATGGATCTGGTCGGGAGAAATCAACATGGCAAAAGAAGTGGTAAGATCAAATGTCCATGTTCTATTTGCGAGAATAATATAAGTGTTAAGATTGAGTTAGTCTGGAATCATTTATACCAAAATGGATTTACTGCGGGTTATAAGATTTGGTATTTACATGGTGAAAGAAACTTTGAATATGGTAGTAGTAGTGCACAAGGTTTTCCACATGGTATTGAAGAAAATAGAAATGAGGAAGATGTAGTGGTTGGTACGGTTCAAATGGTGCATGATGCATTTAGAGAAAACGTTAACCCATCTGGCGATGAGAGGTGTCGGGTTGAGGAACCTAATTTAGATGCGCAAAATTTTTTAATATGTTAGACGAAGCTAACCAACCACTATATAGCGGATGTAAAGAAGGTCATTCACCATTATCATCAGCTAGTAGGATGATGAATATTAAAACAGATTATAATTTATCTGAAGATTGTGTTGATGCTTTTGCTGATTTTGTGAAAGATATCTTACCGGAAGATAATCTTTCACCAGCATCATACTATGAGATTCAGAAACTTGTCGCCGGTTTAGGTTTGTCCTATCAAATGATAGATGTGTGCATTGCAAATTGCATGATATATTGGCGAGAAGATGAAAACCGCAAAACGTGTAGATTTTGTCGTCATCCGCGGTTTCAGGAGTCTAGTGGTAGAGCTTCCATTCCATTTAAACGTATGTGGTATCTACCTTTACAAGATAGGTTGAAACGGCTCTATCAATCTCAACGAACCGCAAAAGCAATGAGATGGCATGCAGAGCATCGTCAAGACGCTGAGATGATTACACATCCTTCAGATGCAGAAGCGTGGAAACATTTTCAATCGGTCTATCTTGATTTTGCTTATGTGCATCGCAATGTGTACCTTGGGTTATGTACTGATGGTTTCAACCCATTTGGAAAGCATGGACGACAATATTCCTTGTGGCCAGTAATTATAACACCTTATAATTTGCCACCAACTATGTGCATGCGTAGAGATTTTTTTGTTTTTGTCCATTCTAGTTCCCAGACCAGATCATCCAAGAAGGTCACTGGATATTTTTTTGCAACCATTGATCTATGAGTTGCAAATTTTATGGGAACAAGGTGTTGAAGCTTTTGATGTGGCAACCAGCCAAAACTTTAACATGCGTGCGGTTTTGATGTGGACAATAAGTGATTTTCCTGCTTATGGTATGTTATCTGGCTGGACAACACATGGAAGATTATTGTGTCCTTATTGCCAAGACAGTACCGATGCGTTTCAGTTACACCATGGGAGGAAGACAACGTGGTTTGATTGCCATCGAAGGTTTTTACCAGCTGGTCATCCCTATAGTCGGTCCAAAACACTTTTTAGAAACAACAAGCAGATATTTGATGGTCCACCTCTTGAGGTTACTGGTCGTCTTATACTTGAACAGCTTAGGGATTTTGGTGCTGACAGAACTCGTTCTTGTGGAGGTAATGGTCATGAGCCTGTTGATGGTGTTGGAGAACATCATAACTGGCATAAGAGGAGTATATTTTGGGATTTGCCTTATTGGGAAAACCATATTTTGAGGCATTGCATTGATGTTATGCATGTGGAGAAAAACTTCTTTGACAACATAATGAACACGGTATTGAACGTCAAAGGCAAAGCAAAAGACAATTTGAAGTCGAGGTTAGACTTGCCATTAATTTGTTCTCGTAAATCTCTACATGTGAAGACGAATGGAAGGTGTCCCATGCCTGCGTTTCGCTTGGATTCCAACCAAAAAGTCGCATTTTTGAAATGGATTCAAGATGATGTTAAATTTACTGATGGATATGCATCCAACTTACGTAACTGTGTTGATCTCGTTGACGGAAAATTAACCGGAATGAAGAGTCATGATTGTCATGTTGTTATGCAACGTCTTCTTCCTTTTGCATTCACCTATCTTCTTCCCAAAGACGTCCACCGCGCGATTGCAGGTAATTGTAAAATTTAAAATAATTAATTTGTTTTATATTTGAATCCCAAATTAACATTTATTGTTTATTTTGTAGGTATTGCTTCATTTTTTTCGTGATCTTTGCTCAAGAATTCTCACAGTAGATGGCATTCGAAATCTTCAACTCAATATCCCAATAATGTTGTGCAATATGGAGAAAATTTTCCCCCCTCTTTTTTTGATGTCATGGAACATCTCCCTGTTAACCTCCCACGTGAAGCATCACTAGGCGGTCATGTGCAATACAGATGGATGTATCCTTTCAAACGGTACATGTTCCATCTAAAAAAGAAAGTTAAAAATCTGAGTAAAGTGGAGGGATCTATTGTCGCACAGAGTTTAAATGAAGAAGTTTCACAGTTTGCGGAATATTATTTCCCTTCGGAAGTTCGCACAAAAAGTAGAAGACCTGGAAGACATGATGATAGAGGTGAAAAAGCTATTTATCCTGTATATGTACCACAGTTGTTTATTCAAATTGGGCGAGCAAGTGGCAAAGGAAAGAAACGTAAATTATCTTCACAAGAGGCAACCCATTTACATAGATATATTCTTACAAATTATGAAGACATTGGCGAGTATGAAAGGTATGAAATTATTTTAATATTAAATTGCTTACGGTTATTTAATTCATACTATTTATGTTATAATTTAATTTATAATATTTGTACAGTATCTACGTGGAAGTTGTACGTAATTATTACCCCGGGATTAGCGACAATGACATTGAGGGTTTAAAAGAAAAAGAGTTTCCGTCATGGTTGAAATATTACGTAAGTTTATAAGTACGATATTAAAACATACATTTTTATGAATCTTTAATTAAATGACTTGTCATCATTTTTTGATGCATAGGTTTCCGAACGTATTCAACAAGGTGATACCCTACCAACATGGTTGGTCGAAATTGCTAATGGTCTTATTACTACTGCAACCTCTTACCCAAGGTTATGCACAAGGGGATATGCTTTTTCAATTAAAGAAGATGGTAGAAGCAAACCAACATCGGACTATGGTGTTTCAGCAAAATCGGGTGATCTAGTGTATTACGGTGTTTTGAATGAGATATTGATTGTCCGATATGCAGGCATGTTGGACTTGCGATGTACAATATTTATGTGTGACTGGTATGATCCATTCATTGGTTGTGGTGTCCGTATTGACCAATTTGGAGTTATTTCGATACATTCAACTCGCAGGCTGTTAAAATATGATCCAAGTATTTTATCATCACAAGCAGATCAGGTATTGTGTTATTTAATAAAAATATTATGCACATTTTTTAATTTCTATTTAACAAATAAAATTTATCAATAACAGGTTTGTTACTTAACATATCCCCGGACTACCTACCGTTCAGATCCTTGGATAACAGTCACTGCAGTTCACCCAAGAGGCAGGATTTATGGAGTTGCAGAACATGATCCTTTACAAATACCACAAAGTCATTTTGTCCAGATTGAAGAAAATGTAGATGACGTTGAACTTGTTGTTGCATCTACACAAATTGGTGACGAACGGGTATATTCAGAATCAGAAGAATCTCATTCTGAATTTGAAGATGATTCTGATTCCATACCATCTGAAGGTTCATCTAATGATTCCGATTAAAAAACATTTGTCATATTAAGTTTCAAAGTCTTGTACTTTGTAAAATATTAAGTTTCAAGTCTTGTTTAATAATCATATATAAATTACTTTTCTATAATGTCTAAAATTAATCAGATAATTATTATTTTATTAAATAAAATTTTTATATTTTTTTTATGTTTCCGATGGATTTCCGACGGGGTCAACCAGTCGTCGGAAATCCGTCGGAAAACCAGACGACATTTATAAGCGTCCGACGGATTTCCGACGGGGTCAACCAGTCGTCGGAAATCCGTCGGAAAACCAAACGACATTTATAAGCGTCCGACGGATTTCCGACGACTGGTTGACCCCGTCGGAAATCCGTTGGTTTAGTGTAGTTATAGGGACATCGCACTTTCGTAATTATCGCGAACAAGTAACCGACGGATTTCCGACGGGTTCAACAAGTAGTCGAAAATCCGTCAGAAAATATCTTCCATAAACATGTTTCCGACGGATTTCCGATGACTGGTTGAATCCGTCGGAAATCCGTCGGAAAACTGGACATAAAAATGACAGAATTCCGAAAGCCATCTAGATTTTCCACGGAAATCCATCAGAATTGTAGACAAATTTCCGACGGATTTCCGAGGGTGTCCGTCGGAAATCCGTCGGGAAATTTCAGTATAAATAGAAGGGTCGACGAACTCATTTCTCATCCAAACTCAAATCAAACACAAATTCCTTCTCTAAAATAAAAAAATTCGAAGAATTTTTCTGGGAATCTCCTTCGTCAGCGATCTTGCCTTAGATATGTAAGTTTTTAATATTAATTTAAATTTTTAGTATTAGATATGGTAATATAGAATTTAGGGAATGTAATATTTGTGAACCGTTGATATTTTGGAAATATTGTGAAATTGGAATTGTATAATATAATTGTTTCAATTTTTAAAAATAGTTTTATTATAAATAAATTTATTTATTAATAATATTAATTTAAAAATTTTTGAAAAAAAGAATTACAACGGATTCCTAAACTCGGGAGATGGGAACCACCAATACGGAATTGGTTGTTCTAGTTTTTCTCAATTTCCGACAGACTCGGAGACACAGCCACCATCATCTCCGATGAGGACTGCTGCTTCTGCTCCCACTGTGATGAGCATTGAAGATTTTGTGTCACAGCCGGGTCGTGACCGACTTAAAAAATTAGACCCGCAATGTCCCGGAACTTCAACATGGTAAAAATACATATTTAATATTTTTATAAATTTTAAAAATATAATTTTTAAATTTTAAATATTATATATAGGTTTCATAAATCGAGTAACGACATTTCAAAAGCAATCAACAGAATGCTTAATGAAATGCTAGTACGCCCCTATCCAGCGTACTCGGATATGCCAAAAGAGGAGCAAGAAATCTGGTTTTGGCGCGGTAACTTAAATATAAAATTTTAAATTTTAATTTTATATTAATATTTATAAAATTAATTAAAAATAATTTTTTTTTTTAAAACAGCAAGAATTTACTTGGGACCCGCAACTCACTGCCATCGTTCGACGAGAGTTTAACACTAAAGCGGCAACGTGTTACTCCCAAAAAATGAACGAATGGAAAGACAAGTGGAAGCGCGATAAAGTCCCTAAACAAATGCTAAAGAATCCGGATTTATGGACTGCGCTCATCAACTATTGGATGAGACCAGAAGTCGCTGCCATTTCCTCAACAAATTCAAGTAATCGCAAGAGCGATAGAAAGGGCAAAGGAATGGCAACCCATAATCTTGGAGCGACTAGTAAAGCTTCCCGAGCTGAATAACTGGTAAGAAAGAAAATTAAATTTAATATTTATCAATTAATTAATTTATTAAATTAATTATTTTTTTAAGTTTTATGTGGACGGACAACCCCCTTCTCTAATCCGTCTGATTGAAGATGCTCACACCAACCGGAAAACTGGTCAAATTGATGATCCAGTTGCTCGGGAGATCTCACAAAAAGTGAGAAGTTTGGGGGAGAAGTTTCTGCAAACTCAGCCAACACAAGAAAATGGAACTCCTCTGTATACAGAAGTTCCATTAGATAAATTGAATGGGATTGCTTATGAGGTTAGTCAATTTTAAAATAAAAAAAAAATTATTGAATTTATTCACTATAATAATTTTAAATTTTTTTAAAGGTAACTCCGAAGACCAAAGGTCGTCTCTACGGGTTTTCCAAAGACTGTTCAGCTTCATCTTCCTCATCATTTCCATCTTACAGCGATTTCGGAAGAGCGGAACTTCAAGAAAAAAAACCGCGAGCTTCGAGAGAGGCTTAAGACGCTCGAGCAACAAAGACAAGAAGATATGGAGCGCCTACGGTTAATGGAAAAGAGGATGAACGCATTCTTCAGTTCTTACAACACTCCTCCTTAGTTTTTTTATTTATTTTTTGTATGTTTATTTTATGTAAAATATTTCTAATAATAAAAATTTTAGTTTTATTCATATTTAATTTTACAAATTAAAATTAAAATTTTTTTGAAAAAATCGAAATTATTTAAAAAAATACGAAATTTTTATTTTATAATTATTATTACAAAATAAAAATTTCGTATTTTTTTTTTAATTTTAAAAATGTTATTTCCGACGGATTATTGACGGTTAAAATCCCGACGGTTTTCCAACAGAATTTTAACCGACGGAGTGTTTTCGACGGATTTCCGACCGAATATTTCAGACGGATTTACGACGGAATATTTCTGACGGCTACCCGATGGAAGATTTCTGAAGGCTATCCGACGGTTCCACTCCTTCGGTAGTTTCTCTGAAATTCGTCTATACATTTCACAAATTTCCGACGGCCAATTTTCAGACGGATTTCCGACGGAAATGGTTTTTCGACGGGTTTCCGACGGAATCGAACGACGGATTTCCGACGACTTTTAAATTTCCGACGCTTTGTTTCCGACGGCCAGTTTTGATTACTAACTCGTCGGAAAACCTTGTTTCCGACGGCTTATCGACGGAAATGGTCGTCGGAAACAAGGTGTTTTCTTGTAGTGATACTACTATGCTTATAAATGACCAATAAATTCAACTATGATATCAAAAGAATGTAACCAAATTCTTGTGCTATGATGAATACATGCCATATATAAAAATTCATAATTCATTGTGAATCATGTGTTTTCTGCATCGATAGAGAAATCAATAGTTCTTCAGTACCGACAAAAAAAAGAAAAAAAAAAGAGTTTTTCTCCTTTTTTTCTGTTACCTATCATCACGGCAGCTTAAGTCAAATCCACCACGTCGACTACATCTTCTATGTCCTCCTCGACCACCTCTTCCTCTAGTTAAGTTTAAAGTAATTGCCATCTCTGTTGTTTTTTGGAAGGTTTTATAGGGTTATCATAGAGAAGCCCATTAGTGTTTTTGGAAGGTTTCAAAAGATATGTAATTTGATAATGGATAATGGCAACACATAAAATCTGGTTGCTTAAAAGCTTGTTGATGATAAGTTATCCATAAAGCCATGTGAGAAAGCTATATGCCTTATGTTGGGTAAGCAAGGGCTCTCAAGCGTTAGTAACACTAACTTTCAGAGTTCCACTCATTTGCGTTTACAAAAGAACCTCAATCAGAAACCCATATATGATAACTATCATAATATGGAAAATTAATCCCGATCAATCATAATCCCTGAACTCACTGACAATGATCAACGTATGGAGAAGAAGCTGATAGGTAAAATCTCATGTGCTCATGTGGTATGATCATGGGAAGTAACAAAAACAATCATGAAGAGGCATGACACTACTCAACTGAACCAAATGCAAAATGGTAGCTTAAGCATTCAAAGATGGCGGTTATCAGGCTTATTTATGAATTTTTAGACATGTGAGCATTCAAAAAAATCCATCCATGATGTTATCTATCAAGTCTAGTCCATTTTAATGATATCTAAATCCAAGAAGAGCTCAAAATAATTACTTACGTACTCACCAAATGGAATGACAAAAATTGGAGTGCAAAGAGTTATTGAAGAACAAGAGTTATTCAACTCCAATTAATTCAGTTTATTAAAATTTATTCATGGCCATTTTTTTGGAATTATGTTTTATATTTTCAAGACAATTAATTATTTAGTTTTTACTACAAATATTTCTTATAAATATTTTTGTAATTAATTTAGAATAAAAGATGATTTCTTTTTATTTTTGCATCCCATTTGAAAGTTATTTTCATTTTAGATGTTAATGTGTATAATCCATTGATCACCATAGGTGTATCAAGTGTAGTCCATAAAACTTGTGTGGCCATTCTACCGACCAAAATATGTTGATTTGGTGTAAGACAGTGTCAGGCATTGGAAGATACACCCATTGTTGGAGCTGCATGCGGCCATCATTCTCCACTGCTTTGTTTCTTATGGAGCGTTTTAAAATAGTATTATGTACTGGAAGATATATCCATTGTTGGGACTACAAGAACCATTTGAAGGTAATGATTATCCAATCTACCAACTTAGATTGAAAGATCTTGGAGTGTTGTATCCTGTGTCTCCCATTCGCTGCAACAAATCTATGTTCTCTTTCTATACTGTTGGTTTTTGAAGAAGATATCACCATATCGTTTTCCCACACATATGGACGTAGTAGAGATTACAACTGGTAAAAAAGCAGTTCCAACAAGTTTAAATAAAGCCATTATCGGAATGTATATATATATATAGAGAGAGGATCAGCTAAAGAAATTTGAGAATTAGAGAGAAAAATGTTTATTTTATTTTCTCTGGATAATTTTCTTGGATTAATAGATAATGGACATATGTTATAGATATTTATTATTTTATAATTTTTTATTTTATCGTAATTTTTTTAGATAGGTCAAAAAAGAATAAAAAGCTTAACACTAGCATTGCTTCAGCTCCTCCTTTCATATACATGCATAATATTAACATATGCAAATAGATGCAACGTCAATCAAAAGAATATATGCATATATAACGTTTTCTTCTATTTAAAACGCTATTAAAACATCAATCTGTTACACATATGTTTATCACTTAATCTTCTGTATACCATCACGCATCAAATGAAGTTCAATGTAGTAACTAAAAGAATCAATCAGTCCATTCCGAAAAAGCAAATGAGTGGTTAATATGTAGTGCAAAATGTAGTGCAAAAAACTATAGAGAGAAAACCAAGGATTAGAGATTCTACTGTAACGTGCTGCAAATTGATTCCGCGAAACCAGATACTAAGATCGCAAGATTAAAATGGATTTTTTCACGGGTACAGAGGAAGAGATCTTGAAGCATTTACATGCAATCTCCAAGTTGAGTTCACCATTGATGGCTGAGAGTTGCAATTTGCGAAACATTGGAAAAGCAATTTGCGAAACATTGGAGAAAGCAAGAAAATTTGGCTTCCAAAAATTGCAAATTGAATCTGATTCTCACTAGCTAATCACTACTAGAAAAATAGATAAAAACCGACAGATTTTGAAAATACCCAAATTTTCTGAAAATAATAATTAAATTAATATTTCTAAAATAATCTAAAATATTTTATAAAATAACCCAAAAATAATTTAATGTCAAAATAACCAATCGAAATTAGTTTTTAAATAAATAATAAATAATTTGGAAAATATTATTCAAAGGTACAACAGTTTCATCGACTTCAACGCTGCTCGGACACGACGACATGCTCACCTGAAAGATTGGGGAGGGGATGAGTAATTGGATTACCCAGTGAGAATGAGTCTAAGGACTCATGAATCCATCATAACAACTTATAACAATAATCTAAAGCAAGTCTAAGGCTAAAACATGTAAACAATCATAGTGTCTAGAACACTCAAACATATGACCACTAAGTGTCACACACACAAACCAGGGAACACGTTTTCATGCAAGGCGGCACGCCTTACATGACAAACGGCCAGACGAATCTTCATGCAGGGCACGCCATACATGACAGAAACTCCTTCCCTTCACAAACACACGAAAACATACACGTCCTCATGCAGGGCACGCCATACATGACAAACTGTCATGTGGATCTTCATGCAGGGCACACCATACATGACAGACCATCATCACACCATAACCCAATTCCACATGATTCGAAAGTCTGGGTCTAAATGCCACAACACCACTCTCGAACCAATCTATCGCGAGCTTCTAACGCTCGTATCTAACACAACACGTCAATACAACTTAGCATGCTCAAACAACTAATCACCACACAAAAGTTTTAATCCTTTAATCCTATGAATTTTATGTGATATATATATATATATATATATATTTGTTTACATAATATATAGTTTATACAATCACAAACAATAACGCATCTATTATTAATTAGACCCGTTACATACATATTTTAAACAAAGACTCCAACTAGAGATTAACGGCTATAAGAATGAACTAATGGAAACACTTGACAAATTCCTCACCTTAGCAACAGAAGAACAAACTTTCCTTTTCTGGAAACTGCCAAAAATGGAAAACTTTCTTAAATGGAAACCTGCCACAAATGAAAGTTCAAAACAAAGTGAGGTTTACTGATCTCAGTATGCTCAAAACGATGTCAGTAACCACTCGGAGCCATATTCCATATCAGAACGACTCCTAGGCAAAATTACTAAAATACCCTCACAACTTCAAACAGCCATAACTTTCAACCCCAGCGACTCATGAGAAATTGAAGGCAGATTCGGAATCAGAACAGCATGAACTATCACCTACCGGAAAATTACGCAGATCGGAGATGTTTCAATTTTCTGGCGAACCTTCCGGCGGCGATTGACAGCGCGTCCGGTGACAAAATCCGGAGCTTCCGGTGTTACTGGCTTCGTCACAAAGAGATCTACAGTTTGATATGTAGATCACTAAAATCGGATACCGTATGAAGAAGTTATGATCGAATAACCAAATCTGAAAAAACTCACCTTACGACTCCGGCGAGTTACGGTGCTTCTGACGACGGCGGGGACTGTAGTGACGGCGACGGCTCCAAATTTTTACAGAGCTTCACTAGGAAATGTTTGTATGAGGCAAAAGGGGCTTTGCCTCTCCTTTTATAGACTTTAGGAAGAGGAGATGCCCTAGGGTTAGACAATTGGGCCTCAATTTCATGTGGTTCTTGGGCTGGGATGTTACAATTCTCCCCCACTACAGGAAAATTTGTCCCCGAATTTAAGCCCAAGTCTTGTCCCTCTTCAGCACACTCAACAAACAACTCCGGATAATCTTCCCGCATAAACTGCTCAGGTTCCCATGTTTCTTCACTAATACCATCTCTTTCCCAGCGGACTAAAACTTTCCACATATTTTTTCCCTGCTCTTCTTTTTCACAACGCTGCAAGATCTCTCGCGGTAAACTCCGGGCTGTCAGATCCCGATTCAAATCTGTCGATGGCTGTGATAAAATCAACTCAGGTTCTCGAACTACTTTTCGGAGAACTGAAACATGGAACATATCGTGGAAATCAGCAAACTCTGACGGGAGCTTAAGCCTATAAGCAACTTCCCCAATCCTTTCTGTAATAACATATGGTCTCATGAACCTCGGCTTAAGCTTCTTCAGCTTCCTGTAGCTGTCAGCTCCTCTAAAGGTTCTCATCTTCAAATATATTGAGTCTCCCACTACAAAAATCAAATCCTTCCTTCTTTTATCAGCATAATTCTTCTGACGATCATGAGCTTCTTTAAGTCTACTGTGCAATAACTCAACTTGTTTCTCTGTCTCTCTAACCAGATCTGGATCCAAATCTCGTCGTTCTCCAACTTCAGTCCAACAAAGTGGAGTTCGACAAGGTCTACCGTACAAAGCCTCATAAAGTGTCATCTTAATACTCGCATGGTAACTGTTATTATAGGAAAACTCTGCTAGAGGCAAAAACTTTCCCCAACTGTCACCCCAATCAAGAATAAAAGCCCGAAGCAAATCCTCAAGAGTCCTAATGGTTCGCTCTGACTGCCCATCTGTCCGAGAGTGGTTCGCTGTACTGAGATGCAGCTTAGTACCTAGAGCTTTCTGAAAAGCCTGCCAGAAATCGAAGTGAACTTTTCATCACGATCTGATACAATGCTCAGTGGAACACCATGCGGTCTAACAATCTCATCCAGATAAATCTGAACCACAATCTCGGTCTTAACCGTCTTCTTGATAGCTATAAAGTGTGACGACTAGGTGAGTCTATCCACCACTATCCAAATAACATCATTATTACTTGTTGTCCTTGGAAGCCCGGTCACAAAATCCATAGTTACCATATCCCACTACCATTATGGTAATGGTAAATCCTGAAGTAACCCACTTGGAACTTGACGCTCAGCTTTAACCAATTGACAATTCTGACATTGAGATACCCAAGTCGCAATCTCCCGCTTCATGTCTTCCCAATGGTAATAACGTTTCAAATCAGCATACATCTTGTTATTGCCTGGATGTATAGAAAAACGAGACTGATGAGCTTGACTTAGTATCTCTCTCTGTAATGCCTCAACTGGAAGGAGACAAACCCGATTCTTATACAAGATAGTATCATCAGATGCAGTGCGATATACAATCACTAGTTTCTCGATCATCCTCTTAAGTCCCAAATCACCTGATTGAGCATCCCGAATCCTGTTAAGAAGATCAGCTCGCTCCCACATCGTCAATCCGGTCTGGTTATCCTCAACCGATGTCACACACAAACTTATACTTGCCAAGGGTATCAGCCAACTCTTGCATTTCCTTAATGCCTGAAACATGTGCCCTTCGACGGCTTAGAGCATCTGCCACCTGATTAACTTTTCCTGGGTGATAAGCAATGTCCAAGTCGTAATCTGCTAATAACTCAATCTAACGCCTCTGCCTTAAATTCAAGTCGCTCTGCGAGAATATGTATTTTAAACTTTTATGATCTGTCAAGACCCGGACTTTCTCTCCAAATAGATAAACTCTCCATATCTTAAGCGCAAAGACCACTGCAGCTAACTCAAGATCATGCGTCGGGTAATTAGCTTCATGACTTCGGAGCTGCCTAGAAGCCTATGCTATTACAAGGCGCTCTTGCAACTGATCTAGCAACTCGTCAATCCGAGGAAGAGGATACTTATTCTTCATAGTCACCTTGTTCAAAACCCCAATAATCGATGTACAACCAAAAAATGCCATCCTTTTTCTTGAAGAACAAAACTGGTGCTCCCCAAGGCGAGCTACTGGGTCAAATAAACCCCTTATCTGTTAGATCCTCCAACTGCTTCCTCAACTCTTCCATTTCCGAGGGAGCTAAATGATAAGGTGCTCTCGATATTGTGAACGGCTCGCTTCTCGGCGGTGGCGGTCCTTGCAAAGTCTCAAATACATCTGCATAATCTGAAGCTACTGGAATCGTGCTGAGATTCAACTCTGAATCATCTCCCATTATAGAGATAGACGCAAGATAAGCTTCATTACCCTTAGCAAGTAAGTCCTCTGTATGAATCATCGATATATGCGGAATACCGATGCTAGCTCGAACACCTTGAAAGACTAACCTCCTACCCTCTCTCGGAATTAGCACTCGAGTGAGATGACAATCCAAGGACACTATATGCTTAGGCAACCAATCAATCCCGAGAATAACTTCATAATGGTTTAACTTCATCTCGAACAACTCTCCAAACAACTCAACATCATTAATTACCACCGGAACATCAATGTAAACTTCGGAGGTCTCCATAACTTGTGTACCAGCCGTCTGAACTCTTTTCGCATTAGGAAAAATTCTAAAAACATAACGGAAGATTAGATAACTCTTTTCACCTCACGACTCCGGCGAGTTACGGTGCTTCTGACGACGGCGGGGACTGTAGCGACGGCGACGACTCCAAATTTTTACAGAGCTTCGCTGGGAAATGTTTTTGTGAGACAAAAGGGGCTTTGCCTCTCCTTTAATAGACTTTAGAAAGAGGAGATGCCCTAGGGTTAGACAATTGGACCTCAATTTCGCGTGGGCCTTGGGTTGGGATGTTACAGATTTTCTGATGGACTTTGCGGCCGTTGGAAATTTTGTCAGTTCGACGTCTGTTTACCGTCGGTTATCTATTTTATTTTTATTTTTATTTTTTATTTATATTCGTCAGTTTCCGTCAGAAAATTACTGACAGATTTTGATTTTTAGTCAATTTCCGTCAGAAAATTACTTACGGAAATAGACGGATTTTGAAATTTGAATTAATTTATTTTTTTAATTTTTTAAAAAAAATCTGTCGGTTTCCGTCATTAATGATTTTGAAAATTTGAATTAATTTTTTTTTAGTTTTTTTTTTTATAATTTTCGTCGTTTACCGTTAGAAAATTACTGACGAAAACAGACGGATTTTGAAAATTCGAATTATTTTTTAATTTTTTTTTTCTAAAAATATTTTTCTGTCGGTTTCCGTCAGTAATTTTCTAACGGAAACTGACGAATTTTAAAAATTCGAATTGATTTTATTTTTTTTAACTTTTTTATAATTTCCTTCGGTTTCCGTCAGAAAATTACTGACGGAAACCGACGAGCACCGAATCTTCTTTCATACGATTCTTCTTTTCCTCCACCTCCTTTAACTCCTCATCTTTTCTCTCCTGATCTCCTCCTCCTTTTTTTTTATATTTTTCTTCTTCTTCTATTCCTCTTACTCATCCTCCTCCTCCTCTTCTTCCTCTTCCTCCTCCTCTTCTTCCTCCATCTTCTTCTCCTTCTCCTCCTCCTCCATCTTCTTCTCCTTCTCCTCCTCCTTTCTTTTTCCTCTTCCTTCTTCTTCTCCTTTTCATTATCATTTTCTCCTTCTACGGCCATTGGAAACCGACGAATTCCGACGGTCCTCCGGTTACCGTAAATTTACGGATTCCGACGATTCTCTGGTTACCGGTAACTGACGGATTATGACAGTTACCGATTGTGATTAGAATCCATCAGAAATGTTATCGACGAAAACTGACGGATTTTCTATTACCGACGCTGTAAAACCAACGGTAGAAATCTATCAAAAAACTGTCGAAAACAGCTATTTTCCGATGGAAACTGACAGATATTACTGTCAGTTTTCGATGTGTTTTCTTGTAGTGAATTCAAGTGTTACACACAGAAACAACAAATTTTGGAGCCGTATAGAATTCTTTCTGATACCGTTTTAATGTCTATTATTTTTGGGTTTATCAATTTTTATCACAATCCTCGTGAAGTCAATGTAGTGCAGATACAATGGTCAGACTTTGAAAATATGTGATCTCACCCCAACTTAAATGGCTTCTATAATGAGTTTGATCATCAAGAAAACTTGATATATATATATATATATATATATATATATATATATTAGGTGAATTCATACGCTATACGCATGAAAACAAATTATGATAAATTTATTTAAAATTGACAATCCATAAATTAATTATTTATTTATATTTTTTTCATTTTGGTTTTACAGTTTTCTAGTTTGGTACCTTGATTTAAAAATTATTGAAAATCAAGTTATAAGTATTCATTTTGTTTACAATATATTTTTTTACTTTAAATATGTGTATATTTTAAAATTATAATTTCTATTTAAATTATTCGGTTTCGTTTTTTAAATATATTAAATCAATCATAAGTTTTTTTATTTAGTCTGATAAACATATCATCAATCGCATAAACCAATGAACTATAATCATGTTTTAACTCAAATAAATTTGAAAATTTGAAAACTTAATTGGTAATCTATATATAAGTATAATTTCAAACAATTGACCATCTGTCAATCTCACAACCAAAATATTTAATCGCGTTTTGAATCAAATAATTTTTTTTTTGTCTAATAGTCTCTTTACACCAATTAGTCGATCCACCTATAATTTCATACATTTAATCATCCCTAAAATTTTGATTTTTGATTAATACTATCTTAATTTTGTATTTATTAAGATGTACTTATACGAAAATTTTTTTTAACAAAAATATAGATAACTATATGAAATCTGCTAATAATTTTTTATTCTAAGTTAATGTGGAAACTTTTTTACACTTGCAATTATATTATTCTTGGATTTGTCAAAAATTTAAATCTCTTATCTTTAAAATTTTATGTCATAATAAATATTAAGTCATGTCATATTTTTCAATAGATCATGATAAATAAATAAATTACTATATATATATATATATTCGTTGGTCATTGGCAAAAAAAAATAATTAATTGGTCGATGTAATGGTTTTACCGAAATATTAATTACACACACACTCTTGATTAGAAGTGAGAAGAGGTTGACTGATCGAAGCAAACTACGTTTTTCTCAAGTGACTTAATTTGTCTAGAATTTGCATGTGGAATATATGTACTCTGTACAGCATGGAAAATGTTTCTGCAATCGAAGTAAATAAAGCTAATAAACACAAAACAAAGGAAATACTTAAATATACATTTCATACCATTTCAAAATAATTTTCTCGCTTTCATTAGAAATTCCACAATATAAAAAATGGAGAAATAGAGAAGTCATAAGTTTATTCATTTCACTGTCAAATTATGGTCCACATCAATGGATTTATTCGTTAGGATTTTTTTTTGTCAACATTCGTTAAAATTTAAACTTTATAAAAATTAGAGTAGTGAGACGTTTTATTAAGATGAAAAGTCATATAAATCTTCATTTTGTAGAAGCATCCACCAAAATTATATAAATATCCAATCCAAAAAATATGATTGGGTTAAAAATAAGTGAAATTAAATATTATTTTGAAGACATGTTAATAACCAATACGTTCACATTTGGAAAAAAAAATAGAGACCAAACATATCATATAAATATGAAAGCTCGTAGATCTTTATTTCATGGAGTCAAACACATACTTAACGTATTTACTTGATAGTATTTCAAAAACACATTTGTTAAACTACCCCAAAATTAGGTAACTGATACCATGTTCCCAAAAAAAAAGAATTGAATTCTACTGAAATAAAAATAAATAAACAGACAGACGAGTCCATCTATATTTTTCTAAAACTGGAATGGACATAAACAACGTACTACACTAAATGCATTATTTTACAAATTTGAGCCATTCAATTAGGAACAAAAAAAACTAACATGTGGCCTTTACCTTATAGTTTACTTAAAGATTCATATATCCATGTATAGCTTTAGGGAATTTGCATATATCATATTACTTTCCTCATAGCTGAGTAAAATTCAAAGCAGCCGTACAGTTACAGAAGCAAACAAGGAAGTAGACAGCACAGTACTCATTATGCCTTTTTTAATCAAACAGATTATATATATATATACATATTGATTTTCTCATATAGTTTTTTTTTAATTTAATCTAATAATTTTAATATTTTTTTTGAATTTAAATTTTGAATATATGTAATAAATTTCATAAATAATCATTATTATACCATATAATTTTTAGTTTTATATTGTTTTTTGTTTGTATTTATATAAATTTTAGGATAAATAAAAAGAAGGCGGCAATGGTTAATTGAGGAATATAATAAAATAATACAATAACAAAATATCTCGCATTACTAAAAATCTTTTTGGATATGATTATATTTTTAATATAACACTATGTTATAAGAAAATCATTTTAATTTAAGCTCGGAAGTGTGAAATATATGGAGAAGAATGTGTACACGTGGCGGCCCTGGGGCCTTAAGACGACAATGCAAGTAAAATGAAAAAGCTTTGGAAGCAAAGTTTCAAATCACATCGTTAGCCATAGCCGCTTGGCGCTGTCGTCTTCCTCTTCGTCTTCATCTTCATCTTCTCTCTCTCTCTTTCACTTTCTCTTCTCCTTTCTTTTTGGAGAGAATTCGCCGGAAGTAGAAAAATCGATTCCTCGATGGAGGTAACTTGGCCTCGATTTACCCTTATTTTCTTTTTAGTGTTTTCTAATTAGTATAATTCTCTGATTTTTTTTTTTTTTTGATTTTTCTGGGGTTTTGATTCTAAGAAGAATTCTGTTTCTCTGGATTTCTTGGTTTAGGGTTTCAGTAATTGAAATTTTTATTTTTTTTAAAGATTGCTTGAGATAGAGGTAATCATTTGCTTGATTCGCCATGTGTATCGTTGCAAGAACTTTTTTTTTTTTTTTTTTGCAAATCTCCGGATTTTATCTTAGCTTATTTCTAAGTTGTTCTATGTGTTATGAATCTTATCATCTCAGGAAAGTAAACCACGTTCATCCCTTTATGAATTTTTACTAAAATGTCGTCTAATTTTGATTTGAGTTTTTTTTTTTTTTTTTTTTGCTGCGCCTGTGTGTTGTTATTGCTACTACAGTTTCTTGTTTTGTAAGCTAAGTGAGGTTTTTGAGGTCAAATTTGGTGTGGATTCTTTGTTCAATTATGTCTCAGGATGGTTGGTTTCAGGAGATATGGGTGATGGAGATGAGCAAAGTAAAGAGCTAAGACGTTCGTCTTCGAGTCGAAGTGCAAATCCAGAAGCGAGGATGAAGTTCGCTTCAGTGGATGCTTTATCAGAGTTAGTGTGGTCTCCTCGCAATGGTCTAAGCCTAAGATGTGCAGATTTCAGTTTCACGGGAAAAGGGAAATTACTCTCTCCTAATTTCTTTGATGATATAGGAGTAGGACAAACCAACAACATGGAGTCTCATTCCGAAAGCTTAAATATCGAACAAGATGAAGATGAAGAAGCCGGTTTCCGTGTAGATCTCGTTAGAACTGATGATGAAGCTAACCAAGCGTGTAATGAATTGAATCGACCATTGTCAGGTTGCTAAATGATTTAATTTTCGAGTTCGTGTTTGTGAAACTGTCTTTATGATGGATTGAAGTAATGAGAGTTCTTGTGTGTTTTCAGAGGTTGGTGGTTCTGTTGAGGATATGAAACCTGAAAGAGAAGTGATGGATGAGGATAGTAAGGTTAAAACCAATGATGATAGAGAGAGTGAAGAAGCAGAGACAAGAGTAGGAAGTTCCAAAAGATCTTTAGGTGAAAACTGACTATACAAAGTTCATTGTCTTTTAGTTTCCATTAATGAGAACTATGGATTTAAGTTTTTGTTTTTTCTCTGTCTCTTATGCTTGTTTGGTTATTGAGTAGATAGTCCGAGAGGTATTGGAGGAGAAACCGAAGTTTTGTTGAC
This sequence comes from Streptanthus diversifolius, assembly GCA_039880935.1. Lineage (NCBI taxonomy): Eukaryota > Viridiplantae > Streptophyta > Magnoliopsida > Brassicales > Brassicaceae > Streptanthus > Streptanthus diversifolius. Next base: position 9,651,573 of record JAXGFM010000012.1, on the reverse strand, counting down.
AAATGAACAGTTGAGACTGGAAACAGCTGGATCTCAAGCAGAAACAACTAACCTTGGGGATAAGACAAATGATAGAGCTCTTGATGCTGACCATTTAGAAGAAACAGATGAGAACGACCTTGCAAATGCTAGTAAGGATCTGGTGGCATGTGAGAGTAAAGGGGAATGCTTTCCGGAAGATGAGACAGATGCTGAAAAGGCTGGGCCCAGTGGTTCCTACGGGCGTAGTGCCAAAGCAAAAGGGAAAGAAAAAGCTTTATCTGATGGTAACTTTGATGGTGATGATGAGAGTTTCGGGAGTGTAGAAAGTTGCAACAGTGCTGGTTTGCTCTCAAGGGGAAAGAAAAGACCAGGATTTGAGCAGCAGCTGATTCTTGGAAGCAAACGGCTCAAAACGCTAAGTCAAGAATGTTTTGGGTCAACTTCGAAGCTCAAGCAAGATAGTTCTTTTATAAATTGGATATCGAACATGACGAAAGGAATCTGGAAAGGTAATGAAGAAGACAATTCTCCTTTTGTAGCTATTACCGCCACATCAGATGCTAATGTTGAAGTCAACCCGATCGTTGATCAACAAGAAATGAGTTCATGCTGCCTGAAGGAAAACAACGGATGCAGAAACACCGGTTTCCAGTCTTTTTTCCATTCTATATATTGTCCGAAGACAAGAGTTCAAAATGCCGTCGAGATGGATTCCTCGAATGATGCTAATGTGGCTTCTTTGCAGGAACTTCCCCGGATTCCTGAACAATGTCTCAATACAAAAGGAGATCACTTGTCTTCATCTGGCAATAAGGTTGGTCCAGTGGCGGAACCCAACATTTCATCTGGAAAAGTTGTATTTAATCAGATAAGTGAAACATTCTCTTCTGGGAACAAACACGAGGACAAAGAGCCAAAGATCTCTTTGTTATTTGCTAGTAATTCTAAGCCGAGTGAAAAGCAAAAGACCTGTGGTGAAGCTGATGTAAAGGTTACTCAATGTTTAACCAACAAGAACTCTGGTCTTGAAAGTAAGTCTAAGCCCAGTGAAGAGCAAAAGACATGTGGTGAAGCTGATAAAAAGGTTACTCAATGTATAACCAACAGAAACTCTGGTCTTGAAAGTTTGTGGATTAGCCGGTTTTCTTGTAAAAGTTATTTCCCTCAGAAACAAGATCCTCATGAGAGGATCACGGCTAAAGAGGCCAATGATTCATCCACAGACACAGTTAAAACCCGTGATTCTCAGAAAGCTATTCTTCCCATAGTTTCCTCTCTGAGAATAGAGTGTTCTGAAGCAATGGCTTCTTTGTTTGCAAGAAGATTAGAAGCAATGAAACACATCATGTCCTTAGGTTCTTTAGCTGAGAAAGAAGAAGAGGGACAGAAGAATGTAATATGTTTCTACTGCGGTAAAAAGGGTCACTGTTTACAGGATTGTTTGGAAGTAACTGACACTGAGCTCAGAGATCTAGTGCAGAACATAAGTGCTCAGAACGGAAGAGAGAAAGCTTCAAGTCTATGCATTAGATGTTTTCAGCTAAGTCACTGGGCTGCAACATGCCCAAATGCTCCACCGTATAGTTCAGGAGCTGAAGATAGAGCGATGAAGCACGCTTTAGCTTCTACCTCTGGCACGAAGCTGCCCTTCAGCGGTTTCACAGACGTACCAAAGGCGGTCTTTGACGCTGTTCAAGTGCTTCGCTTGACCCGCACAGACGTTCTCAAGTAATATTCAGTTTACACTTAAAGACTCTTTCTCCTGTCACATTGTTATGCTTCAATATCATTTGAATTTTCATTTCAGATGGATGAACACCAAGAAATCTGTATCCGGTCTTGAAGGGTTCTTCTTGCGGTTAAGACTCGGGAAATGGGAAGAAGGGCTTGGAGGAACCGGTTATCACGTAGCCCGCATAGAAGGTATATTAACAAAGAAATCATTCATTACTCGAAATCGCGTTTTCTCTCAAAATATTTGTGACTCAGTGTTGGTTTTAACTACATATCCAGGTGTCACAGAGGGACAAAGCTCAAGGAAACAGTCAGTGAACAGCTCAGTTTCGGTTAAGGTTGGAGGGATGACTTGCTTTGTTGAGTCTCAGTTTATCTCAAACCACGACTTTCTTGAGGTAATTAATCACATAATTGCTGGCTATAATTACTGATTGACCAATTAGGTCAAAAGTTTTTGAATTTGCAAAGATATATATATATCTCTAATTGTTGTTAAGAAGTTTCTTTTTTAGGGGTCAGAATATGTTGTGAGGAGTTTAATTTGTTATTTTTGTATGATTAATAAGTTTTCATATCTGAATATTTTGTATTGTTTTACCTGAGCAGGAAGAGTTGATGGCGTGGTGGCGGACTGTGGGAAAAAGTACCGGTAGAAGCGGCGGTGACGGTGATGGTCTCCCGTCAGCAGAGGAACTTAGTCGGAAAATTCAACAGAGAAAGATGTTAGGCTTTTAGGATATTTGTTAAAACATATAATACTTTGTTTTGGGGCAACTTGTGTGTATTTATTTATTCAATAGGTTTTTTACAACGACACATGTAATCTTTTCGGTTGGTTGAGAAATGAGAGGGTAAAACTTTTGGTCGATATTTTAAAATTTGTAAAAACGCTAATCAAACCTATTAACTAAAGTCTAGCTAATTAATTTAGAAGATTAATAAAAAAAAATTGCTTACAGTATCTAATAAGGACACGTGTTTGGAGGCTTCTTTCAATGTGCAGAAGTGAGGAGAATATTGGCATTGGAGGTCTCCTTGATTCTGAATCAGTTTGAGGAAGGTGTGGCTTTCATCATGAAGCAAACCTCAAATTACATAACATTAGATGAGAAGATACAAAAAGTAGAAGGTCGAGAAAAGTGGCTAGTGGGTCTTGGAGATCCAGAAAGACTTTAGGCTTATGCTGAGAGGGCCACTATTTTAACAAAAACCAATGTCCAGCGAAGTGTGTCATTTTGAATACTATTGTGTAGTGTCTCAAGTTCAGGATGTATTTGTTAGCCATTGTAGAAAGACAATGACTTGTTTTGATCGGACAACAAAGAACAGATGTTACTCTGTTTCTCTCTTTGAGTTTTGATTATTTGTTCTTAATTTTGTGAGAATAACACTTAGTTGTGTTGAAAAGAACACAGATTACTACATAAATCTCGTACAATCATTGTTTAAATAGATTACAAACAGACACATGTGAAGAAACACACTTCTTCACCAACAGACATGACTTTAGACTCTGTTTTTTCTGGGATCGATCGATCTTACACAGGATCGATCGATCCCGTAAACTCACGCAAATTTTATTTTGTGAAGGATCGATCGATCCCGTAAACGGATCGATCGATCTCTTGATCATATGTTAACACTCCTCCTTGATCAAGAGTCTTCACACCAAGTTCTTCACGTAATGCTTCAAACCTTGAAACACTTAAAGGTTTTGTGAGAATATCAGCAATTTGAATTTCTCCTGGACAATATTCAAGCTTGATCTTCTTCTCTTTTTCTGCTTCTCTAACAAAGTGATACTTGATGTCAATGTGCTTTGTTTTGCGATGTTGAACTGGATTCTTCCCTATTGCAATTGCTGACTTGTTGTCACAAAATATCTTCACTCCTTCTTCTGATTCAAACCCCATTTCTTTAACAAGTCTCTGCAACCATATTGCTTGGTTTGCAGCAGAACAAACCGCAATATACTCAGCTTCTGCAGTTGATTGGGCCACAATCTTCTGTTTGCTTGAGTTCCAACAAAATACTCCTGAACCAAGCGTAAAAGCATACCCACTTGTGCTCTTCCTATCTTCTTTTGATCCTCCCCAATCACTGTCTGAAAATGCCACCAACTCTGGTTCCTGCACTTGACTGAATTTAACACCATATGCCAAAGTACCTTTGATGTACCTTAGAACACGTTTGACTTCTTGAAGATGTTTCTTCAATGGTGTACTCATGTAGCGAGAAAGATATGAACTCGCATACATGATGTCAGGTCTAGAAGCACACAAATAAAGGATTCCTCCAATCATGCTTCTGTATTTAGTAACATCTTCATAGTTCTCTTTTAATTCTTCTTCTTCTGATTTGATGTGAGGATCCAATGGTGTAGACACACTCTTGCAATCTTCCATCCCAAATTTTCTTAAAAGCTTCTTTGCATACTTCTCCTGATGCAGAAAGATGCCATCTTCATTTTGAATAATCTCCATACCCAGAAAATAACTGAGTTCTCCCAGATCAGTCATTTCAAACTCACTCTTCATCTCCTCCTTAAATTCATTAATCTTCTCCAAGTTGCTCCCTGTGATGATTATATCATCCACATATAGACTAACCACCAAAATGCTTCTTGAATCCTTCTTCACATATAATGCAGGATCATTGAAACTCCTTTCAAGACCATTTGATATGAAATAACCATCAATTCGTGCATACCATGCTCTAGGTGCTTGTTTGAGCCCATAGAGTGCTTTGTGAAGTTTGAGTACCTTCTCTTCTTCTCCTTTTTCTATAAAGCCAGGTGGTTGCTCTATATAGATCTCTTCTTCAAGATCTCCATTCAGAAATGCAGACTTCACATCCATTTGGAATAACTTCCATTTGTTTTGTGCTGCAATTGCCATAATGGTTCTTATGGTATCATATCTAGAAACAGGAGCAAATGTTTCTAGATAATCCACTCCATACTCTTGTGTGAACCCTCTAGCTACCAATCTAGCCTTGTGCTTGATTGTTTCTCCACTTGCATTTGTCTTTAGGCGAAAGATCCATTTAACACTTATGACATTTTTGTTATCTGGTCTTTCTACTGCTTCCCAAGTGTTGTTCTTTTTGATCATTCTTAACTCTTCTTCCATTGCCTTAACCCATTCTCTGTTGTTCAAGGCTTCCTCTAATGCTTGTGGTTCTTCAACCATCATTAGACACATATCTTGGATTTGTGCCATCTCTGCAATTCCTGCAGTTTATGCAACAACTTCTGTTTGTTGCATTAGATCATTGATTGATCTCAATCCCCTTGGACCAACCGATGTCTCTCCTTCCTTTTGTCTTCTTCTGTTTGAGATATATAATCGATCAAACGCTTCACTCACATTATCAACTTGTGAGTTTAAGTCAAAACCTCCTTCTTGACTTCTTTGGTTTTCTCTGGTTTTGATCTGAAGTGGTAAGATCATTACCTTCTGAGATTTTTTCTTCTCCCAATTCCAAGCTTTGTCTTCATCAAATGTGACATCTCTTGATACTTCAACTTTTTTGTCTTCAAGTAGATAAACTCTGTATCCTTTTGATTCATTGCTGTAGCCAATGAATATCCCCTCTTTTGCCTTATCATCGAGTTTCCTTCTCTTCTCAACTGGAATATGTACATAGCATACACATCCAAATATTTTCAAGTGTCTCACACTTGGTTTGCTTCTGCTCCATACTTCAAATGGAGTTACTCCTTTTTCTAATGCCTTTGTTGGTACTCTATTTTGCAGATAAACAGATGTTGCCACTGCTTCTGCCCAAAACTGATTTGGCAATTGTTTCTCCTTCAGCATGGTTCGTGCCATTTCCATGAGGGACCGATTCTTCCTCTCTGCAACACCATTCTGTTGAGGAGAGTATGGTGTTGTTACTTCGTGCTTAATTCCTTTCTCTTGACAGACTTTATTGAATTCCTTTGAGATGTATTCTCCTCCTCCATCAGATCTTAATATCTTGATGTGATTTCCAGATTGATTCTCCACATATGACTTGAAGATCTTGAACTTTGTTAATACTTCACTCTTATTCTTCATGAAGTACACCCATATCATTCTTGAGTAATCATCAATGAATGTTAGAAAATATCTACTTCCATTCATTGATTCTGTTTGCATTGGTCCACAAACATCAGAATGTATGAGGTTTAGAGCATTGCATGTTTTGCTCTGAGATATCTTTGGAAAACTCCTCCTTGATTGTTTTCCCAACTCACATGACTTACAGATGTCTTTATTTACTCTGAACTTGGGAAAATCCTCCACTGATTCTTCCTTCTGCATCATCTCTATCTTGTCATGACTCACATGACCAAGCCTCTTGTGCCACAGATCAGATTTCTCTTCTTTCTCTGCAACAGCCATATGAGTTTCTTCTTTTATAGGTTTCCACTTGATTGGAAAGCTTTTGTTCTTCATTTTTATCTCCAGAATCTTCATTCCTTTTCCATCTTGAATGTTACATTTTTCATCTTCAAATGTAACTCGATATCCATTTGATATCATTTGAGAAACACTGAGCAAGTTTCTTGCTAGACTAGGTACTAGAAGAACTTCTCTTATCGTGTGTACTCCTCTGTTTGTGGGCACTTGAATGTCTCCTCTTCCTTCTGACATAATCAACTGACCATTACCCACTCTGATATTTGTCTTCTTACTGCGATCTAAGTTAATGAAATAACTTTCTTCATTTGACATGTGGTTTGTGCAACCACTGTCAATAAGCCAGGTTTCATCACTCACTTTTGCAGATTCTTCTTCTTCAATGGCACTGAATAGCATATGACTTGCTTTTGCATCTTCTTCAGTTTCTTCTAGACTCAAATATGCTTGATCATTCCTTTTGAGTCTGCAATCTTTGGCTATGTGACCAGGTTTGTCACAAACATAGCACTTTCTCTCATTCTTCACACTCATTTGTGAATTATTTCTGTTTTTCTTCTTCCAACAATCTACCTCATTGTGATTGTCTTTCTTACACACGCCACACCATTTTTTGGTCTTCTCATGACGTTTGTGCTTCTGTTTGTTTCCCCTTTTTGAAACAAACTTCTCTCCATAGAAAGCACCCTCATTGGTACCTTCTTCTCTGAGACTCAAACGCTTCTCATGCGCCTTTAGAGTTCCCACTATCTCAGTTACAGAAACTGTTGAGAGATCTCTTGTCTGTTCAAGTACAGCCACTATGCTGTCAAATTTCTCTGGTAAGGAGATGAGAATCTTTTGCACCAGTAGATAATCCGTCTTCTCTTCACCATGAATCTTTAGTTGGTTACTCAGATTAACCAACTTAGTAGTGAAATCATTTATGCTTCCACTATCTTCCATCTTCAGATTCTCATATTCCCTTCGCAGGGTCTGAAGATTGATCATTCTCACTTGAGAACTTCCTTGAAACTCCATTTCCAAGGCATTCCATGCTTCTTCTGCACTTACTGCAGGTGCAATTCTCGGAAATATTGTGTCCGAGACTGCAGTTTGAAGGATTTGAAGTGCCATCATATCCTTAGTACATGCTTCCTCCCACCGGGTTCTAGATAGAACTGTTTCTGGACTGTGATCTCCAGGCATTTGTTCCTCTGGAACTCCTTCTTCCACCACTGTCCATAGTTTTCTGGTTTTTAAGTAAGTCTTCATCTTGATCTTCCAAAAACCATAAGCCTCTCCATTGAAAGTTGGAATGACTTGGTGAATTGTTGCCTCACCTAGCTCTGATACCATGTTAGCCATTGTAGAAAGACAATGACTTGTTTTGATCGGACAACAAAGAACAGATGTTACTCTGTTTCTCTCTTTGAGTTTTGATTATTTGTTCTTAATTTTGTGAGAATAACACTTAGTTGTGTTGAAAAGAACACACATTACTACATAAATCTCGTACAATCATTGTTTAAATAGATTACAAACAGACACATGTGAAGAAACACACTTCTTCACCAACAGACATGACTTTAGACTCTGTTTTTTCTGGGATCGATCGATCTTACACAGGATCGATCGATCCCGTAAACTCACACAAATTTTATTTTGTGAAGGATCGATCGATCCCGTAAACGGATCGATCGATCTCTTGATCATATGTTAACAGTATTTAAACCAAGTTGCTCCATGAGAATTATCAATATTATTAACTTTCCTAAAATATATATATTTCTCTCTTGATCACTCTTTCTCCTGCTCTTGATTCTCTCATTTCTTTTCTTTTTTTTTTCTAATAAGCTGAGGCTTGTCATTGGTATCAGAGCGTATGAATGCCTCCCAAACAGGATGCAACCATTGGATTAAGTCCTAAAGATAAGACTGCGATGGAAGCTCAAGTGGAAAAGCTCACTACAATGCTGCAAAAAGCTGCGACATAGACGGAGATTTGGCATATTAAACTGCAGTTGATGTAATCTAGGGATCTAATTCCTTAAGTGTCACACCATAATAATAAAATAAAGCTAAGGTAATGATTTGTTTGTTATGTTATGAATCTAATAAATAAAAAGACGAAGTGAAACGATTAAAATTTAGAAGGTGAAAACGTCACGCTTTAGGGTAATTCTCATGAATTCAGAATCCCAAATCAGAGAATCAATAGTAAAATCATTAAGTGCGTACAGAGTGATATGTCCATGCAAGAGTTCACACATTTCCATGAAAGTTGTTTCTGTCAATGCACTGTGACCCTGCATACTCATATGAATCTTCAAAAGATACAGCAACTGCGCTCCTAGTCCAATACTATAATTTTTAAAGATTTTTTTTTTTGTATTTTTTTTAAGTTTTAAAACCCCAAAAAACAGCTACAGCTCGATTAAAATAGTTTTTTTCTTTGGTATGAAATTGACAGATGTTCGAAAAAAAAGTAGCAGCTTTATTTCTTATATATATGTATAATACTTTTAAAACATTTATTAACATTTCAATTCAGTTACATAATAAATGGCTCACTGATTCAGGTTATTGATACCATGAAGGTTGAAAGAACATTTTAAATAAAGCTGTTATAGATCCGAACAAAAAAAAAAATCTTCATTATTTCAACTCATACATGATCTGATCACATCACTCTTCTTCTATATAATATAGATGAGAGCTCTTTGACCTTACAGCTGGCAATTACATCTCATGCATAGCTGTTGAATCTGTACCCTTTAAACAAACGACCAGCTTGATGTTGCTTATACTTCCTCTTCAGACCCGCTTTCCTCAGACCAGCTATCCTCAAACCAACTTTTCTCAGACCCGCTTTCCACTTGGCCTAATTCCCATTTTACAGCTTCTCTTATAACTTGAACGCCCCTCATTTCAATTCTTAGCGGAAATCCTTTGCAACGTTCCAAAATCTGCAACCCCATCCATGTCACGTGAAAAGGCAAAGAAAACGAAACTAGTGTTTCCACAAAAAAAAGAGTACATGACACACAAAAGATTTGTTGTTATTATACCTTCTGGAGAACATCTTCATTCTTAAATGATAAGTGGTGAAGCGATGCCTTCTCAATGAGAAGGGACTTGGCATCTTCATCTCCCAAAGGTTTTAAATGGTAAGTGGGACCAAAACTCGGAAATTCAAACTGAGAAGTCACCAAAATCTTGAAATTTAATATGTTAATCTGAAACTTCCGAAGCAAGGACTCTGCTCCATGCCACACATTATCCAGCACCAACAATATAGGACCGTCTTCGCTAAGTTCCTCAAGCAGCTTTCTTAAGCCAACAACTGCTTCAGAATCGTTCTCAAATGTAACTGCTTCATAACCGTTGTGCTGGAATAAATTCTGTACTATGGTCCTAAAGTTAGGAGCACGTGACACGACGGTAAAGAAGATATGCTCGAACTTTTCTGTCAATTAATGGAAACTACATGAGAAACCAGAAATACAAATTCAAGAGTAAAGATTTAAACTCTCAAGACTTTTAAGACTTATGTACCTTTGATCTCGTCATCATGACAAAGCTGAGTAACCAATGTGGTTTTCCCGCACCCGCGAGGAGCAGATACCACGAGACTAACCACGGGATCATCATCATCATCAAGGACCTTCTTCTTAACCTCCATCAATGGCAAATCCAATCCAACGAGAACCTTATCAATCTTGGGAACCGAAAAAAGATCCTTATAAACAGGGTGAGAAACATTCAAAACGTCGAGCTTCTTATTGATGCTTTGGAGATGACTTTCAATGGTTTCCATCGTATCCACAGGTAGGATGTTAGACTGTGGCACCCGACTGGAGGATCTACCCATTCGCCTCATAATCAGCCTTTGGTTTCGAAGCAGAATAAGCTGTAGTTGAATCTGACAGAACTTGAGCATCTTCTTGTTGATCTCGTTGACTTTTCTTGTATATTTAGCTTTTGAGGGTAGATTCCACCGCTTGACTTCTGAACACTTGCGAACCAGTACAAGAGCTTCATTGACTATATCATTGAGATTCTTTAGTTCTCCTGTACCTTGAAGCATTTCGATCTCTATGATTACCGGAAGCACTTCCTCCATCGTCGATGCGAGCTCCTTATACACAGATTTGAACGCCAACACCATCTTAGCCTCTTCAATCACGACTTTCAGGAGCTCAGAGACCACAGCTCCTACAAGAGAACCTACTCCCAAACTAACCCCATCGTTCATTTCTTGTCTTTCTTCGCTCACTTCCTCCGGTTAAGCTCTCACAAATTTAGGGAAATAGATAAACCCCGTGAATCTTAAAAGTTAAAACTCTCAAATTTTGTCTGAAAACTTTCGATCTGTTGACCAAAAAGAAGTGGATGCTATGCCAATATGGATAAACGTTATAAACCTCAATGTACTAACCAGCACAGATCTTTTTAGTTAACGACACATTTTACATATTGCACGGTGAAAACATTTTTTATTTATTTTTTATTTGTTAATTGGGAAAAGATTGGTTTCACACTTTCACCCATGTCGGCAGAAAAAGACTTAGTGGTTGTTATTGAATTCATGAGTTTATTGGAATTTAATAGAATTTAGATTCAAAGTGAAATCATTGTTATTCAATTGTGGATTTGATGAAAATGAATTAGAATCCAGTGTTATTGGATTAAGTATTTGTTGGATAGAATTCAAAATGAATTAAAATCCAGTGTTATTGGATTAAACATTTGTTGGATAGAATTCTAAATGAATTAAAATACTCTGTTATTCAATATCCGTTGGATTTTATTAGATTTCAATTCTGATGAATTTTAATGTATTTTTCATATAAAACAAGAGTAAATCAAATACTAGAATTTTTTTAAATACTTCATATATATTCTTCTTTTTCTTAATAATATAAACTTTATGAACTGACATCATCAAATATTGGTGAAATCTGAGACTTTTTGGCTACAGAGATGACGAAGATGAAAAATATTATGAGGTTAACTATGTTTTATAAGTTTAAAAATTCATGTTCAAATCGATAAAAGAGAGAGAAATAAATAGAGAGAAAAAATGGAAGAATGGATGTGGTAAACCAGGACTGCGAATTTGAACCGAACTGAAGCAAAAATTTTGGTTTTGGTTTATGTTCGGTTAGGAGTTCAGTTTAGTTCAATCAAAAACCAAAAAACGCATCGGTTCGGTTTTGGTTAGCGGCAAGCTTATGGTCAACATTCAAAGTTCTATTTATGGATGAAGTTTACTTTGTTTTCTTTTAATATTTTTTTATTTTATTATAGATTCAGAATTACAAGAATATCTGTTGAAATCCATATGAGATATCAAAATAAAGCAAATTCATTGAATTCATTACCTATTTTAGAGAATTCAACTAAATCTATTAAAATACTTCTAATTATAATTACAATAAATTCTATTAAATTCTATTAGTTTATCAACAATTATATCTACCACCAATTACTGATTTCATTGTCATTACCTAAAAAAGTTAAATTGAATTCCCCTTCAATTGTTTCTCTCAATCATTCAATGCATTGTCTTTTCTTTTTTAACAACCATTCAATGCATTGTCTTGTTTAACCTTTTGTACGTTGTTTTGGCCAAAATTGTTTGTCTTTAACACATGATTGACCATATTTCCAACTTCCAATTGTTTTCCATTGGAATAAAGCAGCATTTATCAATCACAATGGAAAATTAAGATATATTCCTTTATGTTTTTATACAGTAAAACCAACCTCTATAAAAACAATAGTATTTTTTTTTATCAACATAACCTAATGACTTTAATATCCTCAATAATATGCATGGTACTGGGTTTGAACCCCAGACCTGGTATAATGAATGCAGAGGTGGCTACCATTATGCCACATGATTCCTATAAAACAATAGTATTTAGATTTTAAAATTTTATTATTTTATAGATTTATTAATTAATAGATGAACTAATATTTATCAATTAATAAATAAATAAATATTTATTAATCTATAAAAAATGTTTATAGTCCATAACGTTTTCTTAATTATTTTGAAAAGTGATTTTATTTTAAGAAATTTAAATTAATCTTAAAAATAAAAATGACACACACAAAATTAAATTTATGAGATAAAATTTTTTTATTGCACTAACATAGATTTTAAAAATATACATTGATTATCCATGTAAAAATGATATATCACTAGTAAAAAATCTCGCTATACCCACGAAATTTTAGTGGGTAAATGAGAAAGAGTTTTGTGGTATTTCGTGGGTAAACCCACAAAATGCCACAGAAAAATTTCGTGGGTATAGACTCGTGGGTAATATTTTTCGTGGGTTTTCGTGGGTACACCTATCCACCAATACCCGCGAAATATTTCGTGGGATATTACCCACGATCAGCCACGACGTACTACCTGGGAATTTCCCCACACATACCCGCGAAAGTATTAGTGGGTATACCCACTAATACCCACAAATAATTTGGTGGGTAAGTTTTACGAATTCCCATCATATTTTTCGTGGGAATTGCCACGAGAACCCACAGAATAATAAGTGGATAATACCCACGAATACCCACCATACATTTGGTGGGTATACCCACTAAAACCCACCATGACTTTCGTGGGAATTGCCACGAACTCCCACCAAGATTTTCGTGGGAGTTGCCACTAAAACCAGTAAAAACCCCAAAAATATTTAATTTCTTGTTTTTTAATATTTAATTTAATAAATAGTATTTATAATAATAATTGAAAATAAAATTAATATAAAAATATTATAATAATATTCTGAAAATAAAAAAATGACATAAAATGTTTGTAAAATAAACTAAAGAACCGAAATTTTAAAAGCGAAAAAACCTATGGATCTTCATTGAAGTCCAACCGAACCGATGGTAGCTGATTTGGGTCACAGTCTCCTGGCTGACTCCCCGATGACGACCCCATCTGCCTTCCTAAGAGTCTCTCAACCATCATATCGATCTTTCCCTCCATGCGTCCGAACTTGCTCTTAAGCTCATTGAGCTCACTTCGAAGATCTTCTTGGTTCTCCGGCGGATACTCGACGACAGGCTGATAAAATTGCGTTTTTGCACTTCCGACGCCGTACAACTGTCCGTATCGTGGGTTTGCACGCTACATTATAAAACGTAATATTAAAAAATTGTGATATTAATTAAATAAGTTATTAATTTCCATAAAAACATACCTCAATATACAATTGGTTTATTACTTCCCGAGAAGGACCAGTAGTGGAACCCATCAAGCCCGGGGAAGGTTGATACTGTGTAGCTGCCTCTTCGACCTCGTGCACGAGATCTTCAACGACCTTATCTATGTATGTACCGTCTGCGCGTCGATGCGTCACCTTCACTAAATCAAGAATTGATGGTGGCTCAGATCCTTGGGCGCTTTGCTCCTAAAAGAAAAGAAACATATGTTTAAATACATAAAAAAAAAAATTATATACGTCAAATAATATGTGTTGAATTATAATATAAATAAGTACACTAACCATCTCGTATCCAATCTTACAGAAAGATTTAGGGCCGGCTGTGTGTTTGTGCATGTTTTTTCCGTCTATCGGTGTTGTACGGCTAGATGCGACTTTCTTGCTCTTTGCCATGGTCGCCTCAGTATGATAGTCCTCTATGAGAATCGCCCAGTCGTCCTCACTGATGTAGGGGGCCTTTTGTTCTTTCTCCTCCCACGGCTAATTTCTTCTCCCAAACCTTTCATCGTCTTGTCCTTCCAAGTACGGAATACAATGTCCTCGTATCGGGGATCTCAATAGTAGTTTTGCTTAGTTACATAAAACAAAATAATTATCATTAAAACTATTTATTTTAATCGTTTAAATACTTGAATTTAATACTTACCACAAATGTTCTCCACCATTGTTGAATTTTTTGTGGAGCGTTTCTTTTCACTTCGGTCCAGTTCTTCCAAGGATCCCAAAAGTTACCCTGCCAGGTCTGTCTAATAAAATTGGTGACCGAATCATCGATCTCAATCCTTATTAGTTTACTAAAAAAAGATTAGTATACACATGATATAAACAAAATTTTTAAAAGTGAAAGACAATAATGTTTTTTACCTTTGCACATAGCTAATGCAACTGAGGGCTATTTATAGTGTATGAAAAATTTGATTTTTAGGTACAAAATATGTATAAAATTTTAATTGTTGTAATTTACTACAAAAAATATCACCGACGAAACCGTGTAGTCCACATATTTTTGTTCTTAAAAATATCAGCGACAAAAATCTCACCGACGAAACATTGTCGTCCACATATTTTTGTTGTCACAAATTCCCACTAACATTATCGTGGTAATTCTTAAAAAGTCACGAATACGGAATAATATTTACGTGGGTAACTTAAATTTTTATATTTTACATCTACCTATGATCAAACTCAAGATTGTTTTATTAATAGTAATCTAAAAGTAAAATAAAACATTACAATTAATAGTAAAATTAAAAAAACCATTGTTTTAAAATTACATTACAATCTAGAAAATATTAAACATACAACGATTATGGTCCAAACTTACCATTATTTTACTACCAGTACCATTTCTTCCACAATCATTTGTTTGGTGGAGAATGTATAAATCCGTCACACAAGTCTCTTTTAATTGCATCCAAATCAATATCTAAGTTTGGGCTTTCTGGTCTTTGGGCATCATCATAAATATCATAGTATTGATCGTTACCTTCACCTGAAGTACTTCCACCGTATGTAATTGACTTTTCAGTCAATTGAGCGGGTTGTTCGTCTTCGTTTTGCCTATATAAAACTTCATCGACAACCAGCTGGTAAGGATTGTTTGGCTGCTGACCATAACAGTATTTAAAAAAACTAAACACATCTTCACGTTTAGGACTCCATACATTGGCAAGAGAGTACGAATCAGCTTCCCATGAGTATGTGGGTATATCTTGAGTGTATTCGTCGCACTGAGTATCAGTTTCCCACGAGAATTTAGAAATGTCATGGATACTTGGCACCCCATAGCTGTCTGGCACTATTGTTGAAGTCTTCATTTTCGGTAGGTGAGCACTGAGTATGTGGGTATATCTTGAGTGTATTCGTCGCACTGAGTATCAGTTTCCCACGAGAATTTAGAAATGTCATGGATACTTGGCACCCCATAGCTGTATGGCACTATTGTTGATTAAGAATCTTCATTTTTGGTAGGTGAGCACGAATCAAATTCCCACGAGTAAGTGGGTATCTGTTGCGTGAATTCGTCGCATTGACTTTGAGTCTCCCATGAGAATTTTGGTATTTCATGGTTGTTTGACACGCTTGTTGATTTAGAGTTATGTTTATGAGAGCTGCTAGACATTATTTGTGTTATGGAAAGTTGTAGAAAATATACAGGTTGCATGTTAGACTTTTATGCATGCCAGACCATTATATAGCCTTGTCAATTCAGGTTGGTATCAAATGTAAACTTTAGATGAGTTGATCTTGGCCGTTCAAATGATGAAAAGGACATCTAACCATAGATACATGACAGACCATTATATTCTCTTGTCATTTCAGGTTGGTATCAAACGTTTTTATACACATGTTTTTGTAAGCTTTAGAAGAATTAATCTTGGCCGTTCAAATGATGAAGGCACATCTAACCAATGAATTGAGTAGTCAATTCAATGTTTGTTCGAAACATTTATAATGATTGCTTAAAATAAATTGGATACTTTGATATATGACAAACCATTATATTGTCTTGTCATTTTAGGTTGGTATCAAACGTTTATATCCACATGTTTTTGTAAGCTTTAGAGGATTAGATCTTGGCCGTTCGAATGATGACAGACACATCATTGGTATTATAAATTGCTCCTGCATTTGTTTATATTTTCTAACACCAAAGACTTCTAATTCCAAATCATTTAAATTTCTTAGTACGTAAATTTATTATGTCTTCTTCAAACCATTCAAGAAGATGGATGGATCTCTGTATTGATCCATCTACAAATACTATTACCGAAGAATTTTCAAATGGGATAAATGTGTTTATCGCATTTGCTTGCCAACAACCATCATTCCAGTCAACCGGAAAGCTCATTTGTCCATGCACACGCTGCAAGAACGAGAAGCAACAATCTGCTAGAGTGGTTGCGCGTCATCTTTACACGGTTGGATTCAAAGCTAATTACTATATTTGGAGTAATCATGGAGAATCTTTCATGTTTACTGGAGAATCATCTACTGCAACACAATTTGATGCAAGTCCGAATCGAGAGCGTTATCATCATCCTCGTTTTGATGTAGAAGAAACATTTCATGAAGCTTTCCAAACTGTTGCTGATATTGCAGAGATGCAAGATCAACAACATATTGAAGAAGTCGAAGTTCGGCGTTCGTTGACAAGTCATTTGAAGCCTTTATGGAAGCTAATCAACCTTTATATGAAAGTTTCACCGATGAGAATACTAAATTATTATTAGCATCATGTATTTTACGGTGGAAGACGGAACACAATATAGCTGTCAGTGCTATAGATGATATCGCCAGTACTATAAAACGGATTATACCAACCCCGAATACTGCCCCAGAGTCATACTACGAAACCAAAAAAATTACGAAGACTCTAGGCTTACCCGTTCATAAAATTGACGTATGTGCGAACAATTGTATGCTGTTTTGGAGAGGAGAAGATGCCACGCTGGATAAATGTCGCTTCTGTCTTACGGATCGGTATCATCCGTGGAATGGTCAAGGTAAAAAAATTCCAAAACAACGATTGTTTTATCTTCCCATAACCGATCATTTGAAGAGACTCTACCAATGTCAATCAACTGCTGCACATATGCGATGGCATGCTGATCATATTGTGGTTGAAGGCGAAATGAATCATCCATCAGACGGCGCCGCTTGGAAACATTTCCAAAATGTTTATCCGGGGTTTGCTTATGAACCAAGAAACATATACCTTGGATTATCAACTGATGGTTTTAATCCACTAGGCATGAGTGGGCAGGCACACTCAATCTGGCCGGTGATAGTCACTCCATACAATTTACCTCCTGGTATGTGTATGGGAAGAGAATGTTTATTCATCTCTATTTTGGCTCCTGGTCCAGCACATCGGAAGAAGAGTCTAGACGTCTACCTCCAACCATTAATTGAGGAACTACAACAACTATGGATACATGGTGCTGATGCATACGATATATCAACACACAATTATTTTAAGATGAAAGCGGCGCTCATGTGAACGATTAGTGATTTCCCAGCTTATGGGATGTTATCTGGGTGGATGACCCACGGTTGGCTCGCTTGTCTATATTTTATGGATTCAACCAATTCATTCTGGTTAACAAATGGTCGAAAACATAGTTGGTTTGACTGTCACCGAATGTTTTTGAGGAGCGACCACCCATACAGGCGGAATGTAGTTGCATTCACCAAGTCCAAAGCTGTCCATGATGAACCACCAATGTGGCGTAGTGGAACAATAATATTGCAATCCATCAGCTGTATACAAGGACTACAAATGAGTGCCGACTGTGGTGGCAATGGACACAACGATCCATCAAAAACGGTACATGGTTATGGTCAATATCATAATTGGTATAGAAAATCTATTTTCTGGTCTTTGCCGTATTGGGAGAATCTATTGCTCAGACACAACCTAGATTTTATGCATATAGAGAAAAAAATTTCGATAATATTATCAATACAATATTGAATGTGCCGGGGAAAACAAAAGATAACATAAAATCTAGGCTAGATTTGGCGATAATATGCAACCGCAGAGCGTTGGAAAAACAATATAGATGGATGTATCCATTTGAGCGGTACATGTACCACTTAAAAAAAAAGGTTAGGAACAAGGCACACATTGGAGGGTCTATTGTCGAGCATTGCGTACAAGAAGAGATATCAGCGCTAGCTATCCATTGGCTAGGAAAACCGATCGCTTGAGGTAATGAAGGATGGCATGGTGAAAACATTTACTTCTACACATTCGAAGATGTCCCCGCAATTTTCAAACAGAAGGGAAGGTTTATTGGTAAACCTGCAAAGGGATGGATAACAGATGAAGACTACAACGTATTACAAACATTTCTCATGACTAACTGTCCCGAGTTAGCACCGTATGTAAAGTATGATTTTCATAAATGACAATGTAACTCAAAAGTTAAATATTTTTTAATTACAAAATTTGTATATAGGATGTTTGAAGAATTCATGCGAACTACATATCCGCAAATTTTTGGTACTGACATTCAGACATTCAAAGACAAAAACTTCGCCCACTGGTGCAAACATTATGTAAGTAATTTTTTGTTAAGTATTTTTTATAATATACTTTTAATTTATGTATTTATTTTACTACATACAGGTTAATAACCAAAGGATGTTAGCATATGTGCCACAATGGCTCAATGATTTTGTACAAGGTCCACGTCGTGCATACACATCATGGCCTTCGTATGCAACGAGAGGGTACTTATTTCGCACATTGAGTAGGAGTGCAAACAAAAAGACACAAAATTTTGGTGTTTGTGTGAAGGGAACTACTGATGCGGAATATTATGGTATTGTGGACGACATCAGATTTCTAGAGTATGATGGAGGGGTTGGGTTGAAGGTGATTGTCTTCAAATGCTTTTGGTACGATATCACTAGTGGGAGTGGAATGCGTAGAAGTCGTTCATGACTAGTGGATGTTGCTGCAAACAAGCAGTATCGACAATATGATCCATTTATTACTCCTGAACAATGTGATCAGGCTTGTTACATACCATATCCAAAGGTTAATAGGAGGAATACGACATAATGGTTAGCCTGTGCAAATGTAATACCTAGAGGTGTTCGAAATATTGCGGATGCTTTACCACAAGCCTTTCAAGAGGATTCTAGGAATACTATTGTCGCAGCTTCAGGGCTCCTAAGAGTCGAGTCGCACAATGTTGAAGATATTGACAATTACGACGATTTACCCCAACAACATACAAATGACATGTACACATCTGATCACGAGCTAACCGATAACGAAGGTTCTGAATCTGAGTCCTGTTCAGATGATGAATAAAAATGTACGTCAATGTCATAAATTATGTGAAGTGACTTCTTGTATAATATTAATTAATGTAATATATTTGATAACTTTGTGATCATTTTAAGTATTCTAAATTACAAAATTTCCAATGTAGAGCCTAAGCCCTTAGATATCCAAAGTCGGCCAAGGGCTTTAAGTTTCGGACCTTATAGAATTGATTTGTGGGCCATTGAACTAAGTACCTATTAAAACTGTAAATACTCATTAACTATTATAACTATGAAATTTCAATTTTCATGTATTATGTAGACCCGTGATTGTATAGAGTAAATAATTGCACACCATTCATTTATTTCCCGAATTGTCAATTCATATTTCAATGGCCGACACCATAATTCACGCAATTAATTTGGAGTTTTCTTTGTTGCCCACTGAGATGTAATGTCTTATCACATAGACACCGACACGTTTTGCTTAAAATATCAGTGTATTTTGCCTATATAAATCCGAGTAATTCTTACATAATCATAACACATAAACATTCAATCTCAAAATGACAAACCGTGATCTATGGAATTACTATATGGAAACCCGAGGCTCCGTTCGAAATCCTCCAAACACAACTCATGTTCCTTCAAGCCCTCCATATGATAACCTAATTGTTATTGATGCTCCACTAACAATTTCACTCCTACCAACTCAACGATCCCAAAACCAAACACTAGTAATGCCGGGACCTTGTCAACTCATACGCCAAGGACTGTTTCGCAAGAAGTCTCACGATGTAAAGGTCTTGCAAGGTGAAAGTTCCCAGATCCGACCAACACAAGATTTCATTCGTGAGGTCATTAATGAGCCACAACAAGTCGATCAGGATTTTAGTGGTCCTCGGTGGACTTCTATTATTGACTACATAATCCGCGAAGGTATATACATAATTAAAGCTTTAACATTTTAGTGGTCCTCGGTGGACTTCTATTATTGACAAATACTAACTCTATTATTTGTAAATGTAGGTTCGTATCAAAATAGGAACACACCATTCTGGAACCAGAATAAAAATTCAATCCCCTTCTTCACAATTTGTGAAAGTCAAGAAGGTTTACGTTGTATACCAAATATTATCTTCAATTACTAGAATAATTTTCCTAACATGTAAATTGTATCTCATTTTCAGATTGTGGTCATGATCTCATGTTTGACCGCCAACGGCCAGGGAGATATGCTGGTAACCTTAAAGGATCCATCAGGAAAAATCGAGGGAACCATGCACCATAACATCTTCATAAATGATGAGTACAGACTCGCTACTGTTGTAGGTGCAGTGGTTATTCTACAGAATGTGACCGTATGCCGATTTACCAGGAACTCTAAGTACCTCAACATAACAGATCGGAACATTGTTAAGGTAAATTTGTCAATAAGAGATCAATATTTATGATTATTAGATGCTGACATCATTTTCAAATAGATAATCGGTGTTAATTCAATGATTGCTGAATACAAACCAACCGAAGCAGCTACTTCGAAAGAGAAAGATGAAGACACTACTTCATATGAATATGAAAATGTTCCAGACTCAGATGATGAATAAATTGCCAATTCGTCAAAAAATATAATTCACAATAAGAATAAGCTTCAAAGCATTAATTATGTTGGTTGAATGTTTAATATTTCCCTAGTGATGTTGTTATGTGTAATATTTCCTACTTTCTTATTACTATCTAACTAATGTAATATTTCAAATATTTGTACTACTTTATGGATATTTATAATGTAATAATTTAAAAAAAATTAATTTATTGTTTTTTAATCATTTTCCGTTAAAATAATTAAATTACAATAATTTTATCTCGTTTTAAATCTATAATAATAGTGATGGTTAATAATTAACAGAATTTATCAGTATCTTAACGATTAAATATTCCAAAGTTCTACCTCCAGAATCCGTCTTCGAATCACATCTAAAGCAAAAATAATTATTCTCAACTAGCCACACAAGAATTCGTGGGTTTTGGTGGGTACGTAATTACCCACCAATAACGGCGTGGGTAGTGGTGAGATTTCAGTATCCACTGATATATTCGTGGGTAACCGTGGGTATAATTGCCACGAAAACCCACGAAAAATTTGTGGGTATAATCTTTCCCACGATTACCCACGAAAGACCACCACTGGCCACGATTTACCCACGAAAACAAGCGTGGTCAAATCTTTACTGTTCATCGTGGATTTTAGTAAATTTTCGTGGCTTTATGAGTATACCCACCAAATATTTTATGGGTTTTTCGTGGGTATAACGTCTTTTTTTACTAGTGGGTAAAACAAACAAATATCATTTCTAAAACTTTATAAGTTTTGGATTCAAATATAAAGATAAACATCATTAAGATTTTTCTAGACAATAAGTAAAATTAGAGATAAAAAAATTAATGAGATCTTGATTCTAAGTAAAAAATATTATATTCATATTTTAGTATATTATCTTAACTATAATATGCAATACTTATCTAATTAATAATTAACTAATACTATTGTTGGAACCTTATATTTATATACAGATTTTTAAAATATTATCTTAATATTTTATTAAATTTTACATTGATCGGAAGTTTTTTATCAACTTTTGATCCGAGAAAAAATTATTACTTTACAGTGATTATTAGTTTATTGAGTATTAATTGATAGAAGTTTTATTGTAGTTTTAACTTTTACACACAAATTAAATTGGAATTACAACACAGATTCACGTGAGAAGTTTTAATTTAATTGTAATTATACCAAAAACATAATAGTGAATGACTTTCTTATTTCATTTGACCAAATAGGCAAATACTAGCGACCAGTCAATCTTATAAACTGAAATGCATTAATTTCTTTGTTGATAAGAGTGAAATGCGTTTTTTTAAAAGAATTGATAACACTGAAATGTCTTAAATAAAATTTTAAACATTAATTTTTGTGGAAAAGATAAAAATCTAAAACATCAAATTATAATGAACGGAGAGAGTATCATTTATCAATTGTAAAGATAAACTATTATGAGATTTTGAATACATGTTTATACATTTGTAATTAAAATATATATTAAAAAAGAATTTTGAATTGCTTGTTGCTCTCAAATATCAACTTACAATACATCATGGACATGTAATGTCAATGAAAATGTTATAATCATTGAATATGAATATTTATTAGACTCTTCACAA
Source organism: Streptanthus diversifolius (assembly GCA_039880935.1). Lineage (NCBI taxonomy): Eukaryota > Viridiplantae > Streptophyta > Magnoliopsida > Brassicales > Brassicaceae > Streptanthus > Streptanthus diversifolius. The sequence continues at coordinate 9,629,216 of JAXGFM010000012.1, read as the reverse complement.
GCAATAAAAATAATATTTATCATAACTGTGTTTGCTGCTTCAGCATCAATTCCTTCATCATGCGATGAATATTAAAAATCTTTATTATCTACAAGTTCATTATAAGAAAAATGACCACCCTTCCTTCTTAATTAGACCTAAAATAGAAAAACATTAATCAAAATTTTTATTGAAAAAGTCTTATAATTTTATTTTTTCAAAAAAAAATTTCCAATTTTTTTTCTTTCAAATTTTCTTTTTTTTCAAAAAAATTAAAGGAATCATTTTTCTAAAAATATGTAAATCATTATATTATATACTTTTCTTATAGTTTTAAGAATATTTTTTAGTCTTTCAAAGATTTCATATATATGATTTATCATTTTAACATATTTATAGTCATTTTTAAAAAATATTTAAAACTATTTTATGTATGTTAAACAGATTTTTAAGTGTTTATTAAGTCTTAGGAACCATTTTCTAGAGCTATGTAAACTATTCCTAAATATTATTATATCCTTTCTAAAATTTTAAGAACATATTTTTATGTATGTTAAATTCATTTTTAAATATTTATCAATATACTAGAAGATTTTTCCTAAAAATATATACATCATTCATAAATATTAGTATACTCTTTTAAAAATTTTAAGAACATAGTTTTATGTATGTTAAACCTATTTTTAAATATTTATTAAAATCTTATGAATCCTTTGTTATATGTAAACTATTCATATATGTTGATATACCTTTCCTAAAATTTTAAAAACATACTTTATGAATGTTTCACACATTTTTAAATTTTTATTAAAATCTTAGGAATATTTTCCTAAAAATATTCTCACAATTTTAAGAACATATTTTATGTATATTATATTCATTTTTAAATGTCTGTTAAATTTTTAGGAATTTTTTCCTAAAAATATGTAAATCGTTCTTAAATATTAGTATATTTTCCTAAAATTAAAAAAACATCTTTTTGGTTTTCCAGACATTTTATTTAATATATATAGTCATATTTTTTTAGCTTTTTATTTTTACTTTATGTATGTTAAAACCAAGTTTAAATGTTTACTAAAGGTTTATGAATCATTTCTTAAAAGTATGTAAATCATTCCTAAAAGTTAGTATATATTTTCTAAATTCTAGTAACAATTTTGGAAAAAAAATCTGAGAAAAGAAATTATGAAATTTTTTTTGAAATTTTTCTAAAAATAAATATTTTAAAATTATTAAATATATTTTTTGAATTTTTATTTTATATTAAATTAAATTTTGCTTTTAATTTTGTTAAAAAGGGTAATTTGTCTTTTTACCCTTAAACCTCTTTTGGTCTATCTTTCTATTTAAATCCATATTTTTTTGTTAACTTAGTCTAATGGCTTTTAATATCCCCTAACTCTGCGGGGTACTGGATTCGAATTTCAGACATATGTCATGAATTTTAGAGGTGACCACCATTGTGCCACATAATTCCAACATTCAAATCTATTTTAGTCACAAAAACTTGATTGTAGTCTATTTTAAAATATTTCTCTATTATTTTCATAACATTTCAGTTACATAATAAATGATCCAATTCAGACTTAATCATACAGTAAAGACAAAACTCAAAACTAGTGACCCAATTTACTTACATGTTTTGTCAACAAAGTAGTGCCCAACTAATTTAAAGATCTACAAAATTAAGAAGAACAAGAATGAAAGAAAGTCAATACAAAGAAACTTATTAGTCTTTGTAAAACGAAGCTTCTGGGAGAAAGAGGAATTTCCATTCAGTTTCCTGGAGCCTTCTCTTCACTCTCTTTTCCACCTCTTCTCTTATCTGCTAATATTTAATTTAAATCTAATCTTTTAAGTAATATCATCACACAGATCTGTGTTTAACTACCTTCTACGTTATGAGACAACACAAAACATTCTATTTATGTGTATGTATACACAAAAAGTTTGAGTTGAGTATATACCTGAGTCGTCTCGATGTTCATGGTCGCTGATAACTCGTGAGGAGAGAAAGTGGCTTGGACCGTTTTGAGTTTTGTCCCCACTGCACTAAGACACTGAAGAACTTCTACCATCGAATCGATCCCAGAGAAAGGTTCTTGTAGAGTAAACCTAATCTTTGTTCCACTCATTTCATCATGATCATTTGCTGATTTTGCCTCCAACATATTCATCCTTCTCTCTAGTTCTTTCTTTAATTCTTCTAATTTCTTAATCTGATCGAAAGCTTTTCCAACAATCGAATTTTTGTCATTCTGAAACAAACAAACAAAAAAGTATCAGTGATATTAGGGTAAATGATGTATAAAATTTTAAAATAATTTTCTGAAATAAACCAACAAAATTTACGAATATCAGTTACAATGCAATTTTTATATTATAATTACATAATAATTAGAATTTAGAAAAATAAAGCTTCATATAAATTTAATACACACATAACACAACTAATTAATACACCTTAGTGGCAAATGGTAATAGAGAATGGAGAGCTAAGTAACTCTGTTTTTGTTTCTCTCTCCTCGTTCTCTCTTTCATCATATGTCGCCGGCATCTTTCCTTCTCCGGCGCTGCCGCATTTTTCTTCTCCTCCCAATTTTTTATCAGAAGATTCACCATTCTCCTCTTCACGTTGACCGTCGATGAAGACGATACCATCCTCTGTTCCGTATCCATCACGTATGACCTGAAAGCACTTCTGTTTAGTAAACTTGCTGTTTTGTCATCGTCACCGTAGCAGGAGACGTCACCGGCAATCAGATCCCATAATTTATCTTCTTCTTCTTGGTTAAAGGAATCTAGAATGAAGTAATCCATCTCTCTCTTTCACTGCCTTAGATATCTTGAGTTGTGATTTGTTGTTGTGTGTAACTTGTGTGCGTTTATATATATATGTTATGATTTAAACACGTGGGATATTGTTGATTTATCACACGTGAAAACCATATTCAGCACGTGGTCAATGAATAGCTTACCACTTTCTTCTTATAGTGACGTACGTAGGAGAGTTCTAGAAATAGTCAATTGACGTAGGAAACAATGAAACGTACATTGGTAAAACCAAGAAAGTGTTTATCCAATGATAGAACCGTTTAGGAGTTTTTACCAATACTTAATTAATAAATTTTATATGTTTTTAATCTAAAAAACTTATTAAGAGATCCATATATCTTATGCCTCCAATTGGTAGAATCCCTGCAAAATTTTAAATTTTCCAAAACTGACTAAAGATATGTCGATCAAATTAATGGTTGAACCTCAAACCCAGAAGGAAGAAATAAATAAGTTAATTCGAAGCTGAGAAATCTTAACCAACAAACCCGACGAAGATACCATTACCTTTTCTTTTTTTCTCCGATTGTCGAATTTCATCCGATGTGGTTTTGTTTTGTGTTGTTGATTGTTCCTCATGGCCTTTTGTTCACTATCTCTCCAACAAATTAAATATAGTTTCATTTTTTTTTGAATGTTCGTTGGAGTAAACGAAGAAAAAAGAAGAATTTGTTTAGTTTTTTTTGGATTATTTCTATTGTTTTTTCTTTTCTTTATTAAAAAAATTTAAAAAATATCGGAATTATTTGACACAGATCTGTAGTTCGAATTCAGCACCCCTCAATGTTATAAGGGATATTAAAAGCCACTGGGTTGTGTTGACCAAAAAAAAATTCAAAAATCAGGGACCTAAGCTACACGTACATATTCTTAAAAACTTCTTAAATTGCTCAAATAAGAACCACCTATTCTTATCATAAAAATTGGTTAAACATTATTTAATATTTTTTATGGTTAAGAAACTTTAATAAGATACTCTTAAAGTCTTACAATGGATATGCCAATGGAGATGGTTAATATTTTATAGAAGGTATACTATAAATTATTATTTAATAAATTAAGAAAATATAATTTATTTATAAAATTAAGTTCTAAATCCAATTGATCTTTTAAATAAGTTAATTTTTTTAAATAATAAATTCTCAGTTTTAAAATTATAAATTATAGAAAACATAATTAATTATGTCAAAGCAATTTCTGGCACAAAAGACTTACTAAACCATAGGACCATACATGTTCAAACTTTATCTACATATTATAGTTCGTAGAAAATATTATTATATTGAAAAAACAAAATTTTACATAAATAATTTATATTCTTTTTCTCGTTTAGTAAGACTATAAAAATAAAAAATGATTAAAGATTACCCACACAAAAAAAACATATAGTTTCTGGGAGGGTTCGTCGCTTTAGTTAATTTTTCATATCACTTGATTTGATGTAGTTATTAATTCTTCCTCTATTATTGTAAGATAGTCTTTTGATATTTTCTTTGAGGTCTCCTTACTTTTGAATAGGATATGAAATTTCCTCGTGTGAACGACTTGACTGTAAAATCCATGTTTGAATAGCAATATTTGTCATTTTAAAACAAATCATCCAAAAATCTAAGATTCAATAAACCCACTATGAGTATTGCTCTAGTTCATGAAAATATCTTAATAACGTAAATTCCAAGTATTTCATAAGGAAGCATTATCTTTAAAGGGTAATACTTACTCGATTGCTGGAAATTTATAAAACAAATGACCACTTTCTACTTTGTTTTGGTTTTACAACAAAGAGATTTACATGTATGTGTCTTCCGGAGATTTTTAGTATTTGGAAATTTTCAGTAACTCTCGTTGTTCAATCAAAACCTTGGTTTATCAGATATGGAGATGTGAGTGATCAAGAAAATTAATAAGCCGGATTATCATATATATATATGTATATATACACATATATCTCGAGAAATTTTCGGTTTCCGAAATATTTTTATTTTTTTATTTTTATAGTTATAGTTACAACAAATTTTTTTTTTTTGGTTACGGCTACAACACTATTATTTACAGTATCAACTATAGTCAAATAACTAACAATATTTGTGTGTTGATTTTGGGTTCTGATCAATTTTTTTTCCGAGATTTGCTCGAGACAAATGGAAAAAAAAACCCTAACTGGTTCGTTGGTAATTGCACAATTCGTTAAACCAAATTGGTTACAAGATTTAAACTGTTTCTCTAAGATTAAATAAGATCCGAACGAAATCATTAGACCTTTTAATTTCCATTTCATTTGATGATTTTGTTGAGATTGAACCCTTGATTAATCCTGAAACAAAGAAGAAAGCTTCAGTGAGAAGAACTGATGAAGATGAAGAAGAAAGAAGAAGCAGAGCAGAAGCGAAGAAGAAGGGGAGAAGAAGACGACGTCGTGAAAGTCAACGACAAAGGAGAGAACTCAAGTTAACAAGAAGTTGGGCTTGAAGTGTTTTAGTAATAAGAAGGCTAATGGGCTGCAGATTAATTAGGACCAATAAGTAAGTGTGTTTTGTTGGTTTAAGTCTAGGTAATAGAGTATTTCGAGTTGTTTAAGATGTTGATGTGTAAGCAAGCTTTGTTTGTGTAAGAGTCTAGTTAGTAGAAGTATGGTCTAAAGCATGGTGCAAGTGTGTGTCAAAGTCGAAGTAGTATAAAAGTGTATGTGCTTGTGTAAAAGGTATCCGATTCTAATAGCAAAAGAGTTGGACGAAAAGAACGATGTAGACATCATATCTTTCTTAAGTTCCTTTTGTTTTCACAGAACAAGAGAGAGAGAGAGAGAGAGAGAGAGAGAGAGAGAGAGAGAGAGAGAGAGAGAGAGAGAGAGAGAGAGAGAGAGAGAGAGAGAGAGAGAGAGAGAGAGAGAGAGAGAGAGAGAGAGAGAGAGAGAGAGAGAGAGAGCAAAACCCAAACTTGTTCCAATAAAAAGACAGAACAAAACAGAGCGAGAAGTGTTGGAACAACTCAAACTTGAAGATAAGGATGAGCTAATTATATGTGATTTATGATTAGCATAAAAGATATCGAGAAGTTGTGAAGATAGCGAGAAGCTAAGAGATTTGGGATATAGAGTATCTCAACAATATTAGATAACTTAGAGAATAAGTTAGCGGAGATTTGATCTTATCTTTTGTATGGTTATTTTAGTATAAATAAGGACCTTGTGATAAATGATTTGAGAGAAAGCTTGAGATCGAGTTGTGATTGTAAACTGAGAGATTAAAGGTTTTGAGAAGTTTCCTTTAAATAAGAATTTGAAGTTTGGTATTTACAGAAATCACTTGTCTCTTTTATTTGGTATCAGAGCCAAGAGATATATACATCTCTGCAATCTACGATCGACCACGCTGACGCGAAGTCAGGCTGCCTGAAACCATGACCGAAATTCAACCACGAGCGAAGGAATCTGGGACACCACATATCTTGTGTCCTATACTTACAAGCTCAAACTACACCGTCTGGACAATGAGGATGCGTGCGACAATAAGAGTTCATGACGCTTGGGAAACTATCGACCCTGGTTCAACCGACGTTAAGAAGAATAATGTAGCCATTGCTTTGTTGCTACAATCAATCCCAAAAAATCTTATTCTACAAGTAGGAGATTTCGAAACAGCTAAAGAAATATGGGATGCTCTTAAGACAAAGAACGTTGGGGCTGATCGAGTGAATGAGGCTAGACTACAAACCCTCATGTAAGACTTTGAGCATCTCCGTATGAATGATACGGATAAGATAGACGATCTTGCAGAGAAACTATCAAGTCTTGCAAAGAGATTAATAGCTTTATGAGGCACAATAGAAGAATCAAAGCTAGTGAAGAAATTTTTAATGTGTCTCCCAAGAAGCAAATATGTTCAACTTGCAGCCTCGCTCGAACAAGTGCTAGACTTAAATACAACTCCTTTTGAAGAAATTTTAGGACGTTTAAAAGCTTATGAGGAGAGAATTGCGGAAGAAACAAACGAAGAAGATCAAGGAAAACTCCTCTTCTCAAGCAACTCATATGATTCCTACAGAGGCAGAGGTCGAGGAGGAAGAGGTCGTGGACGAGGAAGGAGATTTATTTCCGATCAAGAGCAGAACAAAGAGTATCTTTCAAAGGTGACTTGTTATCGATGTGATAAACAGGGACATTACGCGGTATCATGTCCCGAAAGAATTCGGAGAAATCAGAAAGCCAATATTACAGAGGCAAACAAAACCAAAGGAGATGATCACACAGAAACACACAAAGCAGATACTAATGTTCCTTTGTTCATGCATGAAGTAGTATATCTGAATGAAGTAGTATATCTGAATGAAGGAAACGTAACTCCAAAAAAATACGAGGCAAGAAACGAAGGAACCAACGTGTGGTACCTAGACGGGCAAGCAATCACATGACAGGAAACAAGAGTTTCTTTTCAGAGTTAGACGAGGGGATAACCGAGAAATTCAGATTTGGAGATGATTCGTGCATGGAAATAATGGGAAAGGGCTCAATTCTCTTCAAAGGAAAACAAAGTCATCAGTGATTCTTGACAGAGGTATATTATATTCCATACCTTAAAAGTAATATCCTAAGTTTGGGTCAAGCAACCGAATGTGGATGTGAAGTGAGAATGAAGGGGATTGGTTGACACTCCATGATCAAAAGGGAACACTTCTCGTAAAAGTAATGCGATCGAGCAATCGTATGTACAAAGTGAGTTTTGAGGTGACAAACCCACTTTGTCTTAAGACAGCACACGACACTGTGATGAGATCCTCCCAAAGATTTGACATTCTAAGTTGGTAGAGATAATCCTTGACTTCAAAAGAGTGGTTAAACTCAAGAAACAAGGTGGTGGATCGAATTGTCGCACAAGGGATGCGGAAGGCCCTTGATATTCCAACCTCAATATCCTAGGATATGACACACCTAGACGACAAAGTGGTGATCCCTTGGATATAACGCACCAAGACGGATCTCCAGGGTTCTTTAGATATTACACACTAAAGAACCCAAGCATTTCTGTTAGATATGACACACTAACAGATGATCAAAAATTTATAAGTAAAAACTCTCATTAAAAATTTGATGATGATTACAAATGAGCTAGCCAAGTATTTATAGTGGTGAAAGGAGAGAAAACATACATGCTTGGAACAACTTCCAATAACATGCAAGAGCATGCATAGCTTAATTAAGAACCCAAAAACATGCAGTAACATGCAAAAGATTAGCATTAAATGCATTAAATATTCAACTTAATTCTTGTCTCTTTTTTTTGATGGCATAGGCAGATGGGCTTGAACCTTAGTTCCACTTTTCTGGGCTTCTATCATGGACCAGGATTATAGAACAACTTGGTTTATAGCTTAATTCATCTTGATCTGGCCAAAATTCTTCTTTGAATATGCACATATTAGAATCACGTAATGTGAAAATCACGATATTTGTAAATTGAATAACTCCTTCATATGAACTCGGTTTGATTTGATTCTTCTTCCAGAAGTTAGATAATTGAGCTGCGCACATTCTACAAGTGGTTTGATGCATTTAATCGTCGGGGTTGAAAAGATACGGTTCAAACACTGAACACATGTCCTGATGCTTTCCATGATCACATCATCCCCTCCTCCTTTAAAATATTTGCCCTCAAATCTTGTTTTTCATAGAACAGCAAGACTTTTGATTTTTTTTTTCAAATAAGTAAGAAATAAAATAGAAGAAAAGAAGATGAAAGGTAGAAGATGAATTGAAAGAAAGTGAAAAAGATTAGAAGATGAAAGAAATATATAATGATAAAACCAAACTTAGAATGTGGCTCTGATACCAAATGATGAGATCTTCCCAAGGATTTGGCATTCTAAGTTGGTAGAGATAATCTTTGACTTCAAAAGAGTGGTTAAACTCAAGAAACAAGGTGGTGGATCGAATGGTCGCACAAGGGATGCGGAAGGCCCTTGATATTCCAACCTCAATGTCCTAGGATATGACACACCTAGACGACAAAGAGGGTGATCCCTTGGATATGACGCACCAAGACGGATCTGTAGAACCTTATAAAACCGGATTTTAGAAATATCAATTTGCAATACAATATTTTTTTAAGAATTGAAATAAACTATTAAACACACATATATATATTAATATATATATATATATATATATATATATATATATAAACATTAACATTGCCATTATGGCAATGTGGGTGTAACTTATTTTCAATAAATAATAATGGCATATACATAAATTTATAATATTAAATTATATAATTAAATCTAACATTTGACCATCATAATCATTAGCAAGAACATAAAAGCTAACAATAATTAATTAATTATATGGCTAAAAATTATCTCATGAACATGTTTATAGATTCAGTATTTTCAAAACATGATTTCAAGACAATCATTTTGACAACTTAATAAGAACATGAACAAAATTCGGTTTTGAATCATAAGAACAAAAAAACAAAACATTTGGAGGCGGGATGATCCCTTTCCTTAACTCAATAAAATACCCGCAATGAGACGTTTTTCATGCATTCTTTGAATCCCAGGATACAACCAAATATTAAGACAAACATGCTTCATTCATGTTTGAATCTACGAGCTAATTATCTACTATATACTAAAGAACAAGAATCTACTTTTGAAAGATAAAAGTAGAAGAAGGAGAATGAAATAACCTCTTAAATCTTGTGAATTCCTTAGCTACTAGCACCTAACACCAACAACCAAGAAGATATTTCAAGAGAGCTTCAACACTTAGAAACTTCTCAAAGAATATCTAAAATGTGTCTAATGGTGTTTTCTTGATTTTAGAATGAAATGATGATTTTTCCCTTCTAGGTAGCTTGCTATTTATAGGAGAAGAATAGCTTGGTGGTCAAGTAGATTTAATGGCCAAATTTATTTGGTTTTTAATACCAAAATTTGTAAGTTACAAAAAATCTTTGACCTCTCCTAAGCAAATTCTCATTCACATTTTAACTATATATTATAAGTCCACATGCTTATTAATATATTGTTCCAACATGATCTCCTGGATTCTTTAGATATGACACATTAAAGAACCCAAACATTTTTGTTAGATATGACACACTAACAGGTGATCAAAAATTTATAAGTAAAAACTCTCATTAAAAAATTCGATGATGATTACAAATGAGCTAGCCAAGTATTTATAGTGGTGAAAGGAGAGAAAACTTGCATGCTTGGAAAAACTTCCAATAACATGCAAGAGCATGCATAGCCTAATTAAGAAGAAACAAGGCTACATGCTTGGACAGAATCCAAAAACATGCAGCAACATGCAAAAGATTAGCATTAAATGCATTAAATATTTAACTTAATTCTTGTCTCTTTTTTTGATGGCATAGGCAGATGGACTTGGACCTTGGTTCCACTTTTCTGGGCTTCTATCATGGACCATGATTATAAAACAACTTGGTTTATAGCTTAATTCATCTTGATCTGGCCGAAATTCTTCTTTGAATACGCACATGTCAGAATCGCGTAATGTGAAAATCACGAGATTTGTAAATTGAATAACTCCTTCATCTGAACTCGGTTTGATTTGATTCTTCTTCCAGGAGTTAGATAATTGAGCTGTGCACATTCTAAAAGTTGTTTCATGAATTTAATTGTGGGGGTTGAAAAGATACGCTTCAAACACTGAACATATGTATTGATGTTTTCCATGATCACATCACACTGACTCACACAATTGACACGCAAGGCTTGGTCATATTGGGTATAATAAGATGCAGGAGATGGTTAACAAAGGCTTAGTTACAGGTATTCCAAAGATCGAAACAGAGCTCAAAGTATGCGACTCCTGCCTTGTTGGAAAACAGACAAGAAAATCTTTTCCATAATGTGCACAATTCCGAGCAACATCACCACTGGAGCTGATCCACGGAGATCTATGTGGACCCATCACACCGCCTACGATAGCTCTGAATAGATATATTTTGGTGCTGATTGACGATTATTCACGCTATATGTGGACGTATCTTGTGAAAGAGAAAAGTGATGCCTTCGATATAGAGATGGAGAGTGGGAAGAATATTAAAACATTACGAACTGATCGGGGGGGGGGGAGAATTCACCTCTAAGGAATTCAATGATTACTGCGAGAAGATGGGTATCATCAGACACCTAACAGCACCATATACGCCGCAACAAAACGGAGTAGTGGAGCGACGTAATCGAACACTAATGGAGATGGTACACAGCACCATGAAAGCCAAGAGAGTTCCAAATTATTTGTGGGGTGAAGCAGTTCGACATTGCACCTACCTTATAAATCGTATTCCCACAAAAGGCTTGGAGAACATGACACCATACGAGAGCCTCAAGAAGAAGAAGCCCAATTTACAACATCTTCGAGTTTTTGGATGTATTGGTTACACTAAAGTTGATACCATACATCTCCGAAAACTTGACGATCGATCGAAGAAGCTCGTTCATCTTGGAACCGAGCCAGGATCTAAAGCATATCGCCTTCTTGATCCAACTACAAGGAGAGTCATTGTGAGCAGAAATGTTATTTTCGATGAGGAAACATCTTGGAATTGGGAAGTCAACAAGGGAGAAGATACATATGAACCTGGTCTGTTTGAACTTACGTGGAAAGATCAAGTGCAAAACACTCTTGTTGAACACGGTGAGGAAGCTACTCACGATGGAAGTGACGAAGTAGACGATGCTGATGAAACAGGGGAGGATATTGATGAAACAGGGGAGATGGACCATTAGTTGTCATCAATCCTCCTCCAATAAGGAGATCAAGTTGACAAACGATTAAACCTCGACACCTTAACGACTATGTTATGACTTGTGACGTTGTGGAGATTGAGAAGCTTCTGCTTGTCATCAGTGGTGAACCCGGAACCTATGAAGAAGCCGTGATCAGTGAAGAATGGCGAGAAGCCATGAAAGCGGAGATCGCGCCTATCAACAAGAACAACACTTGGGTTCTTGTTGACAGACCACATGGAGCAAAACCCATTGGATTGAAATGGGTATTCAAACTGAAGAAAAACGCAGACGGAACAATCAACAAGCACAAAGCTCGTTTGGTCGCAAAAGGATATGTACAACAAGCTGGAATTCATTATGACGAAGTGTTTGCTCCTGTTGCATGCATTGAGACCATAAGGCTATCGCGTTATCAGCTACAAACGGATGGAGAATTCATCATCTCGATGTAAAAACAGCCTTTCTACATGGTGAGTTGAAAGAAGTCGTTTATGTGTCACAGCCAGATGGGTTTGTGAAAACCAACGAGGAAAACAAAGTCTACCTTCTCTCTAAAGCATTATATGGACTTAAGCAAGCCCCGCGAGCATGGAAAAACAAATTGGACCAGAATCTGAAAGGAATTAAATTCATAAGATGTGCAAAGGAGAGTTTTGTCTACTACAAGAGAATTGGAGCAGAAAGTCTCATTGTTGCCGTTTATGTTGACGACTTATTCGTCACAGGAACCTCCGAAAGAATCATAGAGGAGTTCAAAAAAAACATGGAGGTAAAATTCAAAATTTCAAACCTTGGAGTTCTTACTTACTACCTTGGCTTAGAGATTACACAAGATGATAAAGGGGTTAGTATACATCAGGAAGGTTACGCTAAGAAGATCCTAAAGGAAACAGGAATGTATGAAAGTAATCTCGTTCATGTGCCAATGGATGCATGACTTAAGTTGAGCAAAGCGGAGAATGAGATACCTATTGACGCCACACAGTATCGCAGAGTCATTGGGTGTCTTCGATACCTACTCCATGCAAGACCAGACATGTCATATGCTGTGGGAATATTGAGTCGGTATATGCAAAGTCCAAGAGAATCACATGGTCAAGCTCTGAAACATGTACTTAGAAACCTGAAAGGCACAATGAGGTATGGTCTATGATTTGAAAATGTAGGAACGAAGAAGTTGGTTGGCTACTGTGATAGTAGTCATAAAATCGACCTAGACGATGGACGAAGCACCTCAGGACATATATTCTATCTCGGCTCTTCACCCATTACCTGGTGTTCTAAAAAACAACCCACTGTGGCTTTATCTTCATGTGAAGCAGAATTTATGTCTGCTACTGAAGCTGCTAAACAAGCATTGTGGTTAAAAGAATTGTTGGACGAAGTGCAAGATTCGGCGGGAAGTAAGGTGATGTTGAAGATAGATAACAAATCACTATGGCTCTAACAAAGAATCCAGTCTTTCACGACAAGAGTAAACACATACTCTCTAAGTATCATTTCATTAGAGAGTGTGTTGAGAATGATCAGATCGAAGTGGAGCATATTCCGGGAGTTGAGAAAAGGGCAGATATCCTCACCAAACCTTTGGCAAGAATCAAGTTTAAAGAAATGAGGACTCTTATTGGCATAAAGGAGATTCGGGATTCAAAATAGCAAGTTGGAGTTGCAGGGGAGACTGTTGGAACAACTCAAACTTGAAGATAAGGATGAGCTAATTATATGTGATTTATGATTATCTTAAAAGATATGGAGAAATTGTGAAGATAGCGAGTGGCTAGGAGATTTGGGATAGGAGTATCTCAACAATATTAGATAACTTAGAGAATAAGTTAGTGGGGATTTGATCTTATCTTTTGTGTGGTTATTTTAGTATAAATAAGGACCTTGTGACAGAGGTTAAACTATGCGAGAGTTTACGTGATTTGAGAGAGGTTGAGATCGAGTTGTGACTGTAAGCTGAGAGATTAAAGGTTTTGAGAAGTTTCCTTTAAATAAGAATTTGAAGTTTGGTGTTTAAAGAAATATCTTGTCTCTTTTAAGAAAAACAAAAAGTTCAACGGATCTAAATTAGACAACAAATCATTATAAAAATGATTTTATTTTGAAGGGAACTCGTTTCTTTTAAGATTAGCTAAGGGACCCTAATTTCTACTCCTAGAAAATACTCTCTAGGGTTCAACCACATCTTTGAAACGATTACGATCTACTGGCAAACTATGGAACGCTTAGTTAATAAATCACAGGATTCATGGAGAAGCACCTTCTTAAAGCTAGAGAGCAGTCTCTGGTTCTAATGTTGAAGGAAGGCATGATTTACTCAGTGAGTGTCAATCTCAACGTTGCTCCTCCTTCAGTAGAGTTTACAGGTACACTTGGTCTAATAGATTTCCATTCTAAACCAGAACAAGTCGATATATATGAAGTTTATGATCACTGCGACGGTTTATTGTTATGATCCACCAATTAAAAAACTAAAAAAACATGATATAACATCCCATATTGCACAACTTGTTTCATAAGATCAAAACCGTTTCTATCTATAACAAACATCTGATCAAAGCTCAAATCATACATAAGTTCAGTAAAGCTGACACTAAACGAGTAATCTTTCGTATAACCAATCCGTCAAATCAATGCGTCAAAACCGTTACCCATACCGAACCAATTAAACCAGATTCTTCTCATTTTTGGACTGCAAGAGATTGCAAATCAGCGAGGAAATCTTGAAGACATAAATCATCAGTGAGAACGACATCTGAACCACCGGTATAATCGGTTTTCTGTGTAACCGAAGGATTGAGTTTAGCAAGAAGAAACCGAGCTTGGCTACCATGCTGGTCACACCGCACGATCCGCGGCATTGGAATCCGATCACTCACTAACTGCACCATATCCATCTCTGGTGCTTCTAAAAGGCTCCGGAAGGTCTCGTGGTTCGCGTCTTTGTGATACTCTTGTTTCCGCCACTGAGCGATTTTCGAACCGTGGTGGATCACCACGTTGAAGTACGAATCGAATAGCAAAATCGCGTCTGGGGTCACTGACCGGATATCAAGAAGTACCGGAACCGGTGGTCCGTCGAATGAATACCGGAGAAGCGTCGGTTGAATCATGATGATTGAGTTAACCACTCCTTCTCGGTTTAACATTAACCGGAAGAAACCAGTTTCGTCCGGGGAGTTGTTGAAGACGTCAAGAAACTGTGATCTTCTTAGATAGAACATGAACTGAGGGTAAAGTGAGAAGTTTGGAGTCAACCTGAAAGAAGATGGATCTTCTTGGATATAATCTCCGAACCGTGAAGCGAACCGGATTAAACCATCATCTAACCATCTAATAACGTCTCTAGCGTAAGACTCTTCCGCTCGGTTTATTGCAAGCCGAGCCATTACCGAAGCAGCTGTTTCTTGATCGAAACCAGATGAGATTTCTGGCGACTTTCCAGCAACCCATCTTCTAGCAACCGTTGTAACCCTTTTCCTCAATCCTCCATTGCCATACCGATATCGTGTAATGAACTGAATGAAGAACGCTGAACCAGGTTTAGGTTTTTGATTTTGTTCGTTGCTCACATGAAAGAAGAACGAAACACATGTCTTATTAGTGACAGTGCTTGTTTTCCATATATATGTACCGCCTTCACCAATCTCTGTGTCACTCACTATATCATTCTTCTTTCTAAGCGACACAACTGGACCAAGCGCACCGCAGATTCTGATATCTTTAGTGGTCACAACTTCTAAAGAAACGTCAAAACACATATTCAAGTTCCCATCTGCGTCACGGCTGAATATATGTCTGAGACATTTTTTTAATTGCTCGGATTCAAATGTCTCTCCAAGTAAGAGAAACCCACCAGACATTTCCACCGCGTACCTCAGTTCCGCTGCTCCAACTTGGTCAAGAGAGCAAGCGAACAAATCAAGAGCAGCAGACGAATCACAAAGCCTCTTTGCTAATTTTTTGTAAAAGCCGACAGATTTCTCATAGTAAGGCACCTGACCAGTGATAATATCTCTGTGGGTTCTGATCGAATGGTTTAGATCCGAGTCCACTACAATCCCAGGGCCTCTTGTTGCAGGCCCTGATGTAAAAACCATAATCCGAGCTCCAGTGGTTACAGAACACCCTTCGAGCAGTCCTAATGCTGTTGAGATCGCAACACCGGTTGACCTATGATGCCGATGACCTGGTTTGACATTAACCAATGGAACAATTTCTTCAAAAGCAGATGTTAAGTTAAACTCACATTCCGCCAATGGAAGCAAGTAACTCTGCTTCCGAATCGCTGACATCTTTCCATGATAAAGTTGCTTCGAACATCCAAGTCCGAGAAAGTGTTGTATCTGATGAAATATTTCCCATGGAAAAGAATCAAACTTTGTCAAATTCAACACTGCTAAAGAAGCAACAACAATCCATTTACAACAATCAATCAAAATGGAAACACAAGATGACAGTAGATTTCGAGTTCAAGAATAACAACAAGTACTTGTTTCAAACAGAGAGCTTCAAATCAAACCAGCAAACAACTAATGATCAAACTATGTGACTTAAACACTAATCAGAAGAATAAGAACACAGCCATCTCAAAAGAAAGGAACTGATTAAATACATCTTCATCCTTCTATTGTATCTTAACCAAAACAAAAACATTTTTGCAAGAAAGAAGCATTACGTTAGTCAAGCTCTTACCTGCTCTGGAGGAAGCTCACGTTCGCCATGAAAGACAACAACTTTAGAGCATTCAGAGAAACCCAAATCATAAACCCTAACCATGGAATCAAAAGTAATCAAAGCCACCAATGAATTCTCCGGCAACTGCTCAATAACTAACAAAAGTTCACTTCTCAAAGCCCGTAACTCATCCTCCACCATAGACGCATCAACCACAAACACAAAAGCAGGCCCAACCTCTCCATAACTAACACCACCACTTCCACCAACTGTAGTAGAAGCAAGAGACGAGAAAGACGAAGTAGAAGACATCGATCTCGATCCTTGCATCCCTTGACCAATCCCATTACTCCAACTAGCTGTTGAAGCAGTCGTCGGAGTCGTTACTGATTTACGCGGCGGAGAGTATTCAACGGCGCTGTAAGTAGGAAAAAGCTCCGCCGGTAGATTAGTTTCGGTGATTCCAGCGTAAGATCGAGGGAAAGGGTTTTTGTGAAAGCAGAAAGGACAAGCCCAGATTCGAGATTGGTAATCAACCCGAGCGTATGGGTTCAACACTGCGCCGCAACGAGAACAGATCAACGGATCGTAAGGAATCGTTGGAAGCTCAGAGAATTGCATCAATGGAGTATACATGATGCTTAATGGAACAACGAGTGATTTGCAATCTGGTTTTGTTGTTGGCCATGAGTTCCATGTCCAGCGTAAACCTTCGATCGTTTCTAGTTCTAAGAAATCCATCGCTAAAGATCTTTCGATTTACCCTCAAATCTTTACAGCCGGCGAAGAATCAAAAACCATTCCTTTGGATTTTACGCTTTCCAGAGACTATCATATTTTTTCTTCTCTCCCATAAAAGTTCAAAAAATACAGTGTTGAGGATCAATAAATGGGCTTCATAGCCCAAGCCCAATAAATTATATTCGGCCTTGTAAGAAATAATCGCGAAGGTTTCTTTCTCCTCCGATCAGACGCCGGAGAAGTAAGCGATGCTTGGACTCTCTTACGGTGAGATTCTTGTCATCATTGGCGCTACTGCTGCTGTTGTAGGTTAGTCTCTTCAATCTCTTGTAATTTTATTCTTACCGATATTTGTTTTCTTTGTCTGATTTGAGTTTTGAATCGAAATGTTTCGAAACTTAGTTTGGAAGATGGAATGTGAAATTTTGCAGGGCCAAAGGATCTTCCGATTATCGCTAGAGCAGGAGGAAGATTATTCGGACGAGCGATTGGTTACATCCAAATGGCACGTGGCCACATAGATGGTGTCATGAAACAACCTCAAATGCAAGAGGTTCCTTTTTTTTTCTGTTCTTAACAATTCAACATTGTGTTGTGAATTTGAGGTTTATTATGTAAGACAAGTTTGTATTATCTAAGCGTTTGTCTTGTGTTACTTACATACTCATATTTAACTTGGTTAGATTTCGAAAGAGGTTCAAGATTTGCGAGCACAAGTTGATGCTATTAGCCATGGAGCTACTTTCTCTCTGTTTAATTCTAATCCTTTGACTCGAAGAGTGGACAATCAATCTCAAGAATCTAATATAACCACCAATGTTATAAACCAACTCGTTACTTTTACCTGCTTGTTTGTTCTGGTTTTTGCTTATCTGGTTCTGTTCGTTTTTAGGGAATGTTACATTGGTCAATGTTGAGGAAAGACAGAAGGTTGCAGATCATTGGACAAAGGTCTTTTTTTTGCTCTTTATGTTATTGTCCTTCTTGTGTTCTCTTTGATATATAATTGTGTCATTCACGCTATATTCTTTTTATGTCTATAAAGTCTCAAGAATTTAGTGGTTCGTCGTCGGGTTCAGTTAATCTGCAGGCCCAAGCAACAGCATTTGAACGATTATCTGAGTCGGTCAGTGGCAAAACTCACACTATAAGTAGTGATTCAGGTTTCTCACCTGTTCTTCCAGTTTCAGCTGAGATGGCAAAGTTGCTCCCTCATCTCAAAGGTTAGAAAGAATATTCTGACTCTTGATTGCGTCTTTTTTGGACAGTTTTCGCTGCCTTGGTTCGGTTAAAGAAAGACTGAAACTTTATGCTAATTCATTTTGGTTGCAGAGAGTGCAAGAGGATCTGATGTAATGCTGGAGGCAGTTCTTGAAGCCGAAGTAGCACTCAAAGCCAAACAGTTTTTTGCACAAGCCGAAAAAGAAACTCCAGCTTTAAAAGGTGACGTAAAAGTCCTCTATTCCTAACTCTGTTCTACTCTCTCTTTTACATTTTTTTTTGGTTTAAGATCAAAGCAAAGAACTGAAGCTGCTATATAGTTGTAACTCAAAATACAAGTTCTCATAAATTAGAGGCTAACGTACACGTCGAATGAAACCTTTCTCGGTAATATTGTGACTGTCGCAGGGAAGCTTCTCGGTGACGTCGACGGGAAAGGTGAAAGTTGAAGATGTACGGTTTTACAACACACTGGCAGGCCTGTTGTAGGCCTGTTGTAGTACGTAGCTTAGATAGTGGGCCTTATTAAATGAGTGGGCTTTTATGATAAATGGTCCGAGAGCCTGATCTCCAAGCAACAAGCGATTCGAAGTTGGCCGAAATCAGTTCGCTAATTTGATCTTTGTAAAATGATAAGAAACATAAATTAGTTGATTTTTATACGGAGTTGTTTGTATTCTTTTAAGCAACCGTTTACTTTTTCAGAGATATATACATATATATAACTAAAAATAAATGGATAATTTTCCTTTTCCGATTATTTATAAAAATATTTTTTTTTATATAAACGCGCACACACATACTAGACTTCAGATTGGAGACAAAAAAAAAATCAAAATTTAACTATAAGAGAACAATAACAAACTCCGGCAAAACAATCAAAGCGCTTCCAAATTAAGACTTTTTACTGCTGTGAAAATTACGAACCATAAAGTATAATTTGTGTACACGTTAAAAGCTACAAATTTTTTTTTTTTAATTAAATTTGCGTTGATCCGACGGTCTATTTGTGTATACTCCAGGAATTTTGGTTACTTTATTTACTCGAAAGTAAGCTTGTATAAACTTTCTTGTTTAGAGTTGTGAACAAACTCAGACATATTTTGTGCTTAAAAACTAAAGTAGAAGTTTGTGTCGTATTGATTTTAGAATATTATTTAGATTTTATAAAATGAAAAAGAATGTATGTATTGATAACTTTTAAAGAGGTTGTCAATGCCAAAGTGTCAACTTGTCAATTTATTATCGACTCCGCTAAACATTGATTCTGATCAAACAAGTCCAAGAATATGTAAGTTATATGTTTGTGGGTTACTGTTAAGTTGACCAAATGTTTGTGTTCAGAGATACATGTATAGACATACGCATGAACATTAAAACAATACATTCATTTTTGAATGATTTGTTTTGGATTTATCATCGTCAACATGTGCTTATTATAATTTATACCTATATTCATTCAAATTTTACATTTTATCATCTATTTTTAGTTTCTTACTTTTAGTTATCTCCCTCGAAAAAGGTGTACACGTTGAACATCAAATTTGTTAAAGCTAATCAACGGAGTTTAAAAGTACTGTGAATTCAGGGTCGAATCAAGAAGAAAAAGCTAAAACAAATTTAAAATAAAAGTTATTGAAGTAAAATATTCGCTTTGGGTTACTTTATTATCAATTGTATGTATTAAATAATTTATAAATTCTTAGTTATATATTTATAATCCCAAAATCTGATATTAAAAGAAAATTATAGAATGTCTTTTTTCTTACAAAAAAGAAATTAAATGTTTTTAACTAAAAAAACTAGGATATTTATATTTATTAAAAGGAAACTAAAATTTTTCTTTTTTTGAGTACCATATCCCTAAAATAATCTCCAGATGTTAAATCACCAAAATATAACAATCTTCATCTTGACGAATAAACTCTTTGAACTTCACCTTCGAAATCTTATGTGCTATTCCAGAATTTGTTTCAGTCTCCATAATCACATGCACTCATTCTAATCTTGCATGTTGCACCATATATTTTTCATAAGAGATCACATCCTGACTAAATACCCTGTTATTAGCCTTAGGATCATTATCTTTCCCAGTCCACACTTCTTCAACTATTTTTCTTCCAGGGAACTCTTTGGTGAACTATTGATGAGATAAAATGCCATTTTTACTGTCTCAATTTAAAATTTCTTTGAAAGCCCTGCATTCAACCTCAAACACCTTGCTTTCTCAGTAATTGTACGGTTCATCCTTTCACTGACCCCGTTTTGCGGTGGTGTTTTCTTCACTATGAAGTGTCTTTGAATACCATGGTCCTCACAAAACTTCTAAAATTTTACATCAGTATACTCTATGTCATTATCCAATCTCAGATATTTAATCTTCCTCTCCACCTAGTTTTCTACTTAAACTTTCTAAATCTTAACGTTTGCGGATACCTTATATTTCTGCTTTAAGTAGTACACCAAATCTTCTTGGAGAAGTCATCAATGACGATGAAAAAGTACATCAATCCTCCCAATGACTGTTCTCGAGTTGAACCCCACACATCAGAATGAACATAGTCTAAACTACCTTTTGTCGTGTGTAGTCCAGTCTTGAAATAAACTTTGGACTGCTTTCTCATAACACAGAACTTGCATAAATCTATCTTAATGTTATTTAACCCTTCGAGAAGATCTCTTTTGAGAAGTTCAGAAAGCCTATGTTCTTTTATATAATCCATACGCATATGTCATAGAGCTCTACAATCCGATTCATATTCCAGAGTTGCAGTTCCTCCTACAACTATACTTCTTTCCAAATGATAAACACTTCTTACTGTCATCTTTCTCTTATTCACAAGCATAACTCCTTTACAAATCTTTAAAACGTCTTCATCTTCATCAGATCAAAGCTTGAACCCGTTTCTATGATGTGTTTCAAAAGATATAAGATTCATCTTTACTGCTGAAATATGTCTAACATCATTTTGCGTTATAATAATACAATCGTGCATGCAAAATTTCACTTGCTCGGTACCAATGATGTTACACGCTTTATCATTAGCCAACTGAACCAAACTCATGTTTTCAGCTTTATATGTCTCAAACCATTCTTTATGAGAATTCAATGGAGGCACCAGTATCTAGAATCCAAGAATCTATGTGACTTCCTCATGTATCTTCCTCATGTCACAGAAAGTAAATCGTTCTCTGTATCTTCTTTTAAATTTTCCTTCTTCTGAACCACGTTTGCAGAACTTGTTCCCCTTATAATATGTTTCCTAGCAGGAAAATCTCGCTTGAAGTGACCCTTCTTGCCACAACCATAGCACATCAAGTTATTTCCTGGTTTACATTTTGACTTGTCCATCTAATGTGATCATGAAAAGCAACAAAAATGATCAAGAAGAGACATTCCACAATCTACTAGAACAAATGCAAAGTGACTTCTTCAATATCTTCAAGATGGACTAATTGGGCTAATTTATAAAGTTTTAGGCTTGGAGAGCATTAAGAAATTCATCCATGATGATCTATAGCAATTCCATACCATTTTCATCATGTTACAAGTCTAAGAAGAGTCCAAAATAATGAGTTAATTTGAAGTCCAAAAGAGTGACAAATTTTGAAGATCAAAAATCATTGGAGGCCAAGAGTGGTTCAACTCTATTATTTCCAGTTTATTTAATTTAGTCTTTGGCCATTGTCTTCTTAATTTTATTATCTATTTTAAAGAAATTTTTTTTTCTAGTTTGTACCACAAGTACTTCCTATAAGCTCTTTTGTAATCTCATTTGAGAAATAAAACTTAGATTATTATTTTTGGAATTTTGAGAATGATTCTCATTTCCTTGCAATGGTGTGTAATATTTATTGATTGATCAAAACCTATTCAAAAGAAAATCTCAAAATTTTAAAGCATCAAAAAACGGAAAAACAATTAATAAAAACTATAAGTGATTATCTTAATTAGCTAATTAACCACCAAAAACCAAAGGAGATCACTATAAACTAGAAATATTTTGCTTTGATAATGAAAATAAAAATGATAAAAATGTAATTGATACTATCGATGCATATTATGAAAAAGTTCCATGTATCCAACTTATTATATAACTAGACCTAGTAACTAAAAACATGTTTTAGGCGGAAAAAAAAGAAGAAACATATCGTGGTTTAGTTTTTATTTTTTTGTCAACATAGGCTAGTGGCTTTAATATCCCCAATAACATTCGGGGTGCTGAGTTCGAACCTCAGACCTGGTGTAATGAATGCAGATGTGGATACCATTATGCCACATGATTCCTACTATTATGGTTTAGTTTATTTGTTTATTTTTAAACTTTACCTGAGTTCATTACATAAATATTTATCATTTATATCTACATGCCAAATTCAGTTAAAAAAAGACAATTTAGATAGAAACTGAACAATGTCTTATATATATCGTACATAAATATTTAATCAGTAAGTAAAATAAAATCAGGCAGAAAAACTTCATATGGTGGATTATTTATTTTAAGCTCTGACGTCTCACTTCTTCTATCCATTGATAGCTCTCGGACCTGAAATATATATATTTTCGCCTAGCTGATAAAATATATAATGTCCACTTATAATTAAAACACAAGAATATGTTCATCTAATAAGCATAAGAAAAAAAAAATCGATATTCAGTTTTTGACCAACTAGCTAGAAAATTTGGTCTGTGTACCTGAATGCATTGAGACTTAAACTTATGTTGATGTTGCAAGTGTATTCAATCTAGTAGTGTATGTATATGTGCATTATGAACGAGGAAAAATTATATTATATATAACAAATTATATATCTAAGTTTCTAACATATAAATGACAGATAAAAAGACGTACTCCCAGAGAACATCGCCAACGAGCATCCAATCACCATCTTTGTCTTCATAAGATAGAATATATTTGGAATAATCCACCAATTTCCTCTCTTTCATGAAATCTATCATTCGTCGTCCTCCTCCTTTATTAATATTAGAGCATCTGCATTGGTGATACTTTTAGAGTATCATCTAATTAAAAATAAATAAAAAATAAAAGATAAGAGACATTTGGTTAGAAACGTTTCAGTAGAAAGATACTTAAGAAACTCTTAGTAGAGACTCTCTGCTTATGTGTCATAATATTATTAGTTCACTATTTAAATAATAATATAATATTTTAAAAATTAATAAAATTAAATAAAAATTATTAAAATATTACTATTTTTAGAGATTTAGAGGGTATCACTAATGCTGATGGTCTTAAGATATTAAAAAAAAAAAAATAGTGAACCTGCATGTGTATAAACAAGCTTGTCTATAGTGTCGTCAGTAGTTCTGACTCATTAATAAAGTTTTACTCTGTATATATTTGGTTAAATGTATATATATTATTACAACAACGTGCGACCATATATTGTTGCAAAAGATTATTGATAAGGGTGTTGTCAATTACTCTGCTCAACAAACCCATGTACATATATTCGAAAACCATAACATGATTCATGCAAGTGGATAGAAAGCATCATGGGCCAAACCACACATTCCTTCGGGTGCATCCACGTCTCTCTTGATTCTCATGTAACCATTTTCTCCCCAAGTTTCTCCCCACGAGTTCTTCAACAACCAATATTTAGTCCCTTCATCACTCATCCCGTAACCAACAATTGTAACTGCATGATTCAGATGCGTCCCACAGTTTCCACCAAATATCCCACCCGAGTAGTGCTTAAACGCAAGCCCTGAGCCATCTATCGCCACAGAAACAGGCTGTTTAGACACCGCTTTGAGCAATGCTTCCTCGTTATCTTTTGGAACCGTCTCGTACCCGCTGATGGTAGCAGCAGCAGAATTCATTGATTGGGTGGTTGAAGCACATCTTTGTTGTGATTCTTGGTAGGGATATTTATCCTCTGTGGTGATTCCTTGGTTGCGAATAATGTACTCAAAAGCTTTTGACATTATCCCTCCGTAACATCCATTGTTGAAGTCTCTGCTGCAATCCACCAATTGCTGCTCCGACAGCGATATAAGCTTTCCTTTTGCAATCTTCGTTATGCCTTCTACAGCTGCCACCGCCGAGAAAGCCCAGCAACATCCTGTTCCATTTCCAGAAATTTTCAATTTTTGATGTACTCTATTAAAATGTGATAGGAAAGAAAAATTATATGGACCTTAACACGTAGTCTAAATATTTGTACTAGTGTTAGCACGTTGTCCTAGTGTCAACGTGATGTATCTAAATTTCGTAAAATGCATGTTGTCAAATTCTTTTTACAAAGTAGTGAGTTATGATAATTTTTTACCACATTGTCCTTGGTTCTTAACGGATGTAACGGCACCCTTCTGTCTCCAATCCAAGCTCTCACCGGTTTCACTGACATTTTGATATCTAAACGATACCGTCTTGTCGGAACCCGACGTTGAAATTTCGTTCATACCTTCGGGAACCACTAGCCCCATGTACCTCGCACGGAATTCCTCGTCGCTGAGGTCGGAGAACTGGTTGACATCCAACTTGTACGTTATGTTCGTATTCATGTTGAAACTCTCGACGAACTCCAAGTTCTTCTTAAAGATCTCGAATCTACTCGTTTTTTCAGAATTGTCAGGGTAAACACGATGGAAACGAGACATCCATTGCTCATGTTTGTCTATGGCAGAAGCTTCAAAGAGTCCCCCACGAGATGTGGCTCCTGAAGTTCTGGATATTAACACAATTGTGAGAACCACGAAAATGATCGAATCCATTTTTTTAGATAGAGAAAAAGTATGAAATGTTTTGATATAAATGCTTTGGTTTATATGACTTGGTTGCCAAGAAACTAGTAGAAGGTGGTGTTATATAGAGATTAATGGTAAGTGAGGTGCATATACGTAGTGGCATGCTTTCTCTTTGAATATTCTACACGTAGAAAAATGCTTTCATAGCTTCTCGTTACCAATTTACCACACGTTACGGAGTCAAGTAAACGACCAATACGTATATTTTTTTTTTCCTTTCAAGAAGAACCCGTGATTGGCGCAATTTACAGACGATTTTTTTCGTCTTCCATAGTTCGAATTACGTTTTTCACCAATACAAATAATTCGATTTGTTCAGTTTTTCAAATGAAAAATTCTATACAAGTGTGTTTCGGCGACATGACACGACACACGTGGGTTTTTAGAAGTTGCTAGCTGAAAAAGAATAAACATTACAAAACATTTACTAGAATATCAAGAACTACAAGACGATACTCTTTGTGATAGTTCTCAAGAGGTTATATCATAATGCGACTAATATCCAATCGGAAAGCAGCACTAGCAATAACTTCGTTGAGTCTGTAGCACAATTAGCTGAAAAGTTTGTCCTAAACATTGTTGTAGAGGTTTAATGATGTGATAATTGAATCACATGATAACATATTTTAAAAAATAAAATGATATTTTATATTTATTGTGAGAGAATAACAATTTTTTTTCTAAATAAATGGTATCTCATCATATTGCCACACGTTTATATGAAAAAAATACTTTTGCTAATTTGGAAGCAAATAATAAGTATATATGTTCTGGGGAAATTATTCGAAATATAATCCTAATTAAATTAATTACCTTACCTTGTTGAGAAAAAAATCATTGGTTTTGGTCTTTTCAAAGACACTTGAAAACGGAGAATGCACCGTAAAGACACAATCAAAACTATGTCGAACATAGTTTTGTGTGTGTGGAGAAATCGAGACATAAACTTTGGTTTCTTATAGAGTTAAAGAGAAACAGTTTGCTCTCAGTCTTCAAATTTATGTTTGTAGCTCACTTTATTTTAATGGAGTTTAAGTGTTAGACTGTATATGATCAGAAAGTAAATGTACACCAAATTTAACGAGTTCAGATCTTAGAATAAGAACCTTAAGTCTCGTCGGAAAAGATATCTGAAAATCCACTAAAAAACTTTATCTCAACAACCGAGCTCTTTAACTGTTACACTTATTTTTCTTTCATTCTCGCCACAGACACTTAATACAAGAACATCACAACTAATATAGTCGCATACAAATTCGCATAACCTAAACTTGATTAAACCCATTAAAATTAGTTCAAGTTAACCATAGTTAGATCTGATCTGTCCTCGTTATCAGGTCTGCATTCTTTTTATCTCCTCCATAAGGTGCAGCTTATGAATCTGTGCTTTACAGAAGTCAGAGCACAAATTTACACAAGAGAAAAGGATAAAAATCCTCTACTGTAGTTCAAGTGTTTTCCTTCACTTTTTGAGTCAAACCTTCTGCTTCATAATGAAGCTTTGAATCCTCTGCCTAAGACCAAGTCTTCTCCTCCGTAAAACCCATGAAGATTCACACTGCTCTTCAAAAATCTCCACCTTAGTTTGATTATCTGAATGTGCTTCTGATTCCTTTTTTCTTTTTCTTCTCAGTTTCCTTGGATTTCCCTTTTCCGGTAACTTTCCATTTTTCTCATAGGCTTGAGATCCTGAGCAGCTCCAATGCTTCTTGAAGCTTGTTCACCAAAACTGTTTTTGTGAAAATGTTCAAGTTAATCATAGTTCGATCTGTCATTTTCTCGTTATCAGTGCCTGGAGTAAACAGTTTGATTTGCAGGCCTGCATTCTGATTATCTCCTCCAAAAGGTGCAGCATACGAATATGTGCTTTACAGAAATCAGAGCACAAATTTACACAAGAGAAAAGGATAAAACCCTCTACTGCAGTTCAAGTGTTTTCCTTCACTTTTTGAGTAAAACTTTCTGCTTCATAATGAAGCTTTGAATCCTCTGCCTAAGACCAAGTCTTCTCCTCCGCAAAACCCGTGAAGATTCACACTGCTCTTCAAAAATCTCCACCTTAGTTTGATTATCTGAATGTGCTTTTGTTTCCTTTTTCCTTTTTCTTCTTAGTTTCCTTGGATTTCCCTTTTTCGTTAACTTTCCACTCTTCTCAGAGGCTTGAGATCCTGAGCAGCTCCAATGCCTCTTGAAGCTTTTTCACCAAAACTGTTTTTGTCAAAATTTCAGAAGAATTTTCCAAAGTTGATACTTTCTCCACCCTGATTTCTCCATCTGCTATCTTATCTCTAATGAAATACAGACCTACATCAATTTGCTTTGTTCTTTCGTGATTTACTGAGTTCTGGATAGTGCTATAGCACTTTGTGAATCACTCAGAAGATCTGTCTTCAAGCTTTTAGTAGTAGATTCAGTTGTCAAAACTGCTCCTTAGATACCCAGACTCCTTAGATAACCGGATACTGATCTTCCATTCTAGAAAGCTTTTGAATGTTTCATCTTTATATCCATGTTTTCTCATATGATCTTCAATGAAGGTGATGAAGTATTGGCATCTCCCAAGAAATAATTGCACGTTTGGTTAACCCCACAGATCAGAGTGAATGGAGTCAAGTTGTTCTTGAGTAATATGATTTCCAACTCCGAAGCTTACTCGGTGAGCTTTCCCGTAAATGCAGTCTTCACAGAAATCTATAGTAGCCACCTTTGGACTGTTTAAATATCATATCTTCAACAAAACCTTCATACCCTTTTCACTCTTTTGACCAATTCTTCTATGCCATAATCTTGTCTCATCCTTCATACCAATTGACGCTTCCTGTATAACACTCCTTTAAGAACATAAATAGTTTTCTTTTCCTGTCCTTTGATCATTGTACTGCAGCCTTTTTCGATCTTCATAACTCTATCTATTGACTAAAGCTGACAGCCTTGATCTTCTAAGATTCCTAGTGAGATTAAATTCTTTGACATTTCAGGTATATACCTCATGTTGGTTAGAAGGATCTTTGAGTTATCTTCATTTCTTATCCTTATGCTTCTTACTCCTTTTATTTCAGAATATGTCATTTGTCATTCTCACTTTTCCTGAACATGATTCATCCAACGTGATGAACCAATCTCTTCCTGGATACATTTCGAAGGAACATAATGTGTACATGATCCATATCTTGTTGAATTCTTCTCCAAGTGTTAGTAGAGATTTAGAGACCATAAGAGATACTGCGTCTGCAATTTGAGATGTAACATTCGATGATTCTCCTTTCTCAGATGACCCATCTATCTGCTGTTTGTTCCTATCTTTCCACATGAAGCACTGATTTTTATAGTGACCATCTTTGCCAAAAACCCAACAAGTCTTCTTTCGTTTTGACTTTGAATGGTTTCTGTGTTTTCCTTTGTCACTTGCCTTATCACTCTTCTCAGATCTGCCTCGTTCATGAGTAAAGAATGCTTCAGAGCTTGATCGACTCAGCTTACTGTTTGCCTCCAGTTCTAGTTCCTTAGATCTGAATGCTCATATGATTTCATCTAGATATAAAGAAAATTTTCCATACTTCAGATTATCTCAAAGTTGGTTAAACTGCTTTGGTAAAGCCATAAGCATAATGATGGCTTGATCCTCATCAGAAACCATAACCTTAACGTGTTCTAGATCAGCTGTCAACCTCAAGAAATTATTTAAATTTTCATCTATAGTCATTCCATCATTCATCTTATAGATATATAATATTTGCTTAAGATAAATCCGGTTTGGAAGTGACTTAGCCATAAACAAGTGACCTAAGACTTTGATCATGCTTGCAGCTGATATCTCCTTGATGATTTTTCTGAGGACATTTTCTCCGACACTTAGAATGATAGTTGATCTTTCTTTTCCTCTTTTCTCCTTTAACGACTTCTCTATGGTTTTTGCCGCTTGTGTAGCACCTTCTGCAGAAGTTTCCTCCCTGGTTCCAGCTGTAGAATCTCTACCTTCAGTGGTTATTTCTTAATCTAAATAATCTAAAATGTCTAGAAAAACCATCATCTACAGATGTGCCAGAAACAAACTTTGGTTTCTTATTTTGAATACCATATCCTATTCAAAAGAAAATCTCAAAATTTTAAAGCTTCAAAAAACGGAAAAATAATAAAAAAAATACTATAAGTGATTATTTAGCAAATTAACCACCAAGAACCGAAGGAGATCACTATAAACCAGGAATATTTTTCTTTGCTAAACACTACAAGAAAACAACGTTTTCACGACTTAAATATATGACTACTAGACGACTAGGTTATGACTATTTTTAGACTATGTATACGTAGTCGTAAGATACTCGCTAGATTGCGACTAATTAAAATAGTCGGCTATGTAATCGTTAATTAGTGGCAAAGTTACAACTACATAATTGCACGATAGGTATTAGTCGACCATTGGTCACTAATTTAGAGAATAGTAAATGATAAATTATATTTAGGACTTAAAGGCGACTAATTTTATAAACCGAATTCAATTATTTTGGTTTAATAATCGATTATGTTGGTACACGAAAACCAGTTGATAAAAAGATTTAACCCCCCTTTGGCATAAATGAATTACGCCTCACTAAAAAAACCTAGCCTCCATCTCTTCGATTCTTTCAGCTTCTTCGATTCGCTCTTTCCATCTTCTTCACCTTGAATCTACACTCGGAATCCATTGACTAAGGATCGGCGAGGAATTGAAGTTTCATATAGCTAGCAACGAGAGTGGAGTTTGCCGCGTTCTCTACCGAGGTTACAGATTACGAAGCTGTTTTCATCCTTCCATCTTCTTTGATTCGCCTCAGATTGTTTCATCAGGTTATGTATCCATTCTCTTGCTTTTAAATCATTGGTAATCTGATTTTAAGTTATGAGTTTCCATCAATTTCTCTATGTTCATGGTTTAGGTTTTACGATTGTCTTTGTGTTCATGGTTTAGGTTTTACGATTGTATTTGTGTTTATGTTTAGGTTTAGGTTTTGTTTGTGTTCGTCGTTTGTGTTTCCAGATTTCTCTGAAATTTGCGATGCTTGCTTTGGTTTAGTAAGGGTTACTGAATGTTTTTTTCTGAATTTCGGGGAAATTAATCTGGTTTTGGGATGTGTTTGTTTTTTTGGGTTATTGCCAAGAAATTTTGAGTATATGAGAAATGTTGCGTCTATATGAAGAACCTCCACTATTAATTAAGGAATAGTGTTATTTAATTTATTTTTAAATTGAGTTGTCTTGGGTTTGCGTTTGTCAAAAGGGAAGCACAAAACTAATTTATTGTAAGAAAACAATTTGCTTCCATTGTGATTTGTGGTGTGGAGAACGATCTAATAACAAAAGTAAACATCCGTGTGTTGTCTTCTTTATATTTTTAGTTCTCATTTTAGGTTTCGTCAATACTCAATAGTTTGGTATAGAAGTTTTTTTCCCCAATGGATTAGAAGCAGTATATTGTATTGATATGTAGGTTCTACAAAAATCGTGATCTGTAGTTTATCACTCATAGTTTTAACCTTCTTTATCTTTCACTTATATATGTTCTTACATCAGAGATCGCACAATGCCTAAGGTCAAGAGAGCACACAGGGGGAAACCTGTACGCATCATTTCGCAGACTCCTCCAAATGAGACTCTCGCTTCTCAGCCTCCCGCTTCTCAGCGCTCTGTTTCTCAGCCTCCCGCTTCTAAAAGACCAGGAGAGTCCACTTGAAGCTCTGCATGGAGAAGACCAAACTCTCTACCGAGTCAGTATGATTTCACGCCACCAAATCATATTCATCCAGCTCACTGGGACCAAGCTCCAGTTAGGCCCAATCAAACTACGTCATCAACACCATATTTGCGAGACTATCCACCACCAATATCGCTTTACCAAGAAGCTAAAAGTCCGGATGCTCCACCGTCGCCACAGCAAGACACTCCAAGATCAACATCTTCTCAAGGTAACAACTTCCAAGAATATGTGTTGCCTGAATTCCAGAAGGACACAAAAAGGGCTCTAAACGCTCTCCTGTAAGTCTCTAACCGAGAGCAGTTCATCACTGTCCTCTCTCCCATACCCAAGCCAAACATGTTTTGGTATGAATTAGTATTTCTTTTCTTTTTCTGTTTATGCTTCAATTTTTATTCAATTCCAGGGGTTTTGTGTTTGTGTTTTTGCAGGTTTAGTCGAGATAAAGGATCACAACTTGTTAGGAAGATCACAAAAATCTTTAAAAACAAGTTTGATGGTCTATATTATAGCTGGACATATGTGCCTAGGGACAGACGAGAGAGATACTTCCTCGAATTTGCAGTAACATTCTGTTAATAATATTGTCTTTGTCTATGATCACTAACCTATCAACAGTGTTTTGTTTTTTAAAAAAGACACACATGGGATCTATTGATCACAGGGACAGTTCAAGCTAATTTCGAGAAGATTTGTTTACGGCGGATGAAAGACATGATTGGTAACGCACAGACTAGCCGAGAGCGACCGACATGGATCAGTGAAACAATCTGGAAGACACAGACTGAGTACTGGGAGAGTGATGAAGCAATGCAAAGGAGTGCTACCTACTCCAAAGCTCGTTTGTCAGACCGTAATGGTCTTGGTCCTCACATTCATTTAGCAGGGCCGACTTCTTAGAAACAAATTCAACGCGATATGGTATCAAATTTTCTTCATATGTTTGTATTCTTATTCTCGTCCAGCTATATGTTTTTTTCTTATTCTCGTCCACCTTTCATATGATGCAAGAGGACATCTATATGGAGTTGGTAGTTTGAAGGATGTTGTAAATAATCTCATGGGCAACAACCTGCAACAAGAAGAGGCGACATCATTCACTGCATTGCAAAAACAGCTGGATGAAGCTAAACATAAAATTGAAGAGTATGCAGCAAAGCATTCTCGAGCTATGGCTGATAATAATAGTAAGATGCATCAATTGTTCTTAGTTGAAGAGTATATGCGACAAACTGATCCAGCATTCCTCGACTTTATGGTGGCCCAAGCAGCTTCTGCAACACCAACAGTTCTGGCTCAAGGTTTAACTCCTCCACCTTCTTAGGTTACTTGTCAGTCTTTAGTAATAAACTTATTAACTTATGGTATTGTTGTTACTTATCATGTTTGTGACAATGGTTGTTGGTTGTAACTTAAGAACATGAATTATGTTTTTTTTTTTGGGTTGAATGTATGTGACAATGAATGTTGTTTCTTGGTTGTAATATTAAAACATTATTTGTGTTTCTTTTTGCTTAGATTGTACATAAAATTTATGTAGTATTTTTTTCTGAAATCACATCCAAAACAAACATCATATGGTGTTTTGATGAAGCTGACAGTCACCAAACATTCGCATAGTAGTCATTTTATAATCGTCGAATAGTTGCAATACAGTCGCTAAAATTGTTCGACTAAAATGCGACTAATTGTGCGACTACAATGCGACTACGTACGACTTCTTCTTCTGATGGCTTCAAGGTAATCCATTCATTACGTAGTCGCTTATTTGTTGCCAAAATTTAGCGACTACAACATGACTACACATATTCTTGACTATTAATCGTAACATAGTAGTAGACTAGTTGACAAATGTTGCGACTAGTTTACAACTACTTTATGACTATTTTTATTAGTCGTAAACTGATCGCCTATTTACGACTACACTACGACCAATAATATTAGCGACTAAGAATCTAGTACTATATTTATTAGTCGTAACATACTCGTAACCTAGTCATAACGCTGCAGTTAGCTACTATTTAGCAACTAATACTGTAGTCACAATTTTTCTTCTTCTTTTCTTTAAAGAAAATGAAAATGATAAAACAGTAATTCATACTATTAATGCATATTATAAAAAAATTCCATGTATCTAACTTATTATATAACCAGACCTAGTAACTAAACACATATTTTATGTGGGAGAAAAAAAAAGGAAAAAACATATCACGGTTCAGTTTATTTGTTTATTCTTAAACTTCAGCTGAGTTCATTACATGCCAAATTCAGTTAAAAAACAGACAATTTAGATAGAAACTGAACAATGTCTTATATATATATATATACATAAATATTTAATCAGTAATTAAAATAAAATCAGGCAGAAAAATTTCATATGGTGGATTATTTATTTCAAGCTCTGACTAGACCTGGGCACGGGTACTTGATACTCGCCCGACCCGCCCGGCCCGCCTCGTACCCGGCCCGTCAAGCCAAGTACCCGTTTAAAACGGGTCGGGTATCAAGTCCAACTATTAATTACTCGCAAGTAACGGGTCGGGTATCAAGCCTTCAAAAAAAATTCAATACCCGGCCCGTTACCCGCTCCGTACCCGTTACCCGCAAGTACCCGTTAATTACCCGTTAAATACCCGTTAAATACCCGTAAAAACCCGCAAAAACCCGTAAAAATCTGCAAATACCCGCAAGTACCCGCGGGTAACGGGCCGGATAACGGGTAACGGGTAATGGGTAGCGGGTAACGGGTATTAACTTTTTTTGCGGGTACTTGCTTCTACGGGTACTTGGTTCAACGGGTATCAAGTCCGGGTCAAAAAAATATTACTTGCGGGTAACGGGCCGGGTATCAAGCCCACTAAAAAAAACGGGTACTTGACCCGTGCCCACCCATAGCTCTGACGTCTCAATTCTTCGATCCATTGAAAGCTCTCGGAGCTGAAATATATATATTTTCGCCTAGCTAATAAATTATATAATATCCACTTATAATTAAAACACAAGAATATGTTCATCTAATAAGCATAAGAAAAAAAAATCGATATTCAGTTTTTGACCAACTAGCTAGAAAATTTGGTCTGTGTCCCTGAATGCATTGAGACTTAAACTTATGTTTATGTTGCAAGTGTATTCAATCTAGTAGTGTATGTATATGTGCATTATAAACGAGAAAAAATTATATTATATATATAACAAATTATATATCTAAGTATCTAACATATAAATGACAGATAAAAAGACGTACGAGCATCCAATCACCATCTTTGTCTTCATAAGATAGAATATATTTGGAATAATCCACCAATTTCCTCTCTTTCATGAAATCTATCATTCGTCGTCCTCCTCCTTTATTAATATTAAGATATTAAAAAAAAAAAAATAGTGAACCTGCATGTGTATAAACAAGCTTGTCTATAGTGTCGTCAGTAGTTCTGACTCATTAATAAAGTTTTACTCTGTATATATTTGGTTAAATGTATATATATTATTACAACAACGTGCGACCATATATTGTTGCAAAAGATTATTGATAAGGGTGTTGTCAATTACTCTGCTCAACAAACCCATGTACATATATTCGAAAACCATAACATGATTCATGCAAGTGGATAGAAAGCATCATGGGCCAAACCACACATTCCTTCGGGTGCATCCACGTCTCTCTTGATTCTCATGTAACCATTTTCTCCCCAAGTTTCTCCCCACGAGTTCTTCAACAACCAATATTTAGTCCCTTCATCACTCATCCCGTAACCAACAATTGTAACTGCATGATTCAGATGCGTCCCACAGTTTCCACCAAATATCCCACCCGAGTAGTGCTTAAACGCAAGCCCTGAGCCATCTATCGCCACAGAAACAGGCTGTTTAGACACCGCTTTGAGCAATGCTTCCTCGTTATCTTTTGGAACCGTCTCGTACCCGCTGATGGTAGCAGCAGCAGAATTCATTGATTGGGTGGTTGAAGCACATCTTTGTTGTGATTCTTGGTAGGGATATTTATCCTCTGTGGTGATTCCTTGGTTGCGAATAATGTACTCAAAAGCTTTTGACATTATCCCTCCGTAACATCCATTGTTGAAGTCTCTGCTGCAATCCACCAATTGCTGCTCCGACAGCGATATAAGCTTTCCTTTTGCAATCTTCGTTATGCCTTCTACAGCTGCCACCGCCGAGAAAGCCCAGCAACATCCTGTTCCATTTCCAGAAATTTTCAATTTTTGATGTACTCTATTAAAATGTGATAGGAAAGAAAAATTATATGGACCTTAACACGTAGTCTAAATATTTGTACTAGTGTTAGCACGTTGTCCTAGTGTCAACGTGATGTATCTAAATTTCGTAAAATGCATGTTGTCAAATTCTTTTTACAAAGTAGTGAGTTATGATAATTTTTTACCACATTGTCCTTGGTTCTTAACGGATGTAACGGCACCCTTCTGTCTCCAATCCAAGCTCTCACCGGTTTCACTGACATTTTGATATCTAAACGATACCGTCTTGTCGGAACCCGACGTTGAAATTTCGTTCATACCTTCGGGAACCACTAGCCCCATGTACCTCGCACGGAATTCCTCGTCGCTGAGGTCGGAGAACTGGTTGACATCCAACTTGTACGTTATGTTCGTATTCATGTTGAAACTCTCGACGAACTCCAAGTTCTTCTTAAAGATCTCGAATCTACTCGTTTTTTCAGAATTGTCAGGGTAAACACGATGGAAACGAGACATCCATTGCTCATGTTTGTCTATGGCAGAAGCTTCAAAGA
The DNA here is from genome assembly GCA_039880935.1 of Streptanthus diversifolius. Taxonomy (NCBI): domain Eukaryota; kingdom Viridiplantae; phylum Streptophyta; class Magnoliopsida; order Brassicales; family Brassicaceae; genus Streptanthus; species Streptanthus diversifolius. Next base: position 9,593,723 of record JAXGFM010000012.1, on the reverse strand, counting down.
GTCCCCCACGAGATGTGGCTCCTGAAGTTCTGGATATTAACACAATTGTGAGAACCACGAAAATGATCGAATCCATTTTTTTAGATAGAGAAAAAGTATGAAATGTTTTGATATAAATGCTTTGGTTTATATGACTTGGTTGCCAAGAAACTAGTAGAAGGTGGTGTTATATAGAGATTAATGGTAAGTGAGGTGCATATACGTAGTGGCATGCTTTCTCTTTGAATATTCTACACGTAGAAAAATGCTTTCATAGCTTCTCGTTACCAATTTACCACACGTTACGGAGTCAAGTAAACGACCAATACGTATATTTTTTTTTACCTTTCAAGAAGAACCCGTGATTGGCGCAATTTACAGACGATTTTTTTCGTCTTCCATAGTTCGAATTACGTTTTTCACCAATACAAATAATTCGATTTGTTCAGTTTTTCAAATGAAAAATTCTATACAAGTGTGTTTCGGCGACATGACACGACACACGTGGGTTTTTAGAAGTTGCTAGCTAAAAAAGAATAAACATTACAAAACATTTACTAGAACATCAAGAACTACAAGACGATACTCTTTGTGATAGTTCTCAAGAGGTTATATCATAATGCGACTAATATCCAATCGGAAAGCAGCACTAGCAATAACTTCGTTGAGTCTGTAGCACAATTAGCTGAAAAGTTTGTCCTAAACATTGTTGTAGAGGTTTAATGATGTGATAATTGAATCACATGATAACATATTTTAAAAAATAAAATGATATTTTATATTTATTGTGAGAGAATAACAATTTTTTTCCTAAATAAATGGTATCTCATCATATTGCCACACGTTTATATGAAAAAAATACTTTTGCTAATTTGGAAGCAAATAATAAGTATATATGTTCTGGGGAAATTATTCGAAATATAATCCTAATTAAATTAATTACCTTACCTTGTTGAGAAAAACATCATTGGTTTTGGTCTTTTCAAAGACACTTGAAAACGGAGAATGCACCGTAAAGACACAATCAAAACTATGTCGAACATAGTTTTGTGTGTGTGGAGAAATCGAGACATAAACTTTGGTTTCTTATAGAGTTAAAGAGAAACAGTTTGCTCTCAGTCTTCAAATTTATGTTTGTAGCTCACTTTATTTTAATGGAGTTTAAGTGTTAGACTGTATATGATCAGAAAATAAATGTACACCAGTTCAGACCTTAGAATAAGGAGCTTAAGTCTCGTCGTAAAAGATCTCTGAAAATCCACTAAAAAACTTTAGCTCAACAACAAAGCTCTTTAACTGTTACACTTATTTTTCTTTTACTCTCGCCACAGCCCCTTAAAACAAGAACATGAAAACTAATATAATCGCATACAAATTGACATAACCTAAACTTGATTAAACCATTAGCCTTAGTTCAAGTTAATCATAGTTCGATCTGTCATTTTCTCATTATCAGTGCCTGGAGTAAACAGTTTGATTTGCAGACCTGCATTCTGTTTATCTCCTCCAAAAGGTGCAGCGTACGAATCTGTGTTTTACAGAAAGTAGAGCACAATTTTACACAAGAGAAAAGGATAAAACCCTCTACTGCAGTCGAGTGTTTTCCTTCACTTTTTGAGTCAAACCTTCTGCTTCAAAATGAAGCTTCGAATCTTTTGCCTTAGACCAAATCATCTGCTCTGCAAAACCCGTGTAGATTCAAACTGCTCTTCAAAAATCTCCACCTTATTTTGATTATCTGAATGTGCTTCTAATACATTTTGCCTTTTTCTTCTTAGTTTCTTTGGATTTCCCTTCTCCGGTAACTTTCCTCTCTTCTCATAGGCTTGATATCCTGAGCAGCTCCAATGCCTCTTGAAGCTTGGTCACCGAAACTGTTTTTCTGAAAATGTCAGCAGAATTTTCCATAGTTGATACTTTCTCCACTTTGATCTCACCATCTGCAATCTCATCTCTAATGAAATACAGACGTATATCAATGTGTTTTGTTCTTTCGTGATGTACTGAGTTCTTGGATAGTGCTATAACACTTTGTGAATCACTCAGAACTTCAACCTTTTATTGAGAAAAAACAACCTCAGCTACAAGACATTCAGCCATAATGCCTCCTTAATTGCATCAGTTAGGGCCATATACTCAGGCTTAGTAGTGGACAGTGCTACCACCTTCTGTAAACATGATTTCCAACTGATTGTATTTCCTCCTGAAGTGAACACATAACCGGTTACTGATCTTCCAAATACAGCAGAAGATACACATAAGATCCGTCTTCAAGCTTTTGGTAGTGGATTCAGTTGTCAAAACTGCTCCTTAGATACCCAGACTCCTTAGATAACCGGTTACTGATCTTCCATTCTAGAAAGCTTTTGAATGTTTCATCTTTATATCCATGTTTTCTCATATGATCTTCAATGAAGGTGATGAAGTATTGGCATCTCCCAAGAAATAATGGCACGTTTGGTTAACCCCACAGATCAGAGTGAATGGAGTCAAGTTATTCTTGAGTAATATGATTTCCAACTCCGAAGCTTACTCGGTGAGCTTTCCCGTAAATGCTTCACAGAAATCTATAGTAGTCACCTTTGGACTGTTTAAACATCATATCTTCAACAAAGCCTTCATACCCTTTTCACTCTTTTGACCAATTATTCTATGCCATAATCTTGTCTCATCCTTCATACCAATTGACGCTTCCTGTAACAACACTTCCTTTAAGAACATAAATAGTTTTCTTTTCCTGCCCTTTGATCATTGTACTGCAGCCTTTTTTATCTTCATAACTCTATCTATTGACTAAAGCTGACAGCCTTGATCTTCTAAGATTCCTAGTGAGATTAAATTCTTTGACATTTCAGGTATATACCTCATGTTGGTTAGAAGAATATTTGAGTTATCTTCATTTCTTATCCTTATGCTTCTAACTCCTTTTACTTCAGAATATGTCATTTGCCATTCTCACTTTTCTTGAACATGATTCATCCAACGTGATGAACCAATCTCTTCTTGGATTCATTTCGAAGGAACATAATGTGTACATGATCCATATCTTGTTGAATTCTTCTCCAAGTGTTAGTAGAGATTTAGAGACCATAAGAGATGCTGCGTCTGCAACTTGAGATGTAACATTCAATGATTCTCTTTTCTCAGATCACCCATCTATCTGCTGTTTGTTCCTATCTTTCCACATGAAGCACTGATTTTTATAGTGACCATCTTTGCCAAAAACCCAACAAGTCTTCTTTCGTTTTGACTTTGAATGGTTTCTGTGTTTTCCTTTGTCACTTGCCTTATCACTCTTCTCAGATCTGACTCGTTCATGAGTAAAGAATGCTTCAGAGCTTGATCGACTCAGCTTACCGTTTGCCTCCAGTTCTAGTTCCTTATATCTGAATGCTCATATGATTTCATCTAGATATAAAGAAAATTTTTCATACTTCAGATTATCTCTGAGTTGGTTAAACTGCTTTGGTAAAGCCATAAGCATAATGATGGCTTGATCCTCATCAGAAACCATAACTTTAACGTGTTCTAGATCAGCTGTCAACCTCAAGAAATTATTTAAATTTTCATCTATAGTCATTCCATCATTCATCTTATAGATATATAATCTTTGCTTAAGATAAATCCGGTTTGGAAGTGATTTAGCCATAAACAAGTGATCTAAGACTTTGATCATGCCTACAGCTGATATCTCCTTGATGATTTTTCTGAGGACATTTTCTCCGACACTTAGAATGATAGTTGATCTTTTGTTTCCTCTTTTCTCCTTTAACGACTTCTCTATGGTTTTTGCCGCTTTGTGTAGCACCTTCTGCAGAAGTTTCCTCCCTGGCTCCAGCTGTAGAATCTCCACCTTCAGAGGTTATTTCTTAATCTAAATAATCTAAAATGTCTAGAAAACCCATCATCTACAGATGTGCCAGAAACAAACTTTGGTTTTTTATTTTGAATACCATATCCTATTCAAAAGAAAATCTCAAAATTTTAAAGCTTCAAAAAACGGAAAAATAATAAAAAATACTATAAGTGATTATTTAGCAAATTAACCACCAAGAACCAAAGGAGATCACTATAAACTAGAAATATTTTTCTTTGCTAAACACTACAAGAAAACAACGTTTTGACGACTGAAATATACGACTACTAGACGACTAGGTTATGACTATTTTTAAACTATGTATACATAGTCATAAGATACTCGCTAGATTGCGACTAATTAAAATAGTCGTCTATGTAATCGTTAATTAGTGGCAAAGTTATGACTACATAATTGCACGATAGGTATTAGTGGACCATTGGTCACTAATTTAGAGAATAGTAAATGATAAATTATATTTAGGACTTAAAGGCGACTAATTTTGTAAACCGGATTCAATTATTTTGGTTTAATAATCGATTATATTGGTACACGAAAACCAGTTGACAAAAAGATTTAACCCCCCTTTGGCATAAATGAATTACGCCTCACTAAAAAACCTAGCCTCCATCTCTTCGATTCTTTCAGCTTCTTCGATTCGCTCCTTCCATCTTCTTGACCTTGAATCTACACTCGGAATCCATTGACTAAGGATCAGCGAGGAATTGAAGTTTCATATATCTAGCAACGAGAGTGGAGTTTGTCGTGTTCTCTACTGGGGTTACAGATTACGAAGCTGTTTTCATCCTTCCATCTTCTTTGATTCGCCTCAGATTGTTTCATCAGGTTATGTATCCATTCTCTTGCTTTTAAATCATTGGTAATCTGATTTTAAGTTATGAGTTTCCATCGATTTCTCTATGTTCATGGTTTAGGTTTTACGATTGTCTTTGTGTTCATGGTTTAGGTTTTACGATTGTATTTGTGTTCATGTTTAGGTTTTAGGTTTTGTTTGTGTTCGTCGTTTGTGTTTTCAGATTTCCCTGAAATTTGCGATGCTTGCTTTGGTTTAGTAAGGGTTACTGAATGTTTTTTCTGAATTTCGGGGAAATAATCTTGTTTTGGGATGTGTTTGTTTTTTTGGATTATTGCCAAGAAATTTTGAGTATATGAGAAATGTTGCGTCTATTTGAAGAACCTCAAATATTAATTCAGGAATAGTGTTATTTAATCAATTTTTAAATTGAGTTGTCTTGGTTTTGCGTTTGTCAAAAGGGAAGCACAAAACTAATTTATTGTAAGAAAACAATTTGCTTCCATTGTGATTTGTGGTGTGGAGAACGATCTAATAACGAAAGTAAACATTCGTGTGTTGTCTTCTATATATTTTTTGTTCACATTTTAGGTTTCATCAATACTCAATAGTTTGGTATAGAAGTTTTTTTCCCCAATGGATTAGAAGCAGTATATTGTATTGATATGTAGGTTCTACAAAAATCATGATCTGTAGTTTATCATTCATAGTTTTAACCTTCTTTATCTTTCACTTATATATGTTCTTACATCAGAGATCGCACAATGCCTAAGGTCAAGAGAGCACACAGGGGGAAACCTGTACGCATCATTTCGCAGACTCCTCCAAATGAGACTCCCGCTTCTCAGCCTCCCGCTTCTCAGCGCTCTGTTTCTCAGCCTCCCGCTTCTGAAAGACCAGGAGGGTCCACTCGAAGCTCTGCATGGAGAAGACCAAACTCTCTACCGAGTCAGTATGATTTCACGCCACCAAATCATATTCATCCAGCTCACTCGGACCAAGCTCCAGTTAGGCCCAATCAAACTATGTCATCAACACCACATTTACGAGACTATCCACCACCAATATCGCTTTACCAAGAAGCTAAAAGTCCGGATGCTCCACCGTCGCCACAGCAAGACACTCCAAGATCGACATCTTCTCAAGGTAACAACTTCCAAGAATATGTGTTGCATGAATTCCAGAAGGACACAAAAAGGGCTCTAAACGCTCTCCTATAAGTCTCTAACCGAGAGCAGTTCATCACTGTCCTCTCTCCCATACCCAAGCCAAACATGTTTTGGTATGAATTAGTATTTCTTTTTTTCTGTTTCTGCTTCAATTTTTATTCAATTCCAGGGGTTTTGTGTTTGTGTTTTTGCAGGTTTAGTCGAGATAAAGGATCACAACATGTTAGGAAGATCACAAAAATCTTTAAAAATAAGTTTGATGGTCCATATTATAGCTGGACATATGTGCCTAGGGACAGACGAGAGAGATACTTCCTTGAATTTGTGGTAACATTCTGTTAATAATATTGTCTTTGTTTATGATCACTAACCTATCAACAGTGTTTTGTTTTTTGGAAAAGACACACATGGGATCTATTGATCACAGGAACAGTTCAAGCTAATTTCAAGAAGATTTGTTTACGGCGGATGAAAGACATGATTGGTAACGCACAGACTAGCCGAGAGCGACCGACATAGATCAGTGAAACAATCTGGAAGACACAGACTGAGTACTGGGAGAGTGATGAAGCAATGCAAAGGAGTGCCACCTACTCCAAAGCTCGTTTGTTAGACCGTAATGGTCTTGGTCCTCACATTCATTTAGCAGGGCCGACTTCTTAGCAACAAATTCAACGCGATATCGTATCAAATTTCTTCATATGTTTGTATTATTATTCTCGTCCAGCTATATGTTTTTTTTTTCTTATTCTCGTCCACCTTTCATATGATGCAAGAGGACATCTATATGGAGTTGGTAACTTGAAGGATGTTGTAAATAATCTCATGGGCAACAACATGCAACAAGAAGAGGCGACATCATTCACTGCATTGCAAAAACAGCTGGATGAAGCGAAACATAAAATTGAAGAGTATGCAGCAGAGCATTTCCGAGCTATGGCTGTTCAAAATAGTAAGATGCATCAATTGTTCTTAGTTGAAGAGTATATGCGACAAACTGATCCAGCATTCCTCGACTTTATGGTGGCCCAAGCAGCTTCTGCAACACCAACAGTTCTGGCTCAAGGTTCAACTCCTCCACCTTCTTAGGTTACTTGTCAGTCTCTAGTAATAAACTTATTAACTTATGGTATTGTTGTTACTTATCATGTTTGTGACCATGGTTGTTGGTTGAAACTTAAGAATATGAATTGTGTTTTTTTTTTGGGTTGAATGTATGTGACAATGAATGTTGTTTCTTGGTTGTAATATTAAAACATGATTTGTGTTTCTTTTTGCTTAGATTGTACATAAAATTTTGTAGTATTTGTTCTGAAATCACATCCAAAACAAACATCATATGGTGTTTTGATGAAGCTGACAGTCACCAACAGTCGCATAGTAGTCATTTTATAATCGTCGAATAGTTGCAATACAGTCGCTAAAATTGTGCGACTAAAATGCGACTAATTGTGCGACAACAATGCGACTACGTACGACTTCTTCTTCTGATGGCTTCAAGGTAATCCATTCATTACGTAGTCGCTTATTTGTTGCCAAAATTTAGCGATTACAACATGACTACACATATTCTTGACTATTAATCGTAACATAGTCGTAGACTAGTTGACAAATGTGGCGACTAGTTTACAACTACTTTATGACTATTTTTATTAGTCGTAAACTGATCGCCTTTTTACGACTACACTACGACCAATAATATTAGCGACTAAGAATCTAGTACTATATTTATTAGTCGTAACATACTCGTAACCTAGTCATAACGCTGCAGTTAGCTACTATTTAGCAACTAATACTGTAGTCACAATTTTTCTTCTTCTTTTCTTTAAAAAAAATGAAAATGATAAAACAGTAATTCATACTATTAATGCATATTATAAAAAAATTTCATGTATCTAACTTATTATATAACCAGACCTAGTAACTAAACACATATTTTATGTGGGAGAAAAAAAAAGGAAAAAACATATCACGGTTCAGTTTATTTGTTTATTCTTAAACTTCAGCTGAGTTCATTACATGCCAAATTCAGTTAAAAAACAGACAATTTAGATAGAAACTGAACAATGTCTTATATATATATATATATATACATAAATATTTAATCAGTAATTAAAATAAAATCAGGCAGAAAAACTTCATATGGTGGATTATTTATTTCAAGCTCTGACGTCTCAATTCTTCGATCCATTGATAGCTCTCGGAGCTGAAATATATATATTTTCGCCTAGCTAATAAACTATATAATGTCCACTTATAATTAAAACACAAGAATATGTTCATCTAATAAGCATAAGAAAAAAAAATCGATATTCAGTTTTTGACCAACTAGCTAGAAAATTTGGTCTGTGTCCCTGAATGCATTGAGACTTAAACTTATGTTTATGTTGCAAGTGTATTCAATCTAGTAGTGTATGTATATGTGCATTATAAACGAGGAAAAATTATATTATATATATAACAAATTATATATCTAAGTATCTAACATATAAATGACAGATAAAAAGACGTACGAGCATCCAATCACCATCTTTGTCTTCATAAGATAGAATATATTTGGAATAATCCACCAATTTCCTCTCTTTCATGAAATCTATCATTCGTGGTCCTCAAAAAAAATAGTGAACCTGCATGTGTATAAACAAGCTTGTCTATAGTGTCGTCAGTAGTTCTAACTCATTAATAAAGTTTTACTCTATATATATTTGGTTAAATGTATATATATTATTACAACAACGTGCGACCAAATATTGTTCCAAAAGATTATTGATAAGGGTGTTGTCAATTACTCTGATCAACAAACCCATGTACATATATTCGAAAACCATAACATGATTCATGCAAGTGGATAGAAAGCAACATGGGCCAAACCACACATTCCTTCGGGTGCATCCACGTCTCTCTTGATTCTCATGTAACCATTTTCTCCCCAAGTTTCTCCCCACGAGTTCTTCAACAACCAATATTTAGTCCCTTCATCACTCATCCCGTAACCAACAATTGTAACTGCATGATTCAGATGCGTCCCACAGTTTCCACCAAATATCCCACCCGAGTAGTGCTTAAACGCAAGCCCTGAGCCATCTATCGCCACAGAAACAGGCTGTTTAGACACCGCTTTGAGCAATGCTTCCTCGTTATCTTTTGGAACCGTCTCGTACCCGCTGATGGTAGCAGCAGCAGAATTCATTGATTGGGTGGTTGAAGCACATCTTTGTTGTGATTCTTGGTAGGGATATTTATCCTCTGTGGTGATTCCTTGGTTGCGAATAATGTACTCAAAAGCTTTTGACATTATCCCTCCGTAACATCCATTGTTGAAGTCTCTGCTGCAATCCACCAATTGCTGCTCCGACAGCGATATAAGCTTTCCTTTTGCAATCTTCGTTATGCCTTCTACAGCTGCCACCGCCGAGAAAGCCCAGCAACATCCTGTTCCATTTCCAGAAATTTTCAATTTTTGATGTACTCTATTAAAATGTGATAGGAAAGAAAAATTATATGGACCTTAACACGTAGTCTAAATATTTGTACTAGTGTTAGCACGTTGTCCTAGTGTCAACGTGATGTATCTAAATTTCGTAAAATGCATGTTGTCAAATTCTTTTTACAAAGTAGTGAGTTATGATAATTTTTTACCACATTGTCCTTGGTTCTTAACGGATGTAACGGCACCCTTCTGTCTCCAATCCAAGCTCTCACCGGTTTCACTGACATTTTGATATCTAAACGATACCGTCTTGTCGGAACCCGACGTTGAAATTTCGTTCATACCTTCGGGAACCACTAGCCCCATGTACCTCGCACGGAATTCCTCGTCGCTGAGGTCGGAGAACTGGTTGACATCCAACTTGTACGTTATGTTCGTATTCATGTTGAAACTCTCGACGAACTCCAAGTTCTTCTTAAAGATCTCGAATCTACTCGTTTTTTCAGAATTGTCAGGGTAAACACGATGGAAACGAGACATCCATTGCTCATGTTTGTCTATGGCAGAAGCTTCAAAGAGTCCCCCACGAGATGTGGCTCCTGAAGTTCTGGATATTAACACAATTGTGAGAACCACGAAAATGATCGAATCCATTTTTTTAGATAGAGAAAAAGTATGAAATGTTTTGATATAAATGCTTTGGTTTATATGACTTGGTTGCCAAGAAACTAGTAGAAGGTGGTGTTATATAGAGATTAATGGTAAGTGAGGTGCATATACGTAGTGGCATGCTTTCTCTTTGAATATTCTACACGTAGAAAAATGCTTTCATAGCTTCTCGTTACCAATTTACCACACGTTACGGAGTCAAGTAAACGACCAATACGTATATTTTTTTTTACCTTTCAAGAAGAACCCGTGATTGGCGCAATTTACAGACGATTTTTTTCGTCTTCCATAGTTCGAATTACGTTTTTCACCAATACAAATAATTCGATTTGTTCAGTTTTTCAAATGAAAAATTCTATACAAGTGTGTTTCGGCGACATGACACGACACACGTGGGTTTTTAGAAGTTGCTAGCTAAAAAAGAATAAACATTACAAAACATTTACTAGAACATCAAGAACTACAAGACGATACTCTTTGTGATAGTTCTCAAGAGGTTATATCATAATGCGACTAATATCCAATCGGAAAGCAGCACTAGCAATAACTTCGTTGAGTCTGTAGCACAATTAGCTGAAAAGTTTGTCCTAAACATTGTTGTAGAGGTTTAATGATGTGATAATTGAATCACATGATAACATATTTTAAAAAATAAAATGATATTTTATATTTATTGTGAGAGAATAACAATTTTTTTCCTAAATAAATGGTATCTCATCATATTGCCACACGTTTATATGAAAAAAATACTTTTGCTAATTTGGAAGCAAATAATAAGTATATATGTTCTGGGGAAATTATTCGAAATATAATCCTAATTAAATTAATTACCTTACCTTGTTGAGAAAAACATCATTGGTTTTGGTCTTTTCAAAGACACTTGAAAACGGAGAATGCACCGTAAAGACACAATCAAAACTATGTCGAACATAGTTTTGTGTGTGTGGAGAAATCGAGACATAAACTTTGGTTTCTTATAGAGTTAAAGAGAAACAGTTTGCTCTCAGTCTTCAAATTTATGTTTGTAGCTCACTTTATTTTAATGGAGTTTAAGTGTTAGACTGTATATGATCAGAAAATAAATGTACACCAGTTCAGACCTTAGAATAAGGAGCTTAAGTCTCGTCGTAAAAGATCTCTGAAAATCCACTAAAAAACTTTAGCTCAACAACAAAGCTCTTTAACTGTTACACTTATTTTTCTTTTATTCTCGCCACAGCCCCTTAAAACAAGAACATGAAAACTAATATAATCGCATACAAATTGACATAACCTAAACTTGATTAAACCATTAGCCTTAGTTCAAGTTAATCATAGTTCGATCTGTCATTTTCTCATTATCAGTGCCTGGAGTAAACAGTTTGATTTGCAGACCTGCATTCTGTTTATCTCCTCCAAAAGGTGCAGCGTACGAATCTGTGTTTTACAGAAAGTAGAGCACAATTTTACACAAGAGAAAAGGATAAAACCCTCTACTGCAGTCGAGTGTTTTCCTTCACTTTTTGAGTCAAACCTTCTGCTTCAAAATGAAGCTTCGAATCTTTTGCCTTAGACCAAATCATCTGCTCTGCAAAACCCGTGTAGATTCAAACTGCTCTTCAAAAATCTCCACCTTATTTTGATTATCTGAATGTGCTTCTAATACATTTTGCCTTTTTCTTCTTAGTTTCTTTGGATTTCCCTTCTCCGGTAACTTTCCTCTCTTCTCATAGGCTTGATATCCTGAGCAGCTCCAATGCCTCTTGAAGCTTGGTCACCGAAACTGTTTTTCTGAAAATGTCAGCAGAATTTTCCATAGTTGATACTTTCTCCACTTTGATCTCACCATCTGCAATCTCATCTCTAATGAAATACAGACGTATATCAATGTGTTTTGTTCTTTCGTGATGTACTGAGTTCTTGGATAGTGCTATAACACTTTGTGAATCACTCAGAACTTCAACCTTTTATTGAGAAAAAACAACCTCAGCTACAAGACATTCAGCCATAATGCCTCCTTAATTGCATCAGTTAGGGCCATATACTCAGGCTTAGTAGTGGACAGTGCTACCACCTTCTGTAAACATGATTTCCAACTGATTGTATTTCCTCCTGAAGTGAACACATAACCGGTTACTGATCTTCCAAATACAGCAGAAGATACACATAAGATCCGTCTTCAAGCTTTTGGTAGTGGATTCAGTTGTCAAAACTGCTCCTTAGATACCCAGACTCCTTAGATAACCGGTTACTGATCTTCCATTCTAGAAAGATTTTGAATGTTTCATCTTTATATCCATGTTTTCTCATATGATCTTCAATGAAGGTGATGAAGTATTGGCATCTCCCAAGAAATAATGGCACGTTTGGTTAACCCCACAGATCAGAGTGAATGGAGTCAAGTTATTCTTGAGTAATATGATTTCCAACTCCGAAGCTTACTCGGTGAGCTTTCCCGTAAATGCTTCACAGAAATCTATAGTAGTCACCTTTGGACTGTTTAAACATCATATCTTCAACAAAGCCTTCATACCCTTTTCACTCTTTTGACCAATTATTCTATGCCATAATCTTGTCTCATCCTTCATACCAATTGACGCTTCCTGTAACAACACTTCCTTTAAGAACATAAATAGTTTTCTTTTCCTGCCCTTTGATCATTGTACTGCAGCCTTTTTTATCTTCATAACTCTATCTATTGACTAAAGCTGACAGCCTTGATCTTCTAAGATTCCTAGTGAGATTAAATTCTTTGACATTTCAGGTATATACCTCATGTTGGTTAGAAGAATATTTGAGTTATCTTCATTTCTTATCCTTATGCTTCTAACTCCTTTTACTTCAGAATATGTCATTTGCCATTCTCACTTTTCTTGAACATGATTCATCCAACGTGATGAACCAATCTCTTCTTGGATTCATTTCGAAGGAACATAATGTGTACATGATCCATATCTTGTTGAATTCTTCTCCAAGTGTTAGTAGAGATTTAGAGACCATAAGAGATGCTGCGTCTGCAACTTGAGATGTAACATTCAATGATTCTCTTTTCTCAGATCACCCATCTATCTGCTGTTTGTTCCTATCTTTCCACATGAAGCACTGATTTTTATAGTGACCATCTTTGCCAAAAACCCAACAAGTCTTCTTTCGTTTTGACTTTGAATGGTTTCTGTGTTTTCCTTTGTCACTTGCCTTATCACTCTTCTCAGATCTGACTCGTTCATGAGTAAAGAATGCTTCAGAGCTTGATCGACTCAGCTTACCGTTTGCCTCCAGTTCTAGTTCCTTATATCTGAATGCTCATATGATTTCATCTAGATATAAAGAAAATTTTTCATACTTCAGATTATCTCTGAGTTGGTTAAACTGCTTTGGTAAAGCCATAAGCATAATGATGGCTTGATCCTCATCAGAAACCATAACTTTAACGTGTTCTAGATCAGCTGTCAACCTCAAGAAATTATTTAAATTTTCATCTATAGTCATTCCATCATTCATCTTATAGATATATAATCTTTGCTTAAGATAAATCCGGTTTGGAAGTGATTTAGCCATAAACAAGTGATCTAAGACTTTGATCATGCCTACAGCTGATATCTCCTTGATGATTTTTCTGAGGACATTTTCTCCGACACTTAGAATGATAGTTGATCTTTTGTTTCCTCTTTTCTCCTTTAACGACTTCTCTATGGTTTTTGCCGCTTTGTGTAGCACCTTCTGCAGAAGTTTCCTCCCTGGCTCCAGCTGTAGAATCTCCACCTTCAGAGGTTATTTCTTAATCTAAATAATCTAAAATGTCTAGAAAACCCATCATCTACAGATGTGCCAGAAACAAACTTTGGTTTTTTATTTTGAATACCATATCCTATTCAAAAGAAAATCTCAAAATTTTAAAGCTTCAAAAAACGGAAAAATAATAAAAAATACTATAAGTGATTATTTAGCAAATTAACCACCAAGAACCAAAGGAGATCACTATAAACTAGAAATATTTTTCTTTGCTAAACACTACAAGAAAACAACGTTTTGACGACTGAAATATACGACTACTAGACGACTAGGTTATGACTATTTTTAAACTATGTATACATAGTCATAAGATACTCGCTAGATTGCGACTAATTAAAATAGTCGTCTATGTAATCGTTAATTAGTGGCAAAGTTATGACTACATAATTGCACGATAGGTATTAGTGGACCATTGGTCACTAATTTAGAGAATAGTAAATGATAAATTATATTTAGGACTTAAAGGCGACTAATTTTGTAAACCGGATTCAATTATTTTGGTTTAATAATCGATTATATTGGTACACGAAAACCAGTTGACAAAAAGATTTAACCCCCCTTTGGCATAAATGAATTACGCCTCACTAAAAAACCTAGCCTCCATCTCTTCGATTCTTTCAGCTTCTTCGATTCGCTCCTTCCATCTTCTTGACCTTGAATCTACACTCGGAATCCATTGACTAAGGATCAGCGAGGAATTGAAGTTTCATATATCTAGCAACGAGAGTGGAGTTTGTCGTGTTCTCTACTGAGGTTACAGATTACGAAGCTGTTTTCATCCTTCCATCTTCTTTGATTCGCCTCAGATTGTTTCATCAGGTTATGTATCCATTCTCTTGCTTTTAAATCATTGGTAATCTGATTTTAAGTTATGAGTTTCCATCGATTTCTCTATGTTCATGGTTTAGGTTTTACGATTGTCTTTGTGTTCATGGTTTAGGTTTTACGATTGTATTTGTGTTCATGTTTAGGTTTTAGGTTTTGTTTGTGTTCGTCGTTTGTGTTTTCAGATTTCCCTGAAATTTGCGATGCTTGCTTTGGTTTAGTAAGGGTTACTGAATGTTTTTTCTGAATTTCGGGGAAATAATCTTGTTTTGGGATGTGTTTGTTTTTTTGGATTATTGCCAAGAAATTTTGAGTATATGAGAAATGTTGCGTCTATTTGAAGAACCTCAAATATTAATTCAGGAATAGTGTTATTTAATCAATTTTTAAATTGAGTTGTCTTGGTTTTGCGTTTGTCAAAAGGGAAGCACAAAACTAATTTATTGTAAGAAAACAATTTGCTTCCATTGTGATTTGTGGTGTGGAGAACGATCTAATAACGAAAGTAAACATTCGTGTGTTGTCTTCTATATATTTTTTGTTCACATTTTAGGTTTCATCAATACTCAATAGTTTGGTATAGAAGTTTTTTTCCCCAATGGATTAGAAGCAGTATATTGTATTGATATGTAGGTTCTACAAAAATCATGATCTGTAGTTTATCATTCATAGTTTTAACCTTCTTTATCTTTCACTTATATATGTTCTTACATCAGAGATCGCACAATGCCTAAGGTCAAGAGAGCACACAGGGGGAAACCTGTACGCATCATTTCGCAGACTCCTCCAAATGAGACTCCCGCTTCTCAGCCTCCCGCTTCTCAGCGCTCTGTTTCTCAGCCTCCCGCTTCTGAAAGACCAGGAGGGTCCACTCGAAGCTCTGCATGGAGAAGACCAAACTCTCTACCGAGTCAGTATGATTTCACGCCACCAAATCATATTCATCCAGCTCACTCGGACCAAGCTCCAGTTAGGCCCAATCAAACTATGTCATCAACACCACATTTACGAGACTATCCACCACCAATATCGCTTTACCAAGAAGCTAAAAGTCCGGATGCTCCACCGTCGCCACAGCAAGACACTCCAAGATCGACATCTTCTCAAGGTAACAACTTCCAAGAATATGTGTTGCATGAATTCCAGAAGGACACAAAAAGGGCTCTAAACGCTCTCCTATAAGTCTCTAACCGAGAGCAGTTCATCACTGTCCTCTCTCCCATACCCAAGCCAAACATGTTTTGGTATGAATTAGTATTTCTTTTTTTCTGTTTCTGCTTCAATTTTTATTCAATTCCAGGGGTTTTGTGTTTGTGTTTTTGCAGGTTTAGTCGAGATAAAGGATCACAACATGTTAGGAAGATCACAAAAATCTTTAAAAATAAGTTTGATGGTCCATATTATAGCTGGACATATGTGCCTAGGGACAGACGAGAGAGATACTTCCTTGAATTTGTGGTAACATTCTGTTAATAATATTGTCTTTGTTTATGATCACTAACCTATCAACAGTGTTTTTTTTTTTGGAAAAGACACACATGGGATCTATTGATCACAGGAACAGTTCAAGCTAATTTCAAGAAGATTTGTTTACGGCGGATGAAAGACATGATTGGTAACGCACAGACTAGCCGAGAGCGACCGACATAGATCAGTGAAACAATCTGGAAGACACAGACTGAGTACTGGGAGAGTGATGAAGCAATGCAAAGGAGTGCCACCTACTCCAAAGCTCGTTTGTTAGACCGTAATGGTCTTGGTCCTCACATTCATTTAGCAGGGCCGACTTCTTAGCAACAAATTCAACGCGATATCGTATCAAATTTCTTCATATGTTTGTATTATTATTCTCGTCCAGCTATATGTTTTTTTTTTCTTATTCTCGTCCACCTTTCATATGATGCAAGAGGACATCTATATGGAGTTGGTAACTTGAAGGATGTTGTAAATAATCTCATGGGCAACAACATGCAACAAGAAGAGGCGACATCATTCACTGCATTGCAAAAACAGCTGGATGAAGCGAAACATAAAATTGAAGAGTATGCAGCAGAGCATTTCCGAGCTATGGCTGTTCAAAATAGTAAGATGCATCAATTGTTCTTAGTTGAAGAGTATATGCGACAAACTGATCCAGCATTCCTCGACTTTATGGTGGCCCAAGCAGCTTCTGCAACACCAACAGTTCTGGCTCAAGGTTCAACTCCTCCACCTTCTTAGGTTACTTGTCAGTCTCTAGTAATAAACTTATTAACTTATGGTATTGTTGTTACTTATCATGTTTGTGACCATGGTTGTTGGTTGAAACTTAAGAATATGAATTGTGTTTTTTTTTTGGGTTGAATGTATGTGACAATGAATGTTGTTTCTTGGTTGTAATATTAAAACATGATTTGTGTTTCTTTTTGCTTAGATTGTACATAAAATTTTGTAGTATTTGTTCTGAAATCACATCCAAAACAAACATCATATGGTGTTTTGATGAAGCTGACAGTCACCAACAGTCGCATAGTAGTCATTTTATAATCGTCGAATAGTTGCAATACAGTCGCTAAAATTGTGCGACTAAAATGCGACTAATTGTGCGACAACAATGCGACTACGTACGACTTCTTCTTCTGATGGCTTCAAGGTAATCCATTCATTACGTAGTCGCTTATTTGTTGCCAAAATTTAGCGATTACAACATGACTACACATATTCTTGACTATTAATCGTAACATAGTCGTAGACTAGTTGACAAATGTGGCGACTAGTTTACAACTACTTTATGACTATTTTTATTAGTCGTAAACTGATCGCCTTTTTACGACTACACTACGACCAATAATATTAGCGACTAAGAATCTAGTACTATATTTATTAGTCGTAACATACTCGTAACCTAGTCATAACGCTGCAGTTAGCTACTATTTAGCAACTAATACTGTAGTCACAATTTTTCTTCTTCTTTTCTTTAAAAAAAATGAAAATGATAAAACAGTAATTCATACTATTAATGCATATTATAAAAAAATTTCATGTATCTAACTTATTATATAACCAGACCTAGTAACTAAACACATATTTTATGTGGGAGAAAAAAAAAGGAAAAAACATATCACGGTTCAGTTTATTTGTTTATTCTTAAACTTCAGCTGAGTTCATTACATGCCAAATTCAGTTAAAAAACAGACAATTTAGATAGAAACTGAACAATGTCTTATATATATATATATATATACATAAATATTTAATCAGTAATTAAAATAAAATCAGGCAGAAAAACTTCATATGGTGGATTATTTATTTCAAGCTCTGACGTCTCAATTCTTCGATCCATTGATAGCTCTCGGAGCTGAAATATATATATTTTCGCCTAGCTAATAAACTATATAATGTCCACTTATAATTAAAACACAAGAATATGTTCATCTAATAAGCATAAGAAAAAAAAATCGATATTCAGTTTTTGACCAACTAGCTAGAAAATTTGGTCTGTGTCCCTGAATGCATTGAGACTTAAACTTATGTTTATGTTGCAAGTGTATTCAATCTAGTAGTGTATGTATATGTGCATTATAAACGAGGAAAAATTATATTATATATATAACAAATTATATATCTAAGTATCTAACATATAAATGACAGATAAAAAGACGTACGAGCATCCAATCACCATCTTTGTCTTCATAAGATAGAATATATTTGGAATAATCCACCAATTTCCTCTCTTTCATGAAATCTATCATTCGTGGTCCTCAAAAAAAATAGTGAACCTGCATGTGTATAAACAAGCTTGTCTATAGTGTCGTCAGTAGTTCTAACTCATTAATAAAGTTTTACTCTATATATATTTGGTTAAATGTATATATATTATTACAACAACGTGCGACCAAATATTGTTCCAAAAGATTATTGATAAGGGTGTTGTCAATTACTCTGATCAACAAACCCATGTACATATATTCGAAAACCATAACATGATTCATGCAAGTGGATAGAAAGCAACATGGGCCAAACCACACATTCCTTCGGGTGCATCCACGTCTCTCTTGATTCTCATGTAACCATTTTCTCCCCAAGTTTCTCCCCACGAGTTCTTCAACAACCAATATTTAGTCCCTTCATCACTCATCCCGTAACCAACAATTGTAACTGCATGATTCAGATGCGTCCCACAGTTTCCACCAAATATCCCACCCGAGTAGTGCTTAAACGCAAGCCCTGAGCCATCTATCGCCACAGAAACAGGCTGTTTAGACACCGCTTTGAGCAATGCTTCCTCGTTATCTTTTGGAACCGTCTCGTACCCGCTGATGGTAGCAGCAGCAGAATTCATTGATTGGGTGGTTGAAGCACATCTTTGTTGTGATTCTTGGTAGGGATATTTATCCTCTGTGGTGATTCCTTGGTTGCGAATAATGTACTCAAAAGCTTTTGACATTATCCCTCCGTAACATCCATTGTTGAAGTCTCTGCTGCAATCCACCAATTGCTGCTCCGACAGCGATATAAGCTTTCCTTTTGCAATCTTCGTTATGCCTTCTACAGCTGCCACCGCCGAGAAAGCCCAGCAACATCCTGTTCCATTTCCAGAAATTTTCAATTTTTGATGTACTCTATTAAAATGTGATAGGAAAGAAAAATTATATGGACCTTAACACGTAGTCTAAATATTTGTACTAGTGTTAGCACGTTGTCCTAGTGTCAACGTGATGTATCTAAAT
The DNA here is from genome assembly GCA_039880935.1 of Streptanthus diversifolius. Lineage (NCBI taxonomy): Eukaryota > Viridiplantae > Streptophyta > Magnoliopsida > Brassicales > Brassicaceae > Streptanthus > Streptanthus diversifolius. Next base: position 9,574,501 of record JAXGFM010000012.1, on the reverse strand, counting down.
TTCGTAAAATGCATGTTGTCAAATTCTTTTTACAAAGTAGTGAGTTATGATAATTTTTTACCACATTGTCCTTGGTTCTTAACGGATGTAACGGCACCCTTCTGTCTCCAATCCAAGCTCTCACCGGTTTCACTGACATTTTGATATCTAAACGATACCGTCTTGTCGGAACCCGACGTTGAAATTTCGTTCATACCTTCGGGAACCACTAGCCCCATGTACCTCGCACGGAATTCCTCGTCGCTGAGGTCGGAGAACTGGTTGACATCCAACTTGTACGTTATGTTCGTATTCATGTTGAAACTCTCGACGAACTCCAAGTTCTTCTTAAAGATCTCGAATCTACTCGTTTTTTCAGAATTGTCAGGGTAAACACGATGGAAACGAGACATCCATTGCTCATGTTTGTCTATGGCAGAAGCTTCAAAGAGTCCCCCACGAGATGTGGCTCCTGAAGTTCTGGATATTAACACAATTGTGAGAACCACGAAAATGATCGAATCCATTTTTTTAGATAGAGAAAAAGTATGAAATGTTTTGATATAAATGCTTTGGTTTATATGACTTGGTTGCCAAGAAACTAGTAGAAGGTGGTGTTATATAGAGATTAATGGTAAGTGAGGTGCATATACGTAGTGGCATGCTTTCTCTTTGAATATTCTACACGTAGAAAAATGCTTTCATAGCTTCTCGTTACCAATTTACCACACGTTACGGAGTCAAGTAAACGACCAATACGTATATTTTTTTTTACCTTTCAAGAAGAACCCGTGATTGGCGCAATTTACAGACGATTTTTTTCGTCTTCCATAGTTCGAATTACGTTTTTCACCAATACAAATAATTCGATTTGTTCAGTTTTTCAAATGAAAAATTCTATACAAGTGTGTTTCGGCGACATGACACGACACACGTGGGTTTTTAGAAGTTGCTAGCTAAAAAAGAATAAACATTACAAAACATTTACTAGAATATCAAGAACTACAAGACGATACTCTTTGTGATAGTTCTCAAGAGGTTATATCATAATGCGACTAATATCCAATCGGAAAGCAGCACTAGCAATAACTTCGTTGAGTCTGTAGCACAATTAGCTGAAAAGTTTGTCCTAAACATTGTTGTAGAGGTTTAATGATGTGATAATTGAATCACATGATAACATATTTTAAAAAATAAAATGATATTTTATATTTATTGTGAGAGAATAACAATTTTTTTCCTAAATAAATGGTATCTCATCTTATTACCACACGTTTATATAAAAAAAAAAAAATTTGCTAATTTGGAAGCAAATAATAAGTATATATGTTCTGGGGAAATTATTCGAAATATAATCCTAATTAAATTAGTTACCTTACCTTGTTGAAAAAAAAATTATTGGAGTTAAAAGAGAATGCACCGTAAACTATGTCGAAACAAAATTTTGAAACAGAGAGGTAAAACTGTTTGTATGTGTGGAGAAATCGAGACTTAAACTTTGGTTTTCTATAGAGTTAAAGAGAAACAGTTGGCTCTCAGTCTTCAAATTATGTTTGTAGCTCACTTTATTTTAATGGAGTTTAAGTGTTAGACTGTATATGAACGGAAAGTAAATGTACACCGAATTTAACGAGTTCATACCTTAGAATAAGGAGCCTAAGTCTTGTCGGAAAAGATCTTTAAAAATCCACTAAAGATCTCTGAATATGGAGATATTTTTTTACACCACTTAATATTCTCATGACGTTCACAGCTATCAATATGTTGTCAACATGTAATACCATAATGGTTACTGTTCACAACAGTGATTACTATTCACGATGACACTGTTTACCCATTCGGTAAATGTTCATGGCAGCACTGTTCATCGTCGGTTACTGTTCACAGCTACAGTTAATATTCACCGAAAAAATCCATAATTTTTTTTATTATTCTTAAAAAATTCATAACTTTTGATATATTTAATTAATTTTAACATATAATATACCATTGGAAAGATAATCTCAGTCTTTATACAATGACATAAAATTTTACACATTTCAATTTATCAATGTATTGATGAGATTAAATTAAACTCGATTTTCTTAACAAAAATTCATCGTCAATCTTTAATGGGATATTAATGGATTTTATATGGCTCTGCTACCACATGTAAATTATCCTTTATGATTTCAATTTCTGAAATCTATCCTAAAACCGTATAGACCATTTAAAATCCACAAAACCTTTCATCGATGATGAAAACCTTAAATATAAAACAATGGAGAATATAGAACCTACGATTATCGATTGCTCTTGAATTGTTGTATGAAATCTTCTGAAGATCATTTGTTGATCTTCTCCTCTACACCTTCCTTTCTTAATTTCTTTGATGGAGAGGAATTTATCTTCTAGTTTTCTTATTGTTCTCTGATTTTCTTTTCTAAGAGTTTTGTCTTAATCTCAACCATCCTTTCTCTCACTCCTTCTTATGTCATTTTATATATGTCGAATGGACACAAGGAGAAAGGTTGTATTTTTTAACTTTTCTTTATTTATTAAGATATCCTTATACACTGACTTTATTTCATATCTATACACACATAATTAAAACCATATTATATGTGTATATACATATCTTTATGAGAACAAATATAATGTTTATGGTTAGAGGAGAGGGTTTCAACGTACTCAATCTAATACTCTTTTATCGAGACCGATCATTCACGGTTTCGCTTCTAATATATTAGATACCGTAAAATTTATAAAAAAACTTGAATTTTGATAATCGGACTGTTAATATATCGGTCACTCTACAGAAAATATTCTTACATAAACCATATTTGGAATAAAATGATAGTCGATGGCAACTTGATATGCGAATGAAAAACCATATTAGCACATAGTCACATAGATATGTAACACTAATTAACGTTGTCACAATATATCATCATCAGAGACTTATCAAAAGAGACTTATCAAAAGGATTGCCAAGTTCACCCAAAAGACTTCGAGCGGCTCCCATGTGTGAGTAATATTGGGTGCATTATATTCAAAAGACATATATAGAGCGGCTCCCATTTTTGAGATTGAGAGCTTCAAAATAAATTTGTGGCTCGATTTCAATTTGGAGAAACATAAACATAAAATTTGAACTTCTAGATCGAATTCTTTCTTAGACCTAACAAAAGAGATGGGAGAGATGAGCACCTCCAACGGTTCATAGTCAAAAATGAGTATCTAAATAATTTAATGTTATTATTTTTAATATAATTAAAATATTTAATTAAAGAAAAAAAATAACCAATCAGAAACACACACATGTGAGTTTATAAACTTGGTTCTAAAATATTTTAAATACGAAACAGTTTTTCTTTTTCTTCAATGCTTTTTTCATTATAATATTATTAAGAAATCTATCTAAAAACGTTCTTACTCTCCAACTCAGTGATTTTCTTTAAAACCACAAAATTTTGTTTATCTAAAATTAAAATTTATTATTAAAATAAAAATATGATTTATAGAGAAAAAATAGTTTAATTAAAAACATCTTTATTTTAGTTTAGTAAAATGCATCTAGATGCATATGTAAGTTAAAAAACAAACACATTAAACAAATACAGTTGATGCCAGATGATCCATCCAAATGCATGTATGAAATAAAAAACAATTAACACCCATATGCATTATCCAGATGCATCATTGCGGTGAAACATCTGGATGGATCAGCTGTGTGAGCAAACGAACACATCCTTATTAGACTAAAGCCTGAATATCAAACTGAACCGAGAGTCTCTTCCATTAAGAGAAGAGTTGATAAACTACAAATGAAAAGCGTATAGTTGATTTGATATACAAGAAAAAATTTGGATTAATCAACATACAAAGCAATCTCTTTGTTTACAACAAAGTAAATAAACTTAAAAAAGAAGGAACAACTAAAGCATAGTAGCCAGAGAAAGATGATAAACTGTCGTGTCGGGATCAAGATCAAAGGCAACTAGGTTATCATGATAGCTAAGCGAGAGGATGACCTTATCGTCTTTCAAAATGGTAAAAGGCGTGAGAGGCTGCCAGGAGATACCACCAAACCAAGGAGAAGCAGAACGCAAGTCAACCTTGAAGATCTTCTCCCACGTGTCATCTTTAACCATCCACCAAAACTCTTGCTTACAATCTCCCTTCAACTCAAAAACGCAGATACGACCATCGAGACTTCATACACCAATCTTGTCCCCACACTCTTCACGCGTTTCAAAAGGCGGTGTTTCCGTGACTCGAAACATCTCTTTATGAATATCGAAAACTATGAGTTTTGTTTGTATTGTTGGATATCTTTCTTCATCTCCAGTGAGCCAGTGGAAGGATCCGTTTTCAAACGCTGGCCTCTGACTCTCCAAGACTTGATGATGATCAAGACTAGCAGTACTCACGAACCTCTATTTAATTTCCTCTAAATCCTAAACCTCGCATATGGTCGAACTAGTACTAGCAGCAGGATAGTTATTATATAGCCAAACAAGCTTACATGTTCCGGTAACGGTGTCTTTCCCAAATCCAAACAGAGTAAAAGGACGGAACTGATCTGGATCTTGAAATAAATCTTGAACAAGCTCCAGCCTCGGGTTCAGAGGATCAATATGAAGTCGCTGAATTTTTCGCTAGAGGGAGTGGTATTGACTTGCCAGAGGCAACATTTATCAGTTTTACTGGTATTGTCATGCCATAGATGCAGACAAGACCGTCGCAGCTCTCGGAGATTTCGACAAACCCTGTGAATTTCCTGAATTTATGTGACCGTATGTGTTTGTGGTCTCAAGAAGCAGTCATCGTCTCCAGTGTCATCGTATTTGAATAAAGTGTGTTTTTAGAACGGTTTAGTAAATCATCGCAGATACAGAAGAGTTTGGAGTCTTTGGTTTTCTTCAGATGAGGTGCGACCTGATCAGAGATCTCCAGTCTTTTGACAAAGTTCGGAATCTGATGAGCGATATCACCAGAACTTCTTCGGCGATATCGTTGAGGATCTTAGTCTCTCTTCTTTTACTTATTCTTCTTCGTTTGGTTTCTCTTCCTGAGAAAGCAGCAGCTTGTTTAAACGTAAAGGTTCTCTGATAAATCTCCATCCACGTCATGTCCTTCTCTTCCAGAATCAGACTTATTTTTAAACTATGGGCCCTGCCTTCTCCTATCAAAATTCAATTTCCTTATTTCAGCGGGAATTGGTGGAAAAAAACACACACTTAACTCCGACTCCTTTCTTTAGTTCTGTTAACATAATCAATTAGGCCCAATTTATAGCCCATTATCGAAATGTTGGTCTGATTTTTAGAGCCCACAATCAAAATATTTGGGCTTTTGATAGTTGTATTCAGATTTTTTTAGAATGCTTTTTTTTCTTTAACTGAATTACATCTATCTCTAATTAAATCTTTTTTTTTTTTTAACTCGAATATATCCTTCTTTTCTAAGATAGCGTATATACTTAAAAATTGAAAACAAATCCCAAATATCATTCACATATATCTGGGAATTGGTTGCAATGTTGGTTAGCAAAGAAATTGATTGCAAAGTAAAGTCAGATAACATTAGCATTTTACAAAGATCTATTGCTAATTCATGTAGGTTATAATTCTAAATTCGTTTAGATTAGTTTAAATTATTTTTGTGGTTTTATCTTCTTTAGATTAGTTACTAGGTATCAATCAAGCAATATACATTTTAAAAACAGTTTGATGGACACCTAAAATAAATAAACAGCTATATACATAAGAAATTAAAAAAATCCCAAATATCATTCACAAAGGAAAAAAAAATGAAATATTATATCTGGAAATTGGTTGCAATATTGGGTTAGGTTACAGCAGATGAGCATTGTGCATGTGATCGACTTCGACTAAAATTAGTTATAAGATCATATATATATATATATATATATATATATTCAACTAGTGTGATCGAATGGTGATCAAACTAAACTTTTCAAAATTACTTTGATTCCATTTAAATTGAATTTTGCAATTATGACCACGAAATCGAACCTGGGAGAATGTCATTAAGCGGTTTGTTCTAGATGTATCTCATTTTCGGAATTAATTTCTAAGGTAGTGATGATGAACTTGAAATCTTATACACCACACAATGATGGGCCACCTATTTCCACACAGAGTATGTCGTATACGATTAGATGTACACAAACTTAAGGCCGCTTCTTAAACCCACACACACAAAAGTTCTAATCTAAAACCCTCAACAAACCGTTTTTCTAAACCTATTTCTCCAGCGATCAGAAGTTTAAAACTTGAGTGAGCATAACCGAGTCTAACCTTTGGTTTAAACAAAACTAGATCCACCATAACCAATATCAAAACAGATTAGCCCAAGATTTAACCAATAAACCCAGATTTTGACCCGATTACGACCCGATTAAATCACAACTAAATCGTAACTTACCCTAAACCCAAAATTCCCAATTCCCCGAAACTTAACCATAGAGACTCCAAATCCCCCTGAATTCGTAATTCCCTCTTTCGTTTCATAATTTTTTGGGTTTGACAACCTAATTCCCCCGACAAGCTATGCGTAACTGGTTGTCCTAATTCATGGCGCTTGTCCTTAATAACCCAAATTTGCAGTCACGAAGTGTTGAAGACGAAGTACCGGGCCCTAAAGAACCCGACACCGAAGCGAATGAGCGATATGAATTTCAAGTGGAAGATGATGTGAATAATTTCACGGATGAACCATCGATTCATCACAACAAATATCCGGAGAGCGACGACGATGCAGAAGAGTACCGACCATATATTAAACACGGTGATGGAAAGCTTTACGACAACCAGCTATTTCTCAATGGGGTAGCATTTAAGGAGGCAGTCCTCGACTACGCATCAAGAACCGGCAGGAACATTCAACAGACCATGTGGGATAAAACTAAGCTTGAATTCAAATATTTAGGAGATGGTTGTTCTTGGAGGATATATTATGCATTAACTAGAGAATCACCCATGTGGCGAGTTAGAATCTATCGGAAAACTCATACTTGTGTTCCTAATGGCGAGCGTTCGATGATTAAGGTTCCTGTAATAGCTAGGTTGTTTGTTGATAAGATTCGTGAAGAACCTAGTTACTTTTTGCCGGTGAAAATGATGGAAATTAGGAAGGAGAGATAGAAGGTTAGTGTGTCACGGCCTCAGTATCAGGCTGCAAGGAACAAGGCACTTGGTTGGATCAATAGGGAGTATGTTGAGCAATTTTCCCGACTTAGAGATTATGCGTCAGAGCTTGAATTATCGAATGAGGGAACAACGGTGAAGATTGACACTATAAAAAATGATTCTGGAGAAGATGTCTTCAACCGTTTCTATGTATGCTTTCAAGTTCTGCGAAACACTTGGAAAGACTCCTGTAGGCGGCTGATTGGAGTTGATGGCAGCTTCTTAAGATCAACAACTAAAGGTCAGTTGTTAGTAGCTTTAGGTAGGGATGCCAATAGTGCCATATATCCAGTAGCATGGGCAGTAGTTAGAGTTGAAAATACAGATAATTAGTTGTGGTTTGTGGAGTGTATAAAGGCTGACCTAGAGCTAGGAGATGGAGAAGACTACATTTTGGTTTCAGATCGTTGCAAATGTATTATTAAGGCTGCATTGTGGGAGTTTCCTAATATAGAGCATATGCATTGTGTTAGACACATATATGGGAATCTCAAAAAGATTCATGGGAAAAAAGCTTGGATGAAGCCTTGCATTTGGAATTTAGCTTGGAGTTATAACTCGGCAGATTATAGGCAGAATTTAGAGAGGATAAAAGAAACTGATATGGGTGTCTACAACGACCTGCTCAAGACCAAATCGGAAACGTGGTGTAGAGCTTTCTACAAACTTGGAAATTTTTGTGAAGATGTTGAAAACAATTCAGTGGAGTCGTTTAACTCTTCTATTGTCAAGGCAAGAGAGAAGCCATTTATGTCTATGCTTGAAACTATTAGAAAGATGGCAATGGTAAGAATTGCAGAAAGGTCTGTTAAGGCATATAGTCACGAAGGTCGTTGTACTCCGTATGTTGCCAAGTTTTTTGCAGCTGAACATTAACAAGCCGCACTTTGTACTGTCAACAGAAGCACTAATGGTTGGTGAGAATCTTCTTTACATGATGAACCTTTTCGTGTTAACTTAGAGAGAAGGCATTGCAGTTGTATGAAATGGGATATATGTGGAATACCTTGTGAGCATGCTTATGGAGTGATTCTTAAGAAGAATCTGCAACCCGATGAATATGTCTGCCATTGGTTTAGTACTGATATGTGGAAGAAGAACTACACAAATGGATTGTTGCCCATCAGAGGAATCCGTTTCTGGCCAGCTATGAATGCTCCTATAGTGCATGTAGTCCCTGCCGCGAGTGATGATGAAGATAATCCTCAAAATAAAAAGCCTGACAAGAAGAGGAAGAAGCCGGAACACGAATCACCTTCGAAGAAGACATACGGACCAAAAACAAAGAGGATAATGAATTGTGGAATTTGTGGTGAAGCTCGACATAATAGCCGATTTCACCAAGAGAAGAAGGTATGTTCTTGTTTATCTTTCTTTTTGTGTAATGTTGTTTGGTTTTTAATGTTGTTATTTGATGTTATTGCTAAGGATGTTGGAGCTTGTACACATCATGCAACTCAAAGTTCTCAAGCTCCTACTACCACTGAAGCTTCTGTCTCTCAACCTCCCGCCAATGCTAAAGGCAAAGCTTCTGCCTCTCAACCTCCCGCCAATGCCAAAGGAAAAGCTTCTGCCTCTCAACCTCCCGCCAAAGGTAAAGGTAAAGCTTTTGCCTCTCAATCACCCGTCAATGCTAAAGGCAAAGGTAAAGCTTCTGCCTCTCAACCTCCTGCCAATGCTAAAGGCAAAGGTGAAGCTTCTGCCTCTCAATCTGTTATCGCTAAAGAGAAAGAAAAGCCTTCTAAACCTACTACAGCCAATGCAAAACCTCAAACAAGACAAAATACTAACGCCAAAGAAAAAGGCAAAGCTGTTCCACCTCATGTTGTTAAAGCGAAAGCAAAGCCAAAGACTGAAGTGAGTCAATTATCTCAAGCTTCTCAGCCTTGTCAACCATTTCAAGCTTCTCAAGCGGGGCCTTCTCAAGCTTCTCAAATGAAATCTAAACTTGTTTGGAAGAAAAGAACTCTTAAAACTGTGAAAAAAAAGCCAAAGACTCCCAAGAAAGCAGTTGATCATCTAAGCTTTCACTGTCACGATCCTAGATCTAATCTGTGAACATGTTTAGTACCCTGTTGTCTTTTGTAGCCTAATCAACTACTGTCTACGTTGTATGTTGTATGTGAACAATGTATGTTGTCTTTGGTTGTTCCTAGTTGTTTTTGTAAAACATTGAAGAATGATGTCTAAGGTTTGTTGTTTTTGGTTGTTACAAACACAATGTTTGAAACAAATAAACACCACGACATTAACCAAACACATAAACATGATTCTTTGTTGTCACATTACAAGATTCCTTAACAAACAAACACAGCCAAACACATACACAAGATGATCAAATCAGTTTTCCTAAGCCAACTATGATCATACAACCAAACACTACAAGAATCATCTTCTTCTTCAATTCTACTATGGCTTCTCTTAACACAACATCTACCTTCTCAAACACCATCTTCTCATACTCAGCACCATCAAAAACAAGCTCATTCTCCCTTATCATTTGTTCATGTCTCACGGCTGTTGATTTCAGTTTATCCACTTCATTTAACAATGTCTCATCAACCCATTTGAAAACATGATTGTCGTCCATTAGCAACGATTTGAGCACCACACCAGCAGGTAGTAGGCACACCAACAACTCTCGTTTGAAGTGAACTTGAAGATCTATTAGAATCGGACATGGTGCTCATCTACAAATGAAATTACAAAATGGTATCAAATCGAACTTCTACAATCAAACTTCTACAATCAAACTATAACTATGACCACTTTTAATTTCAACAAATCGAACAATATCACTCTTTTAATTTCGATTTCGGATGAGATATAGAAGAAGAAACAACCGGATTTCGAAGGGAAAGAAAAAAAAGGAGTCGGGTTTTTTTTTAGTGCAATTGGGTTTTTCAATTTTAATGGGGTTATAAATTTTTGGTTTCGCACCGGTTAATTACCAAAACCGCTTTAAATCGGGTTTGTGGGGAAATAGGTTTAGAAGAACGGTTTGTTGGAGGGTTTTAGAATAAAACTTTTGTGTGTATGGGTTTAAGAAGCGGCCTTAAGTTTGTGTGCATCTGATCGTATATGACATACTTTGTGTAGAAATAAGTCGTCGGCCCACAACAAAACCACTGGTTCAGACTTCACATGGAACCCAAAGTTCTGTAGTTTAGCGTGTACAATAAATACAACACTTCTTTAAAATTTCTCCTTTTTGGATCAAATTCTGATATAACCAAAAATCTCCATTGTAATCCATAAATCATATTCAACTACGGCTCAGACTTTTTAGAGTTCATACGCAAAAAATTTCGTTAAATATATATTCAGTAAGAAAATTTGGACCCAACTAACTTATATAAATATTCCAAACAAAAATCTACAAATGACAGATTTAAAATTGGAATTGTGTTCGAATGGACCATTTGCACATGCTAAAGTGTCTTGATTATATTCCACAAGTAGGTCTTCAAATCCGGTCCTGCCAAAATTCCATTGGATTGGTTTGGTTCACTAAACCGTAACTAGTACAGCAACTGTCTTGCTGTAACATGAACAAAGACAGAGAAATTAGTATAACACCTCATAGATGATGAACTGTAACAAGACAAAACCTTTTGAGTAGATTTCTTGTCAGTTTGCTTCAAGATTCATATATATGAAATATCATTACAAGTTTCATAGAGACACAGAGACAAATTAAGTTGGGGTTTTTCATGACTTGTAAAGAAAGACAGCGAGTCATTAATAAGTATCCATGTTGTTGATTCATTAACAAGAGAACAAACACTGAAACAGCCACCAAACTCAATAGTTCAAAACTCTAATATGTATTAAGAAAAGTCAATGAAACTTCTTAAAATCTTATCTTCAAAACACAAAAAAAAAAGTTATAAATTTGTTTGACTTTAGACAGCTAGAGTTTCAACTCAATTGACTAGGATGATCTAATCTTGATTTATCAAGAACCACACATAGAAGAAAGAGTAAGTTCTTGGCTTTAAGAGAGAGAGGTGACATATGCATATGGCAGACCACATGTAATGCTTAACCAAAGAAAAGGGTTTTTATATTCTGCACATGAGTGTACCACACCTTAACCCCCCTTCCTTGAATTAGGGTTAATAAGTAAATGATTCTAGACCGTCGATTAAGATAAAAGAAAGTATCTTTTGGTTGAAGATGAAAGTGTCCCACAAATGTCCCCAAAATGATGGGACACACTTTGCCTCAAAGTTGCTGCTACTGTTTACTACCCGACAGCTTTAGCTTTTGCCTTTGTCCTTAATTTAAGTGAAACCCTTTTTTCTAAAATTACAACAAAAATTTTTTAACAAAAAGGGACTTTCAATTCCTATAAAATACTCTTCTTCACAAAGCCTCATATTATCAACAAGTCTTTCTCTCTAGACAATACTCAAGAACAAAGTTTCATTGTCTACAGATTAGTCTGGTTAAGAAATGGAAAAGGTTGGCGTCTGTGATGAGTTTGTTAACCTAAAGGCAACAGAGCTGAGATTGGGATTACCAGGAACAGAAGATGGATGTGAAGAGGAGAAACAAAAGGTTTCTTGCTCTAAAAGCAACAAAAGAGCCTTACCTGAAACTGAGAAAGATAATGAATCTACCGGAAAAACCGAAACAGCTTCTCCTCCAAAGTAAGTGCTTTGAATCAAATACAAGAAAACTTTGTCTGATAATGTGTATCGATGATTGTAGATATGATCTGATCTAATCTATTGCAACATCTGTTCTTTTCAGGGCTCATATTGTTGGATGGCCACCTGTAAGATCTTCCAGGAAGAAAAACAGTTTTCAGACAAAGAAGAATGAATCTGAAGGTCAAGGAATATATGTGAAAGTAAGTATGGATGGTGCTCCATATCTGAGGAAGATAGATCTAACGGTGTATAAGCAATATCCAGAATTGATGAAATCACTTGAAAGCATGTTTAAATTCTCTGTGGGAGAATATTTTGAGAGAGAAGGATATAAAGGCTCAGACTTTGTGCCTACTTATGAAGACAAAGATGGTGATTGGATGCTTGTTGGAGATGTTCCTTGGGAGTAAGTAAACATTTCATTCATTTGTTAAAATCAGTGACATAAACAAAAGTTTGTTTATGTATTTATGGTGTTTTTGTTTGTTGTTGTTACAGGATGTTTGTTTCGTCTTGTAAGAGGCTAAGGATCATGAAAGGGTCAGAAGTTAAAGGTTTAGGTTGTGGTGTTTAAAGAAGATTCAAAAACAGAGTTTTTTTGTTTTCTCTGTTTTTAAGAGAGAGAAAAAAAAAAGAAACTTTGAAACTGATTGGGTTTTCGGAGAGATATGATGTTTAATACAAACATAATTGTGAATCTTTACCTCATCGGTAAAAAATATTCACTTTCTTGTGGTGTTCTTGATTCTGATGGTAACAAATGTAACAGAGAGCGATGCATAAAAGGTGTTAAGCATAAGTGTGAGGAAAGATTTAAATCTAAACTTTAGCTGAATAACTCTGTTTTTCTCAAGAAAATGGCAATGTTGTGTGCTATTGAAAGATCTAATCTGAACATTATATTTGTCTTTTTTGCTCTTCTCATCGAACAAATTTAGTTTTTTTTCTTCTATGTAACAGAACTCATTTTGTGTTCTGTATCTCTTCTATTTGCTAGTGTATAACAACTATAGAAAAACCATCGTAAAAACCAAGATCTCATATTAAGATTAATCATAGCAAATGTCAGTAAACAAAAACCAAAAGTCTCATATTAATGGGTTTTGATTGGATCAAGTTATAACTTAACATGCAGATAAACACACCAAAGACAAATTAATAAACCAAAGCTGGTTTATGGCAGAAATTACAAATAAACAAATAAAGCCAGCTTTTAAGCAATTATCCTTGGATTCTAGTTTCGTTTAACTTAGACTATACATATTTAATCACAAAAGAGAGAGCGACAAAGAGAGATTAAAGAGATATCAAAAATCATAATCGAGCAGTGAGAATAATTTTTGGGGCAATGTAAATGTTTATATTATCTTTTGTATGCAGTTTGATTCCACAGATACTTTGGTCCCCTACAAATTAAACAAGTAAATCTACCAACTGTGCTAATTTGTCTCCACTATCACTTATTTTTATCTTAAAACTAATGAGATGAGAAACTTGGAATCTCAATCTTTTTTTTTTTCAAAAGGTGTAATAGTAACGTTGAATTTGGGTTTCTTGAGGAAACTTCCCGTTGTCCTCAAACAATTTACTAGTTTTGCATTCAAACCTTATGTTTTTGATGATTATCATCTAGAAACTGATATCATAATGTGTTTTGAATGCAAGATGATTATAAAATTAACGAACTCAAGAAAGATCAGAAATCAAAATGCACCCAAACTCTTTAAGACCCTTTGCAGATCAGATAATTTAATCTATCTTTCTAGATAAAGCAAAATTGCAATCTTTCTATTTGGAACATGTATATATATAAGAGAAATTTAAGAAGAGACTAATCTTTGATCATCAGTTTCTGACTCTAACAAGGTTAGCTCTTTACTGGTTTGGTCGCTGCTACTACCACCAGAGATGCTCATAATTGGTTCAGACTGAGAAGTAAATCCTTTTTCTTCTTTATCAACCTGTGGTCTTTTTTCCATTGTTTGATCCGAGACTAATACAATCGAGCGGCTCGTAATTACCGGTTTAGCTCGGTTAACATCTTCACGAGCTGTCTTCTCAGGTAAAATATAAGACAAACCGTATTTCTGAGCATGAGTTAGTCGTGGACATAAACCCTACAAACCCAAATAGAAGAAACCGAGTTTGTTGTAAGGAATCCAAACGAAAGAAAAAAAACGATTTTTCAATACTAATACTGACCTTTATCTCGGTAACTGGAAAAGACTCGTGGTAAGGATAAATGCTGTTGTGAGTCCCAAGCTCCATTCCAGGGACTCCATCATCGTTATTACTTTCTTCTTCTTGTTTAGTTTTGTGGCATTGCGAAGACAATATCCGCTTAAGTATGAGCAGTGTTCTCGATCTAGAGATATTTGTGGTGTTAATGGTAATAGATGACCTTCAGTGCTAAAGATGAACCTGAAGATTAAGTAAACAAAGATTAGTGAACTTGGTGTAGTAACTGTGAAAACCAAGAGATTAATGTGGGGTTGGTTACTTGTAAGGGCCATTGTCGACGAGGTTGTCTGAGTCAACAGCTAAGTCAAAGAGTAGCCATAAGTACTTTACCTGAAATATTTGTAAAAATGCAACAAAAGGTCAATGCTGCTGTAACGGAATTAAGCAAATCCATACTGAAAGACAGTTATATTTTTTTTTTTACGGTTTCTGCGAGGAAGAAGCTCTCCATGTGATCTTCTTGTTTATGAAGTTCAACATCTGTGATGTGACAATAACCGCAAGGACATTTTGCCCCGTATTGCAAACTAGCCACAAAGTCACGTCCTGCATCAAGATACCTGTCGAAAAATAACCAATCATATGATGAAGGATAAAAGTTGAAAATGCTAACTAATTAAATTGGCAACCTGGGATCTCTGGTAGCTTTGTATAGCCAATATGTGCTCTCGATTAACTCCGGCCTCAGTGGATAACTCTTTTGACCATACTGTTATGGAAAATGAAGAATAACTACGAAGTTGTAACATCAAAGTGTCATCATAAAATGAAACCAAACAGACACTTAAACCAAGATGGGAGTACCTGGACACTAAGTGTAGCAAGATTGACACCCTCGGGAGTGAAACCATAATGTTTCCAGACGCTAAAGAAGGCAGTGTGAGTTCTAATTGCTGGATCAACATCTCCAGCTAAAACCTTTTGAGAGAGAAACATAGATACAAAACAGTATACTTTAGGTCTGAGACTGAGAATATTAACAATTTTATAAAACATACAATTACTTTTACCTGAAGTCCTGGCCAGAAAGCTTGAAGGCTGTTGAAAACTGGCCAGACAATAGCTCTGGAATCCATATTTACCTCTACATACCTACGATAAAATTAGACAAAGCAATAGTCCAAAAAAGGGAATTTCTTTCTCATGTTTCTGATATGCAAAAAGATTGAAGATAGCTTACCAAGGATCCTTGTGAAGGTAGTGCATTGCAGACCCGTATGCTTCTTGAAAAATGTATAAATATTCCTCATCCCCAAAGTATATAAGCCTGTAATTGTCAACTCAAACAAAACAAAAAAAAAGTGAGGAAAAGAACTGAATCTGAATTTACTGGTTCTCAATTTCTATAAGTGCTACATTTTACTAACCTTGAGGAGATACTCATAGAAGGAATCAATGCTTGTTCCTATACCAGCATCCTGCAAAGTAGATACTACCATTCAGAACTTGAGTGACAAAAGAAAAGAAAATTTAATTTTTGCAGTTAAAATTCCTCAATGTAATGAAGAAGATCCTTAAGTTGGTCTCTGAAGGGTGCTAGAAACTGTAGTTCTTGTAACATAAAAAAGCCTTTTTTAATCAATTCATGGACGAAAATAGGTGTTACCTTTTGTGTCCATTCACCTGTAAAGACATTGATGTGAGCACCAACTAAGTCAAGACTTGAACGACGTGCCCATAGTCCCCTCACTGCATTCTTTGCAACTTGTTCGAAAACTTCAGTTTCAACAAAGTTGGACCACCATGTAAGAGCACGTAAGAAACAAAACATACTAGAAAAATCATCATTACATCTATTTAAGAGAATAAAGAGAGCTAAGACATGAATACACATGAAATATTAAAGCTCCATAGCTTCACTCACCAGGATCATTTGTTAAACGACTAAGCACGCCAAACTCTAAAGTCAAAGTGCCACCACCCGCCGTTAATGTTATCTGAACAAACAAAACAAAGATGCAACTTTCTATAAACATGACTACCAATTTCAATCGTTCAGAACTAGCAAAGTCACACAAACTAAGTTCTAATTGTTCAGTTCAGTCGCACCACCAACAGCACAAATTAACAAATTTAAAACGTAAGAAGGAAAAGAAGATGATTTGCCTTGCTTTCATGTTTGTCAACACCGTACATCAAATTCACAAATCCAAACGGGATTCCTGCAGTAAAGAGAAAAAGGAGATGACCACCCGGCTTTTTGCCAATTAACAAGTGATAAGTAAGAGAGCATACCAGTTGGTGTATCAAATGCAGGAAGCATTCTCCGTGTCAAATCCTCAGCCAAGACAAGTAATTCATTGTCGTAAGATGAAATTCTCATGCCCTGTCATCAGACTAAATTCATTTCAAACTCACATGACAAACAACCAAAACCAATTCTCATCAGAGATTTTAAGAATATGGAAGATCAATAAAAAGGATTACGACAGGCAGGTATCGTAAGATTAGCTACACAATAACCTCACATACTAATAGAGGGCGCAAAAAAAATTACTTTTGCTTTCTAGTATCCTAGTATAAGATGAAATCACGACGAAAGATATAGCTTAGCAGAAGAAAAAAGTACCGTTGCATAATCAC
This sequence comes from Streptanthus diversifolius, assembly GCA_039880935.1. Taxonomy (NCBI): domain Eukaryota; kingdom Viridiplantae; phylum Streptophyta; class Magnoliopsida; order Brassicales; family Brassicaceae; genus Streptanthus; species Streptanthus diversifolius. Next base: position 9,557,844 of record JAXGFM010000012.1, on the reverse strand, counting down.
TTGCAGTTAGATGAGCAGATAGTAAACCCCCAAGGACTCGGATAGTTGTCTCGAACACAGAGACGGTTTTATTCTGCAGTTAGAAAGATCAAAGCCAGTATCAATGCATCAATTTTTACTGCCAGATTATGAATTATAGAAAGCGGAAAGCCGTAGTTGAGAAAATAAAATTACAATTAGAAACTTGGTGTTGTTAGAGAAACCAAAACGTATCATCATTACTCACTATATTAAACTGAAGTTTTTTTTACCAATCCATTCAACAGAAGAAGTGAAGCGGTCTCGGTCACCAAGTAAAGCTAATGTATCCAAAGAGTCAATCTACACAAAAAAGGGACAAACCCATCTTCAGGTTTTACAACTATTGATAACACAGAGCCTTTAAACAGTAGATGGTTAAATATCATAGTTTACCAGAGTCAACGCATAGCCTCCAAGAGTATCTTCTCCTTGGCAGGATAACGGTTTCAATTCGTCGAGTGGAAACGCATTGTTCATATATCCATCAAAAGCATGATAAAACATCTCCCGTACCTACACTCAACGTGATCAAACCAAACCCATCATTTAACAAACCGAAAGAAAAAAAATTGCCGTAGGCATCAAATTAGGTAATTACCTAACCAACAAGGGGTAGCTCTAAATCAAAGGAGTGGCCTACACGCTGCAATGTCAACCTCTAAATCAAGTGACCTCGACTAGTTTATTTGTACAGACAACTAAAATGCCATTCTCAAAAGAATAAAGAACTTACCTTTAGATCACTGTTCGGAGAACTAAATTAACATCAGTTGAGTACCTACAACGTCCAAAAATCAAGACTTCTCAAGTCCCAGGAAACTTAACTGCTCTAATACTCAATTTGGGGACAACACTAAATTTACTAATAAAGCGAAAAGGACACACGATACGCATTATCGGAATTAGACTGGTCTCAGCTAGTTCATCTGTGCAGATCAACAAAAACGTCATTCTCAAAATGGCTAAAGAACTTACCTTTACATCACTATCATAATTAACATTACAACGACAAAAATCAAGACTTTTAAAGTTCCCAGAAAAAACTAAATTGCTCTAATACTCAATTTGGGAACAACACTAAACCTACTGATAAAGCGAAACCGATGCCCAATAATAAGAACAGAGTGATGAAGAGCGATGAAATCCAGATCTGTTAGTAGGAGATTTTACCTCGTCTCTAAGCAGTTTAGCTTCACCAGGCTAAACACCTTCGGCGAGAACTCCATGATGAAGAACAAAACCAGAGAACATCAGAGAGATGAAGATGGCATACAAAAGCCACCTGAAATTTGATTCCATCAAAATCATCTCTTTCTTGTTCTTTCTTTCTTTTCACTCCCCTGAGTCCAAGTTGTATAATAAAATCAGCTTCCTGATTCACAAGATTATGTGACTTGAATGAAATGAAACTGAGACATCTCTGGATCTATTGTCCGAGAGAATTCATGTGTTTCAACTGCGGTCATGCGGTGGCTCACCCTTCAGTCAAGATCAAGTGTTCAAGACCAATAAATCTTTGGGTTTTTCTTTTTTTTTTATTTTTTTATCAATTTATTCTAATAGCTTTTAATATCCTCTTAATTCTGCGGAGTGCTGGTTCGAATCCAAAATCTTTGTCATGAATTTCAGAGGTAACCACCATTGTGTCTCATTATTCCGACTTTTCTTTTTTATTTTAAAGGGTATATTTAATCTATGATTTGAAGTTATTTGTATTAAAATGTTCAAACATAAAATTTTAAAAGATATTTTAAAATTTAGTGTTATTAAACTTGTAGTTTTAAAAATTATTATAAAATCTAATATTACTGGAAATATTTTTATAGTGGTAATGTATCGTGGATGAGAGGTAGAAAGTTAAGAACAGGGCTTGAGACAGAAGGTCAAGCTGTAAGATGGAATATGGTAGTCTTTGATAATGGTATTCAAAGAATCTTTCTCCTACTATCTAACTCATACGTAGAAAACTGTCATGTTGCTAAACCCGACTTGTACCAAGTATTTGGATGAATAAAAAGTTGTTGAATCCAAAAAAAACAAAGTTCAAAAAGAGAATAAACATTTGATATAGATTTTAAGTTTGCCGAACAGACTTGTCCTTTGTTTACCCAAAAACTAGTTTATACGTCGGTTCATATCAAAACAACGTTTTGGGCTCTAAAACGCCAAAATGTCTCTTCAATTGATCTACTTAGATCACACGCTTATCCATACAAATTTGGGATTCAAAACTTTCAAACATCTTAACCGCAGAAACTGATTCGAGAGTTATTCTATCTTTGGGAGTAAAATGACAAACAAAAAAGCTCTGATTTTTTTTCACTGAGAGATTCAAAAGGGAGTTTGTACCCAACATGTTTTAGGGTTTCCATTTCAAAAGCCAAAAGTAACAGACTTATCTCTCTGCATTCCATGAACACACCATATCTATTTATTATATATACGCATTAGATCCCATCAACGAGACCGTCGCAGTAAGCAAAGAATCAAGCAACTGTGTGTTTGGAGAAGCTGAGAACCCGATCACGCCTGCAAAAACAGCAAAGAGAAGAATCAACCTTTACGTTTACAAGAAAAACAGATCCCTAATGATATGGTTTTGTTATTCAAAGAATCTTTCTCTTACAATCTAAACTCGTAAACTGACCTGTTGCTTCTTCTTCTTTGGCCGTCTCTTCCTTTTGGGTTTATGAGCATCAGAATTGGAGCTCAAGTTGCTACTCTGACTGCTATATGAAGTTGCGGCAGCAGCCCTGGCATTATATGAAGACTCACTTCTTCTGTTTGACGAATTCTTCCTAGAATTTGATCCAAACCTTGCTTGTGGTGGTGGCATTAAAGCTCTAGCAGAATTTTGTTTCTACAAGATTTCAAAAACATTCCAAATTTCTAAATTAGAGTTGGTCATTCAAACCATGTCTTTGGTAAACAGTGGCATCACCTTTTACCATAAAATATCAAGTAAATTCATCATACCTGGTTCCTTTCGTCACTAGACATGCCAGATGTTGCTTTACCAGAAGCACTAGAAGCAGCCTCCCTGAGAATTTATAGATTATAGTCAGAAATTAGAAGTGTTGACGTTTAAAAGAAAGTATTCCTCTTTTTACTAGGCATACTTTGTGCTTTTATCAGTCAATTCATCATCTGCGTCAGCTTCATCACTTGAGCTCCCTTTATCAAAGAAATCATCATCACTAAGGTCCAGAAGACCATCATCTTCACTCCCAGTCTCTGTTTGTCCACAACCATAACATCACACAATTAACATAAATCATCATTTATTAGCTTTGTTATTACTTAATAGCTCCAGGAGAAATGAAACATCTCTAAATATCATGTTTACCTTCTAACTCTTTCCCACTAGCAGCAGCAACAATAATATTGGCTTTGATCTGCTTCCGCATTTTACTTCTCCGCTCAATCACTTCTGAATCCTCAGCTCCAGTAAATAGAGATACATACTTCTCATTTTTAGGGAAAAACTGCAATTGTACATTGAAAAAAAAATACTTTTCTAACTAAGTTCATTCTAATTCGTAACTAAAAGAAACTTATCACAGAATAACTAACAAGCACAAAGATGACAATAGTAAAATATGAAGCCAATGTAAACAAGTTAACTTACCCTAACATATTCAAGATCTTCTTTGAGTTTACTGAGTTGCTCAGCTATCTCTGCATCAGCAGATGAAGTACGTTGTAGCTTCTCAAGACGTCTAATGCTCCTTTCAATCTTTCTCCGCTCTAATTCAAGACAAAAATTTGTCATTTTACAGGCACATCGAAGTCGTTACCATTAAATCGCAAAACAAGTCAATGGGCTCTTACCAAAGAACTTAATCTTTCTGTTCCTGAGGAATATTTTACGTTCTACGGCAAGACGTGTATGGTCATCTTGCTGCTTCTTCAAATACTCCAACTTCTGTTTTAGAGTCTCTTTTACTTCAGGAGGCAAATCCTACAGACAATTGATACACATACTTAGTATCAATAACACTCATTTCTCTATCACCACATCAAATTAAACACATGGCATGTTTCTTAGATGATCAAACTCTCTATAAGAACACAACCCACCATTTATAAGAACATAAACCAAACAAACTAGAAAGGTTGGATTTTTAAAAGAAATTCGACCATAAGACCCTAATTTACGAAACCCCTTTAAGCAGAGAGAGAGAAAAGGAGCTGACTTTACGAAGAAAACGTTCGACAGAACGCATCTGATTCTTGAGTGAGACAATCTTAGGTTTCTTCTCCACGCGTAACCCTTTCGACCTCCGACTGCTACTTCCCGCCGTTTGCTTCGGTTCCGAAACCCTTCTCTTGGCATAGCCTCCGTGCGCCATGGCCGAAGGATTTACAAAAGCTTTTCACAGGACTTTGAAGGATTAAGAAGAGTAAAGAACAACGACAGACACAAAAATTAGGGCTTTTGTTTCTGTTTTTCTTTGTTCGGCGTTGGCTTCTTTAGTCTCTTAGAGTAGAAGCCTTAAACGCTGCGTTTTGGCCGAAAATAGTGGGTGGCCCGTGGCCGTATTGTACATGTGGGTCACTGAATTATGGTATCATATAGAATTACAACCATGAAATTTATAGATATTGTATTTAATGGCGGGTTCATAATTTTTTAACTGGGGTCGAACATAACTGAAAATATAAATTTTCGTTATATAAGATTTAAGATTGTTGTTAATGGTGAATTTCAACAAAGCAAATAAAGATAATTTATGATATAGAATTTGAAAATTTTACATTAAGGAAAACAAAGTATTTCCTCATGATAACTATCATATAACAATTAAATGTGATCCAAATTAAGATCTCATGCTATATATATCTGAAAACAAAGTTAAAGACTTTGATCTCTTAAAAATAAAAGTTTGAAACTTTTTTCTGTCAATTTAGTATATTAGTTTTAATATCTCAGTTAGAATTTTAGACATTTGTGATAAATTTATCTAATTTAGAATCTCAGATATTTATGATAAATTTTAGAGTTGACTATAATTATGTTACATGATTCCTACAAGTTTGAAATTTATATAACTTTGCAATAATAGTACAAAATCTCATAACATATAGATCTTGGTTTCAATTGGTTTACTAATAATTTTTTAAGAAAATTAAACCATATAATACCTAAATTAAACCAAAATAAAATCAAATTAATTACGTCTAAGACTGATCAATAATCGATCATAAATTATTTTTTAAATCAATCGTAAAAAAAATAAAACCATTAAAGACTTCAGAAAGTGAGATATTACAAGGAACAATCATGATTTCCAAATGATCTATCAATAATCGAGAAGAAGACACAACTCTCCTCTTTTGTATCTTTCTTCTTGTTCGAGTCATTTTCTACTTGAAAAATCCTCATGATAATGATCTGAAACTGTTTCTTTGCTGGAAGATTACAAAATCTATGATTGTAATACTTGTCAAAGTCTGAAATAAAAATACATTGGCTTTCATTACAAGAAAACATGGATGTTTTATGACTAAATCTCTTAGAATACCTAACTTTTATTATGGTTTTTTGATGGTTTTTAGCTATTGGATGTACAGTATTGGAAACAGGGTCTGTCCAAAAATCTGACGAAAAACCACCGTCTTCGAAAAACCTTTTTTATATAAAATTATAAAATAAAAATTATTTTCATAAATTAAATTAAAATAATTTTTAAAATGAAAATAAATTAAATTATAAAATATAAATTATTTTCATATAAACAAAAAAGTATTAATAATTAAAAATAAGTAAAATTATAAAATTATAAAATTATAAACTATTTATATATAGAAATTAAAATTAAATATTAATTAAAATTTAAAAATTATGAATTATTTTTATATAAAAACGAATTTTTTTAAATATCAAAATTTTAAATTTTATAAAAAGTATAAATTTTTTGATGTTTTAAAAAAAATCAAAAATCTAAATTAAGAGAGAAGAAGAAGAAGAGGATAAGATGAGGAAGAAGAGGAGGAAGAAGAGGAAGAAGAAGAATGGAGAAGAAGGAGGAGAAGGAGAAGGAGAAGGGAGAAAAAGGAGGAGAAGAGAAAGAGAGAGATGAGAAAAAATGAGTTTAACAAGAAAGAGAGGAGGAGAAGAAGATGAGAAATAATATTGTTGAAGATTGTTGAAATCCTTCGGAAATCCGCGGAAATTCTTTAGAAATTTTTGAATGATTTCTTCATAAATTCTTTGGAAATCCCTTGAAAATCCTTCATAAATCTTTAAGAAATTTTCAAGATATTTAAATCTGTCGGAAATCTCTCAAAAAATTTTAAATTCATCGGAAATACCTTATAATTTTTTTAAGAATTTCCGACGGATAAAAAACCGATACATCCGACGGAAAATTAGTTGACATTCTTATAGTTTTGTTGTAGTGTTCTCTTCAAGCATATAGCTGAAACGATATTGTAACAAAACTGAAAAATTCTCATGAACAGCTTGTGACATGAACTGTGCAATCAAGAGAGGGTAAAATAACTCCACAGGTTTGTAATGCTTCTTGTGGAATAGCAACTAAACGTTTTATATTTTGCTTTTCGCATCAGAGTAATACATGTTCCCAAAAAATGAAGATTATTTCTTCCAATCTTTAGCAATTGCATACTCCTCTTCAGTGTCCTCTTTATCAACATCATCCACAAATGTTTCACTAAACAATATATGTTCATGAATTATATCACTTGTTCATGAGCTGTTTTTGAACTTGAATTCCAGTCTTTAGAATTTTAGAAAAATCATCAAAACAAAATTAAGATTATGATTGTGATAGTTTATTTCCATGAACAAAGATGGTAAGTCCAAGACAAATAACAACATCACAAGACTCTTCACACACTTCTCATCTCTCTTTGATTCTTGTAACCGTTACAAGACTCGATACTATAGCTTGAACAACAACCTCTCTAGCTCCACTTGTTTTTGCCTCCAACATTCTTATAAACAAAGGCATGCAACACGATTGACCAATCATTCTCTTAGTCTCATTTGATGTAGCAACCCTTCAAATCGTCGAACAGTTTCATTGCTCGAAGTGAGATTCTGAAGATGTTCTAATGCGTATTCTTTAGATCCTAATAATAAAAAAAAACCCAGAAAATGTTAGATTTTTTTTTCAGGAGGAGAGAGAGAGAGAGAAGAATGCGATAAATACAACTAGACAAACAATTTGATGAAGAAGAATAATCGATTTTGCAAATCAAATTTGGGAATTAAGGATCGGCATGACCCAAGTGTTGAACTGGGTTGACGACCAGATTGTTGAAGTGTTTAATCTCGTAATAGCTGTCCACCAGATGATATGAGGTTAAATGGTGATAATCTCACATAATATTATGATGGAGAATAATAGCTGGTTGTACAATTTCTCTATCAAACTGGTGGATAATCAAATGGATTGATAGAATCAAAACCAACTGATTGTATAAATCTCTTTGGTTTGGTCAAGGGATGGAATGAAATTAGTGACGAAGTGAAATGATGGTTGCCACAGAGTCTTATCGGTCTAGGCTTTGGTAAGACAAGAACTCTGTAAGAGATTACTTCTCACAAATTTTAAAGAACTCACACGTGTTTTAAAACAAAAGGCAAATTTATTAAATGATAGAATGATACAATACTACAGGGGAACTTTAAATAGTAGTCTATAAGCTATGCCTTTCTTTGAAACATACTAAAATAAGTGAAAAACAAAGATTAAGAGATTGCAATGAAGCAAATGCAACTAATCACACACCTTTTGGCTACTAATGGGAATCAACATTTAAACACAAAATATTACAAAGAGTCAGTCAAATAAAATTCAAAATGAACATTGGTACCTTAGCTTTGACGACGTCCTGGATAATGTAAGTGTTTTTTTGTCTCTTGAAAGTAATAAACTTGGATGAATGTTCCAATGAAACCAGCTTGCTTCTTTCTTTCTTGAAGTGTGTCCTTTTGATAAGTGAGAAAGTCCCTTGCTTTTGTTGACTCAAGTTGATGTGATCACAAATAAAGAAAGTCCTTTTATTTGTTTGAATAAGTGGTCATTCATGTTGGTGTGATCATAAATAAAGAAAGTCCTTAGTTTTTATGCTTGAACCATCTTTGATAAAATACTTTTTGCCGTGTGAGTCTTGGCACTCCTTTCTCAGGTTCCTTGTTCTTTAAATAAGTTTTCTTTAGCTTGTGAATCCTTTGAGATGGTGAGCTTGTCCAGTTGAATTGTGGTATCTTCAAGTTTTCTTTTTTTGTTGATTAAACTCTCTACTGCTTTGTTAAATAGTTCCTATATATTTACCTAATATCCAAATTAACAATTCTCAAACCTCAAATGTTTATTAATGTGTTTTAAAATTTATTATATATAATAATTTTTATGATATTTAAAATTATCTAAATTTTTTAAAATGTACCATTTATTTTAAATGAGATCCAAAAGTTTCAAGACTAATTTTTACTGTTCGTCATCGCGTAAAACAAACGTTTTAAATATTTGTAACCCATGACATTCAAACTTTGAAGCATGCTACGTCAGTCTTTTTAAATCAAATTCAGTTTGAGTCACCAAGAACCAAAATAAAATTTATATAGACAAATGAAAAGGTCATCATTTTCAGTTTAATTTATCTATGTAAATACATGGATCTAAGATTAATACGAACGAACCTGATAACATGTTCCACATCCTTTTCCATTATTGAACAGTGAAGGGCCTCCGGCTGAAACAATCGAGTACAATGGTGGATTGGCAACTGCTGAATCATATCCACAAGCTCCTCCTATACAAATGTAAAATAACATATTAAATCAAGAATTTATATATATATATATATATATTGTTACGAATATAAACAAATATAATATATGGTAAAACGTTATACGTACCAGTGCTACCAGCGGCGCCAGGTTCGCCATACCAAGTAACACCGGCGTAGCCCCAGCCATTGGCATCTATTGTGACATTTTGGCAATAACAAAACTTAAATGAGACTGCGAAAAGAGCTAAGAGTGCGAAATATCTATGTGAAGATGATGCCATTGACGATCTACTTTGTTTGGTTTAAACAATCGATAAATTTTTTTTTGACCAAATTTCTATAATGTTTAAAGTTATATAAGTGAATTTGATTCGCTAAACGATGAGGATATTTATAGTGGGTTTCCTGGAAATGTTTCTCACATTTACATTCAATATAATTTTAGGAATATGTATATTGGCAGTATTTTTTAAAAAAAATTTTGGTGAATATTGAAGTTATTTAAGCTTTACCAGTGATATGAAGTAAATTTGAAATGAAGAATGCAAAAAGTAACATTATACGAGAAATGCATTTGTCAAAATCATGTGGCATAATGGTTGTCATTTCTGAAATTCATGATACATGTCTAGGATTCGAACCCAGCATCACTCAATGTTAATGAGAATATTAAAGTCATTAGAAAATGTTAACCAAAGAAATGCATTTAAGAAATATAAAATCTAAATATTGTTAAAAAGTTATTGATAGTTGACAAAAAAATCCTTGAATATATATAACTTTTCATATGATTTTAACTTATATTGGTGGAAGTATTCAGTGGTAACGAAAATTTTTTAAATTTGCTAGAAATTTTTGACAGAATTCTAATTTTCTGATTGTTTTTAGTTTTTGACAATATATTTAATCTGTATAAAATTATTGGTACGGCCATTTCTATTGATTTTATCCATCAAAAACAGTTTTGTTTCTTGTAGTAGATTGACAAATATTAGATTTCCAAAAAATACAATGGAGATTAGGGATGTTAATTGGGCTGGTCCAGCTTTACCCCAGCCCAGCCCATAACTCGTGAATTCTCTAGATAGTTGAGCCTGATTCGATCTGGTCCGAAACCTTTTTGGACTTAAAATATATTATAATATATAGTCATGTCAACTTTAATTAATATTGTACAGTGATAGGTTCGAAAATTATATATATGTGTTAAATTGTAGAGGTGACCACAATTTCCCACAAATCCAGCCCAATTCTAATAGGGATTTTGGATTTTTCGAATGCTAGCTTTTTTAAAAAATAGAAAATAACAAAATACATTTAGCAAAAATAAATTTAAATCCAAATTTAAACAATAATTTATAAATTTATTAAATCTAATTTAAATTCAAAAAAGTCTGAATTAATAAACCAAAATTGCAATATCAAATAAACAAAACAATATTTCAACTCTAAATAGGAGAGATTGGCATCCAGCGATATTAAAAAATATATTAAAGACACTAAATTAAATTGACAAAAAAAAAAAAAAAAAATTGTCTAGTCAAGAATAGAATTTTATCACCATTTTCAACATCTTTAAATTATCGTTGTCATCAAGAACTACATCTAAAATCTAAAATGTAGGATAACTTTTTTTGTAAATTTTTGACATATAAAATTAAATAAAAGAAAGTTTATAAATATTGTTATTCAGATCTTGTTACATAAATCCATTCATTCAAATGCACGTAAATTAAATAGTTTAGTTTATAATATAAATCCAAAATATATTTAGTTCCAATGGATTTAGTCTGAAAGACTTGTGTTTAATATAAATTTATATATTTATGTCTAAACCCGTTATTTGTTAATGTCGGGTTGGTTAGAGCACATGCATCGTAGAAACTTACTGGGTTTCATTTCAGTAAAACAAATAAAAATAAATGAAAAATAAATTTTGTTTGTGTAAAATCATGTGAGACGTTTCCACACTAAATTTTATGAGACATCTCTAACATAAATATATGATAAATAATTATCTAAGAGATTTTATAATATCAAAGATGCTCTTATCTTGCCTTTTATCCTTTAGTGGAGATAAACTTACCGGAAAAAAAATCGGAGTGATGAAAGACGATTTTTGTGCGAAGCTAGGGTTTCCTACTCGTCCTCTCAGATCTGCCCCTTTGTGATGATTTTTTGCCTCCTTCGTCTCTCGATCTAGAATCTCCACCTCTTCCTCCTTACCCCATACCGTTTTCCCCAAATTTTTGACCTTCTTTCATCTTCGGGCTCCGGGATCTCTCTCGGTTTCCTTTCGCTATTCAATACTTTTTTTGATATTTTTACCCAACTGCTGATTTCAAAAGCTTGTCCTCACATGCACAATATTCACATATAGTCTTGTGAGGAAGGTTCTTTGCTTTGGCCTCATTGTGGATTACTATATCTTGACCTGGATTTTAGCCTAACCGAGATTGTCTCAGGATACTCAGGTTCTTTTTGAGCAAGAATCTCTACGGCCGTAATAGTCTGTGAGCTATTTAAGGTCAGAATTGTGCCCCTTCCCTACTCAAAAGGTAACCTTACTTCGATCCAACCTTCTGTCTGGTTTCGATCTGCCTGTTGGAGGGTTTAATCTTTTGCCACAGGGTGCTAGCTTTATCCTTAGTTCTCTTGATATCTTTAAAAAGCTTAAGGAGCAGGAAGTTGTCGGCTTCAAAAATACCTTGGTGATCAATGCTCCAGAGAATCCGGCTATAATAGAGGAACTTGGATCAAGAATCATTGTCAGAATTCTCAATATCCACTCTATTAGGAGTGCTGGTCTTGGCGTCTCGCCACTGCCTTGCCGAAGATCTGGGATATAGAGAAGCACATCAGAGCTCGCCCAATCGGTCAGGACCAAGTACAATTCTATTTTGATTGGAAAAGGGAGCTGAAGAAAGTTCCTGATAAAGCGCCATGGTTTGTTAATGGATGGATGATAGCTGGTGAGAGATGGACACCAAAGCCTCCACCAAACTACCTTAAGCGTATCCTTTTCTGGGTGCACATCAGAAATATTCCAATAAATTTTGTTACGGAAGAAACAATTAAAAAAGTGAGGGTTGTAATTAGGGAGACTACTGATGAGATTTTTCTCTATGCCCACTCGCTAGACTCAATGGAGTATGTTCGGGTTCGGGTGTGGGTCTCAACTGAAAAGCCAATCATTTTTAAACTCCCGATTAGCTTCAACGCAGAACAACCTATGGTGGTGGAGTTTGAATACGAAAAGTTGCAAAAACTTTGTCTTTGATTCAAAAGTCTCACGCATGACCAATATCATTGAAGACAGTCTCCTCCAGTATTGAGACAACCATCGACTCTGGTTGGATCAGTGAATAACTCTCGGCCAAAAGAGAAAGGTGCTATTATAAAGGCACCTCAAGCATCCTCAAAATCATCGACGAAGGACTAGGAAAGATCCGTTATCTCCGGGTTCAGATGAGTACAATCCATCAAGCTTTAGACTGGATACAAAGGAAAAGAATATTGCGATTAGCAGAGGGAGGGGGAAAGAGAAATCAATCACGGCCTGGAGATTGAAGAAGCAAGTTCCTAATCTTGCTGATTATGATGATGATAAAATCAAAGCAAGTGAAAGGCACCCTTTCGTTGAGCAATTCTACGCTGACAAAATGCTTGAAGATGACAGGCTCCCTGCCTCATCCAGAACGGCTGAAGATGATGCCTCCTCTCGAAAGACATTAGAAAGAGCTGCACTTCCAAAACACACAGAACCATTATGTAAGGCTGTGTCTGATACCCCTCTAGAGGAGGGAGAACTCCCTAGCTCGGGATCTATCTATTCTATAGAAAGAATACTAGCTACTCAAAGACTATCAGACCCACCTTTTTCTCCTCTGGATCGTCTTCTCAGCTCCAGTATTAAGCCTGAGCCAAGGAAAGAACTGATTATCTCGCACAAGAAGAAGAAGACGAGTGCGGAGAAATCGCCTTGTTTGAGCAACCCGATCCAAGATCTTCGCCAGGTACTATCGTCCTCCCACCAGAAAACACATGCACACCAAAGGTTAGTGGTAGCCCATAAACCACCACGTGCAGTATGATTACAGGAGGTTGGAAATGTCAGGGTTTGGGGAAACATCTGACGGTTCGACACCTAAGGGACTGGTGTGGTCAGCTAGTTTCAGGTTTAGTTTTCTTCAGTGAGACTAAGAATAAGAGGGAAAGATTAGAAGTGATCTGCCAAGATTTTGGGTTTCATGATTTAATTACAGTCGAGCCTCAGGGTCTAAGTGAGGGTCTTGCGCTAATGTGGAAGGAGGATTTTAAAATAACCAAGATCACTGCAAATGAGAGATTAATAAATGTCATTGTAGAATGGCAAGGCTACCTTATCTTCTTTACGGGTTCTATAGACATCCTGTAGTGGGTGAAAAGAAGCATTTGTGGAAGATACTAGAGCAGATGAGTCCTTTTAAAAACGGGCCCTGGATGTTATTGGGAGACTTCAATGAGATAACATGTGCAGAGGACAAGAGAGGTGGGAGATCTCTCTCTGATGTCTCCTTCCACCCATTTAGATCACTTATCTCAACGTGTGGTCTCCAAGAACCAGCGTATATAGGTAATCCTTTATCATGGTTTGGAAAACGAGGAGATGAACTTGTGCATTGCAAACTAGACCGGGTTCTCTGTAATGCCCAATGGCATGATGTTTTCCCAAAAGCAATCACGCATTATGTACCTAGAATAGGTTCTGACCATAGCACCATTTGTACTTGCTTAGATGGGGGCGTCTGAAAAAACCTTTGAGATTTCGGTATGAATTTCGTTGGAAAAACAAAGATGGCTTTCGGGAAGCGATAAAGGAAGGCTTGGAAGCCAACTCTCCAGTATCCTGGGAAGAGCAGGATCCAACAAACCATAACATTGTTCATAAGATAATGGAATGTAGATGAGTCGTTTCTCGATGGAAGAAGAAAGAGCAGACAAATTCCAAGATCAAAACTCAGGAGCTAAAGCTTCATATCAATTTCCTCACCCACCAAGACTCTCTGGATTGGGAAGAACTTAGGAAGTTAAGACGTGATCTTGAATTAGCTTACCAGGATGAAGAAATTTACTGGCAAACCCTCAACAAGTTTTAATGGCTGAAAGGGGGAGACAGAAATACGAAGTTCTTCCATGCTTCTAGAAAGGAGAGACAGTCATTCAATAAAATTGCTATGCTTTTGGATGAAGCCACGGGAGAAATGTTCTATTCAGAGAAATGGGAAAGGTGGTGGTCAATTTTTTCAGTACTCTCTACACGTCCGAGTTGATTGATGCGAGTTAGGGACGAGACTCCCCAATGTTTATGGAAGTTGAGCCGATAATGACGACTGATCAAAATCTGAATCTCATTGTGGTACCAACTAATAACGAAATTAAGGCAGCGGTCTTTGGTTTGAATCCCCACAAATGTCCAGGACCGGATGGGATATCCGGGGCATTCTATCAGGATAATTGAAGTGTTGTTGGTCTGGAGGTCTGTGCAATGATTAAAGACTTTATGCTCACAAGGTTTTTGGACAGCAGGATCAACTACACTAATATATGTCTCATTCCGAAGAGAAATAAGCCACAGAGAATAGGGGATTTTCGTCCCATCAGCCTCTGCAATTTCATCTACAATATAATCTTCAAACTCCTATCAATGAGATTAAAAGCACTAATACATCTCCTAATCTCGGAGAATCAAGCTGCTTTTGTGGAGGGACGCTTGATAACTGACAACATAATTATTACTCATGAATTCTTTCATGCTCTGAGAACAAATACATCAGTCTCCTCTGAGTTTATGGCAGTGAAAACGGACATGATGAAAGCGTTTGATCGGGTTGAGTGGCAGTTTGTGCAGGAGTCTCTTAGGGCAGTGGGTTTTGGCGAGGTTTGGATTAGCAGAGTGATGACATGCATAACGTCTGCCACCTTTGAGGTCCTGCTAAATGGAAGGTTGTATGGCAAAATAGCCCCTTCTAGAGGTTTAAGGCAAGGTGAACCCCTCTCGCCTTACATCTTCATATTATGTGCTGAAATGTTGGCCAAAGTCTCAAAATAGCTGAAAGAGAGAGACATATAGAAAGTGTTACAATTGTCATGTCCTGTCCCAAGGTCTTGCATTTGCTGTTTGTCGATGACTCGCTATTCTTCTGTAAGGCACAGAAGGAGGAAATGGAGTTGATCAAAGTAATCCTTGCTGACTATAGCGAGGCATCAGGCCAGAAAATTAATCTTGCAAAATCGAATATTACCTTTGGGAGCCTGGTAAGCAAAGAATTATGTGAGGAGATTATGGAGGTATCGGGCATTCACAATCATGGAGAAAACGGGATATATCTAGGCTTGCCAAAAATCTTCATAGGCTCTAAGATAGCGACTCTAAAAATTTTGGTGCACTATGTAGAATCACGGGTAAATTCCTGAAAGTCTAGATACCTTTCGACTGTAGGCAAGGAAACACTCATTAAAGTTGTTGTGAAAACTCTGCCAGCTTACGCAATGTCCTGTTTCCTATTACCGAAAGGGATTCGTGATTCTTTGTGCAAACTCATCGCTCGATTTTGGTGGAGAAATCAAGACACGGATGCAGGCATCCATTAGAAAGTCTGGTCGGATTTATGCAAACCAAAAAGCATGGGAGGATTAGGCTTGAGAGATCTTTTGGGTTTCAATCTAGCCCTGCTAGGGAAGCAAGTGGGGAGGCTGGCTAATGCTATGTCATGTCTTTTAGCTCGTACGCTGCAAGGGAGATATTATAAACGGGCATATATCCTTAACGCTAAGATAAGCACACGACCTTCTTTAGCTTGGAGGAGCATTCAACGGGCACAAGCGTTAATGAAAAGAGGAATGTTAAAGAATTTTGGCAATGGGGATCAGATCCGTTTATTAGAGGACCCATGGGTCGCCGATAGGCAGCCCAAACCTCCAATTTTAAAGGAAGGCGTCGACCTGAATCAAGTAACGCTAGCTTTCCTTAAAGAGCAAGGCTCAGACCAATGGAACCTGCATAATCTGGATGAGGTCTTCTCTGTCCAGGAATGCTATCAGATAACAAGTATAACTCCTAGCAAGCACAACCCGAAAGAACTGTTATCTTGGATGCATCAAGTAAATGGGAAGTATTATGTCAAATCAGGATATCGATTCTGGCATGAGCAAATCCGACGTGATAGCCCTACGGGTATGCACACTAACCCGAATCTTCAGCCCCTGTTCCAGGACATTTGGAATGTAAGGACCACACTAAAGATTCAACACCTACTATGGAAAATTCTGTCAAACTGCCTCGCCACAAGTGACAACCTGGGGAAAAGATCCTTGCTGCAACATGCTGAATGTCCAAGGTGTGGATATGAAGTTGAAGACAGAGACCATATATTCTTCTCTTGTCCTTTTGCCCGAGCAGTCTGGTCTTGCTCGCCAGCTTGGTTTCTATTTATCCCTGGAGAAGTAAGCTCAATTCTCTAACATGGCAACATGTATGTGGGAAACGAAAAAACATAATGGTCTCAACTTCTTATCGTGGATTATTTGGAGACTTTTGAAAGAAAGAAACAAATTCTTTTTTAAGGGACTAAGCTGCAGCCCGTTGGAATTATGTAACCGGGCTTTAGAAGAAGCAGAGGAGTGGAAGAGTACTTACGATGGAAATGCAACCTCTCTGCCGATGGCGATTCCATCTCGGGATAATTCCAACAGACCTGCCCCGATAACTACCATTCATCTCAGGTGGATTTCTCCGTTTCCAGGTACCTATACTTGCAATGTAGATGCTTCTTGAGGTGATGGAGCAACGAGTGTAGGTTGGGTAGTTAGAAACTGTGATGGTATGGTTAGGATGTTTGGGGCCAAAACCTTTCCACACTTACCATCAGCCTTACATGCGGAAGCTGCAGCATTATCGTGGGCATATAGGTGTCTGGAAAACATGTGATGGACGAATATATGTTTTCAATCGGATAGTAAGAATAGAAACATAAGTTTAGCACTTAAGGATCAGGTTCTCTGGCCGAGCTTAGCATCATACATTCAAGATATTAAGCAAGCTAATGCCAAAAACATGTCCTTCTCTTTTCAATTTATTTCAAGAAATGGAAATGATGTGGCATATTGTATTGTTAAATATGCTAGACAATGCTCTGTGTATTTTGCCACTATTGATAATTGAATCTCATGTTGGCTTAGATCAATAGTGGATCATTACTCTACCATGTACTTAGTTTAAAGTTTCAATGAAGTAATCGAATTGTGTTAAAAAAAAAAAAAAAAAAAAACTTACCGAAAACTTTCAGCTTCCAAGAAAGTGTACAGTACACGTAACATAAATGAGAAGGAGAAAGCTCCAACGTCTCTCTTTTTGTATTAAAAAATTTACGAAGAGTAAATGTCTTTTTTGTTCTGGTGGCTCATCTTCTATTAGGTCATAGTCGGCTACCGTAAGAAATTTTGATAATTGGCAAGAACAAACTCGACCCAAATGTCGCCTATCCCTCTTATCTTATTTGACATTTTAATACTTTAAGTTGGAGACATAGGCTTTCACAAAGAAAGAAAACTAAAATCATTACAAAGCCTGATTTTATTGAGGGTTAAAGAAAGAATTAAGACCAATGAACAGTTGAACATAAGAGGCTTTCGATGTAAAAAGATTTGTTATTTTTCTACAAAATCAACGACTTATTTAATGCTCGCATTTGTGAGTGAATCTCCAATGTCGCTTGGTGTGTAAGAAACTATAATATATATATGAAATATAAGAATAAATGTCATAGTGTGATGGGTTGGTCTCCTTCAAGCTCTGATATTACAATCAATGAGTCTGTCATTTCGAGGGAGAGAGGTTCTGTCTTTGGAACCGGATTAATTACCTGCAACAACAACAAAAGCCGAGTTCTGAGTTCTGTATGTTTATCAAGAAAAATAGGTTTATGTCTATTGCAGAGTAATAAAACAGTCACCTTTTTACCGCCTTTTATGTAGCCTATAGCGACTTCTCTCCTTAGCCAAGCTCGCTCTGAGAGCTCAGTGAATGAAGGGTTCTCGCTGTTTTTCATGTACAGCTGAATGTCCTGTGTGTCTCAAGCATACTCAAGCTTTTCAGACCACAATGATTCTAAAATTTGTAAAGGCAAAAGATTGAGAGAAGAGAGTGTTCTCTTTTTTTTTCTAACCTTTACGTATATCTCATCACCCTCTGCGTTTAGAATGTCCTTCCACACCTCGTTCAGTTCGCTGTTTTCAGCAACTGATTATAAAGAAAAGAGTAGTAGTTATTACTCGTGTCTGGATCGCGGTTAAAAAAGAAGAAACAAACACCAAAAGACGATATTTTAACCTTGTGCTGTTACAAGGCTCATCACTTCCTCTGCTGCTATAAGTGTTAGGGACGGCTTGATTTTGGTTATCTACATGGTTTTGCATTATGTTTCAGCAACTTAAATTAATTGACCCGTAGGGAAAAGAGATCAGAAAAATGACTCTCAGTACCTGTTTGCCAAGTTTTGAGTCAACGATTTCAGCGGCTAGATTTTGTACCTAGATACACAACAACAGTAAGATGGATTTCAGTAACTTCAATGTAATAGGCTGCAAAGAAAAGTCAGCACATTACCTTAACTCCAAGCTTGTTACAGATGCTTTCAGCGAGGAGAAGAGAGTAAGCGGATTGTTTGTCTGCTCTAGATGGATCTAAAAGACATCAAATCATTTGTCAGTGTTATCATTAATGCCAAATAAGGAATCAAGAAAATCTAATCGTGAATGCTTACCTCCAAGAAGCCAGTCTCGATCTGATATTACAAGGATGGTCAGAGGAATATCTTCGCCTTTCCTATATTTACTTTGCATATGCATGATAGTTTCTTTTAGTGTCTCGTAGTCCATAGGATTCCCAACCTGTAGAAGATTAATTGACATCAACAACCTAATACCTTTGAAGCTATCCTTGTTCATGCCACTGAAAAATGAAATTTACCCTATGCGAAACTTTGACATTCTTGATTTTCCCTGAACCTATACCATCGCTCACCCTACTTCTGTCCTCTAAGGGTACATCCGACAATATCTCCTGTGTAAAGAAAATCATTAGTAAGTCTCCTTCCCGTGAGAGCCAACCAGACAGAGATAGTGGTATTTGGGCGTACCAATGAACTGCCTGGCCCAAGATAGTTATCAAACTCCTCAACCATATGTACAACATCTCCGCGCCAACCAAGTAAGAGTATAGATTCTTTGGGTCCTTTGACCGAATCTGATCCCTGTGTAACACATAGAAATGAGAATCACAGAGGTCTCAATGTTTTTGAAAGCATTGTGGGGGTGGGACCAGTTGGGAGTCATACCTTTGATAAGGACTTACTAGGACGCATAATGATCTTCTTTAGCCGTGATCTTTTTTTCTCAAACACTTGCTTTCGAGTATCAGGCTCATCTACTTTAATGTTCTCAGTTTCCATGTCTGTATATAAAAGTTGTTTTTTTTTCCAATTGAGAGGTGCAATAAACAATACTTTGTCAGTTTCCATGAGTTTTTCGTCATCATTTGGGTGGAAATTTACTTTCCCGTCTCGCAAAAGGCCACATACCACAACCTGAAAGGAATACATTTAGAGGAAATGAAATTTAGTAACAAAGACCAAAAGGTAATAATACCAAGAACGAAAACACATGCTCACGAGATAGTGAATCTTACCTCCTTGAACCCCAGTCTTAACTGTCTATAACTCATCCCAGCTAGATTGGGGAAGCTGCAAAGATTAAATACATTTTCTGCAGCGAGTAGACTTGGAATTATTAGTCTTGAATATACAAAAACATGAAACAGAATTTTCAAATAGATAAAAGTAATGTTAAATGAAAGCACACCGTACTTGAGTAATTTAGTAGGTGCCTGTAGATCTTTATAAGGTCCTTTTGACGTGAGCATTGGACAAACAATTTGGACGTAACCATTTCAACCGGTTCCACTTTCAGTCCCGAAATTGACTTGAGAAGATCGTACGTACTAGGGCTTGATACCTGCATTCATTTCCAGAAGCAAAGAAAAGCGATAAATGATAAAGATCAGGCACTATAAACAGAAAACCATTACTGCACACAATCTTCAGCTACCTAATTTACCTCTACAATGGTTGGTATGGATTCCATTTTTGGTATGGGTTCAAGGGCTAATACAGAAAGAAGTGCGTCTGTATCAACTTCGTACCTGAAACATTTTTTTTACTTAATTGATCAAAAAGTACGGAGATTCCATATCTTTCGCAATTAAAATTCCAGTTTTCTGACAGGTTTCAGTACAGATTTCTTCTTTGTTCTCACTGAGAACCAAAGTGCATTAATTCAAGATAACTCCAAAATATCTCAACTCTAAAAGCCCCAAAACCCGAAATACTCCATACACATAACTCTGTTAACTACATCATATATATACCAACTCTTGAGCTAGCAATCATGACCATAGCCATATGTATTTTATAATGGCAAAAAGCTAACACGAACGAGCTACGACACTGCACAGTTCTACAACTCAGAACTTCTCAGTTTCCATAATAATCTACATCCAAAATTGAATGCCATTTTAGTTTCCTCTTCCCATATACTTTCAGAGACTTAAAAGTTTGCTTACCGATCACCTTTTGTTGGTAGTATGATAATGGCACGCGCCATACAGGCGGCAGCCCTCTCAAATGATTTCGTCATGTTAAGACTACAACTGCACTGGTAGAAAGCACGAAATCAGCACTATAGCAGCGTTTCGGGCTTACGTCAGACTAATCAGAAGCGTGTCAACCACTTTACCTCTTTGTAAGGATTTCAATATGATTAAAATCTCTAGAATACGCCTCAGCTATCTTATCCATCTGCTTTCTTGGAGTATCAGACATAAGCAGAAGTCTTTGCCTCCTGAAAGCATGTAACAAACAGAAGTAATCAGCCAAATCAACATATGCGGGTAATAAATTGTAAAATATATTTTGAGAGATCAAATTACCTAGCTGTGGCGGTACCTAATCGAACAGCATGTTCATGATAACTGTTAAGTTGCTTTAGTATGAAAGGCAGATGACTGTTTATTCCACAAATGATGATATGATCAGTTTCTAGGACTTGCATCTGTGCCCCTTCCCTCAGCCTTTGCATATTACTCTGCCCAGACAAAGCGATCAGGAACATGTACCATTTAACATTTCTCACCAGTAGTGTTTATCTGAAGAACTTACCCGAAATTGTTCGGTCATTGTGCTTAATAGCCGAGAGTAAAACAATATTCCCCAAATGGCTAGGACAAATCCAATGACTCTTTCAATGCGTGACTTTTGCTGCAGTTTTCAACAAACACAAGAAACTTTGTAGTTGCAAGAACTCCAGAGAACTATCATGAGGCTTGAAAGTTGTGACTGAAGGAAATGCTGACCTTCAGATGAGTAGAAGAAGAAATGAGGCATGCCCAGGCCTCCCAGAAACAGTCTTCTAAGGGTAGATTGTCTTTCCTTCACAACAAGAAGGCAATAGCAGTGCATATGAAGTTGTACTCATAAGAATGAAAACATGCAATGGTAAGGTGTATATGTTCATTAGGTTCTTTCATATAATTACATGACATATATGTTCCAGCTCTTTTTCTTTTCTACAGTTTCCTCATCAAACAAAAACCAAGAGTTGAGTTTTATCTTCCCATCTATAAAGGTTCACAAAAACTGAGCATATAATCACACGACGATCTTCAAAATGCATTACATATATAAGCTTTCTTAAATAAGCCAGGTTACCTTAATTGGGCAAAAAGGAATCCTCCGATTATAACAAACGATAAGCATGCTACCAGGAGCACCACAAGGAACCTACAAAAGCCACGGCAAGTGATCAGAACGGATGAGATCGTCACAAAGAAAAACAAAATTTAAAAATTCTATTCTCAAGCACAGTGACACTAGCAATAATACTCAGCAATAATCGGATACATATGGAGCAAATTTTTAATTATTAGGAGATCCCCAAACCCAAACTCATCTCCTCACTATTTATACAAAAAAGATTTTAGTCAGGAATCTACATTATTAAACATCGAGAATCATCCCAGCTATTCTGAGACTTCTCCATATTAAAAATCCAAGAATTCAAGTCACTTTTGTAGTTAGTAACATTTGTACATACAAACACCACGCAGGATTCTTCAATAATCTCACAGAAATAGAAGAAAAGCAAATAGCATCTTGATAAAGGATATGAGGTTTAGGGAAGACCTACGTTGCAATGTTCTTCTCAAGCTGAATATTGAACAGGTAAATAAACCTTGCAAAGTTCCATTTGATATCACTTAAAGAAGGAATGGACAGGTCCAACTTGAGAGGAGTAGGCTTATTTAGAGAGTTCGACGCACAAGCAAAAGGCAAGCCAGCAGCCCCCACCGAGTTCTGAATGAGACCGGGAAGCTCTTGCAGTATCTTTTGCACTACTCTGAACAATGCATACAGTGGAACGCATCCTAACACAAGCTTATATGGAAGACTCTGCAAGATAAAGAAGATTACTACATAAGCATATGGAGATTTCCATCTCGACAACTAAACAAGAAAGCAGACGCATTGAAGAAAAAAGTGACACCAATAAACACAAGAACAGTTGAGCTGATTTTGCACCGCACAGAACCAAAAACCAAAAGATAAACACATAACATCTGACATGGTTTGTTTAGATTCACCTTATGGAACCTGGAATTAAAATCCTTCAAAAAACGCAACTTGACAGTAGATGGCTCTGTCTCTCCTGTGCTTTGAGATTTTACTTTGAAGGTCCCTGTAGTATAAAGAAAACAAAAAGTAAGCCTAATTGAAGAAGAACAAGAACAAGGAGAAAATGCCAAACCCTCAAATAATTGAAAAAGAAAGATGCCCCAATCAATTCACAGAAGCTAATTGGTTTCTCAAAAAAAAAAATCAGAAACCTCACCTCGGAATCTAATAGACTCAACCCCACCTGAAGGTAGAAAGTGTAAACTCAATCTCCTGCAAATTGAAAATGAAACGTTTTCAGAATGAGCTTTGATTGAAGAAACAAATTTCTGCTATACATAAATCATTAAGAATATAAACAAAAAAAGATTCAATATGAACTAAACCCGAAAACCCAGATTCAAAGCTTCCTATAGAATTCCAATTTCTAATCAAAACCGCTGCATTGACAACAAAGGCACATGAAGCAGGTTCATCACACGAAGAAGAAGAAGAAGAAAATACAAAACACCAAAAACCTAAATGAAATCTTCGACAATTACAAAACTGTTTGTAATCTTATCTTATAGAAGCAAATTGTTGTCAGAAATTCGAAAAAAAAAAAAAAAAAAAAAAAACCTGTTAAAAGAAGCGAATCGATTGTGAGTCAGAGCTTGAGAAGGAAGAATCAGTGGCTTCCAGCTTAAGAACTGAACAGCCACCATTATCTATCCTTTCTTCTTCTTCTTCTCCTTCTCTTTGCTTTGATTTCGCTCTCTTTATTTATCTCCGCCTATATATATACATACATGTGAAAATGATTTGCATATTTTTCTTTCCGAGGGAAAATAAACTTACTTTTTTTAATTATTGATTTTTTTTTGTTTTCGATGATTTTTTGGAAAACATATAGATGAGAACACTTTTATGATCAAACGTCATAAACCGATTGTGTAAACCCCCAAGTCTTTCAATATGAACCACAAAAGAACATGTCGAAATTTCCAGTAAAACTTAAGGCCACTTTTTTAATCCACACACACAAAAGTTCTAATCTAAAATTTTTAATATTCCGAATTTCTAAATATATTTTCCCACAATACTGATTTAAAGCAGTTTTGAAAAACTCAATTGTACTGGAAAAAAAACATGAATCCTTTTTTTTGTTTTCCTTCGAAATCTGGTTGTTTCTTCTTCTCTTCTCATCCGAAATCGATATATCATCTTACCAGAAGAGTAGAGTTGTTTGATTTGTTGAAATTAAAAGCCGTCATAGTTATAATTTGATTGTAGAAGCTAGATTTGATACCATTTTGTAATTTCATTTGTAGAAGAGCAACATCTCTGATTCCAGCGGATCTTCAAGTTCACTTCGAACTAGAGTTGTTGGTGTGTCTACTATCTGTTGGTGTGGTGTTCGAATCGTTGTGAAGATTTTCAGAACTGACATTAATCCTTATCGGGGTTATTTTCGTTGTATTCATGCTTCTTCAGCTAAGATAATTTTTCGGAATCTATCATTGTTTATATGCTTGATTTGAGTTTAAATAAACTTTATTGTTACAGCTAATGGACGACAATCATGTTTTCAAATGGGTTGATGAGGCATTGTTAAATGAAATGGAGAAATTTAAATCCACAACCGTGACACATGAGCAAATGATAAGGGAAATGAGCTGGTTTTTTATGGTGCTGAGTATGAGAATATGGTGTTTGAGAAGGTAGAAGTTGTGTTAAGAGAAGTCATAGCAGGATTGAAGAAGAAGATGATTCTTGTAGTGTTTGGTTGTATGATCATAGTTGGCTTAGGAAAACTCATTTGATCATCTTGTATATGTGTTTGGTTTTGTTTGTTTGTGTTTGTTTGTTAAGGATTCTTGTAATGTGATAACAAAGAATCATGTTTATATGTTTGGTTAATGTCATGGTGTTTATTTGTTTCGGACATTGTTTTTGTAACAACAAAAAACAACAAACCTTATACATCATTCTTCAATGTTTTACAAAAACAACTAGGAACAAAAGACAACATACATTCTTAACCGTTTAGACAGTAGTTGATTAGGCTACAAAAGAAAACATGATACTAAACATTGTTCACAGATTAGATCTAGGATCGAAACAGTGAAAACTTAGATGATCAACTGCTTTCTTGTAAGTCTTTGGCTCTATTTCACAGTTTTAAGAGTTCATTTCTTCCAAACAAGTTTAGATTTGATTTGAGAAGCTTGAGATGGCCCCGCCTGAGAAGCTTGAGATGGTTGACAAGGCTGAAAAGCTTGAGATGTTTGACTCACTTCAAGTTTGACACTGGCAACAGTAGGTTTTGAAGGTTTTGCTTTCGCTTTAACGACAGTAGGTGGAACAGCTTTGCCTTTTGCTTTGGCGGTAGTATTTTGAGTCGTTTGAGGTTTGGCATTGGCTGGAGTAGGTTTAGAAGGCTTTGCTTTCTTTTTAGCGATAACAGGTTGAGAGGCAGAAGCTTTTTCTTTGCCTTTAGCATTGGCGGGAGGTTGAGAGACAGAAGCTTTGTCTTTGGCATTGGCGGGAGGTTGGGAGGCAGAAGCTTTGCATTTAGCTTTGGCGGGAGGTTGAGAGACAGAAGCTTTGCCTTTGGTTTTGGCAACAGAATGTTGAGAACATTGGGAAGCTTTGGTGGTAGTAGCAGCTTGAGAACTTTGAGAAGCATGATGTGTACAAGCTCCAACATCCTTAGCCATAACATCAAATAACAACATTACACTAAAAAGAAAGATAAACAAAAATATATCTTATTCTCTTGGTGAAATCGGCTATGTAGAGCTTCACCACGAATTCCACAATGCATTATCCTCCTTATTTTTGGTCTTTGAGTCTTCTTCGTCGGTGATTCGTGTTTTGGCTTCTTCCTCTTCTTGTCAAGCTTTTTATTGTGAGGATCCTCTTCATCATCACTCGCGGCAGGGAGTACATGCACTATAGGAGCATTCGTAGCTGGCCAGAAACAGATTCCTCTGATGGGCAACAATCCGTTTGTGTAGTTTTTCTTCTACATATATGTACTAAACCAATGGTAGACATACTCATCGGATTGCAGATTCTTCTTAAGAATCACTCCATAAGCATGCTCACAAGGTATTCCACAGATATCTCATTTTATACAACTGCAATGCCTTCTCTCTAAATTAACACGAAAAAGTTTATCATGTAAAGAAGATTCCCACAACCATTAGTGCTTTTGTTGACAGTACAGAGTGCGGTTTGTTCATGTTCAGCTGCAAAAAACTTGGCAACATACGGAGTACAACAACCTTCGTGACTATATGCCTTAACCAACCTTTCTGCAATTCTTACCATTGACATCTTTCTAATGGTTTCAAGCATTGGCATAAATGTCTTCTCTCTTGCTTTGACAATAGAAGAGTTAAACGACTCCACTGAATTGTTTTCAACATCTTTACAGAAATTTCCAAGTTTGTAAAAAGCTCTACACCACGTTTCCGGCTTTGTATTGAGCAGGTCGTTGTAGACACTCATATCAGTTTCTTTTATCCTCTCTAAATTCTGCCTATAATATGTTGAGTTATAACTCCAAGCTAAATTCCAAATGCAAAGCTTCATCCAAGCTTTTTTCCTATGAATCTTTTTGAGATTCCCATATATGTGTCTAACACAATGCATATGCTATATATTAGGCAACTCCCACAATGCAACCTTAATAATACCTTTTCAACGATCTGAAACCAAAATGTAGCCTTCTCCATCTCCTAGCTCTAGGTCAGCCTTTATATATTCCACAAACCACAACCAATTATATGTATTTTCAACTCTAATTACTGCTTATGCTACTGGATATATGACATTATTGTCATCCCTACCTAAAGCCATTAACAACTGACCTTTAGTTGTTGATCTTAAGAAGCTGCCATCAACTCCAATCAGTCGTCTACATGAGTCTTTTCAAGTGTTTCGCAGAACTTGAAAGCATACATAGAAACTGTTGAAGACATCTTCTCCAGCATTATTTTTATAGTGTTAATCTTCATTGTTGTTCTCTCATTCATTAACTCAAGCTCTGCCGCATAATCTCTAAGCCGGAAAGTTGCTCAGCATACTCTCTATTAATCCAACCAAGTGTCTTGTTCCTCGCAGCCTGACACTGAGGCTGTGACACATTAACCTTTTATCTCTCCTTCATAATTTTTATCATCTTCACCGGCATAAAGTAAAGAATCTTGTCAACAAACAACCTAGCTATTACAGGAACCTTAATCATTGTACACTCGCCATTAGAAACACAAGTATGAGTTTTTCGATAGATTCTAACTCGCCAAATTGGTGATTCTCTAGTTAATGCACAATATATCATCCACGAACAACCATCTTCTAAACATTTGAACTCAAGCTTAGTTTTATCTCACCTAGTTTGTTGAATGTTCATGTCGGTTCTTAGTGCGTAGTCGAGGACTGCCTCCTTAAATGATATACCATTGAGGAATTGCTGGTTGTCGTAAAGCTTTCCATTACTGCGTTTTATATATGGTCGGTACGCATCTCCATCGTCGTCGCTCTTGGGATATTTGTTGTGATGAATTGATGGTTCATCCGTGAAATTATTCACATCATCTTCCACTTGAAATTCATATCGCTCATTTGCTTCGGTGTCGGGTTCTTCAGGGCCCACTACTTCGTCTTCAACACTATGACTGCAAATTTGGGTTATTAAGGACAAGCGCCATGACTAACCAATTAGGACAACCAATTACACAGATTTTCTAGGGGAAATTAGGTTTTCAAACCCAGAAAATTATCAAACAAAAGAGGGAATTACGAATCAGGGGGATTGGAAATCTCTAGGGTTAAGTTTCGGGGAATTGTGAATTTTTGGGTTCGAAATAGGTTTCACGATTTGGTTTAGGATTTAATCGGGTTGTAATCGGGTCAAAACCTAGGTTTATTGGTTAAATGTTGGTTTAATCTGTTTTGCTATTGATTACGGTGGATCTGGTTTTGTTTAAACCAAAGGTTCGACTCAGTTTTGTTCTCTCAAGTTTTGAACTTTCGAATGCTGGAGAAATAGGTTTAG
Source organism: Streptanthus diversifolius (assembly GCA_039880935.1). Lineage (NCBI taxonomy): Eukaryota > Viridiplantae > Streptophyta > Magnoliopsida > Brassicales > Brassicaceae > Streptanthus > Streptanthus diversifolius. The sequence continues at coordinate 9,530,247 of JAXGFM010000012.1, read as the reverse complement.
AAATTTAGAATGTTTGGGGTTTTAGATTAAAACTTTTGTGTATGTAAGTTAAATAAACGTCCTTAAATTTGTGTGAATCTGATCATATACGTCATAAATGAATCATCTGCCCCCTCAGTTCAGAACAACGCGTATATATCACAGAAGAAAAAAGAAATGAAGTCTTTGTTAAATAAATATATATATATATATATATATATATATATATATGAGGAAATAGTTTATCCTCAAAAAAAAAAGATTAATCTTATCTTATGGATACAAAAAAAAGTTAATGTACTTTCTAAGATTTGTCGGTCAACTATTTAATCATCATTTTTTAATTGATTGTTACTTGTGGTCACCATCTCTTTTAATCAATTAATTATTGACTGTGCGTCTTTCATATTGAGTTAAACACTCGTATTATTACTCTTTAATTTATGGTACCAATATCTTATCAACAACTCGATATATACATTAATATTAAGCCTTTTAACAACAAAAAAACTCTATATATACAAATCTTGAATAAAATTGCAAAAATACATTAATAAAAAGTACCAATAAAATTGCAATGATAACGTTATGTAGCAACACACGAACAAAAATAAAGACGAATAAGGAATATTAATATAAATAAATAAAAGGTTGATATTTGTTATCTTGTTTAAATTAGGTACGAGATGGGATCTTAGAGGAAGAAGTGGAGAGAAGCACGTGGTTGCACCCAATGTGAATCTCAATGGAAACCTCTTTTTTTTTTGTTATCATTGACAATTCTATCACGCTTACATGTTTGGCTTCATCACTATCTTACTTGCTTTTTTGTGTTTTTCTTTCACTTACTTTTCTCGTTTTTAAATACGTAATGTATACGTATAACGAATTTGTACTGATAAACTAATATTTGATTCTTATTTTCATCGTTAAAATCTCATCCACAATATGAATCTCGAACGTCATTGGCTCCCAACATATCCTTCTTTTATATTTGAAGACAAAATAGTTCAAGCGCATTACATGTCAGAAACAAGAAAACTTAGCAAGATCACCGAAAATATTCCAAAAGTTGGCAAAAGAAACCTATCGTGACAAAGCTCTCTCCAGAGCTTCTTAATGAAAATGAAGAAATTGTAAAGCCATTAATAACATAAAGAATAGTAATATTTTTCATAACTATAAGCTAAGGACAATATGTTCTTGCACTAGAATATGAAAATGACTTATGAAATATTTCGATGAGGAGAATTAAAAAATAAAAAGAAAACATTTCTACATTTCTTAATAAAGCCTTTAACAAAGTTTACAGCACTTTCATGAATCTAAATCTCCAATGTTCTCGAAAAATGTTTATATGATTAGGAACAAGAAAAGACTCAATCAGTCCCTTTTTCATATTATCTGAAAACTCTTTTGTACAACTGATTTCATAAGGTGTTATACCTATCTAAACGTTTTCCAAATATATTTGCTGTATTTTTTTTTGTGGGGCAAATATAATTAATTCCATAAATTTATTGTTCTTTATATATTGTCGTCCTGATTTTAACAATTTGTATATTTTATGCTAGCAAAACACAGATTAGTCAGTAGTTCCTTAAAATAAACTAATATGACTTATTTGTGAATTAAAATATAATATATGTAATTAAGAATGCCGATAAAGTTGATCTAAGATATATAGTCATTTTCATAATTCTTCCTTTTTGTAATACACCATATTTGTTTTCGACATGTGACATCTAAATTTTGAAGTGGACTCCCACGTGGGCACAAACGCTAGATTCTGAAATTCCTTTGGTTGTTACTGTATAAAAAGACCCCAAAACATTAGGGGATGCTAGGAAGGATTCAAAAAGCACTAAAAAAAGTTCTTGTACATTATTTATTTTAAATATTTGCATCAATCATAAATGATGTAAGAAATTATACATCATTTAAATAAATAAAAATTGAAAATGGTGATGCAAATAATTTGGATCACTTTATTAATAACTGATATAAGTATTTAAAATATATATCAATTATTGTAATCGATGTCAATATATGCTAATTATGAAAAAATGATTTTAAATTTTATATCAATTATTATAAATAATTTTAATATTTATTATATTTATAAAAACTGATGATATATATTTATATTAATTTTATAATTGATGTTACAATTACATCAGTTTTAAGTAATTGAATACTCTCATTCTTTATCAACCTGACCTAAATTATTATCAATCTCTATCGGTTAAGGGTAATAGAATTTATCTGTTTGGATTAAGATAATATCTATAAATTCTTAAAACTATTCTAATTATTTAATATTTCATAAAATTATTCATAAAATTTTAAAACTATCCAAAATTTTCTGTAAATTATCTAAAATTTCAATTTTTTATTAGGTTAAAATTATTTGTAACTGTTTATTCGCATAATGATTTTATCCATGAAGCTTGCATGTGTGGGAAACTTTTTTAACTATCTAACCACTTGTTAAGGTTAAAATCCACAAATTCAAAATCAATGACTAAAAATGAGTCATTATAGGAATTAGTCAAATTTCTAAATTTAGATGTTGCAGCCCAAAAAAACAAAAACGAAGATCAGGACGAACCGGGATACAAACTGGCCAAACCGATCAGAGCTAAACGGCTTGTCCGGCAATCAAACCGGCCCTAGCTGTAGCGGCTCGATCTAAAGATAGAACAGCTCGGCCGACCATCTTTCTAGTTCTAACTGTGATAAAGAAATCAAGAGTTTCAAACCTATCTTTTATTATTAGTCAATTAATCAAAAACTATTTGTACTATATACGATCATAAGCTTTATTATGTCCATTTTGATTGATATATAAGTCTTTGAAACTCTATTCCTTGATTATAGAAAGTGTTATTAATGCATGTGCAATTAGGATGTCATCAGTTATGACACGACCAAAAATGAAAGCTGCTTGGGATTCTGAAACAATTTTATCCAAAAATCTCTTTTAATATAATAGACTAACCAGAATTTTTGAAATGATCGTATAAAGTACAGTGCATAAGCCACTAGATCAATATTCTGAAAGAGTTGCAGGTTTATCAAATTTTGGGATCATACATATGTTGGTATGATTAGTTCCTCTTCTCAATTGTGATGTTGCAAAGAAGTCTGTAACCTCTTTAGAAACATTAGAACCAATGATATTCCTACAAGTTTGACAAAAACGTGCAACTAAACCATTGAGTGTAGGAGCTTTGTCTGAGCAAATGGAATTGATTGCTTCTGTTATTTTATCATATGTAATTTCACGAGTTAGAGATTCATTTATTTCAGTCATGACAGTTGGCTGAAAATCTGAGAATATTTTTGAATTGGCTATGTAGTGGTTATTTGTATGGATTTTGGTGTAAAAGTCTTCTGCTTTTATTCAAAATCTCCTTATACTCCTTCGTATTTATGTTTCTGAAAAATGTTGTCCTAGTGCAGGCTTGAATTTATTTTATTTTATTTGTATTCTGATCATCTTCTGCTAACCAAAAGTTTTCATTCTTTAGTTTCCAATATGTTTCTTCATCACAATAAGCTTGTGCTCATGTTACTTGAATTCCAACCTCCTTGTACATAGTTTTTAAAATCTTTATCTGTAGTAGTTTTTTGTCAAAATTAAAACATCTCTTTTTGTATTCTTTGTATAAGCAATCCTTGTTACTACTTTTTTCACGTATTTATTTCAGTCACAAATGTTATTACTAATATATAATAAATTAGTTACATTCCAACACAAGTAAACTTTATTATAAAATGGATACTATATAAAATTTTATTGGATATTATTTTTTATAAAAAGTTATTTATATATTTATATCTAAATTTTAATATTAAAAAGTACAATGATAATCAGAATTGAGAATTTAAATCGCTATAGTACAATGGTAATTAATTTCACCATTTTCAATGAAACTGCATAACTAAATAATTCGACTTGACATTACATATAGGTAAAATTGTATCATAATCCAAGAGATATGTTGAATAAAAACATTGTATCATAATCTTTATACTTATTATGATGGTATTTCCAATCAAAACACCAAATTTAGTGTTCTACCAAATTTGGTGTTAAAGTGTCTCATTTTTTTCCATCTCCAACCACAACACTTAAATATAACACTAAAAACAATATTTTATTATTATATTATTAAAAAAATTATAGTTTTGATAAATACTAAATATTTTTATTACTAACTAATTTTAAATTAATGACTTGATCATAATTATATATTATAAATAATAAAAACAAATTAAATTGTAATAATTCTCTAATTATATTTATCTGATTTTAATTTTTGTAATTTTATGGTTTCAATTTTTTAAATGAAATTTTGTAGTATGTAGTTTAATTAACTTGCATATTAATCTATCGATGTTTTAAACAATAATATTTTATATTAATTAAAATTAAAAGGCAAAAAAATAATTTAATCACATTGCTAACTAATTACATTTTATAAGATAATCTAGTATAATTAAACAAATTATTTTTTTACAAAATCTTATTAAACCAAAAATATAATGTTTAAAATTTTAGTATCGTTACAGTGTTAATGTTTTATACCAAATATAGTGTGATACTATAGCAAAACACTAAAACACACAAAAATGGTGTTGATTTTAGTGTTGGGTTGGAGATGTATTGACACTATATTTGGTGTTTTAGAGTTGGGTTGAAGGTGGCTTGAAAGTACATATCAAGTCATTTCCATCACAAATTTTTAATCACTCTTAACATAGAACCAAAAACTATGAATCCATCGATCAACTTTAGAATCCATTTGAAAATTATGACCGTTGAATTTATTATTGCCATTTTAAAAAGATACTGATTGCAAAATTGCATTATCCCTCCGACAAAACTCCATGGTATATGCAACATATAGAACTACGACGAACAATTATCAAAACATCTGAATATTTAAATTTGATTTGTAGGATTGTCTTTGAGTTAAGGGAAAATAAAATTAGTTTTTTCTAAATAGACCAACCCTTGAAACACTCTACATTATGTTTCATGTTTAAAGTGGATAACAAACCGAAGCCCAAGTGAAGCAGAATCTAAGTAGTTGGTTGTATGGTCTATAAAACCTAAGAGATTCTAGTGTATACCAGGCATCAGATCCCAGCGAGATTAGGGCTCCAAGTCAGGAGCTTGAATTCATAAAAATTTTGCTTTCTTTAGGTTTTATTAGTTACCAGTAAATCATGCAAACATATAAACAAAGAAACAAGAAACAAACACTACAAGAGGACATTCTAGACAGTGTTTGAGGGGACTAATAAAGCACAGAAATAATTAACTAAGGAAAAATAACAATCTACATTATACACATAGTAAGACGTCTCATTTCATCAATTATAAACAGTTTCCATCAAAAGTCATAATTTTTTATGAGAATCAACATCTTATCTTGTGGCTATATCATCCTTCTCAACGGTGAAATCCCAGACATCACCATACTTGTCATTAAAATCCCAGATGCTCATTGTGTTGTAGTCATTAATGAGCTTGTCACGAGCTCCTCTCTCCATTTTGTAAATCTGAGGCTCGAAATTGTGTGGCTTGTCTGGTTTATCCATCTCTATTATACAGAACACTATGGTAAACAAAGCCGCACCTATGAACAAGTACTCACCCTGCAACACACAAACACTAATGATTCTTCTTCTCTAGTACGTTCGCCAATATAGAAAAAAAGAATAAAAAAAAAACAGAAGCTGTAATTTGTGAAACTTACCTTTTTAAAGCAAAAAAGAGTCTTCACTAACAACCAAACCCTTGAAGTTAAATCTAGAGTTCACTAACTTCTCTTTAACCAACTCACAACATATATGATCTAGTTTTAGTCCTAGGCTAGTTATAGCAGACCTACGTAGCTAGGACATTAGCTGCTGATACTTTTTCAAGTTGACCCACCGTATCTTAGCTTTTATCAGTTTGGTCGGAATAGCTCAGAGTTGTAATGAAAATTTATGAAAGAAAGCAAAGAGTTTTGAAGTTACCGGAGCATCAAAATACATTCCAGCAGCTATAGCAGGAAGAAAGATCCAAGAGATTAAACCTGCAAATATAAATAAATAAATAAAACAGCGAGTTTCAATCAAATCTTAAGACAAAACATTGACTTTATGAAGAAGCACCAAAAAAAATGTAATTAAATAAATAGACCTTGAAATCCAGATGGAGGATCAACAGCAGCAATATCATCTGCAATTGCTCCCCAAAATGTTCCTGAATGAATAAAAACACATTCAAAACGATTAAATGAAACAAAAATCGAAACAACAAAGAAACAAAAATCAAAGGACTAAAACAACAAAAAAATCAACCCTTTTCAACTTCTCCTTCGTAGTAAGTATGAGCTCCATCGTAATATCCATACTTGAAGTCCTCCTGTAACCAAATCATTAACCAAATCAAGAAACGAAACACCCCTTAAAGAACAAACATTCAAATTCATAATCAAATCTTACCATTGCAACGCTGTTAAGCTCGAATTGACCAATGGGATCTTCGTTGATATCTGGTTCAATCTGCGACAATCCAGCCGCCGAGACCAGCTTTGCTAACTTCAATCTCCGGCATGAGGAGGAATTGACGCATTTTACGACGTTGGGAGAGAAACCGGCGGTCTGATCGATGATCTTTGGGATCGGTTTGGGAGAGAGAATCGTGACCGTTGAATTAATCGTTGCCATTTTTTTTCTTTTTTCCTTTATCTTCTTCTCTCTGTTCTCCTTTGCTGTGTCTCTCAGAGTTTTTGAGCCATAAGAAAAAAAAAATGAAAAATCCCCCGCTTCTTTTTTTTTTTTTCTAGCGAAATAGATTAATTGTTACTGACTGTTATATTATTCAAGTGACAAACAAATCCACAAACGCCACGTCAGATGTAACCGTTTCACTTGGAACTTGGAAGACTGTTGTACTCATTTTATTAGTTTAACACTATATGTATCTGTTGGGTCAGATTTTGGCTCGTTGGTCCAAATTTATGTGATGATCACTTAATTACTAAATTCAAAGATAAGATCTATCATTCAGAACTGCTTTCATTGTTTGACTAACTAAACTAAGTTTAATGAATAATAAATTATATTATGGATGTTTGTCATTCAAATTCAAATGTTGTTGTTTCTGGTTACAGGTTTAATTGTGGTTTTGCCTGATTTAATCAGATTGTGCATCGGTTACGTAAAAACTTATTTTGTAAAAACTTATTTTGTAAAAACTTATTTTGTACCATCTTCTACCTATAAAAGGTCGAGCTTAGAAACAGAGTCTGTTGATCCGTTTTTCATTTCCGTTCACTAAGATTAGAGGTTGTTAATCTTGTAAGTGAGTTAGTTACTGAGTCAAACGGTGTAACTCAGAAGCTCGGCTTAGAGCTTGTATTAAAGAAGTTTGGTGAAAGCCAAACCCCGGAGAGTATAGCGGCTTACCGGTTTTGGAAGTGCGGTGAACTCCAGGTAAACAAGTCGCGTGTGTTCTATCTTTCTTTCTTTCCATTTCTAGTTGTGATTCTTAAGCTCGGAGATAAAGAGAGAAAAGAAATTCTAACAAATTGGTATCAGAGCGGGGCTAAAGAAAGAATCGGAAGATGATTTAATCAAGATAAATCGGAAGGATGGCGACTACTAAGGTGGATATTGAGAAGTTCGACGGAGATGGGGATTTCTCAATGTGGAAGCGAAGAATGTACGCATATCTAAGCGTATCGGGACTCAAAGATGTTCTTGTTTCGAAGGCCTTATCATCAGATTCAGATGATGAAAAGGGAGAAGTTAAAGATCCCGAGAAGATCAAAAGGAAACTCGAGGAGGATGAAGCAAGGCTTGAGCGATGTGACAAAGCAAAAAATACGATATTCTTGAGCGTGGGAGATCATGTTCTCAGAAAAATTGAAAAAATGTGAAACCGCTGCAGAAACCTGGGCACTCCTTGAAGCTTTGTATATGCCAAAGACTCTTCCAAATAGAGTACATGCACAGCTTGAACTATACAGATTCAGAATGAAAGACCATCGAACCGTGAACGAAAACATAGATGACTTTCTTAAGATCGTCCGAGAATTAAGTCACTTAAGCATAGTTGTACCAGAGGAAGTTCAAGCCGTATTAGTTCTAAATGCTCTGCCTCAACGATATGATCATCTCAAAGAAACGTTGAATTATAGCCGGAATGTACTCAAGCTAGAAGATGTTGCAAATGCTGCTAGATCCAAAGAAAAGGAAAGCAAGAACCATCTGAATACAAGGGGAATTTCAGAAGGATACTACGCAAGGGGAAGATCTGAATCTCGAAATCCAAATTTCAAAAACCGCAATAACAACAGATCAAGATCAAAGTCTATTGAGAGGAAGAAAGTGTGTTGGGTTTGTGGTAAAAAGGGTCATTACAAAAGAAAGTGCTACAAATGGCTAGACAGGAATAAAGGGAAGTTCCAATCACATGAGAAAGGAGAAGCTTCAGTTGCTAGAGACGATGTACAGGACTTAGCCAGCCTACTCGCATTTGAGGTAAACCTGTCTCAATCAAGTATAGATAAAGATGAATAGGTACTTGACTCTGGATGCTCATTTCATATGACATCACGAAAGGAGATTTTCTTGGAACTAAATGAAGTAACGACAGGAAGAGTGAGAGTAGCAAATAATTCATATCTTGAAGTTAAAGGAATATGCTCAGTAAGATTCAAGAACCTTGATGGTACAACATTTCTTTTAAGTGAAGTGAGATATATGCATGAAATAGGCATAAATCTTATCTCACTAGGATTGCTAGAAGCTAAAGGATGCGACTTCAAAGGGTCCAAAGGCACACTTAAGATAGTGAAAGGTTGCTCTGTGATTATGAAAGGACACAAGAAAGGAAATGACACCCTTTATATACTACAAGCTCAAGAAATTGTTACAGGGACCTGCAATAGTGCAGAAAAGAAGAACGAGGACCTATTAGAACAAGATTACACAAAGCTCTAGCATAGTCGGATGGGGCACGCTGGCTATAAAGTTCTTAACATGCTTGCTAAGAAGGGATGTATTGACAAAGAAAGGTTAAAGGACAACATATTCTGTGAAGATTGCATCATAAGAAAGACTCAACGATTGAGCTTTGAAGAGGCGAAGCATGTCACAAGAGCCAAACTCGACTATGTTCACTCTGACTTGTCGGGTTCACCAAACGTGCCTCCAAGCTTAGGGAAGTGTCAATATTTCATCACATTCATTGACGACTGGTCACACAAAGCATGGATATATTTCCTAAATACGAAAGATGAAGCTTTCGGGAAATTTGTGTAATGGAAACGTATGGTTGAAACCCAATCAGAGAGGAAAGTTAAAAGAATGAGAACAGACAATGGCTTGGAATTCTGCAACCAGAGGTTTGATCAACTATGCAAGACAGAAGGTGTGGTCAGACATAAAACATGTTCATACACATCCCAGCAAAACGGTGTGGCAGAATGATTAAACCGCACTATCATGAAAGTGGTTTTGGAAAAGAATTATGGGCTGAAGCTGCTGCGACTGTAGTTCATCTCATTAATTGCTCTCCAACTTCAGCAATAGACTTCAAAATACCAGAGGAAAGATGGACGTCTACAACTCCAAGCCTGAATAACCTTAGAAGGTTCAGTTGTCTAACCTATGTTCATATTAATGAAGGCAAGCTAAGTCCTCGAGCAAAGAAATGTTTCTTCACTGGTTATCCAGAAGGGATCAAGGGTTCAAGATATGGCTACCAGATGAAAACAAATGTGTTGTGAGTCGCAATTTGATTTTCAGAGAACTAACCCAGTTTAAGGATTTAACCTTAAAAGAAGACACAGATATGGAAAGCAAAACCATAACAAACAACACATCTGTTAGCTATGACATCCAAGGAGATACTACAAATGAAGACAGTTATATTCAAGGTGGAGAAGTCACAGACGATGACAAAGATAGTGAAACTGATCACTTTGGCAATACTACTGCAGGTGAAAGCAGAGAAGATTTGAGTGATTATCAACTAGCTCGTGACAGAGAACGTAGAATCACTAAAGCTCCAATCAGGTTAGATGACTACAAAGTGTATCCAGAAGACGATGATATTGTTGGATATGCATACTTGATGCTAGAATATGCAGGAAGATCTGAGCCCAAAGACTTCAATGAAGCTCTAGAGGATCCAAATAAGGATCTTTGGCTCGATGCTACGAATGAGGAAATGACCTCTCTAAAGAAGAATTTCACATGGGTTCTGGTAGACCTTGTAAAAGGACAAAAGGTCATTGGATGTAGATGGATATTCAAACGAAAGGCGAGAATAACTGATGTAGAACCTCCAAGATTCAAAGTCAGACTCGTGGCTAAAGGTTATTCACAAAAGGAGGGTGTCGATTATCAAGAGATATTCTCACCAGTTGTCAAACATGTTTTTATTAGATTTATTTTGTCTGCAGTTACTCATCATAACTTGGAACTCGAACAGATGGATGTGAAGACCGCCCTTCTTCATGGAACTTTAGATGTAATGATTTATATGGAGCAACCAGAGGGGTATGTTGACAAGAAACATCCAAGGAAAGTGTGCATGCTTAAAATATCTCTATACGGACTCAAACAGTCTCCAAGACTTTGGAACCTGAGATTTCATGAATTCATGATCAAACACGAGTAATCAAGGAGTGAATACGACATGTGCGTCTACTACAGAGAAATGAAACCTTGTATATACATCTATCTCTTGCTATATGTAGATGATATGTTGATTGCCTCAGTAGATATGAATTATATAAAGGAACTGAAAGAACTCTTGAGTAAAGATTTTGAAATGAAGGACTTAGGAGCAGCTAAGAAAATACTCGGAATGGAGATTACTAGGAACAGGGATAAAGGAGAGTTAACACTCTCTCAAGAAGGTTATCTACAAAAGGTATTAGGGAATTTTGGGTTAGATGCAGCTAAGAGAGTCTTAACACCTCTAGGTACACACTTTCACCTTCGTTCTGCAACAGAAAAGGAAATAGCAGAACAAAGCCACAAGATGAAAACAGTCCCATATCAAAGTGCTGTTGGGAGCTTGATGTATGTTATGATAAGAACAAAGCCTGATCTTGCATACGCAGTTAGGATGGTTTGCAGGTTTATGAGCAGACCTCTCAAGGAATATTGGTTGGCGGTCAAATGGATAATGCGTTATATTCGGCAAACAAGTGGTATCAAGTTGTGCTACACCAACAAAGACGATTTTGAGATTGAAGGATTTTGTGACTCTGATTATGCAGCAGATTTGGACAAGAGGAGATCGATTACAGGTTTGGTTTTTACCGCAGGAGGCAATGTGATCAGTTAGAAGTCTAATCTGCAGAAATTCACTGCTCTCTCAACCACGGAAGCCGAATACATAGCTTTAACAGAGGCATCGAAATAAGCAGTATGGCTCAAAGGTTTTATGAATGAGATCAGATTCAAACAAGAAGCAGTTACCATCCACTGTGACTCTCAAAGTAATATTGCACTAGCTAAGAATGCAGTGTTTCACGAACGCACCAAGCATATGGCTGTGAAGTATCACTTCATTCGTGATTTAATCAGGCTTGAGTTTGTGAAAGTTGTGAAGATTGCCTCGGAATACAACCCAGCAGACATGTTAACGAAGGTTCTACCAGTAGGTAAGTTTAGGGAAGCTCTCACTTTCCTTGGAATCAGGCAGAGGTAAGAAAGCTAAGGGCAAAAGTAAATTATAAAAGGCTATGTGGGTTTACTTAGGATGATATCATTTGATGTCTAAGGAAGCAGGTACTAAGAATGATCGTACTTGGAAAATTCGATCGAAAGTTGAGTTACAGTCGGACAAATAGCTGGAATTTGCGGCGAGGTGGAGTTTTATGGATGTTTGCCGCTCAAATTCAAATGTTGTTGTTTCTGGTTACAGGTTTAATTGTGGTTTTGCCCGGTTTAATCAGATTGTGCATCGGTTACGTGAAAACTTATTTTGTACCATGACCCGGTTTATGCTCGTCTTCTACGTATAAAAGGTCGAGCTCAGAGTCTGTTGATCCGTTTTTCATTTCTGTTCACTAAGATTAGAGGTTGTTAATAGTGAGTTAGTTACTGAGTCAAACGGTGTAACTCAGAAGCTCGACTTAGAGCTTGTATTAAAGAAGTTTGGTGAAAGCCAAACCCCGAAGAGTATAGCGGCTTACCGGTTTTGGAAATGCGGTGAACTCCGGATAAACAAGTCGCGTGTGTTCTATCTTTCTTTCTTTCGATTTCTAGTTGTGATTCTTAAGCTCAATTAAATTCAATTATCGATCACAATCAAAGTGTATCGGAGATAAAGAGAGAAAATAAATTCTAACATATATTATTGTTTTTAATATATATTAATGTAAACAAATTTCATTCAAATATACTTTTTATATATTTATAGGGAAAACGGCCAAAAAAACCATGAATTTACCAAAATAAGCCAAAAATCCTCCAACTTTCAATTGAGCCATTTAAACTTGAATTTAAGTTGTAACGGTCAATTTAAACATGAATTTAAGTTGACCATACCATTTTAGCCCTCAAAAAGTCAACCGTTAAAAATGGTTAACGGCCGTTAAAATCGAAACGACGTCGTTTTATTAATCTAGTTTTTTTGGCGTAATCAAGATAAATGTATGTTTAAATTGGACATTAAAAAAAATTATGATTTAAATGGCGTAAACTGAAACTTGGTGATTTTTTTGGCTTCGTTTGGAAAGTTCGTGGTTTTTTTGGCAAAAAAAAAATATGATTCAAAAATCCATGGTCTGAGGTTGTTTGGGGTCCCGTTCGGATTCGGGGTCCCGTTCGGAGTCCTGTTCGGATTCGGTTTGGGTCTCAGACCAAAAAACAACAATCTAAGGCCGATTATAAACCAAATTTAAATATATATTTAAATTACCAAATTTAAGTACTTTGGTTTGGAATCGAATCCGAACCGAATCCAAATAGTATTTCGATCCAAAATAAGACTTAAATTGTGTTACCAAAATCATGCCCGAAAATTCGAAAAACCCGAACCGAATCCGAACGGGACCTTGAACGCCAACCCATACCAAAAGACCTCATACTAAATAAACAAAATTTGTATTTATCATGAATTTTTTTTTTGAGACCTCATACACATGAATTTGTTTTTGAGATTTATTCTGAACCAATCGACGATATTATATATTTGCATTTATTTGGTGTCGTTAAGTTGATTACTGGGGTCAATAAAATTGTTTTAACCAAATGAACCGGGTTCAATATATTGGTTTTGTCCAAATAAATGCAAATTTATAATATCGTCGATTAGGTCAGAATAGATCTCAAAAACAAATTCATGTGTATGAGGTCTTAGACCGTTGTTTTATAAACATACATTTAAGTTTGATTTAGAATCGACCCCATACCGTTGTTTCTTTTTCTACGACCCGAACCGAAAGTACGAAAAACCCGAACGGGACTCCGGACGAGACCCGTAATCTGAACCCCAAACGACCTCATGCCATGGTTTTTTGAATCATTATTTTTTTGGCCAAAAAAACCACGAACTTTCCAAAAGAAGCAAAAAAAATCACTAAGTTTCAGTTTGCGCCATTTAAATCATAATTTTGTTATAAATGTCCAATTTAAACATATATTTATCTTGATTACGCCAAAAAAACTAAATTAATAAAACGACGTCGTTTCAATTTTAACGGTCGTTAACCATTTTTAACGATTGACTTTTTTGAGGGTTAAAATGGTGTGGTCAATTTAAATTCATGTTTAAATTGGTCATTTTCAAAAAATTAAAGGTTTAAATGGCTCAATTGAAAGTTGGAGATTTTTTTGGCTTATTTTAGTAAGTTCATGGGTTTTTTTGGCTGTTTTCCCTATATTTATATTTTAGTAATTGTTTACAAAATATAATTATTCATAGATTGTCGGAATCATGTGACACAATTTGGCAACCTTTGAAATTCATGACACATATCTATGTTTGAAGTTCGAACTCAGCAACCTTTAATGTTATAAGAGATATTAAAGTCATTAGACTATATTAACAAAAAATAAAATATTCATAGATTAATCGGATGAACAAACAAAAACAAACAAAAATCACTGAAGAATGAATTAAAGTAACGCAATTTTTTTTTTGTTAAATCATAGTACATCATAAAGAGAACTAGTTGGACTTGCTTTGGTCGGTTTAGTTGTATGTATGAACAAGGTCAAGTGACTTCATTAATTAAAGGGACAATTATATTAGAATCATAAACTAATGATTCCCAACTAATTAATTAAGGTGGGAGTGGTTGGGCGTTTATCTAAATTAAATGCGGCTTTTATTTTTATTGGTCGTTACCAAGTCATCATGTAGGCTACAATATAATAAACTAACTTCTATGTGATTTACTAATACTAGCATTTTATCTCAACTACATGGAATCAAATCTTACCCAAAATTTAATTACAACAAGTATAAACTAAGATTTGGGTTTACATGGGTGGATTGTCACTAACAATTTAGTTATAGAAATTGTATAACTAATAAAAAAAGTCAGCCGTAGTTTCATCGAAAAATATTAATTACGTATTAAAATAGGGAGTACTGCGGTTAGGTATATTGGTTATCCACTGATCTTCTTAATTTTCCTAATTTATCCATCGAAGAAAATATCCACAATGAAAGTTAGAATTCGATTTAGTAATGTAAAGTTACATTACACCGACCTTCTTTTTTTTTTTTTTTTGGATTTCTTAACACCAACATAAGTATAAGCATATATAAATTATAATACAAAACATCCAAAATAGTGTCTAACAATGTCAAAATATATTTGATATCCATCTTTAAAACCTGAAATCAATTTACTAGCTCATTTTGTTTACTGTATTATTCATAGAAAATTGAACCATAATTGCTTTGGAAATTTATGTAGATATGACTATTAGTAAGTTAACTAAGTATTGGAACCTAATAACTTTCACTTGAAAAATAAGTTGTTTTGTAGATTTAATCCAAAAATCGATTCTTCTCAAATGTGAGATTATTTAATCATTTCATTTTGCTAGTTAAAATGATAACATGCTTAAATTCAGAGAATTTGGTGGTTACTCAACAACTACATTCACCCTATAAAAATTAAAATTAATGCAATGTTAAAAGTGTGTGATATTTTTTAATTATCAAAAGGAAAACTAAAAGTTAACTAAAGATGCAGTAAAATCATATCTCGTATTCAAACATGCTTTTCTACCTAAATATATTTAAGATTTTATAATTAAGAATGACTTAAACCAGCAGTGTTGTAAAACTAATGGAGAAGCAAGAGTTTGTGAGTGGTTTCTTCCTGAAATTATTTCGTTTGGTAGGAATTTAATTAGGCAATTAATGAACTTGTTCTCTTTTTAATTTAATACATATATTTGGATGATTTACCACACAAACTCTTCCCAAATTTGTATGTTGACACATGACACATGCCAAACTGATAAAACGATCAATTCAAAACTTCTTACATTCACACGCATGTGTTTAATTTATACGTGAATATATCGATTGGACTCTAGTTCGATTTATAAGATAATTAAGATTACTAAGTACACATGAAATCGTAGGTGGGCAATTCATAATTAAGTTAATGTTTTCTATATTTCCTAGTCACTAAGCATCTATGTAACACTTTCACAATCTTAATTTGACACAATAATCTTTTTCTTTTTGATAATGACACAATGAATGATCTATGTGTAGTATCGCAAAGTCAATTATCTTTTATTTTATAATATCACACTAGTGAAAACAGTAAAGTCGTAAACCTTTGGTTCGGTCAAGTTTGGATTAGACCTTTTGTTGAAGTTCAAATAGTTTTTTTTTTACGGCAATGGTGTTTAGTTTGACTTGATTCGTTCAGTCAAGAAACTCAAGTTTGGATTAGTTCCTGACGAGGTTCAATGTTATTAAAGTATTTCATTCATAGTAACTAAAGAATTCTTGATAAAGGAAATAATTGTACTTAATTTGCTATATATATATATATATATGTTTGAATTAAAAATCAAAATCGTTGACTCGTTGATCCGTACGACTATCCAACAATCTTTATAATAAATCGAATTTTGTCAATTTTTTTATATTAAATTAACTTAATAAAATTTTGAAGAAATTCTGAATTAGAACTTCATAAATTTTAGAGATAACTACTATTATACCAGATAATTACAATTTGGTCACTTTTAAAACACTAAGAAAAGATATGATCCCTCATGAGGTAATAAACAAAAAAAAAATAAAGACCAAAAAAACTAAAACATAAGAGGTAGGCGATGACGTAATGGAAAGTTCAAAAGAGAAATAAATTAGAGTGTGTCTGGGTGTCCCTGATTGATAAACTCATGTCATGTGCTTCTCCATAAAGACCATATACACTTAACATTTCAAGTTGTCACCAAAACTTTCTCGGTTTATTTTTACAAATTACATTTTCTCCCCATTGTACCCTTTTGATTTGATCCCCAGTCTGATACATCCGATCCGACAAACCAACCGAGAGCCAATTAATACACTTTACTTGTGTGTTATGGAGCTGGTCTTCGAATCCTCGTAATATATGGTAGGTTACAAAAATCAAAACTGACACGTAATAACAAAAACTAAAGATGTTATTTTCGTGGAGTAAACACTATTAATGGTTGTGAGCTGTCTACATATATAGTCAAATATACTCTAAAAGCAATCGTGTAAGTAACTAAACTCGGATAAATCTCGCAACCAACCACCAATCTCATCTGAGATATTAATGTGATGCGTATTTTGAACTAGGTTAAATTGTAACTAAGAACTAAATCATTTTTTTTAGATCTATAGAAATACATAAACTAATCTTTAGGAGAGTTTATAGTTAACGGATAGATCCTATCTCCATGTATACAAATATGTCTAAGATAAAGGTCTAAAATAAATAGGTATCCAAAGTAATATATTTTTAGTTTCATGCAGTAGATGAATCAAACTTGAAGCGTGTTGGAGCTTCTGTCTCTTTGTCACTCGACCACAAGGTTCCAGAACTTCTTCTTTTTTGCTTCGGCATTTAATTTAGTCTAGGTATCCATTTCATTTCATGGTGGACCTGTGAAATGAACTTGAAAATGAATAGTCGAAGATAGTCTATAGGTTTGGTTTTGAAAAATCAGCAACTGGATACTCAGTCTTAAATCTAAAAAAAGTTAAGAAAATTTAACAAAAACTCGTCTATTTATGGCCTAAATAATTTCTTCAATATACTAAAATAAACACATGATAAGATAAGCACGAAAACACATCGAGACGTTGATGCACAAACTTAGTATATACATCAAATAGCAGTGACCCACACATTTCCTCATAGACTTAGTTCAACAAACTTTATTTCGGTTCACTTAATTTTCCATCCGTAAATGATTAATGAATTGTGTGAATACACAAAAATATTCAAATACGCAGTTCACACGGACAATACAAATCATACCATGATACGTAAATAAAAAAAGTGGGCCTTCACATTCAATGTCTACAAGTTGTTCGCAAAATAGGGTAGTCTCGAAAATAATGAGTCAACTTAAGGGTATAATAGTAAATTCGGTTTATGCGGCCAATCTTAGCCACCAATTGGATAAAAGTCATCGTCGTCTCTTAATTGTCAATTTTAACCATTAAAAGCTTTCGCTGGGGTAGTTGCATCTTCCCTCTCTACATAACTTTTATTTAACCATCTTTATATAAAAAAAAGTTTCAATTTTTATGTTTATTTCCTTTTGATGTAATCGCGTAACTTTGACCCAAAATATATATATGTATATATATTATAATTTGTAAACTACAAGTTGATACAGAAAAACTAAGAATATCCGCTTTTATCTAAATACCTTTTTCTATATTTTTTCACAACTAAAAATCTTTTTTATGAATATTTGGAACATACAAATACTTCACTATCCTAGAAATTTTTCTTTTTCTTTATTTGCAAAAACAAAGATTGTTATTATTCATTTACTAGTTTCAACTTGCTAGAATTATTCTTTTTGTATACTCTATAAAAAACATTATCTCTTTCCTTAAATATTTCCCATTCCCCCTAACTACATTTATTAGCCATGTGTCTCTCTCTCTCCTTCTCTCTCTACAAAAAAATTCCCCTTAAATTCTCAAACTCCTCCAACTTTTCAGGCCATTCTCTTCTCGCACACAAAACAAAAACTTACACTTGACACTTCTCTTCTCTACAAATTTTGCTCCATTCTCTTCCCATTCATCCTTCACAACAACATAAAGAAAAAAAAGATTCAATCTTTCTTCATTCTCAGACACGAAGCTCAAACCTTTCTTCTTCCCCACCATGACCCATAACCAAGACCAACCTCACCGTCCCGTTCCGGTCCACGTCACAAACTCCGACCAAAACCAAAACCAAAACAACCTCCCGAACTTCCTCTTATCCGTTCGTCTTAAATACGTCAAACTAGGTTACCATTACCTAATCTCCAACGCTCTCTACATCCTCCTCCTCCCTCTCCTCGCCGCCACTATCGCAAACCTCTCCTCTTTCTCCCTCAACGATCTGACTCTCCTCTACAACCACCTACGTTTTCATTTCCTCTCCGCTACACTCGCCACCGTACTTTTAATCTCTCTATCCACCGCTTACTTCACCACCCGTCCTCGCCATGTCTTCCTCC
This sequence comes from Streptanthus diversifolius, assembly GCA_039880935.1. Classification (NCBI taxonomy): domain Eukaryota; kingdom Viridiplantae; phylum Streptophyta; class Magnoliopsida; order Brassicales; family Brassicaceae; genus Streptanthus; species Streptanthus diversifolius. The sequence goes on along the minus strand of JAXGFM010000012.1, from coordinate 9,511,533 downwards.
TCGACTTCTCATGTTACAAACCAGACCCTTCTTTAAGATGCACTCGAGAAACATTCATGGACCGATCTCAACGTGTAGGTATCTTCACGGAAGATAATCTCGCTTTCCAACAAAAGATCCTGGAGAGATCCGGTCTTGGTCAGAAAACTTACTTCCCTGAAGCTCTTCTTCGTGTTCCTCCAAATCCTTGTATGGAAGAAGCGAGAAAAGAAGCAGAGACGGTTATGTTCGGAGCTATCGACGCTGTTCTTGAGAAAACTGGTATTAAACCGAAGGACATTGGTATACTTGTGGTGAATTGTAGTTTGTTTAATCCGACGCCGTCACTTTCTGCGATGATTGTGAATAAATATAAGCTTAGAGGGAATATTTTGAGCTATAATCTCGGTGGAATGGGTTGTAGTGCTGGACTTATCTCTATTGATCTTGCTAAACAGCTTCTCCAGGTAAATATTCTACTATTTAATTTCTTTGATACTAATTAAGATTCTGTTTTAATTATTCGGTTTGGTTTAGTTCGGTTTACTTTTCTTCTTTTTTTTTACTACAATATTTGTTATAAGTCGTCGTGGTTCATGGAAAACTAAAATCTAGGACTCTTTCCTATTCAGCGTTCAGATGTTTGAAAAGGCTAACGACAGCTCATAAAATTTAAAAAGTTATCAGGAGCAACAAAGTTTTAATTATAAATCGAATCAATTATTATTCTGCTACTTTGATATTATTGATGCTACTTTTTATAATATGAGTTGTATGGAAGCGTAAAGGTCAAAAAGTCACGTGTCTATGAAAATTCTGACAGTGACAGGCCTTTTAGTCTTTGGATAGGTGGTTGTTGTGATAATGGAAAAACCATAACTACTTACAAACAGAACAATGCATGTATTAGGAGTTTAGGATGGATGCGTAATTATTTAGAATTACTTGTTATAAACGTATATATTTAATTGGTAGATCCAAGATTTATATAAAAGAAGTATAATCTTTATTCTTTAATTTTTATATACACACACATTTGCGAAACCAACGTGGTAGCACATGCTTGCAAGTTTCTTAAATCTCTAAGCTGGTTGGCAAATTGAATGAAAGTTCTTAAATGAGTGACAACAATGTTAAGTGCATACACTTGTGGTAACTACATAACTTAAAACTTTCTTTGTAATAATATCACAGCATAAATTTAAAAAGGCCATTGTCAATGTCTTTCTTTTAGATTCGAGAATCTTGTTTTACTTAATTAGATACATTTGCTGAGTCCTTATCGAATCGTGACAATGATGCAGGTCCAACCAAACTCATATGCACTAGTGGTGAGCACAGAGAACATAACCCTAAACTGGTACTTAGGCAACGACCGATCAATGCTTCTATCTAATTGCATCTTCCGTATGGGTGGAGCCGCTGTACTTCTCTCGAACCGTTCCTCCGATCGTAGCCGTTCAAAATATCAGCTCATCCACACCGTACGTACCCACAAAGGAGCTGACGACAACGCATTTGGCTGCGTTTACCAACGAGAAGACAACAACACGGAAGAAACCGGCAAAATTGGAGTCTCACTTTCTAAAAACCTAATGGCAATAGCCGGAGAAGCACTCAAGACAAACATCACAACTCTTGGACCACTCGTCCTACCAATGTCCGAACAACTTCTCTTTTTCGCGACCCTCGTGGCACGCAAAGTCTTCAAAGTCAAAAAAATAAAGCCTTACATTCCCGACTTCAAGCTAGCTTTTGAACATTTCTGCATTCATGCTGGAGGTAGAGCCGTGCTTGACGAGATAGAGAAGAATTTAGATTTATCCGAATGGCATATGGAGCCATCGAGGATGACGTTGAACCGGTTTGGTAATACTTCGAGCAGCTCGCTTTGGTATGAACTTGCGTATAGTGAAGCTAAAGGGAGGATTAAGAGAGGAGACAGGACTTGGCAGATTGCTTTTGGATCGGGTTTTAAGTGTAACAGTGCGGTTTGGAAAGCTTTGAGAACAATTGAACCTGCTGAGAAGTCTAACCCATGGAGTGATGAGATTCATGAGTTTCCTGTTGCAGTTCCTAGGATCACTCCAGTTACGTCGTCGTAGTGTTCTTTTTATTTATTCTTTTGGAGAAATATTTGTTATGGTTTTTCTTTTAATATGTACTACATTATGTGACATATATCTGATTGCATTTTTTATGCGGCTAGTCATGTGCATTATGATGACGTTTCAATCCACAATGACACGTATTTGGTTCTTGGAGCCACGTGCCAATGTACTTGAAGCCTGTTAAATTGTGTTTTGGTAAACGAAGGAAGATGGAGGAAAACGAAAATGTCGCAGAGTTGTGTTATGTCTTTGGTCTCAGCTAATTTTATGAGAAGCTCTTTCTTCTTATGCTCATCCAAGTTTAAACCATGGTCCACACGGTTAATCGCAGCATCGAAATCGGTTAAACCGGTCAGAGGGTTCATGTCCTTGACGTACTCTCTTCCCCGGTTCGATTTCGTTAGCCAAACCGGTCCACCTGAAATTCAATTTCCCGGTGGATCCCCTTCGGAGGAAGAGTTACCTTCACGGCCTAATAGAGGACCAGAGTGGGCCCCGTTAGAAGTCCCGGAACTTCCTAATATACCGGAGATTAACCCGTCGGACACTCCTCAGGAAGTTACGACGATTCCCAGCGATCCACCACCGCTTGGACCGCCGCAAATTCCCGGCCCTGAGGTTCCGGTCCCGCCGTCTCAGTCGCCACCGATGCCGGATACGCCAAATCCTCCCACGCCGGAAAGACCTCCTGATGTGGTGCCTCCAAACTGGGAACCGCCTCGTCCACCGGATATCGTCCCACCAGAGATTCCACCGCCGGGAATAGACCCGCCACCACCTATGGGGCCCACAATCATGTAGCAAACATTCATAAAAGTCTTCTTTGCTTCTGCAGTCTTGTCTGAATTAGTTTTTCTTTAGTTGACAGTTGTGTTTTGAGAAGATAACAGTTTAAGCGCAATCACAAATGTTTTTTTTCTTTTAAACAACAATTCGCAAATATGATACAAATGGATGCGAGTCGATGATGACACCATTGATGCAAAGAACACATTGATGTTTTATACAAACACACATTGGTTTTACTGGGAAGATTTCTTGGTACACAAACTGAGCTTTTGTGTGTGATGTGGTACCTACCAAACATGAAATCTGAAACTTGTGTGACACGGGATCTCTGCATTCAAGCAGAAACGACAGCTTCTGACACCCTTCAATTACCGGACTCTGCGTTGAGACTATCGTAGTAATCAACCAACACTTTTCAACCTGAGGGACACATGAAACCGTCTGGTGGTTCTCTTTCTTCTTCGCCAAGCCACGCATCTACAACAAAAAACACCATCCATGTATGTCTTTTCAGTCACAAAGTATGAATCTTGGACATAGAAATAGAACGTAGAACCAGATTTTACCTTGGTTTCTGATATGAAGAGGAAGTCTTGAGACCTGGCAGGATCAAAGAAAGCCATTATACAGCAACCTATGCAAATAAAAACAGAAATCCATCAGACTTAAACCTTAAACCTTGTAGAAATTTCGATTTATAGTGAGAAGCAACGATCTGTAAGAATATGAATGTTAAGAAAATTGAGAGTTTAAGAGAGGTTTCAAAAAGAGATTAAGAGATTTTGGAACTCCATAATGGATTGATTGTATTGTTTTTCTTAGCTTGATTTTACATCACTAGGATTACAGGTTTTGTAGGCCGAAACTGATTAGGGCTAAGAGAAGAGAGTTACTGGCTAAAGACTATACAGCCCTTTATGTGTTTTCTATGTCTAAAATGACAATTGGATCGATCGATCTAAAGTCAGATCGATCGATCCCAAGTGCGCCCAGTCAATCTCGTGCGAGAATAGTCGATCCTGAAAATACCCGCAAATTTACGTCGGAACGGATCGATCGATCCGTAGGGGGAGTGTTGAGAATACGATCGATCGATCGTATACAGATCGATATCATGAGAATCCACCTCATTAAAAACCTTAGAATGTAAAACCCAGTGGGACAAAAACATCATAAGGGAAAAAGAGTATGGTCCTCATGATAAGAGGATCATGGAGATGGAATCTCTGTGAGCCCAAGCTTTGCATGGATGAACTCACAGACCTTGGTACTAGCGGTTTTGGTGAATATGTCTGCCAACTGATCAGCGCTTTTTGTGTAACATGGAAAAATAGTCCCTTTCTCCACAGCTTCTCTCACCTTGTGACAGTGCACCTTTATATTCTTTGTTCTTTCATGAAAAATTGAATTAGAGGCAATATGGATTGCAACTTGATTGTCACAGTGCATAGTGATAGGTGTTTTGGTCTCAATGCCAAGATCTTGAAGAAGTGCTTTCAACCAAATACATTCAGTGGTAAGCTTCCTCATGGCTCGGTATTCAGCTTCAGCGCTTGAGCAGAAGACAACCTTCTGCTTCTTAGTCTTCCAAGTAACCAAGTTTCCTCCTATGAATGTGCAATAACCTGTTGTAGACTTTTTTTTCCTTCCTATCTCCAGCCCAGTCAGCATCACAATAGCCAACAATCTCAGTATTTCCATTGTTTCCCATCCAAAATCCTTGACTGCTTGTTCTTTTCAGGTATTTTAGAATACGGTGAACCATCATACAGTGACTGATTTTTGGTTCTTGCATGTGTTGACTGATCTGATTCACAACAAAACACAAGTCAGGTCTAGTAATGGTAAGGTATATCAACTTACCAACCAATCTTCTGTATAGTTTAGCATTTTCAAATGCGCCATCTAGCTCCCCCTCAGGTTCAACTTTGTAACCTTCTTCCAAAGAATCTTAGCTGCTTTGGCATCAAGCATTCCTGCAGTGGTTAGTAAATCCAGTATATATTTCTTTTGTGATATAAAAAGACCTTCCTTAAACCTGCACACTTCAATTCCCAATAAATATTTAAGCTCACCAAGATCCTTAATATCAAACATGGATTTCAAATATTCCTTAGTAGATGTGATACCAACCTTGTCATTCCCAGAGATGATAACATCATCTACATAAATGAGAATGACCATTATACCTTACTGGCTTTGAAGTGTGAACAAAGTGTGATCAGTTTCCGATCTTCTAAAGCCTATATCTCTCAGTGTGATATTGAGCTTGTGGTACGAAGCTCTTGGTGACTGCTTCGGACCATAAATTGTCTTTCTCATCCTCAGTACTTTCCTTGGTGTAACAGAATCCTCAAGACCTGGTGGTGGAGTCATGTAGACTTCTTCTTCCAATTCGCCTTGTAAGAAAGCATTCTTGACATCCATTTGCCAAAGGTCCCATTATAGGTTAGTAGCTAGGGACAGGACAACTCTAATTGTGTGGAGTTTAGCAACTGGTGCAAAGGTGTCTCTATAATCATCACCATAAGTTTGAGTGAACCCTCTTGCAACCAATATTGCTTTGTATCTCTCAATTTTCCCATTGCTCTTATACTTGATAGTGAAGATCCTTCTAGAGCTTACTGCTTTCTTCCCTTTTGGCAAGTCCGACTCATCCCAAGTGTGGTTTTTAACCATGGCATGATGTTCATTTCCCACTGCATTTCTTCAGACCTCATGTTTCTTTGCTTTCTCATAAGTTCTCGGAACTTGCTCCTGATCAAGGCTACTAATGAATGCATAATACTCTTGGGGTATATATGCCATATTGCATACTATCTGTTCTAGATGAGCTACTGCCTTGTTATTGTAGTAGATCCTTGTGTCTTTATAGTGAGATGGGAATTTCAGCCTATTACTTCTTTTTAGAGGAACCATCTCCTCTTGTGAAGTGTTCGGGATTGGTTCTTCTTCTTCTTCTTGAGCTGCCCTACTTTCTTCGCTGGTCTGGACCTCTTGATCATGACTCCCTGAGTATTCAGTTTCATTATTTCCCCCCTCATGGTCAAGGGGACCAAAACACTCTTCAGGTATAAATTGTGCAGTAGCCGTGACATTGGCATTAGTATTTGCGGTTTCCACAGGAGCAGAGGTTGGGGTAATGCCAATATTTTCCAGAAGCTTCCGTAGGTGTTCAGCTCGGTCAGCAGAGCTAGATGACAGATCTTTGATAGTATCCCAGTTCTGATCATCATAGAATGTCTTGGACTCCATGAACTTGACGTCTCTGGAAACCAATACCCTTCTTGTCTCAGGGTCATAACACTTGTATCCTTTCTGAGAGGGATAATAGCCAATAAATATAGCTTTGGTGCTCTTTGGTTCTAGCTTATTGCGTTGATCACCTGGTTACAAACACAAAACAAACACAACCAAAAATCCTCAGATGATCAATATTAGGTTGAGTTTTGTTGATTACCTCAAAAGGAGAATGGTCTTATAAGATCTTTGTAGGCATTCTGTTAATAAGGTAGCAAGCAGTAACCACTGCATCACCCTAAAAACGTTTAGGAACATTGGCATGAAACATCATAGACCGGGCTACCTCCATTAGATGCATGTTCTTACGCTCAGCTACTCCATTTTGCTGAGGAGTGTATGGACAACTAGTTTGATATGTGATTCCATGTTTGAGAAGATGTTGTTTAAATGCATTGCTTGAATATTCTCTTCCATTATCTGACCTAAAACATTTAATCTTGGCATTGTACTGGTTAGTTATGTAACTTTGAAAATTTATAAATGCCTCTAAGACCCTATCCTTAGAAGGAAACAGAGTGATCCATGTAAATTTCAATTTTTCATCAATGAATGTGACAAAATATTTATGATGTTCTAGACTCACATGGAGCAGTCCAAACATCAGAATGAACTAAGTCAAAACAATGATCATAAACGGTTATGGATTTAGGAAATATAGATTTGGAATGTTTTCCAAGGATACAAGCTTCACAATCAGCATTGTCAAAAGTAATCCTAGGAAACAACAATTCTAAAACTTTATTATGGGGATGTCCAAGTCTAGCATGCCACAAATCACCATTTATTTTAGACTTATTAGAACTAGAAAAGCAGTAAAGAGGCAATTTAAAACAATCTTCAAGCAAATATAGGTTATCTTTGGTTCCTCCTTTAAGAACTCTTTGTGTCTCAATATCCTGAAATAAAACTTCATTATGACTGAAAATAACATTGCAATTAAGATCAGTGGTAGCCTTTTTAACAGATAACAAATTAGAAGTAAAATTTGGCATATAAAAGGCTTTAGATTCTTTTCCAAATAACCTAAGTTTTCTTATTCCTTTAATTGGTATTTGGGCTTCATTTGCAATCAAAACATTCCCTATAGTCGATTTTATATCATTTATCAAGTGCAAGTCACTAATCATATGGTGTGAGGCACCTGAATCGACAATTAGAGGCTTAGAAATATTTGATGCATGATAAGAGGCTTGAAGAGATTTACCCAACACATTACCAGAGTTTTCTTTGAGTGCCTTGATGAGAGCCTCAAGGTCTGATTTCTTGACCAATTCCTCTTAAGGAGATGTCATCATGGGTCTGACCTCCTTTTTTTAGTAGGTGCCACCTTAGAGGATGACCCATCATGATACACAGCCATTGGAGATGGACTATAAGACCCTCCATTGTAGGATCCGACTTCTAGGAAGAACTGAGCTCGTGGTTGAGCTTTGCTTGAAAATTGTTATCATTCCATCTGCTTTGCTTTAGGTGAGGATGCAGAATCCAACACTGCTCTTTGTGTGTCCCCTTCTTTTGAAATGATCACACATGGTCTTCTTGTCATCAAACCTCAAAGTGTTTTTGTTAAAGGTGTTCTTGTTGAAGGCGCTTTTGTTGGCTGTGAATAGTTCTCTTTTCTCCTTTCCACCAAATAAATGAAGTGAACCTTCCTCCTTCTGAATCTGAGCACACACCTCATCAATACTAGGAAGCTTATCAGCTCTTAGAAGGTGCTTCACAAGGTCACCAAAGGTTGGACTTAGAGTGAGTAACAGTCTAAAAACATTGTCTTGCTCCCTTCTTTCAAGAATTACAGCCTGATCCATTGTGTGTGGTCTGAGCATTTCTAATTCAGCCCAAAGGGATCTGAATTTTCCAAAGTGCTTGGTGAAGACCTCCTCCTGGTTGAGTTCATTAATCGCCTTTTTAACTTGGTAAATACAACTCAAATTTGAGGTATTTCGAAACACATTCTGAAGTGTTTCCCAAAGCTCCTTGGCTGTCTCACAGTAGGAATAAGATTCCAGGAGAGATGCTTCAAGAGATCCTTTAATGATAGACAATACCAATTGGTCTTCTTGGAACCACTTTCTTTGACCAACAATTGCTTGGTCTTGGTTTTCATTAGTGTCTTCTTCAATATGAGACCATAAGCATGGCTGCAAAGAGTTATTTTCATTGTTCTTGACCAGAGTAGGTAGTTTAGACCCTTCAACATGACTGGGGCACTGATGTTCCTTGGCTTCTCCATAGTCTTCACGATTTGGAATGAATTAAGATGTTATAGATTGAAAAGCTTTGAGCAATGAAGATTTTTGGTTTTGAGATTAGGTGAGGAATTTAAGAGAGATTAGGAGCAACTTGGCTCTGATACCATGTAACAATATGAATGTTAAGAAGACTGAGAGTTTAAGAGAGGTTTCAAGAAGAAATTTAAGAGATTTTGGAACTCCATAATGGATTGTTTGTATTGTTTTTCTTAGCTTGATTTTACATCATTAGGATTACATATTTTGTAGGCAGAAACTGATTAGGGCTAAGAGAGGAGAACCACTGGCTAAAGACAATACAGCCCTTTATGTGTTTTCTATGTCTAAACCGACAATTGGATCGATCGATCGATCCCAAGTACGCCCAGTTGATCCCGTGCAAGAATAATCGATCCTGAAAATACCCGTAAATTTACGTCGAAACGGATCGATCGATCCGTATACGATCGATCGATCGTATTCTCAACACGACCATCAGACTTAAACCTTGTAGAAATTTCAGATTTAGAGTGAGAAGGAAAGATTAATTAAAACCTTAAAGGGAAGAACGTTTAGCCGTTCGAGCCCTGGGGCCATGCTGAGCACTTTCTTCTCGTGATCGGCATCATATAGATCCCTCTTCTCTGTCGGATAGCTCATACCGGCTCATTCGCGGCCAACAATATAGAAATTGGCTCCTGCATTGATCCTAGCTTTGGCGTGCCACTGAACTTCGGTTGGACCAGCATAGTGCATTGGAGACGGGAAGATGGAGACTACGGTAGTCTCTGGATCCAGAACACCATCCTCCAACACCTGAATGATTAAAGCAAGAACCGGCAATATAAAATTCTCACTCCATTGACAACCGAATAGCGAAAAAAAAAAAGAAAAGTCTATTACCTTATATCAACCCATAAAAATTTAAAAATCATCTGAAATAATGGAAGATGAACACTTTCTATTCAAATGATTTTCACAAACCACTATCCTTGAGCTATCTAATGATAAACAGAGTTTCTTGGACGAGAAGGAATCGAAAGTAAGGGTTAGTGAATATACCTTCTCGTGTTGCCTCATACGCCAGCTGAGAGGTACATCATCAGCTTTAGTAAATCCTCCAAGTGGATTCAGCAACAAGACAGGGTTTTTGTAACCCATCTCAAGAAGTCTTCTTCGAGTATCGGTCATTAGAAGTGTGTGACCGTTATGGACCGGGTTCCTAAGCTGGAACACGAAAACAGCGTCCGCGTCACGCTTCGTGAACTCCTCACGGAGCTGAGACGGAGATAGACGAAACCGGTCAAGACCATCGTTGTATTTGATCGGTTCCAGGACCTGTAAATCACCTCCGATCAACCAGTTTCCTGATTTGGTGATTGCGTCTTCTGCGTAAGGAAGACCTGGAGCTGTTGTTCCCCAAGTTCTTGCTATACGTTCTTCTTTTGGGTGCTTGTAAATCTCGATGCTGGCTCAAATAAATCAATCAAAGATCTAATCTAGTAAGATTTAGCTCCAATCCAAATCAAGAATCATAATCAAGAATGTCAGAGATTTCAAGAAACATGTTCGACAGCTTCTGATTACAAATCAAGGGAACTTACTCGCTGAGAATGGCGATCGGTTTATCAAATGAGTCAACGAGTGTGACTCATTCAGAGTCGCCGATGCGACTCTTCTGCTCGTCGTCGATCGCAAGAACGATCGGAACCGACATGTTGACGACAGAACCGTCTTCAAGTCGGATCGAGTTGAAATGAAATGTTTGGAGGAACTCGGACTGTCTCATGAAACCTCGGAGCGGGCTTGCCCAGCCTTCGCTGAGCACGTGTACCCACTCAAGATCCACACGATTCAGGGTTATCTTTAAGGGAACCGTCTCCGCCTCGCGTTTCACCACGCCCCGTTTCGACTCCTCGACGACGAGGTCAATGAGCTTTCCTCCGTCCGGTTTGATTAGAGCCGATTTGACGGCGAGTCCACGGCGGGAAAAGGCTCCCCGTCGACGGAGAGAGACGACGAAGGCGGATCTTGGTACATCGAGAAACACGATGACTGTTGATTGGTGATGGTCGAAAAGGAGAGTCGGAGAAGACGATGATGGCTGAAGAAGCCATTGATGGAATTTTCGTGTTTTTGTGTCTCTTATAAGAACATTGATCAATCAAAAATCTTGTAATTAGGACAGACTTAGTGGATGCATGATATTATTAATACATCAAAAAATGTTAAAAATATTAATTAGTGGAAAATGAATGGACATTGGTCTAAATAACGTTCTACTTGATGTGTCAATTAGCACCTCCACCAGCAAAATTATTATTATTATTTGATTAATTCATGTAAAGGACAACATAACAACTGTTGTAATTTAAATATTCTGAGTAAAGACAAGATCTGTTAAAAGACTTCGAAAAGAACTTAATGAAATCGGATATTTTTTTTCTACCATCTGCACTAATATAACTATTTTTTTGTATTTTGGGATACACGTATCGAGTTGTCGTGGAGTCAACATGTTTTGTCTAATTCATATTGAAGTTCATATTAATAGGCAAAATAAAGCAAACTCAAATGATTTTGTGGTAATAACTGCATTAATTAATACTACTAATCCCTGGAGATTTATTAACATGGTGGTCTTTCATAAGTTCCCGGGTCTTCTCCACGTCATCCCAACGGCTAATTCCGGCATATATATTCGACAGAAGAACATAATTTCCGCTGTTTTCAATTTCTAACCCCAACAAATTATTTAGTGCAATTTTCCCCCTCTCCAAGTCATTGTGGATTTGAGCTGAACCAAGAAAAGATCTCCACAACATCGCATTTGGCTTCATCGGCATCTTCTTGATACAGTCTTCAGCTTCTTCCAACAACCCAGATCTTCCCAGTAGATCAACTAAACATCCGTAATGCTCAACCTTAGCCTCGATCCCGTAAACAGCTTTCATCGAGTTGAAAATTTGGAGACCTTCGTCGACTAGACCCGAGTGTGAACAAGCGGATATCGTCACTACAAAAGTCGCGTCGTCGGGGGTTAATCCTTGGGAGATCAAGTTCTTGTAAAAACCGATAGCTTCTTGACCAAACCCGTGAACCGCTAACCCACGAATCATGGCATTGTAACACGACGTATCTCTGTTGCACATTTCACCGAACACTTGGCGTGCGTAACTTAAACATCCGCATTTGGAGTAAAAATCGATAAGAGAAGTTCCAACAAACAGGTTAAGAGACAGATTGTTCTTCAAGAGATAAACATGAGCCCATGCTCCTCCACACAATGCACCCAAATTCGAACAAGATTTGATCAAAGCTACAAGAGAGACTTCGTTAGGTCTCACAAGCGAGCTCCTTTGCATATCCACGAACAACCCTAAACAAAGATTACTCTCACTTTCTCCGTCGTCTGAATTAGCGTATGCAGCGAGAAGGGTGTTCCAAGTAGCTAAATCAGGTTCTCTAATACGATCGAACAGAGACCTAGCTGCTCTCAATTTCCCACAATTGGCGTAAAACCCAACCAAAGCAGCTTGCACAAACCGGTCTTGATTAACCGGTTCGAGAAATTTCAACACATGGGCATGAAGAGCTCTTCCATGGCCATGCCACCGAGGGTGAAAGCCAGAGGCTTTGAAGAGAGAAGGATAAGTGAATTCATTGGGTCTCGAAATCTGAGCGTAGAGAGAAAAAACGAGATGGGTTTGAGTCGATTGGTGATTTGAGACGATGGAGGAGATGAGAGTGTTGTAGAGGAAGACGGAAGGGTTGGAGATGCGGCGGAAGATAGATAGTGCGAAAGGTAAGGAGACGGTGGAGGATAAGAGAAGGAGCTTGCTGAGAGGAAACGTGTGGTGAGAGAGGCCGGTTGTGAGGAACTGCCCATGGATTTGCTTGAGGTTTTCTAGGGTTTTGCATTTTGAGATTAGGTTTAAGCATCGATGGTTGTTGCTTGTGCTTGGAGATGTCATTTTGCCCCCAAAAAAAAGTTTAAGTTACTTCTTCTGCTTTTTCGAAAGTCTCTCAAACTTGACATCAAATTAGTTTTGAAGTTTGAACATTACAGGCCCAATTGGGTTACTAATGAATATTGTTATTATAAGCCTTATTAAATTTCATTTAACATATTAAGGGCCCATGTTATCCTGATATCAAAAGTCCATTAGAGATTTGAAACAACATAATTATAAAAATATTCAGTGTGCATTCTCTTGGCGTCAAGTGTTGTTACCTTTGAGAGTGTTGCCAAGAAGGAAGAAGAAAAGAATCGAGAAAATTCAAATTAGTTCTCTTTCTGGTTTGGTTTTGAAATAATTTGGTATAAAGATATGAAATTGGTTTTCATTTCTTAGGACATTCGATGAAATTATAACGATATTGTATAAATATTTATTCTATGATTATAAATTATTAATGACTTTGAATGATTGCAGTGGACGGATTAATTAAAGAAAAAACAAATATATATATATTGAACAAAAAAATTGTTTTGTCCGGTTCGCAAACTTGTGAACTGATTAGTTCACATCCCATCCACTCTAACCATGGTTCCTTGTATTTTGTTTTGTTTTGGTTTGATCTGGATAACATCAATTTGAGAAATATTGAAAAGAAAGTAAAAGTCTCTTTGGAACACCTCAAAATTGGTCCCTACAACAAGACAATCACACCTTTTCTCGTCTCCAATATAATAAAAGAAAAATTCATGCATTATAATATCTCCTTTTTTATATTGGTTTATTCTTTTTATAATAATAATATCTATGCAAGATGTGAGACTGATAATTCTTTTTGAACACCTTTAGTGAAAATGATGCATCAAATACTCTTCGCTATTGTGCACCTCCCACACATGACCCAATAAATGAGCAATTCTCCATCACTAATCCCCAAAATCTCTCTTCATCTATCCTTTGGCTTTTATTATTTGCTTGACATCTCTGTTTTGTCTGAGTGTCCAAAATAGAGATCATAATCCTAAATAAGACATCCCTAACCATTATATGGTTTTGCTCAAACGTTTGACTAATCATAGCGTTAAACATATAACTACGTACAAACTCAAATTAATTGTATTTACACTACATACTGGTTGGATCTTAAGCGAGGAGAATATTAAGATTCTGTTAAATATTCAAAAAGTAAGCATCATATCGTTTCTTTACAATCCCATGTTCTAATGCAAGAGTGGTGCTCAAAGACAACTATACGACAAAGCCTGAATTTATTCTCGCCATTTGATAAAACCATTTTATATTTCCAATTTTTGGGCATTTTTGTATTTTCATTTTTACTTTAAATTATGTTTTCATGATTTATTCAGTCTTTTTATAAAACTTGTTCAAAATTTTGGGAACAGAAATGCACTTTGGGGTGCTTTTCACAATAAAAAAGCAAAAATAGGACTAAGATCAGAGATGATAAAAAGACTGAGCCTCTGTAAAGCAACTCTTATCAATTTTATTTCAGTTTACTTTTAAGTTTTTTTTTTCTGGGTTCTTTCTGCTTTTCAAATAAAATAAAATAAATGTAGTTTGATTCCAGATTATGGTATCTGCATGTTTTTACACTATCCATATAGTTAGCCACTTAAGCAAGGAAATATTATCATTTTTCACAATAAAATCAATAATTAAAAGCAAATGTTCATGAAGAATAAACTAGAAAGAATCAGTTCTGACTTTTGAAAAGTATCCGCTGATATAAGTCGAGAGTTTTACAAATTTCGATTATTAAAAGAAAAAAGTTGTGTGGTAATATTTCGATTATTAAAAGAAAAAGTTGTGTGGTAATAAACACAATATTTACCTTTTATTTGTTAATCTTCAAAAAGCAAAAGCTAAAGGAGAGTGACACAAAAGCCATAAGTGGCAGATTTGCAGATTATACACCGTTTTAGGCCAATTCTGACATCTTTCAAATATGTATTACTCTCTAGTCTCTATGTTTACCTTTTTTACCTATTCTTTTTAATCTCTGTTCACACTGTAGTATTTACTGTTAACATGCATTAAACATTTCAATTACTTCGTCCAACTGACCACTCGAAAAAGGAATTTTATAGTATTTTTTGTCAATAGAAAATGTAAAGTTTTTTTTATTCTAAGATGGGAAGTTATGATGTCGGAAAAAGTATTTATATGTAATTAAATAATTATTTTAAACTAATTTTTGCATGCAATGTATCATACTATTAGGATTCACATAATAAGTAGATGCGAAAATATATATAAAAAAAAATTGATAATCCATATAATTATGATTTGTATATTTAGATTTAGATATAAAAATCCACATTAAGTTATCTAAAATTATGTATTATATTTTATAATTATGGAATCTGATCAATCCATATAAACAATTAATTTAAAAAAATAATTTAAATTACTTAAAATTTCAAAAAATATTCCATTTAAATGAATAAAAAGGTCCTAAAATTTTTTATATATTATATTATTTTTTAAAATTAAATTTGATGTGTAAATCTCAAAATATAATGAATCTTATGAACAAATTTAGATGTGTAAATCTCAAAATTTCAAAACTGAAAAAATTACATTAAAATATAAATCTACTAACACATAATCTCAAACAAAATAACAAAAATTTTTTTAAGTAAATAACATCTCCGTAATGAAATTCAGTATATTATTACATTAACATTTACTAAAATAAACATAATCAACATTTTTATTATAATTTATTTTTATTTCAAAATTAGCAATTTATTATATAATATTTTTAGGATTAGTAACTATTGTATAGTTTTCTTTTTATTTTAATTTTTAAGTATATTATAGTTTTTAAAATATATTTACTATAATATGTTTCCTTTTAGAAAGTAGTTTACTGTATAATTTCCTTTTTATATACTGTTTTACACATATCAAAATATGATATCATTTTTCTTTTATGATTAATTATTATTGGATAAATTCTTTTAATAAAAACTAACTATTTTTCCTTTTTCCTTTTTACTTTTAATTAATTCAAAAAATAAATTTATATGTATCAAAATCTGGTTGATTGGTTTAACACGTGTTAGGATCCTATTAAATATATATACTTTTAAAAATAATGGTTACTATAATATATTTCCTTTTAAGATTATTCTTGTATACTGTTTTTACAAAGATTTAGAATTAATAATTATTGTATATGTGTCAAAATCTGATCAACACACATAATATGTATCACGATCCTGTTAATTAACAAATTTGACAAAAAAAATTATTATATAATTTTTTTTTTGTTATATACTTTTTTACAAATGTAACTATTTTTTACAATAATTTTCATCTCGTCTATTACTGAAATTAATGTGCAACCATTTTTTATTCAGTCATTCATATTAATAACATAAATGTTAGCATAACTCAGACAATTAGATGTATAAACTAATGCTTAGCTGGTAGAATTAAAAAATCCGTAAATAAAACAAACTTACTCTAACTTGCAAGATTTGTCGTGCTTGTCAAGTGAACTTTCTAAAAAGAAATTAGGGCACCCATAAAAAGATATGGAATTTCTCCCAAAATTTGCTTTCATCATAGATTAAATGTCTATTTTGTCGTTATCAAAATGTTATAGGCAAATACAAATAAGAAACATGATAAATGTAAACCAAACCATTTAAATACATTAAATCGACATTTCTTCTTACAATCATATATTTTGCTTAATTTGTATCTTTTCACATATATACTGGCCAATTTTTTTTTTTTTTGAAGGCTTCTCTCCTAACCAGTTGAACAACTCATGTAAGATTCTTACAAACACTAGAATGCAATTGTTATAAGAAAATGCTAGCAATGTATATAGGCCAATGTATTGTTAATTGAAAGCTTTATATAAACAATTAAATCCCAGGTTCTTGTCTATTTAACTGATTAAACTAAATAGTAATGAATTTACAATGATTCAAAAGTCACACGCGTGCATTGAGCATCGAAATTCTGCCAAGAATATATTTGTTCTGCCAACCAAATTAAAAACCTAAGAACGAAAGAGAAATTTAAGTCCTAGCTATATAAATTGTCACAGTGCCCAAATCGTTATCTTTATAAAGCTTCGTATATATCGGTGTATATATATATATATATATTATTTTATTTTGCGAACTAATCGGTGTATATTTTTATATTAAGTTACAACAAGGTTGCAAAAATTGCTGACTAGTTTGTGTAATCAATTCAAGCACAATTCTCTGCATATGTGGTTTATATCTATTTGCATGTGTAAACAATTTAGTAGTTTTTCGATCTGGTTATTTAGAAAAATATATTTCATTTTAAAATTATTTGGAATTAATTTCAAAATAAGTTTGCATGCAGTTAATTCAACCGATTTAAGATGTTATAAATTTGACTGCATAAACGTTTGTTATGTAAATTGAATATATATATATATATATATATATTCTTTTTCTTTGGCATCAGTTTTTTGGGGTAAAATGTTAAATTTTTTATTAATTATAAAATCAGTGACAAATTACAGAGATAATTAAGAAAATAGAAAGACTAAAAACTATAAAAAATTAAAATACAATAAAAAATGGATAAATCTGAAAATAAAAACACATAAACAGCATACCCAAAAAATTCTCATAAAAAATACTGATTCCAAAGTCCTATGAACCATAGTCCCCGTCATCGTTACCAAAAGCAAATTTACTAAGCCCAACCCTAAACTTTGTAAAAGAATTGTGTATAATTTCTCCTAAAACTAACACAAAAATAAAATAACTTTAACGGATCACAGAACATTTGATGATACTGTTGTACAGCCGACAACAATAGAAGTCGCCACCTCCAACCACTATTCTCGAGCTAGATAAGAAACAAGAATCATCTCCCACGGATATAATACGTCATCACCAGAACTTTGACGGAACACTCCCCTATCTAGATTACACCACGTTTAGAATCGTCAAACGAAGCCTATAAAAGATAAACATGCACCTCGTTTTATATGAAGAAATACGATCATTTGCAGTAATCGTTATAGTTTGGCATTTGTTCGTATCACTTCGTTAATAATTAACACTTAATAATCTTAAGCTGATGAAGACTTGATCACGTTCAACACTCCTCGATGATCATGGCTTCATCATCACACCAAGTTTTTCACGTAGAACTTTAAACCTTGTTGTATCCAGTGGCTTCGTTAAAGTGTATGTAACTTGATTCTTGCCTGGACAGTACTCAAGTTTGATCTCTTTTTCTTGTTCTGCTTCTTGAACAAAATGATATTTGATGTCAATATGTTTAATTCGATGATGTTGAACCAAACTCCTTCATATACCAATTGCCGACTTGTTGTCACAGAAAATCTTTATACTGTTTTCTGATTCGAAACCAATCTCTTTTGCCAGCCTCTACAACCAGATTGCTTGATTTGTTGTAGATCAAACCGCAATGTATTAAGCATTGGCTGTTGATTGAGCTACAATTTTCTGCTTGTTAGAATTCCAACAAATTGCACCTAAGCAAAGCGTGAAAACATAACCACTAGTACTTTTTTATCTTCAATTGATCTTCCCAATCATTACATGAGAATCCCACCAACTCTGGTTCTTATACTTGATTGCACTTAGCACCATATGCCAAAGTACCTATGACATATATGAGAAAATGCTTGAATTTTTGAAGGTGTTGCTTCAGTGGTGATGTCATGTAGCGAGATAAGTAAGAACTCGCATAAATGATATCAGATCTAGAACCACAAAGATACATAATACATTTAATCATGCTTCTGTACTTTATAACATATTTGTACTTCTCCTGCAGAATCTCCTCTGTCATCCGTGAGGAGTCAAAAGAGTTAACAAGCTTTTGCAGTTCTGCATTCCAAACTTATTTAAAAATTTATTGCATAATTCTCTTGAGAAATAAATATACATTCTTTAAATTGTATGATTTCCATGCAAAAGAAGTAACTGAATTCACCCAAATCAGTATCTCAAACTCGTTTTTCATGTTCTCCTTAAACAGATCAATCTTCTTTATATTGCTTCTGGTGATTATGATGTCATCAACATACAAACTGGTGTCTTTTTAAAATTAACCGTCAGTGCGCTCATACCATGCTGTAGGTGTTTGTTGGAGTCCATATAGCGTTTTATAAATTCTGAGAACCTTTTCTTCTTCTCATTCTTCTACAAACTCCGGTGGTTGTTCTACATAAATCTCCTCTTCCATATTTCATTCAGAAACGCTGATTTAACGTATATTTGAAACAACATCCACTGGTTTTGTGCAGCAACCGCCATTAACATTCTTATGGTGTCCTATTTTAAAATATGAGCAATTTTTTTGAGATAGTCTTCACTATATTCTTGTGTGAACCCTCTAGCCACCAGTATCTCCTTATGTTTGATTGCTTCTCCACTTGCATTAGTTTTTAACCAGTTCCATTTAACAATTATAATGTTCTTGTTATTTGGCCTCTTCACAACTTTCTAAGCCTTATTTTTCTCTATCATTCAAAATTCTTCTCTCATGGTTTCCACCCACTTTGAGTTACTCATTGCCTCCTCTAAGGCATGTGGTTCTTCAGCCATCATAAGACACATCTCTTATATACATATCATTTATGAAGTCTCTGAAAGCTCATTTGTTTGTTGCATTAGATCACTGATCGATCTAAATCTTCTTGGACCAACAAATGATTCTTCCTCTTTGACCATGTTTTGTAATGTACTATATGAGATACGGAGCCGATTGAATGCATCACTCACTCTTTCCACTTGAGTATATATATATATCAATGCATGCTACTCGGTTTCTTTGATTACCTGCCATTTTTATCTCAATTTGTGATCGAGCCATTTCAATAACCATACAATTTTTCTTTTTTGTAACACCTTTCGGTTGTGGAAAGTACGGTTTTGTTACTTCGTGATGTATACCACTCTCTTGACATATCTTAATGAATTCTACTGATATGTATTTGCCACCACCATCTGTTCTAAGCCTCTTAATTCATTTTCTGAATTGATTCTCCACATAAGATTTAAATATCTTGAATTTTGAAAGGATTCAATCTTGTTTCTCATGAAGTATATCCATACCATCCTTGAGTAGTCATCAATGAATGTTAATAAATACCAGCTTCCATTCATCAATTTGGTTTGCATTGGACTACACACGTCTGAGTGTATGAGTTCCAATATTGATGTTCTTGCTTTGAGAACTTCTCGAAAAACTCTTCCTTGATTTTTTTTTCTATCTCACATGACTTGTATACACTTTTAACCACACAAAATTTAAGAAGATCTTCAATTATCTTCTGCCTTTCCATTGCCTATATATTGTCATGATTGACATGACCAAGTCGCCTATGCTAAAAGTTAGTTTTCTCTTCCTTTTTTTCAAACGCAACATAAGCATTTCCACTTGATATCTTCCATCGTATTAGAAAACTCTTTTTCTTCATCTGAATATCAAGTATTTTCCTTCCATTTTATCTTGAATCTTGCATTTGTTGTCTTCAAATGCAATACAATATCCATTTGATATCATTTGCGAGACACTAAGTAGATTTCTCACAAGTTTAGGTGCCATATGTACATTTATGATGATGTGTGTCCTTTTGTTTGGGCACACTTGTATGTCTCCTTTGCCTTTTGATACAACCTCTTGACCATTTCTCATTCTGATTGTGATTCTTTTACTGAAATTAAATGTGCTAAAGTATTTGCATCTTTAGACATATGATTTGTGCATTTGCTGTCTGTAAGCCAAGTTTTTCACAAATTATTGAAGATTCTTCTTCTTCTACTGCATTGAAGAGTATATGACAATTATCTTCATTGGCTTCTTTTGTCTCTTCAAGACTATAATGTGCTTTCTCACTTCTTTTGAGTTTGCAGTCTTTGGCTATGTGTCCCGATTTGTCACACGCATAACACTTTCTATCATTTTTTGTACTCATATACTGAGTTCTTTGTGTTCTTCTTCTTATTCTTCCTACAATCTACCTCACTGTGATTGTCTTTTTTGCACATGCCACACCATCTCTTGCTTTTTCCATGGAGTTGTTTCTTTGCTTGGTTCCTCATTTTGAAACAAGTCTTTCTTCATGGAACACACCCTCATTGATACCCTCTTCTTGAAGAATTTAAGCACTTCTCATGCGCCTTTAAGGTACATATTAATTCAATTATCTACAAGACTGAAAATGTCCTTTATTTATTCAAGTACAAAATGCTGTCAAATCTCTCTGGTAATAAGATGATATCTTTTGCACCAATTGGTAATTTGTCTTCTCTTCTCTGTGTACTCTTAGTTCATTACTCATATTAACTAACTTTGTTGTAAAATCATTTATGTTTTCACTCTCTTTCATCTTCATATTTTCATACTCTCTTCATAATGTCTGAAGATTAATCATTCTTACTTGAGAACTTCCTTGAAACTCCATCTCTAATGCGTTCCAAGATTCTTATGCACTTGTTGCATGTGCAATTCTCTGTATTTTCTCATTGTTAAGATTGTTTTCATCTTGATATTCCAAAACCATATGATTCTCAATTGAAGATTGAAACGGTTTATTGAATTGTTGTCTCACCAAAGTTTGATACGATGTTGAACGTTGGCGTTACAAAGTTCTTTTGTTCTTGCAATCTGAGAAAACAAATTTTATTATATTTTTAACAACTTATAATCTATCTTCCTTCTGAGTTTTTTTTTTTTTTTTTTTAAGTTATCATTGGATTTTTTTTGTCAACTTAAACTAGTGGCTTTAATATCTCTTTGAACATTGCGGAGTGTTGGATTTGAACCTCAAACATGTGTCATGAATTTCAGAGGTGGTCACCATTGTGCCACATGATTCTGACGGTTATCATTGAATTTGATTAACTAAAAACTCATACTTTATATTAATTGAAGATAAGTATATATAGATTTACAAAATATAAACAAACATAATTGTTATAATAAGTTTTATATGAGAAGATACAATCGTTTTCAATAACCATTACGATTTGGCATTCGTTCGTATCACTTCCTTATTAAATAACACTTAATAATCTTAAGTTGATAAAGAATTGATCAGGCTCAACCACACCAACCCTCCATCATAACCCAAGTGATATGGAGACCAACAAACACACCAACATTTCTATCGAAAACAATTGGAGCCACCACGAGATCTCAAACCTGCCTTCCAAAGCCACCACTAGAAGAAAAGAAAAACCCCAAATCCAATCCATACAGGGGAGAACGGAACCCTCAACAAAACCTAAAAACCATCTCATTCCTCCAAAATTCTTCAAATATTACGACAAAAGGGCTCCGACGACAGATGTGAACTAAACAGAACCATAAAGAGAATCTCTGCGAAGAAACGGTGGCCCACCCAACCGAGACGTCTGCTGACCACTGGCAAGACAGGTCGGTCAAAAACCACCCCCACACTTCTATCCTTGAGTCTAGCCACCAATAAAAGCCGAAACATTGTAGACTACTCCAACTATCATCAAATCAGATTTAGAAAAAATCACAACAGCTGGAAAAAACTCACAATTAGGAAAAGAAAAACTACGGAGAAAGAAAAAAGATGTTCTTACAACTCTAAACATAACTGAATATTGGTAAAATAAATATAAAATTTTAAATTAAATAGAAAAATCATTAAAAAAAAACGCATGCCTAAATTTTGTTTCAAGTTTTTTTTTTGTCAACATAGCCTAGTGGCTTTAATATCCCAATAACAGTGGAGTGCTGGGTTAGAACCCCAAACCTGGTGTAATGAATGCAAAAGTGGCTACCATTATGCCACATGATTTCTACAAATTTTGTTTCAAGTTTTCAATTAACTTTTGACATTATTTTACATAGAAGGTTTTTTTTCACAACCTTATAGTCTGTATTAATTACCTTATAATTTAGTTTTAGAGACAAAGCAGCACAAAGAAGACCCGAAGACAAGTAATGTTTGACCCATTCTTGGATTTTTCTAAAAATATGTTTTCAATGGTATATGCGAAACACATGGAAAACATACCGTTTATGATTTTGAATGTTATCTTCTGGGGTATTAAAATCACAATTTTGTCATCTTTTCTGAATTTCAAAACAATGATCAGAAATAAAACAAAAGATACGTCACTCCAAACCAAACCATGCCCATAACCCTATATCTACCACCATTTGACCAAAGTCACCAAACTAACAACCCATAGCCGCACATATACATTTTTAGATTCATAGGCATATCACATGCATGTGTACGTGTGTTTTGTTAGAAATATATGTCAGAAAACACAATAAATTTATGGGCTATTGGTCTATTTCATAAAACTTATGAAAAAAATTAATACAGCAAAAAGAAATTTTAAAAGACTTGCATAAAAGATAAAAATAAAATAGATACATATTTTTAATAATTTTTTAATATAATTTTCACTTTATAAATCTAGCTGATAACGAGAATCATGTGACATAATAGTGATCACTTATAAAATTAATCACACATGTCTACAATTCAAATATAATATTATATGATATTAAATAGGATATTCACCTCTGAAATTGACAAAAACATATAGTTAATAATATAATATGTATATTAACAGTGAGTTGGTTACATGATACAAGTACAAACTGATGTAAAGTTTATATAATTCAGATGAACAAAATTGTAAGCAGCAGATTTATAGAAAAAATAATGTATCGAAGAGTACTACAAATGCTGCGGAAAGCTTTGATGCAATTGAAACTTAAGGTTTTGCAAGTATTGATCTTGATAAAGGTAATGAAAGAAAAGATTTTGGTTAAAGTTCAAAAGTAAAAAAAAAACTTTTTATCATGAGAAATTGGTAAAAACGGTAAAAGCTTTTATAGCTATTAACATTCATGAAAAAGATTAAAAAAAATTAAACTATTAAATTTAAAGCAACATTTTAAAAATTAAATAAAGATCAAATCAATTAAAAGAATTTTTTTTTGAAAAATAACAGAGAAAAAGTTTGATGGAAAATAATTATAAATGTACCTTTCTTATTTGTTGGCAAGGCTGGATTTTTTTTTTTAATATTTAATCTATAAAATAGATGAATGTTTTATATTTCTGATCTTATATATATTGATATGATGATAATGAATCTATATAATAATAATTTTTAATTATTCATATCTTTTTTTAAATCGTGTGATTTATTGTGTTTTAATAAACTAATGTGTGAACACATCTACAAAAAAATGAATTTTATATTGAATTTTAGACTAATCATAAATAAATTTGGGTTTATAAAAATTGAGAAATGAGAAATCCACCTGATCATATAGTTGGTGGTGTATTAATAGATATCATGAGAATTGAAGTGAAAAGTCATATATATTCTTTAAGTATATATATGTATAATGATAATAAGAATTTTTTTCCAAATAACTAGCTTTATATCATTCAATTTTATTGGATGGTTATGATATTATTCACTCTATCCTGGGGTTGGTTTTGGTTTGCGGTGGTGGGGTTTTGAGAAATCAAGAATATGAAAGCACATATGTCCTCATAGTCAACCGGATGGGGTAAACTCTTATCATAGGCAAGCTTGATTTAGGTGTCCTCATCATTACGTCTCACATACAAAGTATTGCGGATCTTTTTAACAATGATTTTGAAAAAAATCTCAACTAAGAGCTATTTACTAAATTTCCAAAATGTTTTCTCTATCTTTTTTATGTTATAGTGTTGCAGATCATTTGATCAATGAAATTGAAGATGAACAATGCAGAGAGTAATAAGTATTATGAGTGAAGTTATTTTCTGCTTTTAAAAGTGGAACATCGTTGCTTGTGATGCTAACATCCAGAGGATGGAAATAGTTGTTGATGTGCTTTGTTTTTCCTAAGACAAACGTTTTGACCATGAGTAAAATATATGATAAAGAAAACACAGATTTGTTACCACTAGTCTCAGAGCATCATAGTTATACTCACATGTTAACAATATGTATTCTCTAGTTTCGTCAAACGTGGAACATAAGCAGAAATCAATGGAGATTTGAAGCACATATGATGCAATTTAAGATCTTGTAGGTAGTTTGTTTAGTTGTAAAATTGACATTTTGAGGCGTACTTTGGAAATGATCCTTTAAACCTAATGTAAAGGTGAAATCTCTAACATGAACTCGAAGCCTAATAGTTTTTCACGTCCTACAAAGAAAAAAAAGAGTTACACTTTATATCATCTACAAACCAATAAAAGTGCTACACTCTATGGATGAGCTTGGTAGATGAATGATGGTGAGGTGGGCATGAAGATTGAGCATAATATCTAATCTTGGTAAAGGAATTCTCCACCCAACACCATTGAAAGCATCCACTATTGCAGTAGATAGTAGAAGGGTGATATAAGTGATAATTATATGTTTTTAATGATTTTATATAAAAGTTAACTGTTTTGACATGATTTTATGTTTTTGAAGGTTGTTTTTTCGTATTTTATATTTGAGTAGGAACAAGTAAAAACACAGATGCAAAAAGCAAAATATGAGTATAACATACACCAAGACCCTTTAAAGACCCAACTTGGGTTATTTCTGGTGGAGATGAAATAATTGAATTAGTTTTCATATGCAATTGCTTTTCAATCATTTTAATTCGTGAGTGGAGAAATAGACATATTTTAGTGAATACATGTTTGATCCGGTCAACCAAGAGGAGATTCAGACTCTGCCATCCACACTTGTTGAAGAGTTCGAAGCAACAGAACTGGTGATGTGCAACCAAGTTTACCAACTTGCTCTTCTCAATTACCTTGTATTAGTCCAACAATGTCCAACAATGTCATCATTATTCATCGTAAACTTTTAGAATATTTTGAAATTCTTTTCATTGTTGCTAACAAGTACTTTAGAAACTTGCTAATACTTAAGGAATTTTTGTTTTCTTGTTTTCTTTTGTCAGATTATGATGGCAGGATCTCACGGCCAATGTTTTTCTTGTAGGCCTAATGAAGTAAGGGGTCCATCTGAGGTGTATGTGGAGGTTTTTCTACTTGATTATACACATCACTCTTCACAAATCATAACCATCCTTTATAAATCCACCACTCAATTTTCTATGATTAATTACTAATATGTAACTGATTATAGGTCGGCTATAGTTCCCTTTACAACTTTACGCTATTTAGAAATTGAATACGTTGACAGACAAAAACTGAATGCATCATAAAAGAAAATGCCATATAATATAATAATATAGCTGATGAATATAGTTTGAATTTTTTTAAAAAAAAATCACTTCTTTTATGTACATTGACTTATTACTATTAGCGAGAAAATCACATCATTTATTTTTGTAGAGATGAAAAGTGGAAGAACGTTACACATTCTTTCATCTCCTGCAAAATAAAACATACACCAACCGTTACATAATCACACTCGAGTCACTTGAGCAAGTTACTATAAAAAGAAATACATTTTATAGTCAGATTAACTTAAATATTAGGATTCTAGACCAGTGGTTGTTCGCATATTAGATTATTAATAGTTTCCTCGTACTGGAGTACCATAAAACCGTATGTATGGCTTATAACGATAACTTTTTATCCAAATCTTGAAACGATTACATGAATTAATATCTTGATATCTTCTTAATTACAATCTGGAAAAAAAATATAGTGAAAATTTAGTGGTTGGCTAGTAATTTGATTTAATAATTTTAATTTTTTTTTTTTTTTTCAACAAAAATATATTTTTTTTTTTGTCAACAAAAATATTTTTCTTTTAATATCAGAGTATTAAATCCATGAATTTTAGAAATAAATATAATTAGAATCTCATTACTCTTGTCATCATCGTGATATGATATTTAACTAAACTTCACAGATAATTTATCAAACATTAAAAAGAGATAGTAAAAATGACATTTTCTAACTTTTGTTTTCTCGGGAAAATGAATTGTTTTTAAACTTAGAACATTATACCATATCGGTCTTCGCCCTCCCAAAAACTATTATCAAGATTATTACAAGATTAACATTTCAATTCTGGTGGAAGAGTTAGGAGATTGGCAATAGAATTCACTGGAGAAATTGGAAAGCTGTCTGCAAGCCTAAAGCAATGGGGGGCCTAGGCTTCAGGGATTTGGAAGGTTTCAACCTAGCACTCCTAGGGAAGCAAATCTGGAAAATTGCAAACAATCCATACAGCCTTTTAGCTCGTGTTCTCAAGGGAAGGTATTTCAAGAAAGGAGATATACTCTATGCGGCTATTGGACAATGCCCTTCCTTCGCTTGGAGAAGTATCAGAAAAGCTCAAATGCTCATTAGTTTAGGCATGCAAAAGAACTTTGGTAATGGAACTGGAGTCAAGTTTTTCGAGGACCCTTGGGTAGTAGACACACTGCCCAGACCTCCATCTCTAAAAGAGAATATCAACCCTTCTGAGTTTTGTTTGGCTAATCTACTGGACCGGGGATCAGACGAATGGAACATACCAGGTCTTCTAGAGTTTTTTGATCAAGATGAATGCAACCTCATTCTCAGAATCAAGCCCAGTAGAATGCAGGTCAATTCACCCTACAGCTGGATATTCACTAGCGATGGACAATATTTTGTTAGGTCTGGTTACAGGGTATGGTATGAGAGGCTCCAAGGAGAAGGATCTAATGTGCAACTAAGAAACCCAAGCTTTGATAGTCTTTATGCTGCCATATGGGCAACTCCAAGTTCGCTTAAAATCCAGCATTTCCTATGGAGAATCCTTTCTCATGGTATACCCACATGAACAACTCTATACAAGCACAAACTCATAAGAAGTACAGATTGTCCAAGATGTGTATATGAGGAAGAGGATTCAGATCATATTTTCTTCCATTGTGGTTTCGCCAGAGCTGTTTGGGCAAGCTCTTTGGCAGGAGGTTTTTTCTTACCAAAGGCAGCTGACTCCATTTATGCAAACTTTGCCACATGCCTAGGAGACCTGAAAGGAAGGCAGGAGGCTAAGCAATGGCATTGGATTCTTTGGAGGATATGGAAAGCTAGGAATGACTTTATATTTGAAGGGACTCACCATCATCCAAGGGACATAGCTTTAAGAGCAAATCAGGACGCGGATGAATGGAATGAGGCACAAAAACAAATAACCGACTTGAATGGGACTTAGTATCATGGCGGTCTGAGGATCGTCCACATCAAAACCATTCAATGCACAACAATATAAAGTGGTCTCCTTCCATCCCTGGTATGTTTACTTGCAACTCTGATGCATTTTGGAAAGAGGGCAATCTTGGTATTGGAACTGGTTGGATGCTTAGATCATCCAATGGTCAGGTTAGATTCTTAGGAACCAAAGCTTTCCCACATCTTCAATTTGTCCTCCACGGAGGCAGCTGTGCTGGTTTGGGCAGCCTCATGTATTTTGAACATGAAATTGGAAAACGTAGTTTTCCAAATTGACTGTTCGAGTTTATTTTTGGCAGTAAGAAACCCGAATGATTGACCTGTTATCGACGCCTACACACAAGACATTGCCATGATCTTTAGCTAAAACCCTTCTTTTAAATTGTTTCTTATCTCTAGGAAGTCGAATAAGGTTGCTGATGCAATTGCTAGGATGTCTAGGAATTGTAATAGGTATTTTGTTTCAATTGACTATAAGACTCCCTCTTGATTAGAGGCTCTTGTACAAGATGATTCTGTTGGATCATCTGATCATATTATCAATCAATTAAAACTCTTTTTCTGTGTTAAAAAAAAAAATTTAGCTGCTACAAAAGTTCAATATGAAATCATGCAAAGTGCTGATATAAATTTCCTACTCTACTGTATTAATAAAAAAACAATAGTGATGTTTTTTATAAAACAACGCACATGTAATTTTATATATAAATAAAGAACTTAAACCAAAAAAAAGGGAAAATAAAGGAAGAAAACAAAATAAAAGAGGGTGTAGAGTCATGAAATGGGGTCTGCAGAAAGAAAAGAGAAGACTGCAAGTTCGAATTATTCCTTCTTCCGTGTATGTTATCATTTGCTTTTATTATTT
This sequence comes from Streptanthus diversifolius, assembly GCA_039880935.1. Lineage (NCBI taxonomy): Eukaryota > Viridiplantae > Streptophyta > Magnoliopsida > Brassicales > Brassicaceae > Streptanthus > Streptanthus diversifolius. The sequence continues at coordinate 9,483,118 of JAXGFM010000012.1, read as the reverse complement.
TCAAAATGTAGGCATTTTTTTTCTCTTTCTCTCTATTTATCTATACAAATGATCACATATCTATATGTATATACATGTTCATCTTTATGTACATTGCTTTAGTGGTGGTACTAACGGACCACAAAGAAAGAAAGACAGTGGATATCAAAGCTTAAGCAGCTGACACATATGAAATCTGTCTAAACATATCCAAGAAAATCTAATTCAATAAATATGTACATATGGTCACAAAACAGTAAAAGGGTGTAATCATGTAAAGTGGTCGTGGTCAAGTCATTTTCTCTATAAATTAAACCTAAATTTAAAGTTTTATAGTTATGTAAACACTGTGGGAATCACATTGTATAACATGAAAAGTGTATTTCTTTGTTTTTAGAGTAATTGATCACAAACGTCCATAATTAAATCAAACACATTTGTGCAAAGTAAAAAGAAGAAATTTGTACTTAATGAAAAAAATATTAGGAAAAGTGTAAAAACAAATAAATACACTTTTTTCTTAAAAGATTAATTATTAGGAAAGTGGGGAAAAAAGTGAAGAGTGAAGAAAGACTGAGAGAGAGAGAGAGAGAGAGAGAGGGAGAGAGAGAGAGAGAGGGAGAGAGAGAGAGAGGGAGAGAGAGAGAGAAAGAGAGAGAGAGCCTTTACACGTGATTTTAAAGACACCAAAGCCCCAAAAGCAATCCTCTTTTGCATGCGTCTTTAAAGAAGAACAAACAATAAAGAGTTTTTTTTTTCTTATAAAACTTTCTTCTACATCACAACATCCCTTTATCTTCCTCCTTCTTCATCATCATTCATCATACTCTTTATTATTCTTCTTCTTCGTCTTCCTTATTCAGAGATTTTTTTTTCTCCACATTGAGAGGAAAGCTATTATCTTTAGCGTGACTCAATCTTCTGAAGCTGCAATCTTTTCATTGGTCGGTGAGTGTTTCTCTGTTTTATATATTTATTTTGCTTTTTTACTGTTTTTATTTTTTTCATTAATATTAGCGGACGGGGTCATTTTCTTTTCTCCCTAGCAATAAATTCAAAACTTTTCTTTTTTTTTTATAAAAATTCTCTTGGAGATATTGATATTTCCACTGCTCTTTTCGATGTTTATTCCTTCCCTTTGTTCACTTGCTCTTCGTTCTCTCTCTCTCTCTCTCTACAATTCACAGCAAAAAAAAAAGAAAAAAAGCTACGATTTTTGTTTCCCTCTTCGAAAAATCTTTGTAATTATCTGCTTGGGCACATCCATTTTTTCCTCCGGGATCTCATTTTCCGGTTTTGAATAGAGACAAAAGCTTAAAGCTTCCTCCGGTTTTGTCTTCTGGGTATTCCCAATTTTCCCTTAAAGCTTCAATCTCTGTTTTTTTTGTCTTAATAGAACAACACGAGAAAGACCTCTGTTTTTTTTTGTTTCTGATTAGTTCCTCTCTTTCTTGGTCTCTTAACTGATTTCGTCTAATTTCATGGATTCTTGTCTCTCTTTTTCTATCATCGAGAGAATAACTATATATATATGTATGTATAGGCCCTGTTTCTGTGTGTGTGCAGGTTATATAAACAATTCTGTATCATGTTTAATTTTTACCTCTCTGGTTTTTCTTTCTGTAACATTGTAATAGCAGCAAACAACAACAACAACATGTGAACTGTGTGAATAATTTTTTAAGATTTTATGTTTTTTACTTCATTGTTTCAAAGTTTTGGTTTTTGATTTTTTTTTACCCAAAAACACCATCATGGTTTCTGGATTTTCTCTATTTAATGCAATCTGACAAATGGGTGTTTTATTTTGTTTTGGATTTTAAAAAACTTAAATTTGTTTTCTTTCTTCCTCATGATTTTGCAGGTAGAATAAAGCCAAGAAGGGATCAGTTTTGTGTTTCATTCCTTTTGTAGTGAAATCGGAAGAGAAAAGAAAAGAAAAAATGCCGATTAGGCAAATGAAAGAATGCTCAGAGACTCACATAGTCATCAAAACCAATGTTCAACCTTTAAAACAGCATAATCCCAAAGCCGTACAAAACGGTAAAGACCCTCCTCCGCCACCTCCTACTACTCCGGCGACAGTGGTGGCTCAGAGCCAAGCTTCTTCACCTTCGCCGCCGTCGAAGAATCGTAGCCGGAGGAGAAACCGCGGTGGACGAAAATCTGATCAAGGAGATGTCTGTATGAGACCTAGCTCTCGTCCTCGTAAACCGCCGGTTCAAAACGCTCCCGTCGCCGCCGTCTCTGGCACCGAGATCGTCGCCGTGAGTCATCAGATTCAGATGGGTGTTCGTGGTTCGAGTAAAAACTCGAATTTTGCGCCGAGACCTGGATTTGGACAGCTTGGAACTAAATGCATCGTTAAAGCTAACCATTTCCTCGCCGACTTACCAACTAAAGATTTGAATCAATATGATGTAAGTTTTTTAATTTTTCCATAAAAAAAGAAAACTTTTTGCCTTTTTTATTTTTTGTAATGAGTACAGAAAAAAAGATTCAAACTATTTACGATTTTCTGAAATAATAATTATGTCTCTGATTTTGAAACTTAATGAAAGGAGAGGAGCAGAGACATAAATCTTCTTCTCAAGTCGTTATCTTTTTATTTAAATTTTGTTCTCATTGTTTATGGGTCAATTGGTTTAATATTTGCAGGTTACAATAACTCCTGAAGTGTCATCAAAAAGTGTAAACAGAGCTATAATTGCTGAGTTAGTGAGACTGTACAAAGAATCTGATCTCGGGACGAGACTTCCGGCTTACGATGGTCGGAAAAGCCTTTACACCGCCGGAGAGCTTCCTTTCACTTGGAAAGAGTTCACTGTTAAGATCGTCGATGAAGACGACGGTATCATCAATGGCCCTAGGTAAGTGTTCTTTCACTTTCTCGAATGATATAGTTTTATGTGTGTTTTTATTTGAAACTTTGACACTTTTTTTTAATGCTTTTGGTAGAAGGGAGAGATCATATAAGGTGGCTATCAAATTTGTTGCACGGGCCAATATGCATCACTTAGGCGAGTTCCTAGCTGGTAAACGCGCAGATGGACCTCAAGAGGCGTTGCAGATTCTTGACATTGTACTTAGGGAGTTGTCTGTTAAGAGGTTTTGTCCTGTCGGAAGATCTTTCTTTTCGCCTGATATTAGAACACCGCAGCGACTTGGTGAAGGGTTACAGTCATGGTGTGGGTTTTACCAGAGTATTAGACCTACACAAATGGGTTTATCTCTAAATATCGGTAAAAAAAGTTCGACTTTAATAGATTTGTTACTCTTTTGTGCTTATGTAATAAATCAGCCAAACATTAATGTTTGTTCCTTGCTTTGTAGATATGGCTTCAGCTGCATTTATCGAGCCACTTCCAGTGATAGAGTTTGTAGCACAACTTCTCGGGAAAGATGTCTTGTCGAAGCCATTGTCGGACTCTGATCGTGTTAAGGTACAATGCTCTTCATTACTTAGTATCTCTCTTGTATCAAGTCCTCGAATGTTCTCTCAAGATTGTTTTTGTGTTTTGGGGATTGTAACAGATTAAGAAGGGTCTCAGGGGAGTCAAAGTAGAGGTTACTCACAGAGCTAACGTAAGAAGGAAATATCGCGTTGCAGGTTTAACAACTCAACCAACAAGAGAGCTTATGTGAGCAGTTGCTTTAATTACCACTCTAATAATCAATCACTAAGGCTGGTTTCATTGAAGATTAATCGAATTTTCTGCTTTATATTTCTTAGGTTTCCAGTTGATGAGAACTCTACAATGAAGTCGGTTATTGAGTATTTCCAAGAGATGTATGGATTCACGATCCAGCACACGCATTTGCCGTGTCTTCAAGTTGGAAACCAAAAGAAGGCAAGCTATTTGCCAATGGAGGTAAACCGTAAACCTTTTTTTTTTTTTTTTTGTTTCTTTTGCAATTGAAGTTGTTCGCTGAGTCGGTTCTTAATGTAGGCATGCAAAATTGTCGAGGGACAACGGTACACGAAAAGGTTGAACGAGAAGCAGATTACTGCCCTTTTAAAAGTTACATGTCAGAGGCCAAGGGACAGGGAAAACGATATCTTGCGGGTAATCTTATAGTCTTTCATCTTTTTTATGGCTCTTTGTGAGTTAGAAGTGAGGATTAATCTTTGTTTGTACAATGTTTTAAAGACGGTGCAACACAACGCATATGATCAAGATCCATATGCTAAGGAGTTTGGTGTCAAGATAAGCGAAAAGTTAGCTTCTGTTGAAGCTCGAATTCTTCCAGCTCCATGGGTAAAAACACTACTGACAAAAATTTTAATTTTCATTAAACTAAGAGACTGTTATGCTTATTCGTTTCTCTTTCCTTGCTACACAGCTCAAGTATCATGAAAACGGGAAAGAAAAGGATTGCCTTCCTCAGGTTGGTCAATGGAATATGATGAACAAGAAAATGATCAATGGGATGACGGTGAGCAGATGGGCCTGTGTTAACTTTTCACGCAGTGTTCAAGAAAACGTTGCTCGTGGGTTTTGTAATGAACTTGGTCAGATGTGCGAAGTCTCGGGCATGGTAACAATACTTTGTTTCTTGCTGCATTTTTGACAATTTTGTTTAAGCTTTGTGTTTCTTATCATAAAGTTTCGCCTTCGTTTGTTATTGTAGGAGTTTAATCCGGAACCTGTGATACCAATATACAGCGCGAGGCCTGATCAAGTTGAGAAAGCTCTGAAGCATGTTTATCACACTGCTATGAACAAAACCAAAGGCAAAGAGTTAGAGCTTCTATTGGCGATTTTACCTGATAACAACGGTTCACTTTACGGTATCATCATCTCTACATCCATAAAATTTAAAACCTTTATTTTTTTGTCTTTTTGAGTATGATTACAACGAAAACGAAATGCTTTTGTTATCTCAGGAGATCTTAAGAGAATCTGTGAAACCGAGCTTGGTTTGATATCTCAGTGTTGTCTCACAAAACATGTGTTCAAGATTAGCAAACAGTATCTGGCAAATGTATCCCTTAAAATCAATGTCAAGGTGAATACTTATTACCAAATGTTGAGTTGTTTTTAGCATTATTGAAACTCAGATCTGATATTTTTATGTTGTTTTCAGATGGGAGGAAGGAACACAGTTCTGTTAGATGCCATAAGCTGTAGGATTCCATTGGTTAGCGATATACCAACAATTATCTTTGGCGCAGACGTGACTCACCCAGAGAACGGGGAAGAGTCAAGCCCTTCAATAGCTGCTGTAAAGCTTATACAATAACAACTCTATTAATTATACACTTATATATCAAAAGTAGCTGAACAGACTCGGTTTTGTTTTTTTTTTCTTTTGTTAGGTTGTTGCTTCACAAGACTGGCCTGAAGTCACAAAATATGCTGGTTTAGTTTGTGCTCAAGCTCATAGACAAGAACTTATACAAGATTTGTACAAAACATGGCAAGATCCTGTACGAGGCACCGTTAGTGGCGGTATGATCAGGTAAATGATAAACCGGGATAGTTGCAGTTTCTGTGGTTTAATTTTATTGGTTGATTCACAAGTTTGGTTTTTTACAGGGACCTTCTGATCTCATTTAGGAAAGCAACAGGGCAGAAACCGCTTCGAATCATCTTTTACCGGTAGGTTTCTCTTTTCTCATTGCAGTAAATAAATATTCATATGTAAAACCGTAATTTGTTCTCATTGGTGTTTTTACTCGCGCAGTGATGGAGTAAGCGAAGGACAATTCTACCAAGTTTTACTCTACGAGTTGGATGCAATTCGTAAGGTAATAACAACTTTTGTTTTTGTTATTTCCTAGAAATCTTGTCTTAACTTTACTGCAAAACATTTACAGTTTTTTTTGAATCGGGTTGTGTTTTAGGCTTGTGCGTCGCTTGAACCGAATTATCAGCCACCAGTGACATTCATCGTTGTACAGAAGCGTCATCACACTCGTTTGTTTGCTAATAATCATCGAGACAAAAGCAGTACTGACCGAAGTGGAAACATCTTACCAGGTCAGTTCTTTAAAACGGTTGAAAGAAAAGATCATAACAGAAAATAACTAACTGTTTCTTTGCCGCCTTTTTTTTGGTTTTGGTTCAGGTACTGTAGTTGACACCAAAATATGTCATCCAACTGAGTTCGACTTCTACCTTTGTAGCCACGCTGGTATACAGGTACGAGATTAGCTAATATAACATATGAAAAATTGACATTTTTTCGTTTTTAATTGTATAAAACATAAAACTTTTTCTGTGTTATTGTATGGTTTAGGGAACAAGCAGGCCTGCTCATTACCATGTTCTTTGGGACGAGAACAATTTCACAGCGGATGGTATTCAATCTCTGACTAATAATCTCTGTTATACCTACGCGCGATGCACCCGATCGGTTTCTGTAGGTAGGTTGAAAACATTTATTCATCTTCTTCTTCTTCTTTCTTTAAACCCTCAAATGAAAAGAAAAACCGCATGTTTTTGTTTTGTTTTGCTTTTGTATAGTTCCTCCGGCGTATTATGCTCATCTTGCAGCATTTCGAGCACGTTTCTACATGGAACCAGAGATAATGCAAGATAATGGATCCCCGGGGAAAAAGAGCACGAAGACAACAACTGTCGGAGATTCTGGTGGTGGTGGTGTGAAGCCGTTACCGGCTTTGAAGGAGAATGTTAAGAGAGTCATGTTCTACTGCTAAGTGAAGACAAGTTTTCAAGAGAAGTAGTTTCGTTTGTTTTGTTCGTAGTTCGGCTTTAGAATTTGCTGATGTTGTGTAAATTAATTGGCCTCGATTTAGGGCTTATAGTATTTTCTAGAGTTGTTTTTAGCTCAGGGATCCATCATAACGTTGATGTAATAGCTTTGTTAAATTCTCGGGTTCTACGTCGGTGTTGTTACAGTGGTTTCTCCATTGTTGCAACGTTGTAAGCTTTTTCTTTTTACCCTTATATGACTGGTTATGTGTAAAGGAGAACTTTATTTTATTTATTTTGGTTGAAGACGAAGAAGAGGCTTTTTGTAACGTCCCACATCGGTAAGCTAAACAAATACGTCATAAGCTTCGCACTATAAAAAAGATGTCGAACGTTATTGACAATTCATACCTTTCTCGGCCTTTTGGCTAAGATCAAGTGTAGTATCTGTTCTTATCAGTTTAATATCTGATATGTGGGCCATCGGCCCACACGATATTAACTCTATTTTTTTAGGGTGAATGCCCAATATGATAGCTTGCTATCTGGGTTTTCTCGAGTCACCCATGCGTTGCACTTCTGCACGGGCCTGGCTCAACCCACCAAATCAAGTTAAAACCTTTTGTTAACAAGTTATAAAGGCCGGCAAAAAAAAATAATTTTAAACAAAAAAGATTATAGAATAGAAATCAAACTGTAAAGACAGAATTTCATACATTTGGTCTATGTAATGCGCAGGAATTTGATTTCTCCTCTGGTTGTCTATCCGACCGCACATAAGTCATAAACCGATGATCCAATTGTTAATTTATACCAGTAAGTAATTGAAATTTAACTGAACCGACTCGAAACATCCTGGATCCTGCTACTATGCCTTAAAAACATTCCGATTCTCACTTTCTTCTTGTTTTTTACTTTCTAGTTTGGTCGTGTAGTAGGAGGGGTAGGATTCGATTCTCTCCTCTGGTTATTTGTCTAACCGAACATAAATCTTCAACCGATGTTCTAATTGTTAATTTATACCAGTAAGTAATTAAACCCTAACTTAACCGGGTCGACATATCAACATTCCGATTCTCTCACTCGCTTCTTCTTCTTCTTCTTCTTCTTCTTCTTCTTCGTCTCCATTGATTCTTCGTCCTAAAGCAAAGCCTCTTCAATCTTCCTCGTAAGTTCTCTCTAAACATCGCTTTATCTTTCCAGTTGGTTTTCTTTTCTTCTTAGGAGCGATTAAGCTTAGAGATTATGTATAGGAGATGGAACATAGTTTTGGATTCATTGCGTCGCGTTCATCGCGGTGCTCTATGCAACCGCACAGTTAGCACATCCTCAAAGCATCTTCCTTCAGCTTATTTAGAACAGTCCGAATCATCATCGAGTCATGTTGTGGATGAGAGTTATGTTCTGGCAGAATTATCTTCACTGCTTCCAATTCCATCCAAAAGCACAGTGGCCAAAGAAGATACTAGTTTAAAGAATCAAGTAGCTATAGATTCGTTTTTGTTTCCGGAGGAGAAACTTAGAGGTGTGTTTCTTCAGAAACTGAAAGGAAAATCTGCAATACATAAGGCTTTGAACAGTCTTGATATTGATTTGAGTATTGACATTGTGGCTGATGTTGTGGATCGTGGGAATTTAAGTGGTGAAGCAATGGTTACGTTCTTTAACTGGGCGATTCGAGAGCACGGTGTATCTAAAGATGTTGATAGTTACTATGTGATTCTAAGAGCTTTAGGAAGGAGAAAGTTTTTCTCTTTCGTGATGGATATTTTAAGGGAAATGGTGTGTGAAGGGGTTGGACCTGATCTGAAGTGTTTGGCCATTGCTATGGATAGCTTTGCTAAGTCTCATTATGTGCGTAGAGCGATACAGTTGTTTGAGGAAAGTGGGGATTTTGGGGTGAAATGTAGTACTGAGTCTTTTAATGCTCTGTTGCGTTGTCTCTGTGAACGTTCGCATGTGTCTGCTGCGAACTCGGTGTTTAATAGGAAGAAAGGGGAGATTCCATTCGATGGTTGTACTTATAACATTATGATAAGTGGGTGGTCGAAGCTCGGTGAGATTGAAGAGATGGAAAAGGTTTTTAAGGAGATGGTGGAAAGTGGGTTCGGTCCAAACTGTTTTTCTTTCAGCTACCTTATTGAAGGGTTGGGAAGAGCTGGTCGTATTAGTGATTCGGTTAAGATCTTTGATAATATGAAGCATAAGGGTTGTGTTCCTGACGCAAATGTTTACAACGCTATGATCTGTAATTTCATGTATGCTCGAGATTTTGATGAATCTGTGAGGTACTACCGGAAGATGCTGGATGAGGAATGTGAACTTGACTTGGAAACCTATTCCAGGCTTGTCTCTGGGCTCATTAAAGGCCGTAAGGTTGCAGATGCGCTTGAGATATACGAAGAGATGTTGTCAAGAGGAATTGTTCCCACCACAGGGCTTGTTACCTCTTTCATCAAGCCGCTTTGCTGCTACGGCCCACCACACGCTGCGATGGTTATCTATCAGAAAGCGAGAAAAGCTGGGTGTAGGATATCTGAAAGTGCATATAAGCTGTTGCTTAAGCGGCTGTCAAGATTTGGGAAATGTGGGATACTGTTGAACGTGTGGGATGAAATGCAAGAGTATGGATATCCTTCCGACGTGGAAGTCTATGAGTATATCGTGGACGGCCTGTGTAACATTGGGCATTTAGAGAATGCTGTGCTTGTGATGGAAGAAGCCATGCGCAAAGGGTTTTGCCCGAACCACCTTGTTTATAGTAGGCTTAGCAATAAACTCATGGCTTCAAACAAAACAGAAATGGCTTATAAACTGTTTCTGAAGATTAAAGAGGCTCGTCTTAAAGAAAATGCTCGCAAATTCTGGCGAAGAAATGGGTGGCACTTTTGATCTTCATGTTCTGTTGTATGTTCACAGGGAAACTGAAAAAGATCCTAGTCTTTGTATATGTGAAACTTCACTTACAGGGTCACATCTTTCTCCAACTTTAGTATAATAAATTGTAATAGAGAACACTTGCAAGTTATATTCAGTAGGGTTCGGTTTGTATTCTTACCTTTATTAACCCCTTTTGGTGGGTGGTGGCTTAAACACAACGGCATACTTGTCTCTTTCTAGGTTGCTGCCGGAAGATTACTATTCTTAAAGAGTGTTCTGAATGGAAGCAGTGATTAAGAAATGGCAGCAGAAGCTGAGAAAAGCTAAAGAAGAGATGCAAAAGTGGGAGGAGCTTCAAGTTCGATGGGTTTCCCGCTTCAGTAACGCTTCTTCTATCATCCAGAGATTACAGGTAGCTGGAAATATTGTGTTTGTTGGCCGAAATTTTGAATACTGTATGTGTGATTTTTGTTGGTTTTTGGGAGTAGGAGATACAAAATCCTGGGAGCTATGGAGCTTTGAGATGGGTTAAGGGGATTGAAGACGCGGTTGTGCAGAAACAGATGGATAAACTGGAGACTTTTCTGCTTTATATGAAAAATGATTTGTAAGTAATATTTGTTAGAATGTTGCTGACATAAGAGTTTACGATTCTTCTACTAGTAAGTAAAGATTGTTGACATGTAACTTTTACGAAGGGAGGAGTTCCGGGGATGTGTATTGACATTTGAGAAGCTACATCGAGAAGGGTTGCAGTTACTCAAAATGGAATTGAGCAAGAGGCGAATAGAGGAACGGATTGGAGTAAAACCTTGCATTGCAGATTGCTTGGAGGGTCTTTCTCTTATTTATGACATGCATCAGTCAGAGTAAGCAAACAGAATCTGCTTAGTTATTGACTATTGAGTTACAATCATTATTCTCTGATCTTATGTTTGTGCTTTTGAAAATAAATGCAGATATAATCTTAAATCTTCAATTTTTTCGGCACTTTCATGTCTTATCCTGAAACCAAGGTACTGAGAATATATATTGCTTTGTTCAAGCTTTTGAAAGTTTTGTTTATATTGATCTTATGTTCTTCGTTTACTGTTTGTATAGTCCTGACGATCTAATGGCGCTACAAAACCTCGTGGTTGATCAGCCAAATATCCCCAAGAATGAAAGTAAATAATATCATATTCTTCTTCTTCGATTGTTTTGTTTGCGTTATGAAGTAATGATTATTATTATTTTTTATTTGTTTATTGAAGGTCTGAGTCTGATTTTAGCTTCTCTATGATATCTACTATGCAGTGCAACACATCTTCGATGTCGTATTCGCTGAAGAGATCAAATGATGTTAAAGAAGAAATGCCTTTTGTTTTCCTTTTCTTTTGCATTGCAAATTCTTCTCAATATAAGGTTATAGTTTTGGTGGATGAAAAACAGTGAGGAGTGTAAGAAAACGGCATGCATTTTTCTGGTTTCAACCCAAAAATAGTAGACCGAGGCCTACATTTTCACATAATTAGTTGGATTATAAGACACACTAAAACATACTGTTTGTTCATTTTTGCATATTAAAAAACAAAAACGTTAAGACATCATATTTGAGAATATTAAAACCAACTCTCCCTAGATTTTATTAGAAATTTGAAGTATCATACTATTGATTATTAATCAAAAAGGAAAAAGAAAACAAAAAATCATATTGATGCGGAAGCGAGTTCTTGATAACGTTTTCAACCAAAAACCTGTGGTCTTTTGTATGATGTCGATATCATAAAATCGATTGAAATATTAACAAAATTTTATCTTGTTGTGTTTTTTGACGAGGAAGTTCGAGAACCTTTTGGGTTCAGCTCAAAACCAGCCTGCAAACTATAGTACTTGATTAAAAGCTTCAAGCATGGTGTTTAAATAATGTTGAATCTGGTGAGATAGGCACATGTTCATCTTATAAATTCCATTCGTTTACTGCGTTACAAAACAGACTTGACAATATATAAAAACCGAACCGTGTTTTTTGAAGAATAAGCATTGGAATGGTGTGAACCAATCTTTACGTCGGAGGATAAGAGATATTTACCGAATACAATTATAAAGAAGATCAATGCCAAGTTTTGGAGTGCATAGAAAACCAATCTATATCATCACAAAATATTATCCTTTTAGAGTTTTGGATCTGAATCTGTTGAATGCAATGAAAAATCATAACCGGGAGAATTAACCTAGACTAATCTCTAGAATATATATATGATTTTGATTTTCTTATCATAGCCAATAATGAATAAAATTGCAATGAAAAAGCTTGAACTCTGGTCCTTTTCAGCTATATATTAGATCATCATAAATTCATTATTTGGATATAAAGAAAATTCTGGATATTTAATTTAGGGCAATGGTCCAAGCAATTCCACAAGTCTCCCAAAATATGGGACGTCATAAATTTATATCGTGAAAGGGTGGAAGATTAATTAATCATCATATGATCAATTGAAACGATTATATAATTTTTCTTCGTAGATTTTATTGGTAAATTTTGTTGTTTCTAGTTTATAGTTAAGACCGAGTAATTGGAATAAATCTAAATAAAACAAAACAATGCAGATAGCATTGTGTCAATCAAGTTTAAATTCCGAGGTTCAATCTTATCCAACACAAAAGTAGGATTTTGAGTCACATCGAGAAAACATCAAACAGAAATTTGATCGTTTCGAATTCTGAATATGTCAAATTGGACAAAAGCAGGAACAGTTATGTCGGGGTTTGATCTGCATTAACTGTCTTGAAACCCCACAAAATAAAATAAAAAGCCTAATTAGCAACAGCATCGAGACCCACAATATAGACACACATTACACTAAAGTCGGTTTTAAGAAAAAAAAAGAAAACCCTAATCATACATAGTTACAGACATGTATAAACATACTCTATACATACACTCGTACGCTTCTCTACAATACGATTGCTAGATTTAGTCTTAGCTTTCTGTCTTAAAAATCCCAAAGAAAACTTTATATATGTGTTTTTTTGTTTTAATGTTATGAAAAAGTAAAAAAAGCCTCTATATGTTCCCACCACAATCATATTCAGGTCCGGCCCAGGGCCCAAACAACTAAAGTTTGGACCTAAGGTATTACCAAAAAATAAATTTTTAGGGGCATCAACAAAGCTTGAGCTTTAAATAAATTTATTTGAAAAAATATTAATAAAAACAAAATATGTCTAATAGCACATATTTTTGTTTAGAAATGTTTTTTTTAATTACTTTTATATTTATAATTAATAATTAAGAAAAAGATAGATTAGTTAATAGAAATTTTTTTTTAAAGATTAGTTTTTTTCAATCTTCCAAATGTTTTACCGAATGAAATGGGTAACAACTAATTTTTTTGAAAAGATTAGAAAGTTGTTATCCAAATACAGAAATCGTTTATCGGATATTGTTGACCATTCCAGTTTCAGTTGCTATCACAAAAAGAAGTTTTTCAAAACTAAAAATTATAAAGAATTATTTGCGATATACTATGTCAAAAGAGAGATTGAACGAGTTAGTTTTACTATCAATCAAGACAAGTATAATTAAATATTTCGACAAGGTGAGTTTGATGAATGATTTTGCGGTAAAAAATGCAAGAAATACTATATACCAGTACTATAATTTTTTTTGTAATAAATTGTTTATCAAATTAGTTTTTTTAAAAAATTAATTATTATTTTATTTATAATATTATAAAAATATAAAAGCATCAATATATTTTTACTTAGGACATCAAAAATTATTAGACCGGCACTAATCATATTCAATAGTGAATATTGATTTGTGTCTATAAATATTCAAAGTTGTATTCTAACCACAAGATCAATATAAAATATGTAACAACCCTGTCAACCCAACATCTCATATAGATTAAAGGGAAAGACGTATTCATCAGCTTTTATATATAAATTCATAGAATCAATAATTTTGACTTACAAGTAATCAAGTACCATGTAGAAATATTGAGAGGCTTTCTTGATTCAAGATCCACTTTCTTGATACGGCGGCACTTTCGATTCGAGATTTGATCAATTAAAATCAAATTAGAGAACAAAGGGTTTATATATATACATACAGAAATGACAAATGGGATTAAGATTAGGGTTTTTATTGATGCGACCATGAACGGGTGAAACTGCCACATGATCTGATCTTCCCTGATCAAATCTATAGAGAGAGAGAGAAGTTAAGATCATGCTGGCAGCTTCATCAGATGCTGGTGCATCTCTGCGTACGAGATTACTGCCATATGTATGAAAGTACAAATACTATTTGGTGATACAAACTAGAGAGGGTGAGTGATATATGAGACGAAGATGACGAAGAAGCTGATTTATATAGACTTGATTAACTGTGTTATATTTTAAAATAAAAGAAGCATAAGCATATATGAAGGGTATTCATGTAGGTCACTCTAAAGACTATTTGAGTTAGCTACATTTTGAGTAACACTATCGAGCAAAATAAAGTATTATATATATATATATATTTTTAACAAAAAATTAATATGTACTTTTATATTATTGTTAATATTTTTTATATTCATAACGTTACAAAACTATATTATAAGAAACAATTAAAAATAATAATATGTAGGTTTCAAAGATTCAAACTTAAACTGTAAAATAATAAATAAAAAAATTATCTAAAAGAGAAGATTTTTTTTTCTTCTTTTTCTTCAACAAAAACATGCCGTTTTTTTTTTTTTTTTTCTGATTTTTCTTGGTGCTGTGAGAAACGTCACCTTCTCTCCTTTATACCTTACATCCCTTTGTTTAATAAGTAATGAGATTGGTTGCATCAGATGGATGAAATCTTTTATAATATAAGAGTATTAGATATTTTTTCAGTCTCTAAAGAAATAATATTTTAATAATTTTTATTTTATTTTATTATTTTTTAAATAATTATATTATTAAATAAATATTGAACCAATAACTTTTATTTTTTATTTTCTTTTAATTAGATGATACTGTTATAGTATCATCAATGCGGATGGTTAGTAAGGATTGTGACTTGTGAGGTATCGTATTTCAGTATAATGGACAACTAAGTGGAAGACATACTCAAATATGCTTTATTATAATTGAGTATTATTATCAATGTAAGTATCCAATCAACTAATTGATGCTTTTGTTTTTCAGCACATAGTTTAGATACGTACCTTTCTAGGGTTATGATTAATGCACCAACCATAAATTATATAATTAAGAGCGATGGTAAGTTCTCTCTAAGTGATCAAGGCAAAAGTGAATATTAAGATAAGAACCACTTACCTAACTATATTATATATATAAAATAAAATTGTTAGCACATCTCACATTTTACATCTATAAATACAGTTGTTTAAATACACTAAATATCAAAAAATAAACTAATTTTTTAAAAAACAAATTTAAATAAAAATATCTTTTATTCATATAATCAAACAAACTAAAAAATTTAGTTTATCTTCATAAGAAATTAAAATTTAGTAAATTATATGATGTATCTACACGGAAAATAAAATAGTTAACATATCTCAAACTTTCACATGTATAAATATAAATTTTTTCCAAAATTTACTAATATCAGAAAACGGATTAAAACATTTCAAACAAATTTTTAAAAAACTAAATATATTTATTTCAATTAAATTAAAATTTTATCAAAAAATAATTCTGCACTTTAAAAACACCGCTTTGAAAGCACGGATCACAACCTAATGGAAACATTAAAACAAGTTAACAAAACATAAGCAAAATCTTGATATATCCAACATTGAAAATGCCAAAGCTAAAGTATTTGAGTAACTGTTTTGATTATTAAACATTGCATCATTCTAAGGTGAGAGTTCAATTGGAAAAGATGTTTAAAAGATCAATAACTTACATCAAAGTCAAGGATTGCGATCTTGGAGTGGCGGTTCAGACGCATTCTCTGTTTGTTTTTGTTTTTTCTTGGATACGTTCTTCCATAATTACAGAAACAAACATTTGAAACGCAAAATGAGGAAACAACATTTAACGAAACAAAAGTCTCGTCTCCAGTTTTTAGAAGTTTCACAAAAAAACTCGACATCCTTCCCAAAGCCCAAACCTTAAAACGCATTAGAGAAAGAAAGAGAGAACATTGTGTTGTTGAGAAATATTGTCTCAATGTAACTCAAACATGCAAATGTAAAACAGAGGGGGAGGGATAAGAGGATGATTGAGCTTGTGATTTTCGGTTATTATTTCCGGTTTAGATATGACCGGCCCAGTTTTGGGAGCTGTCGACTCTAGGCATGTTGGTACCCTCTCTCTTAACCTCAGCATCGACCTTGAAGGTCGCACCACACACATCTCCTGAGCTATCCACCCTCGGCACTGGCTTCAGCTCGTTCTTCGGATGCTCGAAGCTCCTCAATCCTCCCGATGATGTAAAGAAGCAACCTTCAATACACCAAACCATATACATGACCATTTAACCATAAAGCAATTAAGAGCTTACACAAACCGACCAAAGTCTACCAGAAATTCTATCTTGAGTTCAGAGTTTCTTGTTTACCAGAGAATAATAATGGGTAAATCCTATTATCTCAAAAGAGCTAAAACATTTGGGGTAAAGTTGGTTACCTTTAGGGAAAGGACTGTAAGACTTGGAGCAACCTTTCTTCACAATCGCTGTGTCATCAGAAAGAACAAGGTGTCCTTCAGCATCAGTTCCCCAGAAGAAGGGCACAGTACCATCAGCATCCTGCAGAACCACAACAATCAAAAATACATAAGCGAATAACACAAACATCAATGAAATCAAGAACGTACATAAATGGGGTGTAAGAAATGGACAAGAACAGAGTACTGTGACTTCTTACAGAAGCAGCAAAGACGGTTTTCTTGGTGCCATCAAAGAGGATAAAGGCAAACTTTCCATGAAGGTCTCTGACAACTTTGTCGACAGGGTAAGGACCACGATCACGCAATGCCCTGTAAGCCTCAATCACCATGATGGCCTCGTTTGTGATTTTGCTCAGCCCATACTGCTGTCTCAGAAACGGAAGGTTCTCAATGTGTCCTCGGAAGATGCAGAAGATGTCATCCACAACCGCAAACAGCCTGTCAAATCGGACAAGAAAACCTATGAATTTCATCTCCAGATATACAAAAAAAAAGCCTATAAATAACTTAAAATCTAGATAGTAGATCTCTTCTATTAATTATCTTAAATCGGCGAGAACGAGAGTAAAAAAAACTCGTCCTAGATTCTATTGGCAGCTCAAGAACATTTCGTCATCATCATCATCAAGCTTAGCACCGTCACAAGCAAAACCAAAAAAAAAACAATAGACTCTAGTTCCAAGATAAAAAAACCTTTAAATTACATTACCAAAACATACCATAAGGAAGAGTCACATTCACATAAAATCTAGAATGTTAGATCTCTTCTTTCAATCATCTTAAATCAGCGACAAAGAGAGCTCATAGAAACTCTAGTTCTAAATTCTCCCGATCGCTCAAGAACATTTCGTCATCATAATCATCACCATCAAGCTTAGCACCATCACAAGCAAAATCCAAGAAAAGGCGAAAAATCGACTTTATAAAAATCTCTAGTTCCTGATATAACCAATACATCAAAAAACGGTTCATCATAAAAATTAAATCTACTGTAGATCTCATTCTTTCAATCATCTTAAATCCGGCGACCAAGAGAGTTCATACAAACTCTGGTTCCAGATTCTATCCATAGCTCAAGAACATTTCGTCATCATCACAAGCAAAACCAAAATACGATAACTCATAGATCGCAAAAAGAAAAAGTCAGTCCAAGTAAAATCTTCAGCGAAATAGCAAATGAGTGTATCACTATCACAAATCTGATCGATCCGATCGCAGAAAACACCAAAATCTATAAAAAAAAAAATAGCATAACTATTTCAAAACCTAATGCTTAAAGAAACATCAAAAGTGGTAAAAAACGATTCCACTAGATCAAACGCAAATAAATAAGAAAGAAATGAAAGTTTTTATTAGACCTTTGAACAAGTGGATCATTGTTATCAAGAGTGTAACCGAGAACTCCAGAAGATCCAAGATTAAGCGTGACGGAGTTTGGATTCTTGGAAACGAATTGACTCGCTAAATATCCTTCTTTCAAAGCGTAAGAAGGCACCGACGACGAGTTTGGACTCTGTAGTGCTTCAGGGCTATTCGCCACCGTCTTCTCGAACACAGCCAACATTTTCTTTTTTCTCGATTCTGATTTTTGGATTAGAGACAAGAAAATTGGAGAAAACGAGAGAAAAGTTATAGAGTTATTGATGATGATGAGAGGAAAGAGAGAAAGACCGGGAAGGCTATAAACGAATCTTGTACGATATAAACATTTCCGATTATACCCTTGCTTTATTGGCCACGTGTCATTATTCGAAAGGATGTAGTTTTTGGATATTTCCGCTTTCAGCAACATAATTAGTAGATAATGATTTGGGATTTGATTTTTTAGAAAAGGGAGGAGCCTAAATTTATCTGATTTATAAATTATTTACTTGCAAATGCGATGTAGATAGTAAAAATAGCTGTAACTATTAGTATAGGTTTGATACAGATATTGCACTATTTATTACAAAGTTTGCTCGGGTAATTAGTGAAACTTTCCTTAGATGGTGGAATCATTTAATCAGCTAACGTTTATAAATTACTTTATGGTACCAATACGAAAGAGGATAAGATTTTAAAAAATAAAGTCATGAAAATGACGTGGCGTGTATGTGCACTTGATAATCTTGGTTATATGAAAATAAATTAAATCGAGGAAAACCACATGGAAGAACAGAAAAGGCAACAATCCTTAAGAAAAGTCAATCCAACGGTGAATTTGTCACGCGTTTAGACCGAAACGTATAACCGACTTTTAAATTAAATATATATTTTGCGTATTTTAGGCTTACTAATCAATATATATTATTGTTTCCAGTCATATAAGAAAATTATAAATATATTCAGTTTACCCCCCCAAAAAAACAATCAGCGTTTTTTTTTATATATAAGATGTAACAGTTTCATCAGTGTTTTAGTAGAGAAGATAGAACTTAAAACGAAAAAAAAAGTTGAAAGAGCGCCCCTTGAACAATCGGTCAGTAGGCGAAAGTGGTCGTGGTCTGGTGGTAAGTGAAAGTGGTATTTGTCCCTTTTCACCCAGCTTCGAACTTTACCGGTAGCATTTTGATGACAGGAGCAAGTGACGCAGTTTTAGTACTTACCTCTGACACTCCTATGGTCATCCTAAAAAATACTTTAAGTGGATTTCTACTTTAGCTGGATCAGAATGGAATGGATATGGTGTAAAACACTAGGATATGATGTTAAAAAAAAAAAAAAAAAACAATCGGTCAGTGGAGTGAAATGTGGCCGAATCTGTTTATTAATAAATCTATAAGCCCTATAAGTTATTGAGTTTTATTCTGGCCCAAAACAATTTTACTTTAGTTTACAATCCCACGTAATGATAATAAGTAATCAATAAAAGAAAAAACAACTCAATAATGGTAACAAAACACAACCCAATACTTTGATACATTTTGGCACTTTCCATCTATTTGATACACGAAAATTAATAGATTGACATTTCAAGATAGAGATTAAAAATACATCTAAAGATAATCGAGTTATGAACTCAAGCAACACATAATAATTGTATATCTACTAAAATTATTCTCATATAAACTCCTAAAATCGACACATGTTAGTTTTTTTTTTATCAAATAAGGTTACTATTTTATACTAGTATCGTCGTTGTTACAACTCGAGTATAATTGTATAAATCCGGTAGTATACGTGTATGAATTGTAAACAACAACAGAAACACTTTTAAAATACTGATTGGGGCATGTGATCTAGTACGTAATTTGTATTAGTATTGTGTTTGTACGTAATTTGTATTAGTATTGTGTTTATATAATATCCGGGAACTCTGGTAATAATATGTGTGATAAATTGTAGACGAAAAATAAAATAAAAAACTCCCAAAAGACTTTAATTTAATAAGACTATAGCAAGTGTTCCCCTAAAACACACATCTCATCACTCTCACACAAAAACCTTCCAAAGTCCTTCACTATCCATCTCCATTTCAACCCCATCTTGCCTTGAATCGCCATCTTGTCTTTGATCATCCATCGAAGCTATCTGAAGCTCATCAGCATAACCTCCAAATTGATCACAAAGATCACTACTTCAATCTTCAGGCTCAGCTTTAACAAACGTTTCGTGATCCTCAACCCCATGCCTTGAGAACATCTCTTGCCTTTGCTCTAGATTCTCGATTCTTTGCTGCTTACCTTTCCTTAAGCTCTCCAAAAAATCTGGTTTCTTAATCTTATTGAGCAAGAAATCCATCATCATTTCTTGCTTTTTCTCTGTGGTTTTCAGTTTCTCTTCCATCAAACGAAGATATGTCTTGATGCTTTCCTGCTTTTGTCTCAGTCTCACCAATTCTATTACTAGAGCGGCTTTGTCTCTTCTCATCACCTGGATATCTTGTTCTAGTCCACATCTATCGTTTTCTAGCGACTGCGCTTGAGATGATGTCTTTCTTCTCCTGATTTTCTTAAGGAGATGTCTCTGTCCCCTCAGAAAATACTCATTTGTAAACTCCCATCTCTCTGTATCAATCTTCTTAAACCCCTACATAATCATTAAAACATAAAAATTTACAATGAGAAATCAAAGAACCAAGCGGATATAACATGATTCATTACACAAAATCTGAGCTTTGCCTTCGATAATAATAATTGACCGATCTATAACTGAAGAATGAAACAAAATTTACACACATAGGTATTGAGTTGTCTAACAAAGCTGGAGAAATTGTTGTGCTTGAAGTATATGGGGAGGCAAATTGAAGCAAAAGTCTCTGGTTCCCAAACAGTGAAACTATTGTTGTCTCTGCTCCATGAAACTATGCTGTTTGTGCTTGAATCGTCCACTATGTTGTAGGTTTTCGTAATGAAAGGCGTTGGTCTTGTTTCTTTGAGACCCTCTAACGGAGTCGGAAGGTTATAGTCCATTCTATGAATAAAGATAATCAAGGAGAGTTTGATTAGAGAATGAAGAAATTGAGCTTTGTTATTGGTAAACAGAGATTTGGGAAGTGGAGAAAAGGCGAGGTTGAAAGTATTCTTTGTCAAAACTTTCCTAATATGGGAAATTTTAGGGCTAAAAGTTGAAGAAACAAAGAAGAGAAGAGAACAGTTGTGATAAATCCGCAGCTGATGCATGAGGGTGCTTTTATGATGTCTATTATTTTTGGGGTTTTATGGTTTTTTTAAAGAGAAAATAATTTGCTTTTCAGTGTTTTGGATAAGTCTATTGATTAGCTTACTTTGATGTGGACAAAGACGATTTGCCAGAAATGGAAATGAGATGTATTCATTGGAGGATGCTACTTTTGTATTTTTGTTTCCGTTCCAAATAAGTTATCATGAATTTCGAATCGTCATTATTAGTGAGTTGTAGTTGCAAAAAATGAAAGAATTTGTTTACAAATTTTGAACCCACAGATGTCGTTTCCATATATATATATATTAATATCTTTTAAATAATTTATTAGTTAAATAGTAACAAAAATGTAGTGACTAGCTCTATGATCCAACTTTTATAGACATCGCTTTCGCATTGAACCTCGTGACACGTTGTGGCGAATGCATAAGGTTACGTTTCCTGGGTTTGTTGGTTTATTCCAAAAGTCAGAACGATGTGATTTTTGGTGGAACCCCTTGAAAGATTTGTGAAAAAGGTAATTCCTTGAGATTTTTGGGACTAATATTCAGTGCCCTGCCAAGAGTTTAGGGGTTTAAGGCAATATTTAAATATAATATAGTTTTATTTAGATTTTCAATTTCACTATTATATAGAATATGATATTTTATAAGCTGTTATATAGAATATGATATTTTATAAGCTTTTAATAAAAAAAATTAACCAAAAGTATAATTTACATAGCAGTAAAAATATATTATATATTAAATAAAATGATATCAAAAATGAAATAATAAAAAATTAATATTGAAAGCTATAAATAATATTATGTACATATCATGTTATTTATGTTAATTTAAATATGATAAATATAACTATATAGCTATAAATTTATATAGTAAATACAAAAATATAATTTATATCAAATGAGCTAAAAAAGAATATTTGATGAAATATGGACAAAAACAATAAAAAAGCAAAAAAAAAAATCAAAAGATAAAAAAAAGTAAAATAGTGAATAAGTGAAATAGTATAATACATAAGACAATAAAGAGTTGAAATAAATTATTATATGTTCAAATTATTATTCTAACCAATTAACCTAATTATGAAATTAAATAAACTTTATTTAAGAATTAAATCAAGTAAAAAAAGAAGTGGGCCCCCAAAAATTTAGGGTGTAAAACAGGGTCTATGCCTTTATTACCATGCTTTGAGTATGCACTATTACACTCGATTGCATTGAATAGTGTGAGGGATAAACCCGGACCCAACCACACCAAATAATACTGATAAGTAGGCCGGTCCAATGCTCCTGAAAACCTTATATAAAATGAAATTCATATTTTTCTTTGATTAATATATAAAAAATCCATATTTAATTGGCTTTACAAATTAGAGATCCGAAGACATGCCTTCATTTTCTTAACGTACGTGCCGTTAGGTTACACAACACGGTCCTTCAAAATCTTATCATACAAAAAAAATTCAGTCTTTTTTTTTAACAAGCTATTTTCTGTTGAACTTGAATTAAAAACAAACTGGACAATCTTTTAAACTACTATAAAAAAAATTGTAGCTTAACTGAGTTGATATGTCACTATGTTTTTTTTTTAATTGAAACTAATTTTGAATAATTTCCGCTTTTTCAATAATTTTGTTTTAGAATGTTTATTATTTAAAACGTAATATAAATATAATGTTTCATATTAAGGTATAAAAGCATATATCGTCCAAGTATGTTACAAGCAGTCGGAAGGAGCCTCTAAGGAGTAAACAATACACACAAATACACCACAAAGCATATAGTAAACTTCTTAATAAGCTTGGATTGTTTCTCCAAACTTCTGGGTTAAGCTCCTTATATACTCCTTCCTAACCGGATGTTCTTCCTGCGGCCGGTTATATGGTGTCCAAACCGGTTCTCCCACGAACAGCCTCATTAGCTGCAAAACCAAAACATCCAAATTCATCACAATCCAACAATCAAATCTTTTTATATAAGATGTATCAGTTTCATCAGCGTTTTAGTAGAGAGAAGATAGAAGCTGGCTTTATAATACCTTGATGTAGTTGCTAGTGTCGAGTGTGAACCGGTGGTAGATTCCGGCAGGAAGGACAATGAGATCGCCCGGTTTCATCCAGATTCGGATCCAACGGTCATCTTTGTCCCTAACATCAAAGTAGCCACTTCCGGCTAGGCAGTAACGAATCTCTTCGTCCTTGTGAATGTGTTCTGTGAAAAAGTTCTCCAGCTTCTCCTCGTAGTTGCTGACTTTCTCGGGACACAAATCCAACAAATCCTAAATATAAAGATTGATTACAAGAAAAAAACTTCAACTCATCGATTTGCGAGAATTAATATCTAGCTCATGGGTTTCAATGCCAAACATAATGCAAATGTTTCCTTAGTTTAGTAATTACATGAAGAAGGCATTATGTGATGTTAACATGTACATAAACCTCGATTAGCGGCTAGCTTAGAGCCTTATACTCAATCACGTATAAGACTTATTTCTTCATAAGCTAGGTTTATAAGGTTTTAGTACTACCCTCATGGTTATGCAAAATTATATAGTCCTACTGTCCTAGTATTTCTCGGGTTCAATCGTTTTTCTTCATGAGATTAACATGCAACCAGTAAAAGACTTGAAGCATCAATGGCCATTTATGGTGATGAATGTGATAAAAAAAGAGGTAACCAGCACGTACCATGTAATCGTAACCCCTCTCCTCTCTAATCTTGTTTAGTTCTGAATCATTCTCGTACTTGTCAGGGTTCAACTTCCAGTACAGCACTCCCAGCTCTGCAAATCAGAGCACAACTATAATTAGAGAAAATTTGTAATAGTCATATGATCTGGTCTTTGTGTATATTTGATCATTTCCTTAGTTTATGTTTCGTTCGTGTTAGTTCATATGCTTATCTTGTAGAGACACAACTTAATAGAATAAAGCATGAAAGAACACACACACACACATACACACAAAAATCATCCAAACAAGAGATAAACTACAACATCGTATTCACGTTTCAGAACGATAATATAAACATATACATAGTCATATTTGGCATGGAACATTACACCTAACGAAAAGCAATCCTTTGCAAAGTAAGAATATTAACTAAAGCGAGAGAGATTTGAAAAAAAAACCTGCCAAGTAATCCATTGTGACGAACTCTTTCGGGTTACGATGATGAGGAAGTCTCTGGTCTTCATTGCTATCATCCATAAACCATGCCTGCATCAACACTTAGACTCAGAAAACTAGGAACAAAACGAATTCGAGGATAATTTTAGTCGGAAACTCGATTACAAATTCGACCGATTGATAAAATTATAACAATTCTCTGTTATTACAAAACCAAATTAAAGGAATAGCAACGCGACAATTCATCTACTGGAAATCCGAAAGAGAAGCTAGATTCACTAATTTACCATTAAACCCCATGTGGAAAGGAAAAGCTAGAACATGCAGATTTTAACGAGGATAGAACCTATAAAATCGAGATTCAGAAAACAAAATAATTTAGTGAAGAAGAACAATTAACTTACCTCGAGAGCCATTACTGATCTTCGTCGTATCAAATGCTTCGATTTCAGACTCATCTGAATGGTGACGAACGTCAGTATATAAGAGATTATTTGCTCTGTTGATGATAGCCACGTGTACGGCATATGTTGATTCATTTTATATTTGTATATATTTTTTTTCATTAATTATGGTTCCAAAAGTTTTCTAATTTTTAGAAAATAATACAACCATCCGATGTTATACGTAGGAGTAGAAGTAGCTAATTTTTTTTTTTTTTCTTATGTCCCATACACCAACTGTTTTCCAGCCACAGTTCTAGTGGAATCATATTTAAGTTCCGTATTTTTTTGGATGATTACATAAAACCACTACTACTAATATAATTTTATATATTTCTTCTTAAATTATTATTTATTATAAAACCACCTAATATATAATTTTTCTTCTTGTAACCTTATAATAATTATAAAACCATCTATACATTATAATTTTTATTCTTAAAACCCCATAATAATTATAAAACCACCTAAACATATAATTTTTATTCTTAAAATCTTTTGATCTTTCATAAATATGAAATTTTATTCTTTTTAACTAACATCAATTTTTATAAAAAATAAAATGCTATAATATTTAATATTTGAAAACTAAAAATATAGATAAATGTATAACATCTATAATTACTTATAAATTTAGGATTTTCTAGTACTTATATTATATTATTTTTAAAATATTATGATAATTTAGTTTAAGAGATACTGTTTAATGTTCCAAAATTTAATAAGGGATATCATTATAGATTTTAATATATATAGATACACATATCTATATTTTTAGTTTTCAAATATTAAATATTATATCATTTTATTTTTATACAAAATTGATGTTAGCTAAAAAAAATAAAATTTCATATTTGTGAAAGATTATAAGATTTTAGGAATATATAATTTAGGGTTAAAATCATGTCGCACAATGATGGTCACCTCTGAAATTCATGACACATGTATGTGGTTTGAACCCAACACCCGTAATGTTTAAAAGTATATTAAAGCCATTAGACTAAGTTGACAAAAAAAATTATATGTTTATGTGGTTTTATAATGATTAGAGGATTTTAGAAAGAGAAATCATACATTAAGTGGAATTATGTAGTTTGGAGGGAAATATGTAAAACTATATTAGTAGGGGTGGAATTATGCAGTCATCCTTACTTTTTTTTGCAATTGTTGACCTTATAATCTATCTTTTTCCTTATTATCTATTTAATATATTTAATTTGACATTATGTAGATTGATTTTGGTAGATTCAATTTTTTAAATTATAATGTTTTAAGTACTCTTTTTAAATAAACTATCAATTCATTTTGAATTTAACATTAGACCGTATAAGTTTGATTATGTTATTTATTTTATATGAATTTGTGTTTGCTGTTCGACTTTAACATGTGATGTCCATTTCAGTAATGCTTTCACTTTGTTTCTGGGCTATTAGTTTTACTTTCTGGGTGGGAATTTACACCCTAACAGTAAGCCCTCCAATTTCTTAAACCAAAATCAGTTTTGTTATAGGAAATTTCTGAAAGTTGGTGCCTCATTGTAAGTAGAAATCACAGGAATCGATTTACTTTCAATCAACATTTTCCCTTTAATCTTTCTAACTTTTTGATCGTGCTGTTTTATGCTTTTTGTCCATGGTGTCCAAAGTTTTTGACAAGTGGCCATAATCTATGCTCACGGATGAGAAGTCGCTCACTGATCTTTGTTCAACGTGTGACATTCCAGCGATTGAATTCGTGCTTATGAAAATTGGAGAGAATCTTGAGAACGTTATCCAAGGCTTCTACTGCATTTATGAGTTTTATTTGACATCTTGCCGACTTTGGTTCAATATTTTGAGAATCTTATTTTGAGAATCTGAACAATATTGTCATCGAAAACACTAGAGAAAAACAGTTTTTGATTTTGAGAGATTTAGAACAATATAAAATAGTAGAAAGTGTTTTCAAAAATCATTAAAATAAAAATATAATAAGTTATTTGACCAAAAAATATAATAAATTAAAATTTAAGATTGGAATGTTATAATTATGAAATATATAAATAAATTTGATATTTTTAATTAATATTCACTAACAAATTATCATGATTTTATATTAATAAAAATATTAAGCCAAACTTTTCTTGATATTTTTTCTCAACTAGTAATTTATTATGTATATATAAATCTAATAACTAAAATTTTCTAAATCTAATATTAATTTTCAACAAAAGAAACCATTTCTCCATTGAAATCATAATTTTCATCCAAATTATATAAAATAGAAATAATTATTATTACTAATTATCTTGAATTAATGATTTTTATATTTTTTTAATAATAATATGATTTTTATTGTTTTATATAATTATATAATATGTTTATATTGTTAATTTGTTGTTTAATCTCTGTATTTACTAGTCAACTATATATAAGTATCTTGCAAACGTATCTTTTTTCTAACCGCCAGTTATAGAACTCGCTTAATAACGTTCAGAACCACAAGTGTCCGTTTTCGTAAACTCTCGTAGCTGAAACCACATCTATTGTATTTAAACCAATCAGGCCGATAGTAGAAAACTTTTCACTTCCCTTAAATAATCCCTTTGAATCTCTGCTTTAGTATCTGGAGGAAAAAACTATTCTTGGTTTGGTCGCAGTGTTCATTGAGATTTGCAGATAAAAGACATGCTTTGGATCGCTGAAATTAACACCTCCCATCACCTCAGAAATCTGGAACAGTTGCACGCCTAATATCTGATCATTTCTTGTGAGGGTAAGCTCCTTTTTAATGATTTTTACTCTCTTTTTTTCTCATTTTCTCCTTTTGAGGACTTGTGGATGATTTTAGGAATTTTCTTTTATAGATGTTTCTCATGACGTTGAGGATATTTTGAAGAAGAAACGAACAACTTCACGTTTCTTTAAAACCCTTTTTTGCGGATACATTGGCTTTTGAGAATAAAGATTTACCATTTTTCTATATGGAATTTAAAAAAATTTGTAAGTCATATAAAATTATATGACACATAACTTAGAATTTTTTTTTTTATGTGAAATCTTTCAAAGTTTATAAAATACTTATAGAAATTTATAAATTATTATTATTTATTATTTTAAAAAGAATATAATAGTCATTTAATTTATGTGGTTGTAATTTTGCAAAATGGTAATCTTAAACTTATTTTTTAACAATCTTTTATTTATTTTTATTTATTTATCAGATTTGTATCAATTCTTATTTATTACTTTACTAAAAAAACAAATTAATTTCCTTGTTTCTTATAAACAAAACATTAAATCTCCAAATTTTATATTAATTTGTCAAAAAATAAAAATAATAAAATCTTCAATTAATTTTTATTTCTAAATTAAGTTTGATACTTCTTAATTATTTTATGAAATAAAAAATCCTAAATAAAGTAATTAAAATTTTCTTTAAAGGTAGCCACTTTTGAATCTATCACAGGTTCGAACTCAATATCCCGCAATGTTAAAAGAGATATTAAAACCATTAGACTATATTAAAAAATAAATAAATCAGAAGTAGTCGAGAGTCACCAGCGTTAGTAAGTTCTCTATCTTCTAGAACACCAAAATCTTGGGTTCTAACCCTGATCTTTCCATAGATGTAGAAGCTAAAGACCACCTTATTAAAAAAAAAAAACATCAGTAGTCATCTAATTCTCATGAACCCACAAAAAAAAAAACTTAATATAGAATATAAAAAAATAACAAAGAAATAGAAGGAAAAAAAATGTCATCTTCTTCATCAAGAAACGCCTTTGTGGATGGCAAATACAAAACAGATCTCGTAACAGTGGACTTATCATCTCGCTGCTGCAAAACGACGCCGTCTTCTTCTATGGCTCTTCCGTCTCCTCCGAAGCAGCTGTTGGTGGCAACGCCGGTGGAGGAAGGAGAATATCCGGTGGTGATGCTCCTCCATGGTTACCTTCTCTACAACTCATTTTACTCCCAGCTTATGTTCCAAGTCTCTTCCCATGGCTTCATTTTCATCGTTCCGCAGGTTCAAGTTTATCTCAAAAATTTATTTTAAATTAATTATACTATTCACCAAATTAATTAGCCACTGTAATTTTATTTTTAGTTTTGATATACAGTTTGTATCTGTGTGAGTGTGACACAGTAGTCTCGGTTCTAGGGGCAGACGTAAATTCCCTATAACTGCGGACCATTTGATCGTTCGGGTTTAAGTAGGATTTAGGATTAAGAGATTCTAATTGAATCCACAATAATATTAAGATACATTTACTGATTGATTTGATCGATTAGGTTTTTGGAAAAAAAATCACAGTAAAAGACATCTATAAGACAGTAACTCATTTGAAAGGAGTACATTATGCCACGTTTCGCTGAGTTTTTTTGTTTTTTTTGTTTGACTCTTAAGAAAACCTTAGACAAGAAGAAAAATAAGAACAAAGATGCAAATCGATGGGTCCACTTGATGTGTGATTCTGTTTTTGTCTCTAATCAATTTTTCCAATTCATTATTAATCTCTGGCATTTTCTAAGAATAATATGGTTACAAATTTTTATTTAATTTGTTGTTCATCAAAAATTTTGGTTACATGATATTCAACAGTTATATAGCATCTCCGGACCAGACACGATGGACGAGACAAAAACCAACGGCGGAGATAATTGATTGGTTATCAGTCATTCAGTCGGACTTAACCACTTTCCTTTAGCTCTGATTTGAGTTTTGTTTCGGTATTTTTTCTCAACTAGAAAGAGGTCAAAGCTTTTGAATTGTTTATTTTTACATAGAAACTGATAGAACCTGTTTGAAACGATAGGAACGAACGAGATTAATTAGAAGCAAATCTGGTAAGATCATATCTTTGGAGAGTTGCAAACTTGGACAAACAAAAAGGACAATTGATGGAAGAAGCAAATATCATATAACTTAGGGGAAAAAGTTAGTTAGACACCAATATTACTAGAAAAATTCTTATTTTAATTTTATTTCTAACAAATTTTTAATATCTATTTTACCCTCAAATTATTTGTTAATAAAAACTTTATTGGATCGGAAAATGGTTAGACAGAAAAATCGAAAACTTTCGATTGAAAAGAACTTAAAAAAAATGGAAAATTCGAGAAATAAGAAAAGATTGCTTTCAATATCTCTTATATTGATAATAATGCTCAATGATTATAAATGAGGAGTCCCACTCCTATTTATACCAAAAAAACTTTCAGAATGGATGGTGGAGATTAATCTAATCCAACGGTTGACACTAAGATACTCATAAATAAAGCGGACTCTTAGGAGTCAAGGGCAGATCCTTAGAAGTCAAGGGCAGGGCAGATTCTTAGGGTCAAGAATAATTCTTCATCAATACCAATTTGGTGAAGAAGGCTTTTCATACTTGACAACTTGGACTTGGCTCGTCCGTTCTTGGTGCGGCTCAATGATGTCCTTGATGTTTGGGCCGTGACACTCTCCTCCACTCGATTCGGCGACGCCTTGTCACCGTGAACGCTTTTAAATTCTCTTTGAGCAACGCTTTGTCCCCCGTCTTCACGTCCAAGTGTCGTTTCTTTCATCATCCTACTTTTTCATGCGCTTACAAGACTTTTCCAAACAAACCCGAGCAAATTCGACATGATCTTCCCATGTTTGAACCATATTTTGTGCATCAGAACTTTGTGTCTTGTCAGTTGACTCACTCTATTGTGGATTATAAGAGTGATGTCCAGCAATTTCGTACATTCTTCCTGATTTGCATTCCTAAAGTGTCGAGAGTAGCATACCAATCGACCCAAAATCCATTTATGTTCCAGATATCTCGTCCAAAAGGTGTCATATCATTCTCAAATAATATCCTACAAATTTGACAGATTTATTAGCTTTTTCTACAGATTTCTTATCTGCAACAAAATACAAAAACTAAATTCTACAAATTAACTATAATTTTATGTACAGCACACGTGGTTGTAGAGAACATAAGAGTTTATAAAGGGCAAAGACAAAGACAAAGTTACCAAGGCCCTGTTCTTTTCAAAATCGATAGCAACACTTTACACCTTAATTAACAAATGT
Organism: Streptanthus diversifolius; assembly: GCA_039880935.1. NCBI lineage: Eukaryota > Viridiplantae > Streptophyta > Magnoliopsida > Brassicales > Brassicaceae > Streptanthus > Streptanthus diversifolius. The sequence goes on along the minus strand of JAXGFM010000012.1, from coordinate 9,452,712 downwards.
TACTGAGGGCGCTGTGAAATGGAAAGATGAATAAACTTCCGACGGTAACATCGCTACTTCCTCCAACAAGTCGCCAAATGGCAACACTTATTCTAAACATGGGGAGAGCAACACTTTCAACGGAAGTCATATCATAGAGATGATTCCCATCATCTATAATAAACTGGACACTAAAGAAACAGAAAACAGTCATATAAATACAATTTTTTTTTTTTTTTATGAAATGTTTTGTCACAGAACAAATAGATTCCTATTATGTAAAGCCATATTTCTCAACTCGAAACGAGTGGCAAACCCTGCGACAAGGAAACCATTCCCTTTAATCTTTTCATAAGTACTTACATGACTGATGCTTTCACCATCATTGCATCTATCTCATGTAGTTTAAGTTTCCAAAGAAAATCTCACATTCCCTAACGTTAACGCTGTTCAGACATATTAGAATTTCAGTTCTCTAAATTTGTAGTTTTAAATTTCAGATTAACAAACTCTGCTAATACCAATGTTATTTCGTAATATAAACTTAAATTATTCTAGATTTACAGGCCGAACCGATTTTGAGATTTGTCAGGGTAGAAGTGACACAAAAATTTAGCCCCCTAACTAATTTTTTTATATTTTATTTAAAACATTAATATTAAATGATATTATAAAAGAATGAATATTAAAATTCTTTTAATTAAAAATTGTCAAACTTATAAGAAAAAATTAAAGAAGAATATATAAGAAACAAATATCGTAGAGAAAAAAAAAACTAGCTAAAATTTATGAGATAAAATATACCAATAGTGTCGATAATTGCAAAGGTGAGAAGTTAGAAAACAGAGCAAACCAACGTTGTTTGAAGTTTGACACTAACTCTATTTCCTTTTTTAATATGATTTCGATTTTTTCTTTTGCTGTTCGAACTCGGCTCTAGTTCTCATAATCATCATATAATATTATTGTTATATTGACCCCTAAAGTAATTATAAACCTATTGGCCCTGAAGCTCATGCTTGATGGGCTTGTACCCAGGCCCAGCCTTGTTTACAGGCTACCAACAATTATCTGCAAAACACCCAACAAAATGTTCAATTCTATCTCACAATTTAATTTTAAATTATACTACACTGATTTAAGAATTAATTTAGTAGCCATTGAACTTTACTTTTAGTTTTGATTCACAGTTTTTACTTAGTTAGTTAGGTGTGAACTTGCGTGTGGTGACAATAGTCTCGGTTCTAGAGGCAACGACTTAAATAAAGTTATATTGTGGATTATAATGAATTGGAGAAATTGATTATTAGACAAAAAAAAAATCATAGACCTGGGCACGGGTACTTGATACCCGCCCGACCTGCCCGGCCCGCCTCGTACCCGGCCCGTCAAGCCAAGTACCCGTTTAAAACGGGTCGGATATCAAGTTCAACTATTAATTACTCGCAAGTAACGGGTCGGGTATCAAGCCTTCAAAAAAAATTCAATACCCGGCCCGTTACCCGCTCCGTACCCATTACCCGTAAGTACCCGTTAAATACCCGTTAAATACCCGTAAAAACCCGCAAAAACCCGTAAAAATCTACAAATACCCGCAAGTACCCGCGGGTAACGGGCCGGGTAACGGGTAATGGGTAGCGGGTAACGGGTAACGGGTATTAACTTTTTTTGCGGGTACTTGCTTCTACGGGTACTTGGTTCAACGGGTATCAAGTCCGGGTCAAAAAAAATATTACTTGCGGGTAACGGGCCAGGTATCAAGCCCACTAAAAAAACGGGTACTTGACCCGTGCCCACCCTTAAAAAATCATAATCACACATCAAGTGGACTCATCGATTTGCATCTTTGTTCTTATTTTTCTTCTTGTCTAAGGTTTTCATAAGAGCCAAACAAAAAAAAAAAGTTTCAGGAAAATAACGTGCCATCATGTAGTCCATTTGTATAAGTTATATAGACTTATAGATATGCCTTTTACTGTGATTTTGAATCAAATTTCTTGGTTACGTGATATTCAACAGTTATATAGTATTATCGGACCAGATCAAATCAACCGCGGAGATTATTGATTGGTTATCAGTCGGATTTAATCACTTTCTTCCACCACAAGTAACACCAAACCTATCAAAATTCGTACTCTCTGGCCATAGCCGTGGTGGCAAAACCGCATTTGTTGAGGCCGTAAAGAAATTTGGATACTCGTCCGATCTAAAGATCTCGACATTGATCGGTATAGATCCGGTTGATGGGATAGGGAAAGGGAAATAAACCCCTCCGGTTTTAAACCTATGTACCAAACTCATTTGACCTAGACAAAATGCCTGTTCTAGTGATCGGTTCGGGACTTGGTGAAATTTCTCGGAACCCGTTGTTTTCGCCGTGCGCACCTCCCGGAGTGAACCACCGAGATTTCTTCCGAGATTGTCAAGGTCCAGCGTGGCATTTTGTCGTAAAGGATTACGGACATTTGGACATGCTTGATAATGATACAAAAGGGATTAGAGGGAAGAGTTCATATTATTTGTGTTAGAATGGTGAAAGAGAAGACCAATGAGGAGATTTGTTGGTGGAATTGTTGTGGCGTTTTTTCGATGGCTTGTTTGGAAGGAGATGATGTAAATTATTCTTTATGATTTCAATTTCTGAAATCTATCCCAAAACCGTATAGACCATTTAAAATCCACAGAACTTTTATATTGATGATGAAAACCTTTAATCTAAAACAATGGAGAATAGAAAACTTACGATTATCCATTGCTCTTGAATTGCTGTGTGAAATCCTTTCACCTTTTCTCTTCACAATTCCTTTGATGGAGAGGAATTTCTCTTCTTGGTTTTCTTATTGTTCTCTCTTTACTTTCTAAGAGTTTAGTCTTAATCTTTTCAACAACCACAACCTCACTCTCTCTTATGTCCTTTTATATATATTGAATGGACATGATGTGAAAGATTGTGTCTTTTAACTTTTCTTTATTTATTAAGACATTCTTATACTCTTATTTTATTTCATATATATACACACATAATTAAAACCATATTATATGTGTATATACATATCTTTATGAGAACAATATAATGTTTATGGTTAGAGGAGAGGGTTTCAACGTACCCAATCTAATACTCTTTTATCGATACCGATCCATCACGGTTTCGTTTATAATGTATTAGATATCATAGACTTTACAAAGAACTTGAACTTTAATAATCGGACTGTTAATACATCGGCCACTTTACAGAAAATATTCTTACATTCTCCCACTTGGCCGTTGTGTTAACTTATCTGTCCAATCTCTTTTCATGCGCATCTTTACATCAAGTTCAATAAATTGTAAGTACCATAAATCCAGAGCTAGCCGAGTCATGGCGGTTGCCCAACATTTACTGCGATGGGGTCCCTTCCAAGCACCACACACCAACTCTAGCTTTACTATTTCTTTTCTATTGAGATTTCATTTTAATTCTCAAAATCATTTATGTTGAGATAAACCATAATTCTCAACTTTAGATGTTATCTTAAAAAAAAAACTTTACATGCATAACCATTATGATAACATACTTTAATTGCAGAAAAACATAAACTTTAATGACATCATCTTTGAGTAACAACTTTACATGAGCTTAATCTATCATAACAAGGTCTTATCTATTATGCCCATTTTCTCTACATGGCCAATAAATATACCGGGCTGTAATCCTTTCGTCAAAGGATCTGCCAACATTATGTTCGTCTTTATATGCTCAAAAGTTACTCTGCGTTTCTGCACTTCTTCCTTTACAGACAAGTATTTAATTTCCATGTGCTTAGCACCTTTCAAATACTTGTCATTCTTTGAGAAGAAGACTGCTGCGGAATTATCACAGTAAATTCTCAGCGGCTTGGCTATACTGTCAACAATTCCAAGCCCTGAGATAAAGTTCCGCAGCCACAATGCGTGAACCGTGGCTTCAAAGCATGCCACAAATTCGGCCTCCATGGTGGAAGTAGCAATGACAGACTGCTTTCCACACTTCCATGAGACTGCTCCTCCAGCTAATAGGAACAGATAGCCAAACGTCGATTTTCTACTATCGACGCATCCAGCATAGTCTGAATCTGAGTATCCGACAACCTCTATACTGTCAGATCTCCTATATGTAAGCATGTACTCTTTGGTGCCTTGCAAGTACCTGAGAACTTTCTTTGCAGCTTTCCAGTGATCCATTCCGGGATTACTTTGATATCGACCCAACATACCAACAGCAAAACTGATATCTGGTCGAGTACATGTTTGAACATAGTTCAAACTCCCAACCACTGAAGCATAAGGAATTCTTTCCATTTCTTTACGTTCCAATTCATTTTTCGGACATTGCATTTTACTGAACTTATCCCCTTTCTGAATTGGAGCCTTTCCAATGGAATACTTATCCATCCCATATCTCTTTAGAACTTTATTTATGTATCCTTTCTGAGACAAACTTAATAGTCCTCGTGATCTATCACGGATTATTTCTATTCCGATCACATAAGATGCCTCACCCATATCCTTCATTTCGAAGTTACTAGAGAGATATTTCTTTACATCACTTAATATTCCCATGTCATTCGCAGCTATCAATATATCGTCAACATATAATACAAGAATGACAAACTTGCTCCCACTGACCTTCATGTAGATACATCGGTCAACGATGATCTCTACGAAACCATATGACAAAATGGTATCATTGAACTTTAAATACCATTGTCTGGAAGCTTGTTTCAACCCATATATTGACTTTCTCAGCCTACACACGAGATTTTCTTTTCCTGTGGCCACAAAACCTTCAGGTTGGTCCATATAAACTTCTTCCTCAAGCTCTCCATTCAGAAATGCGGTTTTAACATCCATTTGGTGAAGCTCTAAATCATAATGAGCTACCAATCCCATGACAATTCTTAAAGAATCCTTCTTTGAAACTGGAGAGAAGGTTTCTGTATAGTCAATGCCGTCTTTCTGAGTAAACCCTTTAGCAACAAGGCGAGCCTTGTACCTTTCTATATTATCTTTAGAGTCTCGTTTGATCGTAAAGATCCATTTACACCCAACAGTTTTGAAACCATCAGGCAACTCTACTAGGTCATACACTTTATTTACATTCATAGAAGAAATTTCTTCTTCTGCAGCATTGTACCACTTTTCAGAATTATCACTTTCCATGGCTTCTCTGAATGTTTTCGGTTCTTCATCAAGACTAAGGTCACATTCATATTCAACATCGTAAACCACATAATCATATGTAATGGCAGATCTTCTTTCCCTTACAGATCGCCTCAGTGATTCTTGTGGCACAATGTTCTGTTCTTGAATGGTGACAGGTTCATTTTCGGTTTCCTGATTTAGTGGGACCGTATGTTCATCATTTTCTTGTTCTATTGTGGTATTAGGCTGTGCACCAACAATAGGAACAACTACTTGGGTTGGAACTACGGGTGAAAAATCTTCTACCCGAATTTCTTTTATGTTCACTCCCCTAGATTCTGAACTCCCACTAGTTTCACCATTTTCAATGAACCTAGCATTACCCGTCTCGACTATTCGCGTACTATGGCTAGGACAGTAAAAGACAAATCCCTTAGACTTTTCTGGATAGCCAATAAAATATCCACTAACCGTTCTTGAGTCTAATTTCTTTTCATGTGGATTATACGGCTTTACTTCTGCTGGACATCCCCAGACACGTAAATGCCTTAAACTGGGTTTCCTTCCTTTAAATAGTTCAAATGGGGTCATTGGAACCGCTTTACTAGGAACCCGGTTTAATATATATGTCGCAGTCTTTAATGCATATATCCACAACGACATGGGAAGTTTGCAATTACTTAACATACTCCTAACCATTTCCATTAATGTACGATTACGCCTTTCAGCTACACCATTCTGCTGAGGTGTTCCCGGCATTGTGTATTGCGCACAAATGCCTTTACTTTCTAGAAGTTTTGCAAATGGACCAGGACATTGCCCACTTTCTGTGAATCTACCGTAAAATTCACCACCTCTATCCGATCTCACAACTTTCACTTTCTTTTCTAACTGCCTTTCCACTTCATCGATGAATAATTTTAAAACATTCACCGACTCAGCCTTATCATGCAGTAAATAAGTGTATCCATAACGTGAGTAATCGTCAATAAAAGTGATAAAGTATTTTTCACCACTCCATGACGGAGCATCGAAAGGGCCACATATATCTGTGTGTATCAACTCTAAAAGTTGACTACTTTTTGTGGCGGGTTTCTTTGTGATGTGTTTGGTTTGCTTTCCTTTAATGCAATCTATACACACATCCAAGTCACTAAAATCTAATGGAGGTAATAATTCTTTCTTTATTAACCTCATCATCCTTTCTTTAGATATGTGACCTAATCTTTTATGCCACAAGAGTGCTGAATTTTCATTTGATGCACTACGCTTAATTCCTTGATTCTCAACATTAAACAAAGATTCAGAAAAATTTTTATCAAGATTAAACCTGTATAGTGAATCAACCAAAGTACCATTACCATAAAAGTAGTCTTTTCGGTACAAAGAAAATACACCATGTCCAATCTTAAAGTTAAATCCTAAATCGTCCAACCTACTTACTGAAACAAGGTTTCTAGCACATTCAGGTACATAGAGACAATTTTCAAGATCTATAAAACAACCAGTGTCAATGATCAATCTGTACGTCCCAATGCCTACTATCCGTGCTTTCATCTTGTTTCCCATGAACAAGTACCTTTCAGTTCCTTTTAAAGGTTGGATCGTACTGAATCCCTGTTCAATATGAGATACATGAGTAGATGCATCAGAATCAAGCCACCAAGTATTTCTAGGCACTTCTACAAGATTCAATTCGGAACAAACATATAAATGTTGTGTACCTTTCTTGTCGAACCATGCCTTTCTTCTAGGACAGTCTTTCTTTATGTGCCCTTCCTTCTTGCAGAAGAAACACTTGACCACTTTACGGATTTTACTTTCAGGTCCTTTAAAGATACCTCTATCCTTCCTTTTATCTTTACCACTTGGTTTCTTAAAGCTGCTACTGACTCTGTTTAGTCCAGCGATGAGTGCAATTTGGTCTTTCAGTTTCTTTAACCTCGTTTCTTCCTGAATGAACATGACCTTTAATTCCTGAAAGCTCCATTTTTCCTTAATGGTGTTGTAATTCACCTGGAATTGGCCATACTCAGGAGGCAAAGAATTCATGATAAACTGAACCAAGAACGATTCATGCACTTCCATCCCCATGGACGTTAACTTTGATGCCAAGTTTGACATGTGAGTGACATGATCATGGATTGTCTGAGACCAATCGAACTTTTTCATAGTCAGCTCACTCATGAGACTGCCTACGATCGATTTGTCAGCCATATCCGACTGGGATTGTTCCTTTATTTTCAGAATGAATTCTCTTGCTTTCTCTGTTTTAGGCATAGATGGCTTTATACTTTCCGCCATCGACATCCTCAGTAAGTTCAGGCACAGCCGGTTAGAGCGCTCCCAAGTCTCATAACGAGACTTGTCCAATTCTGAGCTCTCATCTGTAATGGCTGCTGGCTCTTCATCAGTGAGTATGGCTTGGTCTAAGGACATTACACCCAAAGAAAACTTTATTTGTTCAGACCATTCCTCATAGTTGAGCCCATTAAACTTTACCACAGAATTTGCAGAAGCAAACGAATTTGATGAAGCTGCAAAATTTTCAACATGCTTACCATTAATGCTTTGAAACTTTAATAGATTCATCGACTAATAAAATCTAAACACTTTACTTATATGTATTTAAGTAACCTGTAGGCAATACATTAAATACATACACTTTTAATGATGTTTGTTTAGATTTTTACTTTAATAATTAATCATGTTATATATACAATCGATAGCAATGTTACCTGTGGGTATACACACCATCAGTTGTAATATAAATGATTAATACTTTAGGTATTACTTATTACATCCAATGATCCACCTGTGGGTGATCTCCTAGGATATAGTTAGTAATTAATTGATCAATCAAAATATTTAATGTCATTTAAACATCCTTTAATCATGATCAATTATGAATCTTTACTTTACTATCATATTAAATATAACAAGACCACTGTGGTGATTAACAAATTATATATAATACGAATTATTTTTATAATATATATGTATTAATATTTCATAATACATTTGATCTACCTAATGGATTTTAACATATAATATACCGTTGGAAAGATAATTTCACCCTCTACACATTGATATAAATTTTAACACATTTCAATTTTTCAATGTTGTGGTGAAATTATATTAAAACTCGATTTTCTTTCAAAAATTTCATCATCAATCCTTAATGGGAGATTAATGGGTTCTATATGGCTCTGATACCACATGTAAATTATTCTTTATGATTTCAATTTCTGAAATCTATCCCAAAACCGTATAGACCATTTAAAATCCACAGAACTTTTATATTGATGATGAAAACCTTTAATCTAAAACAATGGAGAATAGAAAACTTACGATTATCCATTGCTCTTGAATTGCTGTGTGAAATCCTTTGAAGATCACTTGTTGATCTTCTCCTCTACACCTTTTCTCTTCACAATTCCTTTGATGGAGAGGAATTTCTCTTCTTGGTTTTCTTATTGTTCTCTCTTTACTTTCTAAGAGTTTAGTCTTAATCTTTTCAACAACCACAACCTCACTCTCTCTTATGTCCTTTTATATATGTTGAATGGACATGATGTGAAAGGTTGTGTCTTTTAACTTTTCTTTATTTATTAAGACATTCTTATACTCTTATTTTATTTCATATATATACACACATAATTAAAACCATATTATATGTGTATATACATATCTTTATGAGAACAATATAATGTTTATGGTTAGAGGAGAGGGTTTCAACGTACCCAATCTAATACTCTTTTATCGATACCGATCCATCACGGTTTCGTTTATAATGTATTAGATATCATAGACTTTACAAAGAACTTGAACTTTAATAATCGGACTGTTAATACATCGGTCACTTTACAGAAAATATTCTTACAGATGATTCTGACTTGGTTAAGATCAAAGATGGCTATCACAAATGGTGGTCCTGTGGATATTCAAGAGTTTGGGTTAAAAACTAATTTTCTTTAGGGCTTGTTTCCCCTATTTTCTAAACAGTCGAAATACCTTGTTCTATATTATTATCAGAGACCGGATTAAAGGCTGTCAGGCCCGGCCCAGGACCCAATTAACCAAGGCTTGGGCTTAAGATATCACGAAAAAATGAGGCATCAAAAAATATGGATCAATATATTTATAATGGTTTTAAATAGGTTATTTGAAAAAATATTAATTTTAAAAAAAAATTTGTGCCTTCTTTTTTTAAAATCACATGAAGTGATTTTTTGTCTTTTTAATTAATTTAATATTTATAATTAATATTTAAGAAAAAAATAGATTAAGCGAAAAAAACTTTAAAGATTCAATTTTTTTTTCATCTTTCAAATGTTTTACCAAACAAAGTGGATAAGCCTATTAAAGTAATTAATTTTTTTGAAAAAGATTAGAAAGTTGTTGTCCAAATACAAGAATAGTTTATCACATATTGTTTTACCATTACAATTTTTGTTGCTATCGCAAAAAAAAGAAGTTTTCAAAAATTAAAATTATAAAAAATTATTTGCGATCTACCATGTCATAAAAGAGATTGAATAAGTTAATTTTGCTATAAATCGAGATAAATATGATTACAGATGTCGACAATGTGAATTAGATGAATGATCTTGTGGCAAAAATACAATAAAGACTATTTTTTAATACTATATTTTTTTGGTAAAGATAAGTTAGTTTTTTTTAAAAAATAATTGTTATTTTATTTATAATATTAAAAAAATATAAAAACATAAAAAAAAAATTTCGTCTAAGGCATCAAAAATGATTGGACCAGCACTGGAGGCTGTATGAAGCGCCCTAACCCAGGAAAACTACCACATGTTAAAGGTTTCCTACCCGCGGTCGATCCAAACAACCACACTTAGTAAAAATTTCTTAGATCAAATTTTTACTTAACTTTTTCTTAGCATTTTCAGATTCGATTTAGCGGAACAGTACATAAACGTGCAATAGATTACTTATTATAAAAAAACGAGGTTCAAGTACAACGATAAGTCTACCAATACATCGTCTAAGCTACTAGACCTGATTATTCTACTATGCCACCATCCCTTCTTTCCAGCCTTCGTCTCGCGTTCTAGCCACTGCGGTTACCTTCCCGAGTAATACCTAATCCTGCATCCATAAGGAGGCATAAGCAACGAATTGCTTAGTGAGGCGGTCATCCTGTCTCACACAGCTATGGTCAAGTAATCGAAAACAAGCAATACAATCAATAAGTCAATCATGCAAATCAGACCGATATACTTTCCTAACGTGATTCACCAACCACTGTTGGATCTCTCACCAGGACGAGTCACACAGACTCTCATATTCACGCTTAACACATATATCAGGACAAGGACAAGTATATTAGATCAGACAGTCAACCACTTATTGAATCTACTCACGCCAACGACCCTAGACCATAGCCACAGTCACGCACTCACCTTAGGATCTCGATAAACCGATGAAATTCCCACGTTCTGACACCTCTTGACGCAGATCGTCCGAGCTGCACCGACGCGCGTCACACAAACCTAGCGATTTACTCAGAACACATCGACCAAACACTAAGTCTCTCGATGCTTATTGCCCAGAAAGGTAAAACTCTGAGTTTATCGATGCTTACCCGGATATTCCTTAACCGAACGAACTGTTATCGATGATTACTCAGGTAACTGGGCACCTCTCGAACCTTTCTAGGATAATCGCTTATCTTCCTCGAACTTTCTTTCTTTCAGAGTTCTAATTTTCGTTTTTGCTCACGCAGGAAATTATGAAGCGACCTGCCTTCTTATTTATAAGGGAAGGCGGTTAGGATTTTCCTTCGAATATCCCATCTGTTTGTTAGGATATCAGCATGATTTTTGAAAAGCAGTTGGGATTTAGCGCGAAAATCTCGGAAGTTGTTATCAACAACTTCGACCAACCCAATCCCCTTATCCGCTGGGAATAATCCCTTATCCTGTGGGGATAATTCCCTATCCTTCGGGAATAGTTCCCTATCCGCTGGGAATAATCCCTTATCCTTGGGGATAATTCCTTTTTCCTTTGGGAATAATCCCTTACCGGTTGTTAGGATATTGCGAAATTTCCGGGAAGTCTGTTACAAGGATATTTCGAAACATCCTTCCCAGATATCTTCGCCCATAATCCCCGAAATTTCCTTTTTCCCCGCCCTTGCCAGTTTTGCCCTAGATCGCGGTCATTACAATTCTCCCCCACTTAGGTGGATTCGTCCTCGAATCTAGGACTTAGTCTTTTTGGACTTAGATGTCTCGACCGCTTGTTTGTCGAACCATTTGGAAAACTTGTCCTTCATAATGACTTCAGGTTCCCATGTGATTTCTTCTTCTCCATCACAATCCCAAACGACCTGAATCATTTTGGTTTTCTTCCTGCAATCTGTCTTAACTCTCCTTCCCACGATTCGAACTGGCCTTCCTTCCACAGTCAGATTTTCCTGTAAATCTGCTGGTGGTTCCACTATCACGTTATGTCTATCACTTATGCACTTCCTTAGCATAGAAACGTGGAACACATTGTGGAATGCACTTAAGACTTGTGGTAATTCCAATCTATATGCTACTGGTCTGATCCGTTCCAGAATCTTATACGGACCCATATATCTCGGACTTAATTTTGCGGTCTGATTCGTTATTTCCTTTCCATTATAGGTGATTGTCTTAAGATAGACCATTTCCCCAACTTCGAATTCTAATTCCCTTCGACGTTTGTCTACATAACTCTTTTCTCAGTCGTCCTATCGACTAAGTCTGGTCCATAAATGCTTCGCTCCCCCACTTCGGTCCAACATAGCGGGGTTCGGCAAGGCCGTCCATACAATGCCTCATACGGAGACATTCCAATGCTAGTCTGATAGTTATTGTTGTATGCAAACTCGGCCAATGGTAAGTATTGTTCCCACTTACCGCCCCAGACCGCCGACGCAAACTTAGAATCCCGATCTGATATTATACTCGCAGGAAGTCCATGTAACCGAACGATCTCTTTTATGTACAACTCCGCAAGTTTCTCTGAACCATCTTTCCGATTAACTGCGAGGAAGTGAGCGGATTTGGTCAAACTGTCCACAATGACCCAAATCGCATCCTTCTTATCGCACATCGGCAATCCGGTAACAAAGTCCATCGTGATCAAATCCCACTTTCATTCGGGGATGGGTAATCTCTGCATTAACCCAGCCGGAACTTGACCCTTTGGCATGTATGACAACTAGCCACCTATTTGGCTACATCCCGTTTCATTCCAACCCAGTGATAGTATCGTTTTAAGTCTCGATACATTTTAGTCGCTCCTGGGTGAATGGAGAATTTAAACTGATGTGCCTCTTTAAGAATTTCCTCACGCAACTGCTGATCGTTGGGAACACACACCCGACCATTCACCAGTATAGTACCATTATTCGATATCTGATACTCAGTGTTCTCGTTCCTTGCTACCTCTTTAAGTTTCTCGTCAGTATCCTGGGCTAGCCGAACGCGGGTTAACAGATCTGCATGGTCGGCAGCACCTAAGCCCAACGGTTCCACATTATCCGTCAATGCGGTAAGGCGCAAAGTACTTATCATACTGACCAGACCTTCCATGTCTCTTACAGCATCCTTGACCACTTTCTTTCGACTTAGTGCATCTGCAACCGAGTTGGCCTTTTCCAGATGATAGTCAATGGTCAAGTCATAATCGGCCACAAGTTCCATCCATCTCCTTTGCCGAAGGTTTAGTTCAGACTGAGTGAAGATATACTTCAAACTCTTGTGATCCGTAAAGATCTGAACTTTTGCACCGTAAAGATAGGATCTCCAGATCTTTAAAGCAAATACCACAGCCGCCATCTCTAAGTCATGGGTTGGGTAATTCGCTTCGTGTTTCCTTAGTTATCTCGATGCATAAGCGATGACCTTACCCACTTGCATCAGAACACACCCAAGTCCCAATCAAGATGCATCTGTGTAGACTACATAAGGTGCATCGGGTTCTGGTAATGCCAAAACTGGAGCACTCGTAAGCATTTCCTTCAGCTTAACGAAACTAGTCTCACAGTTTGCTGACCATACAAACCGAACGTCCTTACCGGTCAGCTTGGTCATGGGCTGAGCCATGCTTGCAAAACCCTTAACAAACCGTCTATAATAGCTAGCCAATCCCAGAAAGCTCTGCACCTCTGAGGCATTCTCGGGTCTCGGCCATTCCGCAACAACCCTGATCTTTTCTGGGTCAACAGACACTCCTTGATCCGAGATTATATGACCCAAGAACCCAATTTCACTTTGCCAAAAGCTACACTTGCCGAGCTTAGCAAACAACTTCTGTTCTCGCAACTTATCCAAAACCGTTCTTAAGTGCCCTTGATGCTCATCTTGGTTTTTCGAGTAAACCAGAATATCATCTATGAAGATGATCACAAATTCATCCAAGAAATCTCGGAAGACAGTGTTCATCAGCTTCATAAATGCAGCCGGTGCATTGGTCAATCCGAAAGGCATGACTACGAATTCGTAATGTCCATACCTTGTCCGAAAAGCCGTCTTTCGAACGTCTGACTCGGCTATCGGAATTTGATGATATCCCGAAGCCAGATCAATCTTGGAGAAACAAGTCGCCCCTTTGAGTTGGTCCAATAACTCGTCAATCCTTGGGAGCGGATACTTGTTCTTTACCGTAACTCGGTTCAATCCCCGATAGTCGATGCAAAGCCTAAATCTTCCATCTTTCTTTTTAACGAACAGGACCGGTGCTCCCCAAGGTGAACTGCTCGGACGGATGAACCCTTTCTCCATCAATTCACCTAACTGTTTCTTTAATTCAGCCATTTCAGTTGGTGCCATTCGATAAGGAGCTTTTGATATCTGGGCGGTTCCAGGTTCCAATTCAATACTGAATGGATCCGATCTTTTCGGTGGTGGTCCAACCAAGGCCTGGAACACATCACCAAAATCTTTTACTAACGGAATATCGTCAAGTCCTATGTCTGGCCCAACTTCTGATGCTGTGATCGTGGCCAAATACGCCTCGCATCCTTTTTGGATCAATTGTTCTGCTTGAATTGCTGAAATGATCAAGCTTCCTGAAGTGGGTCAAATTCCCTGGTATTCCAGCGTTGAGTTCCCTCTCTCAAACCGGATTCTTCCTCGGTGACAATCTAAATGGGCCTTATGCTTTCCAAGCCAATCCATGCCCAATATCACCTCGTAAGTTTCCAATCCATAAATAACCAAGTCAGCTGGCATGTCCACACCGCATACCATTATTGGAACGTCAAGCACCCTTCTGAAGGTTTCCATGGCTTGACCGCCCGCCGCTCGGACAACTTTCGGGCTAACAAAACAATTGTGTCGCCCCGGAATCAAACAGAACATGGGTCGGTATTCCGCTCATAAGAATGGTCCCTACAATATCCCCTAAATTGCTAAGGACACAAGCAGACATCGAATTTACTTAATAAGTGTTAGGAACTTACCAGTGATCGGACGAGAAGAGCTGCCTTCTATCGCATCCTTAGAAATTGAGAAGACCCGTGGTGTTCCACCAGTTGCATTCGCCGGTCTCTTAGCTGGTGGTGGTGGCGGCAGTCCTTCATTTGCCCGTTTCCCGGATGACTGCGCCAGCTTCGGACACTGAGACCTGAAATGTCCCGGCTCACGACAATGATGACACACCCGATCACCAAAGTTACGTCCCAATTCTCGCGCCCCAGAGTACCTCTCCGGACAGTCCCCAATTTTGTGGTTCAGACTGCCGCACCAGAAACACGCACCCGACATGGTCCTGCACTGACCAGAGTGTGTTTTCCCGCAACTTTGACATGCAGTTTGCACCGTCAATGTCTTGTTGCTCATGAGACTCTTGTCTGAGTTTCTCCTTTGGCTCGACCCGAATCTCAGTCTAGCGGAAGGTACCGTGGCCGCTTTCCATACTATATCTGCTAGTTCCGCTTCCTCCCTTAGGCCAATTTCCATAAGAGCCGCTACCTCTACCAGCTCAGACATAGAGTCATATCTCCTCACTTGGCACTGATTGCGGAGATTGACTCGAAGTCCCCACAAGAACCGACTTATCCTTGTCTGTTCATCCTCAAATTCGCGCCCCGCAAACTTCATGAGAGAGTGATACTCAATCTCATATTCGCGCACATTCATTTTTCCTTGGCGCAACTCGAGAAACGCACGTTGGCATTGGTCAAATACTTCCCTTGGGAAGTACTTAGTGCGGAATTCCTCACAGAACACAGTCCATGAACAATTTCCATGCCTTGCCTCAACCGTGGTCCACCAAGTGTGCGCGTCACCTTCCAGATAGTGGACCGCGATGTCCTTCTTATACTGATCCGGACACCGAATGGCTGCAAAGTTCCGTTCGAGTCTCGATTGCCACTCATCTGCCTCGATCGGTTTTGCACCACCCACAAAGTACTTTGTACCCAGCTTACGCATATGATCAGCCATCGTAAGGTACGATGTGATCTTCGGCTCTGGCAATACCTCTTCATCCGCTGCCCCAGCAACCCGGTCATTCACCGCAGGCGGTGATATCACCGGTGCGGGTGCAACAGGCGCGGGTGCAGCAGGAGCAGGTACCGTAGCCGTCAATCTTTCCAAGATCTGCCCCAACATCCCCATCAACTGTCCCAATTCGGTCTGGGGTGCAGCGGCTCCATTCGCAGGCACATTTGCCGCGTCGCCTTCATGACCATTGGTGGGGTTCGCACCATTCCCCCCTATGGTGCGTTCCTCAGGCGCACCACCATTCCCAATCGAGTGTTCCTTACCATCTGCATCGATCACACAGTTTATTAAGTTAGCATAAGACTAACTTTTTTTTTTTTTAGATATCACTTACCGCGAGACTGGCTGGAAAGGATGGCTTAAACCACTTACTCGTTTATGCTTAACAATATCCTAGAATCGACCATGCTATGATACCAAAATGAAGCGCCCTAACCCAGGAAAACTACCCCAGGTTAAAGGTTTCCTACCCGCGGTCGACCCAAACAACCGCACTTAGTAAAAATTTCTTAGATCAAATTTTTACTTAACTTTTTCTTAGCATTTTCAGATTCGATTCAGCGGAACAGTACATAAACATGCAATAGATTACTTATTATATTAAAAAAAACGAGGTTCTAGTACAACGATAAGTCTACCAATACATCGTCTAAGCTACTAGACCCGATTATTCTATTATGCCACCATCCTTTATTTCCAGCCTTCGTCTCGCGTTCTAGCCACTGCGGTTACCTTCCCGAGTAATACCTAATCCTGCATCCATAAGGAGGCATAAGCAACGAATTGCTTAGTGAGGCGGTCATCCCGTCTCACACAGCTATGGTCAAATAATCGAAAACAAGCAATACAATCAATAAGTCAATCATGCAAATCAGGCCGATATACTTTCCTAACGTGATTCACCAACCACTGTTGGATCTCTCACCAGGACGACCACACAAGACTCTCATATTCATGCTTAACACATATATCAGGACAAGGACAAGTATATTAGATCAGACAGTCAAGCACTTATTGAATCTACTCACGCCAACGACCCTAGACCATAGCCACAGTCACGCACTCACCTTAGGATCTCGATAAACCGATGAAATTCCCACGTTCTGAAACCTCTTGACGCAGATCGTCCGAGCTGCACCGACGCGCGTCACACAAACCTAGTGATTTACTCAGAACACATCGACCAAACACTAAGTTTCTCGATGCTTATTGCCCAGAAAGGTAAAACTCTGAGTTTATCGATGCTTACCCGGATATTCCTTAACCGAACGAACTGCTATCGATGATTACTCAGGTAACTGGGCGCCTCTCGAACCTTTCTAGGATAATCGCTTATCTTCCTCGAACTTTCTTTCTTTCAGAGTTCTAATTTTCGTTTTTGCTCACGCAGGGAATTATGAGGCGACCTGCCTTCTTATTTATAAGGGAAAGCGGTTAAGATTTTCCTTTATCCACGGCCCCTCTTATCCCTTCGAATATCCCATCTGTTTGTTAGGATATCAGTTGGGATTTTCGAAAAGCAGTTGGGATTTAGCGCGAAAATCTCGGAAGTTGTTACCAACAACTTCGACCAACCCAATCTCCTTATCCGCTGGGAATAATCCCTTATCCTTTGGGGATAATTTCCTATCCTTCGGGAATAGTTCCCTATCCGCTGGGAATAATCCCTTATCCTTGGGGATAATTCCTTTTTCCTTTGGGAATAATCCCTTATCCGGTTGTTAGGATATTGCGAAATTTCCGGGAAGTCTGTTACAAGGATATTTCGAAATATCCTTCCCAGATATCTTCGTCCATAATCCTCGAAATTTCCTTTTTCCCCGCCCTTGCCAGTTTTGCCCTAGATCGCGGTCATTACACTGTACTCGGAGTTGGTATCTCTTGCAGCTCTAAATCAGTTTTAACAACTCCTGGGGAAAGATTAGCAGGTGACTCGGTCTCTGTTTCAACAATAGGTGCAGATTCGGTTTGAAGAACACCTTATTGATTCGTCAAAGTTGACCTATGGCGAGCAGTTTGCGCATGGATATATAGCCAACTTTACCATTTGGTATACAAACGCGAAGCTGTCGCTCTGAAGATTACCCAAGTGCCAGATAATAGTGAAGACAGATGCTTGGGATCTCATTTGGAAAAATAGTTCACCAAGAAAGTTAATATATAATTAAAATATGAATGAGAATTTGTTTAGAGAAATGTCAAAAAAAATTTGTAACTTACAAATTTTGGTATTGAAAACCAAAATAAATTTGTCCATTAAATCTACTTGACTACCAAGCTATTTCTCTCCTATAAATACCAAGCTACCTAAAAGAAAAAAAATCATTCATTCATTCTAAAGCAAAGAAAACACCATTAGACACATTTTAAATATTATTTGAGAAATTTCTAAGTATTGAACCTCTCTTGAAATATCTTCTTGGTTGTTGGTGTTAGGTGCTAGTAGCTAAGAAATTCACAGGGATTAACATGTTCCTACTTTCTCCCTCTTTTATTACTCTCTTTTAGAAGTAGATATTTGTTCTTGAGTATATAGTAGAAATTAGTTCGTATATTCATACATGAATGAAGCATGTTTGTCTTAATATTTGGTTGTATCCTCGGATTCAAAGAACTTATGAAAACCGTCTCATTGAGAGCATTTCATTGAGTTAAAGAAAGGTATCATCCCGCCTCCAAATGTTTTTATTTTTTGTTCTTATGATTCTAAAAACAAAATTTTGTTTAAGTTTTTATATTTTTATTTGTTATTAAGTCATGTTAATCTTATTTATTATTAAATTATCAATATTAAAATGTTTGTCAGGAAATCATGCATTGTTAATATTGAATATAATAACTATAATCATAAAGATTAATATGTGAAATATGAAACTATAACTCTTGGTCAAAAAATAAAATTAAATATTGTTAGTTTTTATGTTCTTGCTAACAATTATGTTGATCATTCTTAAATTTAGTATTAATGATCTTCGGCTCTGGCAATACCTCTTCATCCGCTGCCCCAGCAACCCGGTCATTCACCGCAGGCGGTGATATCACCGGTGCGGGTGCAACAGGCGCGGGTGCAGCAGGAGCAGGTACCGTAGCCGTCAATCTTTCCAAGATCTGCCCCAACATCCCCATCAACTGTCCCAATTCGGTCTGGGGTGCAGCGGCTCCATTCGCAGGCACATTTGCCGCGTCGCCTTCATGACCATTGGTGGGGTTCGCACCATTCCCCCCTATGGTGCGTTCCTCAGGCGCACCACCATTCCCAATCGAGTGTTCCTTACCATCTGCATCGATCACACAGTTTATTAAGTTAGCATAAGACTAACTTTTTTTTTTTTTAGATATCACTTACCGCGAGACTGGCTGGAAAGGATGGCTTAAACCACTTACTCGTTTATGCTTAACAATATCCTAGAATCGACCATGCTATGATACCAAAATGAAGCGCCCTAACCCAGGAAAACTACCCCAGGTTAAAGGTTTCCTACCCGCGGTCGACCCAAACAACCGCACTTAGTAAAAATTTCTTAGATCAAATTTTTACTTAACTTTTTCTTAGCATTTTCAGATTCGATTCAGCGGAACAGTACATAAACATGCAATAGATTACTTATTATATTAAAAAAAACGAGGTTCTAGTACAACGATAAGTCTACCAATACATCGTCTAAGCTACTAGACCCGATTATTCTATTATGCCACCATCCTTTATTTCCAGCCTTCGTCTCGCGTTCTAGCCACTGCGGTTACCTTCCCGAGTAATACCTAATCCTGCATCCATAAGGAGGCATAAGCAACGAATTGCTTAGTGAGGCGGTCATCCCGTCTCACACAGCTATGGTCAAATAATCGAAAACAAGCAATACAATCAATAAGTCAATCATGCAAATCAGGCCGATATACTTTCCTAACGTGATTCACCAACCACTGTTGGATCTCTCACCAGGACGACCACACAAGACTCTCATATTCATGCTTAACACATATATCAGGACAAGGACAAGTATATTAGATCAGACAGTCAAGCACTTATTGAATCTACTCACGCCAACGACCCTAGACCATAGCCACAGTCACGCACTCACCTTAGGATCTCGATAAACCGATGAAATTCCCACGTTCTGAAACCTCTTGACGCAGATCGTCCGAGCTGCACCGACGCGCGTCACACAAACCTAGTGATTTACTCAGAACACATCGACCAAACACTAAGTTTCTCGATGCTTATTGCCCAGAAAGGTAAAACTCTGAGTTTATCGATGCTTACCCGGATATTCCTTAACCGAACGAACTGCTATCGATGATTACTCAGGTAACTGGGCGCCTCTCGAACCTTTCTAGGATAATCGCTTATCTTCCTCGAACTTTCTTTCTTTCAGAGTTCTAATTTTCGTTTTTGCTCACGCAGGGAATTATGAGGCGACCTGCCTTCTTATTTATAAGGGAAAGCGGTTAAGATTTTCCTTTATCCACGGCCCCTCTTATCCCTTCGAATATCCCATCTGTTTGTTAGGATATCAGTTGGGATTTTCGAAAAGCAGTTGGGATTTAGCGCGAAAATCTCGGAAGTTGTTACCAACAACTTCGACCAACCCAATCTCCTTATCCGCTGGGAATAATCCCTTATCCTTTGGGGATAATTTCCTATCCTTCGGGAATAGTTCCCTATCCGCTGGGAATAATCCCTTATCCTTGGGGATAATTCCTTTTTCCTTTGGGAATAATCCCTTATCCGGTTGTTAGGATATTGCGAAATTTCCGGGAAGTCTGTTACAAGGATATTTCGAAATATCCTTCCCAGATATCTTCGTCCATAATCCTCGAAATTTCCTTTTTCCCCGCCCTTGCCAGTTTTGCCCTAGATCGCGGTCATTACACTGTACTCGGAGTTGGTATCTCTTGCAGCTCTAAATCAGTTTTAACAACTCCTGGGGAAAGATTAGCAGGTGACTCGGTCTCTGTTTCAACAATAGGTGCAGATTCGGTTTGAAGAACACCTTATTGATTCGTCAAAGTTGACCTATGGCGAGCAGTTTGCGCATGGATATATAGCCAACTTTACCATTTGGTATACAAACGCGAAGCTGTCGCTCTGAAGATTACCCAAGTGCCAGATAATAGTGAAGACAGATGCTTGGGATCTCATTTGGAAAAATAGTTCACCAAGAAAGTTAATATATAATTAAAATATGAATGAGAATTTGTTTAGAGAAATGTCAAAAAAAATTTGTAACTTACAAATTTTGGTATTGAAAACCAAAATAAATTTGTCCATTAAATCTACTTGACTACCAAGCTATTTCTCTCCTATAAATACCAAGCTACCTAAAAGAAAAAAAATCATTCATTCATTCTAAAGCAAAGAAAACACCATTAGACACATTTTAAATATTATTTGAGAAATTTCTAAGTATTGAACCTCTCTTGAAATATCTTCTTGGTTGTTGGTGTTAGGTGCTAGTAGCTAAGAAATTCACAGGGATTAACATGTTCCTACTTTCTCCCTCTTTTATTACTCTCTTTTAGAAGTAGATATTTGTTCTTGAGTATATAGTAGAAATTAGTTCGTATATTCATACATGAATGAAGCATGTTTGTCTTAATATTTGGTTGTATCCTCGGATTCAAAGAACTTATGAAAACCGTCTCATTGAGAGCATTTCATTGAGTTAAAGAAAGGTATCATCCCGCCTCCAAATGTTTTTATTTTTTGTTCTTATGATTCTAAAAACAAAATTTTGTTTAAGTTTTTATATTTTTATTTGTTATTAAGTCATGTTAATCTTATTTATTATTAAATTATCAATATTAAAATGTTTGTCAGGAAATCATGCATTGTTAATATTGAATATAATAACTATAATCATAAAGATTAATATGTGAAATATGAAACTATAACTCTTGGTCAAAAAATAAAATTAAATATTGTTAGTTTTTATGTTCTTGCTAACAATTATGTTGATCATTCTTAAATTTAGTATTAATGATCTTCGGCTCTGGCAATACCTCTTCATCCGCTGCCCCAGCAACCCGGTCATTCACCGCAGGCGGTGATATCACCGGTGCGGGTGCAACAGGCGCGGGTGCAGCAGGAGCAGGTACCGTAGCCGTCAATCTTTCCAAGATCTGCCCCAACATCCCCATCAACTGTCCCAATTCGGTCTGGGGTGCAGCGGCTCCATTCGCAGGCACATTTGCCGCGTCGCCTTCATGACCATTGGTGGGGTTCGCACCATTCCCCCCTATGGTGCGTTCCTCAGGCGCACCACCATTCCCAATCGAGTGTTCCTTACCATCTGCATCGATCACACAGTTTATTAAGTTAGCATAAGACTAACTTTTTTTTTTTTTAGATATCACTTACCGCGAGACTGGCTGGAAAGGATGGCTTAAACCACTTACTCGTTTATGCTTAACAATATCCTAGAATCGACCATGCTATGATACCAAAATGAAGCGCCCTAACCCAGGAAAACTACCCCAGGTTAAAGGTTTCCTACCCGCGGTCGACCCAAACAACCGCACTTAGTAAAAATTTCTTAGATCAAATTTTTACTTAACTTTTTCTTAGCATTTTCAGATTCGATTCAGCGGAACAGTACATAAACATGCAATAGATTACTTATTATATTAAAAAAAACGAGGTTCTAGTACAACGATAAGTCTACCAATACATCGTCTAAGCTACTAGACCCGATTATTCTATTATGCCACCATCCTTTATTTCCAGCCTTCGTCTCGCGTTCTAGCCACTGCGGTTACCTTCCCGAGTAATACCTAATCCTGCATCCATAAGGAGGCATAAGCAACGAATTGCTTAGTGAGGCGGTCATCCCGTCTCACACAGCTATGGTCAAATAATCGAAAACAAGCAATACAATCAATAAGTCAATCATGCAAATCAGGCCGATATACTTTCCTAACGTGATTCACCAACCACTGTTGGATCTCTCACCAGGACGACCACACAAGACTCTCATATTCATGCTTAACACATATATCAGGACAAGGACAAGTATATTAGATCAGACAGTCAAGCACTTATTGAATCTACTCACGCCAACGACCCTAGACCATAGCCACAGTCACGCACTCACCTTAGGATCTCGATAAACCGATGAAATTCCCACGTTCTGAAACCTCTTGACGCAGATCGTCCGAGCTGCACCGACGCGCGTCACACAAACCTAGTGATTTACTCAGAACACATCGACCAAACACTAAGTTTCTCGATGCTTATTGCCCAGAAAGGTAAAACTCTGAGTTTATCGATGCTTACCCGGATATTCCTTAACCGAACGAACTGCTATCGATGATTACTCAGGTAACTGGGCGCCTCTCGAACCTTTCTAGGATAATCGCTTATCTTCCTCGAACTTTCTTTCTTTCAGAGTTCTAATTTTCGTTTTTGCTCACGCAGGGAATTATGAGGCGACCTGCCTTCTTATTTATAAGGGAAAGCGGTTAAGATTTTCCTTTATCCACGGCCCCTCTTATCCCTTCGAATATCCCATCTGTTTGTTAGGATATCAGTTGGGATTTTCGAAAAGCAGTTGGGATTTAGCGCGAAAATCTCGGAAGTTGTTACCAACAACTTCGACCAACCCAATCTCCTTATCCGCTGGGAATAATCCCTTATCCTTTGGGGATAATTTCCTATCCTTCGGGAATAGTTCCCTATCCGCTGGGAATAGTCCCTTATCCTTGGGGATAATTCCTTTTTCCTTTGGGAATAATCCCTTATCCGGTTGTTAGGATATTGCGAAATTTCCGGGAAGTCTGTTACAAGGATATTTCGAAATATCCTTCCCAGATATCTTCGTCCATAATCCTCGAAATTTCCTTTTTCCCCGCCCTTGCCAGTTTTGCCCTAGATCGCGGTCATTACACTGTACTCGGAGTTGGTATCTCTTGCAGCTCTAAATCAGTTTTAACAACTCCTGGGGAAAGATTAGCAGGTGACTCGGTCTCTGTTTCAACAATAGGTGCAGATTCGGTTTGAAGAACACCTTATTGATTCGTCAAAGTTGACCTATGGCGAGCAGTTTGCGCATGGATATATAGCCAACTTTACCATTTGGTATACAAACGCGAAGCTGTCGCTCTGAAGATTACCCAAGTGCCAGATAATAGTGAAGACAGATGCTTGGGATCTCATTTGGAAAAATAGTTCACCAAGAAAGTTAATATATAATTAAAATATGAATGAGAATTTGTTTAGAGAAATGTCAAAAAAAATTTGTAACTTACAAATTTTGGTATTGAAAACCAAAATAAATTTGTCCATTAAATCTACTTGACTACCAAGCTATTTCTCTCCTATAAATACCAAGCTACCTAAAAGAAAAAAAATCATTCATTCATTCTAAAGCAAAGAAAACACCATTAGACACATTTTAAATATTATTTGAGAAATTTCTAAGTATTGAACCTCTCTTGAAATATCTTCTTGGTTGTTGGTGTTAGGTGCTAGTAGCTAAGAAATTCACAGGGATTAACATGTTCCTACTTTCTCCCTCTTTTATTACTCTCTTTTAGAAGTAGATATTTGTTCTTGAGTATATAGTAGAAATTAGTTCGTATATTCATACATGAATGAAGCATGTTTGTCTTAATATTTGGTTGTATCCTCGGATTCAAAGAACTTATGAAAACCGTCTCATTGAGAGCATTTCATTGAGTTAAAGAAAGGTATCATCCCGCCTCCAAATGTTTTTATTTTTTGTTCTTATGATTCTAAAAACAAAATTTTGTTTAAGTTTTTATATTTTTATTTGTTATTAAGTCATGTTAATCTTATTTATTATTAAATTATCAATATTAAAATGTTTGTCAGGAAATCATGCATTGTTAATATTGAATATAATAACTATAATCATAAAGATTAATATGTGAAATATGAAACTATAACTCTTGGTCAAAAAATAAAATTAAATATTGTTAGTTTTTATGTTCTTGCTAACAATTATGTTGATCATTCTTAAATTTAGTATTAATGGTCAAAATGTTATACTTAAGTATGTAATTTAGTATTGTTTAATTATGTAAATGTTATAATTATTTTGCTAAAATAAGTTATAGCACATAAATGTCAATATTAATGTTTGTATATATATATGTAGATATTAATATATATATATATATATATATATATATATATGTTTCATAGTTTATTTCAATTTCAAGAAATAAAATATGAAGCAAATTGATATTTCTAAAATTCGGTTTATTAAGGTTCTACAATCTTAATTCAATAAAAATTCGCTTTTTAAACGGATTTGTTGTATGAAAAATCAAATTTGCAAAATAAATTTAACTATTTTGAATGTTGAAAAAAAAAAGAATAAATCGGTTCCAGATTTCGTAACTGGATCGATCGATCTGGGTCTCAGATCGGTCGATCTTTGTCGGTCGTTCGAGAGAAATCAGCTAAATTGTAACCGAAACCGGTACCGCGGGTCAAGCGACCGATCAATCGCTAACCGATCGATCGATCTCGCGAGGTTGATGTTGTTAACCGAGTCGCAAGACACACAATAATTAAAATTTACCGCAGCATACAAACTTTGATCAGTTCCCTTTAAGATCGATCGGGAATGTAAATGCATGGAAAACTTATTTTTCTGATATGGCAATGTGTCATGTGTTAAAAATGCATCTAAAAACATGTTAAAAATGAGATTCTAACTCACAATTTAACAGTGTTAACAGACAAACACAAATAACAATGATGAGTTTGCACCAATGGTGGCAGCTCAAACCACTCTTGTGCCGGTTAACAAAAATGGGCTACTTCTCGATAAGTTTGACGGGAATGGCTTCAAGAACTGGCAACAGAATATGTACTTCTACTTGACATCTCTGAACCTGACCAAATTCCTCAAGGAGGACAAGCCTGAAACTCCCGAATAAGGAAAGAAAGATGTGAGCACGTTAGCCACACTGGAGGCTTGGAAGCACTCAGACTTTATGTGCAGAGGTTAGATTCTAAGCCGACTGGTGGAGAACTTGTATTTTGTTTACAACAATGACAAAGAGTACACCACTGCCAAGCATCTTTGGATAGCTTTGGAAAGAAAGTACAAGTCTGAAAATGCTGGTTTGGCAAAGCTTCTCAAATTTAAAATGGTGGACTCAAGGTCTATTATGGATCAAGTTTAACAATTGCAGTTGACCAACAAAGAAATTGCAGTTGAAGGAATGAGCCTTCCTGAAGCTTTCATCGTTGACTGCACCATTGAGAAGTTACCGTCAAGCTGGGTGGATTTCAAGAATTACTTGAAACACAAGTGAAAGCAAATGTCGTTTGAATCGCTGATCTCAAGAATTCACAATGAAGCAACGATTTGCCTCTCTAAGAATGAAGAGAGAGGGTATCAGACTTACCTTGATGAACAACTTAAGGCAAAAAGCAAGAGAAAAATGGGAGAAAAAAACTACACGTTCAAGAACCCCAGAGCCACTAGCTCCACAAGCTTCAAGAAGCATACTTCTGGTGCAAAGAAGTTCAATGGAAAGTGTCACAAGTGTGGCAAGATGGGTCATAAGGCAGACATGTGTCATACCAAGACCATACAAAAGCGATCATATAATGCCAGATCTCTGTTGTGTTGTGACTGATGAAGTCAATTCAGTGGAGGGAAACCCATTGGACTGGTGGTATGATATCGGTGCAATGGCCCGTATTTGCAAAGATAAAGCAATGTTCAACACCTATCAACAGTGCCACACAGATTAGAAAATCATGATGGGCGACATACATTCATCCAAGGTTGCTGGACATGGAAATGTGATACTGAAGCTGACTTCAGGACATGAGATCATCCTCACAAATGTGAGACATATGTCCAACATAAGGAAAAACCTCATTTCTGGTTCTCTCCTGAGTAAGGCTGGATTTAACATCAACTTTTACGCTGATAAGTTGGTACTTAATGGGGGTGTATTTGGGCAAGAAGTTTGTTAAGAATGGACTGATCAAAATGAATGTAATGACAGTCACTCCCAAAGCTGTAACAAACTCTGAAATTAATAATAATAATTCAGTTGTTTATTTGGTCGAGTCTTCTACTATTTGTCATGAATGATTAGGACCTGTGAACTATAAATCATTAACTCGGTTAATGGATTTAAACCTAATTTTGAAATGCAAATTAAGTAAAGATAAATGTAAAGTATGCGTACAAGCAAAACCCACAAAACGACCATCTCCAAAAGTTGAGAAAACAACCGAACCTTTAGGTTTAATCAATACTGACTTGAGCGATTTAAAATACTTACCCACAAAAAGAGGTAAAAAGTATTTTGTGACTTTCATTGATGATAATACAAAATATTGTTATATTTACTTGTTGCAAAGCAAAAATGAGGCTGTGGATAAATTCAAGGAAAATAAGCTGGAAGTTGAAAATCAACTAGACAAAACTATAAAAATAGTTCGAAGTGATAGATGTGAAGAATATGAAAGACAGTTCGATGCATTTTGTAGAGAAAATGACATCATTCATCAAACAACTGCTCCTTACTCACCAGAATCAAATGGAATTGCAGAACGCAAAAACTGAACTCTGAAAAAAATGATGAATGCAATGATGCAAGAATCTGGTGTAACCCAAAATATGTGGAAAGAAGCTTTAATGGCTTCAAATTATATTCTAAATAAAATCTCACACAAAGTAACAAGAAAAACGTCATATGTACTGTGGAAAGGTATAGTCCCTTCATACAAATACATGAAAGTGTGGGGTGCCTAGCAAAAGTGGCAGTATCTGTTCCGAAAAAGGTCACAAATTGACTGAAAACAATTGATTCTATTTTTATCGGATATGCGAACCATAGTAGTGCTTATTGATTTTTGGTTCACAAATCAGATATTCCAGATATCCATGTAAATACAATTATAGAATCGCGAAATGCATCCTTCTTTGAAGATATCTTTCCGTGTAAGGATAAAATACACCCTAAACATACTAGGGAATAAAGAGATATAGGTGAAGCAAGCATTTCTGCCATTGGTCTAGACAATGGAGAAAACGCTGAAATTGAACTCAGACATAACAAAAGAGCTCGAAAGGAGAAAAATTTTGGTAATGATTTTCTAATGATTTTACCCACATAAAATGAACCAAATACTTTTGCGGAAGCAATGTCTACACCTGATGCTCCTTATTGGAAGAAATCAGTCAACAGTGAATTCGATTCAGTTATGCAAAACCATACGTTTTACATAACGGATTTACCAGAAGTGTTCAAAGCTCTCGGTTGTAAATGGATCTTTAAGACCAAACTAAAACCAGGTTACATTGACAGTTTGAAATGAAGGATATGTGACTAGCTGATGTAATTCTCGTAATTAAAATCACTAGATATCCTGGAGAATATATATTATCCCAGCAGCATTATGATGAAAATGTACTTGATAGATTCAAGAACTATTCAACTGGAACCTCCACACTTCACATGATGAAACATTCAGGTACAACGGTATCACATAATGAGTATGCTCGAGTAATCGGAAGTCTAATGTATTTGATTAATTGTACTAGACCAGATTTAACTCACTCGGTTAATGTACTAAGTAGGTACACGAGCAATCCAGGGCAAACCCATTAGAAAGCAATAACGAGAGTATTAAATTACTTCCGCTTTATCAAAAATTATGGACTACATTACGGTTCAGAACCTGCCATGTTAGAAGGATATACCGATGCTAATTGGATATCAGATTCCAAAAACTCGAAGTCCACAAGTGGTTATGTGTTTACACTTGGGGGTGCTGCAGTATCTTGGAAATCTTCAAAACAAACAGTGTTGGCTAGTTCAACAATGGAATCTGAGTTCATTGTATTGGACAAAGCAGCAGAAGAGGCAGAGCATCTTCGAAATTTTCTGGAAGATATTCTCATGTGGGACAAATCAGTGTCATCAATTCGGATACACTGCGACAACCAATCGGTTATAGCTCGTGCTAACAATAGCTTGTACAATGGCAAGTCACGTCACATACGTAGACGACATAAGACCATTAGAAAATTGATCTCAAGTGGTGTAATTTCGCTATATTACATCAAATCAGCTGATAACTTAGCAGATCTTTTTACGAAAGGTCTGACCCGAGATCAAGTATTAAAATCATCAATAGGAATGGGTTTACAGCCTATGATTTAACGATGAAATTTGGCGGTAACCCCACCTATGCTATCAAATTAAGTCAAAGAAAACACTGTGAAACTTATGTTTCTACCCAGTTCCTAATAATGATAAACAGTGTTGTCTGCATAATAGAGGGTAAGCGTAAGCTTTTAATGTTTTCATCATATTTATTTCAAGGAAGTACAACAGATTACTTCAAATAAAATACTAGAATCATCTGTTGAGTGTGAAATGGGGCCGTTTCTAGGAGAATAAGGGAAAGTTGTATTCTCCAAATTCAAGAAATACCATGCATGTTCAAAGCCAAAATGAACATAACGAGAGAACGAAAGTTCTAAAAAAAACATAATTGTGTTATATCTATTGTCTTAGTTTACACTAGAAATCCGGATGGATCAAGACATCGTGTTCACCAACTGGGCTTGTAAACTCGATAGATTATAAAAGTGATTGATTCAACGCTGAAAAATGCAACATTTTCATATACAATTATTTTTCGCATATACTCAAGAAAGTCTTCTTTGAGCTTAAATCTATCCTAAAAAGGTTTTTCAAAACATACTCAGTGTTTTTATAGTCAATTATATTCATGTGGAAGATTGTTGGAACAATATATTAATAAACATGTGGACTTATAATATATATTTAAAATGTGAATGAGAATTTGCTTAGAGAGAGATCAACGATTTTTTTGTAACTTACAAATTTTGGTATTAAAAACCAAAATAAATTTGTCCATTAAATCTACTTGACCACCAAGCTATTCCTCTCCTATAAATATCAAGTTACCTAGAAGAAAAAAATTATCCCTTCATTCTAAAGAAAAAAATACACCATTAGACACATTTTAGATATTCTTTGAGAAGTTTCTAAGTGTTGAAACTCTCTCGAAATTTTTTTTTGGTTGTTGGTGTTAGGTGCTAGTAGCTAAAGAATTCACAAAGATTAACAGGTTCTTACTTTCTCCACTTTCTACTTCTCTCTTTCAGAAGTAGATCTTTGTTCTTAGGTATATAGTAGAAATTAGCTCGTAGATTCAAACATGAATGAATCATGTTTGTCTTAATATTTGGTTGTATCATGAGATTCAAAGAATGCATGAAAATCGTCTCATTGTGGGCATTTTATTGAGTTAAGGAAAGGGATCATCCCGCCTTCAAATATTTTTATTTTTTGTTCTTATGATTTATGTTTAAGATTTTATAGTTTATATTTGTTATTAAGTCATGTTAAACTTATTTATTATTAAATTGTCAATATTAATATGTTTGTCAAGAAATCATGCATTGTTAATATTGAATATAATAACTATAATCATAAAGATTAATATGTGAATATGAAACTATAATTTGGTCAAATAATAAAATTAAATATTATTAGGTTTTATGTTTTTGCTAATAATTATATTGGTCATTCTTAAATTTATTATTCAGGGTCAAAATGTTAAACTTAAGTATGTAATTTAATATTTTTGAATTATATAAATGTTATAATTATTTTGTTAAAATAAGTTATGGCACACAAAGTCAATATTAATATTTTTATATATATGTTTGATAGCTTATTTCAATAAATAAAATATGAAGCAAATTAATATTTTTAAAATCTGGTTTTATAAAGTTGATTTTATATTCAATATTAAGTTAGCTTGTATGAGTGATCTCTTTGGTGTGCTTAAACTCTTATTGCTGGAAACCGAGAAACACATCTTACAACTCTCGTTCAAAATAAAGACTATGGTTTGTTTGAGTTTTTTTTTTCTTTTTGATCATGTCTTAAAACAGTTTGTGGATGTGAATACTGGAAATTGTATCATCACGGAGTATTTACATAACAGGTCTTTGAGATCATATCTGCACAAACTCGAACAGAAATCCCTTCCTTTGCCATAGGTAATTAACTTTGGTCTACATATTGCCCGAGGAATTGTATATAATCACTCGAGAAAGATAGTTCATTGGGATCTTAAGCCGTAAAACGTGTTGATTGAGGAAGACTTTAACTTGAAGATTGATGATTTTGGCATAGCGTGCGAGGATACTGTGATATTTTGGGGGCTGAGACAGGAACTTATAGGTTGATAGTTTTGGACTTGTTTTATGGGAAACGGCAGCTGGAGCAGTCCCATATGAGGAGATGACTCATGTCCAAGCTGCTTTCGCAGTAATGCACAAGGTAAATCATTCTGCATCATCTCCTGCTTGTTTCATGATTGTGATCTTACATAGACCGAGCAGTTTGTTGATTTACATATTTTGTGTCGATATTGGTAGAACATTAGGCCGGTTATACTGAAGGATTGTCCAGCGCCCATGAAAGAGCTTATTGAGTAATGTTGGTCGTTGGAAACAGCCAAGAGACCAGAATTCTGGCAAATTGTGAAAGTGTTGGAACAGTTTGAGATGTCACTGAAAAACGAAGGGAGGCTCAATCTAATGTCGAACCAGGTTTGTCCGGAACTAAAGAAAGGTCATAAATATTGGAATCAGATATTCGGGTCAGTCCACCACCACCACGGCAGCAGCAGCAGCAACAACAACCACACCTTAGACTCGGCCTTACCTAAGTCTAAATTCGCTTGAGAGACTTGTTGAATATGAATCTTATTTTGCGAATATAAAAAAGGGTCAGTGGTTATGTTTCTGTTTGCGTTTGATTTTTTGGACACCGTTAAAGAGAGCTTCTTTTGGCTTAGTTATTTTTTGAAGCCATCTTTTTTTCTTTGACTTGAAATTGATGTAATTTATACGAAACAATAGTGATAGATTGTTTTATGGATTATCACATTTCTTTTGAGTTGGTGAGAAAATTAATTACTTATCTTGTTAATTGAGCCTCCTTTTTTGTAGTTGTATTGAAAAAGATATCTTCATGATTAAAAAGTCTAAAGATGAAACAAGAAATATTACAAGCTAACCATGTCAACAATATTTCGGTATTTAGTAAAGTACCCCACAAATAATATATTTTTCATAATACCCCATATTGAAAAACCCCATATCTTTCGGTATATTCAAAAATGCGTCAGAACTTTTCCTATTGGCATGAATCCCCACATCTTTCCAAATTTACGAAAGTACCCCCACATCTATTCTTATTTACCGGAAAATCACATATCTTTGGTAATTACAAAACTTACCCATATATTTTGGTACTTACGAATTTCCCGACATCTTTTCTTATTTACTGGCAAGCCCCATGTCTTTTGGTACTTACAAAAATGCCCCAGATCTACCGATATTTACAAAGGATCACATAAAAAATTTATTTACCATAAAACCCCAATCTTTTGGTAATTATCAAATGCTTAATATCGTTTAGTATTTACGAATTACCCCAATTTTCTTCTTATTTACTGAAACCCACATCTTTCAGTAACTACAGAAATGCCCCACATCTTACGTTATTTACGAAATTACCCCTTATTTTTTCTTATTTATCGGAAACTCCTATATTGTTAGATAATTAAAAATATACCCCACATCTTTAAATATTTACGAAAATACCCCACAGCTTTTCTTAATTACTGAAAACCCATATCTTTTGTTAATTAAAAAATGCCTCATATCTTCCCATATTAATGAAATTACCCTTACTGGAAAACCCCATATCTTTCTATAATTACAAATGCCCAACATCTTTTGATATTTACGTATGTACCCCAAACTTTTCTTAGTTACCAGAAAACCCCCATCGTTTGGTAGTTATACAATTGCCCCCACATCATTTGGTATTTATGGAAGTACCTAAAACTTTTCTTATTTACCAAAAAGCCCCATTTTCTGTATTTACGAAAGTACCATAAATTCTGTAATTACTCGAACACCCAACATCTTTTGAATTTCAATCATACGTTTATATTACATATATAAACAGTTCAACTATTCTTTTTATTGGCCATAGGATAAATTCTTAAAAAAATATATTCCAACAATCTGCTCGACGAAATAATCTTAAATTAATTAAAAGAGACATAAATTAACGAAAAAACTAGTAAAAACAAAAAACTCAAAACACCAACAGACCCGAAACCTCTTTCACCACGAACAGTAAAGTCTAAATCTTTGACCTCTATAACTTCAGGCGTCAGTGACGATCTTCTCGATAATCAGCTGTGGGATTCGATCTCCCAACTTCACCTCAAAAACGATACTATAATGTAATTTACATATTCTCTTACTACAAAGATATTGCTTGTTTAGAATTATACAGTTTAGACCCATCTCTTATTAACACTAGTAAATAACATCCCAAGAGAAAGAGAAAACAAATTTCCCCCCACTATGCATACTGACTTCATCCAGGACTATGCCTTAATTCAACATTTATGTCTCATATCATTATCTTTAATCTCTGATGTTTGGTTTCTATACGAACCATTTCCTCAGTTCTGATTTGAGTTATATTTTGCTGTTTTTCTTTCAACTAGAAAAGTTCAAATCTTTAGAACTGTTTATTCTTACATAGAAAGTGATAAAACCTGTTTGAAACGATATGAACGAATGAGATTAACTGGAAGCAAACCTGGTAACACAAAGATCATATCTTGAAGAGTTGCAAACTTGGGACAAACAAACAAAAAACGAATGATTGAAGAAGCAAAGATTAATGTTATGTATAAAGCTTAAAACAACAACGTTTACCGATGGAAGCCTAACTCATTAGTCGTATATTCTCTAGATTGTCTTATTCATTAATCAGTAGAAAAGAATTATCTTATCCTACAAAAGGATATTCTTCTCTCTCTCTGCCACACACGACACAAAGTTCCTAACTAAACTTTGTTTTCTTTGGGCTAAAAAATATGATTTGAAACCGACGGTCCGAATCTTCTTATCTTCAATATAGTTGTTTTATGAAGTTATAACAATGTACTGTTTACTCAAAGCTATATCTTTGGCCTTTGCTCATGGAATTAACCCGGTTACATTCGCAAGACTTCACGAATAAACGTTTGAAAACTTCAAACAAAGCCCACACATTTTTCTTATTACTACAATCACACCCTAGAAGAAGCAAAAAAAAAAAAAAAAGTGAAAATACCAAACTGGCCCATTCTTTTTCATTTTCATACTGACTATGCCTTACTTTTTTTTTTTTTTTAACATTAATGCCTTCTATCAGAAGCAATGGAAAGAAGCATGGAAACACCTTGTGTCCAAAGATCATACTCCCTTTGGCTTTTACACTCGAATTCAATCACTCTTTTCTCCACTGTTTTTAGCCCGAAATACCTCAAATCCTCTCCGCCCTCAAGCAATTCGCGGCCAGGCCACGCCGGTAATCCTTTGACCAATTCCACCACTACATCTACATAGATCAAACATCAAGAACTAGTTCAGCAACTAAATTATTTTAATTATGAGACCAATTTTTAAGACTATTCTCCGAAAGACATGTCTAAACTAGTATTATCATTTAGTCTAACTTTAGATCGTTCTTTAATGATAAATTCTATTAGACTAGTTCCATTTTGTCTTTCGTGTTTTATTGAAAGAATGAGAGTTGTTTTCGAAACTGATTAATTTTATCTTTTAGACTATCATTAGTCTAACTTTAGATCCTTCTTTAACTTTACGATCCAATAGTATCTAAAACTGCAAAAAACTATTCCAAAGCAATAGTGTCTTAGATCGTTCTTTAACTTTACGATCCAATACTACCTTTTGATCTACTGGCTTCGCATTATAAAGAAAGGAAGAGTAAGAGATAAGCAAAGCATCAGTGTTTCACTCACTCTTTTTTTTCTTTGTAAGGGTCCCAGCAACATGTTTGCTCTTCATCTTCAACATTACCTGCTCAATAAAGAAGAAAATGCACATAAAAACAATTATATATTAAAAATGTAATTTAGTTTCCACAATAAAGGTCAATTAACACATTTATTATTTTTACATCCATAGCTTTTCTTTTTTTTTACCTGCTTTGTCCTATTTATGTATACCGAAACAACTTTCCAATGAAGATCGCCTACAAAAAAAAAATATGAGACGAATATAAAAACATTGGAATAATAATTGGTGTATTCAAAAACTACGTAGTATGAAATAAATTGTAACGATTGACATTAAACCAACCTTTGCGGGTACGTTTAAGCAATTCGCAACCTTTAGCTAGCAATTCTCTACTACAAATCCCGAGAAAATTATCTTCAGGAGCTAAATCTCTTCGGTAACCACCACCGCCTACTACACCGCCTTTTGGTATTCCCTTATCCACCGGAATCACCGCTGCAATGTTCCATACCTCCTTCAATGCCCTCGCCTTCAACGTCGCAGCTCCTCTCAACGCTAGGCACGTTAATAAATGGTTAACCAAGAACTATATTACAGTTTTACTAACTCGTAGTGATGGGATGGTTTAGGTTTCAGTATGTAAGTAGTCTAGGTCCAAACTAATGCTACGATTTTGTATAGTTAATAACTGAAAGTTTTAAGAAATATGGGAGAAAATGTTAAGTCATAAAAGGACTATTTATAGAGTTTTGGGGAGTATTTTGACAATCTAAAGACCAGGATCATGCTTCTTAATTTGTATAAGTAAGAAGGACATGACAAGAGAACTATACCTGTAGCCGCCGCGGCGGTCAATGTCATAATATCTCCGGCGGAACGAACGTTGACCGCAGAACTAACAACCGAAGCTAAGTGCTCGCGATCGGCTCCCATAGTTTCTGCAGCTTCCACACACTGTGCCGCCACCAAAGTCGCGGCGGAAGCCACCGCCGAGTCAGTTTTAGCAACTTGCTCGTCATTTCCGGAACTCGACTGAGAGGCGGTTGCTACAGCGATAGCAGCCACCGCGGCGGCCACGCCAGCTACAGATACAGCCGCGTGGAGCTGTGCGTTTTGTGCACGCGTCTCCTCTCTTTTCTTCTCCCGCCGATCCTTCAGCCACCGGCCGACAGTTTTAGATCCTCCAGCGACGGCGGATGGACCACGTATGTGCCCATTAAAGGATGGGCTTACACGGTAGAATTGCTGGACCAATATTTTAAATTTAATATTTTGTTCAAGAAAAATTAAAATAAATGGACCATTCTGAAAACTGGAAATATATAAATATTTTATATTAAATTATTTTCTATAATAAAAGGCTGTGGAAAATAGACAGTTGTGAATAAAGGCCAGCCCCGTCTTTGGGTCCTAAATCGTAAATGCTAAAATAAATACAAAATCAAAATAGTTTAATATGAAAATAGTTTATATTTTCATAATTGAAATTTTGAAAGCAAAATAAAATATTTATGTATTTATCGAGAGGAGGTGGAATATAGACCGTTGTGAACATAGGCCAGCCCATATTTGGGAGCAAAACCATAAATGCTAAACAACTAATAATTTTTTTTCCTCATTAAATCGAACTAGTTTCTTAAAAATATTAAAACATAAATACCAAGAAAAATTAAAACCGGATATTAATAAAAGGGACAATATAACTGCTCAACTTTGTATTAAAAAAAAACTGCTCAACTTGTAATAATTGACAGAAAAAAATGCTTGGGACGAAGAGAAAGCCTGCATCCTGTGTTCCTCTGTTTTTTTCTTACTATACTGCTGCTTCTCCTTACACTTTAGCCTTTTTGTTTTTGTCAACGTGTTTTACTAATTTACAATATAGACCCATATTTTCAATCCATCTCACAGATAAAACCACCCAATCTTAACATTAAACACACTAGTCCAACACTTAACAAATCAAATATTCAGAAGTCAGAAAAAGTCAGAGTTCGTTATTATTTTGACACGTGGATTAGTATTTCTAAAAACCGGTTCAAGAATTATACTAACCTTAAAGTCATCGATATCGGAGGGAGAGATCGGAGGACTGTCAGTGAAAGAGCTATGTGAAAGTCTCCCTGAGGTCCGTGGTGATGTAATCTCCGGCTGTCACACGAAAATAAAAACATTTGTTATTTGAAATTATTTAAAATCTTATTTTATAAAAAAATGACGAAAAATTAAAGTGAAAGGGAAGGAAGTCTCTGTTTTAGGTAGAGTAACATAGACAATAAATAAAGTTATTCGCGCGACAATATTTGTTAGAAAGTTTTCTAAGCTTTCACAAAAAAGAACAATATGTAATTTAAAATATTTGATTTATTTCTTCATAGTATGACGTCGGTTGTGGATGGATTTACTTACAGACTGAGCCATGATACGCTCCATGACCATTAAAGAAGTCTCAGAGGAAGCGAAAGAGAAAGTGTTTCCAGAAACGATGCCGTTTTCTTCATCTTCCGGCACCAAAGTGACGTCAGAAACGGTCTGGTTCTCCGAGAGACGCATTTGCGGCGGTTGAGAAGTCGGAGAGGCGACGACGGCCCTGGAAACTTCCGTTGCGGAAGCGCTCCACGTGCGTGACAAAAACTCCATAGAATCTAACGGCGTCTCGGGCGGTTTAAACGTCGGATTATACCTCCATTGTTCTGCAAACGTTTTACTTTTATCCATTTCTAGAGAGAGAGAGAGAGAGAGTATGTGAGAGAATGGGGTAGTTATTGTGAAGCTTTCGTGGTATTTAAAAGCAGACACGAGAGATTTGATATGGCGGTTGAGGTACAGTTTTAGCTGCCCTAAACCTACGGTTGGATTTGATTTTCTTTCTAAATCAACACGTGGCTCTATCTTGGTGGATGATGTTAACTTCTTATTATTTTTATTTAGGGAGTCTTATTAGATTGAGAAATTTAATAGAATTTAATGTATTTTAGATTTAAAATGAAATTTATTGTTATTTAATTGTAAATTTGATCAAAATGAATTAAAATTTAGTATAGATTAAATATTTGATGGATAGAACTCAAAATAAATTAAAAAATATTATGTTATTCAATATCTATTAGATTAAATTAGATTTCAATTTTAATGATATTTATGTACTTTTTATACAAAATAAGAGTAAAAAAATATTAGATTTTTATCTGAATTTTTAAATATTTCATATATATATATATATTAACAATTGAAAATTTATGAACTGATATTATCATATATTGGTGTAAATTGAAACTTTTTGCTATAAAGATGATGAAGATGAAAAATGCGATGAGGTTAACTATGTTTTTTTTAGGTTTAAAAATTTATTTCCAAATCGACAAAAAAAGCAATAGATAGAGAGAAAAAAAATGGAAGAATAGACGTAGTTAACCAGGACTGCGAATTTGAACCGAACCGAATCGAAATTTTCGATTTTTGATTTATGTTCGGTTAGAAGTTCAGTTTAATTCGACATATTTAAAAAATCAATTCGGTTATTGGTTTGGTTGACTGAACCATTCGGTTAATCAACTTTTATATTATTATTTTTAAAAAGATAAATTATAACAAAACTAAACTGGTTTATACCAAAATTAAACTAGATTATACAGATATTAGACTAATTTTTACTAATATATTAATTTAACCAAACAAAAATATCAAATATAACCAAACATACCCAATTTAAAAAAACATAATTTGATTAAATTGTTTTTAAACTCTAAACCAAAACTAATCGATAATCGAATCAAACTGAAATAAAATTAAATTTGGTTAATTTTATAAATGTTTTTGAAAACTTTGGCTAACCAAAAACCACATTCGATTCAATTTTGGTTAACCAAAGTCTATCGTCAAAGTTTTATTTATAAATGATGCTTATTGTGCTTTCTTTTAATATTTTTTTATTTTTATTATAGATTTGGAATTACAAAAAAGTATTAAAATCCATACGAGAAAACAAAATATATTACAAAAAAATCCATTAAAATTAATTACATATTTTTAAAAATTCATTTAAATCCATTAAAATATCTCTAATTATGATTACATTTAATTCCATTAAATTATTTAATCCAATAACACCCCCTTTTAGTTCTACTTCTTATTTTAGTTCTACTTTCACTCCTAAAATGAGCTTCACAGATAAACTTTGAAATTTCTATAGACTTTAGAAAAAAATTATAGTTTTAAAAACCATAAATTATCCAAAAAGATTTTATACTTTAAGATTT
Organism: Streptanthus diversifolius; assembly: GCA_039880935.1. Taxonomy (NCBI): domain Eukaryota; kingdom Viridiplantae; phylum Streptophyta; class Magnoliopsida; order Brassicales; family Brassicaceae; genus Streptanthus; species Streptanthus diversifolius. Next base: position 9,413,925 of record JAXGFM010000012.1, on the reverse strand, counting down.
TAAAGTTCTAAAACTTCTCCTAAAATCACTCACAACCTTTTTTATTATTTTTTGTTCATATTACGACAGCTAATTTAAAGTCTATAAAACCTGATTTTTTTTTAATCACAGTCATTTTCTAAATTTAATTTTTGATAGCAAAATATAAATTAAAATATATAGCCTAAAGACCATATCAAAGAGGCCCGAATTTTTCTGGCGGTTCTCGGTAAATTCCAAATTGGGAATTAAAGAGAAAAATAAAATACTAGAGTATCGGTAATTAAATTGTCAAATGCCATGCTAATTAATTGTAGGCGGTGGAGTCTAACTCCAAAGAGTAAAGAGTAAAGAACAAACAACATAAAATTAATTGTTAATTAGTTTTTCCTTTCTTTTTCGAAATAAGCTTAACATGTATTTGCATCTAACTAAGGGTTAATATTTTGCTTTGTGTTTTGATATTTTGGAGGATATTTGCACCTAAAAAAGATATGGAATATGTACGGAACTTCTTGATCATAAAAGATCAATAGTAATGTGACGAGCTCTAATCTTGATCGGAACAAATTCCGATCCTATATGGACTTGAAAATCGAGATGTAAGAAATTTTGTTTTTTTACTTTATGTATAGTGGGGGAGTGGAATTATCAATAATGTGCACGTGGAGGCGTGACTGGACAACGTCATCATAAGGAACCACAAATCTAATGTTAGTAAGGTTTTGTTCGTGACAAGTTAGAACACTCTTCACCACCTTCTCTTTTCAGCTTTTTGTCTCTTCTTTATTTTTCTTTAATAGCAAGAAGTAAGAACAATGTGTTTAATTCTTTTTCACTCCACTAAATTCCTAATCTAAGCGCAGACGAGCACGGTTCCAGACTTTTCTTAGCAGAAGTTCCTCTATATATATATATATATATTTATTTTTTGTTAAGAATAGATTCGGGATACAAGCCTTAACTTTTTGTTGAAAACTTATTTTTACAATATCATTTTTGGAAGGAATTCATTTGCCCAAACATAGTTGAAACTGAGAGTGTAAGGCTCAACCTTTTTTGGAAGAATCGAACCAATGCCACTAGACTTCGTACATTTTCTTATTTTTTTGACCAAAAAGACTACGTACGTTTTGTGTAGGCTGAGTTGATTACTTATATTGATAAACATTATTCAATAACGTAAAACATAATCTTTGTTTATTATATATCGTATTATATATAGGAGAAGCCAAATTTTCTCGTGGATTTCACCAAGTAATAAAGGGAAGTTCTTTCTTTTTGATGTCTATGAAGAATAAAACAGTGTCTTGGCCTTGAAGAAAAAAGAAATGAATAATTTATTTATAAGAAAATATGTCATGTTCGGAACAGAAAAACAATAAGAAGATAAGTTATTCAATGTGGATTAACCATGAGAATGTTTGCAGCCGAAGGTTACTAAACCCAACTAAAGCTCTTTAACCTTTTCGGCACGGGGGTTCACATTCAAGTTTCAACACATAAGTGTGTATAATCTCATTATTTAATCAACCTAATAAGTACTCATACAATTATATATCACAATTTTTATACAAGCGAAAATGTGAAAAAGAAATCGTGAAATTTGATCAAATCATCTTGGGAATTTTGATAAATTCCATTTACTATACAACTCAATTTTTTTTTTTCAACAAACTCAATTTTTTTTTTCAACAAACTCAAATTTTAAAAACTAAAATATTTTAACTGATTTGTCGAGATATATTTTAGTATGTAAACCGTATATAGGAGAATTTATTTTTAATTTAAAAAGTTGTAACAAAATTTTACTTTAGATTTAAAAATTAACAGTAGAAATTATGTGGTACAACAGTGATCACTTTTTAAATTTATCACATATGTATATGGTTTAAACTCAGCACTATGTACTATTAAAATAGATATTACACCAATTTCAATGATGGTTTCTTAAAAAAGTTCTTATTATTAAAATATTAAAAAATTGAAAAATATGAAAAAGAGTTAAGCAACAATTCTTATTTAAGGACATTAAGAACCGATTCTTAATGGGTATAATACACTTGTCATACTATTATTGCATCACATTTTAAAATATAATTATTTAATAAATATATATATATATATATATTTAAATACTACCGATGGAGATAACTTTAAAGTCATTAGATTAAGTTGATAAAAAATTAATTTAATAAAATTTCATTACAAATAATTTGAGTATTTTATTATTAGATTATTTGTATTAGTCAAAAATGCTTATTTCGATTGAAATAGTTGAAAATGCATGATATGTATCCATATTTTGGGAAAGTGAAGAACAACCTTCAAATCTAGTGTTCATCTTGTATTCAAACTTTACATAAGATGGAAATACTTTTTATCCCCTAAAGGAGAAAATGAAAGAGTTTTCATTTTGACAATATTTTGATATTTAAATTAAACTCGTTCTATAGAGAATCGTGATTTGAGAAGTGATTGAAATTTAAGTGAGAGGCCACATCTGAAGATTGGGGGTCATATCTCTTGATTAACTCATTTTGACAAGAAAAGAGTCAGGTTAAACTCTTTTTCGTATGTTTTCTAGTACACAAACTTATTTTTATCTCTCAAAATTTACCTTTTCAGGAGATTTCCTTTTATTTTTTATGGAGAAAAGTTTGTAGGCTTTCCCATAAGTTCAGCTCCACCCCTTGTTCCATCTTATTTTGCCACTTTTGGTATATACAACCATACAGTTACGGGAATCTCCATGTCTCCACATCACGTGCATAACTCTTCCACACCAAGTTTGGTCGACCACACTTCTGCTATCCATGTGTTAAATGCGGATTAGTGCGCATAAAACCGGTTTCAAAAAATGCTCCCAACTTCTTGGATTGGTCTTGAAATGAAAGCGTTGAGTCAACTTGTATCACAAACGTGGCATGTTGATCTTGGGGAAAAGAGCATCCATAGAATTTTGATTTACTTACTCAAAAAACATTTTTTCTCGGACGATGGAAATATTTTGTTAGCTTTCATGATATGTATGCTATGTCAACTAATGATTTATGAGGGGAAATCTATTGTGCATGGCTTGATGTTAGGACAGCCAAATGCCCTCACATGTCATATGTGAGTTCAAGGCGAGCCGTACAATATTAACAATTACGACCATGCAAAACGCTTGTGTGAAACATAAGTTCTTTCTAAAGAGATTAACCTGAGTCGCCTTGTTCGTCGTGTGGCAGGACAGGGAAGCTACTTTGCTTATTGGATCACAAGAGGAGCACGCTAATGACCGAGATCGGAGTCCGCATCTTGACTCGATATGCACATATCCAAAGATCGCAAAAGACCCTTTAAGAGGGAATAACATTTCCCCATTCATGGAGCTCTAACACATGGATGATCATTTAATTTAATGCAGCGTGTGTGTGTTAACTAGTGGTGAAACTGAACTCATGAGAAAACATGTATGGCTGCATGGACATGTTAAATAATGATCGAGCAACATGATCGATCGATCCTGGTGCGATCAATCGTGTGCAGGATCGGCTGATCCTGTACATGCAGTCGATCCTAAATTGTTACGTAAATATGGATCGACCGATCGGAATGTGGATCGGTCGATTCCATAGTCGTAAAACAGTTATTTTTTATGAAATATTGTGTATTTTGATGAAGAGTTATATTTCTTCACCAATGGTTGTTTGTAAACTATTTATACATGTCTTTGTGCAAACAAAATGAAACAAAGTGTATTTTTCATACACAAACATATTTCTTTCTTTCATTCCAAAAGTACTACATGGTATCATAGTTTTTTGGTTGAGTGGACCAAAAAGAGAAAGTGTAAGATTGAAGAGACAATGCAAGGCTCATCACACCAACTGATTCCCGTATTTGATTAGGAGAAATATGACTTCTGGAGCATTAAGATGGCAACAATCTTCAGGTTAAGAAAAATTTTGGATGTTATGGAAGGAGGTCTTTCAAACCATCTTGCCCAAGATGATCACAGTCCTGAAACAGTGCTATCAAGAAGACAGTGTAAAGAAGCATACACAAATGTTATGACGGCTTTACAAATCTTGCAAACTGCCGTTACTGATCAAATTTTCTCAAAATTTTGCATCTGCAACAACATCAAAGAAGGCATAGGATGCATTTAAGGCAGAGTATGAAGGTTCCCCTCAAGTCAGATTGGTTAAACTCCAATCATTAAGAAAGGAGTACGAAAATATAAAGATGGTTGATAATGAAAACATCAAGATATTCACTGATAAGTTAGTTGTGTTGGAAAACCAATTAACCTATCATGGTGAAAATAAGATTGGGGAGAAGAAGACCACATGTTTTTTAGTGCAACTGAAGAAGCATTAACAATAGTGAAATAGGACATTTGGTTAGTAGATAGTGGATGCATTAACCATATGACCAAAAAAAAAAGATACTTCTCAAAGATTGATAGAATTATCAAAGTTCCAATCAAGGTTGGAAATGGTGAGATTGTCATGACTGTCGGTGAAGGAGATATTACGGTCATGACAAGTTTTGGCAAGAAAATCATCAGAGATGTCTTCTTGGAGCTAGGTCTGGAGAAAAATTTGTTGAGTGTTCCACAAATTATCTCAAGTGGCTATCGAGTACTGTTTGAAGATAAGACATGCATCATACTAGATGCAAAAGGCAAAAAGATTATGGAAATTCCCATGACTCACAAGAGCTTCATAATCAAGATGAGTTTGGTTCAAGAAGAAGCCATGCATACAAGTGAGCTAAAGGAAAATGAGACATGGCAGAAGAGACTTGGCCATGTAAGCAACGCTCGGTTGAAAAAAATGCAAGACAAAGATTTGGTAGAAGGATTACCAAAGTTTACTGTCAACAAGGAAGCATGTGGAGCGTATAACCTTGGAAAGCAATCAAGGAAAAGTTTCTCAAAAAAATCTCAAACGAAGACAAAGGAAAAGCTGGAGATTGTGCATACAGATGTATGTGGGCCTATACAACACAAATCTCTTGATTGAAGTCGTTAATTTCTTTTGTTTCTGGATGACTATACTCACATGTGTTGAGTATAATTTCCAAAGCAAAAGTCTGAAACATTTTCTATGTTTAAGAAGTTCAAAGCCATGGTGGAGGAGCAATCATATTCTGCTATCAAGACAATAAGATCCGATGGAGGTGGTGAATTCACTTCGCAAGAATTCAACCATTTTTGTGAAGAAGAAGGAATCAGAAGGCAAGTTACTTTGCCTTATTCACCACAATAGAATGGTGATCCAGAACGCAAGAATATATCTCTGGTGGAAATGACATGAACACTACTTGCAGACAAGGGTTTACCATACAAGTTTAGGGCTGAAGCAGTATATACATCGCCATATCTTCAAAACCGACTACCATCAAAGGCAATAGAAGATGATGTAACACCTATGAAGAAGTGGTGTGGACACAAGTCAAATGTGTCACATCTAAAAATCTTTGGGAGCATATGTTATGTGCATATTGCAGACCAAAAAGGAGGAAATTAGATGTTAAGGAAAAACAAGGAATCTTTGTCGGTTATAACAATTAATCAATAGGTTATAGAGTTTTCATCCTGGAAGATGAGAAGATTGAAGTATCAAGAGATGTTAAATTTGAAGAAGATAAGAAGTGGGATTGGGAAAGGAAAGAAGAAGTCAATAAGACTCTGGTATTACCCACAAATGATCATCAACCACAAGGAGAGGAGAATAATGTCACCAACTCTGTTTCTACTCAAATTAGTGGTCAAGTTATTATTGAAGAAGAAGAAAACTCTGAATCACCAAGGAGAAACAAATCCATGACTGAGATTATGTCAATAACACCAAGATTATAAGTTGAAGAAGCAGCACAAATAGCAGAAATCTGTCTTCTGGCACATGAAGAACCACAAACCTTCAATGAAACTTATGGCATAATAGAATGGAGAGAAGCAATGAAAGCAGAGATATAGATGATTGAAAAGAACAGGACATGGAAGCTAGTAGACAAGTCTGAGAATAAAAACGTGATAAACGTTAAGTGGATCTATAAGATCAAAACAGATGCAACCAACAATACTATCAAACACAAGGCAAGACTTGTTGCAAGAGGTTTCTCTCAGGAATATGAAGTTGACTACCTTAAGACATTTGCTCCAGTCTCAAGACATGATACAATAATAGCCTTACTTGCATATGCGGCTCAAATGGAGTGGAAGTTGTATCAAATGGATGTTATGTCAGCTTTCCTCAATGGTGATCTAAAAGAAGAGGTTTATGTCACACAACCGCCTGGGTTTGTGATTGAAGGAAAGGAAGAGAAGGTTTTAAGGCTATACAAAGCCTTGTATGGTTTAAAGCAAGCTCCACAGGCATGGTATGGAAGGATAGACTCATACTTCATACAAAATGAGTTTAAAAGAAGTATGAATAATGCATCATTGTACATCAAAAGGAATGGCAGAGATGTGTTGATCATAAGCTTATACGTTGATGATATCATCATCACAGGCAATAACACTCATCATATCAACACATTCAAGGAGAATATAAAGAAGGAATTCGAGATGATAGATCTCGGTTTGTTGAGTTACTTTCTCGCTGATGCCTTCACTCAGGCATTAAGTGTTTCACGGTTTGAATATCTCAGAAGAAAACTTGGAGTAAGGAAGATATTCAATCAAGGGGGAGTGTCAAATGATGATCGAGTTTCAACAGGATCGATCGATCCTGGTGCGATCGATCGATCGTATCCAGGATCGACCAATCATGTACATGCAGTCGATCCTAAATTGTTGCGTAAATATGGATTAATCGATTCCATAGTCACAAACCATTTATTTTCCATGAAACATTGTGTATTTTAGTGAATAGTTATATTTCTTCACCAATGAATATTTGTAAAACTATTTACACATGCATTTGTGCAAATAAAATAAAACTTCTTTCTTTCATTTCAAAAATTTTATAGGACAGTTTTTATATTGTGCGTATACCGTAAAAAAATTTTATTTTTTGTGAGGTATGAAAAGTATGTCCAAAAAAAGCTTGCAGGACATTTGGGCTGTACGAATGGAAGAGGCTAGAATGCACAAAATGCAGGAAAGCTCCCGGGAAAAAAACAATCCTGCTCTTGGTGGAACAATGCCTTCAAGGCAAATAAACCATAAGAGAGCTATAAATTTCATAGATGTATGTCCTGGATGGAACGCGCAAAATCAAGACTTCAAGGGTATGCAAATGGATGTATAACAGAGAATAATAAAAAAAAAAAATGAGTTAAAACCCAAAACAAAATGAACATTATCAGCAAATATATCTCCAAAAATTATACCAGTAAGCAAAGAAGTAATAGAAACTTCGAAGAAATACAAATAATCAGGAAATATGTCATATAGAAAGCTGATAGGACTCTACCACAATTGAGCTAAGAAAGCTCCTGTCTGTTGCACAGCACGTTCGTCCAACTCTGTTATACTAGGTTTGATCGGTCAAATTTTAATCATCTATTGACCTTCACAAAACTAAACTCAACAATAAAAAATTTGCAACTATTTTATATAAACTAAATAATGTGATTAGAGGTATATTCATTCATGAAGAATATTTCATTAATATATTATAATATTTTAATATATTTTAAATTAATATTTACATTCTTGAAATTTAGATCACTCATACTATAATATGTGTCTTAATAAATAATTGCCAAGAATATATATAGTAATGACAAATAATTATCACGTCTATCTAATAAAATTTTCTGAATTTATGTCATTTGCATTATATCATTTTCTCTATTCTAAAACCATTTACATTGCCGAATTTTCAATGATATCTCATTCATAACATAATAGAAAAAATAGAAGAAAAAGAAAAAAAATGAGATTATTTTTTTTTATTTGAAATTTTTAAGAAACATAAATCCAGAAAAAATTATAGATAGACGTGATAATAATTTGAAATAAATGAGTCACTCGATATGTTTGTTTGGTTTGATATAATAACAAATAAGCATTAATAATTAAATAGCAACCCCAAAATCAGTGACCAAATGATCTAACTCGTTTGTTGTTAATTTTGTAAGTGGTACACAAATAACATGTTCTCTTCGTTTGAGGTATTGAGAGGATAGAAAAGACAGAGAAGGTTTCCATGTACGATGGTGTTGGTAGATATCCTTGTCATCATCAATTTTGTCTTTAAACAAAATAGACTATTATTTTATATAAAAATTCTGATCGATGACACAGTGTAAAATAACTAGACTATAATAACAAAATACATATATACCATGATTGATAATCCAGTGATCTTTACCAATCACGATTTAAGTTTGTCGTTGTTTTATGATTATGCTATGTTTCCCATCACTACCGTGGATCCTTTAGGATCTTGAAAAATCCAAGAGAAATTAGTAGTGACAAGCTAGTGATTTGAAGTGTCTCAAGCCTAATATATAAAAGTTGAAGTCACATAATTGATTATCGTTCCATGGAACATAAACGGGTTTACCTTCCACATTTAGGACACTAACAAATTCAGCTATTGACCAGGTAACGTTTGCAAGCCTGCAAATCTATGCTTGGCCCACTTACCTCTAAAGCCGGCTTTGGCCACATAAACTTATTTTCTCATTCGACTAACAAAAATTGGAAATTATATATTTATTTTTTAATACTGTACGCAAAAGAATGAAAATTTATTTAGACGTCGCAGAAAGATAACCAGGCAATAATATAGGTAGATGAAGTTTAAGACAGAGACAGAGTTTTTGTAAAACAAAATGGTTCTGAATTTTTTGTATGGTTGGTTACCTGGTCAGAAGAGTTATTAACTGAGCCGGTCGAGTACACTCAAGACATCGTGTTGTTTTTGGAATTTTGGTATTTTGGTTTCTTCGGTTTGGGAAAAACATTTATTAACTTGAACCATATTGTAAGTTTGGTTCCATTTGGTTCATAATTCATAAATTCAGTTCGGTTGAGGGTAAATAATTAATTGCCGAATTTGAACCAAAACATCTTTGTTCGGTTTTATAAATTAAAGCAAAACTAAATGATAAGCCCAATATTATTTTAAAAAAAACAAGTATGTTTAATTTATTTGACCCAAAACCAATCTACGGTTAAGTTTACCAGCTAGTGAAGCTGAGTTCCAGAAAGCTTGCATTTACACTGTCCCCAGTCAGATGACTCAGATGCATCATCATACTATAAACGCATAGACTCTGTTATGAGACTCTACGGTGCACTTGTTCAGACCGATATTCACGGCAACATCCATGGGATCAAGCATGGATGGGATTCTCCTGCTCGCTTCCTCAACAAAACAACTGCACACAGCACAGCTACAGTAATAGGCTTAAACGCCTTCCTCCATGCCGCAGGATTCGGTTTTCAATAGAGATATAAATCACAACTGTTGATGTTGTAAGAGAGCATTTCCTGGCCAAGTTGAGGGCAGAAAGGGAGTCGTCTGATGTACAAACGATCATTGCCAATATCACAGCAATGCAGATAAGGAAGAACTATGCAGACAAATCTTTTGTCCAAAGAACAACAAGCATCATAGTTGTGTCTTCTTCTTTGATTAGATTTCTTGTTTCAAAGTTTTGTAGTTTTTTTTGTTGTAAATATAAGTAAATCGTGCTCTAATTCCCGACTGTTGTTAGAAAGGAGTTCTTTTCAAGTTTGTATCTGTCTGCATTATAAATTGAAACGCAAACTATGTTTGTGTAAAGAAAACTGTGATTCTTGCTTTGACTACCACAGTTGATTCGAAAAAGTTAGCAACAATCTTGAGAAATTAGCATGAACAAAGAGGCACAAAAATTATATAACACTAATGTGAATTTATCACTCACCCAAAAATAGAAGCCAAACAAAAAAAAAATACAATGTGATTCACCATATACACACGATAAGACCATATAATAATATACATTCATATGATTGGAAGGAACAATTTGGGTTGTTCTGACAAATCCATCATAGCCTCCTCCACTAACTCCTCCAGCAACTTCAACTCTACTTCTTCTCCCATGGAATCCATTTCCAACCTCAAACTCTCTGGCGAACCAATCTCCGCCACTTCTATCCTCACCACTTTGTTCACCGCCAAACTGCTCAAGTCTCCATCTTCATCCCACCACCGATCTTCCACTCTTCCGTTACCCTTTAAACATTCTTGCATTCGGTTTATCACATAACCCCCCAACGTCTTGCCAGAGAGAATCTTGGGACTACGAGATCCGAGATAGCTCGGTGTTAGCTCCAAGAGCAGCATGTTGACCAGGTCGAACACAAGCTTCCTCACGTTTGACCCCAGTCTTTGCTGTTCCGTTGAGTCTGCGTAACTGTCTCTCAGAGATGGGTCTAATGGGCTTTCTACGGAATGCCATTTAGACAAAAGATTGTCTAATATCGATAATGACGACAATGACTCTGACTCTTCATTGAGATCAGCTGCTGATAAGAGTGTATTGATGAGGAGACGCAAGTCTTCTTCCTCGTCCCTTGAAGAAGTAGTAGAGCGTTTTGATGAGTAGCACCTAGCTACCGTTGAGTCGTCGAATGAAGAATTCCGACCAATGGAAGGTGATTTGCCTAATAAGTTGGATTTCATGGACATTATCATCTCCGGTTCTGTATTTTTTCCAAGAGTTTCCGGTTTATAAGGAATCAATATGAAACGGGGTTAAAAAAAAAAGGGAGTGAAACTTCAGATGAAACCTTACCAAGAGAAGAGGACGATCTGTTCAAAACAGAGGAGTTAAAAAAGATTCCATCATCTTCATCAAAAGAAGTATCCAAGACCGAAATTGGACTCGGCTCATCGCGCCACTCGCTAGAGTTTCCGAAAGTTGTTGACCTTGCAATTGATAAGCCAGCCTGTTGAGATACAAAAGAAAGAAACAAAAAGCATATTTGTTTAAATTAATACACAACAGATGAATGGACTGCAATCAGACAAAATGTGTTTTATATGATTACAATACCTCCCGAGAAACAATGCTTCTGGCAGACACTGATGCATCGCATTCATCGTTACACCGAGAATCCAAGCTTTCAGAATTTTCCTTATTAGCTCTCTCCTTACTTGCTTTCTTACTCCTTGAGAAAAGAAAGTTTGAGACTTTACCTTTCAGAGACCATTTCAAGCTCTTTGACTTTGTTAGCTCCTCAGGAACTTTGGATTTGCCCTTGTTGGTATCAAGGGCTCTGTGACCAAGATTTGTGGATGATTCAAGGAGAGATTTTGACCTCATCAGGCTATTAAATGGCTTTAAATGACCTTTCTCTCCATTGAAACTATCAGCTAAGCAAAATGCAGACGCTCCAGGATCCTGTTCTTCATTACCATCATTTGCTTCTTCTTCAGTGATAAAATCTGCATTTGAATCTGAAAGTGCAAGCATATCACCTAAAGAAATAATTCCACCTTTCTTCTGAACAACTTCGGCTTCCTGCAAATTCTCATTCGATGCTGCCATCAATGCCCATCTCTCTGAAAGCCGTTTCTTCGCTTCTCTACAGACTGATGACGACTCTGGGGAACCCGACGCTCTGCTAAAAGGCGAAGAAGAAAAAGGGCTATCGTACTTGTTGATATAGTCCCATGAATGCCTAGAAACCGGTGATATGATTTCAGAATCTGCGTAATAACTATCATCGCCTATATAGCAGTTAGAGAAGACAGAAGAATGTGAAGTTTCTTCCTTGAGCATCTGCCTCTTCGCTCTCCTAGCCACATCTTTTGACTCTCTCTCCTCAAAACCATCCGCAGGTAAACCTCTCGGAGAGGTTGGACATGATGAAGCCTTCGCGACAAGGCCATTAGGTTTCAAAACAACTATTCTAGTTGATTGCTTCGTCCTGCATTCTTCTTCACCACGCCATTTGAACAAATGAAGACCCTTGTCACGCTTTGTTCCATCTCTCGGAGATTCAATGGCTGCTGCTTCATTTCCTAACTTCTCATCATCAATGGTCTTTAAAGGCTTCAGAATAGTGATCCGCTTTGACTTCTCCGGGGTTGGTGGCGCTGTGGACTGGAAACTTTGGAGGTGATGAGAGAAAAAGTTATTCGACTCCTGCAAAAACTCGAGGAACAACTCCTTGTTTGAACTCAAGACTTCCATAGCTTCTTGAAACTCTTTTGAATGTCGAAGTTTATCGTCTGTAACCAAAAGTTTCGCCTCCAAGAACTTCTCACGGACAATGTCCATTTTCTTCTTGCTTAAACCATCCACTCCCTTACTTAATTCCCCTGGTTTATCCCAAATCTCATAGACATCTTTACACTCCCCGTGACTTAACGACCTCTTTAGCCGAGGTTTTGAGCTATTCCTCCTTCGAACAATTGCATCCAGTTGTGTCTGAGGAAAGGTTTCAAGACCCATTAGCTTCGCAACCAAATTTGTCGAACCGAGATTAAATTCCATTTCTTTCGACATTTCCTCTGCTAGTAGCATCTTCATCGGAGTCCCATTAATTCCAACGGTAAATCCATTCCTCACATCCTGCAATCACAATCAATAGACCCTGTGAAGTCAACATCCTGCAATCACAATCAACAGACCCTGAGAAGCTATTGTCTTTACAGGTATAATAAACTCACAACTTTATCTTCTATCAGATCAAATTGATTCCTCTTGATAGACCCTGTGAAGTCAACATCATCATAATCATCAACTCATCATGCCTTAAAGACCACAACTTTGATAAAAACCAGAGTTAAAGAGAAAGAAGAAACCTAACCATCATCAAAGTAGGGTTTATCAGTGAGCAACTTCTTTTCACTACCAACAGTTCCGAAATCGAATAGGTTTACCATCCGACCCAAACATCCTGGAACGCCGTGAGGCTGCTGAACGTTTCTTCTTCGATTACGATTCATTTTCAACGGCTGAAACATCACAATTAAGTTAACAAAATGGTTAGAAAAGAAAAACTTTTTCAAGCAAGCAAGTTGAAGAAGAACCAATGACAAGTTAAGTACACAAGACAAACCAATTATTCAGAGGAGAAAACTTCGGATTCAGAAAAAGAGACTTTGCCAAATTTTTGTTTTCATTATACCAAAGACTTGGGGACTTTGAAAGAAGATTATTAAGGGAGACAAAAATCTTGGGGAATAAAGAAGGAAATCTAAAGAATTAAGAGGCAAGACAATTCGTCGAATCAGAAGCATTTATTAGCCCAACAATTATTTACAAAGATATACCTTCTAGTAGCGTTTACAAACGCATACGCAGCAACTTCGTAACCGACACAATAAGATTTTTAAGAACAGAGATTAGAGAAAAATAAAGAGAAAAGGCAAGAAGAGAGGCGAAATCACACGGAGAACGTTAAAAAAGGAAAAAAAAAAAAGATAAACAATAAGAAAAAGGCGAACTTTCAGGAAAAGTATTTTGCTTTTCTTCACCGAACATTTCGCACAAAAAAAATTACCTTCCAACGGACAAAGACAGTACAACAGAGAGAGAAAGGCAAAAGACCTGTCTGTCGGAATCTGCATTATACGGTGAAAATCCCACCGGAGATTCGATTTACAATACGAAAGTTACGAGCTTTCTTGCCGGAGTTGTGACATACGCAATAAAGATGTAAGCTTTTTTCCGCCGAAATTTCGATTTAGGCGATAAAGATGGAAGCTTTTTTCCGCCGTGAAGACTTGGAGTTCAAGAAGATTGTGGCGACATCACCGACGCGAAACGCGTATATTAAATGCGATTAAATAGAAGGCGACAGGTACGGAAGTGGCTGATATAAAACGAGAGAAAGAGAGAGAGAGAGAGAGTGGTGTGTTGTCCATGGATAATGGAGCAGGTTACGACTTTGGAACAACAACCAAAAGGAGTTAGGTTTCTTATTCTTTTTAGACGCGTTTCTATTATTATTACAAAGGTTGTTTATATTCATGAAATTATTAATGTCGGATAATTTTATATTTGGATGAGTTTTTCTTAACATATATATATATGTATTATATTAATTCACTGGTTTCCTTAGTCTTAATACCATGTTGGAATATATTATAGTAGCTATATATATACGTTTTATTTGAATCAGAGTTTCCTTATCAGACCCACTTTTAATATTAATATTAAAAACATTTCTACCACTTTTTACATCTTTATCTGATTAGTATGGTATTATAGACTAAATAAATCAGGAAATTAGTATGAATACTTATATTTATGTTAAAAACTCATCCAGATTTTAAATTATCCGACATAACAATTTATTAATACAGAACTTTATTGGATTACATATGTTATATAATAGCTATATGCATATATATGTGAATCAGATCAGACCCATTTTTAATTTAATTTATCAAAAAAATCTACCAATTTTTTCAAATTTTTTATCTGATTAATAGATATCCAAACTAATAAAATTATTTAATTTGTTAATTGAAAAAAAGTTAGTCATGGTGTAAAAGAAGTTGATACCGTAAGTTTTCACATCTTTTTCTTAAATTACTTTCATTTTCCGTATAAAAATTACAGGAAAATTATAAATTACTCATAAGAAAATTATGGGTTAATATATTTGAATCAAGAAAAGTGAGAATAATTGTAATCATTGCAGTCTTATTAAGGCATGCAAAAATTTTAAATTTGAAAGTTTTGGAGTATCTTTCAACTATACGTTAATGGAAGAAATAATTATGAATCCATGATTTCATGATTCTACAGTTTTGTAAGAAAATTTATCGGTTTTGTTTTTATTTATATAATGCATCACATTACTTTGTGTACGATAGGAGGAAAAATCTTTATTAGCTAGCTTACTGATGGGCTTCGAATTTATTTGATAGGGTACAGACTACAGAGTTAGAGAAATCATTAATTCGTATGGGCATAAATGGAGTTTAATTTTCTTGGACTACAGCATAGAATCAATTATATGTAGGCAATGCAAATAAAACTCGCCTATTAATTTATTATATACCAAAAGTGATATCTAAAGATACCAAAATACTCTTCAATCATTGTAGCTTTTTTCCACAATTTCCTAGCTTTGCAATCTCAAAAATGCTAGAGAGAACACTCTTCAATTTTCTTTTTGTTTGTTTGTTTTTTTTTGGGTCAATTTAACTTCATAATTTTAATATTCATTGTGATGAATTTAATAGTTAATCACTGGCACATGATTCCCACCTTTTTATTTGTTAACCAGAGGTAATTAATATTACTTTTTTTTTTGTCAACAGTTAATACTACTTCATATGTGTGTATTATGCAAATATAATACAACATATTTCCTCTATTTTGTTTTTATTTATCATTTTTTAGATTTTAGCAGAAAATATTTAATTTTTTATTTTTCAAAAGAAAACATTATTAATCATATATGTAAACACAATCCACACAATAATATAATAATAATTATAGAATATAAATATTTATACAAAATTAAAATTAATAAATTTTATATTGAAAATTAAAAAAATTATCTAATTGAAAACAAAAAAAATTCTCTAAAACATCAAATAATAAGAAAAATGGAGAATTACGAATCTCAAGCTGAAATTAATCCAAATCAATCTATAGGACTTGTAGAATGTCAGATATTCTTGTCGTTTAATATCAGCAAGTACGTAATCAATCATGATTAAAACCACAGCATGAGATCTCAAGCATATATGCTTGTATATGGTTGATTCTGAATCTTTTGACCATGATTAAAATCACAATGAAAGAATTCGAATACTGAACTTGTTGGTTAATACTGAAATTTGTAATTGTAACTATAGTCTATATTGTGTTATACATGAGCAAAATTGAGAAGAATGTCTAAACTCTATATCTATGCGATGATATGTTGTAGAATGTGTTGCTGTCATCATTTCAATATAAACTTAGTATTTTAATAAATCACAACCTCCATCATGCATGGTATTTTGTTAAAGAAAAGTATTTATATATATTTCAACTCTTGTAACATACTATATTGGTTTCACCTATCACTCATGCCTCGGCAGCAACTATACGTCGCAATTTATTATGCCATGAATCATATGTTTTAAATTATTCACATTAAAAAAAAATAGGAAATTCGTAAACTAATCACAAAAGCTATAATTCTCTTTGCTGGCACAAAGATTTGATGCTTAATGCTCTGTATAGTTGCAACTCTGTAACGTCTGAAAATGTTATATATTAGTTTTCATAAAATTGTGTTAGATCCCATACATCTACAAGGTAATTGTATATATATAGTCAAGACAATTTGCTTTTGAGTTATTCGGTTAAAAGTCTAGCCTATAAATGATATAATCTCTAACAACTACGGTAAACAGATAATTCGATAAACGACCGAAAATATTTAGAATTAGTTATAAAGAAAACCCAGAGCGACTAGCATATTGAAGTAATATGTAATTTTATGTTCACTTGCTTTCCTTGAGATTTCCTTTGTCTTGTATCTTCAATCATTGACTTTTTTCCTCCTTGCTTCATTTGATCATTCGCAGTTATGGAATCACATGTTTGTATCACTGGTATGACCGTAGTTAATAGTTATAAAACATATATTGTTTCATAAAGATTGTTTTTCAAAAAAATAGATTGATAATTTTCTGTTTCTTAGCAAAATGTGTGCAAAAAAATTTATATTATCCTTATTAGTTATAGATAAATTAATGAAATAATTTATTCTTAAATGAATAAATGTATATTAGGTTTTGTAAAATTAAATTTATGCAAGACCTTTAATTCTTAATAATAATGGATGAGTCCGGGGTAATCATTATAGGGTAAATGTAGTCATGGAGTAATTAATGAAATTAAAGTATTTGGACTAGTCAAATGGAAGTAATGGTAATGTTTAGATAATTCTATGTACCACTCTTGAGGAAAATTAACTTATTATGGAGTTACATGATAACTCCTTAATTAACAGTTGGAAACCACTAGTTCACAATCATTTAGCTGTTTAATGCAAAACTTGAGAAATAATTGTCAAGGATTTTACATCCATGGAGTTTTATCTCAAAAAAAAACTAACTAAACTGAAAAACTAGTTACGAATCCATGTTACAATATTTTTTAAATAAATTTATGATAATTTAATTCTAATAAAAAATATTATAAAAATAATATGATATATTATTTATATTTTTTACAATATAATATTTATTATATACTAAATAATTTTGTTTGTTTTAATTTTTTGAAAAATAAATTTAATTTTTTATATAAATATAATTATAGATTAATAAGAGTTCACATAATATTTCCTGCTTATTTGATCTGTCAAATTCTGTTTTTTTTTATAATTCGCAATGAATTAACTCATCTTCTTAATCTAATTTTAATGGTCTAAATTTATTTTAAAAAATTATCTTTGAAATTCACGATACATGTCTGGGGTTCGAAACCAGCACCCCGCAGTGTTAATAGAAATATTAAAGCTATTATGCTATATTGGCTACTGTAGATACAAACTGCTGCTTTGGAAGAATGAAAGCAGAAGAAGAACGTAATTGCTTATTAAACTAATTAGACTCCAAACAGCTTTGAAATTAAGATAAATTTGAAAAAAGAACCAAAAAAAGAAGTAATTACCTGATAACGAACAAACCCACAATTAGGGTTTCGCGGTCACTTTCTCGCTTTTGTTAAGACGACAAGAAGAGAAGAAGGGAAGGAGAAGGCGAACAAAAGAGCTGATTTCCGATCTATGTTTCTCTAGGGTTTCACGGTCGATTTCTTTCTCTTCTCTCGAAGGTGATTTACTCTCTACGACGACTCACCCTCTCGGTCTCTCAACTCTCGAATCTTCTTAACCCAAAACAAATGAAATCGATGATATAATTATATTTACTTCTCAAAATAATTAGTGGTTTACGATAAACTGAGAAACCGATCAGATCCGATTACCGAACCGATTAAATCCGAATTTCCTACACAAATCTTTTTCTCTTCGATCGGTTCAATTCATGATTTAATATATCGGTTTGTTCGGTTCTGTTTTTACGGTTCTCACCGAACGCCCAGGACGAAAAACATGAGCTTTTGATACACTTTTAAGTTGAAAATGATTTTAATATTTTCCTCCCTGCTTTTCCATAATGACACATCGTTTCACATATCAGCTGAGTCTTCTTCTCTACAATAATATCTTCTAATTAGTTTAGACGAGATAGTCGATCTCTTTTCCGTCTGTGACTGAGAATCTTTTCCTCCACCGGAGTTTTCTCTGAAATACCCATATCAATAAATTCTCTATCTCCCATTAGATCATGCAGTCTGCCAAGTTGTGACCAATCATCATACCAAAACGATGTGTCTCTTCCACTTTTTATCTCCACTCCATGAAGGAGCTTCGGCAGAGCCACTTTTTAGATTTCTACGTATGGTATTCATGAAGCTAGAAAGAAATAAGTTGTTATGGGAAGAATTTCCAAAGAAAAAGGGGAATGTACATGGTTTTGACTCAATGCTAAGTGAAGATTACATGATTGTCACTCAAAGTAGGAACAACAATGGATGATATTGGTTTTCAGAATATAAAGGGAGTATCACCGATAAAAGTGGGAAAAATCTACAAATATTAACCCAAAACTGGAATTTATAAGAGAAAGGAGATACCTCTAAGAGAGTATTGTTAGCATTACAAGAATCAACTCAAGTCTGAGAGTATATGAAGAAAGTGCCTCTAAGAGAGTATTTCTAGTTCTACCGAGCACAAGAACCAGTTAATATGGCGGATAAGAAAAGTCAGACTCACTGTAACATAAGAAGGCTATACATACTTGACATAGGTTGTTCATAAAAATGTACAAATATAGACCAAATGACCTCACATGGCTTTGAAGAGCAAGTGATGATCGTGTCCCCTACAAGAGAAGTAAGTATTATGTCAACATCTCCATTGATCATGTTTATACTTCTCTCTATATAAGCCAAATATTATGACGTTGGACAAGCCCAATACATTGTCCATGTAATTAAGTTTAGCAAGCAAGTAGATTCATATATCCTCATGAATTGAATACTGATGAATGTAACTATGAGGTTTCCATTGAGGAACTCTCCTTCTTCCTCACTTCACTTTACTTAAAAAAACGTTTCAGTAACTTATTGTCTATGTAAATAGCCTTCCATTTTTCTTTTTATTTTCACTAAATAAACCATTCCTGATTCCTGAAATAACTATTGCTTTAGCCGACCTTTCTGTTTAAATTTTACTCTCTTTTTAAGTGCATGCTATGGCATTGATTATATCCTTAATAATCTTGAATCTAGTTTCAAATGTGACCTGCACAAAGAATGTAGAAGGTGGCGCTGATGTGATTAAAACTATTATGTGTTCTGGACCAGGCACGAGAATGTGAAGGGTCAGCTTTTTCAAAGTTCTCTGTTCGTGATTTTGTGCTATCTTTCTGTAGTTAAAAAATCAATTTTTTTTACTAAAAATATTCTGATACGAATCTTTGTTCACACACAAGTTCTGTGTTTAAATATTTACTTTCTTTTGTTTTTGCTGTACTTTTTAAGCTCTGTTATTTTCTTGAAGCGATGATGGCTATTGGATCTTGGATTGACAACGTCCGGACTTTTAATCCCGAAATTGATGGACCAAACTGTGTAGAAGAAAGGCTTCGAAATCCAAAGGATATCCAAGAGAAAAAGAAGTGTTTAAACAGGATCTTGGAGTTTCATCTAGTGGTTAATAACAAAAATTTAAAATCGCAATCATTTGAGTTTGGTTAAGAAGCAAGATATGACTTTCCAAAAGAAAGCAGTGCTTCTCTAGATATTATATATTTGTTGTAAGAAATTAATAAAGAACATTAAATAAAAACATAACTCACAAAAGCCAAATCCATATATATATGAGCTGAAACCCTAAATTTGGTCAAGTTGTTTCTTCAATCAAACTAAGAAACCCTAATTTCCAAGTACATAGTTTATTCAATCAACCTAACAAGCCTACTTTCACCAAAAGAACCAACAAACCCTTATATATATATATATATGTAAATCAGAAGAAAAAGAAAAACTTCATCTGTATAATAACCCCTACATAAGCCCTAGCCATAAATATATGACCGCAAGTCATCACATCACATTCGATCGAATACATCGATCAGAGCGGAAGAGTTTCTTCAACTGATACAGAAACTTACGAGCCGTTGATTCGTGGCGATGTATCTCTTTACTGGACTTGGCGTTTTTCAAGTTGTAGCTCTGCAGATACATGCAACGGCGTCGTTTGTAGTCGTCGACTTGACTCAATAGAAAGTCGGCACTCGGTTTCTTTGAAGTGACTTCTTCATTACGTATTGACCTTTTCGGGTTTCCTTCTTGATCCCAAACTTTTCTGTAGATCCAGTTCTCGTTTTCCATCATCGATGTAAAAGCTTTTTGTTCTGTCTCTCTCTCTTTGTAAAACGAGAAAAAGTGAGAGATTCAATAGTAATAGGGTATATATATATAGTTATACACAGCCATATTTTTTAAATTCAAAAATGTTAAATATACTCAATAAAAAGGTTATTTACATAAAAGAAAAATATCCATTACCAAAAAAGGAAAAAACCCCGTACAAAAATTGGACAAAAACTCATGTTTTTACCGAATTCCCTCGCATCGAATGTTCAAATTTCAATGTTGGGCGGTGAGAACTTAATAAAGAACTTGAAAAAGCTTCGCCGGAACCAGAAGTCAAAATTTTAACCTTTAGTGGGCCAAAGTTGGGCCTCTTCAAATTTTTATACATTCACAAACTTGTGGCTATAAAGCCCATAACCATAAGCCTCCGTCATAGCCAAATTTTGTTTTCTTAGATAATCAAATAAGTTGTTGTCAAAAAGAAAAATCAAATAAGTTTCGCAACTTTAGATAATTTCTTCATATCGAATAATCAAACTTGTAAGTTGAAAGTTTGAAACCTTTTTTTATAATCTCCACTGGTATTAGTGAAACTTATTTTGCAGTATAAAAGAACAAATAAAGGAGCTTTAAACTTTAAGTGATAATGAATATTTATTAAGTTTCATAAAACCATTACAAATTAACACACACATAAAAAAAACCATTACCAAAGATAGAATAATAGAGAAATGCCACGTCATCCTAGTTAATACAAAACGTCTATACAGCTTTCAAAAACAACACCGTTGGGTCATCAGGAGAGGGCTCTCTTTTACACTGTTTTATTCCTATCTTTTTATCTGTATACTTTCTTCTTTTCTTTACACAAAAATGAAATAAAAAATAAAAACTTTTTTTTTCCCAAACCCCTTTTAAAAAATAAATAAATGAAAAACCCTAACTTGAGGCCTAAGCAACTGAGATGCATCTGCGGTGACCCACCCGTGTTTTCATTTTCTGTCGTTTGGTCTCTTCTCTCCACACGTTTCCAATGTCTTGAGCGATGTTAACGGCGTCTGCTGATGCTCCGGCCAATCCTTTCCTCGTGAATCCAGCCGCGTAAAGTCCCGATTTTCCTTTCCATGCGTTTTGGAACGGCGATTTCGGAAACCCGTTTTTCGAAAATAAAACATTTTCCTAAAGAACCAAATAAAAAAAAATAGATTCAGTTTACTTGTAATGCAAGAAATTACTTAATTGTCAAATTGAAATCGTTTTGTTTCGTTTCTCACCTGAAGCCAAGAAGGAACGTTGCTGCGGTAACCCGTGGCAAGAACAACAGCGTCGAGATCTAATATCTGACCATCAACGAGCTCCACGTGGTTACGAGAGAACCTTTTAATTCCAGGGACGATATCTACTTGGCCGGATTTGATTTTCTCCATAGCTCCGATGTCAAGCACTGGAGTCTTCCCCGTGACAACCTTGAGCTCCATCGGGCCCATCTTGGGCCTCTTTATCCCATACGTTGTCAGATTTCCCAAAATCAGCCATGCGAGGATCAGCAGAAGCTTGTCTACTAGCCATAGAGGTAGCCACTTCATCAGCATCATTGAGATTTCGAAACTCGATTTGCCTAGAATCTCCCTCGGTAACACATGAACCTGATCAAAATTATATACCCAATAACCATATTAGCTTAAAGCTCGATCTTTTTAAATTTTTCTTGGCAATAAAAATTGTATATTTAAGTATAAAGTTGGCAACTTTGATTGTATTAACTTACCGAGCTGCGAACAACCATGGAGGGATTGGCATTATGATTTGCGAGATCAAGAGAAACTTCCATTCCGGAGTTTCCACATCCGACGACAAGAACACTCTTTCCTCTGTATTTCTCGCCGGATTTATACTCACAAGAGTGGATCACGTCACCGTTGAACTCCGTCGTGAGCCCATCAATCTCCGGAACAACTCTCTCAGCGTTTTCTCCCGTCGCCACCACAAGCCACCGGCAGATATATTCCATATCCGACCCGGCAATGGCGGAGGAAGGATTCGTCTTGATGCGCCAGAGACCACTGGTCTCGTCGTACCGAGCGGATTGAACACACTCGTTGAATTGAGGGCTAATGTTGAATCGGGTAGCGTATGATTCAAGGTAATCGATGAACTGCCGTTTTGTTGGATATTCCGGGTAATCTTCCGGGAAGGGCATTTTGGGTAATTGACAAACTTTCTTGGGTAAATGAAGTTGGAGTCTGTCGTAAGTTCTTTTCTGCCACAGTGAAGCTATGCAGTCTGCTCTCTCCAATACCACAAAAGGAACACCTTCTTCGCGGAGGCAAGCGGCTGTGGCTAGCCCCGATGGGCCGGCTCCGACGATAACTGGACCGTTAACCCAAATGCACCGTCTTCGGTCGGATAAATCTTCACTGCCCATGAGTCTAAACATGTTCTCCATTTTTAGGGGTGAATTTGATCGAATCGATAGTATATGTAGTGAAAATAGAATAAGAATTTGGTATTTTCAAGGGGCTTTGATTGATTTGAAAGTATTGGTAGTGAAAGTGAATAAGTTTTTTTGTTGTTGATTGAGAAATGAGATGTTTTGGAATGTGTTTGGAAATAGAAGTGGTGTGGGTGAGTTTATATAAAGTACGAACTATGAGGAAGCTGCATGTGATTTGCGCATTCTAAGGTTAATATTAAATCAATTAAATGAATATAAAAAGTTCTTCAATAAGTGGCTAAATTTAAAATGTAATAGTTTAGTAGGTTTCCCATTTAATCATATGCTTTTGCTTAAAATGCGAAACAGTTTATATTATTCAAGACTTTTATTATGGAATCATCGATTCTTTTCTTCATAGTTGCTGATGGGACTTTGATTAGAGTATCTCATAACAATCCATAATCATATGCTCTGTTTTATTAGTATAAATTAGTTCGTGATTAATTAATATTAATTGCTTTCTAGTATATATTGAGATGGTATATATACGTACTTTAAGGCTTCGAATATTACATAGAGATATAGTTTTAAACTTAATGATGTGAAAGTGTAATCAACTGGGCGCAATGGACCAGTGATAATAATATACATCATCCAAATTCTTTTGATCGTATGGTCCAAAAAAGATATAGTTCAAATGGTTATATCTATAAGAAAACATATGGAAGGTTTTTGGGTTTGGAACCTATATAAAAGGCCAATTTTTTTTTTTGGTTTCTAGTCCGACAATTTTAAAACCGGCTCTGGATATGGCTCTGGATATTGATATATAGAGATTAATTGATGTATGTATATATTGGTGTCAAAATGATCGGAACTAGGTTAGGTTCGGTTCAAATATCTGTAAGAAAAACAGAGAGATGAAGAAAACAGAGAGATATTGATCGTTTGATAGATACCGAAAACATTTACAGAGCATATTGCTTTATACATAGGAGAAGAGAGTTCTAGATTATGGTGACTCATAGATACACGTCACTATAAGGATAAGAATCTAAAAACGGATATCATGTGACCGTTGTTGACTGAGTACGGATTGTGGTGAGGTAGGAGAAGAAAAGTGTTTTCGCGATGTGCACTCGGGTTTGAATCTTGGGTCTCGACCTGTGCATAGATGGACTTCTCGTGATAATGGGCTTGTCTTCACATCGGATAATGGGCTTGTCTTCACATCGCCCTGCAAACTCAAGGAAGGTGCGGGAAAAACGCAGAGTTTGAACCGAAGAGATTGAAAAGGTCTCCGAGCAAGAGACTTGGTAAGAATATCAGCCGTTTGAGCAGAGGCAGGAACATGTACCGTCTCCAGGTTACCAAGTGCTACTTGTTCTCGAACAAAATGATAATATATTTCCATATGTTTAGAATGATTGTGGAACACTGGATTGATAGTGAGGTAGACGGCAGAGAGATTATCACATTTGAGTTGAGGTGGAAGCTCTTGTTTGATGCCAATGTCTCGTAGAATGAATGAGATCCACACAAGTTCGGCTGCTGTGGAGGCTATGGAGCGATATTCAGCTTCAGTAGAAGAACGGGAAACAGTAGGTTGACGTTTTGCACACCAAGAGACAATGTTTGAACCGAGGTAAGTGCAGAAACCTGTTGTTGATCTTCTGGTTTTCTTGCACCCAACCCAATCTGAGTCACTATAGGCATGCAGAGTCAATGAACTGTCCTTTTTGATATGAATACCGAAGTTAGCCGTGCCTTTGATGTATCTAAGAATCCTTTTGAGATTTGCAAAGTCCAAGTTGGTTGGAGAGTGCATTTGTTGACACACAAGATTGACCGAATATTGTAAGTCCGGTCGGGTAAGTGTCAAATACTGGATTTTGTCGGCTAGTTTTCTGAAGTAAGATGCATCAGAGAAAGGTTGTTCTTCGAACTCAGAGATTGGTGATGGAGAAGGAAGAGGCGTAGGCATGGCATTGCAGAACCTCATAGAAGATATGTCCAGGATTTCTTCAGCATACTTAGTTTGATGAAGATATAAATCGTCTTGTCGAAACTCAGCTTGAATCCCCAAGAAGTAGTGAAGAGGACCAAGATCTTTCATTCGAAAATGTTGATTCAGTCTGGTAACAAAGTCTTGAAACAGATTATCATCACTCCCGGTTAGAATTATATCATCGACATATAAGAGAAGAACGATGGTATTACCAGAGTGATGAAATGTGAACAGAGAATGATCAGCTATGCAGCACCTGAAGCCATATTCTAAAAGAAAATTGCTGAATTTTTCAAACCAGGCACGAGGAGCTTGTTTCAAGCCATAAATGGCTTTTTTTAGTCTGCAAACATAGGAGGGATGTTGCGGAGAAACGAACCTGGGAGGTTGTTGCATGTAAACTGGTTCATTAAGATCACCGTGAAGGAATGCGTTCTTGACGTCCAGCTGATTGATTTTCCAACCCTTGGAGACAGCTACATTGAGGACAATTCGTATAGTGGCTGTTCTAACAACTGGAGAGTAAGTTTCGAGGAAGTCAACACCTTATCCTTTAGCAACTAGGCGAGCTCTTAGCCTGTCAAGTGATCCATCTGCATTGAGTTTGACTTTAAAAACCCATTTACAGCCGAGAACATTCATATCTTCCTTACGAGGCACAAGATCATAAGTTTGAGTGACATCAAGAGAATCCATTTCTTCTAAACAAGCATCTGTCCATCCTTCATCCTTTAAAGCATCCTCAATGGTATTAGGAATAGATGAGGTTGTGCTTAAGAGAACATACCGTGGATTTGGTTTATGAATACCATCCTTGGCTCGGGTTATCATGGGATGTGAATTTGAGATAGTAGATGAAGCAGTGTCATTGGTAAATGAGGAGTTGTTGATTTCTCCATTGTCAGGGATTTCAGAAGAAGCTGATGACTCGATAATAGGAGATGAGCTCATTTGATTAGAAGTCTGATCTTGGAATAAAGACGGATCATAGTCTGTTCCAGATTTTGATGGAAGAAACGGCGGGAAAGACTGAACTATAGGAATTGATTCAGGTAGATAAATTTTTTGCCAAGACTGCAGAAGAGGAGTAGAGCACCTTGGAATGAAGTTGAGATATCTATCCTTGAAAGGGAATAAGGTTTCATCAAATATGGCGTTTCTAGTTATGAAGACACGACCAGTAGGAGGATACAGACAGTGATAGCCCTTGTATTTGAGGTTGTATCCAAGAAAGACACACTGAAGTGATCTAGGCTCCAGTTTGTGAGCAGAGTATGGTTTTAGATGAGGATATACTGCACACCCGAAAATACGAAGATGATGATACTCTGGTTGTTGTTGAAAGATTCTTTCATGAGGAGTCAACATTTGAAGTGGCTGAGCAGGGAGAAGATTGATTAGTTGAGAGGCAGTGAAGAAAGATTCAACCCAGTATTGCAGCGGAACCTGACTGTGGAACATCATAGCCAAACCGAGTTCAACAATATGTCTGTGTTTTCTTTCTGCAAGACCATTTTGCTGCGGCGTGTGTGGACACGACAAATAGTGTTTAATGCCACATTTTGATAGATGTTCCAGAAATCGTTTGCTTGTAAACTCACCTCCTCCATCAGATTGAAAAGATTTGATTTTCTTGGAAAACTGGTTTTCAACTTGTAACTGAAATTGTATGAAAACATTCAAGAAGTCTGATTTGAGCTTCAAAGGAAAGAACCAAGTAAATCTTGAATAGTCATCCACAAATACTGCATAATACTTAAATCCTTGAAAAGAAACATGAGGAGAAGATCCCCAGAGGTCACAATGAATCAATGACAAAGATTCCAAGCTTCTGAGATCAGATGAAGGAAAAGGCAAAGTACAGCTCTTAGCCATTTGACATGATTCACAAACAACTGAAGATGCTTCTTTATTTGAAACTGAAATGAAATCTTTACTGAGCAGATGCTGAACGATCTTATTATTGGGATGACATAAACGTTGATGCCATAGAGGAAGAGTAGTTTGTTGTTGCCTAGTGGAGAAAAGAGCTTCAAGGTTTGAGGTATTTAGCGTGTAAAGACCATTAAACTTGCTTCCCTCTGTCAGCACTTTGTATGAGTCCCTTTCCAAGACCAGAACCTTTTTATCATCAAAATATACACCACAAGGATAGTCTTCACATAGCTTAGACACAGATAACAAGGAATGTTTAATGGAAGAAGAAACGAGAACATCATGGAGAGGAAGTCTACCTGAAGTGGTAGCAATGTTGGTGGAACCAACATGAGTTATTGGTAGATTATTCCCATCAGCCACCATTATGTTCTCTGTTCCATTGAAAACCACAACATTATCCAAGTGACCGGCTTTATTAGTCATATGAGCTGATGCACCAGAGTCAGCAATCCACTCATTTCCGGAGAAGTCTGAGACATGAACTGCAGCAAGAGCTTGAGGAAGACTGGTACTTTGATAGTTATTATCAAAGCGATTGTAACATTTGAGTGCAGTATGACCAAGACGGCCACAAATCTGACAAGTAGGTCTGCTTGTTTCAGAACTATAAGTAGTGCTTGCTCCGACTTGTTGAGAAAATCCTCTACCACGAGAGGTGAAACCAAAACGTCCTCTGTTGTTGGTGCCACGATATGGAGATCTGTTTCTGATATTGCGTGATTTGTATGTCTCAAAGGCCAGATGAGGAGTTACTTCTGGAGAGTCACTGTAGGACTGGAGTCTGGTGTCAAAGCCATTAACCTCAGAGACTACTTCATTAAAAGATGATAAAGGAAAACGTGATAGAGAGTTTTGGATAACTGTGCTAACTGGGTCATACTCTCTTCCCAAACCATTCAAGAACATGAAGATCTTCATAGTTTCTTCGATGGGCTCTCCAATGGAGCTGAGTTGGTCACAAAGAGTGCGGAAGCTACGACAATATTCTTGAAAAGATTTGTCTTTCTTAGTAAGTGTCTGAAGAGACCTTCTGAGTTCAAAGACCCTGCCAACAGATCGTCGGTTGAAGTTTGCTGCGAGATAATCCCATATCTCACGAGATGTCGCAAAACCAACGATAAGTTGATCGGTACACGACCAAGCTTCAAGACGCGGATTAGGAACCTGATTCAAGACATCACCATTGGCCACGACAATGGTTGGAGCTGGAGGTGCTTCTTTTCCAGTAACAAAACGAAGGAGTTTTTGACTACTCAAAAGAGATTCAAGTTGAGGTTTCCACAATAGGTAGTTGCTGTCATTTAATTTAACGGTGACAGCACTAGACACAGGGATTCCACTAGGAAGTGGATAAGGATCAAAAACATGCTCCATGATTCCTGTTAAGGATTTAGAGCTCTGATACCATGTAAGAAAAACAGAGAGATGAAGAAAACAGAGAGATATTGATCGTTTGATAGATACCGAAAACATTTACAGAGCACATTGCTTTATACACAGAAGAAGAGAGTTCTAGATTATGGTGACTCATAGATACACGTCACTATAAGGATAAGAATCTAAAAACGGAATATCATGTGACCGTTGTTGACTGAGTACGGATTGTGGTGAGGTAGGAGAAGAACATTGTTGTCGCGATGTGCACTCGGGTTTGAATCTTGGGTCTCGACCTGTGCATAGATGGACTTCTCATGATAATGGGCTTGTCTTCACATCGGATAATGGGCTTGTCTTCACAATATCAAGTGTAGGAGTATTTTATGAGTTGGCTGGGTTTATTTCGTTGAGTTGATATAATTTGTGTTAGTGTTTCAAAAAATGGTTTGATAGGCCAGGTGATCACTCTTTTACAAATATTGATTAATCATCATATATCGCATATATTGTTACGGGAAAATGAACATTAGGAAACGAGTTACTTGTTCAGGTCCATTAAGAATTGGTTTAGGTGTTAGGAGTGATTGCATCATTGATTCGAGCCGTCATTATAGTGAATTTGCATCTATATTTAGAAGATGTTTGGCATGTAGTAAATACCCATGCGTAACTATTCTAGTCATATATAAGGTAAAACAAAAAACATTCTAGTCATGACATAGTAAACAACAAATAACCTTTTAAAAGAAAAAAAATAGAAATAATAAATAGCAATTAAACCTTGAAAAAATGTAAAAAGATAAAAAAGGTAAAAAATTCGATTTCGATCATGACTAATTAGATATCGATCTGTTAATTTATTTTGTTAAAACTTATATATTATGATTTTGATCATTACTAATGCATAATTATTTTGTTTGTCTTTGTTATAATTAATATGTGTACAATTTTTTTTTTTTATGAAATCGAGTTAAACTAAAATTTCCAAAAAAAATCATAATCGAGTAATTATGCATTAGAAAATTATTTTTGGATAAATAATTATAATTTTGTAAAAATTAACTAAGTGGATGTGATATAGTAGTTTTTATTTAAGGGAAGTTGTCATGTAGATATGGACTCGATTACTTTTAAGTGTGGAATTATATAAAATATTTATCATTTGGCCAGACGAAGATAGGATCATATATTCATTAGAAAAGTGGGAATCAGACTACTCGTTGATACTATTAATTCAAAAACTCTGCCGGACTATTTTTTTTTTTAAAAAAAAAAAGCTTTTGTAACAGTTTGATTAAATGAATGGCAAACGCGTGTGATGGTGAAAGAGTTGTTTAGTGGTAGGTTGGAGCGAGAGTTCTTTCATCTGTGTTCGAGTCTCCAATATTATTTTAAATGATGAAAGCAAGTAGTGCAGTTAATAAATTGCTACCTCTGAATTTCTCAATATCACTTTATAGTCGGAGTTTGAATTCTGCATCTTACATATAATAGATCACTTACTTGAATAAACGTGGTATAACAACGAACGCATGATGACAAGTATTCAACCACGGGGATTTGACGCTGGGAGAACAATTTTGGACCCACTTCAAGTCGTCTGCTGCCGACTACCTACTTAGCCACGTCAAAATCAATTTGCAATCTTGCAACTTTATTATGTTATAATGGACAATTTTAAACATGCTATCGAATTTAACATATATTTTCATTCACATGGCACCTTCCCAAAAGCTGAGTATATATTACATAAAATCAATATAAATACTCGAAGAAATCTTAACAATATCCTTATAATTTCCCAGTTGATTTATTTATCCTAAGAAATAAGAATCCTCCATAATTGCCGAATATTAGTAGTTCAAAGAATCCATAGTTTCTGAATTCTCTGACCAAATTAGTGTCAACGGCCTATGTAGACATTAATGACTAATTGACTAGTAGTGTTCATAGAACGTGCATATACAAACATATATGAGAATAAATTTGTATACAAAACATCCGTTCAATTTACCCGAAAAACAATATTACATTTTAAATGGTAATTGGTATCTAATAATTTTATTAAATTGACAAATGATAATAATGTGGTACAATAATAATCACTTGTAAAATTCATCACATATATATGAAATTCGAATCCAACATCCCGCAAAATTAAAAAAAATATTTAAATAATTATATTAAATTGACAGAAAAACCGATGAAATTTAAATAATTTGACAATTATTACAAATAATTTGTGGAAGTATATAAAATACATTTAGATGCCTATTTTGAAAAAGGAATGATCCATGTCTATAAAAGTTCCAATATGAATTGATCAAGCCAGTAAAAATTAAACATCATCTGTACATGTGTATGCATAATTTTTGATGCTAATTAGTATAATCATTTTTAATTATGTTAAGAGTTAGATAAGTTAACCTTTTAACGAATATATATATATATATAATAAAACTGTCGGAATCATGTAGCACAATGGTGGCCACTTCTGAAATTCATGACAAAAGTATGAGGTTGGAACCCAGTACTCCTCAATATTAAGAGAGATATTAAATCCACTAGACTATGTTGACAAAAAAAAACAAAAAAAAACTTTATATTATGTGTTAGTGTTATTCTTTAATAAGTCTAAGGATAATTTATGCTAAAACAAAAGTAATATATGCATAAATTTGTTCAATATTTAAATTAAATAACTGATTAGAATTACACTAATCTAAAAAATACTAATTAATGTTATTTTTGTCAAAGAATGCAATAAGCAGACTAGAAATCTATAATAATTTTATTTACAATCTGAAAAATCTATATATTCTCAAAAATTAAAATTTAGTGAAACAATATCAATAATATATATATATTGGTCTTAATAAATACTAATGTGTTTTAGTAATAAATTAACAAATCAAATTTGAATCTATATAGAATTCTCAATATATATATGTATTATATTTAAAATATTTTAGATTCGTAGATTCATACATTTTTTAAGATATAATATTTTATGGAAAATAAACTCCTCTCAACACAATTTAAATTTGTAACTTCCAAATCTGTACTAAATAATCTTAAATTTTAAACATTAAACCAATTCATCATTAATTGTATATCATATCATTATTCTAATAAACATCACAAAGTCACCTCACCTCCACCAATCTTTTCACCACTTCGCCATACTATGGCTAACACCACCCCGCATATAGACCAAACAAAGAGCCATGCTTAACAGTTTACAAAAGAGGGCATTTGTCTCAAGCCCCAAAATAATTTATGTATTTAAAGGCATTCAATTTAAAATAAATTGTATAGTGTAGTTAAAAATGCTTAAGTATTGTCCACAGTAGAAGTTAATAAAATGCTATAGGTAAGTATTTTGTTTTTTTATTAACATTAGTTATATATAGAAATTTTATTTAAGAACTGATCCATACATATTTTTTATCTTCAGTTTTAAAGATTTATAAAGTTAAAATTGATAGTCTTATGTGATCAAAGTGTTATAGAAAAGGTTGAATGATTTGTCTATAAAAAACATTAAAGTGTATTTGTAATCATTTTTTACTAATGTTATAGAATATTAATTTTATCCATCATTATTTTCATATCATTAATCAACTATCATAAGTCTTTCAACCCCTTGCATAATTTCTATAGACATTATATATATTTTTACCTCTTCGTTAATATTATTACCTTTTTATTTTAATTATTATTTTTTCTGAAGTTAGTGTATTATATTTTTTTTTTTCAATATAACAAATCATATTTTCAAAATTTGGCTTAAGCCCTTAAAAGCCTAGGTACAGCATAAACCACTAGAGATCCACTATTAGATCACCGTAACGTCGCTGGAATCCCAAACTTAGTCTCCTATTATAAAGGTTCAAATTGCTTCTTAAATTATAGGTGAAGAACCAAGGAAGAAACAAAAAAAGTTGGAAAGCTTTTTTCATTGGATGCCATAGAATTGGGAGAAGCATATCAAAAAAAAATTATTGACGGCGTCTTCAAAATTCAGAAAAAGGAGAGAAAAATTAAAAAAGTAAAATTTTACATATTATTGAAGATAATTTAAATTTTAAAATTAAATAATTATCGTATCCAAAATTAAATATGATGTGTATATGGACGTGAGCATAAGTTGCATCTATGTAGCTCTGATGATAAACCAAATTCAAAATTCATGTTCTTTTTGGATCTATTTTCATTCTTTTTATACATTATTGATCTCGATAAAAAATTGCTCTAACTCTGCCACTGTTTACTGTTTAGAGTATCAAAATGGTTTCAAGATGATGAATCTCAAAATTGAAGTTTTTACACGATAATATAAAAATGTGTGAATGCCTGGTGAATAAAAGCACAATTATGGACATTCTCAGAGAAGTTCAAAAAAAAAAAAAATAAGTGAATCTAATTTTTTTTATACGTGGCGGTTCATGTATATGCGTACACATATATCTCTTCCACGTAGTATTAATATGCATTTTAAAAGTATATGTATATATATATATAGAACCTTACCCCAAAAAGGTTAGTATATCAATAAAATTATTATGAGAGAAGGTCACGCGTCGTTCACAGGTTCATTTGACCAAAATCATTGCAAACCCCAAAAAAAAAAAAAAAGTTGGTCTGATTACTCTACTTTTTAGTTTAAAATACTGCATTTTGGTGATCCAAAACAAAAATTTAACCTGATAGATTTTAGGAATTTAGAAAAAGAAAATCATAAATTCAATTTGGATTAAACAATCTAGAACAAGATCATGCATGTGCCATGATCTATCTTAAATTGTTCTTAAATTACTACTCAGATTCCCTCAAGAAGAAAGTCAAACTTGTTTCTTACTTGGATGTAACACATATGCATGCATACATACACAACATAGATACATAACTATCCATATTGAGACACAAAAGGCATATATGTATCTATTTTTTTTGTCAGAAGTTTAATGATCAGACTTAGTAAGAAATATAAATATATCTATTATACAACTTTGAGAGTATTTATAACTCCATTAATGTAACTACTACTCACTTTTTGATAAAATTCAAAATTCAAAAATTACTCGTATATAATTTTTAATTGGAGAGGGAATCATATAATCTTTGAGAACATGACAAAATATTTGAATAAAAGATGCTTATTTTGACTATATGTTGCGAATAAATTGATTTGGTTATTCAAAGATTTAGCAAGAATATAATGTTCTCTATTAGCTAATCAATAACTTCTCCAAGAAATAATTAGTTTACCAAAAGGGAATTACGAGAGAAGCAGAAAACACATGAGGCACATGGAATTTCGAATTTAAAACAATGATAAAAATTAGATGATAAGAATCCGGTTACATGAAAATAATTGAAAAATAACAAGGAACATTGGACCGTTAAGGATGGTTAATGTTTGTAACTGGTCAAAGTTAAGATTCTAAAATTGAATGGTCAGTCAAAGTTTATACTTTATAGTCATCATACTGATTGTTGATGTTAATCTAAGCACTTAAACAACATTAATGAAGAGGTATAAACAGTGTTTAATATATCTTTTACGATAGATGCACAAAAAATTGTAGGTTATAGAAAATAATTTGAAAATATATAAATGATGTTTCTTCCAGAACTAATACATTTAAAAATTTTAATTTTGTAAATCACACAGTAAAATTAAGTAGAAAGGTTCTAAAAAAAATTAAATAGGAAATTATATTCGTAAGAACTAAACCGTGGTGGGAAGTGGTGGCCCATCAAAGCCATGAGGGTTGATTGAATTGAGTCCACATAAAACGGATCAGCTAAATTGGCCCATTAATGATGTACATTAGGAGCACCAAGGAGGTTATAGCCTTTTAGGCGTCGTGTGATTTTGATTTTTATGTTTTTCGTTTCTTTAAAGAAGTATTTTTAAAAATATTTTGTTACATAAATATTTATATGTAACCTAATCTCCTAGTTCTTTAGATATTATTTGCAAAGTGACTTTTAAAAAATTGCTTCTATTTTCACTACAATAGTTTTTTTAATTTATCTTAATAATTTTAATATAATATTTAACATTGTAGAATGTTGGATTCGAACTTTAAATACATATGATAAATTTCAAAGATAATCACTATTATGTTACATAATTTTCACTTAACCATAATAGTTTTCACATAAAAAAAAAATATGATATGGCCAAATTAAAAGTTACATGGAAATATGACATGTCAACTTTTTTTTGACATGACTTAAAAATATCACATAGTCAACAACTAACTTTCATATTATTTAACAACCAATATTAATTACCATATTTGAATCTCTAACTTTTAAAATTATAACTATATATATATATCCCTAATAAACTAGAGTAGAGATCGTAGTAAACATTAATTTATGGTTAACATACACCATAAAAAATAGAAGAATTAAAATAACCAAATAATGTTTAAACAGTCAAATAATTTTTTAACTATATGTTTTCTGATCCATAAATGAATAAATATGAAATGATATGATAATAAATAGTATATATTAGAGATAAATTTGATCAATGGTACATTTGATAATTAAAATATAGCTAAATTTCAAAAAATAAATAATATGTTTTGAGTTTTTTAATCAGTTCTTAATTCATACAAAAATAAAATGTTAGTAAATTACATAATTTAAATATGTAAAGAAAATAAAATTCTAAGGGATTCCTGATTTTATTTAAATTAAAATAACTGAAAGAACGAATCAATTAATATAAATAAATATTCTAAAAATAATTGAAATACGGAAATTTAATTTTTATTTTTATATTTTATAGTGATTATATTAACTCAATTGAGCATCTATAATTCAAAATATTGAAAAATATATAATGGTTATTTCAATTTTTAACTATCTAGAAACTATTTTTATACATATAATTTTTTTTTGATATCACAAGAAATAATATTTTATGAAATATAGTGTTACTTTGACAAAAAAAAAAATAATTTTAATAATAATTTATTTGATTTGATGTATATAATATAAGCATTTCAAATGTTATTAAATCTAGAAAGTCTTACCACATTATAAATTAATATAAAATGACATTATTTTAATTTAATTCAAAACTAAATATTTAAAAAACATTTCATTTGCATAAATTGTGCGAGAGTCATCTAGTCCTATTATAAATGATGATTTACCATTTAAATAGAAAAAACGAATCAAAATATAGCACATAGGAGTATGAACGCTGATTAGAATAACTTCTAAATTTTAGTTTTGTATTTTTTATTCCTAAAAATGTATATAAAAATAAAACAGATATTTAAAAAATATTATTTTAAAATAATCTAATTATTTTTTATGGTTTTCTAGGTCATACTGTCATTTATATTAAAATGGCAGAGTAAAATTATATGTGGACAAACCAAGCTTCCACAACTTCTTGATCCTGACATGAACCAACATTTGTTGTGTGAGAAGTAATACAATTCAAAGTCTCTTATATCATATTCTATTACAAAAAGAAAAAGATGATAATATCTTTGAATTTGATAATGACTACTATTCACTTTCAGGTACAAGTGATTATTCAAAAGTTGAAATAATATGTAAAGATATCAACCAATATTCCATTATCCGCATGCATAACTCAATTTAGTCAGTCGAGATTGATTTTTACGTACCTTGAAGTTAATCCAGGTTGGAAGATGGTCAAAGGACGACGACGCAAACTAGAAAACCATATAAAGAACTGTGAAAGCTTCTGGAATATGGATATGTATATATTCACAACTGAATGATTCAAATTATTGTAGAGAATATTATGCAGATTTTTAACAATCATTGCTTTTTCTTCATATTTGTTCCTTTTGAGAACTACAAAATACAAATCTTATGAGATACGATTTTGATAGTTTTAGAGTTTATGCAAGCTCACAAGTGAATAAAGTCGTGTGACATGAATGAACAATCCAATAGGGTGAAAATTTACAGTTGTAATTTGGTCCAGTAAGGGGTCCTTTTGGTCCCCAATGAACATATTCAACGCCTTATGATAATATGTTTTGAAAGAAGATGAGATGTTGAAACCTCATGAACGCTGCATCTTTGAGCATGGCAGCCATTAGCATATCATGTCCTTGAAAGATACTAGCCATAAAAAAAGAGAAAAAACTACAAAAACAAATTAGCATTTTAATTAATTTAACATGGAAAATGTTAACATTTTGCCCCAAAGAAGACTTACGTTACTAAGTTCAAAGAATACAACCATTTTTTTTTCTAGCTTCTGAATACATTGTTTACTGTCTTCCACGCTTATTTCTTCGGACTATAATTTGTCAAAAATGCCAAACAAAAGAGTTTCTTTTGGATTAAAACGATAACCACTTAATAAATAATATGAAGAGCATGTACTGTTCTGAAAAACTTTGTACAAGAAAACAACATAGGTATCTTCTTCATCTTTGCAAACATATAATCGGCGGTCTAAACCTTTTTAAAAAAATGAAAAAAAAAAAAATCTGAGGTCAAAAATAATAAAAGAATGAATAGTTGAGAATTACAGAGGTTTACTTTCAAAACAGCCCCAAAACAAAGATAAATTTACACTTTTACCCATCTTCTTTCCTCTTGGTTCAGGAAGGCCCCTCCTCTCCACCTCAAGACTAAAAGAACCACGAATCTGAGCTTCTCAACTATCAGTAACTTCTTAGTGCAAGAATACAAAAGCCGGATTTTCAAGAAGCTCTTCTGCTGGTTTGATTCCTACAAAGTCCTTCTCTTGCATCGAACTTGAAATATCTTCGATTGAGAATGGAATACTGCAAAATAAAAAAAAGTACCATAGAGTTATCGAAAAAAAAACAGTTGGGTGTTTTTATCTCATAGACTTCATAAAGTTTAGTTTAACGTAAATGATGGATTTATTTTAAACTCTTGAAACCTTGAAACTTCTTAAAGTCTACGCTTTGTTCGTGTATCAAAGTAGAGTTTTACCTGGAATCATCATCCAACAAGAAGGAATCACTGTCTGCATCATTGGATTCCTCTGTCATGAGAGCCCGCATACTCGATATAACCTGCAAAAGATTTAAAATTATTAGCATCTACAAGAAACTTGTTTTCTTTATTTATAAAAATGTTTGAAGTACTTCTTGTGAGACGCTTCGAGTGTTATAGCTATCGTCCCAGTATAGTGTGCATATACGGTAAAGCTGCTGGACGCTGAGGCCCTGTAACAGATGGAAAAGATGCAAATAATGAAGAGAATGTTAGGCAATACGAATGACCATCAAGTGTGTTTCTAGAAACTGGAAACAGAGTCTAACCGGGCAAAGATCGTGTGCTATTTCATCGTATGAGATTCTGTACTTTTGGTGTATAACCTGCAGGCGAAAAAGAAGAAGAAAGTAATGTTTTTGTCGTCTAAAGGAACTAATGGGTATAAAAAAACAACATTTTCCCGTATGGACCGACATAAGTTGGGACGAAGTATAACATACCAGGAACCCAACGGCTTGTCTGATTTGTTTGAGTTCTTCCCAAGACGGTCCAGCATACTGCAGATCACAGACAATAAAACAAAATCCATAGAGCAATATGAAAAATCAGTAAATTTGTAAGAAAATCAAGAGTCAGGAATTTTACTTCTTTGGCTTGGCAACACCATAGCTCTAGCTCGGCAAGCCCGGATTTTACAAATTCTCCATTGCTAAATGTACAGCACTCCTTACGCAGAAGAAGGCTGTAAAATATAAACCAAAAGCCAAGATGTCGTGTCGGGGAGACCAAAGTGAATACTGTTAAATTAGGTGAGCAAGAATTATACTTACCTGTTGAAAAGTTGTACGTTGATGAAAGAGAAAGTTTGAGAGTATATCTTCTGGATGAGTACTAAAGGAACCTGAACATTTCATGGAACATATGAGAATTGATGTAATCGAGTGAGGACATACAGTACGGTTCCAATGGAAGTTCTACAATATCTCCTTACATAATTTTCTTTCAATGTGACAAGAAGCGAATTGAGACCGTCGATAATACTTTGCCAGTGAATTGCAGGAGAATCTTTTCCAAAGGACCTACCAGATCTTAGCATCCCTCCTTTAGAAGTTCTCGGTGCCTAAAGTTTTCATTTGGAAAAACAAAAATTATCAAAGTGCAAAGAACATAAGTATCACAGCATTAGGATAAAAAGAAAGCCAGTAAGAAACCTGAATGCATAGAGAAAGCAGAGTCGATAACTCTTTCTTCAAGTTATCCCTAACCATCCCAAACATTTTCTCAACATAGGCTGCAAGCTGTTGCTTGAACAGCAGAGCCGGGTATTTCGCCTCCACAGGACGGATCACTGCAAGAGCAGCAGCTTCAGCTGCTGCAGCGAGGTTGCCTGAAGCGGGTGACGAGCGGAAGCTCTGGTGAACAAGACAGAGAGAGGACAGGTAAGAGTTTGATATTGAAAGTAACCGAAAACTCATATTAACTCAACAAAGATTGTAACACTAACCATGGCCATCCTTCCAAACAAAGAAGTTGAAGCAGGTGGCTTCTTGCTTTGTGTTGCTCCGCTGCCACCGGTTTTAAGACTTTTTTCAAGTAAAAACAATAGCGCCGATGTGCTTGTCAACCAATAGGCCAAGTGACTATTGTCATCTTCATTCTGAAAATAACAGCAAAACAGAAACTTCCTCAATCATGTGTGTAATCCTACATTGACACAATCTCACGAAATGCATTTCCCAATTACCTCAATCGCGGAACCAATCATCTGAATCAGACGATCAAACACATTGGTCTTCTCAGATTCAAAACACTTCCAGTGAAGGAGACACTTGTATATCGTAAATGCAGCCACAGGTTTCCCATTACTGAAACCAATGTTGTCTTTTACACAGTCAATGAGAGCATCGACATTCATCTGCAGTGATCAGTACAAATAAGTTATCAGAACTAGTCACCAACAGGTGTAAGAATAATTACTATGCACAATTGGCCGACATACAATTTGACGTTCTGCAGCAGATTTCCCAGCATTGCCATCCATTGGTGTTGCAAATTCGGCTTCCTAAAAAAAGGTAGACTTTACAGATTAATAAACTAATGGTAAAATGCAAACAAATAACATAAATGAGAAACGAGCGATCGAGATAGCTAGTTGGAGGAATTATACATTGAACTCGCTTTCCAAGTTTGTTGGGTGGCCATTTTCCAAATTCTACATAGAGAATGAGGAAAAAGTTAACATCTAATGACATATAAGAAGGCAGCTCAAAAAGCA
Source organism: Streptanthus diversifolius (assembly GCA_039880935.1). Taxonomy (NCBI): domain Eukaryota; kingdom Viridiplantae; phylum Streptophyta; class Magnoliopsida; order Brassicales; family Brassicaceae; genus Streptanthus; species Streptanthus diversifolius. Next base: position 9,374,568 of record JAXGFM010000012.1, on the reverse strand, counting down.
TATTTTAGCGTTGCAGAGAGACTTTCTACCTTAATAGGTGCCGTTGGAGGATGTCCTAAAGTACTTCTCACAGGAGTGCTTGGGATTGTTTGTTGATGCTGACGCATAACTTTTTTCTCAGCTTCCATGTCTAAGATTTTCTCTTCAAGCCTGCAGATGACACGTCAAGACATATTTTGAACAAGACACGTAAGCAAGAGCTATTAACAATGCCACTCCAGAAGGTTTGTCTATTGCAAAGGGTACCTCTGCATTGCAGTCGTCAACTTCACTAATTTAGATTCAGCCTCCAATGCTTGCTGAAGTCTATCCTGGCTAATCTTGGTTGTCTCTTGAAGTTTTTTCTCTGTCTCATCGATTTTCATTTCCAGTGAACTCACCATCTCCTGTATAAGACAAGCAATTCAGAAAGATAAACATAGCAATTCAGAAAAAGAAACATTTTTTCAGCAGAGTTTTTCATTTGGAGAAAATCTGTGGTTAGTATTCTCAAATATTGCATATACTTGCTCTTCTCCAGTAAGGTACAAAATCAGAAACTCTCACAAACCTTTAGCTTTTCATTTTCATTTGTGATCTTCTCCATTAGTTCATGATCAACCACAGGAACCTCTTTAATAATTGGGGCAATCTCGGAAACTTTCTTGGCAGCTTCACGCTCTTTAATAAGCAATGCCTCAGTTTCTTTGCACCTAAGTTCCAATTCCTCCAAAGAAGACTGCGCTTTTGCACTTTCTTGTTTCTTGGCCTCTTCCAGGTCAGTCTACAGCGTTGAAAGAGGATGAAAAAACTCTCAAAAAGTGCAAGAAGCGCCAAAAAAATCAAGGTCAAATTCACAAGAAACAAAACGTGGTTCTTCAAACAGCAATCTCACCCTTATCCGTTTTTCTAACTGCAATCTCCAGGTCAACTCTTCAACTTGCTTCTCTAGCTTGTTCTTGGCTTCTTGAAGTGCTCCAGTTTCTCGAGCAGCCTATTGTGTAAAACAAATTAGAGCAATTCTGTTAATTTCATGCAAATCGATATCTTTACAAGTGAACCTCTGTAACAAAAGACCATAGAGCACAACTAGACGAAGAAAGAAACCATATCTCACCATCTTAAGCTTCCGTAGTTCTCCACGAGCAATTTTTGATCTCCAAGCACATTGTGTCGTGATAGCTGCTTTCTTTAGTTTTCTGTAATACAGCCGGGCCAAGTATCCACGGCACCAAGTCTATAATAACAATGAACATTACCACGATCAATATATGACCAGAAACAACTGTTTCATTGTTATTCATGGATTTTTTGGAAGGAGTCAAATCTCGTTATGTTTATTGGTGTTCTCTAAGTAGTTGAACTTCTAATAGTACCACACTTCTGCAATTTTGATGCAAGTGTACCTGAATTATTGTTGCTGCTTTAGTCTGCCTTCTGAAACATAGTTTGTTACGGGCAACCATACCACGCATACCAGCTTGGACCGACACAGCAGCAGAAAATAGCTCTGTGTAAGCCTTCCTAGCCAGAAACATACGCAAGTCTCTCTGGATTCTTAAAGCAGCAGCTTCCCTACGCATGCCTTCATATACAATTCTAGCGAGATAACCTAGCAAACAGAAAGAACATAGGTTTGCAAGTTCGTCCAGAAACTAAATTAAAACAAAGACAAATAATGATCCAATAATCTAGTCTAGGTGGGTCAAATAGACATGTTCAGTCGAACGTTTAACATACCTCTGCAAACTGACTGAATTTGCTTAGCAGAATTACGCAGAAGGATGAAACTCTTTTTAGCAAGATACGACCGAACTTTTCTCTGAATAATGCTTGCTGATCTTCCTAAGACCTCAGTCCTTCTGGTATCCAAGTCTGCCATTTGTCCAGCCCTCAGAAAAACTTTTGTCTTGCCAATCTACAAAAGTATATGTCAATCTATCAATGTAGCTCGTAATACAAGTACTAGTGCCAATGCAAAAAGCTTTGATGAGGCAGTTACCTGATATCCTTCGAGTCCCACTTTCGCCAGAAGCTTCTTGCAAGCAGCAGGGTCATCGGAGCTATTATAAAAGAAATCAGTTACGACATGTCAATGGACATAATCACTCAGCAAAGGAGATCCTATGAGAGGGGAACAATCTTACTTCTTTACCAACACTTCTGGAGCAAGAATACCAAATCTGTCCAAAAATTCATCGAAATGTTTCCTTGTAGGATACCCAGCACAACTAATCCTGATTGCTTCCATCACTCCCTGAAGTCATGAACACAAACAATTTTTCAGAAATAGAATTTTTTTCACGAGAAACTAAACTCCAGAATCTGACAGAGAATGTCATTCGCACCCCACAACGTAATTGCTGTAAAATGTTTTCGTTCTCAAAGATTCCAGGCTTCAGAAGGTTATTTGGTTTGATACAGCGAATATAGTGTGGCTCCGTGGTATTGAGAATCTCGAGCAATGATACCAATTGTTGCTGAAAAGAAGCACAGAAGGAAATTAACCGACCAAAACTTTCGATAGAACAATCTTGAAATTGGAAACCAAAATCGGACTCACCTTGAAACGGGTACCTATAGATGAAAACTTTGATTTGTTGGAATCGTCAGACATTGGTGGGAACAAACTTGCTACAAAGGAACAACTAGAAGAATTTAACAATGCTTGATGCTCAGCAATAACGTAATCTTTGTTCTTGTCCAGGAAAAGTTCTGTTTGATAAGTGACCTGGAACAATAACCCAATGGTTGTTAGACCATATAACTACACAACAATTACTTCTATTTATTGGAACGTTTTTTCACAATCATGTGAACCAATGAAAGCAACGGCTGCTCACATCACCAGCGTAATGACAAATTGTGAAGTCGCTACGAGCTAATTTTGGCTTGGTAAAGCGCTTGTGGTTTTTGAAGGTCTGGTATAGCTTCTGCGCAAAAGTTTCATGCGTTGACCTTGGAAACATGCTGCATGGCAAAAGTCTCACTTCAGCTATGTTTCTAAAAACAAAACCATATTTGTGAAGTAAACTGATAGCAAAGGAAATAATGCCCATAAAAGAAACGGTTCAGAATCAACAGTTTGAATTTCATACTTACCAAGCTTCATCTAGCAGCGCAATGATACCTCCAGGTTTCTGAAAATCACAAAACAAAAGGAAACAAACACCAAGCATGAGCAATCGAGGAAAGGAGATCACAAATATTGACTGTGGGCAAGATGACTGGCAACAGGAGAAATATATGGGATGGCTCAGTCGCTTTCTTAGTATTGTAAGACTTTTATATAAGCTAACAGCTCCAGTGAACAGTGAGCATAGTTATACAGAAAGGTATAATCAAACAAACACCTTTTCTATTAGGTCTAAAATATCTTGATTGTCTACGAACTCTATATAGCTCCAGTTGATCTCCTCCTTCTTATATTCCTCTTGCTCCATTTTAAAGACATGCTGCACGACGATAAGTCACACACCTCAGAACCATGGGCACAATAGAATATAGAAGAGGCTAATAATCGGAAAGTACAAAGACCTTGTTCAAACCAAACCTGATTAAAATGCTGCTGAAGTTTTTCATTGGTCAGATTGATGCAAAATTGCTCAAAACTGCAATAAAGCTTGTGATTGTAAGTATTAGGCCAAAGAACAACAAGAAACAGTCAAGAATTATCATTTAACAGTCAACCAGTGAAGTTCATCTTGTATATATATATATATATATATATATATATATAGCACTACTCTCCTTACAAAACAAAGTTAATTGGATAACCTAACAAGCTCACAATTTGATAGGCAGTAAAAAATCTCAATTGTCCATGCTAGAAACAAGCACTAGCTTCACTATGAAACTGATCAGACCCATGTATTGTGGAGAACAGGAGAACTATCAGAGAGAGATCCACTTTATTGAAGAGACCCATCTAACCAATCACGAAAACAACAAGCATACCACTTAAGCACCTGTTTGTCTTGAAACTCTCGAATCCATAAATATCAAGAACACCAATCAAGTACTTCGACTGAGGATCTTGACCAATTGAGCTATTAATCTTGTCAACAAGCCTGCAAAGACCATAAAGGATTAGTAAAGAACAATGATGGCAAAGCACCTTTGAAGATTATTTCTTCAAATAAGGAGAAGCAGCAATGAATATCTTCATCAGGGTAGAATCAAGAAACCCACCAGTCAAACAACCGCGAGTACATGACTTTAGCCAATGCATCTCTACTAAGAGTAGCAGCTTCCGGATCAAGACTTTTTGTAATGGTTTCATCACGAGTTACCATGATACGCTTGCATAGTGAATCCTCAAGTGCCTTTTGATCGCAGCTGGAAAGGAAAACGATATGAATAAGCAAACCTCAACAGAACACAAAACAAAACGGACAAATTTCACTTATTAGTTGAGGCATATACCTGAGAAGCTCAGCTGCAGTTTTCAGGTGAAACAATGATTTTTCATCTTTGGGAATCGATGAATCAATCTCTGGTCCCTTAGCAAACTCGACATTCCCCAGATGGAGAATGGCAGCCACAACGCTGAAAATCGCATCCTGTAACGAGATATCAGTAAAGCATCGAATCTGTTTACAAAGACTTAATAGCAGCTTTGGCTAAAATCTGAATGATGGAGTTCAGCGATGGCTACCTGCTCCTCGGTACTGATCCCGACGACATCCATAGCCCGTCTTGTGGCATGGTATTCCTCCGCATCATTTATACTATCCAACTGTAGACATTTAGATTGATTGAGATAGTGGTATGTCTTTGGTTCACCAAGCTTGTATCTCTGCACATCCTGATAGCAGAAAAGATCATTTCAGAAAATAAGATGTGCATTAGCATGCCAAACAAGGCTCAGATACTCGACATGTATCAGCAAGTACTTCGGCATTACATACTCCTAGGAGAATTACAAACTTACTTCTTTTGGAGCAGCACAAAGCATGTAGAAACAGTGATAGTTTCTTTCAGGATCAGAGACCTGACAAACACGTGATCTTTCCAACAAATAAGTTCTTATGGCAGCTCCTGATATCCTTCCCTTTTCGTCAAACTGAATCTCCACGAACTTACCAAAACGACTATAAAGTACACAAAAAACGAGTTAACAAACATCCAAAGTGGTGAGATTCAAAAGCTTTCAAGAAAAACCTCAATAATAAAGATAAAAGAATGCAATATAGATACGAGAAAACTTTGTTACCTGGAATTATTGTTCCTGACAGTCTTTGCATTTCCGAATGCTTCTAAAACAGGATTGGACTGAATAAAAGATACAATTAAGAAGCTTGTAAGAAACAGACCAAAACGAAAGAAAGAAAGGAAGATCAACATCATCTGCATAAGTAGCAAAGCAAATAGCTACTTGGTATACAGTTTGCATTAATGTGGGTGACTACTAGCACTACTTTTCTGAAGTTTCAGTTATCTGTTCACTCTTTAGCTGCGCATGAAAAGCAAAATCAGCTGAAAATGAAGATTTGACCATCCTCTGAACTTTTAGTAATTTGTTCACTCTTCTAAAAATAGGATTTGACTGGGCGTATATAAATATATAAATGATGCTTTCTTTTCACCTCCAACACTTTCTGTTCAACACTTCTTCCCTCAGAAGCAGCTCTCCCACCCATGTAAGCAAGATATCTCATCAGCAACTTTGTGCTTTCAGTTTTACCAGCGCCACTTTCCCCACTAACCAGAATAGATTGACTTACTCCGTCATTAATCATCTGTCTGCATTAGAAAGAAACAGGCAAAATTACATATAAGGAACAACAACAACAACAAAAATATAGAAAACAATAAATGTTTTACCAGTGTATGAATATACCTATATGCAGCATCTGCGACGGCGAATGGATGTGGACTCAGCTCCCCTAAGGCAGCGCCTTTATACTGTGCCATCATATGGCTACTGTAAAGATGCGGAAGTCTTCTAAACGGATTAACAGCAATTAGTATACTTCCTGTATAAGTCTGGAAGTAAATATAAGTTTAGTCCACAAACATCTAGAGCACATTATATATTCGAAAAATCAACACGACTTACTCACATAAATTTCATTTATATCATATCTTGAATGCAAATTCTGTAGAACTCCAGGTTCATGCAAATAAGCAAGTCGTGTCATATCGTCCACTCCAGATGCTGGCGCTTCCGTATCTTTTGGATAAACATTAGAGGCTTTTGTAACAACCTGAATTTTCCAAAAATAGAAAGTAAGAAAAACTGCTTTCACAAAAGATTTCTTTTGCTTTGAATTCGCATGAGAAGCAGGCATACATGTTTCCCTGAAGTGCACAAGACTTTGATCTCTCCTCCATTAACCTCTACCACTTCACCATCAATCCACGCTTCATCACGGTCCTCCACCCACACACACGACCCAACTGAAGGGTTAAAGTTACCAGCCTGTGGAAAAAAAAAAATGTGTCAAAGGCTTAGTTCTAATGAATCGTGAGCAAGCACCGCTAAATTCGTTTTCTCACTACTTATACAGTTAACTTCCACGGACTCGTCACAGTGGGCACGATAAACTAAACTAAAGATCGCATGTTTTTGCGTCTCAGCTTATATGTCTCACAAGATTTTCAAATTACATTGCAGCTGCAGCTTCACAAATATAGCCAAAAAGATCTAGAATTTGGAGTGGGAAACACTAAAAATCAAGCTTGATGAACAAACTACATTTTTGATTGCCTTTTATTTCAGTCTATATAACCCAATGGTTGATCAAAACCGTCAATGTAAGAAAAAATCTACGTGGTGATGAACAAATACAGCTTACGAAGATTCAAAAAATATTTAGACAAAGCGTCAAACTCAGAAACAGACAGGTCATAGTTGAAGTCAAATCTCTAAATTCATAACAAGACTATCATCATCTACAGATGAGGAATCTAAGTGCAAAAGCTCAAAGCCATGATCTAAAATTATAAACTCTTAAGAAACGCCAAACTAACCACAGACAAAAAAAAAGAAGACAATAAACAAAATCCAGAACCCATATTTGTCTCAAGTCAAACTAATAAAACCCCTAAATTACTAATTTCCCCAAAAATAAACGGGATTTGATCAAAACGAACCAGTTAAAACACAATGAAATCTTACCATTTCGTTTCGTAGATCAGAGACTTGAGATAAAGATTCTGGATCTAGATTTAATCAAACGAGCAGTGAACTTCTGAAATCTACAGAACCTCCGAGCGAAAAACTTGAAGACACTCAGATTTGGTGCAGAAAGAAGAGCAAAAGAAGAAAAAAATCAAGAAGAAGGTGCAAATCTAAACGCGTTTCTGGGGAAAAAATGTCTTTCCCCCCGAATAATTTTTGAGTATTATTGCTTTGTTTCTTTTTTTTTTTTCCTTAAAACTTTATTTTCCCTTTTCGTGCTTCCCTCCTCTGTTCCACCTTCTCTGGGATTTGGTCTGAATTAATTAATTACTTAACATTCATAAACTTTCAACTAAAACACAAATAGTAATATAAAACGATTAATTAAAACATTATTATTTATTATCCCCAACGTACCCTTTGATTTTGCATTTATTACAGGACTTTGTTTTCGCCTTTCCGACACGCAAACCCAATCTTGTCCGTTGGCATAATGTTACAAAAAAAAACAAAAAAAAAGAGTGTTTTATTTTTGCAAACAATGGTAAAAACTAAAATAATCTCGGGAACAATTTTTGTTTTTATGACAAATTTATACCCTGACAATTAAAATACACTAAACTACTGATCTAATCCATTTCTTAATGGTGAAGGTATAAAACTTAAGATCTTAACATAACTAGTACACCGACATCGACAAAAAGACATGTATGTTAATCATATGCATGCCAAACCGTTAATTAAACAGTCTAATAAAGTTTTGTTAAAAAAAGTCTTGTTTAGCTTCGCAAAGACAAAATAGGAATACTTCAAAAAAAAATTAAAATAACAAATTCCGAACCGAGGCCTATAATTATTCAATTAATTTGACCATTATCCTAAGCATGAGTTTATCCAATAGTGCAATATAGATGATGAAATATGTTCTAATTGTTATCATACCAAATATAATGCATCCGCTTTGTCACTTTATTTTTGACAAAAGTTTAATTTACATGATTTGTTCGAAAATTGTAGAATTTTCGAGTCTTTGACCCTTTTTTAATATTCAGAGTCAGTTTAATTTATATACTTTTTCTTGATTAAATTTGCAAGATGGCAATATGGAGAGTTATTTTAAAAAAACACGAGTTAACAAAATCATAAATATAAGATGTATTTGCAAAAAAACATGAATTGAATTTATATATTTGATAAAATTATGCGATAAATAACTTAGTACAATTTTGCCACTTATCTGTTTCACTGTCGACCCAAAAAAAGAAAATCTTTCTCAATAATAAATTCTAAATGATCGGTTACTTAGTGCAAATACTTTATTTCTTATTACTTGTTCACATGATACACACGTAAAGTACGACGGTGTCACAAACGAGAGTCGGATTGGAACTCCTTAAAACAATAATTTTATTTTATTTTTTGTTGGACAATTATTTATATTTCACATTTGATATAATACAAATAAATACAGACCCATTTAAAGACTTTGACCTTTGAACAAGGACAAAGGAAATTACGGTCGTGCCCCCAAGAAAGCTGCAAGGTTTGGATCAGTACGGAATGGAAGAGTTGTTCGAGCCCCTAAACCTCTGCAGCAACAAGCGGCCTACAAATCGCAAACGCACTTCACAATTCAGACCATTACTTGATAACACGCATCACTTATTTATGATTTTGCAATTCTCTTCATGATAAAACAGAAAAGAAGAGCTGATATACTTGTATGCCAATTTGCTTCAGAAGAAACGCGATATATAGGCTAGCGTTTGAAATCGAGTAAGGAAAAAAAAAAACAGAAGAAGCAAACTTACGACTCGAGATGCAAATGTCAACATTTCTTCTGAAGCCATGTCTTTGCACAAACCTGTGACCAAAAATGTAAAGGAGAACAAGATTGAAGATTAGACTCGGTTAGGCTCGGTTTAAGTGCATTTTGGCATATCAATATGTTTACTGTTTAGTGAAGTAATTTAGTACCGTAAAGCAATGCTCCGGTGAACGCATCTCCGGCACCAGTCGTGTCCATAAGCTCCGATGAAGGTATTTTCTCAGCTGTTACTATAAACAATCTCCCTGTAACATTCCCTTTCAGTCTAGTCACCAGCTGAAAATATGGTAAGAGAAATATTTAAAGATATTTTCATAAAAACATAAGTGAAAATTTGTACGAAATATGCATCTGAAAACGTTATTTACCGATGAATTGCAAACCGGTAAGACACTTGTAAAGTCTGTGCTTTGTTTCAGAGACTCGTGTAGTTCATCGATGTCTGTCTCTTCTTCTGATTCTGAAACCTCTACAGTTATGGAAAGGAGAGAAAATGTTCATTACACAAGTAAGTTGTGTAATTTGCAAATAGGGAGAATCGACAAGAACTCACCACTGGAACATCTCTCGAGCATCATACAACCGTTTTCTCCCAAAGTCGTGATCACAAATTTTAGCTTTGGTAATTTAATCAGCATAGAGAGAAGCGCACTAGGGGATGATGATGACTCAGTCCAATCCTGTTTTCCGAAAAATTAAACAAACCCATCTTTTAGGATTATATACTGATGCAAGAACATATGTAACTAGTAATATAAACTATGCAAGGTTTCGTTTCAGTCCTCATAAGTTATACATTCCATATATTCAGCTTTTCTGAAAGCTTCTTCACTCTCTATAACTAGTTGATCCGTAGTTTGGTCCGAGAGCACTCTCACCTGAGGGAAGTCAGTAGAGCAAACGGCATAATCAGATAAGTCAAGGAGCTTATCTAGCCCTTCTCTTCTTTTCTCTGCATTAATTAAGATGGATATATTCTTGCTATGTGCCTGCGTAAGAATTACAAAATCTTCTTAAAAACAAGTTTCTGTAACTACCATGATATGGTATAGCAAAAACACACCTTTTGCGCAAGAAGCAATTCGGTTTCACGAGACCTTCCAGTTACATATAGAACTCTTACTCCATCAAGCACAGCTAAAAGGAGGGATTCAGTAAGGTCATCTGGGAGCAAAGGAGGATATCCTGGTGTGAAGACACATGTACGAGTATTCCTATATGTTTTGTAATAAGCAAAAGCTTGATTAGTTTACCTAACACGCTTTTTTCGACATATTTTATTCGTATGATTAGAAGAAACTGAAACTTAAACAATTAATTAAAATGTGACAAAAGACTGTTTACCCACGTTTGGTTATCTACAATGACGTAATTGAAATGTGAAACTCCATCTTTAGCTGTCTGAAATGGAAAAAAAGAAAGAAAGAATTGTTGTTTTATCTACTGTGATTGATATATATTGTATATCAAAACCATTTTTGAATGATCTTATTACCAAACAAAAGGAAGTATCCACCCCGCTAGATTCTAGTTCCTCTAGCATCCATCTTCCTTGAGAATCATCAGCAACCTAATTAAAACCACATATTCGAAAATCTTTGTGACAAACTTGTTGATATATATTTTTGGTAATTTTTGTAGTGTCTTTTTTTTTTGAATTTTTTTTTTTATTGCAGTAAAATAAAACTTTATGAGGTTTCTAAATTTTTTTTGGGGTTAGACCAAACCTAACCAATAATCCCAGAATATATCTGGTTAAAAATCGCAAAATGTTAAATAGAAACTAAACTATATATAAACTAAAAGATAGAAACCAAATTAAAAATTGTCAAAATTATGGCTCCGAATTAAAGGATTCATAATTTTTGTTCTTTACCTAAAATCAATTTTTATTTAAATAATAATTTTTAGTCCTTGAAAATTATATGACACAATCCATCATTGGGAATTCGAACCTAACACTCCAAGGTATTAAAGTTATTATGCTAAGTTGATAAAAAAAAAAGTTATAACAAAATGATTAAACCGGGGGCACAGAGATATCAAAAGATTAAAGTAAAAATGTATCAACCAACCTTAGCAAAGATCCTTGAAGCCAAACCCAAACGAGCAACGCATGTTAAAGCATTCCCAGTATTTCCACCTCCTTGAACCTTGAAAATTAATAAAAGAATATCTTTAGAACATGTCAAAACTGACTGCTAAAACTTACAAATGGAATAAAGTCAACGAAGCATGAACAACATCGCAACTCGTAACCGACCTTGAAGCTCGTCCCTCGGATCTTTTGGTCAGGAATTGGGAAAGACGGTACGGTGACTAAGTAATCCAAACAGAGTTGACCACAACCAAGCTGCCATTGTAGCGAATCTAATAATTATCAGCAACTCACCAGAAGCATGAGAAGGAAAGAGAGACAGAGAACAAAGATGCGTACGACGACCGGGTGACCAAGAGTTGCTTTGTTGGAGCGAGATGTCATGTCGGAGCTCTGGCTATGCGTTAATACGAAATAGGAGACAAGAAGATAGAGACAGATTGAATATTATTTATAAGGGCCCGAACTTGCAAAAGTTAACCGATATTAAAACACAGTTCGTTTAGTTGAACCGAACCGAACCGAACCAGACTTTTTAGCTGAAATAAAATCGGGTGGAAAGACTTCAAAACTTGAGCGTCGGTTTTGGTTTTTTTTTTAATATTATTTTTCCCTTTTGTGATACATTTTCCTAATACATCCCACTTTTTGATTATTTTCATGAAATGTCCCTAGTGGAATAATCGGATAATAAAAGACCAAACGTACGTATTATATAGCCCACTGAATATATACGTTATTATTCTACAACTAGTCGAGCCCACTGAATTCAAGTAACAACTTAGTTGAGAACATTTTTTATTTTTCAGTAGTTGAGAACTTAGAGATAGTGATATTATATAAGACCAAAGACCCGAATATTTAGATGCATTTTTCGTTTTCAGTTGTTCATTGAAACTTCCATCGTCTTTCTCCTTGATTCTTTATTGTGAGATCATGATAATTCGGGTTCACATGCTTATCCAAAAAAATATATGCTTTCTAAAATGCAAAAAAAAAACTCTTCAAATATAAATGAATTTAGATCTAAATAACACTATGGAACAAATTTTCTTCATATTAAATTTCACCTCAATGTTATGTTTTTATGGCAGAATAATTTCTTTTCTTGTAGGATATGGTTTGTGTTTATGAATTGGATCCATAACAACAATTATCTTTGATATACGTCTACTGATTAGGCAGAACTTCTCAATGGATATATTGGTTGTCATAACCATGGTTCCCAAAAAGCTTCATACATTTATTTTAATTTTTTTTAGGAGTGTGTATTCGGTAGTGATTTGTACTATATTTTAAAATCCACTGTTATTAAATTGTTATTAAAATCTATTTTAAAATTACTATTATTGAAAATATTTTGAAATATTAGATTTTAAGAGATTTTGGTGATTTAGTATACTTTTTTAGTTAAAAATATAAAAATCCAAATATCATGATTTAGATGGGATTTTAGAGTTGTTTAGTAAAAATCACTTTAATTTTCTTAATTCACTAAATATCATCTAAAAACTCACTAAAAATCAAATCACTTCAACTTTTCTTAAATATGATATTCAATACACCCTTTTGTGTTGTTTTTTTATAAAAATTTGATAGGCAGTTAACTATGTTTCTCTATTAAAGACTCACTATTTCGTAAATCTATGAGTGGAAGTTTATGTATGGGCTCAAATTCATATGTAGATTCCGTATACGATTTGGCTTTCTGAATCAATATAGGTTATTTTCTCTTGTTGATAAAAATTAATCGAAAAAGAATCAGTCAACTAGATTCTATGAAAGATTGATAAAAATTAAGGTTTATTACATGAGAAACTATAAATATATTTTTGTTTTATCACATAAGAAATTGAGAGATTTTTGGAGTAGTATATAAGAGGTTTGTAGAACTCTCTATTCAATTCAATTGATTTTGAATTAGATACCCATAAATCTTTATACTATCCCACAAGCCTCTAAACTGTTCATGGAAAAAATAACAACATTACAATTGGATAATTCAGTTATTTGTTGTCAAAGCTTTTTGAAATAAATATATTTATTTTTCTTAGTTTCCATATAAATAATTTTTTAATTAATTGAAAAATTCATTAAAATCAAGAAAATTAAATTGTAAAACAGTTTTATTTCTTTTTTTGTCAACAACAGTTTTTTATGTCCATAGAAAATAAAAAGTTAAATTAATGAAGAAGATACTTGAATAAATGATTGAATATAAAATATAAATATTCTGCACATACAAAACAAATGTTTGCAAATTAGTTTAGAATAATTTTTTTGCAGAAAAAAATTAATTAGTAGTATTAACCAATAATAGTCAATTATTGCATTAGTTTGAATATTAATGCTTGATGAATATTATATAGCTAATTTTTAATAATTAATAAATATTATATAGCTAAAGCATAATGAATTTAACGTAGATAGGATACTTAAGATACTTATAACTCTATAAATTTAAGATTTATAGTTAAGAACAAAAGTAAGAATGAATTTCTAGACCTTTGTTTTTCTTTACAGTAGTGAAGTTTTACTTTCACCTATTATATGTAAATATAAGGTATTTAATGCTTGATGAATTGTTTGTAAGAAGTATGAACATTAGTTTGAATAAGTTCAAGTTGTCCATTGGTGGAAAATTTCTTGGACTTGGGAATTTATCTTGCCTAAAATAAAGTTTCATATCTGGTTCGATCCCTTTAACACCAAAGTTCTGGTTGCCGGGATGACTTATGAAACAGATTACATTCCTACTTGTTGCATTGCTAGATCATTTTTCTCACAGTTTTGTCTACTTCAAAAAAAATGGCATGAGTACTCATCCTCTTGATCACTTAGTCCCTATAACATCTTGTACCCTGTAGCGAGGCCACATTATCGAAAACAAGAGTCCAAGACCAGGTGATAAATTTTGAACTCTTGGACCCGTAGAATCTAAACTGCAATGATATTTGTAGTATTGAACCTGTAAGACCCAAAATCTAGTTTTGACCCAGTAGAATTGTTCCATAAAAACAAATGGATGTCCACGTGGACCGTCTTCACCGGAGGAACGATATTTATTCCAAAAAATTAATCTACACAAATTATATTCAATAATACAAAATTTTATAATTAACAATTAAATTACAACATAATATAGTTGTAGCAGAAAAGATAAGCTACATAAGACCTTATTTAGGTGTCTTTTAAAAATAAACAATTCATGGTCAAGGTTCTTATCAGATTTGTGACATCTTGGTATTATATTCATAACACGGTAAGGTAAATAAAACCATATTTTCAATCTATAAACTTAAAAATGTTAAATCTAATAGTTAGTTCATAAACAGAATAAAAATATAGTATACCTTATAATATTTTCCAGCTATGCTGAATCTTCCTATCTCACAGTATATGTTCACTATCTGCTCCAAACAAGATACATACTCTGCAAAAAAATGATGTCAACCATTATATCCAATCATAAAAGATCAGCTTTTGGAAGATAAGCTTTTGGCTATACATAATACAATAATATATATAAAAAAAACAAAACAAAATCACAATGAGATACAAACCACAAACTATTTGTATTGACTTTCTTGTAGTTTATAGCGGCTTCAGTAATAAGTATTTGCAGTATCATATTTATTTTTTACTGCACATATGCAGAGCAAAATCATCATCATGATAATCAAATATGTTTTGCTTTTAACGAAATAATCCCTCTTCATATCACTTATTAACATATCGACACACACACATATAACAATAATCAATAATACTCACACCTCATAATATATATCTTTACCATGTGGTGGTCTAATGGTTCTTGAGATTATTCAAAATCATTAGTTTGATTCTATTTGAGATAAAAAAAAAAAATTATGTAGTAAATTTCATATTATTAAATTTTTATCAATCGCAAATGAATTCAGATCGCATAAAAGTTTACAGAGCTTGAATCTTCCAATGTTTATAAAAAACAAACGGGATTTTATCAACAAATTGAAGCTTCATGATGTAACAATTGATGAAATTCTCAAGATCTCTCTCGTTGATTTCCCATATGGCAACATCGATCGCAACTGAGGTAACATTCTTATCCGAACAGATGAAAACGATGTATATCATCTTGTGTTTATTAGTTGAGATGATTACTGTTGAATGGAGCCAATGTAGCTTTCTATGCATATTGTGTCACATATGTGCAACAACTTGATGGGGATGGGAGTAAGATGTCGATTATGCTACAAGTTTTTGCAACCTTTTTGAGGAAAACAGTTTTGGAAGAACTGTCAGTTTGATAGTTCATATAAGTGTGATGATCCACAATATAACTTGTAAGATATAGTCGACAGTGTGGAAGGATGGAATCATATTTAGACATTTCGTCATGTGAGATGTATAACTTTTATACATAAAATGGTGATATATGAAGTTTATGATGATGCAAATACAGTAAGATTGTATCCACAACCATTATATTTGTTATTTGCTGATTAGATTCATGTTAACAAACATGTAATTTTTTTTTAGTATTAACTGTTTAAATAATCAATAAACATCTTATTAACTAAAACGCAGAATGTGTTCACGTAAAATAATTATAACTCATGTGATTACACAGAATTATTGTTTCAAACCGTGACATGTGTCATAATTTAAATTACAAAAATTTAGATTTTTTTCATTTGTTATTATTTATCTTATAAATAAAATATTAGTTTTCTTTTTAGAAATTTATAAAATATAAAAATAAGTAGATTAAAATAAAAATAAAAATTATATAAAACTAAAATTATAAAATAGAAAAAAGGAATATAAAAAAATTAAAAGTATGAGTATAATATGTAAGATAATTATAACTCATTTGATTCCGATATGTAAATAATTAATTTAGACCGTGACATGTATTATAAATTAACTTATAAATAAGCTTTTTATTTGATGATTATTTAATTTATAAAAATTTATTATTTTTATTTTTAGGAAAATATAAAATATAAAAATAAGTTGAGTAAAAGAAAAATAGAAAATCATATAAAATTGAAATTAAAAAATAGAAAAAGAGAATATCAAAAGTAAAATAAAAATAGAATTTCTAAAACATAAACAATAAATTGGAAAAAAATCAAACGAATATTGTAAATGAAAAGCTAAAAGATATACAATTTATATTAAAATCTAAAATAATAAAGTAATAAAATAAGAAAAAACGGAAAAATAAAGTCTATATGACATTAAAAACAACAAAATAAAAAATATAAAGAAGTAAAATGAAATGAAAGTTAAAAAAAAAATAGTAATATGTATTTACATAAGTTAATTATTTCTTTTTTAATTACTAAGCGTCAAAAAAATATAAAGAATTTTGAAAAGTTATAAAATATAAAAATAAATAGATTAAAAGAAAAATAGAAAATTTATATAAATTTTACAATTTAAATCAGAGAAGAATAAGTAACATAAGAAAAAATTGAAACTATAAAATTGAAAAAAATGAGAAAATTAAAATAAATGAAATAAAAAATATACATAAAACATAAATTATAAAGTTTAAAACTTTTGAACTCAATATTAAATAATTATTGAATATTAAAAAGATTGATATGGGTAATTTCAGTATGGATAGTTTATATTTTTAGCACTTAGTTACAATTTTAATGTATTTAAAATTTTCTGAGTTATCTATTTAAAACTTTCAGTTCTCATTTCAAACTAAGCTCAGTTTTAGCATGTAAATGTATTATTGTTTAAAATGTTTACTACAATATATCCCATACATTAAAAACCTCACCAAACTAGTGATTCCAACATTTGTTTTCAAAATTTGTTTCAACAAAAATGTCATTAATATTATGTACAAATATATATATGAATTTTTTAAGAACAACGACATTGTTGTTTGATAAATTTATTGTTGTTTATATTTTTGAAGTGAGATCCATCATTCTTCTTCTTAAGGATTCAAAAGAAGTGTCATAATCTGAATATTCACAAATTACTCCATTTTCATCATATACAAAAAAATTATAATCAGCAATTAAATAACAGATTATATCGTATATAGATTCAATTAAATTTTATAATTAACTATTATACAATAAATTTTATTATATTCTATTAGAAGTTCCTAAACATTGGGAAGTTCTGTTGGAAGTTCCTTAATCGATGACAAAAAGTTATATTCTAAGTTTTTCTAAATTTTATAAATCAAATACGGAAAAGTTGTTCAAGACATATAGCTCTGTAGAGAGTGAGTTGGAAATATACATTTTTTGTTTCAATTTCGTTTAAGTTAAAATATTAAAGTAAAAAAAAATATATCAAAGATATGACATGAGTAACCGTATAGCCAGCCTGAATTAAAAAAAAAAATGCTGACGGAAAGGGCGATGAAAAGGGCGACGGAAAAGGCGACTAGGGTTTTCTTGAACTCTATCTATTTAATAGATCTTTGTTGTTTTTCTTTCTAAAATTCAAATCCACTCTTGGATCTGAGTTCTCCGTTCTTCCCTCTATTCTCCAACCCTAATTTCGCCCCCTTTCGCTCCCCTCTCCCTTCTCCCTTCTCCGGAACTGTCGCTTAAATCTGGGCTCTCCCCTTTCTAGGTTTTCGTCGAGAAACGGGCTTTGCTTCCTCCTTCTTCCTCCTCCGTCCGGGTTCCTTCCGTTCTCATACCTTCCCTTCTCTTTCCGTCTAGATCCGGGCTTCTGTTTCCTCTTCTTCTCCTCTCACTTGATCTATCTCCTTTCTCTTTACCAATCCTTCACTTTCCCTTTTGCTTTCCTTCCGACCCTCCTTTCCAGCGCCCCCTTATTAGAGATCTCTCTTGATCTCGTTCCCCCTCTTACCACCGTCTCTTTACTTGTTTACTCTTCGCGGCTTCTATGTTGAATCCGTTTCTCACCCTATTCTCTGAACTTAGCCATTTCTGTTGAATGTGCATGCATAAGCTCAGGTTACCTCAACTTATACTACTCCCTTGGTCATCTGCCCCAGTGGACCACTGATTGATACTTACCCAGTTTCAAACGCAAGCAAAACCTCACATGCACAGTGGCTCGCCATAGTCTTGTTGAGGTTAAGCTGTGTTTTAGCAACTGTGGATGAAATCGGGAGCATCTTGCGAGTACTTCTCTCAGTCACTGCAAGATGTCTCAACTTTAACTCTCTCCCTGCCTCTCCAGAGTCATCTGAAAGCTAACTGAGGGATATTGCAATTACCGAAGAGATCACCTGGTCATTTCCTATCACTATACACCAGCTACATCCCAGGTTCTCTCTTCTTCCCTCGCTTAATCTAGCCTGGAATCTTAGCTAGGAGGAACATAGATAGGTGGATTTCTAGTTCTCTTAGATCTATATTTGTGATCTCCCCACATTGCTCACCATGAGCAAAGGATCTCGGAAAAAAGATGACGACGTCATCAAAAGATTAATGGACCAAGAAGTGGTCAACTTACGAGATGCCATCGTTATTAGTGCACCCGAAAACAAAGAGATTGTTGATGAGCTTGCTAACAGTATCATTGTCAGAATCCTTAATCTTCATACGATCAAACCCTCTGGATTGGCATCTGCAATGATGAAAATATGGGAGGTCGAAAAACATGTAAGAGCCAGACCTATCGGCAATGACAGAGTGCAATTTCACTTTGACTGGGAATCGGAACTTGAGAGAATACTGTCAAAAGCTCCTTGGTACGTCAATGGATGGATGGTAGCAGGGGAGCGCGGGACAGTCTCTCCACCCCCACATTACCTTAAAAGGATTCTATTTTGGGTCAGAATCAAAAATATCCCTATCAACTACATTACTGAAGAAACAGTCAGGAAAGTAGGAAGCAGATTAGGGGAGGTCGATAAGGAGGTGATACTACACGCCAGAAACTCTGACTCTCTGGAATATGTTCAAGCGAGAATTTGGATTCAAGTTGACTCGCCTGTCGTTTTCAAGATCCCAATAAGCTTCAATGCAGAGGAAGTGGTGGTCATCGAGTTCGAATATGAAAAACTCCAGAAACTATGTCTCAAGTGCAAGAGAATGACTCACGACCAATACCATTGCACCTTCATCTCATCCTCTCGCCCATCTGCGCTGCCCACTCCCAAAGAGAAAGGAATTTCCATCCGTGAACCAGCTGATTTGCAGACCTTTCCCAAAGTCACCCAGACTAATCTTTCCAAGGAAAAGAAAGATAAGGGGAAAGGGAAAACTTCTAACCCTCCTACTCACCTAAAGAAAGGCACATGGAAACAGCAGGAAGTCTGGCGATCAAAACGTGAATACCCGACGGATGAACAACTAGATACAGACAAGATAGGGGGCAGTCGAAGGAAGCCCTTATCAGCCTCTGATCTTGAAGTCTCGGTATCACCTCCACCACCAGCAATCCCAACTTCTCAACCGACCAAGATCCCAAGTAGTAACTCTGCAATCTTGGCTGGGAAGGAAGACCAGGTTATCACATCAAAGTTATCCGAAGGGAGACTGTCAGCCCAACATCGTCTCTCCGACCCTATCCTCCAACCATCAGAGAGAATGTTGAGCTCAGGCAGGGTGGTTGAAGATCAAGTACCGGGGGTAGCTCCAACCTCGTCCCACAAGAAGAGGAAGTCTAGCGCAGAACGTAACATGGCTAGAAAGAAAGCAAAGACCAATCATGAGTCACAAGACAAAGACTCCAACACCCAAGACTCACAAGGTCTGGCCTCAGTAGGGAGCTCAAGCCAGACTGGGAATCAGATTACAGATTTAAGGCAGATTCTCTCCTCGCCAGGATCTCAGCCTCTCCCCTCACAAAGAACTCCAGCTTCAAGACGGTTAGTGGTTATCCAGAAACCACCACAGTCGATATGAAGACACTCTCTTGGAACTGCCAGGGAATAGGGAATAAACTGGCAGTTCGACACCTGAAAGACTTGTCTAGTCAACAAGATCTAGGGTTAATATTCCTATGTGAGACTAAGAACCGAAGATTCAAACTTGAGGATCTTTGTCTTTACCTTGGTTTCCACGACATTATCACGGTGGAGCCAAATGGATTGAGCGGGGGTCTGGCAATGTTATGGCGGAAAGACATTGTGGTAACCCCTATCACTTTAAATGAAAGGATCATTGACGTCAAAGTTGTCTGGAAGGGCCAACATTTCTTCATTTCCGGAGTGTATGGTAACCCAATTCAAAGAGAAAGGCAACGTTTATGGAATTACCTGCTTGAACTTGGAATGCGAAGGAATGCACCATGGCTTCTCATGGGAGATTTCAATGAGATTGTTTGTGCCGAGGACAAGAGAGGAGGGAGAACCCGATCAGACTCATCATATTACCCCTTCGCCTCTTTTATAAGCAAAAGTGGCTTAATAGAACCGAGCTTCACCGGTAACCCTCTCTCATGGTTTGGCCGCAGAGGATCTGAACTTATACACTGCAAATTGGATCGTATCCTGTGTAACACTCAATGGTTTAACCTCTTTCCGCGAACCACATCACAATACATATCTAGGGTGGGCTCTGACCATAGCCCCATCAGCATTTCTTTTGATGGGGAGGGATCAAGGAGCAAACACCGCTTCCGATATGATGTGAGATGGAAAGGAAAAGAAGGCTTCTCTGAAGCCGTCAAAGAGGGATGGAATTCTTACCAGCGAGACTGGCCTGAAGAGCATGGAAGTCTAGATCTAACCCAAAAGATCAGAGATTGCAGGAGGAGTATATCCTCATGGAAGAAAGGCACTCAGAGCAACTCTTATATCAGAATCCAGAGCCTGAAAGAGCAGATTGATGAGCTATCCCATCAGAGCCAATTTCATCAGGACGAACTTCAATCTCTTAAACTAGAACTTCACAAAGCTTATCAGGACGAGGAAATATACTGGAAGATGCTCAGTCGAATCCAATGGCTGCGAGAAGGAGACAAGAACACGAAATACTTCCATGCCCAAGCCAAAGAAAGACGAGCCTGGAACAGGATCTCTATGCTCATAGATGAAAGAACTGGCACACAGGTATCTTCAGAACTCAAAATGAGTCAGCTGGTCATAAACCATTTCACCAAAGTCTACACATCCGATCTGCACACCTCTTCATCTTCCCTCAACTCTCCTATGTTTCAAAATGTTTTACCGGTGGTATCATCGGAACACAACACCATTCTCACGGCGCCGGTTTCATGCTCCGAAGTTAAGGCTGCTGTCTTTGGGCTCAACCCCACTAAATGCCCGGGACCAGACGGACTCTCCGGGGCTTTCTACCAAGACAATTGGGGGATAGTGGGCAAGGATGTATGCAATCTGGTTGAAGAATTCATGGAGACAGGCAGCTTGGACAGTCGAATAAACTTCACAAGCATATGCCTGATCCCCAAAAAGCATTGCCCAAGTCGTATTGGGGACTTCAGACCAATAAGCCTATGTAACTTCTTATACAAGGTTGTCTCCAAGGTCTTGGCATCACGGCTTAAGAAGATCTTACCCAGCATCATCTCAGAAAACCAAGCAGCTTTTGTCAAAGGAAGACTAATAAGCGACAATATCATTCTTGCACATGAGATGTTTCACGCTCTCAGAACAAGAAAGGAAACAGCTGAGAACTTCTTGGCTATAAAGACAGATATAGCAAAAGCCTTTGACAGAATGGAATGGCAATTTTTAGAAGACGCTATGCTTGGCTTAGGATTCAATGAGAAGTGGATCAGCCGTGTGATGACTTGCATCACCTCAGCAAGTTTTGAAATTCTTCTCAATGGGAAAGCTCATGGTCGCATCTCCCCCTCTAGAGGACTTCGACAAGGCGACCCTCTTTCGCCATTCCTCTTCATTATTGGAGCAGAACTGCTGGGCAAGAGAATCCAGCTGGCAGAGCAACTCAACCATCTGGAAGGAATCAAAATTGCTCCTCGAAGCCCTGGGATTTCCCATCTGTTTTTTGCAGATGACTCCCTCTTCTTTTGCAGAGCGGCAGAAGACCAAGTTTCATCTATCACAACAATTCTACAAGAATACAGTGAAGCCTCAGGACAGACAGTCAACATCTCCAAATCAAGCATCACCTTTGGAAGCAGAGTTGATAGAAACTTGGCAAGAATACTTCGCAGCCTTACAGGAATAGATAAAGATGGAGGAAAAGGAACCTACCTTGGTCTCCCCGAAACCTTTATGGGCTCCAAACTTGCAAAGCTCAAATTCCTGGAACAGCGAATAGATAAGCGACTTAACTCTTGGAAGGCAAGATACCTCTCCCTCTCAGGCAAGGAAATTCTTATAAAAGCAGTAATTCAAAGCCTTCCTGCCTATGCCATGTCGTGTTTTCTTCTCCCCAAAGGAACATGTCGAGCAATAAACTCCATGATTGCAAGGTTTTGGTGGAGACAAAACACCTCTGGCAAAGGGATCCATTGGCGCAAGTGGTCGGATATATGCAAACACAAAGCAGAAGGGGGATTAGGATTCAGAGACCTTGAGGGTTTTAACAAGGCTCTATTGGGAAAACAAGTCTGGCGAATTGCATCTAATCCTGATGGTCTTCTAGCTAGAGTGATGGAGGGAAGATACCTCCGGGGAAGGCCCATTATCTCGGCTCCTTTGGGATCTCGCCCCTCCCTGGTATGGAGGAGCATAAAGAGTACTCAAAACCTCATGAAAAGGGGACTGCAAAGAATTTATGGAAATGGTGAAGAAATCAAGCTGTTCGAGGACCCATGGATTGTAGATGCAAATCTTCAGCCCAGACCTCCAAAAACTCGAGAGAGTGTACCTCCAGAAAGTGTTAGAAAGGAACTCATGCATGATAATCAATCTGATGAATGGAACATACGGTATCTGAAGGAAGTGTTTAGTGACCAGGATTTTAATCTGATCTGCAAAGAGAACCCAAGTAAATCAAAGCCCACCACCTTATGGAATTGGATCCACCAAAAGGATGGGAACTACACAGTTAAATCAGGTTATAAAATCTGGTGCTCAACAAACCTACAGCAGGAAGAGCATAATACACTCTCTGCGCCAAACCTAAACCCAATCTTCAAAGGAATTTGGAGACTTCATACCTCCCCAAAGATCAAACATCTTCTTTGGCGCGCCACAACCAACAACCTAGCGACCGGGGAGTGTATGATGATCAAAACCCTTACAAAGAATGGCTCTTGTCTAAGGTGTGGATATGACCTGGAAGATAGAAACCACATATTCTTCCTATGTCCTTACGCTAGGGCGATATGGGCGGCCTCTGAGGTTTGGTATCTGAATGCACCAGCCCCACAAGACTCCTTTTATGCAAATCTTGCAAATTGCTTGTGGGGAAAGAACCATCATGAACTACATATCTCCTGGCCCTGGATTCTATGGCGCATCTGGAAAGCTAGGAATGAATACCTTTTTGAAGGAAAGAGTCTCTCTCCGCACGACGCGGTTGTTCTGGCCTCAGAATGTGCTTTGGAATGGACTCATCTGAATGTTGATAACAAGATTCCCAGTCATATGTTGGAAAAAGCTCCCTCATTACCATCTCTCTCTCACCCTCCGGCTCAATCATCCATAAGAGGACCTCAAGAAAGGATAAGGCGTTGGAGCAGCCCTCCTTCAGGTATGTCATGTTGCAATATAGACGCCTCTTGGATTGAAGCCCTAGGATGTGGTATTGGCTGGATCCTTAGGAACAGTTTGGGAGGAATTAGACTATGGGGAGCTAAGAAATTCCCTTTGCTCCCTTCCCCGCTTCACGCAGAAGCAGCAGCGCTCGTTTGGGCTAGCTCCTGTTTAGCCAATATGAAGTTGGAAAACGTCTCCTTCCAAACAGATTGTAGTGAGCTTCACTCAGCATTTACAGATCCGGATAGTTGGCCTTACTTGGCGGGATACTTAGCAGACATCAGCTCTATCTTCAAATCTAATCCATCCTTCTCCCTTATTGTAATAAGCAGAGATGCAAACAGAGCAGCTGATAGTATAGCTAAACATGTCAGTACATCTCATCTTTATTTTGCAGAAATTTCCAATAAAACTTCCCCTTGGTTATCAACCATTGTAAGGGAGGACTCAATCTGTAGCTCTTAGAGCATCCATTTCTATAAAATGACTTTTCTGTGTTAAAAAAAAAAAAGAGTAACCGTATAGCCTTAAGTCCTTAACGATAGGGATTAGCGATAGGGCTTGACGATATAAACACATATAGTTTCCTTCCGACCTCTCTTCGCTTAAAAGATCACAGAATCGCCGAAAAAATCCGAAACGGAAAAAAAAACGGAAGGATTTGGATTCAAGCTTGCCTTTTTCATCTTCATCCTCTTCTCATTTCAGCTGCTTTTTTAGTGGGTATCTCTCCCCTTTTACCATTTCCCGTAGAGCTGTACATCGTAGTCGATTTAAACATAGATTGATTAATAAATTAAAATTCACATAGAGAAACGTCGAAACCAAATCTAAGATCCATTTTTGGGTAGCTTCTATTGGATTGAATACAGTTTTTTTTTTTTTTTTTTTAGTTTAAATTTCGTTTTGGGTGGTGTGATTTAGTTTTGCTTTCTGGGTTATCTTATGATTTTACAATTTTGTATTCGTGGTGGAGAAAGTAAAATTTCTAGCGGGAAAGTTTTGTACTTTCGATTTGAGATCGTGGACCTTTCAACTACTGAATGTGGAAGATATCTGATAATAGCATCTTTGCGAGAATCTTAGAACGTCAGCATCCAGAGCTTAACAGAAGTTGCTTTATAGCTTAGAAGTGGTCCAGATGGAGAACGGGTTATATGAGGTTTTAGAGTCAAAAGGTTTGGTGAAGAAACATGAGTTCGTTAGGATTCTTGTCCAATGCTTGTACTCCTTAGGATACAAGAGATCCGCTTCTTGTCTGGAACAAGAGTCAAACATCTCGTGTAAATCAGCTGACTTTGCTTTTCTTGAAAAGCAAGTTTTGACTGGGAATTGGGATAGTTGCTTAGCGGTCCTGGACAGAGTTTTTGATGATTCCAAGGATGAGATGAGAAACACTGCTTTTTATCTGGTGTTGAAGCAATGTTTGTCTGAGTATTTGAAACGAGGGGATACTTCTTTAGCCTTAAATATGCTGCAGAAGCAAGCGCCGATGTTACGGGCGGGGAAAGAGAAGACTCACAGGCTTGCTTTTGATATTGTGACTTCAAAAGAGATGGAATCCGGTGAAATAGACAATTGTTTAGCTCAAGATTTGAGGAAAAGGTTGTTGGTTGAACTCGAGAAGTTGATTCCCTCTCCAGTTGTTATTCCTGAGAAGAGGTTGGAACATTTGGTTGAGGCTGCTGTGATGGACCAGATTGATGCATGTATGTATCATAACTCATGGGATGCAGTATCACTCTACAAGGATCACCGTTGCGGTAGAGATCAAATCCCTTCAGAAACTGTCCAGGTGTTGTTATTTGCTTTAGTAACCATATGTTTTCATTTTGATATTGAGATAACTATGGACAGAATTGTCTTAGGCAAATTTGCTGCAGACATTGATGTCTTCTGGACTCTTTGTCAGTGGTTCTTGTAGTTTATAAATTTCTTATTATCTTGCAGATTTTGATGGCTCACAAAAATGAAGTGTGGTTTGTGCAATTCTCTAATAGTGGCAACTATCTTGCCACTGCATCAAGCGATTGTACAGCTATAATATGGAAGGTAAAATATCTTAGACTATTGGTGTCTCTTATCTTTACCTAATGTAATTGAGAGAGAGACCATATGAACTAGCTCTGATGGGTAAGAGAACCTTACGAGGTTTCTTCTTGTATATCTCTTCACGCAGTGAGGTGGGAAAAAAAATTGGATGTCTTGGCTTGAAGCTTGGTATATAAGGTAGAAAAGCCATTTTATGACAACAAAAAAAGTAACTTTTATATTGCAAGTCATAGCGATTTTGAGCCATGTAACTAGGTTTTACTAAAAGTTGATAAAATTTCAAAAATAATTTCGAGACTTTCTTTCTAAGGACTAAAAAGATGGTTGGCTGGTCTTGTGACAGAGTGATGTAATTTCGTATATAAGGTAGAAAAACCATTTTGTGACAGCAAAAAAATAACTTTTATATTGCAAGTCATAGCGATTTGTCATTTTGAGCCATGTAACTAGGTTTTACTACTTGAGGGTTGATTAATTTTTTGCGTATGACTGACTTCTTTGTATATATATATTGTTTCTAGAGAAATTCGGGACTTTGTCTTTAAGGACTAAAAAAGATGTTAATTCTGGTCTTGCGACAATTTGGTATTGCACTAAAACAATTTGTTTCAGGTACTGGATGACAACAAAGTCGAACAGATGCACACGCTTCAGAGTCACCAAAATCCAGTTTCTTTTGTCTCGTGGAGCCCCGATGATACTAAACTGCTTACGTGCGGAAACGTTGAGGTTCTTAAGCTATGGGATGTTGACACAGGTGTGTTGAGACACACATTTGGAAACAACAACAGCGGATTCACGGTCAGCTCTTGCGCATGGTTCCCTGACTCAACTCGGCTTGTCTGTGGCAGTTCTGACCCTGAAAGAGGGATTGTAATCTGGGATACTGAAGGTAACGAGATCAAGGCCTGGAGAGGAACGAGACTTCCAAAGGTTAGTACTGGTAAAAATATTTGTTTTAGGTTCCTTGTTTTGGTCAATTCAAACACTTTGAAATTCTAAATGAACAATTTCCCAAATAGGTAGTGGATTTGGCTGTGACACCAGATGGCGAGAGTATGATCACTGTGTTTTCAGATAAAGAGATCAGGATCTTGAATTTGGAGACATTAGTCGAACGTGTTATCTCTGAGGAACAGCCGGTAACTTCACTTTCGGTTTCCGGTGATGGTAAGTTCTTTATAGTCAACTTGAGGAGCCAAGAGATACATCTTTGGGATCTTGCTGGAGAGTGGAAACAGCCATTGAAATTTTCGGGTCACAAGCAGAGCAAATACGTGATACGGTCGTGTTTTGGTGGGTTGGACAGTTCGTTCATCGCCAGTGGAAGCGAGGATTCACAGGTAAAACACATACAGTTTCTTGTTTTTGGTTGATATTCACTGAGATTGGATCTGTTGTTCACAGGTTTACATATGGAATCTGAAGAACGCGAAACCGCTTGAAGTGTTATCAGGTCATTCCATGACTGTCAACTGTGTGAGCTGGAACCCGAAGAATCCTCGGATGCTGGCCTCTGCGAGTGATGACCAAACCATCCGTATTTGGGGACCGGGATAACCGAACATGCCGGAGAACCGCTTAGATAACCAGAAACCGCAATAGCTTTAAACCGGGACATAGTTCCACATTTTGTGTATATATAGTTTCTGTTTTTTATTTTTACTTAATTCCTTATCCGCTTTGCAGAACACATTATTTGCTTTTTCAGTTTTGGGACGCTGTGATTTTGAATAACCGGATTTGAGACATGAATGAAACCAAACCGGTTTAGGGTGAAAAACGAAACGAGCTGTGCGTATTAAATGGTCGGCAACTGTTGGCTATTTTTTTCTTTAACGCTGATTGAATTCCATATAAGTACAAAAATAAGGTTTAAAACAATGAACAACAAACCAGAAAAGCAATCGAGACACCAGTAAGCATCAAACCGCATGTAATAGGTAAACGTAAACCAAAAACCACGATACAAAGTGTGCAGGGGTAGCATCCAGAATGACACCTTGGGAGATATAGGATTGAAAGTGCTGGTTCCGAGTGACACTAGTCTATTATGGACAGCTTAAAGACTTTTAACCTGTCTGACCCACTTGGTCATGTTCACTCGTGTGGTCAAACACTGGGTGGTGATTCCACTCATGCTTATCTAATGATCGGTTCAAGTGATCTATCTCATCCACTTCATGACCAGTTCAATGATTTTTGATGTCCAACACAAAATTTTTTTTGATACTTTTATATTTTTTTATAATATTATAAATAAAATAGCAATTATTTTTTAAAATAACTAACTTTATAAACAATCTATTACAAAAAAAAATTGTACTACAATATAGTCATTTTTTTGCATTTTTTGCTGAAAAATCATTAATCAAACTCACATAGTCAAAATCTTTAACCATACTTGTCTTAATTGATAGCAAAGCTAACCCATTCAATTTCTCTTGTGACATGATATATCACAAATAATTCTCTATAATTTTTAATTTTGGAAAAAAATTTTATGCGATACGGTAACTTTCCAATCTTTTCAAAAAATAATTATTTTAATATGCTTACCCACTTTATTCGGTAAAACATTTGAAAGATGAAAAAAATAAATCTCAAAAGTCTTTTTTATCTTAACTAATCTATCTTTTTTTATTAAATATTAATTATAAATATATAATTAATTGAAAAAGAAAAAAAATTCCTAAAAAAGAGAATTACCACATCATGTGCTATTAGAAAAAGAAGGCACAAATGTTTTTCATAAAATTAATATATTTTTAAAAATAAAACTATTTAAAATTTATTAGAAATATGTTGATTCATAGTTTTTTTATCAACTATTAATTCATAATTTTATGTACCTAAAAATATTTTTTTTTGTGATGCCCTAAACCTACGCTTTGGTTGTTTGGGTACTGGGCCGGACCTGGTCATGACCCAGCACTGTAGGGCGCATTGCTTTAAAGGTTCTTCATGTGTTGCCCCTCAATGCCCAAACAAGTCTTTTAAGGCAAACAATTTTCGATTGTAGACTCCTCGGGGCGGACCATTTGGCTACCACCAAAATTTTGGACAACGCACCTGGAGGATCCAATCTATAGAGACGTAGCCGAGAGATCCTAGGATCGGCATCCTTAATTTGGGACCTCACCATGAGGCCGCATAACTAGGTGAGAAGGTCGTCATAACCCTGAGGTCCCTCTTTCTGAGGCACATCATCCATTGGATGAAGATGGGGTTCGACCTCAAAAAATAACCTGCAAGAAAAGAAAGAAAGAGAGAGTAAAAAAGAAAAAATATTTATCAGAAGATATTCGCTGGAAAATTGTGGTGATAGGTAGGGTTTCTTATTTTTGCAAGTCATTAGAGCATCATCAACAGTGAAACTTATCTGAGTATCATAAATAATATTATATTATTAATTTTATTATTATTTTATTGAAAGAGTAAAAAGAGAAGAGAGGAAAGAGAAAAAATCAAAGGAAAATGAGAAAAAGAGGATGAGACGTCTCTTAAGTCTCTTTCCACTGAGACTCTCAGACCAAGTCTCATTAATTTTCTATTTTTCTATTTATTTTTTATTTATTTTTTAAGAGATGATACTCTAAAAGTATCACTGATGCAGATGGTCTTACATTCAATTTGTCTAATTAATATGATTTTTTTAATACATCCATTTTGATTTGGTAATAAATGTTGTACCACCTTTATATGAATGTCTTGAGCTGCTTGTGTATTCAGCTTTTAAACTCTTTTCTTTTCCTGCGAATTCTTTCTATCATGATCCTTTCAGTTTGCTTTTCTCTGCTTATTTTTTTTAACCATTCTTTGAGCTCTTCGGTTTGCTTTGATCAATAGATTAGACAGTGCTGTTTGTTGACCATATCATGCTAATTTGGAAATGATGTGGATTTCTTTTCTTGGATCCGAACCGAGAATTTGGAATCCGACAACAACACAACAAACTTAGTCGAGTTAAGCTGGCTTCATCTAACCACTTCATCCATACTCCATTTGACCAGCTGAAAGATAGTAATCTTAGTACAGCTTTCAACAACCACCGTCTACCCAAACGAACCTCCGGTCTGAGGATTGTAACAAAGGTCATATACTCTAATTTTTTAGAGTTCCCTCCAAGGTCATATATTCTGATCTTTTTTGTGCATTTCCTCTCATGGCATATTCTCATACAGCTTATTGCATCTTCTCAGAGTCTCTATTAGTTTCTCTGATTGTTTGATTGCTTGCTACATTTCATTTTCATCCATGATAATATTCTCTAATTGCTTGTTATATTTCCTTTAGGAGAATATTATATGTTGTTGGATAAGCTTGAAGAAGAGAAGAAATAGATTAGGAGTTATCTGATATAAGTTAGGAGTTATCTAACTAATATGTTGTAGTTATCTCTTAGTTATAAAGCATGTTTATCTCCTAGATTTGAGGAGAGATTTAAGGAGCTTAAACATGTATAAATAGAAGCTTTAGGTGAAGGTTTCTAGTGTGAGTTTTTGAGAGAGAACTTGTGAGAAGCAAGAGAGCTTGAGAAAACCATTAATCAAAATGTGATTAAGGTTAAGAGATTCTGAGAGCTTTAGTTTTTGAGTTATTTTTTTAAAGCTAATAAGAAGATAAATTCTTATTATTAATCTCTTGTGGTCAAGTTTTATGTGATTACATATCTTGAGTTCAATAATTGGTATCAGAGCTTATAGAACTCATGAAATCCTGTGAATCCAAACTCTAATTTCTTTCTTTTGTTCCCCAAACCTCTCTAATCTCACCACCATAGTGTGGTCGCCAGAGCAACTTGTTCCAGCGTTGCAGACTTTGAGAAAGAGCCCCAAGATGGTGGATGGCGCTATCAACGTTCTATTCAAATGGATAAGTGAAAAATCAAAGACAGAAAAACCTCAACTTCTCGAGCAAGACGACTTTATCTACCTCATCTAAGACATACCTAAAAGCAGTCTCACAAAGGAGGACGTCATGAAGAAGATCAAATCTGAAAATATTCCCATCACTAAGGTACTTAAGCTTTCGAAGCTGAAGATGGATTACAAACCCTTCGAAGGAAATAGGAAGCTCTGCGACTCTTATGACATGATCTTCATGAGGACATGGACGTGTTGTGTTTTCAATGATATGCATGGCAAAGAAGTCAGAGAAGTCTTTCAACAATGCTACAAGGTTGCAGCTTTTTACGACAAAAACAGCAACACGAAGAAGCTAGAGGAGCTTGAAAATATGCTGATGAGTTTGGATCCAGGGGATTCAATTGCAGTCACGAAATCATTCTCCAACATTCTTAGCTTGGTTAATCTGGCTGAGGAAGTCCAGATTGCGTACAAACATAGGAATAAGAAGCTTAAGAAATGAGACTTTGGCGATGAAGTTCTGAAACGAGAGATTCAAGCTGTTTTTTCGTATGGATGAAACTCATAGAAATCGTGTTTGTGAAATCAATGACAGAACCCAAAATATTAAGAGGAATCTCCCTGAGTTTCTTGGCAAACGAGGATGATACCGTGACAGCATCATCGCCAAATACTCTTTCCCGGAGGCTCCACCATTGTTTTCTCAAACCCAAAATCCCCGTCTCCGCCGAAGAGATCGATTCCAAAGTCAGAGATACTGATCTCCGTCATCAGCAATACTATGAATCACTATCGAGCAAGGCACAAACTAAGATGAGAAGCCCGAGATCGGCAACTATAGAGAAGCTTAGTCAGAGATTAGAATCAAAGCTTAATGCTGTTGAACAAATGAGGTTAAGTTTTCTGGAGAAGGAGTTAGCTCGTTTAGTGAAGCTAGATGAAGCAAGAAGAGCGGCGAAGAGACAGCGAGATGTGCAGAGCTTAATGCAGAAATCTATTCAGGAGAAGAAATATAAGGAGAGTGAACGTGAGGATGAGCGGAGGAGAAGAGAGAGGAAGAAAAGAAAAGAAGAGAAAGCCCACAAAGCGTTAGAGTTATTCCCTGGTATGATAGATTCAGGAGGAAGACTAAATTACCTTACTTTTGTATCGGTATTAGCTGCTTGCAGCCACGCAGGTCTTCATGTCAAAGGCTGGCGTTGGTTTAATACGATGAAGGGAAGATTTGACGTGAAACCGAGGTTAGAACACAACAGTTATATGGTTGATACTTTAAATTGTGCATGGTATCTTCAGAAAGCTTATGAGTTGATACAAACAATGAAGATGAAGCCAGACTCTATCATCTGGAGCTCACTCCTTGCAGCTTGTAGGCTTCACAAGAAAGTGGAGCTCGTGGATATATATGTGACTCGTTTGTTTGATTTGGATCTTTCCAATTGTGGTTATTACATGATGTCTTCTCATATATACACTGATGTAGGGCGTTGGAAAGACATTGAGAGGGTGAGGATGGTAATGAAAAGTCAGGGATTGGTGAAACGTCTGAGTTTTAGTCTACTAGAATTGAATGATAAGGTTCATGTGTTCTGGATTAGCAACAAAGAGCATCCTCAGCGCAAAAGGATTTACGAGTTTTTAGCAGAATTGAACTTGAAGCTATTAGAAGCAGGTTACGTATCGAACACGGCATACAAGCTAGAGAATAAAACTACACACAAATATGTGAAGTATTTCTGGGGAAATGAAACCTTGGTTGCTGGATAGCAAATGGACATGATCGCAGATGGGCATTCGGTGGAGGAAGAGTATAGGCAATGGATAAGAGATGTTGAGCGAACAAATGGTTGCTTGCCCACAAAGCGAGATACATCAGAGAAGAGAAAAGCAATCAACATTATTTGTTGCATCCCCTCAGGATCTTTGTTAGTTTCCGTGATTATTTAATTGCATGTTGCATTTTTTGGAGGTCATATTCTATGATTAATTATTGCATTCTCTTTAGGAGCATACTCTATTACATACCCTCGAGATCCTTGTTAGTTTCTCTAGTTAGAAGATAACATGTTGTTTTCCCCTTGGGGGCTCCTTCTGATGCGTGTATCCCCGCATAAACTTTAGTAAGTTTGTGCAGCCGCTCAGCATCGCGCATTGGGAACTCGTCCAAGTATATGCATGATCGTATTCTCACTAGCGAGGATGTGCTACCAAGCCTTTAGTCGGCATGCTCGCATGAGAACTATTTTTGCAAATCTTTACATAGGTTTGTGGGTTTTCAGGCGCCATTTCTCTAAGATCAGGGTCATCTGCCATGTGGAAGTTACATTCAGAAAACACGAACATATGTGTATCTCCCCATAGGATTTACATTCAGGATCCTTCGGCTCGAAAGAACCAAAACTTAGGACCACATCCCGTCTGAAAGTCGTCTTTGGAATCCTTCTGTTCAGGAGACTCAAACCTACGTGATATCTCTCTAGAGTTGCTCTCAAGATCCTATGGCTCAGAAGACCCAGCCTTTAAGATTATAGTCTTCCTCAATATTCCCTATTCAGGAAACCAAATATAAGTGTCATCTCCCATGTGGGAGTCGCCTTCAAAATTCTCCGGCTTGGAAAACCTAGCCTTTAAAATTATAGTTGTCCTTAATTTTTCCAGTTTAGAAGACTTTACAAACAGTGATAACTTCTTTGTGGAGTCACCTTTAAGATCTTTTGGTTTCAATAATCCAAAACATCCTCGCAGTATAACTAAACATGCTTCTCTAACTTACACGCTTTTCTTATCACAAACAAAACCGCATTAGTTGCAACGAGCGTGTTAACAACCTGCGCACATGAAAAACCCTTCTTCATCGTATTTAATGTATGAACTCTGATTAGGCAGTTCAAGGCCATAGAAACATCTTCAATATATGGTTAACTTATAATCAAATCAACCGCATCTGAACCCTCCTAGTGTCAGCATTTTGCACACGAGGGAAATCCTTTTGAGACGCCTAATGGTTTTCGAGCATGCATCCTTCAACCAAGTAACAGGTCCCCATCTCAGTTTCAAAGCCAAAAAGGGGCACAACCTCTTCACAAGCAAAAATGAGTAAAAAATTAATTTTATCAAGATGTGTTAATGTTCACTGAAGAATGTCAATCCCCTTAGGAGAATCGCTTAAAATTAACATCTTTGAGGTATATTAATTATAATTACCTTGTTTATTGAAATAAGGTTTACTAAGACAAGCTGTAAGTGACTTCTCACTTATCAAGCAACAACCAGCCACGAAATCAGAGATAATTTTTGAACCAATTTTGCACTAGTCCAACCAAGCATAAAACATGCAGAGCAAGTGCACTAACCCAACACATAGTCATCCATGCATGATACATATATAGCAAATGCACCTGCTCAGTGCAAATAGTCAGATCATTATTGCTCTCGAACGCTTTACTAACACTTTAGGAAAAAATCTATACACTAGTCAAAAAGAACGCCTCCTAGAAACAAATATGAACAGGATATAGACGAAAATGCAGTCATCCTTAGATACCGACTTGCCTATAAAAAGTGTTGGATCGAGAGAAAAATGGATACCAAGGAAAAATGATCAAGAAGAGCTTTTGGAGAATATTCAAAACTGAATATGACAAGCATCTCCTATTCAAACTGGAGTAAACACCATACAAATAGAAAATTACTTTGAACAATTTGCGAGGTGATCAAACATGTAATTCCATGTATCTCTGAAGTATACACACTCAGTTGGTCGATTACCTGACTTAGGCAAGAGAGACACCTCATTTCACCAATGTGCAATATATTTATCCATTTCCACGGCTCAAAGTTGTTTCACCAAAAATGTAAGAATGACGATCAATAGATCGCACACCAGAACGAGCCGAGAAAATATCTCATATATATATATATATATATATATATATATATTTGTTTAATTATGTATTTTCTAATGTGTACTACTTTTATATATAAAACTAAATATATATTTAGTTATATATATACATATTCTTTATCTAATTATAAATTTTACAACTTTTTTTTAATGCACGACAGTTTTATAATTATATTAATTGAATAATGATTAAATTTAATTGTATTTTTTTAAAAAAAAATCAATCATTAATTGAATAATAGCCCCTAAATATTAAAGGGTTGATAGGTTTTCTGCTACCACCCACAAACACAGATTTCACGGGTGGTAGCGGTTATTAGCATTTGATAACAATCATAGAAAATGTTTCTACAGTTTCAAATCGCTCCAAAACTGTTCGAAATCAAAATTTGTTTTCTTTTAACGATTGCGGTTGCGGGTGATTATTAGTGTGTAATAAAAAAAAAATATTTAAAAATAATAGAAATCTTTTAGATAAGAATCTGTATAAAATAAGTTAATTGAAAAAATTATAATAAATTTAAACTTACGATTTGAATATTATAAATATAAAATATATAAATAAATTTGACATTTTCTAATTAATATTCATTCACCATTTATCATAATTTTTATTAATAAAATCTTTAAACCAAAATTACCTCGATAAATTTTTCCTCAACTAATACTATATATACATAATATATATATACAAATCTAATAAACTAAGTTTTTTAAATCTAATATTAATTTTCTCAAAAGAAACAATTTCTTCACTGAAATCATATATTTCATCTAAATTATAAAAAAGTAAACATAAGTTTCTATTACTAATTATGTTAGATTAATGATTTTATATTTATTATAATAATATAAATTTTAATATTTTATGTAATTATATAATATGTTTATATTGTTATTTTGTTGTTTAGCAGCTTTTACATCTACTAATTAACGAATTATGAGTATTCCAGTGTACCAATTATATAAATAATTTTTAGTAATACTTGAAATTGCAAACGCTGTTTCTGCTAACGCTCACACCCACAACCGCATTGCTGTTTTTAAATCAATCTAGCCTTTATGTATTGACTCTAAAATAAGGGTTTCTTTAACATGGTGCATTCGTTATATTACGTTAGATTATATATTTTAATGTATTCCGTATACTTTCTTCAAAGTGATAAATATTATTTCAATATATTTCAAAAAATAAATTTAGTGTATGCCATATTCTCTTCAAAATAATAAATATTATTTTAAAAGATTCAGTTAAAGTAAATTAAATGAGGTTCGTTTAATATAATTATGATTATTTTTGAAATTTATGATATATATTTGTGGGTCAAACCCAATATCCCACCAAAATATTAAAAAAGACAATAAAATTAATAAATTAAATTGATAAAAAATAAATTAAATGACAAAAACAAATTTGGTCAACATACTATATATAATTCTTATGACTGAGAATTACAGTTACTTTACGTATCTTTAATTGTATTGTACAATAACTTCGTTACAAATTAAAAAGAAAAAGGTTAAAAAAAATTGGTATTGACGAAGATGCTTATTATGGTGACAGCTGATGATGGCAGTGTTGGAAGCACCAGAGGATTCTAGATCCGAACTGTGCAAAACACTGTTGTTCTTTGTGCTAGCATTTCTAACAGGGAGAATTCATTAATTTTTTTAAAAAATACAATATTAATATTGTAAAACATTATAATTTAATAATTATTATTTTTTAGTCTAATTAATAGTTGAATGACACACGTTTTATTATTATACTTAATAACCAGAATTTTAAAACTATTGTTTTATAATTATTTTTTATTTATTTTTGACAGTCTCTCTCCTACTTTTTCATTTTTTATTAAGATTTTTTTTAAAAAAAAATTGTTAGGAATTTCCAATAAAAATGCTCTCATATGTGTGGTCCTCCTTCTCCCACAATTTAATCATTTCAAGTAAATTAATTTTATTAATAACATATTTTCTTATTTTACTTATATATATATGTATATTTGAAAAAGTGTTGCTTTTAGCAGGATGAAAGTCCACACCATTTGTCGAAATCAGAGGATAAAATAAATTATTAAATAACATCAATATCATAACTTTGATCTTCATAAGTGTTTTTGGCTTATTGCTATTGATTTTCATATTGAAGATATATTAAATATAAGTTGGTTTGACACATTTTTAATATGAGCTTTTTCATCAACTATAATATTTCCAAGTGACAATATACCACATCATATGTCAATTAGTTAGTACTTATAACCAAAATCTAAATATGTTATTGTTCTTTAATTGGTCAGATCTTCATGGTACCAACTCAATTGGATTTCAAATGTAATAAAAAGTTGAAGATTTTTAAATAATAAAAATAGTAGATTTCAAATATAATAAAAATTCAAAACAAAAGATGATCAAATGAAGATGTATAACATCAATTGTGAAACTATTTACTAAACAGATATAAAATGATTTTTTCATATTATTTGATTGGTTTTATTTTTTGTTATTAAAAAACTATAATTCTTAAAGTAAATATACACTTCATCATTGAATTTTTTTTCTTTTGTCAACTTATCCTATTAGTTTTAATATCCCCTTTAACATTGCAGGATATTGTATTCGAAATTCATATGTGTGTCATGAATTTCAGAGGTGACCACCATTGTGCCACATGACTTCAGTCTTCATCACTGAAGTTATGAATGTTTAATTAAGATTTCAGTTCAGTTTTTATTATTATTTTTATTTATAAAAATTAGCTACCATATTAATAACATATTTACTCTGATTTGGCTTGTTTTTTATATTTTTGATTTTTGGTTTATTTAGTTTTAACCAAAAATCATAACTATATTTAGTTATTTGTGAAATTTAGGTTATATGGTTAAAATCTGATTTACTAATATACTTATATCGCTATTCTAATTCTTAGATAATAATTTTTCATAAACAAACTATCCAGCACAAAAAAGTAAAAGCATCCAATTTAATTAAAGTTTAAAAAACTATTAATTTCATTTTTTTTTAATAAACTAAAAAAATAACACAGCAAATATTAGTATTATATGAATAAATCGCTTATATATAGATTATCATTATGTAAAAAAAAGGTTTACATATAACTATACTATTATATACTACTATATTTTCAGCATCGTTTTTTTATTTGGTTTGTTTGGTTTATAACCAAATTATATCTATATACTGTAGTTTCTAAAAAGTAAAACTTATATTGTATAATTTAAATCCAACCACATTTTCTATTTTGATTTGGTATGGATTATTTCAGTTTGGTTTTAATGGATTGAACACTCTTGATTGAACATATATACCGATGAAATAACCATATGCATAGAAATAGAGTTCATTAATCTCATTTATTTATTATCTTGCCATAATTTATATTATTATTTGTAGAAAAAAGTAAATAAGAAAAAGAGTAGGAGGATAAAATCGATAAAGAAGTTGGAAAATGAGGAAGAAGAAAAAGAAAAAGAATTAAAAAAAAAAATAGAAGAGAAAGAAGATATTAAAGGACAACAAGAAGAAAACTATAGACGTATAAGAAGAAGTACAAGAAAAAAAATATGAGGAAAAAGAGATAAAGACAATAAAGAAGAAGGACAAAGAATAAAAATTAAAACAAATAAAAATGGGAAGAATAACTGGTCTATATATTAGATGTAATTACTAGGATAATCTATATCTTTCGTTAATTACTACACCGTTTTTTGAAATTTCAAAATCTCAGTCGTACCCCTTTACGAATGTTGTATCACAAAATTATTACGATAATGTCACCGCATAGTATTTATCGCATATTTTTTTTGTCGCTTAGTTATAACGCATGTTCGCCATATGAACATATCCATGATGCGAATTTTTTGGTCACGTGGTCGCAGAATTTATAAGCCGCATGTTTAATATGTCGCAGTGTTGTTTAATATAATCGCAGAACTGTTTCGCAGAAATATTTTAACGTCATCGCTGTTTAATACCTCGCAGTTTTGTTTATTGGTATCGCAGAATTATTTCGCATAATTATTAGCGCGTTGTCGCATATTTAATATGTCGCAGTGTTGTTTAATGTAATCGCAGAACTGTTTCACATAAATATTTTAACGTCATCACTGTTTAATATCTCGCAATTTTGTTTGTTGGTATCGCAAAATTGTTTCGCAGAATTATTAGCGCGTTGTCGCATGTTTAATATGTCGCAATTTTGTTTAATGTAATCGCAGAACTGTTTCGCAGAAATATTTTAACGTCATCGCTGTTTAATATCTCGCAGTTTTGTTTATTGGTATCGCAGAATTGTTTCGCAAAATTATTAGCGCGTTGTCGCATGTTTAATATGTCGCAGATTTGTTTATTACGATCGCATAATTATTTTGTAGAATTATTCGTGCGTTGTCGCATGTTTAATATGTCGCAGGTTTGTTTATTGTTAACGCAGAACTGCTTCGCAGATATATTTTTACGTTATCGTTGTTTAATTTATAGCAGTTTTGTTTGTTGAAATCGCAGAACAGTTTCGCAGAATTATTAATGCGTTGTCGCATGTTTTTATCCCGACAGATTGTTAGTAGTTACAAAAGAATTGTTTCGCAGAATTATGTTTACGTGGTCGCAGATTTATTTGTATGTGTTCGCTGTTTATCGTCTCGCAGCTTTGTGTCGCAAAATTATTCTTGTATTGTCGCATAAATAATCTTAGACGAACACTAGACGTACGATTTAGGGTTGTTATCTATTGTCCCCATACAATTCGTGTACCGAGTTCATATATATTGGTCCACCGTCGCTTATACATCATTCATCCGTGTATCTGCAATGATGGAGCATATTATATTAGGTTCACCCTTTCTAAAACTCCATTTCTCTCTAGGAAGAATGATCGGAATGAAATAAGTACCGAATGTTGAAAAATTTTCACCCCTGAACAATGGACACAGATTACATTACTGAATTATATACAGTAATTAATCAAGTGATACATACTTAGTCGTATCCATCCAGTTTTCAAAGCGTTCCCATTTTTCTGCATTTACTGGAGCCATCAGATCATAAGCGTTCTCCGAATTGACTACACCTGGGATGATGCGTTTGACTGTGGAATTAGGAAGGTATGGCGATTGTTGACAATCTGCCAATTTGGGAATTCGCATTCCCTTTCGATTAACAACATCCACGATGGACAACGCAATGTCCAACTATTATCCAGGACTTGGCGCCATCTGCATATCTTCTTCATTCCGCTGTGACGTAATGTCAACGATATCATCGTTTTCTGCGTTACGATGTGGATTTTTTTTTGAATTCTTCACCACCTTCGTCACTTGAAGCCCATCAGATGCAACTTCACCCTTCTCTACCAGCCATGACTGCGTAAGCATGTTAAACATCAAGTAAGCATGTCGTATCAGAATGAAAAAACAGACTTTTTATAGTATTACTTACTGGATCATCGGAAGTGTCAACTAGATTTGGTATATTTATAGTGTTTGCTTTACCGTGACCCACTGTAATACCACCTGTCGGTGTGTTACTGCCGGCATCATCTTGTTTCTCTTGCTTGCCTTCAGAATTGCTGACATTGGCATCATCATTTCTCGGACGACTTTGCTTTATTTCATGGGCAATGTTTGTTATTTCACTCCTCACAGTTGAGGCTAATGCCTCAAAGTCTTCTAATCTTTTGGATATTGTGTCCTCCAAGTTGTCAAACTTGGAGGCTAAACCTTCCACCATCGTAATAATTGAGTGAAGCAAACCTTTGATGCCCTCCTCATTATCAGCTTCTTCTACAACTTCAACCGACTGTAACTCAGACTTGAGCTTCTTTTCCTTCTTTTGCTTGTTAGGGTGATCAGGCAAACGTGATTTACGTTTTAAGGATTTTTTTTCCCACCAGTCCAAGTAACTTTAACCAACTGATCAGATATGATATCCGAAAGCAGATTGTCAAGCTTCCTATCCAAGCTTTGTTGGTTATTGTTTCATGTAGGGTACCTATCTTCATATGTAACGGGAAACATATGCCTCACCCAAACCTATAAATCAATCATGAAAACCCTTTCACTATCTACACGATAACATGTAAACCATACACAAAAAATGTCAAAGTTGAGATTCTAACAATACTGTTAAATAATATACCTCTTGATGTTTAGATTTCTCATCAACAATGAGTTCTTCAAAACTAAAACGTTGGCGACTACCGCGCCAGTTAAGGAGTGGTGGCACATCAACCAAATCCCTCCTCATCCCATAAATCTCTCCAACCGCAGGAACAGACTCAAAAATTCATATTAGAAGAACAAGAACGTAACCAGACAGTGTGTAGCTGTTTCCTTTCATGGAAACAATTTTGATAGAGTCTATCAAACTGCAAAATCCAGTTATACCCCATGGGTATTTTTCAAAATGGTCAGCAACAAGCGCTCGTTTGGCGCTTTCCAACGGTATCCGGGAACCATGATGTATGCCATAAATCCCCACATGCAAGATGCATAACCTGCCTAATATCATCCTCCTCTCCAAACTCCAGTCTTCACACCGTGGCAAAACTTTAACCATCTATTCCCATGAAGGTCCACATCCTGGAGCGACATTCGTTTCTCTCCACATCACTTAATATTCTGAAGTGTTATACCGGTTCTTCCTCTGGATATAGGTCACAGTTAAGACCATTAATTTCTTTATACTCGTTTAGCGAGAATCGCATTGGCTGATCATTAATCAATGACCAAAACTCATGGTCATCGATGATTGACAACTGATGGGTTATGAAGTGATGAACGATACTCGCAGAATATACATACTTATCGGTGATATCTATGTCCACCAGTTTCAGAATAACTCCAACAGATGAGTTTTTCAGCGCCTCCCACTCATCTACACTAATATATTTTTTTAGGGTCTTGAATTTCCCAAATGTGCAGTAATGATTCATGCTCTTCAGTTCAAAAGGAGAGCTTCCATAATCGTAAATTCTGGCTGGGTAGCGTGAATCGGCCATATTCTGCAAATCACATAAGAACGAGGTAACTAAAAAAATCAAAATAATTATGCGGTTACTACGAATAGTTCTGCAACAACCTTAAACAATTCCACAATACCTACAGTTTATTACTGCTACATCCAGACATAAATAGTTCTTCTCCACTTATTCTTACATGTAAGGGAGAAGACGAAAAGATTTCGGTTAAGATGACGAAGCCTGAAAATACCAAATTCAGGGAACACGAAAACAAAGAGAAGCACACGAAGATAACCGTTGAGAAGACAAAGACGAACAATTTTCTTTTAGGGTTTGCTTTTTTAATTGTGTATTTGTAGAGGGATTGTAGAAAGTTGAACAGTTACGACTCCAATTTGGTAACCGTTGAGAAGTTATTTACTCAAATGGCAAACTAGTAAATAAAATGAACTATGCAAGTTTTTATGTATTTACCCCACCAGTGTTTCGAACGAAAATATGAGTGGGTTAGTATAGTCATAAAGTATAAGATATGGGTCATTCTAGGCAAATTCCAGATAAAAATGAGAAAAAAATAATAAAAAGTCAAAGACTAAAAATAACAAGGGAAAAATATGAAAAAGAAGGAGGGCAGTAGGAAAAATAAAAAGACAAGATAAAGAGAAACTAAAAAAATAAAAATGTTAGAGAAGATATAGATGACGAAAAAAAATTAGGAAGAAAAAAAATGGAAGATGAAGAAAAATACAAAGAGGGTGAAGAAGAAAGAGGATAAATTAAAAAAATTGAAGAATAAGAAGAAAAAGTGGTAGAAGAAGATGTATAAAACAAAGCCGTTGAGAGTGATAAAGAAGAAGAAACATTAGAAAAAGAAAAAAAAAAGATGAAAAAGATAATAGAAGACAAAGAAGATGGTCAAATGAGGTTGTGGAAACCGTGATATGCTTCTAAGTCAAATGATTAAATCAGGCCCCCAAAAAAATTATGTGATGATTGTAAAAACAATTTGACATGAATTTGTGTAAAAGATAATTGTTAAACATTTTATTTTTAGAAATAGTGTATATAAACTTTTTTAGTTTTATAATATGTGATTATTTGATATGTTTTTGTTTGGTTATTTTGAGGATCTATTTGTTGATATTGATTTTTTTTTGTCAATATAGTTTAATGGTTTTAATATCCCTTTTAATATTATGAGGTGCTAGGTTCGAACTTCAAACATGTGTCATAAATTACAGGAGTGACCATTTTGCCACATGATTCTGATAATTTGCTGACATTGATTTTTTGAGACTTTTTGGATTAGATTTTGAGGAAAGGATGAAGATCATCCACTAGGTATAATGAGGAGTCAGGTTCAAAACAGAGGACAAAAAAACCTCATTGGTCTTTCACCAGCCTTCTCCTGAAAAAATACTCGAAAAGAATATCTTTAAAAATGGTCGAGATGGAAAAAAGTAGGTTTTTCATCTAGAGATCATTCAACTCTTAAATCAGTACATCGCACAATCGAATATATGTTTATCGGATGGTGACCAGGAGGATTAGTTTGGTCATCTCCTCAGGTGGTTGAGATAATTTTTTAGTGTGAATGTCTAATTTTTTAGAGAGTTTTCAAAGTTGGGTTGAAACTTCTTTATTTTGCTTATGAGTAAAGTATATATATGAAGATACCTCACACATCTACTTGGAGAAGAGTTTCAGTATATCAGATGCCCCGCCGAGCTCTGATGTCAATTGCATAACTGCAGGATGACATGGGAGTGCCATGTTTCCACCACAAATGACCACACTAAAAAATTAGACACTCACACTAAAAAATTATCTCAACCACCCGAGGAGATGACCAAACTAAACCTCCTTGTCACCATCCGATAAACATATCTTCGATTGTGATAGGGGTGACATCGCATAAATGCAGGTATGACAGGGGTGACCATCGTTTTGCCACATGATTCTGACAATTTGCTGACATTGATTTTTTGAGATTTTTTGGTTTAGATTTTGAGGGAAGGATGGAGATCATTCCCTAGGTATGAAGAGTCAGGTTCAAAACAGAGGACAAAAAACCTCTTTGGTCTTTCACCAGTCTTCTCCTAAAAAGATACAAAGAAAGAACATCTTTAAAAAAGGTCGGTATGGGAAAAAGTGGCTTTTTCATCTAGAGATCCTTCAACCCCTAAATCAGTACATCCCACAATCAAAGATATGTTTATCGGATGGTGACGAGGAAGTTTAGTTTTTAGTGTGAGTGTCTAATTTTTTAGAGAGAGTTTTCAGAATTGGATTGAAACTTCTTTATTTTGCTCAAGAGTAAAGTATATATATGAATATACATCACACATCTACTTGGATAAGAGTTTAGGTATATCAGATGCCCCACCGAGCTCTGATGTCAATTGCATAACTGCAGGATGACATGAAAGTGTTATGTTTCCACCAAAAATGACCACTTTAAAAATAAATCCAACAATTACTACTTTTAATAGCTATATTATTTTATTATACATAAATATTTATTAATTATTAAATGCATATAAAACTGTTATTGATTAAATATATTATCATTTTTAACTGTACAATTAAAAGGTAATATAAAAATCCACCACTAGTTTAGTTAATTATTTTGTTTTGTGTAGATTTAGTTTGAT
Source organism: Streptanthus diversifolius (assembly GCA_039880935.1). NCBI lineage: Eukaryota > Viridiplantae > Streptophyta > Magnoliopsida > Brassicales > Brassicaceae > Streptanthus > Streptanthus diversifolius. The sequence goes on along the minus strand of JAXGFM010000012.1, from coordinate 9,330,494 downwards.
TGGAAAAGATATAATACGATAGTGGTTATTCTCTATATTATTTTAAAATATTTGGAAAAAACATAATTTTACTGTGATTTACAAGAATATCATGCTCATGTAGACACATATAAAAATAGTTATATTTTACCAAAATAATTACAATAGATGATATTCTCATATTATTTATAGTGTTCTTTTTATAACTAAATTATAAAGGAATCTATTTAAAATACACATTTAATTTTTATATCATTTATTATATATCTATTTTCTTATTAAATTATTATAATTTAATCTTTTATAGAAATTAATTTATTAACCACAAAACATATGGTGAAAATCATGTGGTATAAAGATATTTATTTTTGAAATTCATCACACATATTTGAAGTTTGAATTCAGCTACCCACAATATTAAATGAGATATTAAAACCATTAGACTAAGTTAAAAAATACATAAAACATATGTATAATATCACTTAAATTATTTACTTATTTTATTATAAAAATTATTGTTCTAATCTTTGTTATATAATTACATATTTCTATTAGTTATTCTATATTTTTTATATACCTTTTAAAATATTATTTGAATTTAACCATTTTAAGAATTTTTTTATCACTATTAAAAATATATATAATACCACTATTCATTCACAAAAGGCAAATATTTATTTTTGAATTATATAATATTACCATTCATCCAATCTTCATTAAATCGAATTTAGATAAAATTATTTAGAAATGGAAGTACAAAATTATTAAATAATCTATTTTATATTATATTCTATTACTTTTTCATAAACACACTATATTTAAAAAATACTTAGAAAGAATTGTGTTTAAATATTTTACAGGTTGCATCGACAGATTACGGATTACAGGTTGTACCGAACAGATAAACGAACTATAGGTTTATATAGTCTTCAGAAAAAGGAGGGTGATTTGAAATTAACAAAATTAATTAGGGGTATAATCAGGAAAAAATGGTTGGCCACTGGGTTAACAACTTTACATAATTATTACTTCAATTAGAAAACAAAAAAGAGATCCATTAACAAAACAACTGTTATCGTTCCCTTTAGGTTTCCTTGGAAAATAAAACCAAAACCAAAACCATATCTCGCGGGACTGAGCGGCCGGAGACGGAGCAGGGGACGACGATTAGATCGCCTGATTAGGGTTTTTTTTTCTTACTTCTTGTTCTTGTTCTTGGCCGCATCTACGAATTCGCCAGAGCTGGCTTTTATAAGGATATGAAATTTGGCTTTCAAGATGACTCAACCTACCTGCTCGTCGCAAGATCAATCTTCTTCTCGATCTTTGATCCCGCCGCGGAAATCGGTGGCGAATTTCCACCGCCGCAGGTTTAAAATCTTCTTTTTCTTTCCATTATCGATGCTTTTTTTTTTTTTTTGCTTTCTTGCCTCTCAATTATGGAACGTTCTTGTTTCTGTGTTGAGGATTTAGCGTTAGATCAACGTAACCTGTTTTTACAAAGATCACTGAGAAATTATGGGTGCTCATTTCCAAGAAACACTGATCTTACTTTCTTATTTTTGATTACCGATCTGGAGGTGAGTCTGGAATTCTTGTATGCTCAAGGATAATGGCATTTGAGTGAATTTTGGCTAGCTTCAGTGATTGGAACAACGTCATATGTGGGAGCTGGATCTTGAGTTTCTATTTTGGTTTTTTATTGTTTTAGGGGGAGGAGTATTTTTAGCATGCTAGTCCAGAGGGAAATGTCACCAAAAGCCAAGTTTGTGCCGAGGAAACGGTGGGGTAAAAGTAGATGGTATACTGATTCCTCATGCGGAGCCAATAGAGAACCTATGAACGCGACAGAACATAGTCTTATTTCATGGTACCTTTTGTTCCTTCATGTTTTCTTTTGTCTTTTTTTTTTTTTTTTTTTGCCAAAATCGAAGGACCTTGTCTCCCATTGTAATTGATTTTTATTTCATGAAGGGTTGAGGCAGAGTCATTGCAGCATTTATCTGCTAAATATTGCCCTCTTGGACCTCCTCCAAAGTCAACTATTGCAGCGGCTTTTAGTTATGATGGAAGAACTCTTGCTTCTACACAGTGAGTATCGTGGTTCCATATCTTTTTATTTATTTGGAGTTTGGCTTTTGAATTGACGCAGTTTCTGTTTCTTGTAGTGGTGATCATACTGTAAAGATTATCGATTGCGAAACTGGAAACTGCTTAAAAGTTTTGAGCGGCCATCGGAGGACGCCTTGGGTGGTGAGTCAGAGAATGCTTGCCCTTTATTTATAGTTTTGTCATTTACTCTATAGGTTGGTCGAGGGTGTTAAGTTATGCTTTTGTGTAGGTTTTGCGTTGTAAATTGCATCAAATTCAAATGTGTTTCTGTTATTGTAGATCAGGTATCGTAGTCTACTGCCCTTTTATCTAATGTTATCTGAGTTTCTACAGGTCAGATTCCACCCGCATCGTTCAGAAATAGTTGCTAGTGGAAGTTTAGACCATGATGTCCGCATCTGGAATACCACAAATTCACAGTGTATTAAATCCGAAGAATTCTGTAAGTCCGAGGAATCAGAAGATTGTGTTTCTTTTTCGTAGTTCTGCCTATCATCTTACCATTTTTAATTCCTTTTTGTTATCTTACCAGACCGGCCAATTGCTTCAATGGCTTTCCACGCTGAGGGTGAACTACTTGCTGTAGCTTCTGGTCACAAGGTATAATTTTTTTTTTGCCTCTCAAGTCTCCTAAAAAATGCTAGCCAGTTGCTGGTGGCACCTTCTTTTCAGAAATATCTCAGAAAGTTTCATTTGATTATATTTTGCAGCTGCACATGTGGCACTACAATAAGATAGGAGATGAATCAACACCAATCGTTGTATTGAAGACTAGGCGCTCTCTGAGAGCTGTACACTTTCACCCTCATGGGGCTCCGTTCCTCTTGACCGCAGAGGTGACTGAGCTACCTAATTAGGTTTTATTTAAATTGCCATTCTGTCTTACATTTTCTAACCTTAAGTGGCAGGTGAGTGACATTGATTCATTAGATTCCTCAATGTCTAGAGCAACATCTAGGGATTACTTGAGGTATCCGCCCCCTTCTATCGTTTTCAACAGCCCGGAAAACAGTCGAATCAGTTTGCCAGAGGAACTTCCCCTTGTGCCAGTTCCACACACGTCCTTGCCTACTACATCTTCTGCAGGTGATACAAGAATTATTCAATCTTCTACTGCTGGTAATACTGGTCGAGGTAGTTCACAATCAAGGTTTCAGAATATGATGAGGTCTTTAGAAAACGGGAACAGAAGATTGTTTACTCCTCTTGCTCCTCCTCTTCCCTTGGCTACATCAAGCGGTCCTTCTGGTTCTTCTGCAGTTGAGGGCATGAATGTAAATGAAGCTCAACCTGTTGGAAGAAACGAGATCCCTAGCCAACCTTCAAATCGATCAGATCTCCCTGAGCTTGGACAGATTCGGCAATTATTTCACTTAAGGGACCGAGTTTCGTGGGAGTTACCTTTTCTACAAGGATGGTTGATGGCTCAAGGTCATGGTGTTGCTAATTCAGTAGTTCCTCCTAGTGGCAGTATCTCAGCTCCTAACACAGGTTCCTCGACATCTCGTTTATCCACAGCTAGTCTGGAGGCTGCAGTAGCGTTATTAGAAATCCCAAGCTCTGTTAACTTACATGGGGTTCCTGGAAGAGGGGAATCCCAGGAACAACAAACTCAACAACCCCAGTTCTTGGAATCTGAACCAGCACAAGGTGTGCCTTCTCGTAACACTCAACATGGAACTGAAGCACAACCTGTGGTGAACAGGGTCCAGTCTGAGCTTGCTACCTCAATTGCTGCTTCTGCAGCAGCAGCAGCTGCTACAGAGTTACCTTGTACTGTCAAACTCAGAGTGTGGTCGCATGACATCAAATACCCAGATGCTCAGATGAAATCAGACAGATGTCTATTAACAATACCGCATGTCGTCCTTTGCAGGCAAACTTACTTCTTTTTCTTTAAATTAGGAGATAAGTTGTTGCTTAAGGTCCTTGATATCATTATGTTAACACTTGAATGCTTTTATTTAAATTTGTTTATCTTTTGCAGTGAAATGGGAGCTCATTTTTCGCCATGCGGGAGATATTTAGCAGCCTGTGTTGCATGTGTTTGTCCTCATGCTGAGATAGATCCTGGACTTCAGACACTATCCCAACAAGATTCAGGGCTTGTAACTTCCCCAACTCGACACCCTGTCACAGCACACCAAGTCATTTACGAGCTTCGTGTGTATTCTCTCCAAAAGGAAAGGTAATTGCCACTTACCGATATCTCATTGTGTTAATTCTACCTTCTTAAAAACACACATCCCACATGTAATAGAGTCAGTAAAGTATGTGGTTTTTTTCGATGTTTACAGTTTTGGTTTAGTACTTGTGTCACGGGCGATTAGAGCTGCGCATTGCTTGACCTCTATCCAGGTTTGTCTACTTTTCTAAATAATCAGAGCTTCAGATGAAAGCTGTTTTGGATTTGTATTTATCGTTCTAGTTGGTTTGGATTTGTATTTATCGTTCTAGTTGGTTTGGATTATATACAATTGCTTTGCTTCATATCTCACAAGATGTGGGAAATCTCCAGTTTGGTCGTGGTTTGAAGTCATCTCGATTCATATGTGATATAAAGTAACTTGTTAGTAATAGTAAGTTGAAAATAATATAAAAATTGCATCGTTGTAGATCGTTGAATTACTTTAAAAAGTATGAATTTAGAGGAATTTCTGTATGCAGTTCTCTCCCACCTCGGAACATATACTGCTTGCATATGGACGGCGTCATGGTTCTCTTTTGAGGAGCATCGTTAGTGATGGTGAAGCAACTTCACATTTTTTCACAGTCTTGGAGGTAAATGTCCTCATGCTACATCTGTGTCATTGATTGTATAAATACTTGGGGATATAACATGATTTTTTTTGTGTGGGTGTGGGGATCAGATTTACAGAGTTTCAGATATGGAGCTTGTGAGAGTACTCCCAAGTACAGAGGATGAAGTGAATGTTGCTTGTTTTCATCCTTCTCCTGGAGGTGGTCTTGTTTATGGGACCAAGGTAAAAAAAAAGGCATCCAAAAACTGAATCAAAGGATCATTATCGACCATGAATATGAAATCTGATAGTAATGATTTTTTGCTTTAGGAGGGGAAGCTGAGGATTTTCCAGTACGATACAGCTGCGACCTCCAACTTCACTGGACCAAACACATATCCTGAGGATAACTTGTCCGAGGTAGCCTAGAATTATAGAATAATCAAGGTTGGATCTTCTTGAAGCAAAAACCAAATCAAACAAAAAACAGGCCTACAGGTCCAAACATATGAACTAGAGTGCCCGCAAGCAAGAAGCCATTTTTTTGCACTCTTCTTCACACACTCTTCTTTAGGTAAAAAGACTGCAGAAAAGAAATGTAAAAAAAAAAAGCGTTGGATTTTTTTTTTTTTTTTTTTTTTATGGTTGTGAGTTGTAACAAAGTACCCACCCTTACCTCTACATATCAACAGAGGAGTCTTCTTCTCAAGTAATGGTATGATGCTGAAGCGTTTTAGTCGTGTTTCTCTTCACTCTTCATTTGCCGCATTTTAACAATATAATAAAAAAGTACTTTATATATATTTTCAATCGCTGTATGGAATCTACCATCGCTGAAAATGCATATCAACACTTACCCACCAGATTAGTTAGTTTGTTTTTTTTTTGTTGACAAAAAAATAATAATAATAATAGTACATGCAGATGAAGGGAAAGAAAATACAAAAAAAAAATTAGAAACGTACACACCCCACATTTATACTTCCCTAAATCACTCTATACGCCAAACACAAATTTCTCTAGTTAGCTCTGGTTTAGGGGTTAAGCAGTGAAATAAACATTTTTGTACTGTTGAAAAAGTGCCGAACAAGCTAAACCTAAAAGTTCCTTTTGTGTTGTTGAAAATAGTTAGGTCATAAGTTGGCTTAGGTCGTGCCACAGAGAGAGAGAGAGAGAGAGCTAGCGATGTCTTCGTCTTCTTCGTCCCAGAGGTCTGCCTTTGACGTTCTCATGTCCAATGCTCACGCAGTCGCCAACAAGAAAAGGAAAATCGAGGAAGCCGTAGAAGCTGAATTGGACAAAACCCTTGTTCCTTCTCTTTTTACTGATTAGAGAAAATTCGGATTGCTGAAGAAGAAGCCAAGTGATTTCGCTCCGGAACAAGTGTCTTGTTGGGACAAAGGGGAGTGAGTTACGTTTATGTTTCTGTCACTGGCTTGTCATCTGATCTCAACCGAAAGTGGTCGGATTGTCATCACTGATGTTCTCCGTAACATGTTTAGAACCGTTATCGCCACTACTCCGGAAGATTTTCTCCCTACGGTTTATCTTGCCGCGAATGAGATCGCACCTGCTCATGAAGGCGTTAAATTGAGTATTAGTGGAGACTCCATTATCAAAGCAATCTCCGAAGCTTTTGGTAGAACCGAGTCGCAGCTTAACCTGCAGAACACGGAACTAGGAGACTTAGGGCTTGTAGCGAAAGGTAGCCGTTCGTCTCAGACAATGATGTTTGAGCCCAAACCGTTAACTGTTGTTAAAGTTGTCGATACACTTCGACAAATTGCAAAGGAATCTGGAAACGGTAGCAATAAAAAGAAGAAGGATCTAATCAAGACACTTCTTGTGGCATCAACATATTGTGAACCTCTTTACTTAACTCGTTTATTTGAGGAAAAGTTGCGGTTAGGTGTTCTCACGTCAGACTGTTTTAGCTGCATTGGGACAAGCGGCTGTATATAATCAAGAACACTCTAAGCTACCTGTAAATACCAAGAATCCTTTAGATGAGGCTGCCAAGACTGTTAAAGAAGTATTCTCTGTCGTTCCTGTCTATGACATTATCGTTGATGCTCTTCTAACTAGTGGTGTGTGGAATCTTCCTAAAACATGGAACTTCTTCCACTCCAGGTAACTCAAAAGAGATTACTTAGGCTCTGGTTGCTATTTTCAATTCTCTCTATTCTACTTTTCTTCTTGTTAGCTAATGAACTATCAAATTATAACCGTAGCTACTTTGTCTGTGAAGGTTTATTTTTATATTTATTGGTTTTTTTTCTGCAGATTTTGAGCACTCGAGCCCATAAAAATGTGAATATTAGTGATATCAAGGTTGGGGTATGCATCTTTGCTTTTGACATGTTATATCTAAATGGTCAACTACTTATCCAGGAGAATCTGAATACTCGTCGAGAGGTGAGAGCCATGTCAGTTAAATCATATTAAAGGTTTTTCTGTTTCTTTGATATCATTGAAGCAGTTTATTGTGTAATCATTTGTTTGCTGCACCATTGCTTCTACCAGAAGCTATACGATTCATTTGAGGAAGATCCTGTGGGAAACGCACAGGTGAAAAAGAAACCATTCGAAATGTGTAGATGATTACATTTTCACCCTTGATGTTGTTAACGAAAACTATATGTTTTCCTTGTAGATTTCTTTGGTGCATTTTTACTAACGTGTTACGATGATGATAATGAAGAATTCCAGAGCATTTGTAACATTGGTCAGTCTTATGCACTGAGGACTATGTTTGCCTTGTACCAATATCTATCTTATGGGTCTCAAGTGTACGTTGATGCAAAGCTAAACAATATGTTTTTGCTTGAAGGTGTGGGAAGTAAAAGCAGCGGACTTGATAATCAGCCCTGTGCACCGTGCAGCTATCGGAATTGTGGACCCTGATAAGGTTTCAACATTATGTGACTTGTTTTTTCTTCTTTGGTTTGATTCAAGCCAATGGTGAAGATGATTGAACAACTCTAACGTGGTGTCAGAGCATATTTTCCTCGGATGTTCTAACACTGCTCCTATATAATAGCTAATGAGAGATTCTGGACAAAAGCTCTCATCTTCATACCTCTACAGATTCAGAAAGGAGTCTTCTTCTTAAGTAACCTTTTTATAATGCTATAGACTTAAACCGATAGAAAATTTTATCTGAACCAATATTTTAATAATTCACGTGTTAAAGCATATGTATGAGAGTTTTGCGAAGATATATATGATAGACATGAGCCGCAACACGACATATCGAAAGTTCAATTATTTTTTATTTGTATTTACTTGATTAGTCACCAACTTTACTTTAATTTCCAAATTGGTCGACCTTTTTCGTTTATTGTAATGTCACTATAGTTGGACCAAAGCTTGTCTCGGGCCTACTACTTTCAAATCGGACTTTTCTCACTCACTCGATTGCTTGTTGGGCCATGAGATGAAAAAGAAGAAACGACACCACAACACAACACCAAAGTGTCTGCCACTTTTTCTCACGCCACTCCTCTCTCAGTTTATCTTTTTGCTTCAATGGCGACTCAAGGTCAAGTTATCACATGCAAAGGTATGCTTTTTATAATTCGAAAACTATTCTGAAATCTTATCTACGGTTGTCGAGACTCTCTGATTTCGTATCGATTTTCCATTAGCTGCGGTGGCTTACGAGCCGAACAAACCTCTGGTCATTGAAGATGTACAAGTGGCTCCCCCTCAGGCCGGTGAAGTTCGGATCAAGATCCTCTACACCGCTCTCTGTCACACCGACGCTTACACTTGGAGCGGCAAGGTTTTATTACTCCCTTTAAACACATCTCTCCATTTTCCATAGATCTGCTATTGATTAGAACGTCCAAAGCTTTAATTTTTCTCTTGTCGATGCAGGATCCTGAAGGTCTTTTTCCGTGTATACTCGGTCATGAAGCTGCTGGGTATGTATCTTTCATTAATCATCAAATCAAAGTATCAGGCTTTAAGATTTCTCCTCAATGGTAAAGTTCTTTTTTTTTTTCTTATGGGAATTAGGATTGTTGAGAGTGTTGGTGAAGGTGTAACAGAAGTTCAACCTGGAGACCATGTTATCCCATGTTATCAAGCTGAGTGCCGTGAATGCAAGTTCTGCAAATCTGGAAAGACTAACCTTTGTGGCAAGGTTCGATCCGCTACTGGTGTTGGGGTTATGATGAACGACCGTAAGAGCCGATTCTCGGTTAATGGAAAACCCATTTATCACTTCATGGGTACCTCCACGTTTAGTCAGTATACTGTTGTTCATGATGTCAGTGTCGCCAAAATCGATCATGAGGCTCCTTTGGATAAAGTCTGCCTTCTTGGTTGTGGTGTTCCCACTGGTATGGATTAGCACTTAATAAAAATGCAGTCTTTGTTACACTTTTTCACTGCTTTGGTTGTTTGCTATTAGGGTCTTTTTGAAGTGACGACTACCTATTATGTTTATTAATGCAACACCACTGTTAAGATTGATAGAATGATAGGAACCTAAAATATTCACTCTTTCTGAGTTTTTGGTGGTATTGAAGTTTAGGGTCCCTAACAGTAAATCGTGTGTCTTGATCCTGTTAGGCCTTGGAGCAGTTTGGAACACTGCAAAAGTAGAACCAGGGTCAAATGTTGCCATTTTTGGTCTTGGCACCGTGGGGCTTGCTGTAAGTAACATCCTTTCTAAGGCTTCTATCATTTATTTTTCTTCATGGAAGAGAATATTTTGGTTAATTTTTTAATTTGCCAATGGATAGGTTGCTGAGGGTGCGAAAACAGCTGGTGCTACGAGGATCATTGGCATTGATATCGATAGCAAGAAGTATGAAACTGGTAAAAACTTCTTATCTTTTTTTCTTTTTTGCACTAAATGGTTTAAGTGATTTTTGAAATCTTGTGAGTTTTACTCATACAATTTATACAATACATTGGGTTCCTTGGTTGGCATTTCAGCAAAGAAGTTTGGTGTTAATGAATTTGTGAACCCAAAGGACCACCAAAAGCCAATCCAGGAAGTGATTGTCGAACTCACTGATGGTGGTGTTGACTACAGCTTTGAGTGTATCGGGAATGTCTCCGTGATGAGAGCCGCATTGGAGTGCTGTCACAAGGTAAAAACAGAAACCATTGAAAATTTATACAACTTACATAAGACAAGAAGATGTGGTTAAGAGCTACAGTGGGTGTTGCAGGGATGGGGAACCTCGGTTATAGTGGGTGTTGCAGCATCAGGACAAGAGATAGCAACCCGACCGTTCCAACTCGTGACTGGGCGTGTGTGGAAAGGAACAGCTTTTGGTGGTTTCAAGAGTCGAACCCAAGTGCCTTGGCTTGTAGAAAAGTATATGAAAAAGGTTAGAAAACTTAAACTTGCGCAACGAGATTCTATGTTATCTTCTTTTCAAACACTTGACTTTTGCATGACATTCCAACAATACAGGAGATAAAAGTCGATGAGTACATAACGCACAACATGACCTTGGGAGAGATCAATAAGGCTTTTGATCTGTTGCATGAAGGTACTTGCCTTCGTTGTGTCCTCAGTACCAGCGACTGATAAACCAATGGTCTTATCTTCTCTCTCACCGTTTCATCATGTGTTTTATATCTTTTGTGTTTTGTCTTTCGTCGGTAATGACAAGTTCCTGAGCAACGAACTCGAATCGTGTGTGTAAGCGTCTGTCTTATGCTTCAATAATATTTGGTTACAGACCAAAAAACATCATTAATAATAAGCAACCATGTTTATGGAGATTACATGGATCTTGTGTTCGATGTTAAGTCATCAAAGAAAATTTTGCAATGACAACAAACAAGTATTGCCGGTCTAGGTGCCAGCGGGGATGAGGGCCTATCGACTGCTGACGTTGGCATAGTTGACGCGAGGTGAGTATCAGTCGGAGTAGCCAAAGGAGGTTTCGGATCGTGAATAACTAATGGGCCGCTTCTTCGTCGTTGTTGGGCCGAGCCGATCGTTGGGTTACAAACACAGTCCAACAATGGTGATCCTTACGTATGCACTAAATGCAATTTGATGCTCCAGAAAGATTGTATCTATCTACCGCGAGTCAATAAGTTTCAGTCGTCATGGCCATCGCATCTCACGTACTTCTTATCTTGGTTACGGAAAATGGCAATGTGGAATTTGTCGCAAAGAGATTAATTGCGCATATGGAGCCTTCTGATGCGCCAGTTGTCCTAGCTATAGCTATGCTGATCATTCAAAATATGCGACACAAAATGATGTTTGGGATGGAAAAGAACTCGAAGATGAGCACAGAAGATGAAGAAGAAGAGATCGAAGATCCATTCATAGTAATTAATGAAAATGAAATCATTCATTGCAGTCATGAGCAACATCATCCAAGACTTAATGAGAACTCTGTTGTAATAAAGAATGATGCATGTATGTGCTGCAACGCTTGCGTTCTTCTCATAACGAAGATCCATTCTGGACTGCGATTTTTTTCCTTTACCAAACATGCACAAATATTCCTCGTAAGAAACGACATTTTGTTGCATAACCACAAACTGATTCTAAGAGTTGATTACCAAACGATATGTGTTGCATAACCACAAACGACATGTGTTGCAAGTGTATTGTACTAAACATGCGATGAGTGTGGAGTCACTCTCCATACTAATTATGTACTTGGAGATTTGTTTTATATGAAGCTCCAGCTTTTGAAGTACTTCCCAACAATGGCATGTGTGAACAACGTTGCAAGTTCCTTTTCTTACTAAAGAGAACTTGATAAGTACCACAAAGCTTATTATCGCAGACGCAAGAAGGAGTTCAAAGACAGATCAGATACACCAATGATAGCAATTGAGGAGGAAATAGAGACGTCTCAGACAGCAGAGGAGAAACGTAAAAAGAAAGGAAAAGAATTGGCGGGAACGATATTGGCAGGCCCATTTGAAGAGTAAAGCAAACCTGTGGCCTGAGAAGGAGGGTTTATATCTACTATCAACTATTACCTATATAATAAGACTGGGAAGTGAGGGAGAGTTTTTATCGAGAGTTTTATGGTAATAATAGCAGACGATATGGGTCTTGCTAGATGATCGCTATGAGATCATCTTTCCTCACAAACAATCGACACATCTCATATCGAGCTTGTACAAACCTTTCTCTAGTTTAATCGCAAGTATTATTTCGTATCCTGAATCATTTTTCAGATTTTGGTTACCATAATCTAACACTGGTGCGGTGAAACGGGTTCGATCCCATCGTGATCTTTGGATTTTGGTTTGTTCTTCTAGTTTTTCGGTGTTTGGGTCGTGCTTTCCTGCTGTGTATTCGCGATCGGGACGGTGAAAGCTCGTTGCGGTTCCGTCAGGTTTGGGTTTCTCGTTTCTGGGTTTCGTGTTTAGTACGGATATTTTTATCTGTTCGCTCCTAGTTCGATCCATTTGCTTCTGATATTTGGATCTTTGTGATTGGGGTACGATCGGGTCTCGTGACGTTGCGTTTGGGTGATTTGGTGTTTCAACACTGCTTCAGTGGGTTTCCAGTTCAGGGTCACAGAGGGGAGGTTGTAGTGGGTTTCTTCTGTGGTTAGTAACTTGTGCGTCTGGTGGAGTTTGCTGTTGTTACTCTGGGCGTTTTACTTGATGTGATTGAAATTTGGGTTTGTTCTTCGGGTTATATTCTCGGCGTTATCCTCATTGATCTCTCTCGGTTCTGTGCATATTTTTCATGCCAATGACTTCTCCACGTCATCCGTCAGTCCTACACTTCCGATGGACAACTTATGAAGAGGTACCAATCCAAACAGAGGTTTCTTTTTTGAAAGGGGGATATCAGATTTTACTGCAGCAGGCAGCAGAAAACAAGCATCGCTTTGGTTCAATGGAAGAACAATTTCATGCCATGGAAGAATAATTTCGTTCTCTTACAAAATCGATAGGGAAATTGCCGGCGTCACCTCCTGCCACTAGTGATCTTCTTCAACGCAATCATGCTCCTTTTCCACATCATTACCAGGATTCCTCACCGTATTGCCACACATCACACCCTTCTTTGGAGCGTCATCATGAGGATCGTTCAGGGGACTCTCGAGCTGGTCATTTTAATTTGGATAATCGGGAGAGCATGCTGCGGAAAGTTGCAATGCCCAGTTTTGATGGATTTAACACTCACGATTGGCTTGTGGACATTGAGCATTTTTTCTCCATCGGTCGTTTTCTTGAAGAAGATAAACTTGACTTGGTGGCGTTGTGTGTTGAAGGACGCGTTAAAAAATGGTTTGCGTGGGTGTTACGCCGTGGAGGTTTCCATGACTGACGTGATTTTAAACAGCGTTTGGTCCTTCGGTTTGCAGAATCCATAGATGAAGAACCCGGCACACAATTATTTTCTCTTAAGCAAACGGGTTCCATTGCTGATTATGTTTCGGAGTTTGAAGATTTGTCCGCTCAAGTTGCGGGTCTTGAGGATTCGCATTTGGAGAAGGTTTTTTATAATGGGTTAAATCAAGAAATGAAAGAAGTAATCAAGATGAAAGATCCACGGGGGTTGTCCGAGTACATTGCTGCGGTATTACGGATGGAATCCAGTGCGTTTTGTAAGGTGGTGAGCGACGTTCATCCCTCTCTGGCGAAGAAAGAGCATCATTACACGGCTGTCAAACCTACCTTTGCTCCGTCCCCGTTTCGACTTCCAGAAAAGCAACGATCAGTTCCGTCTGGGATGAAAGATACTTTTCGCCATTTCCAACGACCTCGCCAACAATACACCGATGCGGAGCTCGACAGAATGCGGAAAGAGCGCCTTTGTTTTAAATGCAAAGCCCCGTGGTCTCGGTCTCATGAGTGCCCCAATAAGGAATTCAGAGTTTTGACAGTCATCAACGGTTTAGAGATGGAAGTTTTTGAACCTTGGGCTGAGTGTGATGAGGAGATTTCTGACACACTAACGCAAGATCTCATGACACTATCTCTGAATTCGTTTTTGGGAATTGATTCACCCCGAACTACCAAATTGCGTGGGCGGATCAAGAACAAGGAGGTGATAGTCATGCTTGATAGTGGAGCATCTCACAACTTCATTTCTCCGACAGTTGTGAGCAAGCTACGGTTAAAACTTTCGGATGAAAGTAGCTTGGATGTGAAGTTGGGTAATGGTGTAACGGTGCAGGCACAGGGAGTATGTCGTGCTGTTACATTTCATTTACACCTCACTGACCTCACATCAGACTTCATCTCTTTAGAACTGGGAAGTGTCGATGTTATACTCGGGGTACAATGGCTTGAAACGCTAGGATGTTGTGAAGTTGATTGGAAACGGCAAGAGTTTTCTTTCTCCTATCGTGGTAACCGTGTGACTTTGTTAGGCGACCCATCACTACATAGTCCACGACTTACTCTCAAGCCTATGTCTCCAGTCTTCGGTGATAGCCATCATGGACGGGAAGCGTTTTTGACTACTACCGTTGCAACATCGACCACACCAGATTATACTCCTGCCCTTCTTGAGTTATTAGCTCAATATGAGGATGTGTTCGCATTGCCGTCTTCTTTACCACCGATTCGTGGCTTTGAACATGCGATTACCTTGTTACCGGGTGTGTCTGCGGTCTCGGTTCACCCATACCGTTATCCCCATGCTCGAAAAGTGATTATGGAGCAAATGGTGACTGACATGTTACAGGCTGGTATTATACGACCTAGTGTCAGTCCATTCTCCAGCCCGGTTTTATTGGTTACCAAGAAAGATGGTGGCTTCAGGTTCTGTGTTGACTACAGAGCATTGAATCGCGCCACAGTTCCGGACAAATTCCCAATACCAGTCATCGATCAACACTTAGATGAAATACATGGTGCAGCGGTGTTTTCAAAGTTGGATTTGCGCTCCGGGTACCATCAGATTCGTATGGTCGAAGAAGATATTCCCAAGACTGCTTTCCGCACCATTGAAGGGCACTATGAATTCTTGGTAATGCCTTTTGGCCTTACTAACGCTCCAGCTACATTTCAGGCCCTGATGAATCAAATTTTTAAACCATTCTTCCGCGACTTTGTTTTGGTCTTCTTTAATGACATTCTTGTTTATAGCAAGAACATGTCGGACCATTTTGACCACTTCCATGCGGTTCTCTCGACTCTACGACTCCAGCGATTGTTTGCCAATAAGAAGAAATGTTCGTTTGGAGTATCACAGGTGGAGTATCTTGGTCACATTATTTCGGTGGACGGGGTTGCCACTGATGTTATCAAAACATCTGCGATGAATGCATGGTCCACTCCTCATACGGTTAAGCAACTGCGTGGATTTTTGGGTCTGACGGGGTACTATCGGCATTTTATCAAGGATTATGGCGTTTTGGCACGTCCTCTTACAGCACTTCTCAAAAAAGACCAGTTTTCTTGGTCTCCGGAGGCTTAATTTGCCTTCGACTCACTCAAACAAAATATGACCGAGGCACCAGTATTGGCACTGTCGGATTTCAGGAAAGTGTTTGTGGTTGAATCTGATGCTTTCGGCGTGGGTTTGGGTGTTGTGTTGATGCAAGATTCTAAACCAATTGCTTTCTTCAGCCATGCCTTGACACCACGAGAGCAACTTAAACCGGCGTATGAAAGGGAATTAATGGCAGTGGTGATGGAAGCATTATCTGTTGGGCAGAAATTTTCATGTTCATACCAACCATAGGAGCATCAAATACTTGTTGGAACAAAAAGAAGTTAATATGGAATACCAGCGGTGGCTTACTCGGTTGTTGGGGTTTGACTTCGAAATTTTCTTCAAGCTAAGTTGTGAGAACAAGGCTGCGGATGGTTTGTCTAGGAGTATGTCTTTGGCAACAGTGTTGTTCACACTTACAGTCCCTTCTGTGTTGCAGTGGCATGATCTTTTTTTGGAGATTGCCGGCGATCCAGACATTCGCCTACAGATCGTTCAGCTTCAGTCTTCACCGACACCTAATGGGAAATACACAGTGGTAGATGGGAAACTGTGATTTGGGAATCGGTTGGTTATTCCACGAGATTCCAAGTTCATTCCACTCATCTTGCGTGAATCGCATGACAGCCCGACTGGCGGACACTCTGGTGTTCTCAAAACACTTAAACGGGTTCAACGCTCTTTTTATTGGGCAGGAATGCATAAGAGTGTTCAGGCTTATGTTTCTGAATGTGTGGTTTGTCAAACTCATAAGTATTCAACACTTTCCCCAGCAGGTTTATTACAACCGTTGCCGATTCCTGATCGGGTGTGGGATGATATTAGTCTGGATTTCATCGAAGGTTTGCCTTCTTCGGCTGGTTTTAATGTGATTTTGGTGGTCATAGACCGTTTGAGCAAGTTTGCACACTTCATCGGTTTCAAACATCCATTTACTTCAACGGATGTAGCTAAGAAATTCATCTCTGAGGTGGTCCGGTTACATTGTTTTCTGCGCAGTGTGGTATCCGATCGAGACAGAGTATTCCTCAGTTCATTTTGGAAGGAGTCATTCCGTTTAGCTGGCACTCAATTGAAGTATAGCACAGCCTTCCACCCTCAGACCGATGGTCAAACGGAGGTTGTCAATCGCTGCCTTGAAACTTACTTACGTTGCTTCGCGTCTCAACATCCGCGGACTTGGTTTAATTATCTAT
The DNA here is from genome assembly GCA_039880935.1 of Streptanthus diversifolius. Lineage (NCBI taxonomy): Eukaryota > Viridiplantae > Streptophyta > Magnoliopsida > Brassicales > Brassicaceae > Streptanthus > Streptanthus diversifolius. The sequence goes on along the minus strand of JAXGFM010000012.1, from coordinate 9,314,064 downwards.
GTTGGTCGGAGTTTTGGTACAACACGTCTTATCATACGTCATTGAAGACCACACCATTCTTTGTTTTCTATGGCAGGGAACCTCCTGGTCCTCTTCCTTATGAGTTGGGATCGACTTCTAACTTTGACTTGGAGGAATCATTGAAACAGCGTGATTACATGCTTGCTCAGTTAAAGTTATTTCTCCTTAAAGCTCAGCAACAGATGAAAGACCAAGCTGACAAACATCGCCGTGATGTCGAGTTTGAAGTAGGTGAGCTGGTATTTCTCAAACTTCGTCCGTACAGATAACACACTGTCGCCCGTCGTCCGTGTCCAAAGCTTGCTGCTAAGTTTTATGGGCCTTATAAGATATTAGAACGCATCGGCAAAGTTGCTTATCGCCTCCAGTTACCTCTGGAATCACGCATTCATCCGGTCTTTCACGTCTCTCAATTGAAGCAGGCTCTGGGAGCAGGAATGGTGGCGACTTTATCCCCTCCGGTTCACATGGACAACATCGATCCACCCTTGCAACCTGCGGAGGTATTGGCTACGTGTTTCTCTACTACGGGAGAGCGTGAGTTGTTGGTTCGGTGAGTTGGCAAAACTGCAGGGGATGATTTGTGGTTATCATCTGCTGCGTTTGTTCAACAATTTCCTTATTACAAGCTTGAGGGCAAGCTTGGTTTCGATGGGAAGGGTATTGATAAATACCACAAAGCTTATTATCGCAGACGCAAGAAGGAGCTCAAAGACAGATCAGATACACCGATGATAGCAATTGAGGAGGAAACAGAGACGTCTCAGACAGCAGAGGAGAAACATAAAAAGAAAGGAAAAGAATTGGCGGGAACGATATTGGCAGGCCCATTTGAAGAGTAAAGCAAACATGTGGCTTGAGAAGGAGGGTTTATATCTACTATCAACTATTACCTATATAATAAGACTGGGAAGTGAGGGAGAGTTTTTATCGAAAGTTTTATGGGAATAATAGCAGACAATATGGGTCTTGCTAGATGATCGCTATGAGATCATCTTTCCTCACAAACAATCGACACATCTCATATCGAGCTTGTACAAACTTTTCTCTAGTTTAATCGCAAGTATTATTCCGTATCCTGAATCATTTTTCAGATTTTGGTTACCATAATCTAACAGAACTAGGAAAGAATCTGTGAAATACTTTTGTTCACTATATTGTATGTCTCTACGATGACGATAACTTATAACCCAAACTTAATTTCTTTAAGTTTCTATTTAAGTTTGTGTTTTTTTCCAAAGTTACAATGTTTACGTAGCAAATCGAATATAAAAAAGGGAAAATCATATAAAAAATATTTATGTAATACACAAAAATCAAATCGTCGTGCCATTACGCATCCATCGTAATGGATCAGTAATATAATTGTTTGAAAACGTAGGACTCACGATTGGGTTTCGGTGGGTTAATAAGTGATGGGCCTAAAAAATAAAAATACTTCAGGCCCATAATATAACCCAACTGTTCACCATCTTTCGTCGCCAAACCAATTATTCTTCTCTTTGGGTCCCGTTGGTCCTTCCTCGCCAGATAATTCCACCGGAAGCTTCCTCAACACCGCATTAACCCAACACTTCAACCGCCACGGCAATCTCTCATTCATCCTCTCAATCTCCGTTCTCGATCCATAAACAATCTTCGGTCCCCACTCTCTCATATAATCAAGCCACGGCGGCTCCACAACTGCTCCTCCAAGATACTCCGCCGCAACAACCTCATACCTCTCACACGAATCCACAAACAAATCACTTCTCTCCGTGTCGTTCCTTATACCAATCCCAAGCAAATCGGAGCCTTGTAAATACATCCCAGACCTAGCAAAGCTCGCGTGGCCATGCTTGGACGAGTAAACCACAGGTTTATTGCTTCCTTCTACCAACTCCAAATCTTGAACTTGGATCCACTCTCCGCCGCTATGCTGAGAGAAGTAAACAGCGTAAAGCTCGCCGGAGAAGTTGCTTATCCGGAGAGTGAAATGTTCCCAATCACAAACGTGTTGACCGGTTTTACCCAAGGGGACATTCACTAACCCTAGCTTCAACGTCGCTGGTCCGTTAAATGGATAGAAAATCCAAAACGCAAGATCCGTGAACGTTCCTCCAAACGCTGGCTTTACGTGAACGTAAAGCTTCGCGGTTTGGAGATCTCCTCGTTTCACAGACTTACTTCTCTGTTTATCATTTCTCGGCAAATCAATCCAAAACTGTTTATCGTTGGTTCCACCAAACGGCAAGTTCGAGCCGTTTTCATCAACAGGTTCTTGCGTATCAGAGGTGCATAAAACGGCACCGTTTTTGAAGAACCATGAGACTGAAGAAGGTAAATAGACTTCATCAGGATGGAAGTAAACTCTTGGACCATAGTGTTGAATCAAAGCATGGACTTGGTCGAGATTCGGCATTGCGTGTAAACTCGAATCAAGGTTTCTCAAACAAGAAATGTTGATACTGTGATGATCTGCTTCTTCTTCTTCTTCTTCTTCTTCTTCTTCAGAGGAGGAGATCAAATTACAGAAGAATGTACCTGTAGAGACTCCTTTGCCCCACATTCCGCGATCGGAAGGTCTTGTTTTCCATATAAACAGAGGAACGTTTAAAGAATCCGATGTAGATGTAATTATGAGTTCATGTGCTTCACATTTATCGGTTAGATCAGCTCGAACACATCTAACTTGATCCAGTTCAGGTCTCGATGGACTCGTAGTAACCAAGAATCCGATCGGTTTATACCCTCGAGGAGGTTGTGGTAACCAGAAGTAACCGCAACCGCTGGTTTTTGGTGGTTCTGATAAGTCGTTTGAGCTCCATACCAATGTGTAATCAAGTGGTTTCGCAAGTGCAGGAGGCTCTTTAGTTGTCGTAGAAGACTTGACGACTTCTTTTGCTACAAGAAGGAAACCTCTCAAGAGATGAGAATCAGGCTGACAGTAATAACCTAGACAGTGGAAGTCTTCGGGTAACTTGTTTGGTTTGTAGAAGGAGACACTCTTCTTGTTGTCTCGAGGAGAGACGTATCGCCATACGAATTCAAAAGTTTTGATCTCGGCTACTTCTAATTCGCCGAGACTGATTCTACTTGAAGCAAACCCTTGACCTAATCAATTCAAAGCATTATGAAGTTAAGGAAAAAGTTTATGAACACAAGTGTTATGACAGCTTTAAGTTTTGTGGACATGTGAGTTTCTATAAAAAGTAAGACTGTCCGTTCCTAAAGACTATTCGAACAAGTTCTTCGTGGATTCGACCAAATAAAATCGGATCTAAAGCGGTAAATCCAGAAATTTGTGGATCGGAATTGGAAGAAGGTGAAACTTTAAAGATCACGAACGAGATTTGAAATATATATTTCTTCGAGTGATTAGGTAAAGTACCTGAAGGCCACTGGGGAATAGAAGCAGGGAGCGAGAAGGTTTCAGGTTCCTTCAATGGCGGAAATTCTCTGTAGTTGTTGTTCCAATGGAGACATTTGCACCCAAACATTCTTCTATTTCTCTTTTCTCCGATGCTTCGGGAAACCATAATCATCAAACCGACAATTACATATACCAAAGAAAGCTTGTAGGGTCCTTATCATCGACAAATTTTCGATTTTTTTTTTTTTTTTGGATATTTACCAATTCCTAACATAGATATTCATATCAAATCGAACCAAACTGATTTTTATAAATATCCGAATTAAGTCTTTAAATAACCCGAATAACCCCGAAAAACTGAATCAAACCTGAATGGGCAAACCTAGTTGTTACTTGATGCTCATTCTTAGAAAGGAAAATTGAATATTATTTTATTTTTCACCATTTATCTTTAAGGAATCTTCACAACTTTTTTCCTTAGGTTTACCACTGTAAGTTTTATAGCTCCACCATTAATGGCAATTATATCGTGTTCATTCCTTTGCATCACCTTCTCTAACAAGTAACACCACATGTTCTCCTTCGAACTGCACAGCTGTTTTTACAATCATTAAATCTGATTTTTCTCATGAGTAAAATCATTGTTTTGATGTTGGATTTCATCAAAGTTATATACTAGTTTAACAATGAAAGACAAAACCAGTTCCAGATTTGTTATCCTAGCAAAATAATCGTCATGAGATGAATCCAAGCGTGTGCTATCGATTCATTGCCACTTGCATCATCAGATTATGATGATTTCTAGGTTAACCAAATGCATATTAAGAATGACTACTTTCAAGTTTCAACTAAACGAAACAACACCATGGCAACTTAGCAAGTATATTTTTTATATATATATATACATGAACTCTGATGATCTCGTTTTCTATGTAAAATGTTTGTGCAAAGATCTAGCAGAATACAATTAAACTTTGATAAATGAATGTTCGATAAATGAATAGTCTCGACAAATGAATAAATTTTTATGATCTCAATTTGGGTTAATGACTTAAATGAATAATTTTGCTAAATGCATTAATGAATATTTTTTAAAAAATCTTTAAATACCCTATATAAATATAAATGAATAATCATCACAATTTATTAGATATATATATATATATATATATACATATATTTTAAAAAATTCAATCAACTATTCGTACAATAAATCATTCTCGTACAAAAACAAATCTATAGTTTTTATGTTTTTCCACAAACATACTAAATAATTTTGATAACATATTTAGTGTGACGCTATTATCATCTGATTCTGGATCATTCTCATCATGCAGTACATACTCAATAATTTTATTGTCGGTATGTAATTCTTCAACGACATCATTCTTGTAATGATATTTTAGAAATTTTCTCAAAACTAAACAACTCTTTCTTGTTTCTCTACCTCTTTCTTATGTGATATAATTAATCACTAATACTTGAGTTTATATAGGTTATACTGAATCTTAATGACTAAAAACTTATTTTTCCTAATTCTACATCAATTTAGAAAATTTTATTTTTCTAATTTACATTTTTTTTTTAACTTATAGATGTGCAAAAAACTATCTAAATAAATAAATTTTATTTATCGATAAATAAATATATTATTCATGTTGACAAAAAAAAAATATATTATTCATTGATAAATAAATAATTTCGCTAAACTAATATTTTTTCTTAATCCCAAAAATATTCATTTATAGAGATTTCACTTTATATGGTTTCAACATCGAATTAAAATTGGCTTTATCAATAGATTTGCAAAGGAAAATATCCTTTTTTTAATCGTCTACTAGTCCAAGTTTGTCATGTTTCATAATCAAATTATCGCACAAGAACAAAATTCCAAATTTGCATGATTGATGACTGTAACCCATGGGATAAGAAACATAAAAGGAGGAAAACTCGTCATTGTTTATCACTCTTGGTCGAAAAATACACCTCCAAACTGTGTTAAACTGCGGTCTCCACAAAGTTCTGAGAAAGAGTTTAATCAAACGAAAAAAGAAACAGCAACACGTTGAAGTTTCGAATTCAAGCCAATGATAAAAGAAAGGAAAAACAAAAATTGAAATGTTACATAACTAAAGCCATTCTCAGAGGAAGGGGGTAAGAGAGTCCAAGCCCTAAATCTAACAAATTAAAAAGAAAACATATATGAACCAAAATCTTTTTTTTTTTTCCTTGAACCAAAATCCAAACCCAACAAAAAAATTACAAACTACTTCTTCGGTGGATAAGGGGACAAGAACCTCCGAATCATTCATTCTTGGTTACCCTAAAACTTATAAAAGAGATTCAGCTGTTTGTCTTTGTTCCTTAGCGGCCACCACGGTAGTAACCGTTGCCTCTTGGCCTGTAGTCACCTCCTTCCTGGTTTCCTCTCCCAGACACACGGGAACCAAACCGGCCTCTTGGTGCTTCTGTTGAGTAACCGCCCCTTCCGCGTCCTCCTCGTCCTGCTCGGTCAATAGAAATAACAGTCGAAATAAGTTTACGTATGGTGAAACTTTAACTGAATGAAGAATTTACAAGCCAACAAAGATTACATGAAACTCAGAAAAAAGTGATATAATCAAGAAATTGTTGAGCACAGAGCACGGTTTGAAAATAAGACTTACTTGCCCCGCGAACACCAGCGGGATTTGGTCTTCGTTCCTCAATGTATACTTGTCTTCCACCCAAGTATAGAGGAGAAGCCTATTTATCACAAAAGAGGGAAAGCGATAAGAACAAACCGAAATTAGAACAGAAGAAGACAATTAATCTAGCGAGGAACCGCGAATTAAGCAAAAGAATCTAGACCTTAATAGCATTCTCGACGGACGTCATGTCCTCAAACTCAACAAAAGCATAGCAAACGCCAATAACATCCTGCATGTTTGGTTGGACAAGATTGTTAGCTTTGTTATTCATATCATTTAGGAAAAACAAAAACAAAGGGCAAAAATAAGAAGTGAAGATTATTAACCTTGCGGGTTCTGAGGAAAACACCATCAGGCTTGATTGTACCGAAGTTCTTAAACTCTTCCTCGATTTCTGAAGCAGATATGGTGGAAGGCAGATTCCTAACGTACACTGATTTGATCTCAACTGGAACAAGGCAAACCAATAAAATAAATGAATAGACATTTCCAAAATGACAAATAAAGTCAAGTAGCAGCACTCCTAGTCTAATTCACTTCTCTAACCATTTACATAAGAAGTTAAAAACTTTCACTGGTCCAAAGTGAAAAAAAAAAACACTTACAGTCGTCAAATCCAAAGCCATCTTCCGCCTCTGCTCCATAGTCAGTAAACGCGTTTGATTGCTGAGCAGGAGCAAGAGGCGCAGTCACCTGAGGGGAAGGAGTCCGTAGTGGTTGATCCCACTCATTAGTCTCTTGAGAGTTCTTGCTATATGATGGTTGTGTAGCAGCTACAGGCACAGCAGCTGCTTCCTTTGCAACCCGTAACTGATAAAAATAAAATGAACATCACTGATTAAAAAGCCAGTTTTCTATTCCCTAACTGAAACACAACCTAAGTGAAATAAAAATGATAAAACCGAATCACCATTATCCTCATGGTACGAGAACATTATTATCACCATTATCTTGTAAAAGAGAGTCTACAGTCTATTCTGAGTGACCCCCCTTACAGACAAATATGAACGAACACAGCAAGATATGTCCTTGCAGGTCTTTTTTTCTAAGTAGATATGCTGTTTGGTTACTATGCTAAACAAGTACCCATGAGCCATGACCATAGAGAGTGTGTACTTACAATGGAAGCATAACTCATCTTCGATTTTTCACCAATGGGTTCCTCTGGTGGTGCAGGCCGAGGTTCATGTACCACATCAACCACAACTTCCTCTCTAGGTGTTTCCTCAACGGCAACTTCATCCTCGTAGTCTTCATGCTGAGGTTGATGTTGGTCCTCTTGAAGACTGTACTTATCAACAAGATCATCTTTGATTTGTACTGCATTCACGTAGTCCCTTGCCTCTTGCTCCAGAACATAGTCAGGAACTGCAAATTCAGACACAGTTACGTCAGTAAAACACAAGAATAAGCTACTTACGTCCTCCAAAACTCAAAATATGCATTAAGCAATCTTTTTTCGAGACGTAGCAAACAAACCTTGGGGTTCAGGATGAGGGCGGCTTGGAGGATTTAGCTGAGCCTCGTGCTTGTTGCTTTCAGACAAATACGAAGGCTGATGATAAAAGACAGTTCCTTCATCAATGAACTGGAATATATCATTGAGAACAAAATAACCCTTCTCCTGAGGAGCAAGAAAGAAAGTATGCATGAAACTCCTTCTGTTGCTGAATTCCTTTGTTTTCACAGAGCCCGAAACCGCCACTAGGACACCACCTTCCCAGGACTCAACTGAATTGATAGTCTTCACTTCAATAGCAGTGAAATTCAGTGACATGACCATGTTGTGAATATGCTACAATCACAAAGAAAACAATGAGTTGCCAAAATCCTAAATGACAACCACATCGACCTAATTAACTAAAAGCACAAATATTTATTAATCGAACAAAGAGGGTTTTTCAATTTGGATTCAATCCAATGAAATCAAACGAAGATAATTAATATTACCAGCAAAGTATCGGCAGTCTCGCTGGCATCGCCATCAACACGGATCATTTTACTAGTCTCAGAGTAAAACTGGTGAATAAGATTCGGCTGCTGCTGCAGCACTTGATAGTACTGTCCCACAAAGTACGAACCCACCTGCACACACACACCACACGAAACACTACTCAGCAAAAAAAAAGCGAATTAAAAAAAAATCCAATATCAATTTTTTTTATAAACGAAACTCGCCTGCATCGCTCCAGGATAAGGAGTCGTCATTATTAAACACAACTAAAGCTCACAAGAAAAAAACCAACAAAACCCAAGATCTGGATTTACTGAAAAACCCTAAGATCCGAAGAAGATCGAAACGAAAAAAAAGAAACTCCAATAAGAACTTTCCCCAGTTAAATTGGTTTGAGAAAAGTCAGTCGTCTCTCTATCTCTCTCTTTTTTTTTTCAATTGGAGTAGAAACAGATCTGAGAGAAGGAAGAAGATTGATGAAGAATAAGAAAATGAGATTTATATAGGGTTTACAGAAAAAAAAAAATGGCGTTTTTAGATCTACGAGAAATGGGAAATACAAAAAAGAGGAGATTAAAAGGGTTTTTGTGACTAGATAGGGTAAGAGACTTAAAGAGGAGCCGCTGTTTATTCCTTTTTCTCTAGATATGGTACCTTATATTTCTTTCTCTCTTTAATTTTGCCCCATATGTTTGGAATATGTTCTAAAGCAACCCTAAATTTTTATAATCACAAGGTTTTATCTATTTTTGGTTTTTGACTATTAATTAGTGTAGTAACACGTTAAAAACTTAAAATAAACACATCTATGATTCGTGACAAAAAGAGAACAAATAAATGACATTAATAAAAAAAGTTTCCCATTAATTTTGGAGATCGTACTAAAATAACGCTACATTTTTTATAATTGGGAAATAAGTTTTTACTTCAAATGGTAACACATCAATAGAATTAATAATACTATGTTAATGGCAGTTTTTTTTTTCTTTTAGAGTAATAGCATTTATGGTTTTAATGTTATTAATTAATTTTATGTTAGTGTTGATTAGCATGAAATTGAATTTTTTTAACGTCTTTTAACGCGTTGTATAACAATTGAACTGTAGATGATGAAAACTTCGACAATGGTACTTACACTTTTTCTTTCATTAATTTTAACGTCATAAGTTTAGTGCAAATATTTACAATTACAGTACGGATCTTATCTTCGTTTCTCTTGTGAATGGTGTTCTAAATTAACCCCACACTCTTATTGCATACATCAAAGAATCCTCTGTTTGCTCAACGCAGATCCCATTTGTTTATTTTGAGTCTGCTCAGAGAATTTCTTCAAAATTATCCGTCAATCGACTTTAAGCTCATGAATTGTATTAATCGGATGACGAAACCAAAATATGTCTATTAAAATAACATTCGTTCTTCATAATGAACAGACTTTTGGTCATTTCCAGAACATTTCAAAGAGTTACGTTTAACTCTTTTGACTAAACTAATGTCTCACTAATACAGAACCGAGTACCACTAGTAGGCATTCAGACACAAGAGAGAGAGACTAATGTAGCCGATGGACAGGTCACGGTGAACTTAGTAAGACCCATAGTATGCTTGAGGAGCTGCCGTAAGGAAGCTGTAACTGGTGCTAAGCCTACAACTGCAGTTGGAGCTGCATAACTTTGCCGCGTACGTCTGAAAAGTTTACACAAAATCAAATTTGTAAACTCCAAATCCTTTGGTTCATCAAAGCTAATTACTAAGGAATAAATCAATGTCCGGTAAAAGGAAGATTCTGTACCTGAGCAGGATATGGTGTTGGATGTGTGCCATAAGAAGCGTCTTGTGGTGCCTGTGGTGCTGTATAGCCAGCAGGATAACCACCATATGCACCATAAGCTGCTTGCATGGTATGAGAAAGTATTATAACATAAGAAAGAATCAACTTTTCATTCAACTTATGATTAATATATACTATAATCTGATATTTGTGCGTCTTTACGCATATGTCTAATGCGTCAATATAGAAGACAATGGCCGTATGTCTCATTATCAATCGATCAATCATGTACTTATATCTTCTGACACATTACTAATTTTGACAAACTGCAAAGTTGAACCAATGTTATAATATAAGAATGAATTACTTGATTTAACTTAGCTTACCTGTTGGCCATAACCAGGATTCCATTGTTGAGGCTGTGCAGGAGCGGTTTGTGTTGGTGGCCAAGTCTGAGGCTGTGCTGCTAGTTAGCAGGCCACTGACTCTGCGCATATGGAACTGGCTGAGCAGGTGGGTTGCTCCCATCGTACGCTTTTGCAATCTTAGTCTTGTCTGAGGATAGAAAATCTTCTGCGCTACGTTTCTTCAGCTCCAAAGGGCTTCGATGAGGTAAAAATAGTTTGGCGTGTTGATCTTTTGCTTTTTTAATGGAATCAACGTCTCCAAATAGGCTGAGGAACTGTTACAACAATGCACCCAAATGAATCAGAACCAATCAAAATAGATATACAATGGTTTAGAAACTGTGTTTTTCTTTATTAGTTACCTCTGTATAGATTAATGATAGCTCTTCCCTCTCAGTGTAACTACTAATATTATGCGCGTCTGCATTTGGTCTTGCTACTTTCTCAACAAGTGGCTCTAGGTAATCAATCTGCCTTGGTGACGAATGGAACGTCTCAAAATGAATAAGAGCCTACATATAGTGTCCATGACAAGATGTTATTGCTAATCTCTTACACAGTAAAAGATCAACCGCACTAAATTCAGTAAACAAACCTCAAGGAGAGGTTTTGATGGTTGTACGACGTCAAGTGCTTCCACTAAAATCTCCCGAGCTTTCTCAGCATTCCGAGAAACCTGAGAGGGCAAATGAGAAATTTAAGATACCAATTAACAAAAACAGCCAAAGCTATGAAGGACTTACCAAGAACGAAAACCTTGAATACTGAGCATACAACATCGGCAGTCTTGGGGATTTTTCTTTCCCCTTTTCAATAGCAATCGTTTGCTCGTACAGAGAAAAAGCTTCATCCAGATTACCCTAAGGATAATATAAAAAAAAGACAAGTTCAGGGAATTTAAGGAAGTAAAGAGTTTATTCTATATGACTAGTTCTTAATCATCTTGCGCAAGGAACCTTGCTAGTCGTTGTTCCATGTTTGCATGCTTTATTATCGCTTCAACAAGGCAAGGAAAAATTTCAGAGTGCACAAGTTGATATGCAGCTCTAGCACCAGTTATGTCCCCATTAAGCTCTTTATATCGAGCAGCGAAAAGATGAATCTCTGGTTGTCTCTGGCACAGAAAAGACGGTAAACGGAAAGTTAAAGAAGAACATTCAAAGTTCTTGACAACACAAAACATCTATAAAAGGTAAGAAATTAGATTGGCAAGTAAATCATGAAACATTCCATACCTTGACAAAAACTTAAGTGGCTCAAGTAAGGGCATTTTCTGCAAGATGCATATTTCCACATGATTCCATGCTCAATACGTACAGAATCCAATATTCAGGATAATTTGCACATGCGATCAGACATCTTTCATACAGCTTCACCACCTATTGGAAAAGTGTAGAACATATATAATGACTAGATAACGGGATTTAAACAATAGAAACCAAAAAAAATCACAAGAAATACTCCACAAGAGAACATAGAGGCCCTAAACTACGGATGGACCCTCCTTTCCTGAAAGATTGTTAGGAAGACCTGCATTAATAACATTGGAGCTTTAACAACCAAGGGTAACTCATAAACTAAAACGTCCATTTACGAATGAGTCGAAGTACTTAGCCTTAAAAAGAACCAAATGGAGGGCATTTTGGTTTTTCAGTTAATTTCCCATCTAAAGTTGCTTGTCCAACGGTTACCCATTAAAGCATATGATGCACCAGATATTACTTAACTGTAAACCAATAATATTGAAGGTACGACTTAATCTACGAACCACTGGTATATCAATGTATAGAGAGTCAACCACCCCAATACCTTATTTGAGTCTTCATCACTTTCTAATTAATCCAGATAGTTATGACAATTCCAGCTCTGCAACACTGAGAGGCCGCACATGGAAATATGGCCGACTTATAGCCATCTCAAAGCCAATGACTAGATCCGATATCTTTAGCTTTTTTATACATGTCTTCTCTGATTCTGACATATTTCTTCAGCTCATCAGGCTTAGTTGCACCAGCATTTTCCGACTTAGGATATTGTTCACTGGAAACATCAGCTTGAGACTGTTCTTCATCTGCCTTTCCTCCAGACTCAACTGGTACACTTTCACTAGTACCCCCTGCAGCCGCAGCTTCCTCTGCATTCCTTAGTTCCGACAGTGGCCGTGTTTCAGCAAGTTCCTTAAAACTACAACCAAACCGCATAAGCACTAATCAATACGGGGAGTAAATGCCAGAGAAAGTGGTAACAAACACAGAAGAAGAAGAATGCTAGTACTAAATCATGTGAAACACAGAAGACACTAACAAAAAATTATTCGATGCACATGAGAAGTATAAAAATAAGAGCCATCTACCAGACAGAGAGCTATATTTATAAAATGAATATCTTCATAAATTCATAACGCCCATTTACGCAAATTGTGTTTATCCAATTTTGCGCTAAGGAATATGATATGATCAAGTACGTGAAACTACCTGCTAAAATATCTATCGAAATTTTGAATTGGATTCTCCAGTATTCTGGTGTATATCATGGCAAGTCGGCACAAGTCCTGCTTCATATACTCGTACTCAATGTATTTGTCCCACACTGGGGAGGACAGAAAGTCAGTTCCAACATAAGACAATCCTCGCTCAAAAAGTCTGCAACAGTATAAAAATAATATGTATTTCATAAGATATATGATGAGTTGTAAGTAGACAGATACGCCCCCATCAGCTAATATGCACACCAACTCTATGGAGAAAAAGTATTCACCCTTTGAATGTACGAAACTAGCAAACAAGTTTACCTTCCTGGTAAAGAAAACACCATGGCCAAAATCGAGCAGTCAGAGGCTATCTAAGCCCAAAATCTTGACATCTTCCAATAGCATTTTGCAATAGGATGCACTTCGGAGGTTGAAAATTAAAACAGGCATAGTTTATAGATAGTAAACAAAAGAATCAAAAAAAGTTTCAAACAATGAGTAATTTTGGAACGATATCAAAAAGTTACGAATCCACAGGATGCACTTCGGAGGACTTACTGTTTGCAATCTAAGAAAAGGGTTAGATGATAACCAAAATCACTTTACCTATGTAATTAAGAAGTCAACTAGGCATTCAATACACAGAAAATAGGAAAATAACCATCCATTACCGTCTAATTGTCTCAGGATCGCCATATGTATTGATGGCAAAAATGCAATAATGCAACCAGATGTCTACTGAATATGTCACTCCCAGCACTGCTCTTTCATAAACTTCCACGGCTTTTTCCATTGCCCCTACCCGTACCTCGTGATCCGCATACTTTTTCCAATATCCATAACACAGAGGGAATTCAGCTAGGAAAGCATCATAGACCTTTCGGATTTTTGCTATGTTGTCCTGTACATATAGTGGTGAAATACACATCAACAAAACTGAACAGCTGGATAAAGACTGGGTAGATAAAACAATCAAACGACCCAAAGGGATACAGAACCACAGAGTAAGGCACTGTTTATATCCATAATACTATTTGCTCTCTTATAAGATTCAAACAACAATTATCGCACATTCCCTTCGCCAAACAGAAACTTAAGAGGACAAAGCTGTATACGCAGGCAGACACTAATTTCGTTATAAATCGCACGTACCAGAGATATCTTCTCTGTCTCTTCGATCAGGGCAGTCCAAGCATTAAACTCTAAGGTGTTAGCTCTTACAATATTCCATATGCGCTCCTCTTCTGGTGAAAGAGTAGCCACTGCAATAAACAAGGAGTTAGACTCTCAAAGTCAACGTGGTGAAATAAGTGTCTACTGAGAAGAATAAATTCGAATACCAAAAGTTTCTAAAGAAAGACTTTCTACTTCCATACAAACTACTACGAAAGCACAACATATTATATACCAGAAGTGTGTCCATGCTCAGATGCTGGAGCTGTTCGAGTCCCGTTGTCTGTTGCAATTGGCGTGGTGTCACTAGCTTCATTGTCAGTCCCACTGACCAAAGATTTATTATTGGCCGATTAAGAAGAATCAACAATTGAAGCATCACTGTTGCTTATAGAATCAGCATTTTCTTTCCCTATTGATTCCACAGGAACAGCAGAAGCGTTATATTCTCCATTTGTAAAAGTATCACCCACAACACCAGATGCCTATGCAACCATGGTATTACTGAAAAGAAATTAAAAAAAAAACACAAAATCAAATACAAACCAGAAATAATGCGGACAAAACCAACTCTAAGAAAAATATGTTCCGCTAGAAATTGCAGAATCACGATTATATATAATGCAAATAAACTGCATTTTCCATCAGAGGACCATCAGATGAGGATTAAAAAAACCATAATCAACACTACAGAAGCAGAGCGAAATTGTAAGAGAGGAGATAAATACCTCCGAATCTCTTCAAGGATTCAGATCATAAAAAAAGCTTCCTCCTGCCTTCGGATTTGGTTTCGCTCACTGAAAGAGCGCGTAGGTTGCAAAGAAGAAGAAAACAAGCCAAGAGCGATACGTTACGGATGGTTCTATAAATTATTGGGCCGATAAGTTATTAGGCTAATAGGGCCCAATAAAAGAGGGAAAGAAACTCCTTCAATTGGAGAAGAAAACGAAACCCTCGTTGCTCTCTCTCTTCCTTCTTTCCGCAAAAAGCGATTCAAAAACAAAGAAACAATAAATTTATCAATCGATGGCGGCGAAGAGATTCGGAGGAGCCGGTAAATCTGGCGGAGGAGATTCAAACATCTTAGCGAAGATCTCAAATTCCGAGATGGTATCTCAAGGAAGACGCGCCGCTGGAGATGCAGTCGGAGTATCGAAGAAATTGCTGTGGAGCACGGGAAAAGCGGCGTGGATAGCTGGTACGACTTTTCTGATCCTTGTTGTTCCGTTAATCATCGAGATGGATCGTGAAGCTCAGCTCAACGAATTAGATCTTCAGCAAGCTAGCCTCCTCGGAGCTCCGGCTCAACCTACGCAAAGAGGATTCTAGAAAAACCCTATGACGATGTTATTAGGGTTTTATCTGTTTTTTATTTACTAGTTTCTGTTATGGTTTGATCAGATTCGAATTCGTATAAGAGTGCTTACACATCGTGGATTGTCATAGCCTTGTGATATGTTTGATGTGCTTGCGGAGTTGTTTGTTTTGTTATTCGTTAAGGGTTTAAAGTGAAAGATCATTTCAGCTTCTTCCTTGGTTCAAAGGTCTACTATGGAAGGTGATGTTTATCATGTCTCATCTTGTTATGCTTGGCATAACTCATGTTCAGGATCTAACTCAACCAAACAACGAGAACTGAGATGATGTATAACCAAAAGCAGGAAGAGAGATAGTGA
Source organism: Streptanthus diversifolius (assembly GCA_039880935.1). Lineage (NCBI taxonomy): Eukaryota > Viridiplantae > Streptophyta > Magnoliopsida > Brassicales > Brassicaceae > Streptanthus > Streptanthus diversifolius. The sequence continues at coordinate 9,298,550 of JAXGFM010000012.1, read as the reverse complement.
AGGTGTTTCATTGAGGTTTCTAGGTAACATAGGATTGTTTAAGCCTATACAGAATTTAGAATCTCTTTCATGACCAATAAAGTGTCTTAATTATGTAACTAATTTTTGGAATTAATTTATGTAACTAATTTTTGGATCGGAATCACGTGGCACAATGATGGCTATCTCTGAAATTCATGACACAAGTCTGGGGTTCGAACCCAGCACCCCGCAGTATTAAGCGGGATATTAAAACCACTAGACTACGTTGACAAAAAAAAAAACTAATTATTGGAATTAATTTAATTATTTTTATTTAGTCACGATGATAACCAGTCTAATGGGATTTGCTTGGTTTTGATTTTTGTCAATGAATTTAGATGATTTCAAGAGTTTTCAGTTCTCTTTCTTTTATTTTTCTATTTATTTTTTATACGTAATACACAATTTTTAATTGTGCGAAATCCTTTAGAAACTCATTTTAAATAACTTATTTTGTTAAAATTGTTTGAAAACCGTGGTTGAATATTCAGCAGATTTCGGTTTAAGAAGCTGAAGTGAAACCAACCAATCAAATTTAGGTTTGGATTCAGATGTTAATTGCTGGTTTAATTATCAAGTCGGTTCATCGTCCTTTCACTCTTCTGCTTTAATTAAATGCAGCGACAAAGAAGATTTATGGGTTGTTTGATTCCCTCATCCAGAGCTTCTGGACCAGAGGTAGTGCTCTAAGATCTGTTGGCGTTCTCCATCTTCACTTCCATTAGCTTATTCAAATTCTCTATCCTCGTTCTTTGTCTCTATTGCCAAATACGTTCTCAAGATGCTACTTTTCTTTTTCTGTGTATTTGGACTCATGGATCCCCGAGTAGCTCAGGACGATGATGTTTGGTGGCAAGAACCGCGCTCAGATGTTCTTCAAGCAACATGGATGGACCGGAAGTTGGCAAAATCGAGGCTAAGTACACTTCAAAAGCTGCTGTTTTGTACAGGGAGGCTCTTGCTGTATCCATGGCGGAAGAAACTACAACTGCTCTACCTGAAGCATCTACTTAGATATCTTCTTATGCTGTCCAGGAAGAGTTACCTCCTAAACAAAGTTCTTCTCTGAAACATGAAGCTAACGGTTCCGCTTCTAGTACAGTTGCTCCCGGTAAAAGTACGGAAATGTCTGGTGGTCTTGTTTGCACGGAAGCTAATCACTACAAAGGTAAGCCGTGTGTTTTTTTAGTGCAGCAGAGATTGCATCATTCGGTTACCATCATCTTAATCGGATATAGCAAGAAAGAAGTTTCCAAACGCAAAGTCCATATCCTCTGCTCAGTTTTTCGGGGCTCTTCTTGAATCAGAAGAGAAGTCTTCGGTAATTAGATTTTCCACCATTATCGCTTTTGGTCTGATATGTTCACACAGTCTGATCTGATATGGACAAAGCAAACAAGAGTCTCGAAATTTGGAATTCGCTATCTTTTTATGAGTAAGAAACGAGTGATGGCTTTTGTTGGCATATGGATACACTATTATTAATATTTGTTTGTTTGCATAAAAATTAATAAGGTGAAGCAAATTGTGATAATACTATAATATATGATTATCATTAAGTATTTTTGTTTGGAATGGGACAGTGGTGGTTCCTTCCGTAAGAAACCAAGCGAAGCTGATATTTATGGCCTCCGTAAGGACGTGACAGAGTTGATGGAGAAAGTAAACGGCGAAGATGCTGATGCAATCCCTTTGAATACCCATTACGAATTGATCCTGCAAATGTGTTTCTTGGTAGTTACCACATAAACTTTTTTTAAAAAAAACTAACATTTCACTCCTCTTTTTCTCGTTCTTCTTCATTACTCCATTTTCTTTTCTTAATTAATAATATTCAACCACATTCTTTTTTTTTTTTTTTTTCTTCTATTCTTCAGTTTATTCTTCATTAATCAATCAGCAAGCAAATTTGTAAGCTATCATAGCGCCGCTTTCCGCCATTCTTCAAGAATTTCATCTCGTAAGCTTCTCGTATGAAAGTTAACCACATTCTCTTTTTTTCGATTTTCTTCATTCTTTAATTTCTTCTCCATTAAACGACCACACTAAACTCGTAAAACTCTCATTTTCAGTCGTCTGTTGGCTGCTGTCTGTCGTTGGAGCTGAATTTCCGCCATCAAAGTGGCGCTTGAAAGTGTAACTACTTCGGTTTGATGTTTAAATAGGATTTGAGTTTCGGTTCAACATTTCAAATAATGTGCATTATTTACATGTTCGTATCTGAGTTGGTGACTAGAATTGTAAAATGCAGCTCGATTTTGTGTATAATAGATAAAATACAACTATGTATTACAAATAAAACTGAGTACAACTATATTTAACGCATACAACTACGCACAACTATATTTATCGAATATAACTGAATATAATTAATATGTTGTGTACAACTGTGTACTACCGATATATCTAATATATTATGTACCACTGGGTATTACTAGTATAACTAAGATATTATGTACAATTGGACATTAAAAATATTACTAAGATATTTTGTATAACCGGGTACTATTGATATAACTAATACAACTAGAAAAATCTTAAAATCATAATTATGTATTACTGGTACAGCTATGAAGGACATTAAATACGAAAATGAGTTAAAGTTGTATAGATTTCTAAAGAAAATGTTCATCATATTTGAATTATTTTTAATATACTATTGTGAATATCAATTCCTTATATGTCGTATTAGCTTATTGCAGGACGATATATCCAGTTTCTCATATGTCTAAGTGGACAGTTTTTGACCATATACGAGGTATAGTTGTCTTTTCTCTGGATTATGACACCAAAAAATAAAGACCCCAAGTAATCATGTTTCTATCAGTTGGAGAACATCGGTGAAGGAGAAAACGTTCTTTGAGGAGGGGTTTGTATTCTAGGTTTGAGTCTAGTAGTAGTAGCTAAATGGAGTGAAGTAGCCACGTAAATGCAAAAGTACTTAAAAACATAAAAATACAAAATAATTCAGCATAAATACATAAAAAGCTTGTCTATCCTTAAGTGCGGCAATCTCAGTTAATGTGCTGAAATTTTTACACTTTGATATTAGTTTGCAGATTTTAGTATACTCAGTGGTTTTGAAGAATAAAGATCCTGGTGCAAGTGACTCAATATCCTGCAATTCATGCAATCCAAACATATTTTTTGTTAGTAGTTGTATCAATTGATACTCGGTTGTACAATAACCAGTAATAGTATCTATTGATACTCAGTTGTACAATAACATGTAGTTATATCTATTTATATTCAGTTATATCATAACATATAATTGTATTTATTGATACTTAGTTGTAATGATATTACTGGTTAATTAATACTCAATTATACACAACCACATAGTTTTATCTAACATACAATTTACGTTTTTCAAATTAACTACCAATAAACTACTACTAAATGACCATTGAACATGTGACCATTGAGGATATCACACTTGTTGGAGATTCCACCATTGTTGGAGATGAATGATTTGGAAGAGATGAAGGATTTGGAGGAGATGAAGGAAGAGACGTTCATCTATATTATCTAATATAAGTAAAATTTAATTATAATCTACATAATTTAATTTAGTTATAATTTGTATAGATAAACTTAATTTAGTTATAACTTATATAGATAATTATAAATATAATTATAAACAATTATAATTTTAAATTATTAACTAACTGAGTTTATTAATACTAATATGTTTGTAATATTTGCAAAAAAATACATCAGCTAAATTGGTTAACTCTTCACTTTTTGAACTTCAAGGTAACAAGTTCAACTCCCTTATTTGCTAATTTTCAATAATTTTACATTATATATATTAAATTTGTGATGTATATACAAAAATCAGTTTGGTCTAGTGGTTTATGTTATTTGTTTTTTTTGTGGAAGCATGAGTTCGTATAGGTATATGCAATTTTTTAGAATAAAAACTGGTGGATCCCATTTTTAAGAAAAAAGAGAGGAGTTTCGGAAAAAAAAAGGAAGATAAGAGTTTCGAGAAGAGAAGATGGAGCTGCAGAAACAAACATTTGGTGGGCCCTATTATAAATTTTTGTTTTTTAATTTATTGTTTTTATCCGGTTTGAATTTGGATAGTATAAGTTACCAAATGGATCACGGTATGAGTCTTAAATAATTCTAAGTTTATTCGTTTTTTATGTAATTACATAAATTTTAATTATTAAAAAATTAAAAATTAAATCTTAAAAAGAGGAGAGTATAACATTTTGAACTTTCAAAACCTTTTTAGAAATTGTTTCGTTGTGGGAAATGTACCAACACTAACTAATATAAATCATTCATGAAAACCTTAGTATCAATAAAAATTTACACCACTTTGGTTTGAAATGATTCTTTATGCCCCACCCACCTAAGGTTCAAAAGCCTGATTGGTTGAATTTAAATGTACAAGATTTTGGTAAGAAATTAGATAATGTAGTTTTGGTAAAATTTTGAAAATTTTGATGATTTTTGTAAAATTTTAAATTTGTGATTTGTTAAAATTTAAAAATAAAAATAAAATTTTGTTGGTGATTTGGTAAATGTTTTTTGAAAAATAGAATACAAGATTTGTTAAACAATTTGTTTTTATTTCAAAATAGTTTTTTTCATTTCAAAATATGTTTCTTTATTTCAAAATAATTTTTATACAACCATTTTAAAAAATTTATTTTTTTAAAACTTAAAAGGTTAGATTTAAAAAAACCTTTCAAATACCATCATAAGAGCTGATATTTCTATTCATTAATTTGTAAATAAAAATTATCTCTTAAATCTCATCAAATCCAATTTAATAGATTCTATTGATGAAATCTTTAGTTTTCAATAAGGGAAGATTTAAAAAGATTTGTTCGAATGATGAATCCAATAAACCAAAGATTTTTACAAATATTAGATCCAATAAGCTTGGATTTAAAAGGATTTTTAAATTTAGAAAATAAAATAAAATCTTACAAAATCACCAATCCAATAAGTTCTCCTTATTTTTTCAAAATTTTAAACATTTACTCTGTTTTATTTTCTTAGCATCCTTTCACAATGTAGTTTCTTTTTCTTTTTTCTTTTTGTTTTTCTATAGCTAGTTTTCTTTTAGTATTTTTTTCCAAAATATAAATTATAATTTCTTCACAATTTACTTTCAAAAATAATTTTATTTAAGATTTTGTTTTCATTTTCAATATTTATATTAAATTAATAGCTAAAATGAATAAATATGTTTATAAAAATAAGAATAGTATGTGCAATTTGCAATTCTTTAACATTATTTAGAAAATATATCCCTTTTATTAAAAAATATCTATATTTTTATTTTAGTTCAATAATTTTTTTTTGTCAAATATCTCTTCTAACATTGTGAGATGCTGGATTCGAACCCTAGACATGTGTCATGAATTCCAAAGATGATCACCATTGTACCACATGATTTCGATGTTCAATAAAATATTTTAAAATCAAATATAAAGTTATTATGATAAATAAATTTTGTAAAGTATTTAATATATTAATTTATTGTGCCCCAAATCAGTTATATTTTGAATCCATTTCTGCCGGAGATGTTACAATACAAGTTATCTTGAACGTCCTTCACGAACCTGCAGCTACGGTTTATGGCATCTGGCAGGATTTGTGGACCTTATTGCAATATAACCTTCTCCTATGGCAGAGAGCAATTCCTTACAGAATCGCTAGAATTAGCAGTCTCTGCATTTGTTTAAATTGATTGCTTTTTTCTATAGTATAGAAAAATAAATAAATTAGTAGAGTAATGAAAAATATAAATTCTAAAATTCATATAAATAAAAATTGAAACAATAAAGTCGAAAATTAAATTAGAAATAAAAATATGTGATTTTAATAAATTTGGAAACAATAAAATAGAAAAATGAGTAAAATAAGAAAAATAACCATATCACGTAGAAAAATCATAACTCACTAGATTATGGCATATGTTACATGTAATTTAGATTGTGACATATGTTATACATTACTTTAAAATAATTATAAGTTTTCTTTTTGTTAACAATTTGAACTTATAAAAATAACAAAAATATATATTTTTTTAAAAAATTAGAAAATAGGAAGAATAAAAACCATCAAATATATATAATCAAAAATATTTAATATAAAAAGAAATAATTAAGGTAAATAAAAATAAATATTATAAAACAAAAAAAAATAGAAAAAATGAGTAAAGTCGAATAAACTTAAATATATTAATTAAAGAAAAATCTTAGCTATGGGCTGATCAGTTTGAAACTTTTCAAAAATATCAACAACTGTTAACTAGATGGAAAACATTTTTTTTTTAACTGTAATTCTCAGATATACATTTACCAGTAAAATTTTCAATAAAAGCACATTTCTCAACTAAATTCTACTAAGATTTTTCAGTCAAATTTGTAGCTTTTTCAAAATTTACACACTATGAATAACCCAAAAAAAAATTTCTTTTTTTGGAGACTGTTTTCAATTTGTTTTACAAGCACAGAGAAAAAACATGTCATTTGTCTGTCTTAGATTAACCAGAAGGTAACAAAAAAAATTAATGCCTTTGGATTGGGAGTTTGGCGCTATTGCAGGACTCGAATCGTTTGGGTTTCGTCCAGGCCGGATTGACCCAGTTAGGCCTGGCCCATTAAGTGGAGAAGAGGATAAAGGCAGTTCAACAGACTAGAGAGATCACCAGAGATAGTTACAGTCCAACATTTGGCGTACTGTAGCAAAAAGAGCACCTGGCACACAGTCCTCGCGTGTTATCACGCGCCGTCGCAATATTCTGCCGTCGACACCGACATTGGCTCTCCCGCCGTTGTCTTTCGCTTTCAACGGCCACGGTTAACTACCTAAGCAGTCAAAACCCTCGACTCCTTCACTCTACGGAGCTTGCATTAAACCCTAACCCTCACCTTGTTTTGTAAGTTCTTCTAATTTTCGGTGATCGTCTTCTCTTTTGAGTCTCGGACAACACCATTTGTTCTCCGGAAGAGAAAAGAACATTTTTAGGGTTTCGTAGTGCGTTTGTGGCCGTTACATAGGAGAGTGACAGTCGGAAGCCCCTTGGCCTTTTCCTCAGAGGAAATGTTTTGTCTTTACTGCTAGGTTATATGTCTGGTTTCTTGGTTTGTAATGTTGATCTGCTTGGGTCTGTCTTTTGCTCTTCATTTTCTACTTTTTTTTATTTTTTACTTAAGTTTTAGTTCAATCTATTTCCTTTTCGCATTTGATAGGTTGAGGCAGATGAGAAGTTATAATTTGTCTTTACAGTTTCTCTTCAATTTGTTGAGGCTTGGTGATTTTTGTGTGTTGTTGTTACAGAAATATATTGGCATAAAACTATGGCACCAAATGCGCATGTTAAAAAGGCATTTGCAGCTATGCATGCTCTTGGAATAGAGGATGCGCAAATAAAGCCGGTCTTGAAAAAGCTTATCATCGTTTACGACAAAAACTGGGAGTTAATAGCCGAGGACAATTACAGGGCTCTTGCTGATGCTATCTTCGACAACCAAGAGACTCAGGTGTTTTTCTTGTCTCGTTGATTCACTGAATTTTTATATATGTAGTTACATCATTTGATTTGTTATCACCTTGCGTTCCATATTGATATAATATATGAAGGCTACTGAAGAAAAAAATGGAAAGGAGAAGAAGGCCGAGGAAGCTGAAGGCAGCGTATGTTCTTTCCTCACTGTCTTCCTTTTATTACTTCAAAGACTATATTTTTACTTTTTAATTTTTGACTTTGTTATCATTCTTCGCTTTGTTGTTGATCAAATCTTTCAGGCTGCAGAAGTTGGCAGAGAAAAGAAGAAGGCGCATGAAGTATGCAAACAGAATATCTTTGTTTTGTTAGATTAATGTTTCTTCATGTTCTTGCATTTATTCAGTTTCTGTCATGTATCATCAGTCTGTAGAAGACGATGAAGATGCGGATGAGCCTGAACGCCCTTTAAAGAGGCTGCGTAGGAGAGGTGAAGCAGGCTCTGCTTCGGCTTCAAACAGTCCCATCTTGGGCAGTCCCAATTCAAAAGAGACTACAACTCATGACCAAGAAACTGCGCCTATCTTATTGCCATTTCATCCTCTACCCACCAAAAATGACCCTGATGCTGGTGCGCTCATTATGCCAAAAGGCGAGTCCTTTACAGATATGCCTTTCACTTCTATTCATCAAGGTATTTTTTCATAATAAGAGTGTATTACTTAATTTGTTGTGATTAAATATTGAAGCTACTTACTTCAAAATTGATACGTGTCTTGTATGTTTTCTCTTTGTTTCTTTCTTTAGATTCCTTAGAAAATGGGATGTCTGAGATGGAGAAAACAAATGGACATGTGGAAGAGCGGGATGGTGAAACAGTAGCTACTGTTGATGGTACTACTAATGACGTTTCTACTACAACTATTGAGAGATCTAGTGAGCACAAGCTGGCTACAACCGTAGAAAAATCTTCAGCACTTGAATTAGCTTCTTCTGCAACGGGTGAAGTGAAGATCAATCTGAGTTTTGCTCCTGCAAGTGGAGGATCCAATCTACATCCACCTTCTATGGATGAACTACGAAGAGCAATGGAGGATGTGTGTCTCCGGCAATACAAAATACTGGACCCTAACTTTTCTGTAGGTCGTTTTATGAACGACATTTGTAGCTGTTACCTAGAACTGGCAACAAAGGTGGAAAAATCAGCCAACCAGGCGCCGGAAAACTTGCCGTTTCTCACCACAAATATTGATGTATTGAAAAAATCTGCTGCAGCGATGGCTTTTACTGCCAAGGGTAGTGATGACCTGGCAACAAAGGTGGAAAATTCAGTCAACCAATCGCTAGAAAACTTGCAAACGACGAAGGTTGATGTACTGAAGAAATCTGCAGCAACTACGGCTCATACTTCTACGGGCAGTAATGATCGTGTGCGTGATGATGAAAACGGTGAAGTTGGTGACTCCATGGGTTTGGTAGTGGTTCCTGAGTGCCAGATTTCTGCGGATGAGTTTAGACTGATAAGCAGCATCAGTGACATCTCTCTTGGAAAAGAAACTGTTGAGATTCCTTGGGTGAATGAAGTCAATACCAAGGTTCCTCCACCTTTTCGATACATAGCCCAAAGCTTAGTTTATCTAGATGCTGCAGTAAAGTATTCACTTGGTATTATCAGGGATGACCAATGCTGCTCCTCTTGCTGTGGAGATTGCTTGGCTCCGTCAATGGCATGCAGTTGTGCAACTGCACTTAGTGGCTTTACATACACAAAAGATGGCCTCCTGCAGAAAGATTTCCTCGAAGAGTGCATCTCTGAGGCCCGTGATCCGCAGAAACATGTGGTGCAGTATTGCAAAGAATGTCCATTGGAGAAGGCCAAAAACGAGGAGATTCTGGAACCGTGCAAGGGGCATCTAAAGAGGAAGGTCATTAGAGAATGTTGGAGCAATTGTGGCTGTATCAAGAAATGTGGCAACCGTGTCATCCAACATGGCATTCAGAACAAGCTGCAGGTGCCTACATTCACTCTACCAAATTTTATTTTGCCAAGTGGTTTATTTAATAATTTTCACACATCTCAGTTCCTGTAGATAAACAAATTTGATCAATGATTATTCTGACATGGAGGAAGCCAGTTGAAAGTTTCTGTTGCCTAAATTTTGTTTATGCATATCAGTGAAATCTTGAAAAACCATTTCCTTTGATTTCTTGAATCAGGTGTTTTTCACGCATAATGGGAGAGGTTGGGGACTCAGGACCCTAGAAAAGCTGCCTAAAGGAGCATTTGTCTGCGAGTTTGCTGGAGAAATATTGACCATTCCAGAGTTGTTCCAACGTAGTTCTGAGAAATTTACTTCTCCGGTAATATTGGATGCACATTGGGGTTCTGAAGAAGCTTCAGGTGCTAACAACGCTCTTTGTCTTGACGGAACACACTATGGAAATATTTCCAGGTTCATCAATCACAGGTACAGGGAGTTTACGAGCACATCATTAAAGAGTTTAATTCATTTGGTTTTGGCCATTTTGGAAATTTGCAAATGACTAACTTAGCTTTAAAACTCGTTGGGTAAACTTATAACTGGTTTTCCTCTCATTTCATTATCTTTTTAACCGTAGTAATATGTCTATGTGTATTGTACAGATGCTCAGATGCAAACTTGATTGAGATCCCAGTTCATGTGGAGAATATGGACTTGCACTACTATCATGTATGAAACAAATCCTGGTTTCATTTCTAATCCCTTGATTGTAGAAGTCTCATCTGTTATGTGGAAACTATAGAACGGGAAGCTAATTTGTGTTGTTATGTGGAAACTATAGAACGGGAAGCTAATTTGTGTTTTTTTTTCTTTCTCAGCTTGCATTCTTCACAACAAGAGATATCGAGGCTATGGAGGAACTTACCTGGGTGTGTTAGAAGTTTCTCCATTCGCTCTTTACAGATTTGATTATTTTATTTTCAAAGGTATGGATTGAAGTCATGGTTTTTGTTGTGATTCTGCCTAAGAAGTGTTGGACTTAACATGCAGGATTATGGCGTCGAGTTCAACGATCATGTGTTTCCCACGCTTCCGTTCCATTGTCAATGTGGTAGCGAGTTCTGTCGAAATGTCAAGCGGATAAGCAGTGAGTAATTGGCTGTTGGTTGTTTTCTATTGGGTTTCGATACTCGAACCCTTGGACTTTTGTTGCAACTAATAATCAATTCTCTGATGGTGCAGAAAGCAAGAAGGCGAAGAAGAAGAGAGCATGAGAGCTCAGTGGTAGTTTTTTGAGTAGTGTGGTGGCTCAACTCATTTTGTGAATGATTTGACAAAATTTTCCCAAAAAAAAAAAAACTCTAAATTGTCAATCCGACAAAAGGAAACTCGGTCGGTGGGTCCATCTTTAGGGGTAGATTTATCGGAGGATGACACTTTTGTCCTAATAATTTGTAATAACAAGTTCTTGTGTTTATATCTTAACTTAGGTTCTAATGGCTGTCTGTGGTTTGACCATATAAAATCTCTGTTTATTTACATATGGTTATGGCTTTGGTATGGTATTATAGAACATATATCTATCTATATAAGGGAATCCTGAATTAAAATGGCTATGGCTTTGGTTTAACATTATAAAACATGCGTCTATTTATCTACATAATTTAGAAGAGAACGTGGTCACAAAAGACCTCCCACGAGGATACTTGTGGAGAGTTTATATTCTTTGTATGTATATGAGTTTGAAGGGCATGGTCAGAGCTAAAGTATATTACATAATGATACTTTGATTGCTGCTGCATCATCCTATCATTTTGAGTTACGTAAAGTTTTCACCACTTAAACCTCAATGGCTTTACCCACCGAGTGTCTGTTACTAGGTCTAAAGAGAGAATCTTGATCGTCAGAAGAAGAAATGATCTGCTGGATTTATAGTTTACAGATATGATTTTTTCATAGGATACTAAAAATAATTTTCCTAACATATACACATATTATGAAGTAATTATTGTATAAGTTTCTATTTTTTTATCTCATAAATATGTTAAAATCTGATCAATAGACTTGATACATATCACAATCGTGTTAATTATTAATTTTAAAATATCAAGATCTATAATAAGATAGATTAGGATTTGCGTGATACTCAAATAAAAATAAAATTTTTAAATCTAAAATTAATAAGCTACATAATTATGACATGGAAAAATTTAGATTAAGATCTCTGTTAAGTTATTTAAATATATATATATATATATATATATATGTACCTTACTCTAAAAATGCTAGAGAAGTAATTAAAACAACTCAATTTCTTTTTTTGAATTTAATGTCCGTCGAAAATCTTTCGGAAATTTCCAAAGAAAAATTAAAAAATAAATAAAATTTTTAATTTTCGACGAAAACAAAAAATAAAAAAAATTATAAAAATTAATTTCCATCGCAAATTCGAAGGATTTCGGAAGGAAAATAAAAAATAAAAAAATTATAAAATTTAATTTTCCTCGAAAATCCCTCATAAATTTCCAAAGGATTTCCGACGAAAAAAAATAATAATTAAAAAATCAAAAAATTTAATTTCCAACAAAAAAAAGTATTTTTGTAATTTTTTTTTTCTGTCAAAATTCCGTCAAAAATTTCTCGGAAGTTTCCGACAGATTTATTTCAATCAAAAATTCCATCAAAAATTAATATGTTTTATTGTAGTGAAATAGGTTGTCATAGAAGATCGCTAAGCTCATGGCTGTTTGAGTTCAACCACCACATCAAACAGCCATGGACCTCCGTCTTTGTTGATCAGCTCGTGGCGGTTTGGTCAGGTCCCTAATGCAAATCACCATTTTCTCTGGATTTCTTCATGGCTTCAGGGCAAGGCATGGCGGTTGAGAAAGGCTGCCACGGTAGTTTGAGTTCAAGTGCAACATCAATCTGCCATGGATCCTTTTATGAGAGTTTGATGTTTCTTGCCTTATCCGCTCCAATTTGCTCTCAAATCCACATAGTAACCACTACATAACCTGATAAAGAAATGGGATTTAAAATGATGATTAAAACCAAAGAAAATCTCTAAACATCAACAAAATGCAATATGGAGATTCAGTGAAACAAAGAAGAAAAGAGAGAAAAGTGGAAAGAAATGCACTACTCCAATGGATCATAAAAAGTATTTGGATAAACTTATATAAACATTGAAAACTTTATTTGTATCTCTTGCATTTTAGTTTTGATCTAGATGAAACTTTAGTTGTCTTGTCTTACAAATAGATTTTGTATAAGCCAAGACTTGACAATCGTCCAAATACTTTTTAAGGAAAATTCTCTAGTGTGTGATTCAATTATTATATAAGTTTCTAGTTCATAACAATCCGGGTTACTCATTAAGTTAACATGTTTATCCTTCTGCTGGCTAGTTATATAATCTTTGGTTGTTAATTAATATTCTTCTTACAGTTGAGGATAGAAATCATAGTTCTTTTAGAGATGCATGTGTTGCAAAAGATTTATCACAAGAAGATGAAGAGTGGCAAAAGACAATGAAAGAAAGTATCACTTTGAGATACGTTAGATCAATTGCCTAATTTTTTCATAATGTTATTAGTTTAATACAAAGTTACAAATCTATTAAAATTATGGATTTCATATATACTGGAAAAGTCTTACTAAAAATATGGAGTTAAATATGGTTTTTCTAACAGAATTATTATAAACTCATGGTTCATTCTCAAACATTGTATCAGGAACAACTTATTTCGTCTCACATATTTTATCTTTCAAATCTATTTATTTCAGTTCATATAATATCTTCTCATTTGAAGGTTTTAATTTCATAATAATCTCAAATCAGAATTTTGAGAAAATTTTATTATGTTATTTCAAAATTGTTGAAAGTAGTATAGAAGTTTATACCAATTTAGAACTAATAATAAGTATAAATTCATTTCAAAGCGATTGTTAATAATATGGAGTTTCATGAAAACATGTTAAAATTTATTCAGCTAAAATACTATCAAATTTTAGAATTATTATTTTGCGCATGGCTTAAAAATAACCTAATTATTAATAAACATTGGGGAAGGGCATTTGTTAGATAAGTTATTTGATTTATCAAACAAATGACAGTGATGGTTTCCACTTTGAATCTAAGATTTTTAAAAAGCTTTAAAAATTCAAAGTAATATTTTTAATATAATTTCATTATTCAATTTCTGTAAAACTATAAATGGTCTTTATATCTTTTTATCCACATCAATTTCATTATAGTAATTGCAATATATGGTAACAGAAGTTTACAAAATTAACATTCTGACACTTTCTTTTTCAATTTTTTTTTTCAGTTTTACAGTATTACCATTATTTCATTTTACTCCATCTTCGTCTCCGTCTCCGTCGCCACTGTTCCTTCTTCACACCAACTCCTCACCAAGATTCCTTCTATTATTTATTTTCACACCTTGATGGGAGAGAGAGAGAGAGAGAGAGAGAGAGAAGAAGAAAAAAATATGTGGAAAAACAAGAAAGTTCAATTTGCACGCTAACATACAATTTACCACGATTACCATTATGTTAATTAAATATGATATCATAACCGAATTAACATAATAATATAGTTAACATGTCATAAATGTTAAACATTCTATATAACATAAGACAATAATTGAATTTACATGTTAATATGTTAGCATGGAAGATAACTTTTTTTTATCCAATAGTAGATAGTCGGTCTATTATTTGTTAGCACGTGAATATTTTACATAATATGTTATCATGATTATTATCATATAAATTAACATAATAATATAATTAACACATCACAAATTATTGTTACTATGCTAACATTCTATATAACATGAGGTAATAATTAAATTTAAATTCTAAACTAACAACATTCACATACTAATAATATTCACGTGCTAACAATATTCAATGCATATTGGTAATACGTTAATGTTATCTTTGATGAATAGTGTTATCGATTATCAATGAATAGTATCACAGGCAATGCCAAATTTCATAATTAAATTGAAAATAAAGACAAATATGGTATTACATTTTTTCTCTCTGCCATTTTCCTAATTTTCAAATTATCAGTTATATATATTTAATTATTTGTTCAACCATTAATATACACTAAAATGACCCTTTCATTTAATATGTCACTTATGGAGTTAGAAAATGATCAACAACATCAAATTTTAAAGAATACGGACCAGCTTATCAGCAATGATTAATGAAAAACAGCTGTTGAAAAAAACAAAAAAAAAAAGAAAAAAAGACACCAAAATTATTTTAAAACATGTAGGAAGTAACAATTATGCTCTATCATTATCTTGTAGAGTTGTATGTATTTTTACACGTACGTTTTGAAGAACAAGCTGTAAATTTGTAATACCAAAGATAACATTCCTGTAGTTCTGTTGTAAGCTAGTTTGCTTTCTCTGTTCAAATTAACCTCTCTTTTTTCTATATATATTGGTATGTGTAAAGGAAGAAATGAAACATCAAATTTACATTGAAATTTGAACACATACTTTTTTTGAAGCAAAACAAATAAAAAAAAATCTAAAACTTTCAAGAAAAGAGGGAGTATGAGATTATCTTCACTAATAAATAAAGAATTTAGTCTTCAAGCATTGATATTTTTCTTAAAGATATCTAAAGCATATGAACAAAAAAAAAAGATGTTGCAATTTTTGCACGAAATAAAACACGAAAATAATCAAAATGTCTTTCCATTTTTTTTTAGAGAATGAGACTTTATCTATATACAAAACATGAAAATATATGGCTCCAAAAGATAAATAATAATAATTTTAAAATCATCGTCGACGAGACCAACCGTCGTCGAAATTCAGATGATAGCTCTGGAGATCATAGCTACACTGAATATTATGATTATCACTCTTCCTCGACAGTCTCAAACGCGATTTCAACCTCCAAACAAACTGTTTCACGATAAGGCGAGGAGGTTTCCCACAACATGATGAGAACACAAACGCCATAATCGTTCTTTCATCTGCGTTTCCTAGCGTTGCTGAAGCCGTCGTTGAGTTTCCGATTCGCTTTCCCCATTTCCGGAACTGAAACCTCTTCAAGCTCTGTCTGTTCATAGCTTGTTTACTTTGTGTCTCTCTTTTGTGTGATTTTTGAGAGTGAGAAAATGTAAATGTGACGAAGAAGCAAAGAATAAGAGAAATATTTAAAGAGCTAATTTTGATAGAAAGGGAGATAGATAAATGTTTCGAGGGTTGCAACGTGTATATATCCAATTCGTGGACTAAATTAAGTGTGTATTGTCAAAGAATAGTCCAAACTCCAAAGTGCATCACCCTCCACCATATATCCAATTATTTTTTTTGTGTAATACTAATAAAAAAAAAGTTGATATTATAAAATTAACAATATATTACCACTTTAATATACTACGCCATCACATTTTGCATTTTAGTTTTGGCTAAATGAAATCATCTATAGGCAAAATCATGGTCTAGCATAGGTTTTTTCTTTTAACAAAGAAGAAAACAATATATAAACGACCAAAATTTGGATCTGAGTTATAGCACATGGCGATTACATTAATTCGAGATTTGTGCAATATTCTCAATATATTTTGTTTTTTTTTGTTTTTACTTATATTGAGTATTTATGTTATAGATATGTTTGATTATTTGGTGAGAGTCAGCTTCCACATCACAAATACGGGTCATAAACCCTTCACACTTTCGGGTGGAGAATCAAAATGACCACTTTTTATATCCAAAAGCAAATCATCTGACAAGAACTCGTTCACTCCAGTTGTTCTGTCTGAAATTGCTGGATGATTCGACTAAAGTGAGATTTGACTGTGTTTTTTTCTCTTTCAACCGGTTAGTTACACACCGTCCATACCATAAAAGATGACGATTTTTAGGAAAGATCCTGATGTACAAATTGATACAAAAGAAATAATATACCAAAAATACAAAGATTATGCCTAAAACTTAAAACAGACCCCACGCGCTATTTTTGTTTACCTGACGTAAAAGTAAAGAAACGTGGACAAAGACAACGATTGATAACATAAATAATTCAATTTCAAAACAACCAAAAGGAAATATCTCGAAGCAGAAAAACATTTCAATTCTAGATTTTTTTTTTTTTTTTTCTGTTACTTATCCATCAAACCCATTTATTGAATCGATCGTGACTGAAATTGAAGGCATACCTCTCGATTTTGTTTTTTCATCTACTAGTAAACGCAAATGCCAGAATTGCAATTTTTTCAAATAACAAATAGTGACAAAACATCTGCATAAATATGAAGTTACCTTGGAGATACTGATGATCTTCTTGTATGATCTATGACCGTTAAATTGTTTGGTGGCATCTACAGAAAATATGGAATACGTACAAGCACCAAACTCTTTCCACGAGCTCACCTAGACAAATAAACACAATACTATCAATGTCACTGCATAAATATCTCTGAGAGAATTTATGAAATTAAAGGCATATTGTTAAGATAATGATTTGGAGAGGTAAATGAAAGGCTAAGTACTACGTAGTTGTGTAACTTACAGTCCTTGTGCTCGTTTAGATTTTTATCGCAGCTACAACATCTGCATAGGAGAAGGTGACAGGTGTATAAATGTCTATTAAATAACAATGTAAAACTGAAGTGTTTAGAGAGAAAATTAACCTTGTCGTTGAGAGGTCTAGTTTCAACTGTTTCTCTATTTCGCCAAAATACAAACCAAACAATGGTGACCTGTGTGACACGCCATCATCATTCACGTTCTTTAACAGAATGTTAATTATGAACAAGAACAAAAACACAAGCCACACACAATTGTAACATCTGTGTGAGAATAAGGGACATCACAAATGAGAGAACATGATGCATAAAGAGCACCTGCACGAGCTAATTCAGGTGAAATGGTTTTGGACGTATGTTAAAATTTACTCAACTATTGAAGATTATGATATATGTCTTACATTACAGAGACGTTCTTTAGTGTTCTAGAATTTGCTTAGCCAAACCAATAGCCCATCAATTAAAAATTTCAGTATTAAATTCTAAACCACCAGAACCACATGATAAACATAGGATAAAGCAAATGAGAAGCATTTTATTGGTACCATTTGTAACCAACCTCTCGCCCAAAGCTAGGAAACAGGACTTTTAAGTATATTAAAAGTTAAAATGATGAAATATACGGTTGAAAATTACCATGATGGAATTGCAGCTGCGACAAGGGCAGAAGGCAATTTCCAGAGGTAATGAAATCGACTCTCTAGTACTTCTGTAAGATACTCAATAATCTCTTCAACCTATTCAAGAGGAAACTAAGCAAGTTAGAAAACTGGTAAGCATATGGTGAACATTATGGTGCATTTTCAAATTTCAGTAAATGGTTGTAGGTGACCAAAGTTACCTTTGAATTTGAAGCGATCTCGTTCTGTTTTACCCTTTTAGATCTTTGAAGAAGCAGCTTACATAACTCCTCGTATTGTTCTGACAGAGTGACAGATTTGTAAGAAACTGACATGATACCTTCGATTAAGTGAGTCCATCTGCTTGTTACGCATCCTAGTAACAACAGCTCCTGCCCTTCGGCAATACCACCACATGTACTCAAGTTAGAGTGACCACTTTTTCTTACAAAAACAAAAGAGACCAAATGGATCTACTTAGTTCAAGAGCCAGATCAACTTACAATCTTTTCGATGAATATATCATCGTCATTCTCAGCTGAAATCCGCAGCCTTCTTAACACTTCTGCCCACTGAGCTCTCGGTGCAGAAAATATCAAGCTGGCTCCTGATACCAATCTTATAGTTCTCTTACTGAGAAAATAAGATAGTCCTTTCGATTGCCAGATGTTCCATGTTTCAATTTCAATAGGCTGTTGTCGTCGGCTAAGAAAAGAATCACATCAAGATCACCAACAAGTACAACAATATTATTGCTATATCTGGTGCTTCGAACGCATACATACCCCAACAAAGTTGTATCCTTGTCTTCTTTCTGTATCAACTCTTTTGGCTCTACGTTTTTTGAAAGGATCTTCAAACCAGTCTCAAGCGCTGATACACATGACACAACGGATTGCCTTTCGCAGAGCTTCCCATCAATCATGTCTATAATACCGTCACCTGATTCCACTGCTGCAACCATAATAGCTTGGAGTTGTTTATCCTTCAATGCTGCGTTATTCATCAAATGCTCTAAGACAAGTTCCCTTCCCTTTGAGAGAGTATTTGATGATAGATTCTCTAAACCCTGAAATATTTTCTCCAAAACAAACGCAATTCCAGAAAATTAGAATTCCACCTTTCGTTTCAATCATGATTAGAGAAAGTGATAAACCAAATTTAAAGCAACAACCTTTGGGAACAAGGGGTTAGATTTCATCTCGGATATAGCTTCGTCAAGCTCTGTCACAGATTCCCCAAATGTGTCTGAATTAGTTATGCTTCTTAACATCTACAAAAAAAGGATTCTTCGATAAACAAAACGAAAGCAATGGAGAACACAAGCAATGTAGTAACGGAAGAGAGAGATACTGAGACTGAGGGAGCAAGCATACATTTTCAAACAAGAAACCCCATTGAAGAGCTTTCCTGCAATTTTCAGCATCCCAATGAGCGGGAACACCAGAAGATTGAAACCCAGATGCGAGGATGAACAAATCTACAAACCCTTTCAATAGCTTCATGAATTCTTCCTTGGAAATTTCTGGGTAGTTCCAAACCATATCTTCTTTTTCTGATTCGATTCGAACGAGGAAAACCCTGATTTAAAGAAGCACAAGCGATTAGACCGAGCCGCCTGCGGCATGATGGTTAATCACTGATAATTTTCTTTTGGCTTTTGTTATTTCCCGCGCGTCCGGTGCCCTAGAGAAAGAGACGATTCTGTATTCTGAATTATTGAGGTTTTCGTTTTCCAAGTAAGAACTTTTCGACGTTTTCATGTACTGAAAACTACATGATGTTTAATCATTTTAAGATAAAACGATCAGCTATGCCCGTGACTTTAAAACGTGACTTTAAAACGATTATGAACTGAACCGAAACTAAACGGGATATGCTGGTGCAGCTTTTCCACTCTTTTACATTTCTAAGTTTCAAATTTCTGTAGATTATATGGCATTTTGGAATTCAATCTCAAATTACTGTACTTTTAGGACAAGAGAACCTTGGATGATTTGAGGATGGTAGATAAAAAATTAATAAAAAAACTATTATCCCTCAATTATTTATTTTGTTTGCTTATTTTATATTATGATGAATATGCAATATTTTTTGTATAATCAATTATAATTCTAATTTTTATATTTTGAAATCTATTGTACTATTTAAGAGTCAAATAAAAAATTATATAGATGATAGGTTGTGAAAAATGTAATATATATAACGTTTGGATATATATGATCATATATAATAAAATGTTATATATAGATAAAATAATGTATGCTTAGTTTGTTAGTGTAATGTTTGATGTATCCACATTATCCACTAAAAAGTTATTTATGTTTTATGAGTAGATAGTTATTAGCAATTGATTGTTCTTTAAAATGTATTTTTGATCATTTATTCATATATAAATATGTCCATGCGAATATTATTGAGATAGTTGTGATTAGCAAACGATGGTTGTAATTGGAAAAAAAACATATGCACAAGTTATAACCATATTAAAAACTATTGTATGTATCGAAATATTGTTAGTTATTTTTAGTAGTTTTTTTGTCAATATAATTTAATGGTTTTAATATTTCATTTAATATTGTGTGATATTAGATTCAAACCCCAAATTTATATCATAAATTTTAGAGGTCATTGTATCTGTATCAGATGATTCCGACTAGTAATTTTATTTTAATATGAAACACTAACTTGTCACCATTAATTTATTGGTTCTCTCTTTGTTTTCTCCATCCAAATATGGTTTTCCAATCCACGTTTATTGGTTTCCAAAACCACAACATCAGTCTGGTTTGCGCTTTTACGTTTTTGTCTTTTCTTTCTTTTGTTTGCGAAAATTTTTGGTTTATATATTTATGTTTTCAGTAATTAAATATAAATCTAAATCGATAAATCTCGAGTTAGTAGCTTAGCAGCATCTTATGCTTGTGTTCGTGTCTGCGATGAGCTTTCTAGACCATGGTTGTGTTATACTTCGTTGGAGTCTAAGCTTTCTAAATTTATGCCAATTGGTGTCGGTTGATACTCGATTTTAAGGTTTTGGTTGAAACTCGATTTTAAGATTTGTTGTGTTGGTATATTCAAGGCAACTTTTGACATAATTTTAGACTAATAACTGAATTATAAGAGCGAACCACGAACATTTTAATAGAATATACTCATATGCCGATATTAATATTTATTGGAAATAAAAATGTTTGTCCAAATTTTGTTGTTTGATGTAAACATGGCTACTACGAATTATGTACCTTGTCCATTTCTATATCCAAGTCAAATTATCCATAACTTTCAGTTAAAGATCATAAGGCCAAAATAGTTTGTTTAACAGACAAGAGTCAGATAAATACCCAAATTACTCGTTTAAATTATTATTATTTAAAACTTAATTTTTTACAAATTTTTAAAACTACATAAAATTATTAAATATTTCATATAATTAATTAAAATTTTCTAAACGATTCAAAATTTTCTATAAATCATTTAAAATATTTAAATTATTTTACAAAAAATATCTTTAATTATCCATTCAAAAATGATTTTAATTATGTAAATTATCTATTTGGATAAATATTTTAACTATCCTACCTACCCTTATACGCTATTACATGTCCTTCATTTATGAATTATCGATTTGAATACTATTTTTAGATACCTAAAATACTCGCAACCTACTTTTAGTATATGATCAATACTTATTTATGTCAAAACATAAAGATGTACAGTAATGATCATAGCAATTTTTCATAACTCCAATATTCTTTGATGGTCAATTGAATTGAGAAAAATCAATAATGTTTTCGACTATAACATAGTATTTTCTACCATTCTCATTGACATGAAAAATCAATTGTCTACAACTTCTTCTCATAATTTTGTTCTTTCCTTTTTCTTTAGTACGAGAATACACACATAATAAGTTTCATAGGTTTCTTATTCGAATGATGAGAATAGAAGAAAGATTGTGGTTGCATTCCAGAACTCTAATCACCATTCGATCGCCACAGTGTAGAGAGATCACCAAGGTTATGATTGATAACCTGTAGAATGGCGGAATCGCGTTTAAAAACGCGATTCCACAAATATTTTGCTAATAAAAAAAACTTGCGGAATGGCGTATGAAACGCTGCGTTTTCGCTGACAAAAGATACAAAGAAAATCTCATTAAATGGAAAAGTGAGGGTGAAGTAGATTTTTTATAGAATCAAATTTTTATAATTATTAATTAAATAATAATAATATTTTAGAATTCTAAATAAATACTAATAAATTTTTTAATTATAAAATATTTGTTTTACAAAATGCTGTTTTAAACATTTAGTTAAAATACTAAAACCAATAAAAATATTAAAAAATATTAATAGTCACACTGTTAAATATACACAAATTTGCATAAAATTTTTGAAAAAAACAAAATAAATTAGAACAAAAAAAACTTTTATACATCTTATATAATATAATAGAAAAAGTAATAAATAATAATATGATATTTGGTTTTTTAATGTCATAAAATATTAATGTATTTATTATAAATATACTAAGAATAAGTTAACTAATTATAATAATATAATTATTATTTTTATAATAATTTTTAATAATTTTTATTTTTATAATAATTAACTCAATTATAATTTCTAATGATAATAAATAATATAGTGAATTTTTTTTTCTAAAAATAATTAGTTCAATTATAAAATATAGTGAATTTTATTTAAAATATTTTATATTTTGCTATTTTACAAACTTATCCAATCATAGAAAAAAATCATTCCGCAAGTTTTTCATTCTGCAAGTTTTAAATTATTCCGCAGGTTTTAAATTATTCTGCAAATTTTTTTTTTATTTTTCCATCATTCTACCATTACGCAAATGTTACCAATCAAAGCTAGCACTAATTATATCATTTGTTTTATTTGTATTTTGTGCTTTTTATTAAATATGTTATAATTATTCCTATTATGTCCTTGCGTAAATGAAAGTCTTACAAATTCATCTAAACAGGGAAAAAACATATTAAAGCACAACAAATCAATATATTTTGCATTGCTTCGCCCGAGAAGATCTTCATGGTAGGCTATACGAACGCTGCACTAACAATACATCATATAAATGTGTTGCTTTTCCAATTTGAAAGGACAATGATCTCTCAATTTAGATTAATCTGAGTTCTAAAGAGATTCGAAGATATCCTATGTTAATTATATTATCAAAGAAATATGGAAGGTAAGAGCTAGAATATCCATTTTGCTCAATTTATGTTTTGATATACCTCCGTTATAAATTAAATGGGCAAAATTACTATTTTACCTCTATAATGGATTATATATTTATGATTGTAAATGATACCAATGAAAACACGCTAATGCAGATGGTAAGACGCGCTGCGCGACCCAAATAACCCGGGTTCGAGCCTTAGATGTATAGTATAACTGGGAATAATTCGGATACCTAATTGTACTAGTACTAGTTGTATTCGAGTGGTATAACTAGGATATCTAGTTCTACTCGAATGGTACAACTGGAGTATAACTAGGGTATGTAGTTGTACTCGAATGGTATAATTGGAGTATAACTAGGGTATGTAGTTGCACTCGAATGGTACAATTGGAGTATAACTAGGATATGTAGTTGTACTCGAATGGTACAACTGGAGTATAACTAGATGGAGTATAACTAGGATATGTAGTTGTATTCAAGTTGTACAATTGGAGTATAACTAGATATCTAGTTGTACTTGAATGGTACAACTAAAGTATTACTAACATCAGTTATACCGAAGTCAGGGATATTTTCGTCTTTCTACCAAGACCAGAGATATTTTCGGGTTTACATTAATTAGAGAACATTTCAGATTGAAGAAAAGTATAAAAGATTATTGATTGAACAAAAGAGATATGTGGGACGATGCCTCGAAATATGTGCAAACGAAAAAGAAATAATCCTTTGACTTGTTAACTTTTCCACAAAAAGAAGACAATGTTAAGTAAGTTTCCAATGCATCATTCGTGTTTCTCTAACTAGTTTATTCCGAATTGCAAACCAATATATGAATGATTGACATCACATGTGACTAAAATGTCTTGTATGTTTATATTCCAATAAAAAAATGATCCGGATTTTGTGAATTTATTGTTATTCGTTTTGTCAACTTAACTTATAAATTTGATTAATGATATGGTTTATGGAGTAGTTAACATGACATATGGTATGAGCTGTGATATTCAATAATTTTTAATCCCATCGTAAAAAAATTGAATCTTAAGCAAAATAAAAAGAAGAAGAATTTGTATTTCTACTCACCCCTACATAAACCTGAAAGCCAATCTCGTCAATTAATATGCCACAAGGAGAGATAGCGTAGTCAAATGACTCAAGAGGCCCATCTCTTAACGAAGTCGAATATTAGTAACTATTCTATATTGGTCAAAAAGATTGTATTAAAGAAATATTAGTAAATGTAGATCGAATAGTTTTTAATGATTAAAAATATTGAACAGAAACGATGGAAAACAATAGATCATGATGACTCATGAGAAGCATCACTATTGCCGATATATAGTGTGTGAATCCAGACTGATCAAGAACTGAATGAGTTGTCAACAATTTGATTTTGTACAAACAAATAAATCTCTTGATGAAGTCGCATCATATTAACACAAAGAAAAATAAATTAGAGCGTGTGAATTGTTGTCAAGGATGTAATGTGAACGACTAAATGGTTAGGTGAACAATTACACATTAATTCTTCAGCTATTTACAAACTTGATTTTCAGTGATTAGCTTATTCAAGGTCAAGGACGTGCAAGATATACCTATAATATTTATTTAACATAAATTAAAAAGATTTGTTCAAATGTATTGTTCGTTTCAATCTGTTCAAAAAAAAAAAGACTAAGATATCTAAAGAAAGAAAAATATAGATATGAAAATGGAACATAGATCAAATATATATATTAGGCTATTAGTCAAAGATCGGTTAAAAGCTAATCAATGTATGACAAACAATATAAACGCTAACATATTTTTCAAACCCTTTTCATAAATTTTCTAACCATAGTTTAATATTAAAATGATGTGGTATAATGATAATCATCTTTAAAATTGATAATTTATCATATGGTTCAAATTTGATATCCCACAATATTAAAGAAATTATTAAAGCCAATAAAATAAAATAAAAAAAAACTACGACAACAAAAATGTTATTATTCAAAAAAAAATTATTATAATTTTAAAATAAAATGTAGAGTGTTACACGTCTTTTAAATAAACTTCAACTTAAGAATCATTAGAGATCTGTAAAATTTGCATAACATTCCACATTAGACATGAGATGAAATCTTTAACAAATCTTCTAGTGCAAAACTATATAGTCCAATCAACATGTGAACTTGTTTTGAATTCAATTAATATATTAATCACTATTTGAATCTAATTGGTTCCAGCTTATATCAAATCACTTAAACAATATTACGACGAAAAGTGGGACCAAATACGTATGGTGAGACATTTTCTTTTAATCAGCATGGACCTCATAGTCTATAACAAGTTTGGTTGGTTTATATAATCAGTATGTATGCTTATTTTTGTCTTTTCCAACATACATACATACATAAAACAGCAGCATCAATATGATGTTATGTGTTTGGAGTTCGATCAATTGATTATGTATTTATGTTACATAGGCATCTATGTATATATATATATATTTTTTTTATTTAACATTTTTAATCATATCCTGAATATGTATTAGCTACATTAATACAGACGACCAAGACGGTTGATAATATTAAATTGCATGAGCTGGAGTGGATGTTTCTCACCTTATTTCTTCAAGTTGCTGCCTATTTCACATCAAGACATGGTGCCCACTTTCCATCCAACTCTATTATATGTATCGAGTTATTATATATCTATCTAAAATGTGCTGTCTTTCACATTTATCCCAAAGATTTTTTTAATTTAAAATTTTTGGTCACATGAACATGATAAGATATATCTGTAAATGTTGAACAGTACTTGGATAAATATATTATATTCCAATATTTTTAGTAATGTAAAAGTTATTCCAACATTTTTTTTTTGTTTCTATTGATAAACTGAAACTAATTCGATAGACAAACTAACATAGTGCAACAAAAGTTTGTTATATAGCTTTTCTTTGTTATGTTGACACTTGTATACTTCTAGACTTTCTTATCTATTATATATATAGACATTACCAATATTACAGACAGATCGCCAGAACAAGTATATCTTCTTCATTAGTCCATCTGATCACCATCAAAATGGCTAGATCCATGTTGCTCTCGCTAACCCTCGCATTCCTCTTCACCGCAATGGTCTCAGCTCGTGACTGGAACATCCTAAACCAGCTCAAAGGAGTTAAACCAATCACAACCGCCAGCCATACCGGCGTAGCATCGCTGAAAGGGCCAAACCTAAACGGATACTGCGAGAGCTGGAGAGTCAACGTTGAGCTTCACAACATCAGAGGCTTCACGGTGGTGCCACAGGAGTGCGTGTGGTTCGTCCAAAAGTACATGACGTCATCTCAGTACGAGGATGACGTGGAGAGAGCCGTTGATGAAGCCATCCTTTACCTCGGAAAAACTTGTTGCGAGAAGAAGAAATGCGATGGCATGGATGCTTGGATCTTTGACATTGATGACACTCTTCTCTCCACCATTCCTTACCACCAGAGCAACGGCTGTTTCGGGTAAGAAAATTGAATGAACTATATAGATTAGGTTTGGCTCGATTTGACAAAACTTTAGGTTAGCTTTTTGGTGAAAATGATTATTAAAAATATGTGAATTATTAGTTTTAATTTTAACTAATATCATATTAGTTGTGATGTGAGTATTCTTAAACCGTTATAGATAATTAAAAAATATGAACTGATTAATAAATTACGGTTTAGCATTACTTTGTACGTCTGTTAGAAAAGTAGTAGAACTTTTCAATCGTATATCAAAATTTTGTTGGTTTGTTTCGATTTTAGTTTTCAATTAGATTGGTTTAAGCAAATATTATAGCTTAATTTAATGGATTTCTATCTTAAGCGTATATAACCAGAATAGTGTATGAACTATTGGATCTGAATTGGTTTGGTTACACTATCGGTTGGATTTGTTTGGTATAAAACAATGGAAACGATTATTTTGGTTTAATTTTGGGTTTAGTTCGGTTACCTCTATCATTTTTTCCTCTTCTGGTTCCCTTTGCTGCGGTATAGAGTAACCGGGATTGAAATGTTACGTTGATTTGAATCAGTGGTGAGCAACTAAACACGACCAAGTTCGAGGAATGGCAAAATTGGGGAAAGGCACCAGCGGTTCCAAACATGGTGAAACTATTCCACGAGATCAGAGAGAGAGGTTTCAAAATCTTTTTGGTCTCTTCTCGTAAAGAGTATCTCAGATCCGCCACCGTTGAAAACCTTATCGAAGCCGGTTACCACGGCTGGTCTAACCTTCTTCTCAGGTATATATTCCCCGGTTCAACTCTCATTTGATTGTTAGAATTGGATAGGTATATAAATAGGTTTATAACCATGTAGAACAGAAATTTCACTTCCAAAACTAAACCAATTCAGATATGTTTCGTCTTATGTTGTACTAAAGCCCTAAAAACCAAATCTGCGGGTAAGTCGATATGATCCTCTAATCAGAAAATCATAATAACCATTCAATATTTGTCATGATTAAATAATTCAGCATTTTATGGTTTGTCTTTTTGTTGGTTTCGAGTCATTAATGTGGTTGACCAAACCGAAAATTTTGCAGGGGAGAAGAAGAAGAGAAGAAGAGTGTGACACAATACAAAGCAGATGTGAGGACATGGCTTACAAGTCTTGGATACAGAGTCTGGGGAGTGATGGGTGCACAGTGGAATAGCTTCGCCGGTTGTCCAGTTCCCAAGAGAACCTTCAAGCTCCCTAACTCTATCTACTACATCGCTTGATCTATCATTTTTTACTACTATAACGATTAACAAATAAGATCAGAGTTTCAATCTGATTCTTGAGTCTTTTGATTCTCTCCCCATTTTTCTTCTTTTGCGTTTCTGGTTTATATGACCAACTCAAATGCATATGAGTGATATATGAACCATGATCATCTTTGTATCTGTTATATTCAGCTGCTTTTTTTTTGTGTTGGGCCTCTGTGAAATTGGTTTTGGGCTTTTGTTAAATAAATCTCTTCTCTCTATCTGATTGCTCAGATATAAAATCAAAGTATTCAGCAAGACTTAAAAGTAGAAATACACAATAACTTGAAAGCTACTCTAAGTTATACAAATTCTAAAGAACTAAAAAAAGACACAACAAACAGCAGAAGAAGTTGGAAGCTCTCAAGCAAATAAATATATAAAATAAACTCTGACTAACTGAGCTGTCTCCTTCTTCCACCAAATCTTTTTGCTGTCTCTTGAAGCTTTCTTATGACACAAACCTCAGACCCAACCTCACCTCACAGTTTGGTACATTCCTCTAACATTTCCCCTTATATTACCACCAAATTTCCCTTTGATCTCTTCAATTACCAAACACAGTCGCATACATTTCTCTATCTCCCCTTCTGCTCTGCTTTCGAGTTTAGCTTGCCTCGCCATGGAACCAAACACCATGGCCAGCTTCGACGATGAGGTAATAGAGAAAACTAACAACAACAAATATTGAAACTTGTTCCCTGCGTTTTGTTCTTTACCAAATTCGTTCATTTGTGTCAAAAGTGATTACTTTTTTGTGATTGCAGCATCGTCATTCCTCCTTCTCAGCTAAGATCTGTAGAATCTGTAGCGACGAGATCAAAGACGGCGACAATGGCCAGACATTCGTGGCGTGTCAC
Organism: Streptanthus diversifolius; assembly: GCA_039880935.1. Lineage (NCBI taxonomy): Eukaryota > Viridiplantae > Streptophyta > Magnoliopsida > Brassicales > Brassicaceae > Streptanthus > Streptanthus diversifolius. The sequence goes on along the minus strand of JAXGFM010000012.1, from coordinate 9,270,036 downwards.
GTGTGTGCGTTCCCGGTTTGCAAACCGTGCTATGAGTATGAGCGTAGCAACGGTAACAAATGTTGCCCTCAATGCAACACTCCCTATAAAGGCCACAAAGGTAAATAAGATTAATCCCTGTTTTGGTCTTAACAAAATCCTTACCTATAGCTTGACTCTCATTTTTGTGATTTGTTTTTTTTTTCTGAAGGTTCTTCAAAAATTACAAGAGATGAAGAAGAAGAAAACAATGGTCTGGTTGATTCAGATGATGAGTTGAATATCAAGAATCGCAAGGAAGCTTCCTCCATTCACCAGAATTTTGCTTATGGATCGGTAATTAAATGACTTTGATCGATGTTTTTTTCCTTTCTTTCTTGTCTCTCTATCCCATTTGAAATCAAAATTCTGAGTGGTTTCTTGGTATCTCAGGAGAATGGAGACTACAATAGTAAGCAGCAATGGCGTCCAAATGGCCGGGCCTTTTCTTCCACAGGAAGTGGTATGTTTACTTTATATATGTGGTATATACATGTAGATTGAGAAAGAGCAAAATTTGAGACCTGTTTTTGTATGATTTGATCTGAAGTGTTGGGGAAAGAGTTCGAAGTTGAGAGAGATGGCGCCACAGACGCGGAGTGGAAAGAACGAGTGGATAAATGGAAAGCGAGGCAAGAGAAGAGAGGTATATTGGCTAAAGGAGAACAGACAAAGGATCAAGACAACGAAGATGATGAAGAAGAGTACCTGTAATAAAAAGACACAATCTGATCTTTCTTTAGTTTCAAATAATAAAATACTTGAAACGCAAGTAACTAAGTTCTTCTTGGTTTACAGAGATGCTGATGCAAGACAACCTCTCTGGAGAAAAGTACCTATCTCATCGAGCAAAATCAGTCCATACAGAATCGTGATCGTTCTCCGTCTTGTGATCTTAGTTTTCTTCTTCCGTTTCCGTATCTTGACACCAGCGAAAGACGCGTACCCTCTTTGGCTTATCTCAGTCATCTGCGAGATTTGGTTCGCACTCTCTTGGATCCTCGATCAGTTCCCGAAATGGTTCCCGATTAACCGCGAAACCTACCTTGAACGTCTCTCTATGAGATTCGAACGGGATGGCGAAAAGAACAAGCTTGCACCGGTTGATGTGTTTGTCAGTACGGTGGATCCGCTTAAGGAACCTCCGATCATCACAGCCAACACTATTCTCTCCATCTTAGCCGTTGATTACCCAGTGAACAAGGTTAGCTGCTATGTGTCTGATGACGGTGCTTCGATGCTCCTTTTCGATACATTGTCTGAAACTTCCGAGTTTGCGAGAAGATGGGTTCCGTTTTGTAAGAAGTACAATGTAGAGCCAAGAGCTCCGGAGTTTTACTTCTCTGAGAAGATTGATTACTTGAAGGATAAAGTCCAAACTGCATTCGTCAAAGATCGCAGAGCGATGAAGGTCAGTGAAAAAAAAAAAGATCTTTACTTTCAAATCTTGCAACGGATCTTTACTCTTTTCTCAATCGTTTTGCAGAGAGAATATGAAGAATTCAAAGTGAGGATCAATTCTCTAGTAGCTAAAGCTCAGAAGAAACCTGAAGAAGGTTGGGTGATGCAAGATGGTACACCATGGCCTGGGAACAACACTCGTGATCATCCCGGGATGATTCAGGTAACATACAAAAACCTCAAAACTCAACAAATTCTTCTCTTCCCACCATCAAAGCTTTCCACCTTTGGATCTAAAGAAAACTACTTTTGGAAATTCAACTTTATTTTTCAGGTGTATCTAGGAAAAGAAGGAGCTTTTGACATCGACGGTAACGAACTGCCACGTCTTGTGTATGTGTCGAGAGAGAAGCGTCCTGGTTACGCACACCACAAGAAAGCTGGAGCCATGAATGCAATGGTAAGCAAGCAAAACATTCAAAAGCTCTTGAAACTGTTGAATAACAGAAACCAAATCTAAGTGTTATTGGATTGTGCCAGGTTCGAGTCTCTGCAGTGCTCACAAATGCTCCATTTATGCTGAATTTGGATTGTGATCATTACATCAACAACAGTAGAGCCATTAGAGAATCAATGTGCTTTCTGATGGATCCACAGCTTGGGAAAAAGCTTTGCTATGTTCAATTCCCTCAAAGATTTGATGGAATTGATCGTAATGATCGATACGCCAACAGAAACATCGTCTTCTTCGATGTAGGTCGTCAACCATTATTATCAGCAAAAAAAACACTCTGAAATTCGAAAAAACCCTAAAAAAATCTGTTTCGTTTGTTATCTTGCAGATAAACATGAGAGGCTTAGATGGGATTCAAGGACCAGTCTATGTCGGAACAGGATGTGTATTCAACAGACCAGCACTGTACGGATACGAACCACCTGTGTCGGAAAAACGAAAGAAGATGACTTGCGATTGCTGGCCGTCGTGGCTTTCCTGCTGCTGCGGCGGAGGTAGCCGTCACAAACCAAAATCGGAATCGAAGAAGAAATCGGGGCTTAAGAGCTTGTTATCTGGACTGAGGAAGAAGAAGAAGAAGAGCAGTACAGCGACGATGAGCTATTCAAGAAAACGATCATCAGACGCGATTTTCGATCTGGAAGACATCGAAGAAGGACTTGAAGGGTACGACGAGCTCGATAAATCTTCTCTAATGTCGCAGAAAAACTTCGAGAAGAGGTTTGGGATGTCTCCTGTGTTTATCGCATCAACTTTGATGGAGAACGGAGGGTTACCGGAGGCGACGAACACGAGCTCACTGATCAAAGAAGCGATTCATGTCATTAGCTGTGGATACGAAGAAAAGACTGAATGGGGCAAAGAGGTAATTATAGTTTATATATAGGTTCCAATTAGGTGTGGTTTGATTCTTGATTCTTGATTCTTGATTTTTCAACACTATGTTTTCAGATCGGATGGATTTATGGATCAGTGACAGAAGATATTCTTACGGGATTCAAAATGCATTGTAGAGGTTGGAAGTCAGTTTACTGTATGCCTAAAAGACCAGCTTTCAAAGGATCGGCTCCGATCAATCTTTCGGACCGGTTGCACCAAGTGCTTCGATGGGCGCTAGGTTCGGTCGAAATCTTCTTTAGTCGTCATTGTCCCTTGTGGTATGCGTGGGGAGGTAAGCTCAAGATTCTTGAACGTCTTGCTTACATCAACACTATTGTTTATCCTTTCACTTCTATTCCTCTGCTCGCCTATTGTACTATTCCGGCGGTTTGTCTTCTCACCGGCAAGTTCATCATTCCCACGGTTAGTCCGATTCTCTTCAAACCCTTAAATTCCTTAACATTCATGTTTTTACCCCAAAGTTATTCTTTTATCATAAAAATCCAAAAGTTCACATTTTACTCCTAAAATTTATAAAACTTCTTGCTTTTACTTCTAAACTTGGAAGTTGGAACCCATTTCAATCCTCCTCTATTTTTCCATTTTTCTGAAAATTTCCAAAAAGTTTACTTTTTTATCCCTCAAGTGTCTTAAGATTCAGACTTTTACCCTAAAGATTCTTGATTTGTCACAAAACCGAGAGAAATTGTCTTAACTTTTCGTCGTTAGAAATGGTCAAACTTCCTAACACTCATTTCTGTCTTTGATCAGATCAATAATTTCGCGAGCATATGGTTCCTCGCGCTGTTCCTATCAATCATCGCGACGGCGATCCTAGAGCTCCGGTGGAGCGGCGTGAGCATCAACGACCTCTGGCGTAACGAGCAGTTCTGGGTTATCGGAGGCGTCTCCGCTCACCTCTTTGCAGTCTTTCAAGGTCTCCTCAAAGTCCTCTTCGGAGTCGACACAAACTTCACAGTCACATCCAAAGGAGCCTCCGACGAAGATGACGAGTTTGGAGACCTTTACCTCTTCAAATGGACAACTCTTCTCATCCCTCCGACAACTCTCATCATCCTCAACATGGTCGGTGTCGTGGCCGGAGTTTCAGACGCCATTAACAACGGATACGGTGGGTGGGGACCGCTATTCGGGAAACTGTTCTTCGCGTTTTGGGTCATCGTTCATCTTTACCCGTTTCTCAAGGGTTTGATGGGTCGACAGAACCGAACTCCCACGATCGTTGTTCTTTGGTCTATTCTCTTGGCGTCGATTTTCTCGTTGGTTTGGGTTCGTATCGATCCATTTTTGGCGAAACAGACTGGTCCGTTACTGAAACAGTGTGGCGTCGACTGTTAATGAGAGGAGCTAAAACCCCATTAAGTGCGTTTTGTATCACGTTTGCGTTTTAGTCGCCCTTTTGAGCCATCTTGCTTGGGCTATTTTCTCCCGATTTGGGTTGTTCTTTGTTCGATTTTAGCAAAGAAGTTGTGATAAAAAGGATTATATATGGATTTGTAACGAAGACAAAACATAAGTTTGAATCACATTTGGAAGTAAATAGACAAAAATTTGTGTGAGATACAAACAAATAGAATGAATGAATATATTAGATCAAACCACAATACCACATTCACAACAAACACACAACTGGTTTACTAAAAAAACACACAACACATACAGTGATGAACAACATAAAAGTTCACAAAAGCCAATTAATAAAAGAAATGATGTTTTACTCACAGTATCAGTGTAAAACATGTGTGGAACTGTTTCTCTGCTGTGGAATTTGAGTCTCAAGAGCTTGGACTTCACACACCTCTCTTTACCTCCTGGTGGCCATTGATTGATTGTTCCAATAACCACCGACTGTTCCGATTATAGGTGATTCAGGGCTTCTACTCGGCGATTTTCTTGGAGAATTCGTTGCTGAAAACTGTTTTATCTCCTCTGAAGTTAACGCGCCCAATATTGGTCTTTCATCGTAGCGTTGAACAGGTTTTGAGTAGTTGGATGTGTAACTCTTCTTCTCGGACATTGCGGTTTCAATACCAATAGAGATGCTGCTGCTGCATCCACTGGTCATGATCTGCGCAGTGGATAACCACGTTGAGAGACTAGCGTCAACAGCCACTTCCTCAGGTCTCTGTTTCTTGATTTCATCTCTTGAGTTCTGCTTGTTGCTGAACGATGGTAACTCATCAACCCGAGGCTCCTCTAAGGGGAAGGATGCATTTAGTTTGTGTTCTTGATCAGATATGCAATTCACGTTCTCCTTTCGAGACTGTGTCTGTGTTGTTCTTCCTTTGGATTTCACAGCTTTCCATTGGGTGAGATTCTCGATTGGATTCAGTACTGCGTTGACATATCCGCTTCTGTCTCTAGCACTCGTGTTAGACTTCTCTATGTCCAAAACATAATCCGCAATCTCCTCGGTGTAAACTTTGTTATCCCAGTTATGCTTATCATCATCATTATAATAGTCTTCATCAAGCAGATCCCCATCGTCAGAATCATCATCATCATCATTAATATCGTCTAGATCGCTTTCGTCACAATCTGTTACATCCTCCACTTCCTCATCGTCACTTTCTCTGCAATTCTGGTATCTATGGTTTGAAGGATAAGAACCTGACGAGTTGGAAGTAACATCGCTCCCCTCAGATGAACATGGAGGCAGCCTCGACTTCAAAGGCTTCTCTCCATGCTTCACCACCTCTTCTTTCTTCTTCTCTTCAAAGAGCTCAATGGATTCGTCTACTGCAATGTGTTCATATGTTTTGACCTTGGAGTCAAAAGTCACTCTCTTACGAGTTGGACTCGGACTCGGACTCGAACTTTTTTTCTCCTCAGCCTTCTTGTTACTGCAATTAAAACCAACAGAATCAATAACGACTAGGTACAAGAACAGAAATAAACAGTTTTTTCTAAAAAGGACATAACAAAACTAACCAGATGTCAGTGGTCGGAATCACAGAAACCTTAGTGACTTCTTCAACAGCAGGAACCTTAACAATCAGATGATCGTCCTTTGCAGAAGACAGTTCCGAAAATTTAGGAACTTGAACGACAGTATTAAAGTTCAAATGATCAACCTTTGCAGCAGACTTTGGAACTTCCTCAACAAGATTCAGATGAACATCCTTTGTAGACTGCTCAGAGATTTTCTACACAAAAGAAAAAAAAAAATTACTTGAGATCAAACAAAAAAAATGAAGCTGGAAAATTCGTCTAGATACTGAAGATAAATCAGCTGAGCTTAAACTGAAGCAACACAGCACTAATAAAAAAAATCGAAGACATTAAAATTCTCTGGAAATACAAAGAGAAAACTTACGTTTAAACGAGGCTCCCTGCGTCTCTGACGCCGGCGATTCTTCCGGCGACCGAAGCAGCCTAGCAAGCAACCCATTGCTTCGAGAGAGTAGAAAGAAGATAAGAGTTCCTTCGAAAGGCTTTCCACAGATTATTGATCCAACATTAATGAGACGACATCGAAACTGTGTTTGACTTAGAAACTACAAGAGCTTTAAGAGAAATTGATTATCCATTGATTTGTGGGTTTTAGGTTATCTTTTATTTTATTATCTTTTTCCTTTTTTAACGGCAAATTTCCTTTCTTTTTCTTTTTTAATTTTTAGTTTATTAATATAATCATTTTAAGGGAGAAAAAAAAGGCAGATGACCGTTACACTGTCTGATGTCTCTCTGACTCTGACCCCACCACACATTAGGCTGTGAAAATGGACCGTTGTTTTGTGGGCCATCATAAAGATACAAAATTATTGATAAATAATGGGCCGTGAAAAACCTAATTATTATCGGTCCTCTTTAAGAACTTTCTGTATCATTGAGTCTCATCTAGTGGAGATTTCCCACTCCAATTTCCTTTCTCTACCATATTAAAACAATGCTAAAAGAAAATTGTGACAAGAAGAGGGAGATAAATCTAATATTTTTGATATCGGAATCAAAGAACAAGTTGCAGAGATTAATTATCATGAGGGTCTAGTCCAATTCTCTGCTACAAAATCCAAGCTAAGATGTTTATATAACTCTTCGCACTTTCTGACGTTACCAAATCATTGGGACATAGTTAAGATCGCCAGTTTTTGATCCGAGAGTTATATACGGCTTAAACTGTTGCATGGTATATAACTTTGTCACCAAAGGCAAAAACAAAATATCTTTGTTTCTTTTGGAAAATACTTGTTATGTAATTATTTATCCACAGAAAAGAAAAACTACTTTACAGCCAACAAGTGCTGCACATTGCTTCAGGGAATGTAGATTCAAAGATTTGATGAACATACCTTTTTATTGATTTAGAAAATTTCACTAAAAACTAAACAAATTCTCTCTCAGAAACTTTATGGAACAAACCTCCATGAGCTTTTATATTTATAAGAACAATTTCACATCTACAATAGTTTAGCAACCCGTAATCCTATTATGTTTATAACTTCTAATTCTAATCCTATTACGTTTATAACTTCTAATCCTAATATGTTTAAAACTTACCCATAAAACAATCACTTAGAAACTAATACAAATTTGTTTAGGAAGTTATCTAACACACTTTGCAAACTTAATGTGAAGAATTGTCCATTGGATCCTCACTCTATAAGAAATCCAAGAGTATTATATAGTTTCTCTTATTACTTTCTCTAGTAAACAATATTGCAAAAAAAAACACAAAGCAGATATAATTTCAGCGATATTCACTTTTGCAAAGGTGTAAACTGAGAAATACATCTGCTGAATATGTATAGTAGATTTCACAAGGCTAATCTTCTCTCATGTCTATTAACTTCTCTATATCTTTTCCATTTTTAAGTGTTTATCGAACTTAATAACAATTGGCTTAAAATGAATTGATCTCTTCTAATCTTCTTGTGTTATATATGTCAAGAATCTCAAAATCCGTTAGGTGCTGTGTAAGTGATCATTCTATGTCCATTATTTTCTTTTTTTTTCGAGCATTATATTTTCTTTGAATCAACAATTGAAAACACAAATGTAGCATCTGATGTATTCTTCTGTGTTTCGGTTGAAAATTGTCATTTCTTTTAATACGATAGAATAATGACATAATATTCAAAAAAATGAAGAAGATACAATTTTTAATAATTGAAAACATACTTAAGTGTACGTAAATGGACTAAGCCAACGATTATGCGGGTCCGATCTTAGGGGCGTTAACTGTATTTTTCCCAATTAATGAATTATAGACAGACGATTGATAGTATAATTTAAAAACCAATTAGAAGTATTTTTAAAGAAAATTAATATAAATTTTGACGAATAAATAGTTTAATAGAGTCTAAAATTAGTTTTGATTAGGAGCGCTTATCTATTTATAGAATATTGAATAAAAACTTTCCTACTAGTGATTTGTAGGATATTACTATTTTTACTCGGTGTTGGCATGTTGCCGTGTTGGTAGCTCAATCAAAGTATTTAAAGTTTCTAATTCAAACATTGGTGATAGAGAGGGAACTAAGAACATCTTCATCTATGATAACTTTTGTATAATAGTTTTAAATTTTTGTGAACAAAAATTTGTGAAAATAGATAGGTTCATTTGAACGCGGACAACCCAATTAAGAGCTTTAATGGTCTGTGATTTTGTTCTACATGTGTTAAATTTTCTACATTTTTTTTTTTTTTACTTCAAATCAATTTTGCGAGAGAGAGAACACAGCATGTCAGGTGTAAGAACTCAGTGTTACGCGTTTAGATGGTTTGGTTTGATATGAGGGATTTGCGATACGAATTGTTATGGTCTCTCAAAGTGGGTCCCTTGGGTATACTTAGAAGTAAATTAAAGGCATGCATTTTTCGTCTTTTATTGTTATTTTATTTCTATTGACATTATTATATCATTCAACTGTATCTAACTAAAGTTTTATTGAGTTGGCAAAACTGACACCTAACCACCCGAAATTAATTTATTTAATTTTCTCGTATAATATGAAATCATTAAAACCTCTTGTTAGATTTGTTATCATAGTTTCGCAATATTTATTTGTTATATTTGGTCCAGAAAAATAAAAATATATATATATTTGTTTGTTATCTAAATCCGTTAATTACTCTATAATCAAAGTAATCCATAAAAGTACTGTCCATTAGTCTGTATATAGACTCAAGGGGTTAGGTCCCCCAATTTTCTCAATTAGGCGTCATGTAAATTAGTAATTTAAACAAATATTCTAAGGGGAAAATTAGTAGTTATCAAGTGATTTTAGCTGAAGAACATTTCATCATCCTGGCTGAATCTAATTTAAGGCTCCTATAGATAATGGAATCTGTGATAACAGAAAATACAACTTTTTATTAGTGGGATATAATTTGGATTTCAGTTTGGTTTAAATTTTTTAGTTAATTTAAAAATAGGAAGAAAAAGTTACACAGGATACTTTTTTACCTTATAAAATTACCCTTTACCAAACCTTAGCGTGTGTATGTCTGTCCATAATAGAAAAAGGAAAAAATTAATTATATGTACACGCAGCAAACTTGCAAGATGGAAATGTTAAAACAAAAGATATGAGACTTATCTTTATACCATTTTATGGATAGTTAATGGTTTAAAATTTCTTAGTCTTGATAAGAATAAACTTTTTATATGAATAAAATTTTATGCTCCAGTGGGTTGTATTTACAAAAACTTAGAAAGCAGGGCTTCAGCTCTTTTTCTTCAGTCTTTCTTTTTTAACACAAAATATATCATATAAATAGATAATGCAAACCTACAAACACAGGATAAAACAAACATAATCATATGCTAATACATATATGAAAACAGACTAAACAATGCCAGAGCCACTGCCGAAAGACATAAAATCGTTAATTGAATATCTAACTCAGTAACTTTCCTATGAATTAATCCATCTAAACAAAGTTCAGACTTAACTTAGATGACTCTATTACGTACACATTTAGATCGAAGAAAACCGAAAAACAGATCGACCTTCTGATAAGCCATTGTCGGTTTCACGAAAAACCAAAATTACGTCAAGCCAATTTATTGTCGTATGTAATCTTACATCAAAATATTCCAAAAAGAGTACAACTGAGAACGAATTTAAATCCTGTCCTCGTCGGATTTAAAAACGCAATAGTGCATCCATCAAAAGACTCGATGCTTGGATTGCATGAATCCGCAAAGACTCATCTTCCCGAAACACCGTATATGGATCCCGTGACGGGCGAGAGACCGGAGGCCGCCTTTCTCTCCATGAAGGGACTGAATGAGACTGGATGTCCAATTTGACCATCCAGGACCAGTCACAGACAAGATCGGAAGCTACTTACTCCCGGCGAAGCGTTAATTAAAAGTTGAGTCTCCCGCAGCGAAGCTCCAACCACCATCGGAGACAACTCGCAAGTTCCTCAATATCTGCCATGAAGCTCCGCTTCACCACTACTCCGGTCGAAGAATAGCCACTACTGTGAACAAGCTGAAACGACCACCGCAAGGAACCACCATCCTCGGGTGGCGACAGCCTCCATCGCTGTGCCACCTCCAACCAAAAAATAGCCCCCAACCGGGGAGAAAAACGTCAACTCTGAGCTTTGGACGAGCCCGTAGATCTCCGGATCGAACAATTTTACCGTCCTCAAAATAGAACTTGCCACCACCATCGATTCTCCACGGGACGCCATAGCTCTGGAGCTCTCGTTGGTGAAAGCTCCGCCGGTAAACCACACCACATACAGCGAAGGAAGACAGGTTTGATCCGGCAAAACTCCGCAAGACATGAATGACAAAGAAAAGAAGGGGGGATGGGAGGTCCCCCACGAGCCGGCGAGGAGCGCTGCCGTGAGAAGACCGCCGAACTGCAAATTGGAGAGGTGTGCTCTAGAGAGAAAAAGGTGTTCGCGCGTGAGATGCATGCTCTTTTTCTTCAGTCTAAACCGAGAAAGATAATTTTATTTTTAATAAAAGAATAAATATCTAGAAATGATAATGGTGACAAACATAAACGTAGACGTTTTTGATTTTTTTAGTTAATTTATTCTAATGGTTTTAGTATCTATTTTAATATTGTCGGGTGCTGATTTAAATTCTAGACATGTATTATGATTTTTAGAGGTGTACACCATTGTGTCATAATTTCTGACTGAATTCTAATATTATTTGAGGAAGTTCATCACTAAAACTATTAATCTCCGACTTCAAATCTTTATTTAAATACAGCTATTTTATAATATAAGTAATAAGATGTGAGTAATTCTTTTATAGATCACTACTTTTTTTAGTTTCACCCATATATAATACAATGTTTTCAAAATAAAACTAGATGTTTTTTGCGGTAGATCTAATTTAATGGTCACAGATTTATGATCAGTTACTTGTTTAAAACAAGATGATTAATTTTTTTTTTTTTGCCAACTGATTTTTGATTTAAATTTTTAAATAAAATACGGTTTAATAAAAAATAATTAAAAAACCAAAAAATTAGAAAAAACCAAAACAATTTAATTAAATGCAATTTTTAATAAAAAACACTGGATGGTACTATACATTTTTAGTTATTGGTCGGTCTAATTAAGTTACATCTAAATTTTTTATTTTTCTTAAAATAAATTCAAATTTTCATCATATTTTATTGAAAATACAGATTACTGTATATTGCATAATTAGTAAATTTTGATATATGCAATTTTTTCTAATTAAAAATCAAATATGGAAAAATAAATCTAACTTGAATAACAATTTTAAAAAGATAAAGATATAAATAACTAAATTGTAAAAATTATAAATAATTTAAGTAAGAATAAAAAAATTATAAATTCTAAAATATGTCATAAAATTTATTCATAAATTAATACAAATAATATTAATATTATATGAGATATCTAAAACAAAACAAAATAAATCTTTCACTTACATCGCAAAATTCTCCGTATATAATTTAGCATAACATAAAAATAAAATTATTTTTTTTTGATGAAATTAAAATCTTTTTTATTTGCAAAAATAGTGGTTTATATTAACACCATATTTCCTAAATGTAATTATTATCAACTTACTGCTAACCTTTTCTTAAACACATTGTATCCAATTATCACTTAATTTAGTGTCAGAAAATTATTAGGGAGAGAAAGAAAGAGAATGAAATACTTCTGTTACTTCATTCTCTTTCTATTCAAATGATATTAAATGTTTATATGAATATTCTTGCAAAAACAAAAATCAATTTATCTTTCCAGAGAACAAAATGTTTACCTATGTTCACCGACTAAACAAAGGCCAACATAATAGATTAGGAGACTGAAAAAAAATCCGATCCGAACAGCATGATTACTTATATTGATATCGATGTTGTGTAAGTTTCTATACAAAATTATATAATATTTTAATATGGCCATATTGAATTGAATTTGAAATACAGTCTCGTTGTTCTATCTATTGCCACTGAATTGAAGGTTGGATCTAATATTTCAATACACATCAATTTGTATAATTTACATTTACATCTACTATCTTAAGAAGCCAATATACTTTTAGAAGACACTATTTTTTAAAAATGTTTCAATTTTTGTATAGTCAAACTTCAAGTTTTTCACAATTTATGTAATACAAATGAAGGTAGTTTAATTAGTTAGTTTTTTTTGTTGATAAAATTAAACTTAAAAGTTTGCATAATGTTACACATAAAAACATGAGTTAATCTATATCTTGTAAAATATATATATATACTGAAACTGAAAAGAAAAAATATTTAATATTAGGATAGGACGAAAAAGCTCAAGAAATATAAAAATTTGGTAAAGAAAGAAAATTATTTTATTAAAATTTAAAACATGATGGATTTTATAAGAAAATGAATAAAAAGCTGGTTTTTAAGTGTTTACCCTGTCATTAGGTGATTTTAAATCAGATTTTTTTTTTGTATATTATTTTGACATAAAATAGATTAGTTGACATACTAAAACTGTTGAATGATGACAGAATATAAATGGATAACTTTTTTGCCAACTATGTAAATAACTTATATTACGTTTTTTCATATAATCATTTTATTAATATCAACTAAATTATAAAGTTAGTATAGAGAAATTTTTGGAAAGTAAAGTATTATATTAGGGTTTATATAAATAATTTTATACTCCGTGTACCATAGTCATAATATTAAAGAGCTTTTGGAGTAGGAAAAAAAATCAATAATCGAAATCCATTCATAAGATTAAATAGAAAAAAACGTCCGAAAGAGGAGATTCCTTTTTTCCTACCCCAAAAGCTCTTTAATATTTGCGTTACTTGTTCCATTGGTAAACCAAATTAGAAGATATGGTAAAGAAAGAAGGGCATTTAAGTCATTTAGTAAAAATGGTATATTTGTAATTTTTGAGAACATTAAGGGGTAGTTTATGCTTCGTACCTCTATATATTGTCGTAACCTACTAGGACCCTTTGTCCTTCCATTATTCTGTTTCTCTGCCTCCTCTCTCTCTCTCTCTAATTTTATTATTTCTTAAATTAAAAAGAGAGAAATATAAAAATTCATCTCTGGTTAAATTATCTTCTCATCCGATTACTTTAAATTACTGTTTTACAGCAGTAATTATTCTCAAATTTCACTTATTGCTGACGTGGCATGCATCGAATAGAAAAACGCCATGAACACCAAAACGATGCGTCTGCCCCCACGCCGTGTGCTGACATTAGACAAACGAGTAATCTCCGGCACCATCGACGGTAAACCGACGGAAACCGCCGTGAAAAATCCGCCACCGCCGTCGATTAAATCCATCCTTGAGAAAACAACAACCGTCGCTCCACTACCAACAAGTACCACCACCGTGGTAGCCGAGCCGGCCGGTTCGAACCAGCTCCTTGCCGGTTACTTGGCTCACGAATTTCTCAACAAAGGCACACTCTTCGGAGAGCAGTGGAATCCGGCTCGAGGCCAAGCCGGCCCATTTCCGGCCCAATTTAATGAAGCGAGAAAGACTAAGCCGAGCCTTGATATCGAGCCGAGTGACCATAAACGGAGGAGATATGCGGAGGTTGCTAATATCCTACGGGCAGACGGGGCCCACTTGCCCGGTATCGTCAACCCTTCACAGCTTGCCCGATCGCTTAAACTGTGATGGCACGAATCCACGTGGAGCAAGCAGATTGGTTCGTCTACCGAAAATCAAGACGGTCTTAACACCGAAACATGTCCTCTTCTCTCTCTCTCTCTCTCTCTCTCTCTCTCTCTCTCTCTTTCATTTTTTTTTCTTTGTATATCTCTCGTCGTCGTTGTCTTCTTCGAAATTGACTCAGAAATGTTAGGGTTTCTTGTTTTGTTGGGATTAGATGTACTGTGTTTTTGTATAATTCTGGTTATGTTATCGATTAGCCTATGGATTGAAAATCCAAATCGAACTCCGATTTAAACAATTTCTGGCTCCAAATATGCATGAAAAATAGATCAATGCTTTATAATCTTTCGATCACTGAAAATCTTGGATGAATCTTCTCTGATGAAATCTTAGATCCGAGTTGTTTCGACAACGTTGATAATCGGGTACAGATTGATTCTTGCAAAGACTCTTTACAACGCAAGAACTGATTACTTTCATCAGTCTTTATATTTTTGAATGAAACTGATTCTCGTTTTGAGTTCGTTAATTTCGATGCTGGAGTTAAATCTGTTAATGATGCCATCTTTAATCTGAAATTTTTTCTTTTATTCTGAAAGCAATCTCTGAAAACTGTGTACTAGTGATTCCGATCTTATGAAAGACCTGTATAATTTTCATTACAAGATAACATCTTTTAAGACAAGTAGAAAGTTTCTTAGAGTAATAATAAACCCTTTTGTGTCTGGTTAATAGCCTATTTGCATTTCAAGTTTGTATCTTTGGTTATCTGATGATACCTTTTACTTCTGCTACATGTGTTTCCAATTTTGGTAAAATGTTTGGTTGTAGAAACTGAATTTGTGTTTGATCCTTTTAAGTTCGTCTGACGGTGATGACATTTGATATAGAGGTGGTTTGTCTACGCTTTTTTTTTTTTTTTTAATTTTCGTACTCACAGCAAAAGTTTCAAAAAGATAAATACTTTTTGAGTTTTTGGAAAATCAGATTCATGCATTTATATTTGTTTCCTGTTTCCGTCTTCACTTTAAAAGCCAAATTATTTATTTTGGTTATATTCTAATCGTTACCGTTTCGTGGTATGTATTGTGCCTTAAATGCAGTTAAAGATTTGTTATAAATCTGCTTCATCGGTCAAAAAAGAATGTGTGTTTTGTTGGATTTGACCCACTAAAAATGGCACTTTAGAGCATTGATCGAAGCAATTTCTTGATTCTTGGTTATTACAGAATCTTTTGGCTCTCAAGCTATCACTTCGTGGTAATTGGTATCACGGCATTGAAGTCAGGTCGAATATTTCTTATCCATTTTGACCATTTCTTTGATTATAGGTCATGGAGTTTTAATGACTTAACATCTGCTTATAGTTAGGTATACAATTGTTATATATAGTGAACATCAACTTACAATTTACAATTCAATCCATTGCTTTTCTAATTTTTTTTGCCCATATCTATTTTTAATTGAAATAAGTCACCAACAAACATCAGTTTCTTTCTCAGCCTTATGACCATGCTTTTCTTCCTTATTCTCCTTTCTAACACAAACTTTCTTGACAAATCTGTATTCAAGTTCTTTTTTTTTTGGGTTAAAAATACACACTTTGTTGTGTATATAACCTCTTGAATGGCTTCGGCACATTTCTCAATAGTTTGGTGAGTTCTTTAATTCTTTATATATAGTTTTGTCCATCTAACATTTGTCTCCTTAATTTATGAAATTTAATTTCAGTACAGAGCATGGTAAAGAGCCACAGCTGCTAATTGGAAATCCGGACATATCTAAAGCATTATGACCCACATTGGTTGGGATAGATGGATCTCTTCACTACAACCAGCTGGATCTATACATATATGCATATGCAATAATGTTTAGGTTATTGTAATGGTTATACTGAATTATATAATTAGAAGCAAATCTAAGTTGTTAAGATTAGTTGTGTAGATGTAAATGAGTGGTTTCATTTTTGTGGTCTATATATCGTTAAGAAGGCGTGTGATTCAGTCTTTAGCTCTTCAATACTCAAAATGCAATGTATTATATATCTAAACACTGATACATTTGATTAAAATTTACTTATCACCAAGTTTCTGATCAAGATTATCAACAAAACGCTTCATTCCATTTACTTGATCCAATAGTTATATATATATATATATTATAATATCAGTGATTTGATCTAAAGTTCTTATTTGTTACACCAAATTAGAAAGATATATGTACATTACAATTATTGTGAATAATCAAAAATATTTAACCAATAACATTAAGCATTGACCTTCTGACGCTCTTTGTTGGTTCTTGCTGATACAAAAACTTTAGCATTGTAAAGTTTGTTATAAATCTGCTTGATGAGTCTGATATGCCACATAAAGCATATTACTTCATATGCAATGAGGATATTTGAATTATTTTCTCAATGACCACAATAAGATTGTTCAAAGAGTAAACAAATGAAGCGACTTACATTCGGTTAAATTATTTCAATTAATTGAGAAAAAAAAAAAATTTTGGGGCCACTAATGATACGTGATTACTTCTGAAGTGAACGTGCAGTACATGTTTACGCATACGAACGTCAAAAAATAAATAAGTTTTTTTTTCTTCAAAAATAAGCCGTTTAGATTGAGAAACATGTTTTTTTTTTAATCTCATTCGAATTTTTTGAAATTAATGTTTATAATATATTATTACAACTATATGAACAAACTATACTGGAAAAATGAAATGATGCTTACCATAATGTTAAACATATGCAATAAAGTAGATGATCAGAAAATAATATCTTGACAAAAGTATATGAAATATATTTAAATAGTATGTTTGGAAATTTTAATTTAATGTCATAATGGCTCGCTGTGAGTAGTTATGGTAATTAAGGAAGAAATAATGGCTTATGAAATAGTGAGAGCACGTAGGAGTGATGTAAATGACTTCAACTCTGTAGGATTTCCTCTAATTAGGAAAGATGCAGCTTTAAAAAAAAAATAGGGATCCAGCTTCACAAGTAGTAAAAAAAAAATGAAATGAATTCAAACAATTCAAGAAGCAAGAGTTACAACATTTAGAAAAATAGCTATAAGGCAAGATGAGACAAACTAATTGATGAAAAAATGATTTAAACTAAGAAGATGAAAATGTATATGAAACTAACTGAAAAAAACATTTCGATGACCAAAGCAAAAAGCAGTTGGAGAAGTTAAACCAAAATCTATTTGAAAATTAGTAGTTTTCAAGTGTATGCATACGTTTTTTTTTTTTCATTTTCCGCTTTAGTGTTTGTCCGTATTTTGTTAAATGTATGTTTATATTTTGTCAGTTCTGCGATAATGTTTGTTTGTCAGTAACCAATAATTCTTTATTTAATGATTTTTAGCTTTTCATGCGAGAATCAAATCTTTTTCTGTTTGAGTTCCATCGATTTAAACCACTCAACTTTTTTATAAATGAGGATTTCTTTCTCCATTAATGTATAAATATTACAAATCTCATGTTATTAAAAAATATCAATAGATTTATTTTAATTTTTTTTTTATCAAAACTTACAAAAAATAATCTGAAATTTAAGAGATTAATATCCTCAACTGGTTTAGAAAGCATCAAAACAAAATAGAAAAGTACTGTGCATCTCATAACAAGAAAAAATAATTTAAAAAGATTGTGTAGCTTATAGAAAGAAGATGAAAGAGGGAAAGTCAACAAATAAGGTTGACCCTGGAGGTGAGCTGGACAAGAGCGAAGACTCCAGATGAATCAGATGCTTTGGCAGTTGGAACTCCGAGATTGTGTCGCTTTATCTTTTTATGCATTTTTTGTAATTATCAGTGGGTTTAGATTCAGTATTAGAAGGTTTGAATTGAACCCGTAATTGACAAGTTGGATAGATCGTAACACTTGTAGTTTGTACAATCTCTAATTTGTGTCCCAATTTCATTTTTTTCCTTCTGAACCATATTTATGAATTTTTATGATTGTCAGTGACGCTACGCTTCAAACAAACCGGAATCCTCTGACCCGACCGGTTCAAGACGTCTGACCCACTCTTGCGCCAACTTTGACCAAAGACTAACGGTAACTACACGCCGTCAAAGCTAAGCTGAACAGAACCGTATTCTGTTAACCCACTACTTTGTAATAAAACCAAATTTATTCAATCAAAATGGAAAAAGAAAAACCAAATTGCCTTTTTTTATATTTTCTGGAACTCCCTTCCTTCTTTACAATTGCTTCACATGTGTTGTAATTTTGAGTTATTTAAAATTACCTTAAAAAAAAATGCAATGTACAAGTATTACCAATCAAACCAAGACAAACCGGACCGGATGTATTTAACGGCGTTTCGTCGCGTTATACACGTTTGACAGTTTGACTTGATCGAGGAGAAAGAGAGAGAGAACATTGACCTGAGAATTCGAATAATTGAGCCTGTGGCTTACTATACACATATATGTGTACCATCGCCTTCACATATTCAATTCTCATCACACCGAAAGTTAAAGGTCTCTCAAAGTTATTTGCTCCTACTTTTTCGATTCCTTTAACGAATTTTCCAGAGCGATTTCTGTCAATTTCTCAATATATAATCCCTCCAAGAATCCTTTGATAATGGCAATGGCGAGTCTTTACCGGCGATCTCTTCCTTCTCCTCCGGCGATTGATTTTTCTTCTGCCGAAGGAAAGGTAAAAATCTAGTTTCAATTCATGTATTCGGATGAAAATTTAGGGTTCTAGGTTTTTTCGGTTTCATAAATTGTGCCGTCTTACTCATGAGATCTTACTGTTTGTTCCAAACAACAAAGCTTACTACAAATTAGTATACTGGATTTAAATTTAGTTTTACACGTGGATATATTGGTCGGTGAGCAGTGAGATCTGAATACTTCTAGTCAACTGTTTACTAGTAGTAGTGTCGGCTTTCAGAGGGATAGACTTTGTTAATATAATCTGTGTTGTTTTAGTTACTGTCTAAATAGTATTGTTTTGTTTCATCTGAGTTGTTAATTTGTGATCATTGTTTTGCAGAAAATCTTCAATGAAGCGCTTCAGAAGGGCACGATGGAAGGATTTTTCAGGTTGATTTCTTATTTCCAGACGCAGTCTGAACCTGCTTATTGTGGCTTGGCTAGCCTTTCAGTGGTCTTGAATGCTCTCTCTATTGATCCTGGACGAAAATGGAAAGGTATACCATTTTTAGTATGAAGATTTACTAGAGAAGCAAATACGTGTGTATAGGTTTTTGACTTTTTGATTTTATACTTACTTCCAATAGGGCCTTGGAGGTGGTTTGATGAGTCAATGCTGGACTGCTGCGAGCCACTGGAAGTAGTGAAGGAAAAGGGGATTTCATTTGGGAAAGTTGTCTGCTTGGCTCATTGTTCAGGAGCCAAAGTGGAAGCGTTCCGCACAAACCAGAGCACCATTGATGATTTCCGTAATTTTGTGATGAAATGCTCGACTTCTGAGAACTGTCATATGATCTCAACATATCACAGAGGGGTATTTAAGCAGGTAACTTCTGCAGCATAAACTAGGTTTTGTAACATCTGAAAGCAGTTATTTTGTTACCCATCTTGTCGTGTTGATCGGGATTGTAACAACTCTTATTGCAGACTGGGTCTGGTCATTTTTCACCTATAGGTGGCTTTAATGCTGAAAGAGATATGGCTTTGATTCTTGATGTTGCCCGTTTCAAGTACCCTCCTCATTGGGTTCCTATTAAACTTCTTTGGGAAGCCATGGACAGCATCGATGAGTCAACAGGGAAACGTAGAGGGTAACATACTCATTTTCATCTTTTTGTTCTGTATTATGGCTGTAGTTTTCTTAATAGAATATGGTCTGATGTTGTTCTGTGTTGTTCCTAGGTTCATGCTCATATCTAGACCCCACAGAGAACCTGGGTTGCTCTATACTCTGGTATGTCTGATGCAATATAGGTTCTCTTTATGTTTGGTTTTTGTATTTCTGTTAAGGCAATCTTCTCACTCACAGCCTTTACTATTTGATGTGAATGTGAATTTGATTCGCCTTGCTTGAAAATTTAAGAGAACATCACTTAGACCCTTACACATGTATTGAGTGAACTTCAGATCCTTGGTACCATCTTATTGGTATTTTGGTAAACCTGCCAACCAAAATTGACCGGTTGTTATTTTGCTAATGTATATTCCAGTGCTGCAAGGATGAAAGCTGGCTTAGCATAGCCAAGTATTTGAAGGAAGATGTTCCTCGTCTTGTAAGTTCACAGCATGTAGATAGTGTGGAAAAAATCTTATCAGTTGTGTTCAAGTCACTTCCGTCGAATTTCAACACGTTCATCAGATGGGTGGCTGAGATCAGAATTGCAGAGGACGCAAAACAAAATCTCAGCGTAGAGGAGAAATCGAGGCTGAACTTAAAGGTACTATCCGTATAGATTCTTCAACATAAAGGTTACCAAAACCCAAAGTTGCATGAAAAAAAACTATTCATCCTTTTGAAGTGTTAGAGATACAATAACAGTAAGCAATTTATAATTTCTCATTGATGGTTAGCAGTTTTGAAGTATTAGAGATACAATAACAGTAAGCAATTTCTAATTTCTCATTGATGGTTAGCAGTTTTTTTCGTCTGTCTCTCCGTGATCTATTGGTTTCTATAAGACATGATCTGAAGTAGGAACATTTCTATTTCCTTTTAAAAGAAACATGTTCATGCTTACTTATTCATCTTTTCATTTTTCCAGCGATATCCTCGGTGTTCCTTGGACAGTCTTGACTTTTAAATGTCTAATCTCTAATTGATATACTGCAGCAAGTGGTGTTGAAAGAAGTGCATGAAACTCCACTGTTCAAACACATCAGTAAGTTCTTATCCTCAGTGGGTTACGAAGAAAGCCTGACATATGCGGCTGCGAAGGCTTGTTGCCAAGGAGCTGAAATCTTATCCGGATGCTTATCAAAAGAGTTCTGTTGTCGGGAAACTCGTGTGACATGTGTCAAAGGTATGTCACTATGTTGATTCTTATAGTAAGTTGACCGTTAAAGTTTTGTTGAACTGTGAAAACATTATTTTCACCATCAAGGTCCTGGTGAGGCGGAAGGCACGGTGGTGACTGGAGTTGTGGTGCGTGACGGGAATGAACAAAAGGTTGATCTATTGGTGCCATCGACGCAAACTGAATGTGAATGTGGTCCAGAGGGAAACTTTCCGGCAGGAAACGATGTGTTCACTGTACTTCTGTTGGCGTTACCTCCACAGACATGGTCAGGGATCAAAGACCAAGCTCTTATGCACGAAATGAAGCAGCTCATTTCCATGGCTTCCCTCCCAACTATGCTTCAAGAAGAGGTAATCTTCTATTTCTGGGTATCATCATAAGTAGAAGATGGGTTTAGATCTTTTTACTTGTTCTTTGAAGAAGAAACATTAAACGAAGCCTAAGTTGAGCGTGAGAGTTTTACCTCTTGAAGCAAATGACTGGTTTCGAGTTCATATTTAGGATGTAGCTAAAAAAAAAGCGGAACTTAAAGATGTTACATGGTGATTGGTCAAATACGAATGATGGTGTTAACATGGTGTTATTACAGGTATTGCATCTTCGACGCCAACTTCAGCTGCTAAAACGATGCCAAGAGAACAAGGAGGAGGAGGATCTCGCTGCTCCTGCCTTTTAATTCATACACCCAAATTCACAAATATTAAGTCTCTTTCTTGCCCATTTGAATCCAAATTTCTCAAGCCTAAAACCCTAATTGTTAGAGTGTCTCTTTTATTCTCTGTATGATTCAAACTTTGTGGATCTTGCACTTGTCACAAACTTCCAAAAAGAAAGATGAACCACGTGTAAACCACATAATAATATAAAAGTTTCTTAGATCGATCAAAACGACATAGTTGGCTTCTAATATTGCTGTCAAAATGGGCGGTGTACATGCCCATTTGTTGAGCTTTCGGGATCTTTGCTGAATTGATGATGTTTGCTGAAATGATGAAGCTAAGGCAGACTGGATTTGGAGGTAGATACATGTTTTCAAATTTATCCATCCGATTTAGAGTGGCAGGAGCAGAGTTGATTTGTGGGTTCTTGACCCATTTGCAGAAATGACAAATTTGATTTCTGATTCATCTTATCCAACTGCGATTACTGTGGTTTTTATCCAAGGTTAAAGTTTACTCTTATAGAGTATTACTTCACTACCATAGATGCATCACTAATAAATCGAGATTAGACAATCTTTGCCTGATTCTCCGTTTGGTCTACTGGTTTGTGTGGCCAATATGATCAAGTCCATTCGAGATCTCATTTTTCTGCTCATATGTTCGTTCTTAGTTTCATTCTCTAAAGATATCGACAATCTTGATTATCTAATTAATCTCTGGTTCATTCACTGCAGCAAGATGAACTGACACAAGTGCATGAAACCAAACTGTTCGAGCACGTCAGCAAGTTGTTAATCTCAGAGGGCTCATGAAATGAGTTCTATTGTCGGCTTCTGTGAAATGCACGACGTTGGTCCGTGAAATTGGCTTCACTGTTTCCCATCAAGGTCCTGGGCCTTCTGGCATGGACGAAACCATGGTGATAGCCTGGGTTGTGATACGTGGAGGTAGTGAACAAGAGGTTTACCTATTGGTGCCGTCGACGCAACCTGTCTCCAAAGGAAGCGACTATATATAGTCTGGAGGCAAATAACCCAGCAGGCAACGATGTCTTCACTGCGCTGCTGATGGCTTTACCTCCACAGACATTGTTTGAAATCAAAGACCAAGCTCTTCAGAACAAAATGAAGAAGCTCGTTTCCGTTGGTGCTTTCTCCACAATGCATCACGAAGAGGCAAGTACCAAATCTCCACTATCTATCATCATCTATTCGGTTTCGGTTTCTCTATGATTAAATCTCAGAGACAGAGTAAGGGTTTAGGATCTTTCTAGTTCTTAAGAACAGAAACATAATGATCTAACATATACCTCCTGAAATGAAACATAAACTCAGTGAGTTCGGGTTACAGGTATCCCATCTTGGACGCCAACTTCTTCTGCTAAAGCGATGCCAAGAGAACAAGGAAGAGAAAGACCTCACTGCTCCTCTCTCTTAATCCAATCCAATTCCAGTTTCTCAAACTCTCTATTAGCAAAGATCAAATGTGGAACTATGAAACATATGCAAATCTATATAATGTTGTAAAGTTATCAACCATAATCATCACACAATCTCTACTGCAGATTATGAATCCCACTCTCAGACACACACAGGTTTTTAGTTACATATAAACTCCTAAATAAATAAAAAACCCATCGAAAGTCTGTACCTTTTTTTCTTTCTAGATTATTTATTACCATTCCAAAGATCGAATCCTGCGTAAAAACCGAGGTTGCTGCTTAGGTTTCTCAACGACAGGAATCACAAACTCCATCAACTTCCGGTATCTCTCTTTCCTCTTATCTTCAATCTCCTTGGAAAGCTTCTCATTCTCTTCTTCGAGTTTCGCAGCTAAAGTCTCCAACTCAACTTGATAAGCTTGTTTCCTCTCTCTCGACCTAGCAGCAGATTCACGGTTCTTGATCATCCTTCTCTGTCTCTGTGCAGCTGCTTTATCTAATGGCTCCATCATCACTCTCGCTCTCTTCCCTCTCGCTCCTCCTCCTCCTCCGTAAACATCCATACCGTTCCCAAACGCAACGATTGAACCTTCAACTTTATCAATCATCTGAAACGGATTATGCGGTGGAGCAGAATGATCGAATCCGTAATCGAGTCTCTCCGGCGTAATCTTCACATCCATATTCTCGCTTTCTCCTCCTCCGTTTCCTGCTGTTGCAGCATCTTCACCAGTGGCTTTGGCTAAGAAATCCTCTAAAGTCATCATCTCATCATGCGTCTCTTCCTTCATCCCTTTCCCTTCTCCAGAAACAATCTCTCTCCAAACCTCGTCAACGCTCTTCCCACGCGTCTCCGTTCCTCCTCCTCCACCGCCCCCGCTACGATCGACATCGGAAACCGTCGTTATATCCATTTGCGTCGGGGCAGAGTCCATCAGAGTAATCGACGCGTCTAAGAGTGAAGACTCCGTCGCTGGTGGATCAGATGCGAAAGTGTCGTGCAGAATCCCTTCCACCGTCATCGTATTTGGACTGTATCCGTCGTTTCTTCCGCCGTAACCGCCGACAATAAGTCTCGATTGATCGGCGTTTGGATCTCGCCTGAACTGTTGAGGGCTTATAGAGGAAGAAGAAGCCGAAGAAGTAGGGATACGACGAGATAGATCCGAGTTTCTAGAACTTGAAGAAGGCATCACCTTAAAGGACGCCATTATCGGAGAAAAAGTTGAACAAGTCTCTCTCTCTCTCTCTCTCTCTCTCTCTCGCCGGAATCGGATCGGAGAATCACTCGAGAATTAGGGTTTTTTTTTTGGTGAACCCTTGAGGATTTGGCAATTTAATCAATCCGATCAAATTTGAGAAAAATAAACAGATGATTAAACAGACCACGTGTACATGTGGCGCGTGAATTTCACTCTTCAGATTTTTCAACGTTAAGTTACGAAATGATTAGACTTTTTTTTTTTACTTTAAGGGCGCGTGACAAGCTTCTGTCTCGTGTCATCATAATATGATCAATTATTTATTTCTGAAGATATAATTAGTGCATAACTAAACTTGAGTTACATTGACTTAATATTATTATATACTGTACCTGAATTAATTAATTAGATTTAGGACTTCGGTGGATCTTATAAAAGGATTCGTCGTATATATATTCAGAAATTGAAGTTTTTCATTAGACTATCTTACTATATTAATTGAGACGCTAGCTATATACGGTGTGTATGTAATGTTGGTGTTAACATAATACTTATAAGAAATTACAAATATAGACCAAAAACAAAAAATGGAGATCTGCATCGAATGGTTTTATATTATTGTTGTTATGTCACTGTCCCAATTTGAATTATATAATGTATGTTTTATGAGTTGTTAACGATAAGGTAAGAAAAGAAAATACACATTTTGAACTCATTTTGTCTGGCACTCGTTTACGATGATCGGTTACGAGTCTTATTTCAGTTGACGGGATGGTTTTGCCTAGCGTTATTAACTGATTAAGATCTAATGTTTACTGGTTTGTACTCTCGGGTTTGCCGTGTTTTCGACCATTGCTTTTGGAGGGTTGTTTTTACTTCGTTTAACTAGTGTTCGTATATGGGTCATCTGGATTAAGTTTAGATTATTCCTTAGGGAATTTTAAATGGATAATTCCCAGGAAAATTGATTGCTTTTAGCTTGATTACTTTGAGCCGTTGTGGCCGTGACTTTGGCGTTGTAATACCTATTTTAGGCATCGTTATCATTAATGAAAAATGGTATTTGTGTTAAAAAAAAAAAAGAACTCATTTTGTCTTATAAAATACAAATCATAGTTTGCATAAAATCTCGCAAACAATTGATTTATGTTAACATGCGAGTACTAATTCTGATCATATTCACAAAATTGTTACTCAATTATCCGGATGAGAGATACGCAATTAAAACTAAAATGATTTGGAACATGTAAAATTATGTAAACCAACTTCAAAGATTTTGTACCCACAAAGTGTATTTGTACATAGTTCAACCATCGTTGTTTGGTTCCACAAAACACTATAAACTCACGTATAATAATAATAATAATAATAATGTACATATATTGAAAAAAGTGGTCCAACCTGAAAAACCTAAGAAAGACAAATATTTCATTGAAATAACACACAGCCCCCTCCCTCGAAGAAGTCTCATTGTCGCCGATCTCTGCGTGGAAGGGACAAGCTTTCGTGGTTGTCTGAGAGTTGTTTCCGTGCGGCCAAGAAGAACCCAACCTCTCTTTCTTCCCAAAAAACTAGTAAAGAAAGTGAGTGTCTTGAGGAAAGGAACAAGCTTTTTCATTTCATAGGAGCATTAAAAAAATTGCAAAAATCATGTGTTGTTTATAAGGTTTAATGTTAAAGTTTGACAATTCCTGACGCTGAGCAGTGTGTAACTTATTACCTCTTATGAAGTCGCTAAAATGGAGATTCGAGTGGTTCATCCCAAACATCTGCACTCCCATTCGAGACTTCCTCCACATCTTCTTCCATTGATAACCTCACATACTCTCTCTGAGCAAACCGGTCCCATTCTGTCAATGTTGGATTTTCCCGCTCCTATGAAATGGGAAAAGAAAAAGTTGTTTTTCAGTAGCAATCAAGTTAACTGAATCTGTTACATTGTTCATAATGTTCTCCCAAAGTTATGATAGATTATCTAAGCCTTTTAAAACTTTTCACGAATAAGTATAAACCATTAATAGACATTCCGTAGTAATTGTTACAACAGCTGTTAAACCAATGATTCATAACCAAAGGAAGAGACACTACAGAAAAGCTATGCTTACCTGGCGAATGAGAAAAGGGTCACGGGTTTCAAACGCCATGAACTTGTTCAGGTTGAACAGTATATTGAAAACATTTCCAGAAAGTTTAGATGCTTTCAAATCCTGGAGTGTGATGCAGTTCTCCTTCTGAAAAAGTCACTCAACAAACTGATGTTTAG
This sequence comes from Streptanthus diversifolius, assembly GCA_039880935.1. Taxonomy (NCBI): domain Eukaryota; kingdom Viridiplantae; phylum Streptophyta; class Magnoliopsida; order Brassicales; family Brassicaceae; genus Streptanthus; species Streptanthus diversifolius. The sequence continues at coordinate 9,243,574 of JAXGFM010000012.1, read as the reverse complement.
AATTTTTTTTTTTAAGAAAAAACACCCAGGACTTTCAAAAGACAATGTTAGGGTTTGATAGAACTCTAGCCTCTGGTTTAATCATATCGAATATTTGACATAGGATGTCCTCGAAGAGTACAGGTTCCTGGGTTATGCATTCCATGCGGTGCAGCTGCTCTTCATAGAAAAACTGCATTTCGTTGGGAGTGATCACCCCATCTCCATCCAGGTCTATGCACTTGAACCTACAAAGAAGGTTTTTAATCAATATCAAAGGACAATAATACTTTTATCAAAAAAAGGGAAAAAATATAAAGCCGCCAAGATCCTATGTTTGACATCCATGGCAGATAAATGAGCATATCAGTAGTTCGATCCAAAATGCAATGATAAATGAAAAACGACCTACAGATCACTACCCAGACAACTGTTTTAGTGTTCAAAATGGGTTTCTACGTGTATAAAATAATGGTATAACTAAGTGCTCAGTAAATCAAAACCTCGGGTGGACATTGTTTCATCATCAAGGGCACATATGCCACAAATTTTGGCTCACAGGATTTAAGTTTATATAAGCAGCGTAAGGAAAAAATGGCTGCAGAGAAGTCGACAAAAGAGACGAAGGGGAGAGATGTGTACCAATACTCAAGACTAGGCTCAGATGACTTATCCTCCTCAGCGAGAATGAAGTATGCAAAATCTTCATAACTCATCTTACCCTCAACTTTGCTTGTAAATTTCCTAGGGACCTACGTGAGATGCAAAGCCGTAATGTGAATCAAGATAGAATGAAACAAATTCAAAAGACACTAATTAAGTTTTTTAAAAAGAGTGTTCAATAACATTCTGACATCACAGGAGCGAACCTGTGAAAATACTCTGTCGACAATCCTGTAGGTAAGGGCATGGTTACCATATTTGATGAGATTTTCCTTATCAATAAGAAAATCATGGTCCCCATCGAGTTCCCAAAATCTGCAGTAGATAACGTAGAAGTGCTCATAGGAGAAGTACCTGAAAAGCAAACATGTCATATTAAACGGTCAAAGCATGCATATTGTCTTGTCTAAGTATCAATATGAACTACCCATAAACTTCTTCTCCTTAATGAGTTATTCGTGTAGTGCTTATATCTAAGAAACAATATGAAGATGTATGCACTACCCATATTACTCACAAGTCAAACACGGCTTTCTTTTCCCAGCATGAATTATTAAACATATCAACTTAAAATTGGTTTTCATTATAAAAAAAATTCGAACTCAAATTCTTTTTGATGTACTGTTTTAAGAAATTATGAAAAGGAAAAATTAATCACCTAATAACTTTATTGATGTCGTCTTCTTCATCAACTTGTTGCATAGCAGTAATAAGATTACCACGCTTCAGCTCTCTAAGAGTAATGCAACCAGTTCCTGATCTGTTTATGTAGTAAAATATTCTGTAGATGACGGTCTCAGCTGGGTAGAAGGGAAAGTACACAATGATGAATGAAACAAGCACAGGAAAAAATATGATTTAGTCAATAGACGTTTAAAACGGTATGCACCAGAACTATTATATATTGAAGTGTCATTTCACAACCCTCAAAAAATACTAATAACGGAAAATCTCCATAGAATTAACAGTGGAAGAGTTATATATATTCCTTGGCCAAACAAAAATAGCTAAAGAAGTCACTTTCAAGTACGTCAATGTGTTTTTATTTTTTTAAAAAAGCAATTAACGACTTATATAAAAAAGACATTCCAGAAGAACTCTTCATATTTAACACCATAAAATCAATATATCATAAGCCAACTAAATTTTTACCATATCTTTCTTGAAATTCAGGTGTATTCCTCAGGAATTCTAAGCCAGGATGTGTTGTGAGTAGCTCATCAAGAACGGGTTTGAAGTCAGCCTATCCCCAATCCAAGAAAAGACAGAAGTCTTTAGAACAATGAATTAAATAAAACATGAGAGACGACAATCGTTGGCAAAAAAATCAAAACAGCAGTGAAATACAGGGAAAGGAATCGCAAAGAGACCTGTCTGAGGTACTTGCAGCCTGGCTGCCTTAAAATATTATATATCTGTGAGGCTACGTCCATTGCCAACATATGTCCATCAACCCAAAACTTGATAAATGCATCCCTGCAGGTAAACTTATATTCACGGTCAAAATATAGAGTATTTAAAGATATAAATTAAACATAATTTCTATAGCTGCTGTAAATTTCTATACCTATTGATCCAGATTTGGCTAATTGGAAGATATATCATTTCCCAGAAAAAAATCTACAGCTTAGATACTTCAAAATTACTAAACTACACATGTTTTTCTTAAACAGATTTTAAATAATCGAGCACACCCACACCAAATTTTTGTCGAGTATATATAACTAACTATATAAAAGTGGCTTATATATATAAAAAGAGATAACAATCAAGTATCAGAATTATTATACCACTATATATTTATATTAAGGGTGTCCAATTTACGAAAAAAAATTGCTGAGCGTGAATCCAGAAATTCAGATCAGCATAAGTTATTATTATGTTACATATGCACAAGCATACATATGTATGTACACTTATAACTACTGTAGTTACGCATAAGAAAAGGAAGCACACAATGAGTTACCTTGTAACGATACCGGTGGTATTCATATCTATCTTTCTAAAAAGTACAGAAGATAGAAAAGAAGGCAACTTGCAGACTTCTTTCGTAATGGTTTTGAACTCTACAATTGGAAAATGGCAGGAATGAGTTGTAAGATCAACTGTTTGCCTATTCCTTACAGAACGAAACTGATGTAGAAAAGTTTGAACTGAAACATCACCATCCAAACGAAGTCCGTCAATATAGTTACTAAAAAGCTCATCAACTATGGCTATACATTGCTCCTTTAGTTCTTTCGCAGGTGGACGCCCATGTTGGAAGTAAAACTGCATAGAATATCAAGGCATAGAGGTTTCAAACAACAATGTTGAACACTATTGGCTAACACCTTCAACTACAAACAGTAACATGTTAAAGGATGACCATAAGTCCATAGTAAACTTACATTCTGTAATGGTTTTACGGAAAAAATCGTATACCTAGTCTACTTAACCGAAGAAAGTAGTTTCTATTAAAATTTTGTGCTCATGGTTTTGCATCTATACAGAAAGCTATTTCAATCTAGTTTCAACAATCATGTGCAAAAAAACCAAAATCATGATGTCAAGCAAGGCATTCCATTCTCTTGTTATTTGTTAGCAGTTTAAGTGTAATATAAAACATCCATATGATGAGCAGAGATAAAATCAAACCTGAGGAATGAGTTGGGGCTTTGGTTCCCTGACTGATTTCAGAGGAGACTGAAGAGAAAAAGGGATTGTCTTTTGCCTCGAGAAACGGGGAGATCCAGATGAGCCTCGTGGGGATAGTGGGGGAGTGCCGCTGTTCAGAAACACAGATGGTAATGCACTTCCGCAAGTAATATTGAGATTGGCACAATTCTTGGATACAGTGACTGGGGTACTAGATTTAGTATCATCAATCAAAGACTTGACCTGCACAAACATCACATAAATGAACTGCCAACATAGGGTCACGAAAAACCATAAAGATACACTTCCACCAAAGTTTATTCCTCGTATGATCGATTCACAGCAATTATAAATCCAAGGAACACTGAGCATGGCCTGAGAACTACATGAGTCCTCCTCATACAACACTGGACCATATTCTCAGGAGATTTAAGTTAAAGTTGTGACTACACAAATACAAATACTTTTCAAGCTTACCAGAGACTTGCTATATCCAAGCACTTTTTCCACATAAGTCATTCTAAGCCCTTAGAAAGTATGGGAAATCAAATAAACTCGAAACAAAACTTTATTACCAATGACACAGGAACAGGTATCAGCATACATACACAAACGCAAAAGTTAGATGAACAAGAAACTAACACGGACAAACAAATAACCAAACATATACTACTGATTCTAAACCTGCTTTGTACTTAAGAAGCGTTCGAGCAATAAACAAAAGATTCTAATGATCAGTAGATAAACAGTAACAATTATATGATCGGAAATACAAAGAGAAGAGACATGGGAATCAAATTACCAATCGGCCAGTTTCAGGGAGTGAAAGCCACTGGGAGAAGAGTTCTTCAGCAATATGAGGGTTTGCTTTAAGCGGAGACAAACCCGGAAGCTGCAAGAGCTCAGGATCCAATATATGAACATCGTTTACACCATCAATATCCATTACCTCCTCCTATCTTTTCGAAACTAAAAGATCAGAACTTTCCACAAAACCCCCCCCAATTCGAAAAAACTGGATCGTTACTACTGAAACACCCTAACTTCTTCCCAAGACCTTGAAGCAGTAACGGATGAGAGAATCCTCAGAAAATTCAAAAAGATCTATAACCAAATGGAAGTAGCTAAATCACCACCAAACCCACATCAATTTTGAAAAATTCAACAAAAGCGGCTCTGACCAATCGAGCAGCTTAAATAACTAAGAGACGCTTTAGTTGGTAAACACCAAGAGAACGAAACCAGAAAAGAAAAAAAACAAAACGTTTCGATAAAACCTAGATTCCGAATTCTATTAACAAAGCAAAATAAACTATACAACTTCTTCTACAATTCGATTACTACTAAGATTTTCTGCAACAAAGTGGAAAAACGTGGAAGACCGATGAACACTGCTCTCTCTCTCTCTCTCTCCGATCAATAAACACAGTTCGAAATAGAGGAAATTCAAGAGTTTGAGAAGGAAGAGAAAGTCGGAGAATTTTCCCGGAAAGGTTATTTACGATTGTGAAAATGAATCAAAAGAGGTTTGTTCAATCTCTTTAATACTCAGCCCAGCGGTGGTTTTTGTTTTCCACTTTTAGCCCTCACCGTTGACTAATTAGTCAACTAAATTCAGCGTCTTATCCTTTATGTCGCCATCATATTCACAGTATGTTATTGATTATATTCCACAAAGCTCTCAAATTGTCCCCATAATATGGTTGTTGCCTCTTTGGTATTACAAAAAGAGACCAAAGAACGTTTTCTGTTTTTTGTTTGGTTTATATCAGATAGATTCGAAGTAATCGTATGTAGGAGGAATACAAGTTCACTGCTTTTACAATGGAAACTTTCTACATTTTGATTGTTCTTTTGTCTGACACATTACATATACAAACGAACAGCGGTGAGAAAGATCTCTGCAAGATGAAGCTGATATTACCTGTAAAGATCTTCAAGTAATGTATATGTAATCTTTCTAACCAAAAGGATACTCCGCTTTCACCAGAGGTAATTTCGGTTTGGTTTTCATGGAGTCTGCTGTCTCTCTTTCTTTTGCTTTATTTCCGAAGGGAGAGAAGCTCGAAGCTTCTTAATGGATCTTCCCGAGTGTTTCTTGAAGCTGTTGCACGAGAGAAAGACAAAGTCTTGGATTCATATCCAGCTTGGATTCTCTGACTGGTCGAGGGACGGCCAATCCCACTGCCGCTGCCACCACCACCACTTAATGAAACCAGACGACTTGAAGCTCGGCTATCGCTTGGTCCGCCTGCAGAACTTGGCCGAGAGCTTGAAGCAGCAACGGCTTTCCTAGAAGTAGATGTTCTGTATCTTGAGGAGCTGTTTGGTCTTTCAGAATCTCCATGCTGCCGACACAAAATACAATTAAGCCTTTATCTAATAACAGCTTTTTTTTTATCAATGTGCTTTTTTATTGAAGAATTATTACTATGTGCTTAGTGAAAGGTCCGTCATCAGAGTTTCTTGATCTGGAACGATCACGTGGCGTAGAAGAGTTTGTCGGGTGCCTTCGGGAGAAGGCTTCCACTGCACCTGAGATTCTGGTTGTTTCCTTTCCTAAAATAACGGTAAAAAGAGTTGAAGATTAGTGTCAGGAATGAATGTGTGTGGTTCTGAGATTTCCAACAGAACCAGGAGAAGCAGGATTTTACCTGCGTTCCTGTCTTGTCGATCGATAGTAGGACCTGCGTTGAATCCTGGTTTTGTGGTTGTATGATGCTGCAAAACCAAAGATTAATATTTACGTAAGCATAGATAAATCAAAAGCCACCAGGGCATACGAGCAAAAGAAAGAAAATCACCCTTGTTCGTGAGCTAGAACCAGAGCTGGAACTGATTTGAGGATACTTTAGGATTGTCCAGTCAAATACATAATCGAACTGATAACCTGCAAGAGTTCCAACAATTTGAAGAAAAAACGAGACGTAAGTTGCTTAAAACATGTAAGCAAAGTTTGTCGAAACAAATGTTACGATAAGAGAAGAACCTTCTCGAATGAACAAGTCGCGGAAAAGTCTCTTAAGGTATGAGTAATCAGGTTTGTCATCAAACCGTAAAGATCGGCAGTGATGGAAGTATGAAACAAATTCAGACGGGTGGTTTCTACACAGCACCTACATGAGAACAATCCATTAACATACTAAGCTCAGCCAGAAAATGGGGGTAGATTACCGACAAACACCTATCGGATTCTCGAGTTGTTTTACCTCAATAGGAGTTGATACTTTCTTCTCACTGATCCTGTCATATTTCTGCTTCTTTGTCCCAGCTTTTAGTCCCTGCCATGGTAAGCTGATAGAAAAACAAAACGAGTTTAAATTTTCTTCAAGAAAATATACAGAAGCTAAAGAAAAAGTGAGGGAAAACTGTTGACTCTTACGTTCCTTTCAGAAAATACATAAGCACATAACCAAGTGATTCCAAATCATCCCTTCGACTTTGTTCTGTTCAAACAGCAGTGGAAACTAAAGGTTCGGAAGAAAAAAATACACAATTTTCACAATTTATGTAACACCATAGGACAGCACTCTTACCGACTCCAAGGTGAGTGTTGACACTTGCATAACGAGCTGTCCCAGTGAGATTTTTGTTTTCTCTGTCATCAAATTCGATATTTCCTTTTGAGTATACAGAAATCAAGATGCAAAGAAGCGGACCCTCAAGTAAGGATAGAGGAAACGAGAGAACATGGCATAGTCTTACCTGTAAGGAATGTGCTTGTGAGTCTGAAGATCTCTGTATTTCTTCCCTAATCCAAAATCAATGATATACACCTGAATAAATGAGAAAATATTATAAAAACAGTTATCTCAGAAGGTTGAAGCAGAAACCACCATCATAGTTACATTTGATGCATAAGCATAACATGGCTAAGCAGATGTTAACTCATAAAAAGACAAGAGTTTAGCACCTGATTTGCTTTGCGTCCAAGGCCCATTAAAAAGTTGTCAGGTTTTATATCACGGTGAAGGAAACCTCGAATATGCATAAATTCGACCCTGTTAAGCTGAAACGCAAACAGAGAAAATAATACTCCTCCATTACACACAAATTCATAAATTCAGAGAACTGAAGAGGTGGGAACCAATTAGTAGTGACATATACTCACAAGTTGGTCGGCAAGCATGAGAACAGTTTTCAAGGTAAACTTCCTGTTGCAATAGTTAAACAAGTCTTCAAGGCTAGGACCCAGAAGGTCAATAACCATTACGCTGTAGTCACCTTCAACTCCAAACCACTTGAGGTTCGGAATACCAGCTTCAGAGAGAAGGAAAAAGGAAACTGTTTTAGTTATTTGCAAAATAATAACGCAACCTGCACAATATGTAAAATTGATAAAAGCAGACATAGCATATACAATACATAGAAACCTATCATCAAAATCGAGAAACTCTACAATGATATAATTCTAGTGAAAAGTGACACTTACATCCTCCTTGAAGCATCATATACAGCTTTGACTCATAATGAAGTTGGGGATGTTTGGTCTTCACAGATTCCTGCGAAAGTGACAAAAGGTAGACAGATAAACAAAAAAGTAGAGAAGCGAATTAAAAGGACAACACAAGGTCATGTTAATGGCAAATGAAACAAGAAAGCAATTTCTCATCGTCTTCATGTGAAGAGAATTTTACAAACAACATCACATGAAAGTTGCTTTTTTTCTTTCGCATCATGAAAAATGCATTAAAGATTCATATATCGTTAAATGTGGTAAATTTCTACCAGTTTGACAGCAACTTCTTCGCCTGTTTGGACATTTACACCTGCAAAAAAAAATGCACAACAATATGTAAACCCTAAAATTTATATAAAAGAATTTTCCAAAAATCATACAGATACGTCTTCCTTTGACCTACCTAGATAAAGCTCTCCAAATGATCCACTACCAATTTTCCTTCCAAGCTTAAATTTTCCACCGATCACAAGATCCATCTTCTTTGATCTCTTAAGCAAAAAAAACCTCAAATTCCAAAAATCAATATCAAACGAACCCTCCTTCTTCTGCAATTCGCTCCTGGATCTGTTATCCAATTCAGCATTTAACCCCAGAAACCAAAAAAAAAAAGAAGTATCTTTTAAAGTACCATTTGACGACAATCTTCAATCCTCAGATTCACGAGCTTAACATCGAAAAACCTTCAGAATCTATTATTGTAGATAAACAATTGAACTTCATAATCCAGATTCGCCATCAACTTCATCGTGATCGCTTCAAAAATCAAAACCCACCATGGAATCAACAAATCCGGAACCTCAAACAGTTCACCGAAGGAGACCGATTGCCAAATCCAACGCCGAATCGATTAGCCACTGAAAACCCTAATCAGATTAGAAATCAAACTAATCCGAGAAAAATTGGAAAACTTTTCGATGGATTTAATCCGCAATTGAGCTCAGAAATCGAAATTTTTGTTGAACAAAGAGAAGGAATTTGGGTGATTAATACGAAGAAATTGGATTAAAAAGAGGAGCGAAAGGAAATGAAGATTTGAGACATTTTTGTCATCTGCCTTTTTGTGTTTTTTTTTCCTCCAGAAAAGAAAATTGTTTTTTGGGTTTGGTTATAATAATTGAACAGTAGGATAAATTAACAACAATATCCTGATTAAGGTTTGTGTAGGAAACACACACACAAATGATCAGTAGAGCAACAAAAATTAATACGGTGGTTTTTTTTTTGTTCTCAATATTGGGAGGTTAAGCGCAACATGCTCTAACAAATTGTTTAATCATGCAAATATTGTTTCTTCAGTAATGTTTTAATTTTTTTGTTCGATATTTTTATTTTTAAAAAAAGAAAACTGCGTATTTATACGCAAAATGCGACAACACAAACTTTGTTTTAGTTATATAATGCGTGTACTTTTACAATTTTCTGAAAATTATCGATTAAAATAAAATTATCATGTTGACAAAAAAAAATTTATCATATTACCAGAAAAAGTTGTACTTTTATTTAATTATCATGATATTTATTATTTAATTAATTATTTATTTACAATAGTATGCTTACTAAAAATCTGATAGAAAAGGATTATAAAATCAAAAATAAAATGTTCAAAATTTTTTATATTACTCAGATAAAAATGAGCAAATGATTTATTTTCTACAGTATCAATAGAAAAATATTACTATAATTTTTAAGAAAAAAATGTAAGGTGAAATTTGCTACTACACTTATTTTTTATTAAAAATTATATTTTTATTTTAGCAATACAAAAATAATAGAATAAGACACAAATGGATGTTGGGACGGATCCACCTGTTTACAACTTTTTGTTTAACAACCCTCTTTTAACTTCTTCCACTAAACATGATTAAATGGGTTTAAAGTCTATTATAACATCACTAGATCTGGTAAATATATAAATATTATGACAGTTTTATTACACATGTATAGGGTTTGAATTCAAAATCCTATAATATTAAATCGTAAATATGAATCCTGATATCTTTTAATAACTTAATAATAGCAGTATGATCCCCACGATATCACTGCGGTGTGACATTAAAAAGAAGGGCAAATGCCAAGTGGTCTTATTCTTTACCGGTCTGTGATGAACTCTCACAGAAGTTACGATTCACCGGTAATATGCCATTTGTCTAGACGACATAAATGGAGACGTGGCAATAGGTTTCTTCTTCGTTTTCTTTTCAACTTTGGTTTCCGATCGAAGCCAAGATTCAACCACAGAGAGCAGATTTGGTGAAGTTTTCAGATTCTTGATCTCGTTCAGCTTGGCCGAGAGTTTCAGTTCCCCACCATGAATGTACGCCAAATGACTAGCCCATGTCTCTAGTCCGTCGAAAATATGAGTTGCATATACAATTGTTGCTCCTCTCTGACCAATAATAATAAAAAAAGAAATCAACATTCGATGTTTCTAAAACATACTCTCAAGTGACCTCTGAATGTAGGACCTGTCCTTAAACCTGACTCCATTAGCTTCATTTGTTATAGGACTTCCTAGTAATCATCTTGACGTGTCCCGTTTTTTATAAATCAAAGTTGATATCCAGACGTGGGTGTATTACTTGTAATCATTCCACATCGAGAAGATCATAATGACGCAACAAGAACCAAAATGAAAAAGCTTGTGTCGTCGTGCATAATCCATATATACATATGCTTTTTTTCTAATTACTAACTGATGGGGCTATGAGAACATGAATATATGCTTTAAGAAGATGAGAGATATGAATGGCTTACCTGTTCACATTCTTCTTTGAAGAATTCCAACAAATCCATCCTAGCAACAACGTCGAGGTCCACAGTAACCTCATCCAGTAATAATACCTGTGATCAGAAATCACAATATGAATTTACGGAGACAGAGACCACGATGAGGAACTCTGTGTTGATAAGAGTTTATGTGAGTTACAACAGAATCAATCTATTACCTTGAATGGATGTAAAAGACCCATGCATATTTGCACTCGACGTCTCTGCCCATCAGAAACCTTGTGCATACGCCACTCAAGGTTGATATCAAGAAGATCAATCAACTTCTCTCTTCTCACATGATCAATCCCTTCAACTGCTTGGAAAACAAAAAATACAAACACATCCCTGAGTTTCAAATTCGAATCATAAGATCGAAAAATAAATTCATGCGGACATGAGAATAATAATCACCTCCAAATATCATATGTTCTGCTGAGAAATCTCCCTGGAGAGGAATCTCACCCTAAAATATACAGAACAGGGTGTCTTAACATGAGATCTCAGAAAGCAAAAGTAAAAAAAGAAGAGTGAAGGGTTTTTTACTGACAGCAGAACCAGCGTTTTTGCTCCATGATCCCCCAAGGTAAGACAAGTCACCACTACACACAAGCTCTGTATCGTGAAAAGCAGACCGATTCAGCACTTGCACAATGTTCTTTCCTCCGACCATATGCTTTCCAGCTAGAATCTTCAATAAAGTGGTCTTGCCTGACCAATAAAACAAAAATGTCAATAGAACAAGCCATTTTAGGACCAATCTACTGAAATTTCCAGCCGGATCAAACTGCAAAATCATTACTATGAAGAAATTTCAAAATCATTGACTGAACAAAAAGCTGAAAAATCAAATCCGTAACTGCGAAAACGATCTAATTAGACTCATAGAAAGAGAAACTGCAAATGCAATTCGGAACAAAAATAACAAATCGATTATTTTTTACCAGATCCATTGGCACCAACCAAGAGGCAACGAGATCCGGCGGGGAGATCGAGGTTGAAATCGAAGAATATAGGATCTTGGACTTCGTAAGAAAACTGCATTCCGCTAACCCTAATCGCACCGCCATTTCCACCGTCGCTTATCGCCATCGTCATTTTTGAGAATCAAATCAAACAGTCAGATAGAGAGAAAGAAGAGAGATCGGAGTTACTCGGTGACTGACGATTTTCCCTCCTCCGCTAAATACTGTCGTCCTTTAAATACGCTCCGTTTCAACATAGACCTCGTAAGCCATTAAATTTCGGCCACGTCACTCAGTTTTCTGTGCATTAGATTTACATATAACCACGCTGCCACGTCAGCGAATTGCTGCTCATCCGACAAAGAATTAAACGACAGCGTACTGTCTCCAACAAATGATAACTACCAACTATCGAAGATGATAGCCTCGTCACCAATTCTCGCCACGTCACTACCGCAGAAAAGCTTTACCACTTTCGCAACCGCCGGTGGATTCCACCTTCCGCCGCTGGAGAAACTCGCAAATCTTCTCGACAGATCGGAATCAGTGGATGATGTGCACCGAATCCACGCAGTTATTCTCCGACACAACCTCTTCATCCGTAGTTACTACCCTGTCTTAAACCTCAAGCTCCACCGTGCATACGCTTCCCACGGCAAAATTCGCCACTCGTTGGCTCTATTTCACCAGATGAACGATCCGGACTTGTTCCTATTCACCGCAGCGATCAACACTGCCTCCATTAATAACCTCCATGACCAAGCTTTCACGCTTTACATTCAATTGCTTTCTTCAGAAATCGTTCCCAATGAGTTTACTTTCTCGTCAGTTTTGAAATCATGCTCGACTGAGTCTGTAAAAGCGATCCATGCCATGTTCTTAAGTTCGGGTTAGGGCTAGATCCTTACGTAGCGACTGGTCTCGTTGACGTTTATGCGATAGGAGGATATGTAGTCTCTGCGCAGAAAGTGTTCGATAGAATGCCTGAAAGAAGCCTCGTTTCTTCCACGGCTATGATCACCTGCTACGCAAAGCAAGGGAACGTTGACGCTGCAAGAGCTTTGTTCGACGGAACGCGTGAGAAGGACATTGTTTCTTGGAACGTGATGATTGATGGATATGTTCAACATGGGTTTCCCAGTGAAGCTCTGATGCTTTTCCAGAAACTGTTGGCCAAAGGAAAACCAAAACCTGATGAAATCACCGTCGTAGCTACTCTCTCAGCTTGTTCGCAGATTGGTGTGCTTGAATCTGGGCGTTGGATCCATACTTTCATCAAGAAAAGTCGCATCAGGGTCAATGTAAAAGTATGCACGGCTTTGATTGATATGTATAGCAAATGTGGGAGCTTGGAAGAGGCAGTTTCAGTGTTTAACGATACGTCGAGGAAAGATATCGTGGCGTGGAATGCGATGATTGGTGGTTATGCAATGCACGGTTATAGCCAAGACACGTTGAGATTGTTTGATGAGATGCAGGGAACCGCAGGGTTGAAGCCAACGGATATAACTTTCATTGCAACACTACAGGCTTGTGCTCATGCTGGTTTGGTAAAGGAAGGTGTAAGAATGTTTGAATCAATGGGACAAGAATATGGTATTAAACCCAAGATCGAACATTACGGATGCTTGGTCAGTCTCCTCGGTCGTGCTGGTCAGTTAAAACAGGCTTATGAGATCGTGAAAAACATGGAAATCGATGCTGATTCCGTCTTGTGGATTTCTCTTCTTGGAAGCTGTAAACTTCATGGAGATTTTGTGTTAGGCAAGGAGATTGCAGAGTATCTCATTGGACGAAACGTCACAAATTCAGGAATCTATGTTCTTCTTTCGAATATATATGCATCAGTGAGTGATTATGAAGGCGTGGCGAAAGTGAGGAGCTTGATGAAGGAGAAAATAATAGTGAAAGAGCCAGGGATAAGCACGATAGAGATCGATTATAGAGTTCATGAGTTTCGAGCTGGAGATAGAAAACATTTGCAAAGCAAGGAGATTTACACAATGGTGAGAAAGATGAGCGAGCGGATCAAGTCTAGTGGTTACATTCCAGATACAAACGTGGTCTTGCAAGATCTTGAAGAGACAGAGAAAGAGCAGTCTCTACAAGTTCACAGCGAGAGGCTAGCGATTGCGTATGGTCTGATCAGTACAAAACCAGGAAGTCTCTTGAGGATATTCAAGAACCTGCGAGTGTGTTCGGATTGTCATACCGTGACAAAATTGATATCTAAGATCACAGGAAGGAAAATTGTAATGAGAGATCGAAATAGGTTCCATCATTTCGTGGATGGTTCTTGTTCTTGTGGCGATTTTTGGTAAAACTAAAAGCTACGCATTGTGAGTTTGTAACAGAAAAGGAGGTCACAGTGGAATAACTTTTACTTGTATAGTGTAATCTTCGTTTGGGCTCCTGGAGTTTTATAATTACTATTTGAGTACAAACTTGACAATATCAAACTTGCCAACTTAAAAATAAAATTAGTTTTTGGCATTTTAAATTTTGAGTTGTAATTATATATATTCTGATTTTGTTAGGTGTTGACAAAAATGTCAGGTAAATTTTATGGGAGTGCACATGGTCTTAGATAATCAAACTGTAATAAAGAAATGAATGACCTATTGATTCTCCGTCTTCCATTTTGAGTATATTTTTGTTCTGAGCTTGTCTTTGTGAGAACCATAACTCAAGACTTTTTATGAACTTGATAGAAAAGAGTGATCTTATTTAGAAAAAGGAGACACATTTTACAGGTAAAACTCAACAAAACCAGTCACATTTCCGTACATTATTATTTATTATTACTACTATTTAACTTCCTTTTTACAGTAGAGGCTCACTGTTAAACGCCGTCATTTTAAGCTCTCAAGCATAAGCCTTCCTTGGCCTTCCGTAGCTAGCTGGGCCACTGCTGTGCGTCAAAGTTGTCTCGAGCGTGTTGAACTTGACCCTTCTTGCTTCTTCGGGTGAGATTTGGAACCCATTGCTTATGACCGCTAATGGTAACCCTCTCATGACTGAGGTTCGTCCAGCAAGAGTGTTGATTTGTGCGTTTGCGTTTGTCTTGAACTCGATCCACCGGAACTGATCGCTTGTTGCACGTTTCACCACGGAGAAACCTTGTGGTATGGCAAGTAGCTGTCCTTGAGAGACTTGTCCGTCGAACACTCTGTCACCGTTGTCGTTGACCACCTGTATTTGGGCCTCCCCGTCTGTCACGTAGAGAACCGCGTTTGCGTTGGCGTTCCACTGTGGAAGCACCATTGCGTTCTACACCCACACACGTTTCAATAATCATTTTTAAATGAAGAAACGGAGAATTAACATAGTACTCGCCAAACTGATTAAATCGAATAACCAAAAGTAAACCGAACCAAACTTTCAATGTCAATCCATTCACATGCGCTGTTGATTTTAAATAGAGAATATTCTTTCTTGTACTTACTTGGCGGATAGATCCACGGAGGGCTGAGAGACGAAGCAAGCGAAGGATGGGGAGATCGTAGCTGTTAAGAGTGCTGATGTAACCGAGCTGTGGCTTGTACACGTCAGCATTTGACGGGTCATCGAGGTTATCGGTGCACCTCGCGCTGCATATGGTCTCTTCTAAACCGTTACCTTCTTCTTCTTCCTCCTGTGGTCTCTGACCCCTCAAAGGCGGCCTAATCACACCGAAGGGTCCTTCTACTCGGACGATGTTTCCACGGTTGTCTTGCTGGTTCTGAAGTTGTTGCGCTGTCCTAACGTCGATCTTGAAAGCTTGAGCAAGAACCTCTGGTGCGAAGCCATTAAGAATGTTGTTTTGTGGCTGTTGCTCTCGTCCTTGTACCCATACTTGGCCTTGTGGGTTGTTTCCGGCTAAGTAAAATGGCTACATAACACAAACACAAAAACCACATTTTTTTAGTTATTTTGTAATTACATGGAAAAAAAAATTATATGATTGCTTTTGAGGTTTTCATTTTTATATATACCCTTGGGTTGCGGTCGAGCTGGTTCTGGTGACTGGCTAAATCAAGGACGGAAACGATGACAAGTGGTCCGTTTCCATCATTGTAGAACCATTGGGCTACACCGGGATGTGTAGCAATGGTGTCGCCGGTCCTTATGTGCTCCACTTTCTGGTGCATATCACGGAAGCCTTGACCTTGACCCTCCTGTTGGCCCTGGCCTTGACCTTGACCCTCCTGTTGGCCCTGGCCCTGGCCCTGACCTTCTCCGAAGGGGCTGCCACCGCCTGGTTGGAACACTGATGAGTCCTGGAATGTCTCCGCACATCCAGGGACCACTCTCCCCATCAAACCTCGTCCTATAATGTAACAAACCAAAAAAAAATATATATATATTTACATGCCTAAGTCTATCAAAATTTAAGCATATATTTAGATTATTGATTAAATTCCAAAGAAAAGAATCAAACAAAAAATCTAATATATTTGATCAAAACCTTAGCACGTGTAAAGTGTTGTACCATAAGACACTCTAAAAAGACTGAACCTTAAAGATCACGAGTTTGAATCTCGATATCAAAATGGTCTCGAATCCGAAAATCAGACTCACGTACCTTTAGCCACGAAGGAGAGCTTCGCGGTGTTAAAGAAAGAGGGCAAGTATAGACCCTTAGACTCGATGATGTAACGTACGAAAGAGACACCAGAGCAACGTAGCTGAGGAGCGTGGTGGTCCCACACCTCGATGCGACCAGCCTCGGCCTTAAGTACGTGTGAGGGCTCGAGCGCATTGAGCTGGTCTAACTGGCACTCGTTTGGAAACTGTTGAGCTGTAGAGCCATGGAGAAAGATCAAAAGTGCTAAGGAAAAAGAGAGAAGAGATGAGAGCCGAGCCATTTTCTCTTTACTTATTTGTTGTGGTTTTTCTGGTCTTACACTTGCGTTAGATGAAGCTATTTATAGGGAACTTTTTTTTTTTTAATAGATGTTTAAAAATTTTTTGACGATAAATTGATTGGAATAAGAACCAGGTATATAGAGTCGTCTATGTACAATCTACACTTAATCTGAATTGCTATCTCAATGTCTTCATCTGTAAAATTTAATTTGGCTTCACAATGTATGGAAAACATATTTATGAAGGGAATTGACACATTTCAATTTGCATGGCTTATTGAACTGCATGTCTCTTACACATCAGCTTTGAGATAGGAACATGTCATATATTTGTCAAGATATAAAAAATATATTTCTATTATGTTTTACATTTGATCACTATATCCAATTAACAAGGGATAACAACACTATAGCGATTACGTTTGAAACGAACTGCTCCAAGTTGTTTAAGATGATACATAATTTTACCATCCGATTAGTTTTCTTCTCCTTCTTAAAATGAATTTCTTACCATTTTTGTGAACTCAAACTTGTATCATTATTAGAAAACTATATTATTATTTTTCCGAGAGAAAAATTGGACCATTCTGTATCGTTCCAATGTTAATATCTAGTTGACAGCAAACATAGAATTCTAATTACGCTGTTAGACAAAAAAAGATACAATAAGAGTGAAAGTTTGATGCTAGGCCATATGTTTTGACTTGCTAACGATCACACACGAAAGTCTTTGATCAATCATATGGATATGGAAATGATAAAAGTTAGAAAAATGGTAATTATAAGAAGATAATCAAGAGAGAAGATGTGGCAACACGAAACAGCTGAGATACACGTGAGAGATGTGGCGGACGCGACGAACATGCCTTCCTTCGTCATGTTCCACGGCCGTGACGAGTGTACGGTTGCATGCTGCTCAGAACTCCATCATCTTTTTTTTCAAAAAAACTTAATTTCTTGTGTTTTTCTTCCTTTTGGAATTTTACCAGTTTTTTTTTTTTCTCATCTACGAATTTCTAACTTAAACACTACAACTACATTATTTCATAGTGGGTTAATCTTTTGATATAATACAAGAATTAGTCGATAAAAAGAAACACTATACAAATCATATGAACTTATTAATAAATATCATAAAAGTATATGAACTTGTAAGTTATTCAAATGATTTAACATGATTTTAGTTAAATTTTAATTTTCACGGATTTTTCTAAAAATTTAAAATAAATCTATTAAAATTTAGCTTTTTGTTTACAAATTTTAGATGACTTTATTCAAAAATTTAATTTACAGTTACCTCCCTTTAAAAAGTAGATAACGTGAAAATAAATTTTGTAAAAGTAACAAGAGAAGATATTAGTCTAGAGATAGTGAAAATTGCACTAAAAATCCTGCCAATGAAACGATTACAAGTTTTTTAATCGAGAGGAACTTGTAAATTCTGTGTAGTTTTACTTTTTGTTCTTACAAGTGTTTATTGGTGAGGTTCCAAGTTAAGGTTAACTAACAGTTTAGAGTTAATAATTTTTGTTTCAAATTAAATGTGTGTTTAGAAATATAACATCTAATGGATTAGAAAAGTCTGAAGTCATATTCTTGTGGGAAAATAATTGGAATAAACCAGATGCATGAGAAAAGTGTTGATTATACTGTAATGGTAACGTCTCTTGGATTGACTCTAATTCAATGTGTGGACTGTGGAGAGTCCTTTACATTAAGAGATCACACATGACACACTTTATTTTCTATGTTACGGAAGCCTTCACTCAGGAGTCTTATTTGTGGAGAGCTCGTATGTGGCTTATTGCTTATTGAATTTTTTTTTCAAAACAATTATTAAAATTTTCTTTGTTAAGAAAAACAATAAAATGGACATTTTGTATATTGTTTCATAAATTTTGAGTTCAACTATAGTAGAAGTTTTAAAATGCGAAATTATATATATATATATATATATATATATATATATATATATTGTAATATGTAGGTTTCTATCCGGATTGTAATATATGGCGACACTGTCACAAATTGCTAGGATACATGTCTTTGTGGTCCATTAAACTGATTTGGATTTGAAAATAATTTATAATGCTTCACAATGGTTAGGTCTAAGGTATTACTTTATGCTCTTCAACTACGTGCCGTTTGGCCGAGAGAAAACCATCATACACTTCAAAAGGGGATAGAATGAGCAACACGAGATAGGAGTATATGCTTTCAATATAAATGACTTTACACCAATAATCATTTACATTTACATTTTATATATATTGACAACTCTTTGTTTTTAAATAATTAATTCATAATATCGAAACCAGCATCTTACAATATTAAAAGAGATATTGAAATCTCTAGATTAAATTGATTAAAAAAATGATTTATTATTCCACTAGTATGTTTAAAAAATGTTTTTATCTTTGCAGGCTAATAAACTTTCCATTGTTAATCAAATCACTGTAAACTATGATACTGTCTAAAAGTGCTTTTAAAGACTTAAAAAAACTGTTTTTATCAAACAGTCACAAAGAGTTACCAAAATAAATCATTTGGTTGATTGCTAACCTCTCTGAACCATTATAAAATCATTGGTTTGTAACGTTCTTGTGACTGTCTAAAAAATGCTTCAACTCGCCATAATAAACCGTTTTATCAAACCGTCCAAGTTCCTTTGTGTTTTTGCAAAGGAACTTCTGATAAACCAACACAAAATTGATGTATTTTAAGGTCCAAAGTAAATGAAAAAACAAGTATTCCAAATGGTGAACAGAAAATAAATGTTAGTGGCTATGTTTTATCCGGCTCTGATTTCGATCAAACACAATAAAACAAATTGTTATGATGATAAAATAAGAAAGAATAAAAATATTATCTGTTTAGTCTTGTAGGTCTTCCACTCCCTACCACATGATTAGTTTAGAGTATTGTGTTAGTGTTACCTTAAGTATACGTTCATAGTAAAATAAAGATTAGCATTTCGTTGTTAACTCTATACAAATTTGATATAAATGATATTTGTATGTTTACGCTAGAAGTCATCAAAATTTTCTCATATAATTTCTCACATATCTAATGCAAATTCCGATCACAGAAACGAATTATACGTAGCTGTTAAAAAGAAACGAATTATGTATAATAATAAACTCATAATCTTATATATAATTGTATAGGGTATCAGATTTTTGTCGGCAAATGTTTTGCCAAAAATAACTTATTAGCTAAAAACATCTCATTCCAGTTAGACCACAACTCATCGCTAAACAATTTTCTCATCCATATAAATCATATAACTCCCAACCTCACTTCCCCATTAAACTCAAACTTCAAACGCCATGGCAACCATTCATCTAACTCTAGCTCCTCTCCTCCTCCTCGCCGCTGTCTTCCTCTCCACGGAGGTAACTGCTCAGCCCGCCGCTCCAGCTCCTGGCCTTGCCGGTCCCATCAACATCACGGTGATCCTCGAAAAAGGAGGTCAATTCGTTACTTTTATCCGTCTTTTAAACACAACTCAAATCGGAAACCAAATCAACATACAAGTTAAACCAAGGCATAACCGTATTCGCACCAACAGACAACGCTTTCCAAAACCTTAAAGCGGGAACCCTAGCAGTGTCCTTAGACAGAAATTCGCCCTCACTTCTCCAAGTCCTTGGCGTCCGCCTAGAGGATACAACGATTAACAGTTCTTCACTGCCGGATTTGATATGAATGTTATCAGAATGATATTTGGAGATTTAGATGTTTTTGATGGTTTTTGTGTGTCTAAACAATGCCATGTATGTCCCTTTATATAGAAAACCAAAAGGTATTTCGAATGGACTCAAATGAATGGCCACAAACGAAAGGACACAAGTGAAAAGACACAAGCGAACAGACACATATTTTCAGACACCAACAATACCCCACATTTTCTATTCAAACTCTAACAATACCCCACATTTGAATAGAAAATAAGATTTTTTTTTTTTTCTGAAACGTCGATAAAGTATGCATTGAATCGGTGTCTTTTGGACTTGAACCGTTCTTAGTGTTTACTTATCGGATTCACTTTGTGAGATAGTGAACGATGTTCTTGAACTACTCACATTTTATAGTAAACCAAGACAATAAGCAACACACATACCATATCTTTCATATTTTAATCCTTACGGTTGTGTTCATTTTGGTCCTGAACATGTCCTTCATTCATGAAATGTTTAAAGAAACTAGCCATATCGTTTCTTATAGATGCGACCCCACATCAGTCTCATATAGGTAATGCTAATTAAAGATAGTCCGTATCTATCCCACTTTTGAGGATATCAGCATTATTAAGAACATATTTGTTCATCCCTTAATCGTCAACGGATACACACTTTTGTTCAGCATAGAAATGGGTAGGAATGTGTGTTTATCATCTTGAGTTTTCCTTAACTAGTTTGCCTATTGAACCATGACCATGGGATCTCCAATGTTGTCAGGTTAGGTTTCCATCAAGTGATAACTCATTGTATTGGCATTAAGCCCATTCCCCTCGCTGTGAATAGTACTTGCTCTCTATTAAGGCCTTTAGTCAAAGGATCTGCAATATTATCCTTTGATTTTACATAATCAATGGAAATAATTCCATTTTTTAGCAAGTCACGTATTGTATTGTGGCGTCTCCGTATATGCCTTGATTTTCCATTGTATATTTGGTTCTTAGCTCTTGTAAGAGCTGCCATACTATCACAATGTATGCACACGGTTGTTGCCGGTGTAGGCCATAACGGTATTCCTTCTAGGAAGTTTTTGAGCCATTCCGCTTCTTCTGCGGCTTTATCTAATGCTACAAATTCAGCTTCCATAGTCGATCGTGTGTTTACGGTTTGTTTGGATGATTTCCAAGAAACAGCTGCTCCTCCGAGGGTAAACACATATCCACTCGTGGACTTACTATCTGAATTGTTTGAAATCCAGTTAGCATCACAAAAACCTTCCAACACTGGAGGATATTTTGTATAATGTAAACCGTAACTCATCGTATGTTTTAGATATCTCAATACTCTAACAAGAGCAAACCAATGATCTTTTCCTGGGTTGTGAGAATACCTACTTAAACGACTTATTGTATATGCTAAGTCTGGTCTAGTACAATTCATAATGTACATCAAACTTCCGATAACCTGAGTATATTCCAATTGAGACACACTTTCACCTTGATTCTTCTTAAGGTGACTAGATGAATCAAATGGAGTTACTACCGGCTTGTCATTGAAATGACCAAACTTTTTCAGAACTTTCTCAATATAATGAGACTGCGTCAAGACGTAGCCTTCTGAACTTCTTTGAATTCGGACTCCCAGTATTACATCCGCTAATCCCAAGTCCTTCATATCGAAACAAGAATTGAGCATCTTCTTGGTTCGATTTATGACATCTTTATTTGTTCCCAAAATCAACATGTCATCAACATATAAACATACAATTACATATGCATCTTTGTATCCTTTTACATAGACACATTTATCGCATTCATTGATTCTAAATCCGTTTGATAACATCATCATATCAAACTTTTCATGCCATTGTTTTGGAGCCTGCTTTAGTCCGTAAAGAGATTTGATCAGTTTACAAACTTTTCTTTCTTGACCCTTAACGACAAATCCTTCGGGTTGCTCCATATAGATCTCTTCATCTAACTCACCATTTAAAAATGCAGTTTTCACATCCATTTGGTGAATTTCCAAATTGTGAATCGCTGCTATCGCAATTAACGTCCGTATAGACGTAATTCTTGTTACCGGTGAATAGGTGTCGAAGTAATCCATGCCTTCTTTTTGTCGATATCCTTTGGCTACTAGTCGAGCTTTGTATCTCTCTATAGTGTCATCTGGTCTCATTTTTCTCGTAAAGATCCATTTGTGACCTATGGTTTTACCTTGAGGCAAATCTACCAATTTCCATGTATTGTTTTCCAATATGGATTCCATTTAATTTTGAATAGCCTCTTTCCAATAAGGTGCTTCCGAAGATTCTATCGCAGCCTTATAGGTCTGAGGTTCTCCTTGTATCACAAAGGTCATAAAATCAGGTCCAAAGTCTTTGGCAATTCTTCCTCTTTTACTTTTCCTTGGTTCAACAATTTCTTGTTGAATGTTTGAGGAGTTCCCGTTATCCGAAGATAAATCTCCATAAGTTCTTTTCGTAGAAGATGTTTCCTTAAAAGGAAAAATATTCTCAAAGAACTCTGCTTCTACAGATTCCATTATGGAGTTTTTAGTTATATCTTCAACATCGGATTTATACACCAAAAATCTATAGGCAGCGCAGGGCCAATATATATGCAATCTATCGTTTTTGGTCCAAGCTTAGTTCTCTTTGGTAAGGGAACTTGAACTTTGGCAAGACAACCCCACACTTTTAGAGTTTTATAAGTGGGCAATCTTCCTTTCCAGATTTCGTAAGGAGACTGATTGCTTGACTTTTGAGGAATTCTATTCAAAACGTCATTAGCAGTAAGTAACGCTTCACCCCACAAATTGTTTGGTGCTCCCGAACTAATCAGCATTGAATTTATCATATTCTTTAAGGTTCTGTTTTTTCGTTCGGCAACTCCATTTTGTTGTGGAGTATATGGTGCAGTAGTTTGATGTACTACACCATGAAAGGAACAGAATTCTGAGAATTCTTTGGAGATATATTCTCCACCCCTATCAGACCTTAGAATTTTAATTCTCTTCTCAAGTTGATTTTCAACTTCTGCCTTGTATGTTTTAAACATGCTCAAGGCTTCATCCTTGCTACGTATTAGATATACATAACAATACTTACTGCAATCATCAATAAATGTTATGTAATAGTTTTTTCCTCCTCTGCTAGGAGTTGCTTGAAAATCACATAGATCCGAATGAATTAAACCAAGAACTTCATTGGATTTTTCTACAGATTTATGTGGGTGACTTGTGTATTTTGATTCTACACATACCCCACATTTTGTTTTATTATCCATTGAACACTTAGGTATAAGGTTCAAGTTAGTCATTCTTTGTAAAGAACGAAAATTTACATGGCCTAGTCTATAATGCCACAAAGAGGAAGACTCAAGCATATAAGCAGAACTTGTGTTCTTATTATTATCATAAGGCATTACAACATTGAGTTTAAAGAGTCCCTCACATAGGTAACCCTTTCCGACAAACATTCCCCCCTTAGAGATTACAAATTTGTCTGACTCAAACACGAGTTTAAACCCCTTGTTACTAAGAACAGGACCAGACACCAGATTTTTACGGATGGAAGGAACATGGTAAACATTAGATAACACTAGTTTCTTTCCAGAAGTTAACTTCAGAACCACGTTTCCTTTGCCTTCAATCTTTGCAGTTGCTGCATTTCCCATGTACAGAGTCTCACCATCCTCAATAGGCTGATATGTGTAGAACATCTCCTTAACCGAGCACACATGCATGGTAGCGCCTGTGTCTACCCACCAATCTGTTGCATTGGTGACCAGATTCGCCTCTACCACTGCAACAAATTGTTTTTCAGTGAGGTTGGCTTGGTTAATGTTCTTCACATTGCCTCCTTGATCACTTTTCTTATGATAGCAATCCTTTGCCTTGTGGCCTGGTTTTCCACATACCCAGCAGTTTACGGTGGCCCTTATCCGAGGCTTTTTGGAAACTTGTTTCTGTGCAGCATTACCACTTCCTTTTCTTTTCTTGAAATTCGCTTTAGATTCAACCACGTTAGCAGTTGCATCCACAGCCATGTCAGCCTTCTCATTGATCCGAGAATCCTCTTCCACACGAAATTTCAGAACCAACTGCTCAAAAGTCATGTCATCGGTAAGATGTTTCAGATGGGTCTTAAAGTCTTTCCATGTTGGTGGTAACTTTTCAATGCAAGCACCAACAATAAAGGTTTCAGGGAGACCCATTCCTTCTTCATCTAGTTCGTGGATGATGTATTGGAGATCCTCCACTTGTTTCACCACAGATTTGTTGTCTGTCATCTTGAAATTCAGAAACTTCCCAACAACAAATTTCTTTGAACATGCAACTTCTGTCATGTATTTGTTGTCCAGTGAAACCAAATTTCTTTTGCGGTTTTGAACTTCGCATAGATGTCATAAAGAGAGTCATCTAGCGTATTCAGAATGTAGTTCTTGCACAGGAACTCATCATCAGCCCAAAGTTTTAAGGCTTTTTCATTTGCAGCCTGTTCCTCTAAAGTAGGAGCATCTCCTCCTTCAGGCTGTGGAGGTTCAGAATTCAACACATGGGAAATTCATAATTGATCATGATTAAAGGATGTTTAAATGACATTAAATATTTTGGTTGATCAATTAATTACTAACTATATCCTAGGAGATCACCCACAGGTGGATCATTGGATGTAATAAGTAATACCTAAAGTATTAATCATTTATATTACAACCGATGGTGTGTATACCCACAGGTAACATTGCTATCGATTGTATATATAACATGATTAATTATTGAAGTAAAAATCTAAACAAACATCATTAAATGTGTATGTATTTAATGTATTGCCCACAGGTTACTTAAATACATACAAGTAAAGTGTTTAGATTTTATTAGTCGATGAATCTATTAAAGTTTCAAAGCATTAATGGTAAGCATGTTGAAAATTTTGCAGCTTCATCAAATTCGTTTGCTTCTGCAAATTCTGTGGTAAAGTTTAATGGGCTCAACTATGAGGAATGGTCTGAACAAATAAAGTTTTCTTTGGGTGTAATGTCCTTAGACCAAGCCATACTCACTGATGAAGAGCCAGCAGCCATTACGGATGAGAGCTCAGAATTGGACAAGTCTCGTTATGAGACTTGGGAGCGCTCTAACCGGCTGTGCCTGAACTTACTGAGGATGTCGATGGCGGAAAGTATAAAGCCATCTATGCCTAAAACAGATAAAGCAAGAGAATTCATTCTGAAAATAAAGGAACAATCCCAGTCGGATATGGCTGACAAATCGATCGTAGGCAGTCTCATGAGTGAGCTGACTATGAAAAAGTTCGATTGGTCTCAGACAATCCATGATCATGTCACTCACATGTCAAACTTGGCATCAAAGTTAACGTCCATGGGGATGGAAGTGCATGAATCGTTCTTGGTTCAGTTTATCATGAATTCTTTGCCTCCTGAGTATGGCCAATTCCAGGTGAATTACAACACCATTAAGGAAAAGTGGAGCTTTCAGGAATTAAAGGTAATGCTCATTCAGGAAGAAGCGAGGTTAAAGAAACTGAAAGACCAAATTGCACTCATCGCTGGACTAAACAGAGCCAGTAGCAGCTTTAAGAAACAAAGTGGTAAAGATAAAAGGAAGGATAAAGGTATCTTTAAAGGACCTGAAAGTAAAATCCGTAAAGTGGTCAAGTGTTTCTTCTGCAAGAAGGAAGGGCACATAAAGAAAGACTGTCCTAGAAGGAAGGCATGGTTCGACAAGAAAGGTACACAACATTTATATGTTTGTTCCGAATTGAATCTTGTAGAAGTGCCTAGAAATACTTGGTGGCTTGATTCTGGTGCATCTACTCATGTATCTCATATTGAACAGGGATTCAGTACGATCCAAAGTTAGAAAAGAAATTGAAAGTTGTGAGATGGTTGGACGATTTAGGATTTAACTTTAAGATTGAACATGGTGTATTTTCTTTGTACCGAAAAGACTACTTTTATGGTAATGGTACTTTGGTTGATTCACTATATAGGTTTAATCTTGATAAAAGTTTTTCTGAATCTTTGTTTAATGTTGAGAATCAAGGAATTAAGCGTAGTGCATCAAATGAAAATTCAGCACTCTTGTGGCATAAAAGATTAGGTCACATATCTAAAGAAAGGATGATGAGGTTAATAAAGAAAGAATTATTACCTCCATTAGAT
This sequence comes from Streptanthus diversifolius, assembly GCA_039880935.1. NCBI lineage: Eukaryota > Viridiplantae > Streptophyta > Magnoliopsida > Brassicales > Brassicaceae > Streptanthus > Streptanthus diversifolius. Next base: position 9,217,387 of record JAXGFM010000012.1, on the reverse strand, counting down.
TTTAGTGACTTGGATGTGTGTATAGATTGCATTAAAGGAAAGCAAACCAAACACATCACAAAGAAACCCGTCACAAGAAGTAGTCAACTTTTAGAGTTGATACACACAGATATATGTGGCCCTTTCGATGCTCCGTCATGGAGTGGTGAAAAATACTTTATCACTTTTATTGACGATTACTCACGTTATGGATACACTTATTTACTGCATGATAAGGCTGAGTCGGTGAATGTTTTAAAATTATTCATCGATGAAGTGGAAAGGCAGTTAGAAAAGAAATTGAAAGTTGTGAGATCGGATAGAGGTGGTGAATTTTACGGTAGATTCACAGAAAGTGGGCAATGTCCTGGTCCATTTGCAAAAATTCTAGAAAGTAAAGGCATTTGTGCGCAATACACAATGCCGGGAACACCTCAGCAGAATGGTGTAGCTGAAAGGCGTAACCGTACATTAATGGAAATGGTTAGGAGTATGTTAAGTAATTGCAAACTTCCCATGTCGTTGTGGATATACGCATTAAAGACTGCGACATATATATTAAACCGGGTTCCTAGTAAAGCGGTTCCAATGACCCCATTTAAACTATTTAAAGGAAGGAAACCCAGTTTAAGGCATTTACGTGTCTGGGGATGTCCAGCAGAAGTAAAGCCGTATAATCCACATGAAAAGAAATTAGACTCAAGAACGGTTAGTGGATATTTTATTGGCTATCCAGAAAAGTCTAAGGGATTTGTCTTTTACTGTCCTAGTCATAGTACGCGAATAGTCGAGACGGGTAATGCTAGGTTCATTGAAAATGGTGAAACTAGTGGGAGTTCAGAATCTAGGGGAGTGAACATAAAAGAAATTCGGGTAGAAGATTCTTCACCCGTAGTTCCAACCCAAGTAGTTGTTCCTATTGTTGGTGCACAACCTAATACCACAATAGAACAAGAAAATGATGAACATACGGTCCCACTAAATCAGGAAACCGAAAATGAACCTGTCACCATTCAAGAACAGAACATTGTGCCACAAGAATCACTGAGGCGATCTGTAAGGGAAAGAAGATCTGCCATTACAGATGATTATGTGGTTTACGATATTGAATATGAATGTGACCTTAGTCTTGATGAAGAACCGAAAACATTCAGAGAAGCCATGGAAAGTGATAATTCTGAAAAGTGGTACAATGCTGCAGAAGAAGAAATTTCTTCTATGAATGTAAACAAAGTGTATGACCTAGTAGAGTTGCCTGATGGTTTCAAAACTGTTGGGTGTAAATGGATCTTTACGATCAAACGAGACTCTAAAGGTAATATAGAAAGGTACAAGGCTCGCCTTGTTGCTAAAGGGTTTACTCAGAAAGACGGCATTGACTATACAGAAACCTTCTCTCCAGTTTCAAAGAAGGATTCTTTAAGAATTGTCATGGGATTGGTAGCTCATTATGATTTAGAGCTTCACCAAATGGATGTTAAAACCGCCTTTCTGAATGGAGAGCTTCAGGAAGAAGTTTATATGGACCAACCTGAAGGTTTTGTGGCCACAGGAAAGGAAAATCTCGTGTGTAGGCTGAGAAAGTCAATATATGGGTTGAAACAAGCTTCCAGACAATGGTATTTAAAGTTCAATGATACCATTTTGTCATATGGTTTCGTAGAGATCATCGTTGATCGATGTATCTACATGAAGGTTAGTGGGAGCAAGTTTGCCATTCTTGTATTATATGTTGACGATATATTGATAGCTGCGAATGACATGGGAATGTTAAGTGATGTAAAGAAATATCTCTCTAGTAACTTCGAAATGAAGGATATGGGTGAGGCATCTTATGTGATCGGAATAGAAATAATCTGTGATAGATCACGAGGACTATTAAGTTTATCTCAGAAAGGATACATAAATAAAGTTCTAAAGAGATATGGGATGGATAAGTGTTCCATTGGAAAGGCTCCAATTCTGAAAGGGGATAAGTTCAGTAAAATGCAATGTCCAAAAAAAAAAAAAAAAATGAATTGGAACGTAAAGAAATGGAAAGAATTCCTTATGCTTCAGTGGTTGGGAGTTTGAACTATGTTCAAACATGTACTCGACCAGATATCAGTTTTGCTGTTAGTATGTTGGGTCGATATCAAAGTAATCCCGGAATGGATCACTGGAAAGCTGCAAAGAAAGTTCTCAGGTACTTGCAAGGCACCAAAGAGTACATGCTTACATACAGGAAATCCGACAGTATAGAGGTTGTCGGATACTCAGATTCAGACTATGCTGGTTGCGTCGATAGTAGAAAATCGACGTTTGGCTATCTGTTCCTATTAGCTGGAGGAGCAGTCTCATGGAAGTGTGGAAAGCAGTCTGTCATTGCTACTTCCACCATGGAGGCCGAATTCGTGGCATGCTTTGAAGCCACGGTTCATGCATTGTGGCTGCGGAACTTTATCTCAGGGCTTGGAATTGTTGACAGTATAGCCAAGCCGCTGAGAATTTACTGTGATAATTCCGCAGCAGTCTTCTTCTCAAAGAATGACAAGTATTCGAAAGGTGCTAAGCACATGGAAATTAAATACTTGTCTGTAAAGGAAGAAGTGCAGAAACGCAGAGTAACTTTTGAGCATATAAAAACGGACATGATGTTGGCAGATCCTTTGACGAAAGGATTACCGCCCGGTATATTTATTGGCCATGTATAGACAATGGGCATAATAGATAAGACCTTGCTATGATAGATTAAGCTCATGTAAAGTTGTTACTCAAATATGATGTCATTAAAGTTTGTGTTTTTCTGCAATTAAAGTATGTTATCATAATGGTTATGCATGTAAAGTTTTTTTTAAGATAACATCTAAAGTTGAGAATTATGGTTTATCTCAACATAAATGATTTTGAGAATTAAAGTGAAATCTCAATAGAAAAGAAGTAGTAAAGCTAGAGTTGGTGTGTGGTGCTTGGAAGGGACCCCATCGCATTAAATGTTGGGCAACCGCCATGACTCGGCTAGCTCTGGATTTATGGTACTTACAATTTATTGAACTTGATGTAAAGATGCGCATGAAAAGGTATTGGACAGATAAGTTAACACAACGGCCAAGTGGGAGAATGTAAGAATATTTTCTGTAAAGTGGCCGATGTATTAACGGTCCAATTATTAAAGTTCAAGTTCTTTGTAAAGTATATGATATCTAATACATTATAAACGAAACCGTGATGGATCGGTCTCGATAAAAGAGTATTAGATTGGGTAAGTTGAAACCCTCTCCTCTAACCATAAATATTATATTTGTTCTCATAAAGATATGTATATACACATATAATATGGTTTTAATTATGTGTGTATATATATGAAATAAAATAAGAGTATAAGGATGTCTTAATAAATAAAGAAAAGTTAAAAGACACAACTTTTCACATCATGTCCATTCAACATATATAAATGGACATAAGAGGGAGTGGGGTTGTGGTTGTTGAAAAGATTAAGACAAAACTCTTAGAAAAGTAAAGAGAGAACAATAAGAAAACCAAGAAGAGAAATTCCTCTCCATCAAAGGAATTGTGAAAAGAAGAAGGTGTAGAGGAGAAGATCAACAAGTGATCTTCAAAGGATTTCACACAGCAATTCAAGAGCAATGGATAATCGTAAGTTTTCTAATCTCCATTGTTTTAGATTAAAGGTTTTCATCATCAATATAAAAGTTCTGTGGATTTAAATGGTCTAAGGACACTGCATAGCAGGCCTCGATTGTCGTCTAAAACAGTAATCTCGTTTTTCTATTGTTTTATTTCGATTTGTATCAATATTATATTATTGTAAACGATTGCTTGTAACACAAGTCACTGAATGGTTCATACAATCTTAGACAGAAATTCGCCCTCACTTCTCCAAGTCCTTGGCGTCCGCCTAGAGGATACAACGATTAACAGTTCTTCACTGCCGGATTTGATATGAATGTTATCAGAATGATATTTGGAGATTTAGATGTTTTTGATGGTTTTTGTGTGTCTAAACAATGCCATGTATGTCCCTTTATATAGAAAACCAAAAGGTATTTCGAATGGACTCAAATGAATGGCCACAAACGAAAGGACACAAGTGAAAAGACACAAGCGAACAGACACATATTTTCAGACACCAACACGGAAGACCAAGTTAAACTCATTCTTTACCATGTTAGTCCCAAGTTCTACACATTGGATGATCTTCTCTCCGTCAGTAACCCGGTAAGAACTCAAGCTTCAGGGCGAGACGGTGGCGGGGTTTATGGACTTAATTTCACCGGTCAACGGAACCAAGTAAACGTATCAACCGGTGTCGTTGGGACACGTGTCAGCAATGCATTAAGACCAGAACGTCCTCTTGCGGTTTACGTGGTGGACATGGTATTGTTGCCGGAAAAGATGTTTGGAGAACACAATATCTCACCAGTGGCACCTGGTCCGAAATCAAAATCTCCTGGTGTCTCCGATGACTCAGACTCCTCTGAGAAAGCGGCGGCTCCGTCTGAGAAGTCTAGCTCCGCTGAGATGAAGACTGGATTACGGTTCGGTCTTGGACTTGTTTTGTTATGTTTGAAATTTCTTTTATATAGTTATTTTATTGTGAGGGTTACAATAAGAAATTTCTTTATTGAATTGATGCATGGATTGAACATTCAAATAAGAGATTTTTAAAAAAAATTTATTATAGTGGTTTTAATATTTTTTAACATTGAGTGGTGTTGGCAAGAGATTAAAAATGACAAGAGATTCAAAACAAGAGATCAAATATGTTTGATGAAGTTTAAAATTGACTAAATGATTCTCACAAATAAGAGATTATTATGTTCGGTAATTATGTTTTTTGAAATAATTTGGTGATAAATTAATTTTAATAAAATAACTACTATAAAAATTATGTGTTATATTTAATCTTATTTTGTATATTTTACATAAAAGTATATATTATATATTAATTTTTTTAAAATGTTTTTAACATCAAATTTACAAATTTTATATAAATATAATTATATATTAATAAAAATTAAAATAAAATATTATGTTCATTTGATCCGCCAAGTTTGTTTTTATTTTTCTTATAATTACAGTGGATTAACCCATCTTATTAACATATTTTAATGGTTAAAATTTATTTTTAAAAACTTATAATCAAAATGGATTAATACGTGTCATAGTGGTTTCAAATATTTTGTATGTTTCGACGGAATAATTCACAAAAAACTGCAAATCATAAAACATCGATCCTAATTTTAACAATTAAAAAATGTATCAATCTAATTTTTAATTTTCAACCTTTTAGTTCAATTTCAAAATTTATATCTTATAAATTATAATTTATTAATAATATATTTTTAACTTATTATTTACCTTTTTTACTTTTTTGTTAGTTGAAATATGTTCAAAAATATATTTATTTATGTTGAATTTTAGTTGTATGTATGTTTACCAAAACTTTATTATGATCATATACTAAATTATTTAATTATCTTTATCATTTAATTTAATAATTTAATAAATATACTTTTGTTTTTATTGTAGTGTTTAATTAATTAAGGAAATTGGACTCCCTATTTTTAGATTTTTAGACATGTTTAACTATTGTATTCTTTGGAAATATGTTTAGTATATACAATATTATTTTTCATAATTGTTTTAATAAAATTCTAATTAACTCATTAATATCAATAACATTTTGTGTAATATAACACATAACTAAAGGTTATTTTAAAATAATGAATCTAAATTAATATATTAGGTCTATATTAAATTGTGCATATATGATGATAGAAATTTAGCTCTGAATTTTATCTAAAAACTCCAAAGGAAATTCGTTAATATTATTATTTTAAAAAATCGCTAATATTTTTTAGTCTTTTATATAAGTCCAAATCGAACAAATTATAAAAAATAGAGTACAGAAAAAATAGAAGAATCTGATAATTTATAACAGGTTAGTGAACATAAAATTTAGAACTTTAATAATATGAAGAAGATGACTAAAAATTTTCATTTTATTTTATTCTTTGTTTAGGGTTTTGGTTACAGCGTTGCTTATTTATATAAAGTAAGGGCTAAATTATGTGTCATCAATCTAATACTCAGTAAAAGCATTATAGGTATATGATTATGATTGAATCTCTTATCCGTATTGTACCTTGCAGCATCTTCTACGTTATTTCTTGCTCTGTTTTAGTCTTCTCTCTTGGGTGATGACTGTTGCTCACATGATTCAAATGGAATTATTTTTGGACTGGACTTTACTTCATCTTTGCCCGATGCCTGATCACATATTTCTATAGCTTAGGCTTCCACAGTTATCATCTGACCCACGACAGAATTCTTTTCTAATTTTGTCAAATGATCAGAATTTTTCATGTTGTGTCTAATAACTCCACTCAAACTTGGTGTGGGTGAAAGATCAATAGGAAGTTTGAGTAGAAATGAAGATAAGTGAATGCTGCATAAGATAACCACTTTGTCAAATTGATCAGCTAACTATTGATGAGTTGGGATGTGTTTAACAACTGATCCAAGTGCAACTCTGTCTCTCGGATGTAATGGTGATCCAGCTAAAAAGTTGGAAATTTTTTAGTGGACTAATTTATTTCATGAAACTGAAATAATTGATTCATATAGACTAATTTATTCCATGAAAAATGAAAATAATTAAGTTTTATTTTGACTGAATAAATGAAATATTAATAGTCTAAAATATGAGACTTATGGGATTCCAATTTTTGACTATACAAGGAGACACATAGTTAAGATCCCCAATACACTAAATCAAATAGTTTTCTACCTACACATAAAGAGAGAAAACAGATAAATCTCCTAGAGACATAAATAAGATTTTGTTGAGGAAGATCTCAAACCTCTCGGTTCTAATCATTTGATTAGTGATCGCCATCAAAATTCCGCAAAAATCATGAATTCATGTATTATCCATATAATAATGTTTTAATCTTTGATAATCAAATAAGATATGATTTTGGGACATACATGAAAGTATTATTAATACTGTTTTGTTGGTATTGTTGATTTAATATTTTTTTTCCAACAAGTGTTATCAGGGCAATATTTTTCCAACAAGTAGTATCAGAGTAATAATTTTTTATTTGATTATTAAGATTTGCACATATTATGCTTAAAGATATATTACATGATTTGATGTTTTATGGATTTTGATTTTTTTCGAGATTGTCATCATATTTTTGAAATACTTATTCATTGGAGTAATATTTTAAAACATACATATATTTAAAGTTGTATGCATATTTTTACTTATATATATTTATGTGATATATATGAAATCAAAGAATTTATACGATATATATATCTAAATATTCATGTAATGATTATATATATAAGTATTTATGATATATGTATATATTAATACATATATAAAGTTTTATTTGATATATGTATATATTAATACATATATGAAGTTTTATTTGACATATACATATATTAAGGTTTTAGTGTTAATTATTTATGCTAGATTTACTCTTCCCAAAAGAAGGTAAGTTTTGGCCAAATAATTATGCACTTAACATAATAATAATAAAAATATATGATTATAATATAATTTTATTATTTTATATTGTTGAAATTATTTATGTGAACGTTTATCATACCAAAGGAAGATAGTGTTTTGACAAAATAATTATAAAGATAAAAATAAAATATATGATGGTCATTTATGGTGAAAAAATTATTTATGTGAATACTATTCATCCCAAAGGATGATAGTGTTTGACCAAATAAAATAAAAATATGTTTGTTGATTATTATTTATGCAAAGCATTACTCATCCCAAAGGAAAATAATGTTTTGACAAAATAATATATCAATTTTTTATTATTATTTATGCATTAATTAGTCATCCCAAAGGAAGATAATGTTTGGCTAAATAATAATAATGATAAATACATGATAATCATAAAATTTATTTTTTATGTAAATAATAGTCGGTCCAAAGATGGACTATTATTTGACTGAAATTGATTATATGTATTATATCATTGTATGTGTCTTCGAAATTTTGTCACGGCCTTCGGTTAATAGATGGTATGGACAGACCATTAAAAATTTAATGTGACAATAATTCAGTCGTACTTTACTCCAACAACAATAATGGTTCGACTAAATCAAAATTTATCAACATCAAATATTTGGTTATTATGGAGTGAGTTCAAGAGAAACAAATCTCTATAAAATATATTGAGACAAAGTATATGTTATTGGATCCATTAACCAAATGATTAATATTTACTGTCTCTAAGGAGCATGTTGCTCATATAATTATTATTTCTTATAGTACTTTGGTTTAGTGGGAGTGATGTATATGTTTTTTTTTTTTATATATATATATATATATATATATATATAATTAAAGTATTTAATTTTGCAAAATAAATAAATGGTATTTTTATTCTTGAACTCAAATAATAACAATATTTATATTGCATATGTGACCAATAAGGAGACATATATAAAGATATTTGACATGTCATTTTATCCGTGTTGATCTATGTCATTGCATATACTTATATGGTAATCATGGTGGTTTGATCATGATATTTAAATTATAAAATATCTCGTTGGTTACATTATTTGTAAATATGATGGACAAGATTGTTTAAAGAACAAGTTTATTATAAATAGCATATGGATGCATGCATAAAGTATTATAATATAATTTCTTAAGGAATAATATGATTTCCAAGAGGGAAATTGTTGGAATTTTTTTTTCCAATTATTTAGTGGTCATCATATTCAATGTAATTATATTAGCTATTTAGTTGACTAATTTATTCCATGAAACTGAAAATAATTAATTCTTTTTTTTTTGTCAACATAGCCTAGTGGCTTTAATATCCCCAATAACATGCGGGGTGCTGGGTTCGAACCCCAGATCTGGTGTAATGAATGCAGAGATGACTATCATTATGCCACATGATTCCTACAGAAAATAATTAATTCATATGGACTAATTTATTCTATGAAACTGAAAATAATTAGTTATATTTTGACTGAATAAATAGAATATTAATAGTCTAAAATGTGAAAATTATGAGATTCCCATTTTTGACTATATAAGGAGACACATGGTTAAGATCTCCAATACACTAAATCAAAGAGTTTTCTACCTACCCATAAAGAGAGAAAACATAAAGGTATCTTAGAGACATAAAAAATATTTAGTTGAGGAAAATCTCAAACCTCTCGGTTCTAATCATTTAATTAGTGATTGCCATCAAAATTCCGCAAAAGTCATGGATTCATTTATTATCTATATAATAATGTTTTAATTTTTTATAATCAAATAATATATGATTTTGGAACATACATAAAAGTATTATTAAGATTGTTTTTGTTGGTATTGTTGATTTAATATTTTTTTTAAACAAGTGGTATCAGAGCAATATTTTTCCAACAAAAAATGTTTAGTTCTAGAGTGGAAAGCTGGATTTGCTATGAGGAAAACTGAAGATAAATTGTCACAGTATAGCTCTCTTGTACTATGAAATGGGAAGCCAAGTTCCTTATAGACACATCAGAGTCAAGTAATTTAGTTGTTTCAGACATAGCATGATATTCTGTTTCAGTCGAGCTTTTGGACATTGTTGGTTGCTTCTTAGAGCACAAGGAGATAATGTTGATGCTTAAGAATGTGCAGAAACCTCCCGTACAACGCCTTATCTCCTTGTAATCTGTTCAATTACTATTGCTATAAGCTTTAAAAAGAAAATCAATGCCATGGTAATTGTACCCTTGACGTAGCGCAATATTCTCTTGAAAATATTATAATCCAAAGTTGTTGAAGCATGCATTATTTTTCTCTATATGAGCAGTCACTCATTGTGGTTACAGCTAATTTATATTTTAGAAATTTTTTATGAAACAGTTTGTATTCCCATAAATTACTACATCTTACCAAAAAAAAAGTTTTACTGAGTACTGCTTATTTAAGACATCTAGAAATTTTGACAGAATTGTAAATTATACATAATTTGGTTTGGTCTTATTCAAAAAACCAAATTGAGTCATCTATTGAGTCATGTAGACTGTCATGTAGACATCTGAGAGAGAGTTGCACTTGGATCAGTTGTTAAACACATCCCAACTCATCAATAGTTGGCTGATGTATTTCACAAAGTGGTTATCTTATGCAGCATTCACTTCTCTTCTGGTCTACTCAAACTTACTGTTGATCTTTCACGTACACCATGGAAAATTCTGATCATTTGACAAAATTAGAAAAGAACTCTGTCGTGGGTCAGATGAATACTGTGGAAGCCTAAGCTATAAAAATATGTGATCTGACATCGGGCGAAGATAAAGAAAATTCCAGTCCAGAAATAATCGCATTTGAATCATCTGAGCAACATAGCAAGAAATAACATAGAAGATGCTGCAATGTGCAGTACGGATAAGAGATTTCAATCATAATCATATATGTATAATGCTTGTACTGAGTATTAGATTGATGACACATAATTTAGCCCTTACTTTGTATAAATAAGTAACGTTGTAACCAAAACCTCAAGAAAAAGAATAAAATAAAATGAAAATTTTTAGTCATTTTCTTCAAATTATTAAAGTTCTAAATTTCTGTACAAAAATTTTGTACTCTGTCCAAGATCTTTCATTTTGAACTCTTCATATGAGTTAGTGCATCATCAATCTTTTTTGAGTACCAATCATATTCAGGTCATCAACATATACAACAATGATCATAAATCCAAATAAGGATTTTTTTTAATAAAAACACAAGGGCATATTGCATTGTTGGTATATTTTTTACTCAACAAATATTCACTTAAGCGATTCTACCAAATGCGTCCAGATTGCTTTAATCCGTAAAGTGATCGCTGTAATTTGACCGCGCATATTCCTTTAGGTTTTGATCTTAATGCTTCAGGCATTTTTAATTTTTGGAATTTTCATATACATGTCACTATCAAGTGATCCATATAAATATGTCGTCACAACATCCATTAGATACATTTTTAGATTTTTGGATGTCGTTAGACTCATTAAGAATTTAAATGTAATTGCATCCATAACCGGGAAATATGATTCTTCATAATCAATTCCTAGTCTTTGAAAAACTCCTTGGGCAACAAGGCAGGTTTTATATTTTGTTACCTCATTTTCTAATCTATTTTACGTACAAATACCCATTTGTATCCAACCGGTTTTATATGTTCTGGTGTTGTGACAATAGGTCCAAAAAAAATCTTTTGTTCAGGGAGTTTAATTCAGTTTCCATGGCCATTTTCCATTTCTTCCAGTCAGATCTTTTCTGACATTCTAATATGGACCTTGGATCTGGATTATCACATTCATTATCAATCTCTTCAGATACAGAGAATGGAAAAATTCTATCATCATCTTCTATATCCCTTCTTATCAATAATTTTCCATTATGAGTATAATTAATGGAAATTTCACACTTTTCAGTGTTATTTTCGTCTTTAGGACTTTTCTCTGTATCGGTGAATGCATCAGGTATCTGATTTGCTATATTTTACAAATGCACAATTTTCGTAGGAGGATCATGATACAATACAATGTAATATCTTTTGGTATTTTTTTAATGCCTCCCCCTAACGATGGAAATTCACCTTCATTAAAATGACAATCGGCAAAACGTGATGTAAACATATCACCAGTTTTTGGTTCAAGATACTGAATTATGCTTGGTGATGTATACCACATATATATTCCCAGTCTCCTTTGTGCTCCCATATTTTCTCGTTGCAAGTAGGGCTATTGGAACATAAACCGCACATCCAAATACACAGAGATGGGATATATTTGGCTTCTGACCAAATGTTAATTCTATAGGAGAAATATCATTATATGCAATTGGTCGTATCTGGACCAATGCCCCTGCATGCAATATAGCATGACCCCATACTGAAATTAGGAGCTTTGTTCTCAATATCATCGGTCTTGCAATCAACTGCAACCGTTTAATCAAAGACTCAGTCATGTCATTTTGTGTATGAACATGTGGGACCAGATGTTCATTATCAATTCCTAATGACATATAATAGTGTCATTAAAGGCTTGTGAAGTGAATTCACCAGCATTATCAAGCCTTACTTTCTTTATTGTATTATCAGGAAACTATGCTATTAACCTGATTATTTGGGCAATGAATTTTGCGAAAGCCATATTTTGTGTAGTCAATAGACATACATGTGACCGCCTGCTGGATGCGTCAATCAAAACCATAAAATATTTAAATGACTCGCTTTGTGGATGGAAAGGTTCACATATGTCTCCATGTATTCTTTCAAAAAATATTGGAGATTTATTCCAATTTTTGCTGGTGATGGCCGAGTTATTAGTTTTCCTTGAGAACAAGCATTACATAAAAGTTCCCTTGATTGAAAATTTTTCTGGTTTTTCAATTGGTGGCCATTTGAATTTTCCACAATTTTCCTCATCATGACTGAACCAGGATGCTCTAATCGTTCATGCCAAATTTTGAATGTACTTATAAATCTCCGGTATATAGTAACATATAATTCAGTCATTTTTATCTTTGTAGATTATATTCCGGAAGATAGAGCTGGTAACTCTTCTAATATTATTATTTTTCGAAGTAATTGATGTAATGCAAAGACATTCAATATCATTTTTATTCATAGTTTCTATATGATATCCATTTATGTGGATATCTCTGAAACTCAACAAGTTTCTATAAGATTTAGGAGAGTATAATGCATTATCTATTTCAAACTTTGTTCCCCTTGGCATTGAAAGACTAGCTTTTCAGGAGCCTATAATGATTTTTGCATTATCAGATATAGTGTTTACGCTTCTGGCGGAATCACTTATGTTAAGGGAGGAGAAATATTTTCTATCTTTAATTATTGTGTGCGTTGTAGCACTGTCTGCAATACATACATCTCCCATCTCCATTTAAAGTTATCTAAATTTTCAGAAAAATAAATATGTATCAATAAAAACATATTTAGTGCATCATGACATGGAACTGAAAATATTGGTAAAAATAATTCTTTATTATCTTCTTCAGAAAGATTTTAGTCATTTTGTTTATCGTTGATATATTCAGGATCAACGATGATATTTGACACATCGAAATGTGTATTAATATTCATATCATCAAGCTACGAATGCACCATTGGTTTTCGCATCTTGATACAGTTGGATTTAAAGTTTAGGTGTACTATAGGTACGAGCCTAATGATTTTTCACCGCCGCATAAATTAAAAAAATAATTTATTAACCAAGTTTATTTTCTTTGATCCTTTTATTATCCTTTCCGGGGACAGAATCATCTGTACAGATCCTTTTATTATCCTTTATGGGGATGAAATTCTTTTATTATTTGATCTTATCTTTCTCTGCATAATATTATCATTTTGTGATGTACTTATTTTAAACAATCATGTATATTGTGGGATAAAAATATCATGTTATGATTTAAATTTAAAATTGTAAACATAAAAAAATATAGTTTAAACAATAATTAAAAGAACAATAATTTAAATATGTATATTTTGTCTTTTGGACAAAATTTATTATTCAGTTCTTCTGTAACTTTCTCTTCATGTTTATGGACATGTAGTTCTTCTGAAATTTTTTGTTTATGTCTTCTGAACATATAGTTCTTCTAGAACTTTTATTTATGTCTTCTGGATATGTAGTTCTTCTGGAATTTTTCATTTGTCTTTTGGACATGTTTTTATTAATGGGATCATCTCGGAAAAATATATAAACAGGAACATATAATAAAATGAAAAACTGAACTTATATTAATATAAGATAAAAATTTAAATCAAACCTATTTTTGGTATATGAGCGTCTCGTGTTGATAACGAGTTGTGAAATAACAATTTTAGTAATTAAAGATGGATTATGTATTTGTGACTATATATATATATATATATTATATTATAAATATAAAAAAGGAAATGGTGGAAAGTGATGGAGAGTAATGGAGAAAATGATTGTCTTTTATTATTGCTAACGACTGATTTCTTGTGTGTGTTAAAACTCTAGCAGAAACCCATATTTATAGTGGGAAGAGTTGGAGAGACAAACTTCACAACTTAAGGAACTAATGACATATATACATGACACTAAGATACATGATGATTTACTTAATAGCAAAATAGTGTTTAGCTTCAGAGATTCTATTTGTCAATATATTAACTAGGGTTAGTGTTAACATGATGAATAATCACAATATTTCTAACAATTGTATTTTTTTGTCTAACAGTGTAATTAGAATTCTTTGTTTGCTGTCAACTAGATATTAACATTGGAACGATACAGAATGGTCCAATTTTCTCTCGGAAAAATAATAATATAGTTTTCTAATAATGATACAAGTTTGAGTTCACAAAAATGGTAAGAAATTCATTTTAAGAAGGAGAAGAAAACTAATCGGATGGTAAAATTATGTATCATCTTAAACAACTTGGAGCAGTTCGTTTCAAACGTAATCGCTATAGTGTTGTTATCCCTTGTTAATTGGATATAGTGATCAAATGTAAAACATAATAGAAATATATTTTTTATATCTTGACAAATATATGACATGTTCCTATCTCAAAGCTGATGTGTAAGAGACATGCAGTTCAATAAGCCATGCAAATTGAAATGTGTCAATTCCCTTCATAAATATGTTTTCCATACATTGTGAAGCCAAATTAAATTTTACAGATGAAGACATTGAGATAGCAATTCAGATTAAGTGTAGATTGTACATAGACGACTCTATATACCTGGTTCTTATTCCAATCAATTTATCGTCAAAAAATTTTTAAACATCTATTAAAAAAAAAAAAGTTCCCTATAAATAGCTTCATCTAACGCAAGTGTAAGACCAGAAAAACCACAACAAATAAGTAAAGAGAAAATGGCTCGGCTCTCATCTCTTCTCTCTTTCTCCTTAGCACTTTTGATCTTTCTCCATGGCTCTACAGCTCAACAGTTTCCAAACGAGTGCCAGTTAGACCAGCTCAATGCGCTCGAGCCCTCACACGTACTTAAGGCCGAGGCTGGTCGCATCGAGGTGTGGGACCACCACGCTCCTCAGCTACGTTGCTCTGGTGTCTCTTTCGTACGTTACATCATCGAGTCTAAGGGTCTATACTTGCCCTCTTTCTTTAACACCGCGAAGCTCTCCTTCGTGGCTAAAGGTACGTGAATCTGATTTTCGGATTCGAGACCATTTTGATATCGAGATTCAAACTCGTGATCTTTAAGGTTCAGTCTTTTTAGAGTGTCTTATGGTACAACACTTTACACGTGCTAAGGTTTTGATCAAATATATTAGATTTTTTGTTTGATTCTTTTCTTTGGAATTTAATCAATAATCTAAATATATGCTTAAATTTTGATAGACTTAGGCATGTAAATATATATATAATTTTTTTTTGGTTTGTTACATTATAGGACGAGGTTTGATGGGGAGAGTGGTCCCTGGATGTGCGGAGACATTCCAGGACTCATCAGTGTTCCAACCAGGCGGTGGCAGCCCCTTCGGAGAAGGTCAGGGCCAGCGCCAGGGTAGGGGTCAAGGTCAAGGCCAGGGCCAACAGGAGGGTCAAGGTCAAGGCCAGGGCCAACAGGAGGGTCAAGGTCAAGGCCAGGGCCAACAGGAGGGTCAAGGTCAAGGCCAGGGCCAACAGGAGGGTCAAGGTCAAGGCCAGGGCCAACAGGAGGGTCAAGGTCAAGGCTTCCGTGATATGCACCAGAAAGTGGAGCACATAAGGACCGGCGACACCATTGCTACACATCCCGGTGTAGCCCAATGGTTCTACAATGATGGAAACGGACCACTTGTCATCGTTTCCGTCCTTGATTTAGCCAGTCACCAGAACCAGCTCGACCGCAACCCAAGGGTATATATATAAATGAAAACCTCAAAAGCAATCATATAATTTTTTTTTCCATGTAATTACAAAATAACTAAAAAAATGTGGTTTTTGTGTTTGTGTTATGTAGCCATTTTACTTAGCCGGAAACAACCCACAAGGCCAAGTATGGGTACAAGGACGAGAGCAACAGCCACAAAACAACATTCTTAATGGCTTCGCACCAGAGGTTCTTGCTCAAGCTTTCAAGATCGACGTTAGGACAGCGCAACAACTTCAGAACCAGCAAGACAACCGTGGAAACATCGTCCGAGTAGAAGGACCCTTCGGTGTGATTAGGCCGCCTTTGAGGGGTCAGAGACCACAGGAGGAAGAAGAAGAAGGTAACGGTTTAGAAGAGACCATATGCAGCGCGAGGTGCACCGATAACCTCGATGACCCGTCAAATGCTGACGTGTACAAGCCACAGCTCGGTTACATCAGCACTCTTAACAGCTACGATCTCCCCATCCTTCGCTTGCTTCGTCTCTCAGCCCTCCGTGGATCTATCCGCCAAGTAAGTACAAGAAAGAATATTCTCTATTTAAAATCAACAGCGCATGTGAATGGATTGACATTGAAAGTTTGGTTCGGTTTACTTTTGGTTATTCGATTTAATCAGTTTGGCGAGTACTATGTTAATTCTCCGTTTCTTCATTTAAAAATGATTATTGAAACGTGTGTGGGTGTAGAACGCAATGGTGCTTCCACAGTGGAACGCCAACGCAAACGCGGTTCTCTACGTGACAGACGGGGAGGCCCAAATACAGGTGGTCAACGACAACGGTGACAGAGTGTTCGACGGACAAGTCTCTCAAGGACAGCTACTTGCCATACCACAAGGTTTCTCCGTGGTGAAACGTGCAACAAGCGATCAGTTCCGGTGGATCGAGTTCAAGACAAACGCAAACGCACAAATCAACACTCTTGCTGGACGAACCTCAGTCATGAGAGGGTTACCATTAGCGGTCATAAGCAATGGGTTCCAAATCTCACCCGAAGAAGCAAGAAGGGTCAAGTTCAACACGCTCGAGACAACTTTGACACACAGCAGTGGCCCAGCTAGCTACGGAAGGCCAAGGAAGGCTTATGCTTGAGAGCTTAAAATGACGGCGTTTAACAGTGAGCCTCTACTGTAAAAAGGAAGTTAAATAGTAGTAATAATAAATAATAATGTACGGAAATGTGACTGGTTTTGTTGAGTTTTACCTGTAAAATGTGTCTCCTTTTTCTAAATAAGATCACTCTTTTCTATCAAGTTCATAAAAAGTCTTGAGTTATGGTTCTCACAAAGACAAGCTCAGAACAAAAATATACTCAAAATGGAAGACGGAGAATCAATAGGCCATTCATTTCTTTATTACAGTTTGATTATCTAAGACCATGTGCACTCCCATAAAATTTACCTGACATTTTTGGCAACACCTAACAAAATCAGAATATATATAATTACAACTCAAAATTTAAAATGCCAAAAACTAATTTTATTTTGATATTGTCAAGTTTGTACTCAATAGTAATTATAAAACTCCAGGAGCCCAAACGAAGATTACACTATACAAGTAAAAGTTATTCCACTGTGACCTCCTTTTCTGTTACAAACTCACAATGCGTAGCTTTTAGTTTTACCAAAAATCGCCACAAGAACAAGAACCATCCACGAAATGATGGAACCTATTTCGATCTCTCATTACAATTTTCCTTCCTGTGATCTTAGATATCAATTTTGTCACGGTATGACAATCCGAACACACTCGCAGGTTCTTGAATATTCTCAAGGGACTTCCTGGTTTTGTACTGATCAGACCATACGCAATCGCTAGCCTCTCGCTGTGAACTTGTAGAGACTGCTCTTTCTCTGTCTCTTCAAGATCTTGCAAGACCACGTTTATATCTGGAATGTAACCACTAGACTTGATCCGCTCGCTCATCTTTCTCACCATTGTGTAAATCTCCTTGCTTTGCAAATGTTTTCTATCTCCAGCTCGAAACGCATGAACTCTATAATCGATCTCTATCGTGCTTATCCCTGGCTCTTTCACTATTATTTTCTCCTTCATCAAGCTCCTCACTTTAGCCACGCCTTCATAATCACTCACTGATGCATATATATTCGAAAGAAGAACATAGATTCCTGAATTTGTGACGTTTCGTCCAATGAGATACTCTGCAATCTCCTTGCCTAACACAAAATCTCCATGAAGTTTACAGCTTCCAAGAAGAGAAATCCACAAGACGGAATCAGCATCGATTTCCATGTTTTTCACGATCTCATAAGCCTGTTTTAACTGACCAGCACGACCGAGGAGACTGACCAAGCATCCGTAATGTTCGATCTTGGGTTTAATACCATATTCTTGTCCCATTGATTCAAACATTCTTACACCTTCCTTTACCAAACCAGCATGAGCACAAGCCTGTAGTGTTGCAATGAAAGTTATATCCGTTGGCTTCAACCCTGCGATTCCCTGCATCTCATCAAACAATCTCAACGTGTCTTGGCTATAACCGTGCATTGCATAACCACCAATCATCGCATTCCACGCCACGATATCTTTCCTCGACGTATCGTTAAACACTGAAACTGCCTCTTCCAAGCTCCCACATTTGCTATACATATCAATCAAAGCCGTGCATACTTTTACATTGACCCTGATGCGACTTTTCTTGATGAAAGTATGGATCCAACGCCCAGATTCAAGCACACCAATCTGCGAACAAGCTGAGAGAGTAGCTACGACGGTGATCTCATCAGGTTTTGGTTTTCCTTTGGCCAAAAGTTTCTGGAAAAGCATCAGAGCTTCACTGGGAAACCCATGTTGAACATATCCATCAATCATCACGTTCCAAGAAACAATGTCCTTCTCACGCGTTCCGTCGAACAAAGCTCTTGCAGCGTCAACGTTCCCTTGCTTTGCGTAGCAGGTGATCATAGCCGTGGAAGAAACGAGGCTTCTTTCAGGCATTCTATCGAACACTTTCTGCGCAGAGACTACATATCCTCCTATCGCATAAACGTCAACGAGACCAGTCGCTACGTAAGGATCTAGCCCTAAACCGAACTTAAGAACATGGGCATGGATCGCTTTTACAGACTCAGTCGAGCATGATTTCAAAACTGACGAGAAAGTAAACTCATTGGGAACGATTTCTGAAGAAAGCAATTGAATGTAAAGCGTGAAAGCTTGGTCATGGAGGTTATTAATGGAGGCAGTGTTGATCGCTGCGGTGAATAGGAACAAGTCCGGATCGTTCATCTGGTGAAATAGAGCCAACGAGTGGCGAATTTTGCCGTGGGAAGCGTATGCACGGTGGAGCTTGAGGTTTAAGACAGGGTAGTAACTACGGATGAAGAGGTTGTGTCGGAGAATAACTGCGTGGATTCGGTGCACATCATCCACTGATTCCGATCTGTCGAGAAGATTTGCGAGTTTCTCCGGCGGCGGAAGGTGGAATCCACCGGCGGTTGCGAAAGTGGTAAAGTTTTTCTGCGGTAGTGACGTGGCGAGAATTGGTGACGAGGCTATCATCTTCTGCAGTTGGCAATTATGATACTATCTTCTGTTGGAGACGATACGTTGTCGTTTTATTCTTTGTCGGATGAACAGCAATTCGCTGACGTGGCAGCGTTCTGGTTATCTGGTATGAGTGATAGGGAGCAAGCTCGAATCTCCCATCATGACCGAGTCATTACCAGTTTTATCTGAAAAATCTGCGATACTCATTGCATCCAAAGCGGTAGTATATAGGCTCTTCATACTAGTAATTATTGTTGAACCTATGCCAGCATTTAAGAGCTGGATGTTCCATTTTGCCACAGATATTACACTAAATGTTAATTGTTGTCACAATAAGAGCTTGCTTAACCTAAGCTTTTAAAAAAACTTATTTTAAGGTATTTATCCAAATTTTCTCTATATTTTATGATCAATTTTATTTTTTATTTTTTTATAATTTCTCATTGTTTTTAATTTATATATTAAACAACAACAATTTAATTTTTAATGATATCTAGGTTTTAACTAAAATATTTTATATTTTAATACAAAAGAAGTATAAACTAGTGATAAAATGAATTTAGTTAAAAAAATCATTAGCATTGTATTTAGTTAAAAAAAAAATTGCCTTCTCTTAATTCAGTAAACCAAAGATGTTGAGAAAGAAGAGAGGAAAACAAAAAAAAAGTAAAAATTAAACAAGTCATGATCATAAATATATGCGTGTTTAATCAGGCCAAACAGTGATTAATAGGCTCAAAAAGCTTATCCAAGCAATGAACTTGGAGCCTATCTCTTGCACGTAGAGAGAAAAAACGCCTCCTCCAAAGTAGTTCATCCTCAGTACTTTGAGATCTTTTTATGTTTGCTGTTTCTGTGGACTCGTTTAAAATTATCAAATAAGGTTTGAGGAGTCGTTATCAAATGTATGCTTTTTTATAGATTACGAAGTAGAATATTCTCATTTACCTAGTAGGCAATACAACAACAAAAAAAAAGTATTAAGCTAATAAACAAATCATATTGTATCTAACCAAGAATCAAACTCATCTAAAACTTTGGATTTTCCAACTGTCGACGACGAATTTTCCTGTGGTTTGGTCGGTACTGAAGTACACTCGAGCAAATCATCAAGCACGTCGCCGAAACCAGTCGTGTTAAGCTTTTGATCAGATGGGTTCGCTGGTTTGTTGAATGGTTCAGCACCACCATGAGAGTTGAGAAGAGAATCAAGCTCAGTTTCAAAAGCTGAAGACATTTGGGCAGAAGGATTCTGTTTGGATGTATTAGGCTCTTCACTAAAGGAGTTGAGAAGAAAATCTAGATCAGCTTCAATTGCTGAAGATTTCTCCGACTGGTCTGTGAGTATAGGTACGTCCTTGACTTGATCCAGAGACTTAGCCTCCAAGACTGATAATTCACCTTGTGCAACAACTAAGTCGATTTTTCCACTGGCATCTTGTTGAACTACCTCACTAGACCTCGTTGTCACAGCTTCCACGTCTTGATATGTGCGTGAATGACACGGTTCTTTATATCGGCTCACTTTTGACTGAGATGTACACTGCACAGCCCATACATTGAATATGTCAAACATACAGCAGAATATAGTCTAAGAGCTAATGATTTAGATCAATAGTGTACCAGCTCAGGAGGCAAAAGATCAGCTTCAATGTAGAGTCTCTCATGCAAATCGACTTTCTCTAACATTTTCTCCAGTGCATTTAAATCCAAGGAGAGGAATCCAGGCTTCACGTAAGAACAATAAAGCAAGTTAATAACGTCACTTGATGATTTGAGGTAGTAATAAGCAGCCTATTGCATCTTAGCTTGCTTATTACTACCTCATGATAAAGAAACAAGAGGCTGCTTATTACTACCTCATGATTAGAAGCTGATCCGTCTTCTTCCACAACAAAGTTGTCATCTTCCATCCAAGAAAGTATACCTTCCCCTCTCGCCGAGATCATAGATCCAACTACACGACTAAACTCATCTGCAAGAACTCACAAATATGAATCCAAAACAAAGACTTGCTACTGAAGCGACATCTGCATACAAAGTGAAGCGACAGCTAAAGAAGCAAGATTTGTTTTTTGTATACCGTGAAGAAGATCATCCAATGATGATAGACAATCTGAACTGATCTCAATCTTTGAACGAGACTCAGCTTGAGCTTCAGATATCAGATGCAGATAATCTGCTCCTTTGCTTTTTGGCACAATAACATCCGAAGGTTGACTTGTGGTTGCCAGCAACGAATCACCAGACGCATTTTCCGAACCGGGATCGAGTTCATGATCGTACCGGTCCCAATTCGACGGCAGTACAGTTACACGGCGAGATTGAACCGGACTTTTGGTTTTCAGAGACGGGGTTTGGTTTCCTTGCAGCTTCTCTGAAACTAGTAATCCTCCTGGACCTTTTGGTTTATGAATCGAATGTGATTTCTTGCTGTGGTGTTGAGTGTGAGCTCTCTTCGATTTCGCCAGAGCTTTTGTGTCCATTGCAGAAGAATCTTTCTTAACAAAAAAAAAAAATCAAAACCGGTCTGAGAGAGATTGCGAAATTGTAAGACTGAACCAAGAAAATTAGGGTTTCTACGCCAACATTTAACTCAAAGCATCAATTTCCATTCCCAATCTAAGAAAATGGATCACAATAGAACGATAACAGTTACGTTTATCAGTCTGTTTGTTTAGTTCCTTGTAGCTTTGGGATCGACAAAAATTTACCTGTAGAAACGAAAGTCGTAGTCGGGAAGATGGAAGAAGCTGTGCTTGAGAGGAATTTTGAGAGATTGGGCAGAGGGAAGACGAAGAACTAAACTGGGCGATAATAGAGATTCGATGAATATGATACCGTTTAAGATAAGATTAAATTGGGCCGTGAAGCCCTTTTATCTTATAGATTAGAAGGACCCATAGAAAAATATATTATGTGGCCTAGAAACCGATTTTTCTACCTCTCCTAGAAAAGTTAAGTTTCTAAGTATTTCACCAATACCATGTTTACATTCATAATTACTAAAATAATTTTTAATTTCAAAAAAGAAAACAAAAAATTTAGTAATTGCTCATATAGCCTAATACCTATACAAAATAACCATAATAATTAAATATTAAACCGAATAACCAAAACATTGTATTGACGTTTTTGCCTTTACGGAAAAAGAAGAAAAAAAAGAAAAGAAATATAGAAACACATAGAAATCCACAAATATAATCTTCAACCAAACACTTTGTTTGGAACCTCTATTAATGCCATATAAAGTTCGCATATTAGACATTAAATCGACGCTACTCTATACTATTTCATATAACTGTGTATTCCAATTCAATTTTTATATAACTACGGATACACTTTAGCTTTTTTTCATTTTTCTCTCAACCATATGCCACAAAATTCTTAAAATATCCTAAAATGTATTGTTTTTTCTTATAATGAAATCAATAATTTCCTAGAATATTATCAGTTACAAAATACGGTGTACCCCCACAGAGGTTTTAACACCCAAAACTAACTTAGGACGCTCCTAAGAATTTTGGCTAATGAATAGGACCACAAGAGATTGTGGGAATCTCTTGATAAGTCTGTTAATCTTTATATATGACACAACAAAAAATTGGTTAAATTCTATGAATTATAATCATATATAAAATTAGCTAAATTCTATGAATTTTATATATTTTATCATTTTCAGAAAAATTTGATCTATCAATATTTAACATTTTTTCCAAACAGATATAAAATTTAAAACCTAAATATTATTATAGCCTATTACTAGAAGCACCTTCAAGTAATTATCATTATCTTATGCTTTGCATATAAATTATACTTTTACGAGCCATAAAATAATGATCTACGTGGATGCCAGAAAAGAAAAATTATGGATCAAAGTGTTTAAAACTCAGATATTTTATAACTTTGTCTTATATATTTTATTCCATTGTCAATATGTATTATTAAGTCATCACTCAATGATAGAACAGTGAGAAGTTACGAGAACAAATTAGTTATCATCGCTTATACCGTGAAAAGTATGTTCAAGATATCCAAATACAAAAAGGGGAGGTTTCAATACAACATAAATGATATTATAGCCGTATATATAGGCAGCATTTAGACCTAAAAATCATTAATTAGAATATACGTATAATGATAAAATGAGAATATTCATTATGTGCGTGAGAATTAATTAACAAGCACTTTTATGTTTAACTCCATATTTCTTTCATGCAAAAAAAAAAAAACTATAACTCTGTTTCTCAATTGGCACTAATTAATAGATAATATGAGTCTCTATCAGCTTTGTGGAAAAGGTTGGAGATAACTTTATCTTTTTGTTACTTTTATGACCCATAAAAGAGAATCTTAATTAAGGTCCCATTTCAATTTTTCACAGAAGTTGCATCGAAAAGGTAACAGCGTATACAGAACCTATACTTGTAAAATTGTAGATACAATTTTTTTTGATTTACAGAAAATACAACTATTTTAGCTGTGATTGTTTGTGTTTTTCGCTTGATTAGGAACCGAAGGCCGGAGTTATTTATTCGGGACAAAAAATCATGTAACTTTGAGATTTATGGTTCTTTGTTATACTGTTTTGGCTAAAAACTTAAATAAACGTGGGTAAGTTAATAGTTTATGTAGCATGAATTTATCATGAATTAGTCTGAAAATAGTTTATGTAGCACGAATTCATCATGAACTCAAGTTGGAACAATATTTCACTGACCATATATTTTATTTTACATAGTATCTGAACGAAAAGTCCATGGATATATGGTAATCCACAAGAATATACAAGACCAGCTTATCCATTTCAGATATACAACCACATATAGCATCACCCTTAATCATTGGTCTACATTGCTATCGGATATTTAACAGCTTTTTAGTAGTGTCTGATCATATAGTGATCGATATGTATAACGTTGGTAATAGAAAAGGCAAAAAAACAAAATGTTTCTTTGTCTTGTAATAATTGTCTATAGTGATTGACTTAATGTATTGGATTGATCAAAATGGAAGTAAAAACAATTACTTCATTATCATTCACTAAGTGACATATGTATACTTTTAAATCCAATCGTATCTTATTTATTTGATATATATGTATATCGTCAAAGTGTAATGCCATGAATCTTTCCTTTGTCTTCTTTGAAATGTCGTTTATCGATCGCACCCTCTTCCATGAATATATATACTTTATACTCATATATATACTTGATGCACATGTATAACATGCATAGACAATACACATATATGAACCTTTAACTTTGAACTCCAAATATGAACCCTAATATTGCATACTATATATGGGTCAAACCCTATAGAAGTTCTCCCTCTATCATGAAATTTAATGACTGGTATCTCGATATGTTTCATATATGCATGTGTTTATCTATTAGCAGGTTTGTTGTGTATCTATATGCTTTATATTTTTATTTGAATATAATTGGCACTCTACTATTTTTATTTTATTTTATCTCCCAACCAAAGAGGCAAGATCACAAAGGGATGTCTCCATTTTAACCTAATAATACATCTGCGAAAAAGTATATATTCTTCTACTTTCTTATGAACCAAGAGCATGTGGTATATCTGTAATGT
The DNA here is from genome assembly GCA_039880935.1 of Streptanthus diversifolius. Classification (NCBI taxonomy): domain Eukaryota; kingdom Viridiplantae; phylum Streptophyta; class Magnoliopsida; order Brassicales; family Brassicaceae; genus Streptanthus; species Streptanthus diversifolius. The sequence continues at coordinate 9,192,393 of JAXGFM010000012.1, read as the reverse complement.
ACCATCTAGATCCACATCTGTCTTACTTTGCAACTTGAAGCTAATTCTACATAATTTGTTTTTTTATATAACAAAATCTGAATTTTTTGCCAAATTCAACTATCATATATGTATAGTTCAAATTATTTTTCTATCAAGGATGTTATACGATATGAACCAATATATATTATATCTAAACATTTTTATATTTTTGGATATTTTTTTGTGTCTAGGAATCTTTGTTATATATCAAAGGAAATGGAGCAATATTATATATGTTATAAAGTCAAAAAATTGTAGGAGAATATTCTGGTGCCACCATAGTTCAAGAACAAAACTCCAAAAATTTATAGTAAAAAAAGGTTCATCGGTTTAACAATAAAAAGGACACTCTTAAAAACATCATTACATTATGATTAAACTTTAAATAGACTCAAAAGAATTGTTAATTAATTAAGTCAGCCCACAAGCAGTCGACTTCCAAAGCCTTACCTGCCTTTTGTCAGTTCTATGTCTCACCTTTATTCTTTTTAATTAAACCGTGATAATTTCACGTCTTAGCTTAGGGCAAAACTAAATTATTTTGATTGAGTTAATTAAATCTTATTTGTTCGAGGATCGATTGGAATAAAACTTTAATGCACCAGTTGAATTATTGACCTCCTAACGATGTAAAGCCCTCAAAATCGTTGATATTTTTAAAATACAATGGCTGATGTACTTGAATTCGTTTTTATAATATCATGACGTGAATATTGAAATTGTATATTCGTATGAAAAAAATATATAAAATGATACGAAATAGCTGCTTAATATGATTAGGTTAAATAACATTACATGCGCTATATTTATTGAGCTGATTATTTAATTACGGGAAGATATATGAAAATAGTTTTGTAGCTTGGCTAGAAGTTTCGTCAAAAACTGCTCTCATGTATAAAGAGATTTTAAGCTAGAGCTTATATAAGTTAAGAAGAAGAAGAAAATAAAAACAGTTTAGGAATTGGTATAACTGTTAAAATGTTGTGGTAATTAATGTGATGTAGAAGTTCAGTTTGATGATATTCGAAAATAGTGATTGAAGGTATAGTCCAATTATGAATTGTTGGGAAAGAAATTCGCAAAGATAGAAGCTCAAACCAATTAATATATATATATATATATATATTAATGTCATAGTTTGTAGAAGAAATTAATTTCTCAAATCCCATATATATATATCTACTATATATCTATATATATATATATATATCTACTATATATCTACTATATATCTATATCACTTTTTCCAAAAGAAAAATACGCTTTGTTACTTGATATAACTTTCTTAAAGAAAAAGAGGGGAAAAAAGAATGGAGATAAAAATATATTATAGAAAAACATGAATAGTTAAACTTTTTTTATTCAATAAAATCATCAGAATTTCTTCTCAAATTCACAAACAATCTAATATATAAAAGAAGAATAGGCTCTCCAAAATTTGTGTTTAACTATTAATTATTTAATTTAAATAAATACAAACATAAAATGAATGAAATTCAGATTTAACTAATATATAAATATTATATAAAATAATATTGAAAATAAAAAGTTTAGGTTTTTTACGTGTTATGTGATCGATATATCCAAAACAAAACAAAAATTAATTATATCTTAATATAAATGAGTGAAAAATTATAAACAAAAAAAATAATAAGAAGAGGTTAAAAATCTTTAACTAAAAAATTATAGGAAAAAATATTTAAATAATCGGAGAGGTAATCAATTTTTAAAACTAGAAAAAGAATGTGACAAAGGAATACAGAAAATAAATATATATAAAAATTAAAAACAAAATATATTTGTTAACGCAGAATCCCTCATAGTATTAATAAAATTAGTTATTTTTTTGCTTTTTTGGCTAATATATAAAAAATATATTGTTAAGTAAGAAATAACTTGAAATTACGCTCTAAAGAATTTGAATTTACGACATTGGGTTTTGGAGACCCACATTGGCGAATTTCAAGCTATGATCCAAGCAAAAAAAAATGTTTTAATTCTCGGAATGAAAGAACGAGAGTACGTTTTCAGATAGGTAAAATTAATGTTTTTAAAAAAACTTCGATCTATTAAAAAGCCCAGTGAATCTGTTACTCAACAACTATATTCATTCGAATGAATTACTCGGATTTCACCCCGAATAACATGTCTATTATATCTTAGGTCTTTTTGTCGTATGTTGTTGGATTATACCTAAAGAGCACGTGCATGGGTTACACGGGCATTGCAGGCTTTGTTGGACAAACAAGAGATGTAACCATCACCGTTGGATCTGTTTTACATCTTTCACCTGTAACTAAAAATAGTATGATTTATTTAAATAAACTACTAATGACTGTGAGATAAATAATCTACTACCAAAGATTGAAAAAAAAAATCTTCGAATCAATAACCTTGTCCTCACTCAAGCACTCATCTACTCAATATGAAAAAATCACACAATGCTCCGTTTCATACAATTATCGCTCGATCTCTCCAGTACTTGCAGGGCCGTGCTCACTATTATGAAAAAAGGCAAGAGCCTTAGGCTCCACCATTTATAATTAAAATTTGGGACCTCCATTTCTACGAAATAATTTAGTAGTTTATGAAGTATGAGTGATTATATATATATATATATGTATATAGATATATATAGTTTGGTTGTTCATACTGTTTTTCTCTACATGTTAGTTTAGTCTATTTTTCATCTTGAGATTTCTTATAGTTAATACATTTACAAGTTAAGTAGTTTGTAAAAAAAGAAAATTATTAATAATTAATTTTTATTATAAAAATTTGTATGCCTTGAGTCCCTGAAAATGTAGGCACTTCACTGAGTACGGCACTGAGTATTTGCTAAGTTGCTATTCTTCAACGGACAAACTATTCAGCTTAAGGTTTCGTTATTATCATTTACAAAATGCACAAATCAATGTTCAAAGAAGAAAAAAACAAAAACTTCACAAATCACAAATTAAAAACAAATAATTTAATACTATCCACTTTTAGATTACTTTTTTCTCTTTTAGTAACTGAAAAGTTTAAGTTTTTTTTAAAGGATCTTCATATTGAAATATTTTTGGTTTTGTTTCATAAGAGAGAGAGATGTTTAATGGGATTCATTTAGCTACCTGTATTTTTCGGCTTAAGATAATTCTTGCAAAAAAAGAAGAAGATGAAAACTCAATAATTTCATAAACTTGAAGGAGCTAACACTAGGTGATTTGGATCAATTTATATAGTGTAAATTAATTTTGAGTTAGAAATCCAAAAAAAAAAATATAATATCAGAGCTTGGTCTATTGAATCAAGTAGGATATCATTACCAATTAGATTTGGGTTGGATGTCCAATGTAACATATCACATAAACCTAACAAATGGTGAAGTTATTTTTTTATGTCAACAATGTTAACACTTTTTTCTTCTCAACTCAAGGTTAAGTTACTTGTAAGTTATGACCTCCAATCAACATATCTATCTTTTAGTTCTTTTATAATGAAACCATGAAAATATATTTCAACATTAATTAGTTTGTAACTATCTCTCTCTTTAGATCAATTAAGTATACGATTACAGAAATTCATATGTAGTAAGAAATGAAAATTGACATAAAGTAACATGAGCATCTGGGAACAAAAAAGTAAGCAATTTATATATGAGCAAAAAAAAAACACATTAAAAATGGGGAAGAAAGGGCAACACAAAATAATGGGATCATCATTCCATATAGAAAAGGCAGAAATCTTAACTTTCTAGGTGTCATAACGCACTACCACAGAAAAAAACTCAAATATTTCACGGAAATTTCGATTCTACTAGTTACATATTTATGCATCCTACATCATCAAATATGAAATTTTATACTTAACTAGAAAAAACCGACACATAACGTTCCAAAATCGAGAAGACCTATTCAAAAAATACTGTATTAAGTACCTATTAATAACTACATAAAAATCAGGTTGTGTGAATTAATGAACGAAAAATAATAAATATAAATATGTCTAACATAATATATTAAAATATTGATAGTGAAACTGCAGATACAGAGCGAGCCTATAATATATTCGAGGCATAGTAATTTTCTTTTACCTTTGCATCTTTATATTTAAAAATTTCTACTGGCTCTGCTGCTATCACTTTCAGCTTATGATTTTTCCACCGCCATCCACTTCATGCCCTCTTAAAATAATCTGATAAAGAAAAAAGAAATAGCAATTAACCTTTTATTTTAATAAAAATGGCTGCAATAGTTTAACAGATCAAGGTGCTCATATATATATATATATACAGTGGTAAAGGTTAAGACAAAAGCCAGTATAAGTGGAGAACCCAATATATCTTTGTCTTCGTTATTTTTTTTTCCTCATTCATAGTTAACTTGCAGATTTCTTAGTATTTCTAATCTTTCTCCTATCTTACCCTTTTGTCTCCTTCTCCTTCTCCTTCTCTCTCTCTCTCTCCCTCTCTCAGCTATATACAAAAACTTACTTTTAATCTTTCTTAGAAGAAGTCAAGAACCCCAGAAGAAGACATGACAGGTGAAGCTCTTCAGACAATTTCTAGCGGATCAGGATTTGCTCCGAGCTCATCAACTCTGGATCATGATGAATCTCTCACTAATCCTCCTCTCGTTAAGAAGAAGAGAAATCTCCCTGGAAATCCTGGTACATATTTATATTAAATCTAAGCTTGATCATCACCTATAAAGAAAACCCTAGAATCTTTTCCAACGTCATTTCCCCCCCCCCCTTTTAATTAATTTTCTTTGGTTGTTTTGTTATGGATCTTGACCTATATCAAAACTATTGTTTAGATGCATGAGTTATATATTTGATCATTGGATATTTGGATGCTTATTTAATGTTTAGAAGATGAGGCTTTTGTAAATTTAAATTTATAATTTTCTATGATCTATAGAGTTATTCTCGAAGAATCTGTAGGTTTCCATGAGAATATGTATTTACAATCCTTTTATTATTTTCTTACTACTATTACCCACACAAAGAAAAGCACAAAAAGGAATATTATATACAAATTTGACTAAACACATGATCCGATCCAAACATATATTTTCTGTTTTGAATGTGACCTAATGAAACCAATAATCTTAATGATCTACATAGATCCGGAAGCTGAAGTCATAGCTTTATCTCCCAAGACCTTGATGGCTACGAATCGGTTCCTATGCGAGGTCTGTGGTAAAGGTTTCCAAAGAGACCAAAACTTACAGCTTCATCGACGGGGACACAATCTTCCATGGAAGCTAAAGCAGAGGACAAGCAAAGAAGTGAGGAAACGTGTCTACGTTTGCCCAGAGAAGACTTGTGTCCACCATCACTCCTCCAGAGCTCTGGGCGATCTCACCGGTATCAAAAAGCATTTCTGCAGGAAACACGGCGAGAAGAAGTGGACGTGCGAGAAATGTGCCAAGAGATACGCTGTTCATTCTGATTATAAGGCTCATTCTAAGACTTGTGGTACTAGAGAGTACCGTTGCGACTGTGGCACCATTTTCTCCAGGTAAATATCGATATTTATAAATATATATACATATATATATTGTGCTGTCGTTTGTATCGATCATGTTCGAAAGCTTTACTATAGTAACTTTATAGTGTCTACATCTTCTTCTTTGTTTTGTCAATATATATATATTTATATAGGTTGATTCAATTTTCTAAGTATGATTTGTCATTTTCTATGTGTTTTGTTTGTCTTCTTGAAGTAGGGTAAAGTTTCTTGGTTGGGAATTATTTTTATTGTGTGATGATTGTGACAAAAAGGGTACAAATGGTAATATTATCGTCTTCTTTTTTTGGTACTTAATGTGCAATTTTTTTTTAACACATTGACAAATATATAGTTTATTTTACGTCAGTCAGTAAGTAGTTTCTCTAATTTTTTCTGCTCCACATAAAAATATGGGAATTTATTTTATCTGCCTAAATTGCATTTGAGCATTTCATAAATTTAATTTAAATCGTGATTAAGAACGTTTGGCTGAAACAGGCGAGACAGCTTCATCACTCACAGAGCATTTTGCGATGCCTTAGCGGAAGAAACCGCCAAAATAAACGCAGCGTCTCATCTTAACGGTTTATCTACCGCTGGAGCCGCAGGAATTAATCTCAACTATCAATATCTCATGGGAACACTCAACCCACCGCTTCAACCATTTGTACCGCAACCGCCAACAAATCAAAACCACCATAACCATTTTCTACCGCCGCCTCCGTCCTCTTCTTCCTCACTCTCCCTATGGATGGGACAAGACATCGCAGCGACTCAAACTCAACCGCAAGACTACGAGTGGGTTTTCGGAGACGCTAAGGCGGCGCCTGGGTGCATTGATAATAATAATAATAATCACGATGACCTCATTACACTAACCGCAAACGCCAGCTCAACCACTACTGCTACACTCTCTGTCCCTTCTTTGTTCAGCAGTGACCAAACACAAAGCGCGAACACAAACGCGAATATGTCCGCCACGGCGTTGCTGCAAAAAGCGGCTGAAATTGGCGCCAACTCAACGACGGCGACAAGTAATGAGCAGTCGTTTCTCAAGAGTTTTCCGCTAAAATCCTCCGATCAAACCACCACTAATTATGACGGCGGAGAAAAGTTTTTTGCTTTGTTCGGATCTAACAACAACATTGGAGTAATGAGTCATAGTCTTGATCAGGAGACTGTGAACGCTAGAAACGACGTTACGGTTGCGTCTGCGATGGATGAGTTACAGAATTACCCGTGGAAACGTAGAAAAGGTGATGGTGGAGGAGAAGGAGGTGGAGGAGGGCAAACTCGGGATTTCCTTGGGGTCGGTGTACAAACGTTGTGTCATCCATCGTCTATCAATGGATGGATTTGAAACAGTTTTAACTTTCGGGTGTTATGGATAAATAACGAAAAGGACAAGGAATCTTTTGTTATTTCCACCATTTCTAAGAACACATATTATGGTAACGGAGGTTGTTTTCTTTTAGTAATTCAAGGTTTAGTTTTATTAAAATGTGATTACATATGTGATATTATCTGGAAGATATTTATAAATCATGTAAACGTATATGTATATATATATATATTCATCGTATGTTTTCAAGAAATGGTCTTTTGGTATATGAAACTAGACATTCAGAATCTTCTGGATTATATCTCGATTGGTATTAAATTTACTTTCAAAACTAGAATAAAAAAACAACACAATGGTATATAATAAGATGCAAACTTACTTTAAAATTTAAAAGATTAATAATTTTGTACTTTAATATATAGTTCAACTTTAACTAATATTGTTAGCTTTTAAAAGTTTTGGCATGCTAAATTCCTCCCACCCTCATAGTTTTGATTAAGTTTATTTATATATATTCCGTTCATATTATCTTTCGCATCATGTCAATGATATTTTACTCATCTCTATGATATCCTTTTCTTATCAAACCATCTCCATGATATCCATCTTCATTTTTCACTGTTTCTCCTGAACAATCAAGGTTTATTGAATTGAAAGTATATATATATATACTCTTTCCCCTTTTAAGTTTTTTTTTCGAATGCATGGTCTATGGTTGAAATTATAAAAAAAGTAACATGAAGTAAAGGCTAACGATTTATAATATCCTAAAAGAAACATAAAGTTAATTAAGTAGGTACCATCGGTGGAAGAGTGAATCACATATATATAATGGGTCAAGGGAATAAAGGAATTCAATGAAATAATTTGGGGTTTGATAGGCATATTCGTTGCAGAAGATAAAGCGAAGATCCATGCATATTCTTCATTAAAGAGTAGAAAGGTCTTAACTTTTTATTCTTGTATGCAAAGGATATACAAAAATTTCAAAAGCATAGACAGAGTGGAGAAGTGGTGGGGACTGGGGTCACTGAAAGGTGGAGGAGACTTTTGGAGCTCAATTATTTAAATCCTAACCCTAACTCAAAGGCAAAAAACAATTTTATATACTTACTTTATAGTCGAGGGAAAAAAAATAGAAAAGGAGAAAAAAGCTTGATATTCCTAGCTTAGGCTTTTTACTCCTTTTATCTTATCTCCCTTTTGCTCTCAAGAAAATAAGATTCAATCAAAGTTAAGAAAATGTCTATTAAAATAACTTTGAGGTTTCTGCAATGAATCCACGATATGAAACTTGATCGATGACATCATATAATACAACGCAAAACACAGGAAAAGGTCTACATAATAACAATATGTTACGTTACACTAATTTCTTCTGTATATATGCATTATTTCGGCAAAAGGTGTAAGATATGGATGACATTATTTGGAAAATATAAATAATGAACACTTCTGATTGTTGAAAAACAAAAGAAACACGTAGGGCAGAAAAATTCATTGTCCATTTTCGTTTCCATCAATTTTTTATTTTTTATTTTTTTCATTCAAGACAAAGTATTAGCATTTAGCACCAACCTCCAAACTTTTACTTTTTTTGGAGAAAAACCACCAAAATTTAGCATTTGCTAATGCTATGCATTAGGGCTGAAAATATTATCAAGAATTTAGATCTATATCATTTATTTGGATTTGTTCAGAAAATTTGAATATTTAGAAATATAGATCTAAATCTAAATAATAAAACTTTAGATCCGTCAAAAACTAAAACCAAATATCTGATTTCTCAAGTCTAGAAAGTAGAAACACATTTAACTAGAATGCGCTGACGATATTAGTTTCATAAAGTAACTTCAAGCCCATAACAAAGCCCAATAGTGAATCAATCAAGGAAAGCCCTAATTTCCAAAACATGACACGAGGAGTCCTGAGAGAGAGTGAGAATAAGAAAAAACAAAATAAGAAATGAAATTCACAGACTCTCCGGTGATCGAACTGACGGTGAAGGGCAAGCAACTCTCAATCCAGCAAGACAATGCCACGATGCACGTCGGAACCTCCGTATGGCCTTGCTCTCTGATCCTCTCCAAGTTCGCCGAGCGCTGGTCCACGGTTGACTCATCGTCATCTCCGAATCCATACGCCGAACTCCTCGATTTCCGCCGCCGTCGGGCAGTCGAGCTAGGTACAGGATGCGGAGTCGCCGGTATGGCTTTTTACCTACTAGGTCTAACGGAGATCGTACTGACCGACATCGCTCCCGTCATGCCGGCGCTCAAACACAACCTGAAACGGAACAAGGCGGCGCTCGGAAAGTTACTGAAATCCACGGTCGTTTGCTGGAACAGTCGGGATCAGATATCAGCGCTGAAACCGCCTTTCGATCTGGTAATCGCGGCGGACGTTGTGTACATCGAGGAATCGGTAGGGCATCTAGTGACGGCGATGGAGTGTCTGATGGCGGATGACGGAGCGGTGCTGCTTGGGTACCAGATTAGGTCGCCGGAAGCGGATAAGCTCTTCTGGGAGTTATGCGACGCCGTTTTCAAGATGGAGAAGGTTCCTCGTGAGCATCTTCATCCTGAATACGCATACGAGGAGACTGATGTGTATATCTTCAGGAAGAAGGCGAAGAAGATTCAGAGTGAATCCAATTTGATGTAAAACATTTAAAATTTTAATATGTAACTTTTTCTTATTTACTTTTATATTGCCATCGATTTCGGATTAAACACCCATAATTTACCGTGAATTAGCCAAATATTAAGTATTGCAACAACAACAACAACAAAGGTTTCATATAAGTTTGGTTTAGGGATTCTGATAAAGCTCTATAATCTGGATTAGAGGATGGTCATATTGCTTCTACACCATTCAATAAAGCAGATTCTTTTAAAGATTATTTACAAGAGCATGCATAGACGGAGAGTTTCAAGCGCATATACACCATACAATACTCTTCAAATAGAGGTGAATCTTTTGTAAACGATATGAAGAAAGTTTTGAGTTTAAACCCCCCCAAGAGAAAACTCTATCGCTCTCTAATATATACGCGTCAGTATATTATTAATCGGGCTTAGTTTGGGCCCAAACATTACAATACAATTTTATTTATGGGCTCCATAACGGGCTTTATCAGAACCAAATCGGTGGAAATTACAAAAAAAAATGGTGAGTCATAGATCCAAACACAAGCGACAAAAAAAGGTCCCAAACAAATTTATATAAACCAAAATTACAAATTGATATATTCAACGAGAGAGAGAAACAATTCAAAGAGAGATAAACGCGAGTCCTGAATCAAACTCTCTCGATTTTCCCGAAAACCCACCAAAGTAAAAAAAGAAAAATAGAAAAGAAAAAAACAAGAAAAAGAAGCATCTGAGTGACAATTCAACAAACACTCTCAAAAACATATAATTAATTTTTATAATGTGAAAAATGAAGGAAGAAAAACAATAAAAAGGAAGAAAAGCAAAAGGGACTCCAAAAAAAAAAAAAAATTGGGGAGCGATTATGATGGAAATGAATAGTCAGACAAGCACTGTTGGTGTTATTCGTTCGCTTGCTGTTCTTCTTCGTGATTTCTTCTTCTTTTTATTTCTTTTAATATATAATTTTTAGTTACTAACCAAAAAAAAAAGAAAAAAAACCATCTCGGTTCTTGTCGATATTGCTCAATGTTTAATGTTTTTGATTTTATTTTTGATAATTCCCCAAATCACATTCGTCTTAGAGAGAGAGAGAAAGTTTTTTCTTTTTAATTTTATTTTTTTGTGAATTTTTATTCTTCTTTACTTCCTCTCATCTTCTCTTTTTCGTCAAACCAAAAACAATCCAACGGTGTTCGTTCGTGATGCTGCTGTTTCTTCTTCTCCTCAGAGCTAACCCAGAAGAATCATCATTTCTCTAAATCTCTTTACGAATTTTCTTCTCTTCTCAAGCTTTTTGATCTATCTTGTTTATTGAACTATATTAACAAAGTAAGTTTTTTTTTTATTCTTTCCCCCAAATCAATTGTTTTGAGTTTTTTTTTTGTGATTCTAGGGTTTCGATTTTTTTTTTTAAATTACAGATTTTCGGGGATTGTTGTGTAGAAATGGAAGGTGGGTCTGAAGCAGAGAAGAACAAAACACCTGAAGGTGGTTCTGAGAGTAAGTCTAAACGGAAAATGAAAACAGCTGCTCAACTTGAAGTTCTTGAAAACACCTACTCAGGTTTGTGTTTTTTTTTTTTTTTTTTAAATCCTTACTCCATTGTTGTTAAAGTTTCTTAATTTTTGTTGTTGTTTTTAGTCAAGTTTTAATTTTTCACTATAATGTTTTTCAGTTGAGCCGTATCCTTCGGAAGCTATAAGAGCGGATCTCTCAGTCAAGTTGAATCTCTCCGACAGGCAGCTACAGATGTGGTTTTGTCACCGGCGGCTTAAAGACCGGAAATCTTCAACTCCGAGCAAACGTCAGCGTAAAGACTCGACACCATCGGCGGCTGAATCCTCCAAACAGGCCGCCGTCAATGCCGCTGATTTGGTGGCGGGAAATGAGCATAATTCGTTTGGTCATGAGCTTGATTCTAGAAGAACCGTTCGAAGTGGCGGTAGTGGTGGTGGTGGTGTGACGGTGGTTAGGCGGTTTAATGAACCGTCTCCTGCTGAGGTTAGAGCCATTGGTTATGTGGAAGCTCAATTGGGAGAGCGTTTGAGAGATGACGGACCGATTCTTGGAATGGAGTTTGATCCTTTACCTCCTGGTGCATTTGGGACCCCTATAGGTATGCTACATTCTGCTTGTTTATCATTGACCTGCTTAGAATCATCGAAAATGATTTCTTAATCTTCTTTTTTTTTTTTTTGGTGTGGAGCAGAGATGTCAAGCCATCGGAAGGCGCCTAGGCCGGCTTTTGAGACCAACGTATATGTACGGTCCGATGTAAAGACTGTTAAAGTTAGTTTTCCATTAGTTACGTCTCATGATTTAATGTTGCTTATGTCTTATTTTTTTGTTCGTGTTCTCAACAAATTTTGTCATTTCACATTTCAGGATTTTGTGAGGCCCATTCGTGAATATCAGTTCCTTCCTGAGCAACCATCTTCAAGGACTGATCATTCTGAAAGAGCTTCTCCGTCCCATCTTTATGGAGTTCCACTTGATGCTTCGGTTCTGAGGGCGTCATCGGTATCTGGTGGACATCGGGATGACTATAAAATCTCACCTCAGATACTGAATTTAAATCTTTCAACTCATCAAGGGAAAGCAGGGCACGTCTCTTCACCGAATTTGAATGAATACGACTCACCGTACCAGAAAAGCTACGTGGATCCTGCCGCACATGGAAACGACGATCCTTTTGTGAAATCCGACAGAGAAGTTGGTAATGATGATGAGGATGAAGATGATGTCCTCCTGCAACTGGAGAGAAAACGCAAGGTGGGGAAAGCAAGGATCCCTTGTGAATTTTTGTGTTATTCAAACTGCTAGGTACTTTTCCTCATCGTTTTGTTATGTATTTTTCATTATAGAGTGAAGAAGCAAGAATAACTCGGGAAGCTGAGGCTCATGAAAAGAGGATCCGCAAAGAGCTTGAGAGACAAGATATGCTGAGGCGAAAGGTCTTGTTCTATTTTAAGCTTAGCACATACTTTGTTATGTGTTTTTACTGTTTTTTTTTTCTCAGTGTGTGAGTTGATTATGTAGAGAGAGGAGCAAATAAGAAAAGAAATGGAGAGGCAAGACCGTGAAAGACGGAAAGAGGAAGAACGGCTTTTACGTGAAAGGCAGAGAGAGGAAGAGAGGTACCTCAAAGAGCAGATGCGAGAGATGCAGCGAAGAGAAAAGTTCTTGAAGAAAGAAACAATCAGAGTACTGTAACATATGCCACACCTTTAAGTATCTTGAGAACTTAGGTGAAATGTTATTTTCTCATTTGAATCTCCTCTATATTAGGCTGAGAAAATGCGACAAAAAGAAGAGATGCGTAGGGTAAAAGAGGTTGCAAGGCTTAAAGCTGCTAATGAGAGGGCCATGGCTCGTAAGATTGCTAAGGAATCAATGGAACTTATTGAAGACGAACGCTTAGAACTCATGGAGGTCGCTGCGTTAAGCCAAGGATTGCCTTCAATGGTCGCTCTTGACTTTGAAACTCTACAAAACCTCGATGCATATAGAGGTGAATCAATAATTTATTAATTTATCCTTTTCGTTCTTTTCAGCTGTTTATGAAAATTGTATCTTATATCCATCTGATAAATTATACATTCTTTCAGATAAGCAGGTGATATTTCCCCCAACATCTGTAAAATTGAAAAAGCCTTTTGCTGTGAAACCATGGAATGGTTCTGATGAGAATATTGCAAATCTTCTTATGGTGAGTTTTCCCATCTTATTTTTCCTCAGTATTTTTTATGATGAGAATATCCTTAGTATCAGTAACAAATGTTTTGATTTGGTTGAAAACAATTCAGGTGTGGAGATTCTTAATCACTTTTGCGGATGTTCTTGGCCTTTGGCCATTTACTCTGGATGAGTTTACTCAAGCATTCCATGACTATGTAAGTATTTCTCTCTTTCTTGGGTCTCTGCATTAGATCAATAACAGGATTGCTTTTCTCAGTTTTTCCTTGTTGGTCATGTAGGACCCACGACTCATGGGAGAGATACACATTGTTCTTTTGAAGACTATAATCAAAGATATTGAAGGTGTTGCAAGAACACTTTCAATAGGTGTCGGAGCAAACCAGAACGCTGCAGCTAATCCCGGAGGGGGTCATCCTCATGTCGTAGAGGGTGTAAGTTTACCCATTTTTAATATTATTACCATTCTAGTGTAAAGATTTCTCCTATTCCTCCTAATCTTTAGCATGATGCAATTTTGGATTTTAGGCATATGCGTGGGGTTTTGATATACGCAGCTGGAGAAGAAACTTGAATGTTTTTACTTGGCCTGAAATCTTGAGGCAACTCGCTCTCTCTGCCGGGTTGGGACCGCAACTAAAGAAACTGGACATTAAAACAGTGTCTGTTCACGATGACAACGAGGTCGGAAAATCTATATCTCCTGTCATTTCAGTTTTTCTAAATGTTTTGCGGCTTCGATTCACCTTAAATTATTTCAAGTGTAGGCCAACAACTCTGAGAACGTCATTTTCAACCTAAGGATTGGAGCAGCAGCTGAGAATGCATTTGCCAAGATGCAAGAAAGGGGTCTTTCTAATCCGCGACGTTCACGGCATCGTTTGACTCCAGGCACAGTTAAATTTGCTGCCTTTCATGTTCTGTCTATTGAGGGTGAAAAAGGTTTAACGATTCTGGAGGTTGCAGAGAAGATTCAGGTAAAGATGGTCTAAAGATTGCTTTCTCTTGAAACTTATATAAGCAGCTTTTGTTTCATTCTCGTTTTCTTTCTTATTGATAATAGAAATCAGGATTGAGGGATCTAACGACGAGCAGGACACCTGAAGCCTCGGTTGCTGCTGCGTTGTCTCGGGATACAAAACTCTTTGAGAGGGTAGCTCCTTCTACGTACTGTGTGCGTCCTTCTTATAGAAAAAATGCAGCTGATGCGGAGACTATATTTTCTGAAGCGAGGGAGAGAATACGCATGTTCAAGAGCGGCGTTACTGATGTAGAAGATGTTGATGACGCTGAGAGAGATGAAGATTCTGAAAGCGATGTCGGAGATGATCCAGAGGTTGATTTGAACCTTAAAAAGGAAGATCCCGATGCACTGGAGGTAGAAAATTTAACCGGTGTCAAAATCGTGTTGGAAAATGGGAAATTGGATACTTTGACCATGAAAACCGAACCGGGCCTACCTCTTACTCCCTCCTCTCTCCCGGAGAATACAAAAGATGAGAAAATAGATGACATCTTACCGGATGAATCTCTAGAGGACACGGTAGCAAACGATGAAAACAGTGCTTGTTTTAGCAAACATGGTGAACAGTGGGTTCAAGGACTCGCAGAAGGAGATTATTCGAATCTCAGCATAGAGGAACGTTTAAATGCACTTGTTGCTCTCATTGGTATTGCCATTGAAGGAAACACCATCCGAATTGCCCTTGAGGTACCTATCCTACAAAAAAAGTCTTAAAATTTTGCATTCTCTTCAGTCTTTTACCATAATCAGGTTCTGGGTGTTGCGTGCAGGAACGGTTGGAAGTTGCGAGTGCGTTAAAGAAACAAATGTGGGGTGAAGTACAACTCGACAAACGCTGGAAAGAAGAATCTTTGATTCGATCTAATTACCTTTCACACCCAATACCAAAGATCGCAACAGCTGCATTTGGAAATCAAGAAAGCCCATCAGCGGATGTGACTCCAATCTCCTCACAGGACCCGTTGAGTCTGCCACAGATCGATGTGAATAACGCGGTTGCAGGACCAAGCTTGCAGTTGCAAGAGAATGTATCTGGAATGGAGAGTTTGCCATATCAACAGGGTTACACAGCGGACCGGGAAAGGCTTCGTGCACAGTTAAAAGCGTATGTTGGATATAAAGCCGAAGAGTTGTATGTCTATAGGTCTCTTCCGCTTGGTCAAGATAGAAGACGCAATCGCTATTGGCGGTTTTCGGCATCAGCTTCTCGGAACGATCCCGGGTGTGGTAGGATATTCGTTGAACTTCAGGATGGTCGATGGAGACTCATTGATTCGGAAGAGGTACATTTTGAAAATTTCTTAAGACTCGATCTTGAAAATGTGAAACATTTGTTGATAGATGTTTTTTTCAGGGTTTTGACTATTTGGTGAAGTCACTAGATGTTCGCGGTGTACGTGAATCACATCTGCATTTCATGTTGCTGAAGATTGAAGCATCTTTTAAAGAAGCAGTAAGGAGGAATGTGGAAACGAATCCCAAGTTGTGTTCCATATCTACTGGCGTAGACTTGGATTCTGATACCGCAGAGATCTCCACAACGTTCAACATCGAGCTAGGGGATAGTGACGGCATTGAGAGATGCGGAGTGATGCAACGGTTTAAGAATTTTGAGAAATGGATGTGGGATAATATGCTGCATCCGAGGGCGTTATCCGCGTATAAGTACGGTGCCAAGAAAAGCATTCCGCTTTTCCACATTTGCAGAAGCTGTGCAGAGTTACACTTTGTCGGGGATATCTGCTGTCCTGGTTGTGGTCAGATGATGCGTGGTGGTTTGGATGTTAGTGAGCTGTGTTTTGCTGAGCAAGTGGCTCGACTCGGTGAAATCTGGAGAGGAGACGCTGGATTTATATTGCGTTGCTCGAACTTGTCTCCTCTCAGAATAAGACTACTCAAGATTCAAGTAGCACTTGTTGAAGTCAGTTATTCTAGACTTCTCCTTAGATCATCATATAAGTTAAGTGTTATGAATATATTCTAACGTTACTTTGATTCTTCTTCCACCCATGGACAGGCTTCTCTTCCCCCCGAAGGACTACAAGCTTTTTGGACAGAGAATCTGAGAAAAACCTGGGGTCTGAAGCTGTTGTCATCAAGTTCCCCCGAAGAACTTCATCAGGTTAGGTGTTTCCCCTTTCCAAATTATGCGTTGATTCAAGTTTTTTTTTATCTTTCAGACAATTCTGATCCCGTCAAAATCCGCTTGTTTCAGGTTCTGACGATGTTAGAGTTTGCACTAAAGAGAGATTTCTTGTCTTCAAACTTTGAAACAACTTCCGAACTCCTGGATTTACCGGAAGATGCTCTCGTCAGCGATTTAACATCTGCGGTTAATGTACTACCGTGGATACCGAAGACCACGGGAGGTTTAGCATTGAGACTGTTTGAATTCGACAGCTCGATTTCTTACACACCAGATCAAAACAACGATCCTCAAAAGGATAAAGAATCAGAAGAGTTCGTCGTAAGTTAATAATACCAAATGGTTGATAATTTTGTTATTTATTTGTTCGTACACTTAAAAGTTGTCTTCTTTAACAAGGGTGTGGAGACAAATTTCCTGAGAAATGTTCAAGAAAATGACGTTGTCGAGGCTACTCCGGTGCAAGTTTCTTACACGCAAGAAGAGAACTGGACGGAGCCGGGTTTAGGTGGTGTATCTAGCTCTGGCCGTGGTCGACCACCACGAGGACGTGGCCGGCCTCGTTCCCAACGTGGCAAGAAACCATCATCAGCGTCGGCTTCGGCGTCTGGTAGACCACCACGAGGTGCAGCAAACTCAAATGGCGAACCAATGTTGAGGCCGAGAGCTCAACCACGTGGGGGTAAAAATAACGGACGGCGAAGCGGCACCAGAAGCCGGACAAGACCGACGAAAGGAACGCTCGGTATATCCAATGAAGTAGGAGTAGGAGGAGGACGTCGGGCAAAGGAAGCCCATGTAACTGCCAAAACCGCTCTTCGGAGTAACGATGAGTGGGTCGAAACGCCTGAATTGCAGGACGATGACGGAGAAGCTAGCAGCTCGGGGAGGTCTTTCCAGTATGATGATGTCATGGTTCCAATTGATGATTTTGACGGTGTTGGGGAATCGAGTAAATTAGTAGGTAGAGGTGAGTTTAGCTTACATAGTGATGATGAATACGAAGAAGAAGAAGAAGAAGAAGAAGATATGGACACGAAAATGGATGTGAATGTTGATGATGAAGATTACATAAACGAGGATGATTCTGATGGTAGAGAGCAGCCGGAGATTAGCATCGGTGCAGCTCGGAAAAGGTTTCCGTTTGAAGATCCTGATCTAACATCTTCATCATCGTCTGATTTTCAGTAACTAATTTAGACTGAAACTACTTTTAAGTTTATTTTGTTTTGTTGTATTCTTCAGAAGGTTTCTTTAGTTTAACATTTATCATTAACCCTTCTTTTTAAAATGTAACACCAATCTGATCCTTTTGCTCTCCCTTTTATCTCTTCATCGTATAAGCTTCCACGATTATATAACTAGTGTTGTGTTGTGTTGTCTGGACCGGTCCAACTTTGGTCAACCTGATTCTATAAGAACTTGGGTTAATCGCTCTAAACACAAAGGACAAAAAAATGTATATCCGGTTCGGCCTTATGCAGAGTTAATAACTCAATTCAAAACCATCTCAAACTTTTATAGGAACTCAAAATCTTGAATTGACTTATATATGACAGCCATATGCTTTTGGTTTGCCGCATTTAATAGGCACCGTTTGTGAATAACTTGCGCACTCTCGGACCATGTGTTTCAATGTTGTTCAATGGCCTATTTTATCTTTTGCTAAATGTTTTATTTTATAAACCACTATTTCTCTGAAATTATGGATAATTACATTATATTACCGAGCTGTGAAATCTATGTGACCATTATGGTATTAGTTATGTTTTCGTGGATAAATTTTAAAAGTTTTAGACCTTGGATCCAAATCCTTTTTTTTGTTGTCCAACGCCACATATTAATAATACTGTATTTAAGGTGTAAATCATTATTTTATATATATATATATATATTGTCAATTTAATATATTTGATTTAATATCTTTTTAATATTGTTTGTGATATTGGATTCGAACCTCGTGACTCTAATTTCTATAAGAATGGATTGGAGCCTTGATCATAATATTTTCGTTAGTCTAGAATCAGCTTTTGTTTGATATCTTTTGATGTAAAACGTCATTTCTATTGGAGATTGAAGTAGAAGTTCAACAAGAATAACTCATGTACTTAGCCACTAACCCAATATATCCGGAGGTTAATTTGGTTAATGTGTTAAGTTATTCACAACAATTGGTGTTGCGTTGTAATTGCTCAAATGAACTAGTTATTAATGTGACTGTAAGTTTGTAAAGTTGTGACATTTTTGTTGTGGTGTTGTGTTGTAAGAAAAGAAGAATAGAAGAGGGATCATAGTGGGACTGAGAACGACGTCGTGCCTGTCTCTCTTTGATGCAGACAAAGAACTGCTCGCCTCTCATGACACGGAAGAAAGACAAAACCATCTTCTCCACATACCACACCAATCCCTTGATTTTTTTTGTTTGTCTCTTATTAAAAAATATCGTCTCAATCATATAACGGAAACAAGTATTTAAATCATGTCTCTTAATCATAACCATGGGAATGTAAAGGAATAGTAAATTCATTTTTGTTTTTACAGATTTACACCATTTATGTAAATTTGTTACATATAATCTTTTTTCGTTCGTTTTACTTTTATTATAAAAAATATATTACAAAAATATTATTTATTAAATTTGAAAAAACAATAAATAACAAATATTCCTTTTCATTCTTATCATTTTTTTTACTCTTCATTCTTTTTCTTTTCACTCTTTTCCTCTTCATTTTTAGCATTCATCTAATAATTACCAGGTTTAATTAATAGTTCATTATATCACCAAATTTTCTCTAAGAAAATAACTATTACAAGTTTTAATTAAAACGGTGTCTTATATGTAAGTTTGGACCTCTTTTTAAACATTGAAAGGCAAATCTTTAAAAGTTTTCTTTTTCTTATTGTCTGATTTTAAGGAAAAGAACAATTATGGTACTATTGAAGTAAAAGCTAAAAAGGTGATATGTATTATTGAACATTTTTGATATGTTAAGGGGAATAAACAAAAAAAAATATTATATATGATTGAAAAAGTATTTAAAAGAAAAAAAATGAGGTAGATGTTTCCTCCAAAAAGGTAGTCGAAATAATAATGATTATCTAGTCAAAACTTAAAAGTAGCTTTAAGTTTAAATTATCAAATTTTATTTAGTCTAGACAACTACTAGTAATTAAAATGATACTTAGATTTCAGTCCCTCTAATCAGCAACATACAAATTCTCAGTTTATCAAGATACATTTAAGGTTATAGAATTAATTGATACTCGACAAATACTTGGAACATGTCTCTTTTAGAAACAACCATTATTCCTAAGGATGTTAACATCATAAAGTCAATGGTCATAAGTCAATTTGGAAGACCAGATTCGATTGGATGGCATTTTACAAAAAAATAAAAAGTATTCGGTTAAATCGAATTACATGATAAAAACGAATTATCCGGACAAGGATCTTGCCGAAGTTATTTACGGACCAACTATTACATCACTTCAAGTCTATGTATAGAAACTACATTGTCCATATATGGCAGACAATTACAAGATGTGTTTATGTAGCTAAGAACTTACGGTCGCGGGAATTCGCTGTGATACCCAATGTGATTTATGTGGAGTGGAAGAAGAGACCATTAATAATGTATTATTTGAATGTCCACCAGTCATTCAAACTTGGGCCCTCTCAAAAATCTCGTCAAATTCAGAAATTTTTCCAACAACTTCAATATTTTCGAATTGAAATTATCTATTGCACGATCTACCTA
Source organism: Streptanthus diversifolius (assembly GCA_039880935.1). Taxonomy (NCBI): domain Eukaryota; kingdom Viridiplantae; phylum Streptophyta; class Magnoliopsida; order Brassicales; family Brassicaceae; genus Streptanthus; species Streptanthus diversifolius. The sequence goes on along the minus strand of JAXGFM010000012.1, from coordinate 9,172,255 downwards.
AGGAGGGGCCAAAAGGATATTTTCCATGGATAATTTGGTATTTGTGGAAGAATAGAAATGATAAATTCTATAAGAATTTAGAGAGGAAACCTCCGGATATCCTTATGTTAGCGGAAAAGGAAGAAATTTTTTGGGAAGAAGCTCAAAGTACAGATGAAAAACGTAATACGAGAATAGTCTCTCTAATGGAGACTGTTCCGCAAGGTATGTGGAGATGTCAAGTACATGGATTTAGGAAATAGATGGATACAGAATAATGAGGGTATGTACAAAGAATGGAACGGAAGATATGTTGATTGGAGCAAAGAACATTCGTGCAAGATAATCCTCACTGCATGCAGAATTAAAAGCGCTTATTTGGGCAATGGAGTGTATGCATACATGTCATAGATTGGAAGTTGTCCTCATTACCGACTGTTGTGATGTCATGAAGATGGTGTCTTCACCGGGAGAGGGGCCAGCCTACGCAGTTCATCTGGACGAATTCAATAGATACAAGAACAACTTTGAAGTTATGCGGATCATTTACAACCCGCAAGCGACAATCAGAAGAGCAGACAACTTAGCAAAGAGTGCAAAAAGCCTTCCAACAGAAATGGTGTATGTAAACTTTATTCCTACAGAATTGTTAGCTTTAACTTTTTAAATTAAGTGTTATTGTTGTAAAAAAAAAAGAAATACACTACTAGTTACTAAAATCATAATTTAAAAAGAAATCATTTAACAAATTAACTAGAATTTATAGAATAAAAGTTTCAGTGTCATTTCTTAATATTTTCAATTCATATTAGTTTATAAATTAATAGATAGTACATGTGAGGAATTATCTGGTAGAATGTATTTGTTCAAAATGATTTTAATTTGTAAAATCAACCTGACTAAATAAAGAAACTAGGATCGAAAATAGATTTTTTTGTAATTTAGTGTAATGATTTTAATATATTTTTTAAAATTGCGGCATACTGAATCCGAATCATAAACATGTGATGAATTTCAGAGATGAAAATTATTATGTCACATAGTTCTCACATTTCAGAATGATTTTATCTTACATATTTTCATTAGGTATTTGATGTCAACATGTACTGTTTTTTTTACTACAACATATACCTATTTGTTGAACAAAACTAGTATAAATCTTTTCCACAGTATATATAATACATTATTCATCTTCCAATGTTTAGTAAGTACATCAAAGAAAATATTATTTTTTCATGAATTGCAGATAATTTTTTAAATGGCCAATAATAGTATCAAAAATAAATGAAAACAAAAAAGCGAGAAAGATAATACTACTGATGTTTGTGAATCTGAAGTAAAATAGATGATACCTATTTCAATCATAAATTGAGTTGCAAAATTGCCATGATGGTTATATCCATCAAAGACAGAACAAATGCCAGACTGAGTAAGAAAAAAAGGCTTGACAAGAAAACTTGTGGCGTCGCCACCATCTCTCGTGGATAGTATTTCAAGATCTATTTTCTAAAAATATTATTCTATTATAATTTTTTTATAGTTTAATTTAGTAGTTTTAATATATTTTTTTAATATTGTAAGATGTTAAGTTCAAATTCTACAATTATGTCACATAATGTTTAGTATTCTATTACGAGTTTGAGTTTGATGTTAGTTTTTTGTAAGAAAAAATTAATTAAGTGCTCTTTAGTTTATTTTGGTAAAAATATTATTTTCAAATAAGTCAAGGTCAATGAGTCCGACATTTTTTGTCAACTTAGCTTAGTGACTTTAATATTTTCGTTAACATTGTGGGATGCTAGGTTCGAACCATAGACATAAGTTATACATTTTATAGGTGACCACCATTGTGTCACATTATTCCGGTATTTTTTTAAACAACTAATGTGGAAAAGTATCTGAAATTCCACATACACTTGCAAAGATGCTAAATATTACAAAGATTTTTGTCTGCCGTTTAAGAACAACGAGGAAAAAGATAACCAATGTGATTGGTAACAAATAAGAGTAAAATAAATTATAATAAAACAGAGTAAATTTTTCTTTTTATCAAGTGATTTATTTTTTATTTTCATTTGAAAACTTTCCTCTATACGAAAGAGGTGAAAAAGTTTAAGTTGATAATTGTGGGTCCAAATAAAAATTTACTTACTTTTTATACTACTGTTTTACTCTAAAATGTTTACCAATCAAACTAACATAAGCTGTAAATGGTAACTGAGGAATTGTAGAATCTGAAGGAATTTTGAAGAATTTTGCAAATATGTTATCATTTGAATTTGAAGAATATCATTTGAATTTGAAGAATTTGACAGAATATTGTTAAATCACTTGTCAAACAAATCACTAAAAAATGTAAATAGCTTTGTTTTAATTTTATCTTGTTTAATACAATATTAATATCATAATTCAAAATTTTATATTAGTTTGTGTGACAATAAATGAAAAATATTGGTTAATTTTTGCTAAGAAAATGAAAAAGGATAATACTTATGAAATAATTTAGATTTATAAAGTAATTTTTTAAAAAAAAAAATTTTAAAAACAATCTTCTATATTATAAAATTATTAAAAAGTTTGAGATTTTTTTTTCATTTTACTAGACCTGCAAATTTAGCTCATTCAGATAATTATGTTCAAATTATTAGGATAGTCGGATAATTTAGACAGAAAAAGTCTTACCATAATATCTGAGCAAAATTTTGGTTGGTTCATATATTAAACAGTTCATATTTTAACATTTTACCAAAAATATTCAAATTTCAAAAAATTTGGCTAAACTTGGATAATTTTGCTTAAATTCCGATAATTTTAGATAATTTAGGTTCGATAGAAGATTATTTTTTTAGTTATATAAATAAATATATCCAAATAAAAAAAACTATTTAATGGATAGTTTGGTTTGTATTTGATTTCAATTTTTCTTTTTGTAAATTTTTTATTATTTTCAAAAAGAAATATCAGTTTTAATAGCTTTATTGTTTCTATTTAAATATTTCTAAAAATATTTAATTTATTAATTTATTCAGTTATTTCACAAGATTTAACCAGATTTTTTTATTATCATTTGAATTTTCAGTTATTCAGCCAAATTTTACCAAAGTCATTAAAAAAAATAATCAAATTTTCATTCAGGTATATTTAGTTGGCAGACTCAAAATCAATGGTGTGCATTTGCACACCGAGGCAAAATTAAATTTTTTTTTGGATTTTATTTTACATAAAATAATTTTTATTAATGATAATGGTGCTATTTAAGGCTAAACAAAGCCATAAAGATTCAAACAGGTTCATCCGAAATACTGAGACCATACAATAAATCTCACATACGAGATGGAGGATTTTGTCATTATGCATCTATGATCTTAAATTTCACTAAGAAATAGTTTTAACTAACTCAGATGACTCAATTTACGGACACTACAAATTAAAATAAAAAGACCCTCCAAAAGTCAGGAATCAAGGCGTTACATCGTCTATGCCGCGGAGAGATAGCCAGCCAGAGCAAAAACTGGTATAAAAGAGGTCGGAACCTTAGACATGACAGTTTGATCACGATGAAGAGAGGCCGGATCCACCACAATTATGAGTTTACGAAACTGGCAAACACGAACCCCTAATTTGCTCAAGACAGTGGCCAAAACCATCACCGCCAACTGAAGAAACTCGCCGCTGGTCCACCATAAACGAGAGTGATGCCAATGAGGTCAATGCCTGACAATGTCAATAATTATCACGAGAAAATCGCTGCAATTTGGATAGCGACCCCAGAATCTTTCCTCTTCACATCTGAGTTTGCAAAGAAAAAATCACTGGAGATCCACCATTAAGTTATTATAACTTCGTCAAAATCCCTAACTGGAATCCCCAAAGATACCCTAAGGCAAAGCCCGACTCCAAAGAATCGTTGCCACATCCGCCGTTGGGAAAATTGCTCACCGGCGAAGCCTGAGCCAAAACACAACGCCTGAAAGCACTGCCACAGAAGGAAGAACTCTTGAACCGTCACAGCTGGAAAATCCACCAGAGAAGCAACAAAACACCAAAAAGGGGAAGAGGGAGCAGATCCGAATTGTAGATCCTTTCCTCGATAGATCTAGATCTGAAAATTCCACCTCCAAGGAATCTCCATCAATCCACCACAGCTCTGCCAAATGTGATGTAAGAACGTTGGTCGGTTGTCTTTTCACCGAAAAGACTCAGGTTGCCAGACAAGAGAGACAAAACCAAAATGTGGAAGGGGCTTGTGATACTCCCAGAACTTCAACCAAAGGGTTGAAAAACACAGCTGGCTCACCAAGTGATGGTGGAGGCGGCCCCAAGAATGGAAGACAAGGTCTTAGGGTTTTTTTTTTAGTTTTTAATTGATGGTTATCTTTTAATGAATAATTCAAAGGCTTATATAATGTTTTGTTACAACTTTAGACTAAACAACATAATGTTTAGCCCATCAAGAAATAAAACAACATGATGTTCACTTATTGGTGGTGAATTTAAAATAAATATGGTCTTAAGTACAAATACATAGACCCAAATAACATATTTAGTCTATGAAAACATAGAAGACCCAAATAATGACTTACGCGAATTGATGCAGACTTGTGAATTATGTAGAATCGTGAACAAGTCTTCATCGTCTCGCGCACTAAGAGTATTGCCTCATTAAAATCTTCTTCGGGAAGTTCAATGGGATAAAACCGAAGATATGGAAAAGAGTACATTTTTTTAGCACGTTTTTTTGTGTCTTCATCGGATGATAATGGTAAAGATACCAGAGGAATAAGAGTCTTCATGGAGGAACCTCCATTGTTCCTTGTCCGGCTTGGAGGGGTCAGGATCGACCGTGCATGGACTAGGGTTGTTCGTGGCTATGGTGCGGTCGTCTTGAGCTCCTCACGAGCTCCATTTTCCAGCAGCATGCTAAGCTTGTCTCTTAAAGCTTTTCTCTTTAATCAAGTTAAAGATCCTGGTGATATGACCAATGCAGTAGCTGAAACAGTGTCCTCATCATAATGCCAGCCACCAGCGCTGCCGAAAGTACTACTGAAACCACCTTCATTACCGAGGAACCACAGCTCCGCCGAACGCCAAGATCCACCACCATCACCTTTGAGGAACCACCATCGAAACCATTATCAATAACTAAGTGATCTGACAAATGGAGGGAGAAAAAACAAAACTCAATCAAAAATATCAAACCCGACCAATATCGGAGCTGTTAGAGCCTCAGACTGCAGGCCAGAGAAACTAGTCAAAAAGCGGTGACTGGTCTCAAAAGGAAAAAATAGAAGTTGAGAAAGATGATCAGAGAAATTATGTGGTTTAGAGAATTTTCTGATTAAATTATCAATTTTGGAAAGTTTTACGAAAACTCTAGTCTAGGTGAAATGAATATGGGAATTTTATAAAGACTATCTCGAAAGCTTAATTAGCAAAATATTGTTGATATACTTTTAAAATAATATTTTGTTGCTTGCGTAGTATTTTTAGCTGGGTGTCCTTCTCTCAATTGTATTTTGAAAACCTATCTTCTGTCTCCAATAATAAAGTCAGTTTCATTTGTTCATGAACGTTGTCAATATATATATATATATATATATATATATATATATATATATATATGCCTTAATTTTATTTAACACTTATGTTTTTGAATCACGTCAATTTATCTATTCATTCTTTACGTTGTTTATGTGTCCTCTCACATCTGCCAGGTACAAAAATCTGTAGAAGCAACAACTTAAAGGTGTCGGGATAAGTGAGTACGTAAGTATTTATTACCAATCACTCCATTGTACACCCGCTTACGTCCGTTTATTATCAGCATAAGAAAAACTCAAGTAACATATGTTTATATATGAGACAAGAAAGCATCAGTAATATTTTCTAAGTTTCTAAAAAAAAATATTTTAATAATTTTTATTAAATTTTATTAAATTTTTAAATATTATATTATTAAATAGATATTGAACCAATAATATTATATTAAAACATATGAAAAAAGATTTCTTGAAACAGTTTCTAAAATTTCTTTTTACTAAAACTTTTTTAATCAAAACTTTCATAATTTTTATTTTTATTTTCTTTAATTAGATGATATTTTTGGAACATCACCGATATAAATACTCTTATATTTTAAGGAAAAAAACACAAAAGAAAAATAAGCATATGTGTACGTTTTTAATCAACTATGATTCCACTCTTAAATTTAAAATTTAAAGAATTCTAAAATTAAAGGGTACTGTAACACATAAAAATTTGCCATTATAGTTATCTTTGAAATTTCCAAAAACACACGTACGACGATTTATATACATTTTCTGGGGAACTGTCATTTAAGAAGATGATAATATCAAACTTTATTGATAAAGTGAAACTACATGCCAAAAATGTTAACGATTCATTTGGCTCGCTATTATGCATCACTGTATTTGATTTGATGGCTATAAACCGCATTAAATTATTTGTACTCCATTATTCTCATCATTATTACATCAATGTGTCGTAAGAAAAAAATTAGCGTTTCATTTTCTAACGTTTTCTATTATGTTTCGGGTAAAAACAATCGGTCTACTTCTCAAAAAGTCTTGATAGACTTGTTTTCTTTTGACTAAAAAAAAAAGACTTGTTTTCTTTAGTTTAAGCAGTAGATCTAAATGACACTCCAAACTGATTAAGCATTTTAATGATGTTACATTCATGCAAAACAAGATTTGAATTTTATTGTTGCATTGTCAATTGCAATGTACGTAACTATAAAATCCTCTATAATCGATAAAAAGAAATTCTACAATAAATAAAATCTTTATTATCCGTTCAAAATTATGGATTATTTCTTGTTAATTAATCTATTGGTCTTGACACTTCTTATAAATGTGGCTGAGTAAAAGGCATCAATTATTACAACCCTTTACATGGTTGTCCATGACTCAATGGTTGATTCCTCTGTTATTTTTACTGTTCCTACTTTTCCTTGAACGGTCCCATTTAATTAGACCGAGTAACATAACAATTAATATTAGCCGGGAACGTTTTTAACTAGATAATCATAAAGTTTCACAATCTTATGGTTTTTCTAAATAAGATTTTTCATTTGTACAAAAATTTCAGTTTTATTTCCAATATAATAAATTATATATGGTTAAACTTTGCCAAAATAAATGAAGGATTTACTTTATTTTATGGAAGTTTCTATAATGTTAATATTAATTTGTACAAATAACATAATAATTGATATTAAAACAGATTTTCAGAACCGGCTTTTCTAACTTCACAGTCAACCTAACTAATCTATGATTTATATGTAGTTTTGTATATCATTGATCGTAGTAGTAAAACTGTTGTGTAGATTGAATGAGATTAAAGGAACATTATCCAAACGTGGCTCACGAGAAGGTCGATTAGTTTCGACGTCTTGTCTCCATCATCTTTTGTCTCTTTGTTTTGTACAAATCTGTGCATATCATCTCATTTCTTATTTTATATATAGTTTCATTTTCAATAATACGACCTCCTTTTTAGTTTCATCATTATTGCTTGTGAATTTTTTTTATATATTCATGTTCAGATGTCGTTTGGTGAAGAGTGAGACTGACCCGACTTTTTCACATATTTAAACTCTCGAAATAATTGGAGTCCACATAGCAATTATATAGTAATAATTTATAAAAGAATAGAGGAAAATATACCAAAATCAAAATGTAGTCAACCCCATCGTACTGCATATATTTGTTTAAAATATATATACACACATATGTGAAATGGAATTATTTTTATAACAAAAATAAATAAATCATATGTGGTTGAGATCCCACCAGAAATTTACTTAAAAATAATATTGATAATTAGTCCCGTAATTGTGACAAAAAAAAAGTCCCGTAGTAATTTCTTTGGTTTTTTTGGCATCTACTTTGTATGGGTAATTAAGGCTTTGAATGTTGTCAAGTTCATAGAGTTAATGACCTTAATGCCACAAAATACACCATTCACACATTAAACATAATAGTACACATTAACAGCATTAAATGTGAAAATAACGTTCGTAACGCTCAAGTAGCATCATTACTTTTAAACATCATAACTTTCAAAACTGTTTAATGCATTAACGTTATACTATTAACAAAAAATGTTTAAGACCATTAACGTTAAATTATTGCATTTACACACACACACACACACACACATGTTCGGCGAGATTCCCTTTAAACGAGTTATTAGATTTCTAATTATGATTACTAATATAATTAATAGTAATTTGTTGTTATTGTCTTATACTTCAACTAACTAGAAGAAATTACACTTCCTTCGTCCCACTCTAAGTGATGTTTAACAATCTTTCAGACAATTAAAAAATCACAAAAATTTATAATTTTGATTTTCTATATTAGAAAAATCACTTATTCTCTAACTAAACTTAATTTAACTAATTATCAAAAAACTTCATAATACTTTTTATCAACTTAATTTAGTGAGTGATTTTAATATCCACTTTAATATCTCGGAATGCTGGATTAGAGACTCAGACATGTGTGATAAATTTCAAAAGTGATCATCATTGTGCTATATAATTTCCACCCTCAGGATACTTAAATGTAAGAAAAGCCTTTTACAATAAAACTGTAAAAACATCACTTAAAAAAAGATTCATTATCACTTACAATCCATGAAACAAAAGCAGTGTATTTGAAGTAATTTCAAATTATAAGATATCTAATAATTTAAGATGTTTATTATAGTTATCAATAGGGGTGGGCAAATAACCCGAACCCGAAACCTGAACCCGAACCCGAACCGAAATAACCCGAAGTATACTAACCATCAAAATTAGGGCTTTCTTTTGTACATCTTCGTCTTCTTCTCTCCATTAACTTTATCTCTAATTTTTTTTTCGTTCACTTCCAAAAACAAACATCACTAAAATCACTTTTGATTTTGATTCTCGACTTAGATCTCAGGTATTTCTTTATCTTTTCTTCTTCTTCATCTTTAATTGAATCTCTTATGCTCCATCTTCCTCTTTGTTCCATCTTTCTGAAAACTAGTAAAAATTCCAGTAATCTAGGCTTGGGTTTGATTTAAGATTGTGCTTTTGAGTTTGATTTTGATTAAATCTTTTATTTTTTTCAATTTAGGTTTGATTTACGATTGTGTATTGTTCTGTTTTATATGTGAATATATATATATATATATATATCCCCAGTTAGGTTTGAAATCCGATCAGATCTGGATATAAATTAGGGTTGTTGTCGACGTAACGTTAGATTAATTAGTTCCTCATGATCAGTGGAAAGCTCGATGCTTTCTTATCAAAGGTTCATTTTTAATGCACTATATATATATATTGGTTTGTGTAGTGAATTTACGGAGTTTTAGTTATTGTGTACGATAGCTCATTGTTGCTGTTTTCTTTGTTGCCTTTCTTAGTAAATTCCTACTATCGTTTATGGTTGTTGACATTAGTTTTGATCTTCAAATATAAGCCTATCTCTGATCCATTTCTCTAATGTTTTATAGTTAGCTGTACTACAACATTTAGTAGGCAAGTGGAAGTGTGGAACTAGATTTTGACGGTTTGGGTAGTGGGTATCAATATATATTCAAAACTTAGACATTGAAATGAGGAGAATTAGAACACAAGCAAAATTAGGTTAGTTTAACATAACACTACAAGAGATGTGATGAAAATTTGCACGAGATATGATAGACTTACTAGAGATATCTTGTTTCCTAAGTTACTTATTACATCAATGATCGATAAATATTAGCATAAGAAATAAGGAGCCGCATGTAATAATAGCAAGTATATGTATTGCATGGGCTGAACCAAAGCCGTGCTCACTACGTAATAAAAAGGCGACTGCCTTAGACTCCCAATCTATATATTATATTTTAAGGCATCTTAAGATCTTTGATTGATTCTAATTCAAGCAATAATTTAATATAAATCTATTTGTGATAACTAAGCTAGTCTGTTATTACACGTCATGCTATTTTGGGTTTTGAGATTTTAGTTTTCCATCTATTTCCTCAAATTGTTTCATTTATCCACATTTATTAGTCTTTATCTGTAAAGTTAAATTGTTCAGGTTGTGGATGTGGCTGCTTTCGGAGGATAGTAAAAGGGGGAGAGAAAGATATATATAAAGGATGCCAATGAGCTCCAAAGATTCATCACCGTGTTCGAGGGTTTATCTCTCTCCCCTTTTTACTATTCTAGCTGATTCAACATTTGCTTGTTAATATTTCGCTACAAAATGTTGTGTGTATTATTTTATAAACTGTTTATTGATTCACTTGTCAATATTTGCATAATAGTTGTGTGTACTGATTTGCGTGTATTTTTTTGTCTTCAGATGGATTCAGACAAAGATGACCAAGATAGTAGAGGCAAACGAAAAGAATCAGCTGGAGCTAGTGAAACAACTTCTCAACCAAAAAAAAAGAAGATATTCCCAACAAGGTCTAATATGTGGGATCATTACACAAGACAAAAGGAGAACCGTGACAAATGTATTTGTCATTATTGTCAAAAAGAGTTTTCGTGCTCAACAAAGTCTGGTACTTCTAGCCTCACAAAGCACTTAGGAATATGCAAACAATATAAAGCATGGAAAGATGGGCAGTCAGAGATACAACAAGTTATTAATGAAGAAGAAAGTTTGAAAACTGCAAAAGTAAATGCACATGTTTTTAGAGAAGCTACCATTGAGATGCTTGTGCTAGGAGAGTTGCCATTATCTTTCATTGAAAGTGTGGCTTGGAAACACTTTTGCAGCAAGGTTAGTATGTTCTCTTAAATGACTAGTTAGTTTATTAACTTCATTTTGTTTTTTAACTCTCTTTTATATGTATCTTCTATCAAGGTGAACCTATACAAACCTCATTCAAGAAGGACATCAACAAGAGATATCGTTGAAATGTATGTGCAGAGGAAAGCAAATTTAAAGAAATGGTTTTTAACTAACAAACAGAGAGTATCTGTCACCACAGATATTTGGGTCGCTCAAACAACAGGTTAGTTTAATCTTAGATAGTTAACTTCCACGATAAATATGTATGACTGATCTGATTAACCACGGTTTAATCTTCTTCTTTTTACAGGTGCAAGTTATATGGTTGTGACAGTGCACTATGTTGATCCATATTGGCGGTTGAAGAAACTGATCATAGGATTTAAACACATTACAGATCACAAAGGTCAGACAATCTCAACTGTTCTCTTAGAATGTCTAGCTGATTGGGGAATTGAAAAAGTGTTTTGTATCACGGTGGACAATGCAACAGCTAATTCTTGGGCTTTGCGGATGGACAATGCAACAGTTAAACGAATCACAATCTTGTTGTATATAATTAACCTGATTGTGAAAGATGGACTGGCTGCGGTAGATGAAAACGTGTCTGCGATCCGTAATGCTATAACCTACGTAAGATCTTCTTCAAATAGATTAAAGTCGTTTGAATCGAAAGTAGAATCTGGAAAGGTTACAAGGGGTAGCTTGCCTTTGGATGTGAAGACTAGATGGAATTCAACATATCTAATGTTGATGCAATCACTTAAGTTTAAGGTCGCTTTTGATAAGCTAGAGGCAGAGGACAAGTTATACAACGATTACTTTTTGGAGTTCGATAACGGAACAAAAAGAATTGGACCTCCTCAGTTTACTGATTGGAAAGCGGTCGAAAGGTTAGCACGATTCCTTCTCATATTCTACCACTCAACATTAGTAGTCTCAGCTTCTTCTGCTTTGAATGCACACAAATGTTATGGCGAGTTAGTCACAATAGCAACGAATTTGATATCATTGAGTCATAGTTTAGATTCTGATTTGAAGTCAAAGGCAATTGATATGTTGAAAAAGTTTGACAAGTACTGGGATGGTGTGAAAAACATCAACAAAATGTTGATTATAGCTACAGTTTTTGATCCCACAAAGAAGATGGAACTCACTAAAACGTGCTTTGAAGAGTTGTATGGGGCAGATACTTTAGAAGCTAAGGAGATGTATGACTCGGTGATTTATGTTTTGCGTAGTATGTTTATTGAGTACAATGGAAGATATGGTAAAGTTTCAGATGATGGTCATACTCATTCTCGTACTCAGACTCTTCATAGTCAATCATCTCAGAGTAGCCAAGAGCAGTCACTTGAAAGAATGGATTTGGTGGAGGATGGTTTCGGTTACAGGAGAATCGATCGCATTTACAAAGAGAAATTAAATGAGATAGGTGTTAAGTACGATGAATTAGAAACTTATTTGAATGAAAGTGTTGAAAATCCTGATTTGCTGAATGGAGTTGAATACGATGTACTCTCGTGGTGGAGGAGAAACAGTGTGAAATTTCCAGTTTTATCAGAGATTGCTCGGGATGTGCTTGCAATGCAAGTGTCTTCTGTTGCATCTGAAAGTGCTTTTAGCACCAGTGGTAGGATTATAGACCCATATAGGAGTTGTCTAACTCACTACATGGTTGAAGTTTTAATGTGTACAGAGCAGTGGATGAAACAAGAGATTAAGTGTGAATCAAGACTGCTCACAAATGCACAAATACTTGCTGATATTGAAGAAGAAGAAAAGCTTGAGAGAGGTAACTTTTATTTTGTTAACTAATATACTTATTCTTTCTTTATTGTTTAACAGTTGGTTTGTGTTTAATTTTTGCAGAGTTTGAAACTTCAATAACACAAGCAGGTTAAATGACTTTACTCCTCACGTTGATGACAAAGATGAATTTATTCTCGGTGGTGACAAGAACTTATAAAGAACTTTGATTTCAGTTGCATTATTTGCTTCAGTTATGACGTTGTATTATTTGTTTCAATGACTTTGTTTTTTAGACATTTTTGAATTGTGTTATTTGCTTATTTTCATGACTTTGTTTTTAGATATTTGAGTGACATATTTATGGAACTTATTTCATGTTTTACGTTAGTTTTAATACTTTGCGTTAAATTTTTTTAGTTTGGGTGATTCAGTTAAGAACCGAACCCGAACCGAACCCGATAAGTATATGGGTACAAAATGGGTTTTAAAGTATAGTACTAGAACCGAACCGAACCCGATATGAATCGAACCGAACCCGAACCGAAATAAAGAATTACCCGAATGGGTCCTAGATCTCTAAACCCAAAAAACCCGAAACCCGAAAAACCCGAACCGAACCCAAAGTAAAACCCGAACGCCCAGGCCTAGTTATCAATATCAATACCATTCAAAATTTGATCAATTTTGCTAAAATATTAGGGCTATAAACCTTGTTATAGGTAACTTTAACAACTAATGATTCTGCTAATGTCAGTTATAATATGTCATCATAAATCTAATGTTATTAATAGCAAAAGTGTCATAAATATAATGTTTTATCATTTTTTTTTGTCAATATAGCCTAGTGGCCTTAATATCTCTTTTAACATTATGGGGTGTTCAATTCGAATCCCAGACATTTGTCATGAATTTCATAGGTGACCACTACTATGCCACATGATTCCGACTAACGTTTTATCATTTAAAACTCTATTTTTATTTCTAATTGCTTTATAAGAAAACTTAAATCATATTATATGATTACAGTCAAACATGGATTTGTGTTTTAGGCTGATTTGGTAAATCTAAAAAATATAAACATAAAATGGGCTTTAATAAATTTACATAAAATGAGTGAAAAACCTTTTTACTTTACAATCATTTTAAAAGTTTTTTTATAATATATTAAACTTAATGACTTTTTATAAACGTATTTGAATTATAAGCCCAAATTTTTTAATTACAAGCTCAAATTTTAAGTCGAAATAGTTTTTATCACATGGTCCAATGACTTAATAACCTCAACAATTATGTACAGACTAAATACTGAACTTACGATCTTGAATTATAATGTTTGTCTATCAAAATGAATGAACTTTACAATTTATACTATCAATTCTGGACAAATTGTTGCAGTTATATAAAAATTTTAAATTTCAACCATTTTTGGAAAAACTGTAGATGAATATCACTGTAAGGTAACTAATAATTATATTTATGCATTGCAATTATATACATGCATTTTTTATTAGTAGCCAATTCCTAGAACTGCACAGCATTCCATTTTAAATTACAGGTAGTTAGCTGGTTGTAATAAAATAAATAGAACTTCTTAATGTTTTGAAAAGGAAACATTGGTAAAACAATGGACATAACATAATATTATAAATTTTTAAAAGGAATAAATCTATTATAATTTAAATTTGAAATATGAATCAGTTGAATTTCTAAAATTCTTATTATTGTTAAACTTTAAATTTACAAGAGGGAAAAAAAGTATTATCTCTCCTATCTCTCAACCACAACTTTTCTCATGTCAGTACCACCAACACATATATGGCATATAAAGATTATAATAAACCTTGGAACTATCTATATCCGTACATACACACACGACTATATATATATATATATATATATATATATAGATATACACACATATTACTACTTCACTGTATGACTCTTCTCTCTCTCTCTATCTCTCTCTAAATATTCGAATCTTGAAATTTTTCATTTCCAAGATTCGATGTTAACTGTGTCTCCACTCGTCGTCGACACCACCTCAAGGGACAGTTATATGGCGGCGGATTTCACAGATTTTACGACTGAAGGCTTGCCGGACTTCACGACTGTCGGAAAATTCTCCGACGAAGGTAGTCTCGATCTTCTTGAAGGAATGGATTACTACGACGACCTTTTCATTGGATTCGATGGAGATGATGTTTTGCCAGATTTAGAGATTGATACCGATATTCTCCGGGAATATTCCGGCAGCGGAAGAGATGAAGAACAAGAAATGGAGGGAAACACTTCAACTGCGTCGGAGACATCGGAGAGAAACGATGGCGGGTGTAAGCCAGACGGTGGTGCTAGTTCGGACAAAACGGTGCGTAGAGGCAAACGTAAAGGGAAGAAAAGTAAAGATTGTTTGTCGGATGATAACGAAATCAAGAAAAAACCCAAGGTGTGTTTCTATATACATATTTTTCTAATAAACCATATTAAATAGCTTTTTGGCTTTAACAAATGAGAATATCTTAAGTTTATCCAATTTTTAAGATAAAATTTTATCTTCTGCGCGGACTAACCATATCTAATTTAATTTTTTGTTAATAAATGAATAAATTTTATTTATTTAGTATATGTAACAGTTTAATCTCAGCAAAATCGTATTCTTAAGTTTATTAAATGATAACGATACATTTTTTATGTTCCAGCCGCATATCAATTTTTTTTTTTTGTTAACTTAACTTAGTTTAATATCTCATTTAATATTACTAGATGTTAAGCTCGAATCACAGAGTATTGTGGAGATGCTATCAATGATTCTGATTATCAATTAGTTATTGTTATTAAATAAAAAATTGATTTATAATAATTAATCTAAACAATTTATGTTATTTGCTGTCGGAAAATCAGGTGGATTGGACGCCGGAGTTGCACCGGAAATTTGTACAAGCGGTGGAGCAATTAGGAGTAGACATGGCGGTGCCGTCTCGGATTTTGGAAATTATGAACGTTAAATCACTTACTCGTCACAACGTTGCTAGCCATCTCCAGGTATTTTAATCATTAAACTATATATTGTTCACTAATCAAGATCTATAATATTATTATTATTTACTACAAAATCATTTCAATACACATGAACGCATATCTATTTCAATGAGATTATTTTTGTGTTTCTCTTGTTGTTATGGTAGAAATATAGGTCACATCGGAAGCATTTACTAGCCCGTGAAGCAGAATCTGCCAGCTGGAATCTCCGACGACATGCGACGGTGGCTGTTGCCGGAGGAGGAAAAAAGCCGTGGATGGCTCCTGCCTTAGGCTATCCACCACACGTGACACCGTTACCTCACGGCCACCACTTCAGGCCATTGCACGTGTGGGGTCATCCTACATGGCCTAAACACAAGCCTAACAGTCCATCATCGTCTACTCATCGGACGTTTCCAATGCCAGCCGTTGCAGCAGCTCCGTCGTGTTGGCCAGGTCATCCGCCATATTGGCATCAACAACCACTCTATCCACAGGTAAATTCATATGTTAATGTTGCACGGTTATATTGTAATAATTGAAAAAATTAACTTGTAATAGGAAATTAATGACAAAATTATTAAATGGTAAGAGCTTACTAATAAGATTGAGAGCTATAAGATAGGAATGAAGATTGATTAAAAAGAATTTTGTTGTTGTTTTGTTAAATTATGGTTTATGTATATATGTGCAGGGATATGGTATGGCTTCACCGAATCATTTGATGTATAATAATAAATCAGAAACAAGCATTGGTGTTCCAACAAGACAATTAGGCCCCACTAATCCTCCCCTCGACATTCATCCCGTGAGTGAACCTTTATTTGTTTTACTTTTAATTCTGAAATAATCCAAAAAAAGAACTTTGTTTAACTTGATAACGTTCTCTCATTAATTAGTGTTTATTTATCTCATCTCCCTTTTGGCTTTGTCGGTGCAGTCTAATGAGAGCATAGACGCCGCTATTGGAGACGTTATAACAAAGCCGTGGCTACCTCTTCCTCTGGGACTGAAACCACCGTCAGTTGACGGCGTTATGACGGAATTACAACGTCAAGGCATTCCTAATGTTCCTCCTCTCCCTTAAGAGAGCAAAATTCGTCGATATGACATTTGTTGAATCCTTTTTTTTTTTTTTTGGAAAATCTTTCTAAGTATTTTTGCAAGGAAGATAATATATCCTTGTTGTTTGATCATTATGCATAGTATCTAAGTTAATCAAGTTTGTATTAGTCTAACGCGTTAGTGGAAATTACCATTTCGCTGAACATATTTGACCAATGTGAACTTAATAATCTTCGATAGCAGAATCTGGAGTTATTAACAACTGTTGCTTCTCTAGAATCAAAACCCAACACTATTATATGCTTCACAAAAAGGCTACATCTTATATTTCATTCAAATCAACAATTGTATAGTTGTCGTCAACATATGTGCTACGAGGCACCATCATGATTCAAGATCTGATGCAAAGATGGTTAATGGGGACATGCAGTAAAATGTTTAATGGATTGCATTCGTCGAGCAATATACAATAGGTTCTTGAATCAATTTGCTATATGTTACTTTACGTACACGAGTCCTTCGATCTTTGGCTCTAACACTCGCAGCTTCCGATGGAGTTACGCTTGATGTTGTTGTGAAGGGTGTATGTCATTCTCCATTCGGTAAGTGTTGAAAGTTGACAAAAAACAAAAGAAAGAAAAGCTATTAATTTTCAAGTTTATGCGTATAAGAATGCTTTTTTTTTTTGGAGAAATAGCTAAAAGTAAATTGATTTTGTTAAGAATATCTTAAATATTATGTGCAAACTAAGAAGATAGAGAATTACGACTAACATCTCTAGATAGTTTAATGTGTAAAAATGTAACAACGACGAAAGAACACATACTTATCCTATGCATCTAGTATTGTAAACACATTTTGTTCCATACCTTTAGGATAAATATAAAACTAAATTCGGGAATATATGCCACGAGAAAACATTCAAAAAATATAATCCTAAATAGCCCAAAGAAAGTGAGTACACACACTAAGGTGGCCCTTCACATGTGCATTTTGGCCCAAAAATGTAGCAACGATTTGATGAAGCAGAAATGGTTACATGAGAACATCTCATATTGAGTGAAACCAACTTAATAAAGGTTGTAATGAAAATCTGGAAAACCCAAATTGAGTTCAGCCTCATAAATCTAATAAGATTACACTGATCCTCCAACGACATTTCCAACTTCTAAAGTTCATTTTTTAAGATCTTCTCTTCCGATCATCTTCACCGTCATCGTCTGAGTCACCACTCTCACGGAATCGTGGGTTCTTCTCCTGTTACATTTCCATAGCAGACAATGTTCCAGCATCACACCGAGTAACACAATAGATTTACTCAAAAAGTTATAATTTGGGAAAAAGAATTAAAGTTACCGGTCTCATATCCTGATCAGAGTCTCTCCTCGTCTCATGATCTGAGTTTCTTCTTGAGTTGTCGCGTCCATAACGATCATCATCTCTTTGCCGTTTCCGATGGAAATCTGCAAAAACATTGAAACATAAGATGGCTTTTGATTTATGCTATTACTATGCATAATGCTAATTTAGAAACATCATACCTCCTCTTCCATGGCGATTTGATCCTCCTTGGCCATAGCCTCCTCCACCACCAGATCCACCACGCCTTCCACTTCCATCTGCATGATTGATATATGCATTTAGGAAGTTAACTTTATTCCAAAGAACTTAATTTGATGCAGACTTTATATACAGGTACTCGTATAATGGACTTTCAGTTAGCTCTCCTTACACTAGAATTCATAACTTTTTAACATTTCAACTATCTATCACAAAGGAAACCAGTGAAAGAATAAGATGTTTTGCAAAAAAACAAAGAGTTCCTCTGGGCAATACAATGCTTGCTGAAGCAACTTTAGACTCTCATTCATGGTACTTTTACATGTTGACTATTCAAAGTGTTTTAAGTGCGACACATGCAACCATGAACATGAACAAGTAGAATTGAAAAAAAGGTTGGAAGAACATACAATTCGATGGTACTGCTGCAGGATAGGATCCCAATGAGCCAGTACCGTAATCAACGAGCTGCCTTTGTGCTTCGAGTTCCTTCTGGACTAATTTTCCATAACCACCTCTAGGTATCAACGAGTTAAAGAACAACACCGATATGTAAACCGAGAAATCAAACCTAATAGCCAGATTGCAATTGATTTGTGTCTATAATAAGCAGATATAAACAAGCACCATTAAGCACAACAATGCCGACTGAAAGGATATCAGGATCGTAATCTGTACGGTATTCATCTCGAACCTGTAAGAAATTACAAAATCATGATTACAAGATAACAGTTTATATACAAATGGTCCAAAATTTACAGAGAGGATGCAGCTGATGAGTACCTGGCCACCGCTTCTACCACGCCCCCATTGTCTTCCTTCTTGGAATCCCCAATCAAAGTCCACACGAATAGGGCGGTCATCAAGAATGGTCCCACTTATATACTTGACTGCATCCTCTGTATCCTCTCTCGAGTAGAACCTGATAACAACGCACACAAACGACAATCTTAATCAACAACCATCATCATGAAGCTTACCATGTAAAACTGTTATAAAGACCCTTGAAAAATGAAAACTCACAGGACGAAACAGAAACCACAGGGCGTCTTTGTGTTCTTATCCAATCCCATGATTATCTTTTTAATCTCTCCTGCTCTCGAAAAAAGCTCGTAAATCTGTTCTTCAGTTGTGTAAAAAGAGACATTTCCAATGTATACCGTCGAAGACGTCCTTAACGCCTCCTCGAACTCCTCTTGTGTTCCTGAGAATCTTCTGTCTCGATAAGCCGAGAGCTTTGCTTGCTCCTGATATCAACAAAAACCCAAAATATGAAACTGACATAACTTAACGGCTAAATGCAAATCAAAGCCTTTCTTTCAAGTGCTATTCAAATCGTTAGACCAAACTCTAGAACCACACTGAAACGACATCCATTTCAACGCCAATTAGTCAATTTGGGTTTCATCACTCTTCGCTTCTGTTACGATTCGTTTAAACCCATCAGATTCCTAACAACCCAGACGCTCAATTCACCGATCGAGCTATCGAAAGCAAAACCCAGAAAATGCGTTCACCAAACAAAACATGATACATCTGCAAAATCTAAACTTTACCTTGAACAAAGAAGCCATCGCCTCCCGCTAAAAAAGAGTAAATCTGCGATGACGAGAGAGGAGAATCCCAAATTAGGTTTTAAATTTGGAACTGCGAAGCGAAACAAGAGGGAACAATAACATGAGAGAGATACAAGAAATTACCAAGATGAGCGAAAATCGAACGGAGAGACGCTTGCTCTTCTTCTTCTTCTTCCAAAACCCTAATTTCGAAAAAGACAGAACTGATAGAAGAAAGACACACTCCCCGGCTACTCGAGTTCGACTATCCGTATCCGGTATCATGACCCACGTTAGGCGAGGCGACCTTATATTCGGTTTGATTGGTAACAATCGACTAATCGCGCAAAAATTTACGAAATAATTTTATATTTGTGAAATAATTTTAAATTTAGAAATTTGTAAAATAATTTTTTTATATGATTGGATAAATTTACAGAATAATAAAAAATATAATATATTAAATAAAATTTTACTGTATTTTATAATTGAACTAATTATTTTAAGAAAATAAAATTTTACTATATTATTTATTATCATAAAAAATTATAACTGAGCTAGTTATTATAAAAATAAAATTTATTAAATATTATTATAAAAACTTAAATTTTTTATTGTAATTAGTTAATTTATTTTTAGTATATTTATAATAAATAAAAATTAATATCATAGTTGTATTTATTACTTTTTCTATTCTATCATATAAGATGTTTAAAATTTTTTTGTTCTAATTTATTTGATTTTTCTTAAATTTTATGCAAATGTGTATTTATTTAATATAGTGTGACTATTACTATTTTCAATATTTTTTATTGATTTGAATGTTTTTAACTAAATGTTTAAAATAATTATACGTAAAACAACTATATTTATAATTTAAATTTTATTAGTATTTATTTAAAATTATAAAATATTATTATTATGTAATTTAATAATTATAAAAATTTGATTCCACAAAAAATCTATTCCACACTTACTTTTCTGCTTGATGAAAGTTTTTTGTATTTTTTACCGCTCTACGTTTTCGCGTTTTATAAACGTAATTCTGCCATGCATATTATGCAAGATTACTAAAGTCAATGTAAATTAGTTATTAAAACAAATCTGATACCAGGCCTCAAGCCTTTGGGGAGGTAAAAATGTGCATCTACCATCTTAGTTGAAATCAATTATAACAAAAATTAATTATATTTGTTGGCGAATAAATCCTGGTTCATAAAATTCATTATAGAATGGATTTAAAGATCTAAAAAAAGTAAAGAAATCGAAATCATGTGGCAAAATAGTGGTAACTTATAAAATTCATAACATATTATAATCCAGCATTTCACAATATTAACTGAGATATTAAAACCACTAAAATAAAATGCATGGAACCAAATTTAAATAACAAACTAAACCAAACGACATCATATTTGAATGTTCACCGGCTGTTCAAACATGGGTCTTATCAAATTTCCTCACATCAATATATTTTTCTCACAACTTCGGTGTTTACGAATTTGGAATATCTATTTTATAGATTACCCAAACTTGGGTCAGAATTTTTTTTCCATGGATAATTTGGTATCTTTGGAAAAATACAAATAACAAAGTTTACAAAAGTATAGAGAGGAAGCCCCATGAGATCCTTTTACTGGCGGAAACAGAAGGTAAAATGTGGGAAGAAGCTTAGAAATTAGATGAAAAACAATTGAATACATTCTGCTCGTTTGAAACCTGTAAAAGAAGGGATATGGTGTTTTCAAGTGGATAGATCTTGGAAGTACACAGATAATTTCTCCGGACAAGGATGAATATGCATGAAAAAAGGATCGGAAAACATAATGCTTGGAGCAAGGAACATTCGACGGAGTCAGTCCCCAGTGCATGCGGAGTTTGAAGCGATTATCTGGGCAATGGAATGCATGCAAGAATTACAACGACCAGGTGTGGTATTCACCACTGATTGTATTGATGTCGTAAAGATGGTGTCTTCACCAGAGGAATGACCAGCCTTCTCAGTTCATTTGAATGAGTTCGAGCGAAGAAAAATAAAACTTAAAAATATTCAGATTGCATACAGACCGAGAGAAACAAATACACGAGCAGATAATCTCGCAAGAAATCCATGACAACATCCTTCAGCAGTGGTATATGTTAGTTCTGTTCCTCCTATTTAGTTACTAAAAGCTTTTTAATTTAAGAATATACTGTTGTCAAAAAAAAAAAAAATCAAACCTAAGCGGACAAATTCGAAATCGACTGCTAAACCGACTGAAATCATTCATAAAAATAATTAATATATTTGACTAGATACACTCAATCCACTAAAGTAAATGCAATTAGATTAAATAAATAGAAATATGATATTAAGCCTTAGGCTATAAAAACAAGGGAAAAACACAAAGGATAATATGACAATTTGAAAACATTTGAATATTGCAACACTACTTTTCTTACTTAACGATCTTTCTTCTTCTTGTAAACACTTTGAAGTTAAAATACTAAAAAAAATATTTGTTTTTATATTCATTTTAAATTCTTATTCATTTCTTGTTTTATTTGCTCTAAGAACCATTTGATTCTTCAATTCATACAAGACGAATTTGATCTTTAGTGTTATACTTATTTATAAATTTTGAAAATTGTAATTTTCGTTATAACAATTTAGCACTAAACAAAAGAGATTAGCTAGTCTAGAAAACAACAAGTTTCTCGAAAGGCAATGTAAGGTTAGCCACAACCAAAGCAAAATGGAGCCAAAACCAGCATGAGGAGTCCATATAATAACCAATTATCAAACGGCTTTATCATGTGTGGCCAATGAGTTACATTTCAAAATAGTAGTGGCACAAGAACTCACAATACCAAATGTGGCGCAAGTACGGACATCCATAGTCATGACACTGAATAAAATAACCCTCATGTTTAAGTCTACCTATTAATGGCCAAGGAAATAATTATGTTTGGCACCAATGCTGGGAAAAAAGTATGAATCATATCAATACTTCTCTCTTATTTCCACCTTTCTTCGGACCAATATTTTCTCTTCCGAAATAGGAACAAAGAAACCTTAAAAATAACATAATCCGGGGGAAAGAGTGTACTGACTCAGTTCGGTCTGCACCACTTTAATTTTCAAAGAGAAGTTGTTTCTCGAAATTTGGACTACATTTTCAACGTTATCACAGAGACGAGAGACGGACTTAAAGACATAAATGCGAGAATCCATCATGCAACAAGCATGACACTAGCAATGGACCACATGATAGAAAAACCCAATTGACTGTCATTCACAAAGAGGATCAAGAATATCCAAGTCACAGACTTGGGAACAAATCAGCTTTATATCTACGAAATAAAGAATGATACCTTGTTGCACCAAAGTACATCCATGAAAATGAGTATATAACTAAAACTGAGTTGTCCAAGCTATTTGCTTAGCTCTTCTCATTTCTTGTCTTGGATTATTTTTCTTGTTTAGAGGAACGAACATTCAAGCAATAACTTTTTCCAACTATCGGTTAGTGTTTTAAGAAGTATTTGGTATACATTCAGAAAACAACATTTGAAGCCAAACTTTGGACTCTTCCGCAAGGCCATCGAGACTCACTCTATATTTACATCACCAAATTCAAATAGATCATTGCAATTAGAGTAATCATTCAAGACAAACCAGCCTGGGCGGCTTTAAAAGCAAGTGTATGGCATGACTCTCGATTTAATGATGGCCTCATGATCAATGAGGCAATAACTATTCAAGATGTAATTCATCGAAAAGCAAGTTGGACAACAATTGAAGAGGAGAGACAAAGAGTGATACAAAATTACAAGAACTGAAGCCACAAACAAACTCCAAATCTCGGAGTGACAGGGTAATATAAAGAACACAAGGAACTAGTAAGTTACTCTGGAGGATCACATACGTACACAGCTCATAATAAAAATAAGCATATTGCACACGATCCATGGAAAAGGAGAAGAAGGCAAAAAGGAAAGCCCCACACTACCCTTTCCATCAAGGATGAAAGCTAAGACGCGACACAAACCAAAGCCAATCAAGAACCGTCGAACCAGAGCTGAGCATAGCCACAAGCACTTACGAGGATCTGCTAACCACCACCAACAGCAGACCAAAAGATCAAGGAAGATCCGATTCTAAACACGCTACAGTCGTCCCCAAAAAACAAACACAAACAGAGACACATAGAAGAAACAATCCTTACTCTGCATAAGCAAATAGGAGGAAACCGGAAAAGGTAAACGTCCATGGCAACGGAGATCAAACCGGCGGGTCAACTATTGAAGCCAAATACCAATCTGGCAGAGTATATACTAAGAAGAGCCGAACAGAACCGCCACAGCGAGACAAGGAGGAGACAAAATCGAACATAACTCAAAATCACGAGAGAGCCGTCCTCAAACTTAACATGTTGATAATGTGAATATGAAATGGGTTTACAATTTAGACTCATTGGGAATAAGTGGAATTTAAGAAAGTCTCACATTGCTTATGAAAAACTTTTTTCACTTGCATATATATGGAACAAAGTCACTAAGTGTCAAAGTGGTTTATAGGGAGAACCAAGGGATCTACACGCACGCACCACCACCGCCGCTCGCTCGTGCTTTGGGCTTTGGGTTTTGGGCTTTGGGTTTTAGGTTTTAGGTTTTGGGAATGTCTCGTCGTCGAGAAATCCTATTTTTTAGCGACTGAAAATGAGATCGACCGATCGATCCATCCTTGCGAATATTTCCAGGATCGACCAATCGGGTTTAAAATTTCGTCGATATTCGCAAATATTCCAGTCAAAGCGGTTACAACCGCTTGCGGAATTTTTGGGATTTCCGCCGAAAGTCGGGGTTTTATCCCAAAACCCCCCTAATCACTTATTCCCTACAAATAGAGACATAAAGCGATCATTCTGGGTATCCCGAATATCATGAGTTTTCTGAGCATTCCTGAAATCTCAAAAACTCTAAAAATAAACTACTCTCTAAATTCACAGAAAAAGGTTATGCTCTTTCTCATATTCGTTTCTATCTTTCAGAAACGATTCGTGTTCATGAGTATATTATAGATATTGTGTTCGCAGATTCCGAATTCGAGTGTTGCGAATTGGTTTATAAAAGGTTGTATCCTGGGATTCAAAAGGCGTATTAAAACTGTCACACTACGGGCGCTTTATTGAGTTAAGGAAAGAGATTATCTCGCCTCCTTTCTAGTTTTCATAAAATCGTTTTATAAATTGTGTTTTTACAAATTGATTTCTCCTTTTATCACAAATTATCAAATCATATTTTCTTATCCGGTTTTATAGCTCCTACAGTCTTAACTCAATAAATCCGCTTCTAGCAAATAGCTACAATCGGATTTAAGAAAAACGATTTTCATTTTTTAAAATCAATTTGTAATCGTTTCTGCGAACGCTGAAAAGCGAGATTGCAAAACGAATTTTATACGATCTTGAATCGTTTCTGCAGACGTTCAAAAAGCGAGTTTGCAAAACGATATCGAACGATTTCGATCGATCGTGATTTAGGGATCGATCGATTTCGTGACGTCTCCGCGAACGCTATATAGCGAGATTGCGATTCGTTTGACTGTTTTAAACAAACGTTTAAATCAAGTTTCTGACTATCGTTTCTTCTGTGAAACAGATGGCAACTAACGCTGTGAACACTCTCAATAACAGTGAGATGGCAATGATGGAGACGACTCAAGTCACTCCAAAAATGGCACTGGATACCAGTGGACTCCTTCCTGAAAAATTTGATGGGAATGGATTTAAGAATTGGTACCAGAAGATGGTCTTTTATTTGACATCTCTGAATTTGAACAAATTCCTCACGGAGGATAAGCCAATCATTCCTGATGTAGATATGGATGTGCGTACACTATCTAGTATTGATGCTTGGAAGCATTCAGACTTTCTGTGTAGAGGATGGATCCTGAGTCGTTTGGTAGACAACTTATACTCTGTCTACAACAACGATAAGGAATATCCCACAGCCAAGCATCTATGGATTGCTTTGGAAAAAAGTACAAGTCTGAAAATGCAGGTTTTCAGAGATATGATGTGGCAAAGCTTCTGGACTTTAAGATGGTGGATTCAAAACCTATCATGGATCAAGTTGAACAGTTGCAGTTGATCAACATCTAGATAGCATCAGAAGGTATGATCCTTCCTAAAACATTTGTCGTTGGCTGCACCATTGAGAAACTCCCACCAAGCTGGGTAGATTTCTAAAACTACCTTAAGCACAAGCGAAAGTAGATGTCTCTAGAATCGCTGATCTCTAGACTTCACAATGAAGCTGTGATTTGCCTCTCTAAGAATGAGGAAAAAGAGTATCAAGCATACATATCCGAACAATTTAAGGCAAAAGGCAAAGGCAAAACAGAGGAAAAGACTAGCAAGTACAAGAACTTCAAGTCTTCTGGCTCCACAAGCTTCAAGAAGCAATCTTCTGGTGAAAAGAAGTATTGTGGAAAGTGTCATCATTGTGGCAAGATGGGTCACAAGGCAGATATCTGTCGCAGCAAGCCTAAACAAAAGCAACATCATCATGCAAACCTGACAGAGGAAGATCTTTACTGCGTTGTGACTGACCAAGTCAACACCATTAAGGGAAATCCTCTAGATTGGTGGTACGACACAGGTTCTACGACCCACATATGCTTTGATAAGGACATGTTCAACACTTATCAAATATGCAATAATGATGAACAAGTGCTGATGGGCAACACCCAAACATCCAGGGTTGCAGGACGTGGTAAAGTAATCCTGAAGCTGACTTCAGGACATCAGATTACTCTGTGGTTACAACCTCTTGCGGAATTTTCGGGATTTCCGTCGAAAGTCGGGATTTTATCCCAAAACCCCCCTAATCACTTATTCCCTATAAATAGAGACCTAAAGCGATCATTCTGGGAATCCCGAATATCCTGAGTATTCTGATCATTCTTGAAACCCTAAAAACCGCCTACTCTCTAAATTCACAGAAAAAGGTTATGCTCTCTATCATATTCGTTTTTATCTTTTAGAAACGATTCGCGTTCTTGAGTATATCGTAGATACTGTGTTCGCAGATTCCGAATTCGAGTGTTGTGAATCGGTCTATAAAAGGTTGTATCCTGGGATTTAAAAGGCGTATTAAAACTGTCACACTACGGGCACTTTATTTAGTTAAGGAAATAAATCATCTCACATCCTTTCTCGTTTTCATAAAATCGTTTTATAAATCGTGTTTTTACAAATTGATTTCTCCTTTTATCACAAATTATAAAATCGTATTTTCTTATTCGGTTTTATAGCTCCTACAGAATCAAACTAAACTATCAAACCCTAAACAGACCACTGCTAAGCAAATCCAGAAAGAAAGAAAATACCGAAGTTGCCAAAGACATAACACAGAAACATATCGATCCCTCCCGCCATCCTCAAGTAAGCAGGACCGAGGAGAACAAGGGTAGACTCCACCACAGATGATCGGTTAGCCTGAACTAACAAAACAACTATGGGAAAGCAACATTCAACAACAAATGACCTATCAGAGAAGCTGACCCAAATCCATGCCCATCTATAATAAAAAAAAACAGCAAAAAGAATCTCACCACGATAATAAAAAGCCATCTACGTTAGAAAAAAAAATCGGAAAAAATAAACTTAACAAAAAAAACAAAGTTGAGAACAAAAAAATAAACGATTGTTTTTGTTGGATGATCTTCAGGTTAGTTAGAATTAATTTTAGAAAAGGAAATATTTAAAAAAGGAAATTATTTATGTAATAAAATAAGTAGAATTAGGAAATATTTTATCCTAATAGATAAATATTTAGATTTAGCAAAACTATGTAAAATCTATATATAAGATTGTTGAGGTGTGAAAATCGAAATGACTAAAAATAAAAAGAACAAAATTAAATTAAATTTTGAGAGATTTTCTTATAATTTTTGGCTTATATATTTTGCATATTCATGT
Source organism: Streptanthus diversifolius (assembly GCA_039880935.1). Lineage (NCBI taxonomy): Eukaryota > Viridiplantae > Streptophyta > Magnoliopsida > Brassicales > Brassicaceae > Streptanthus > Streptanthus diversifolius. Next base: position 9,144,568 of record JAXGFM010000012.1, on the reverse strand, counting down.
CAAGAGAAAACACAGAAACATATAAGAAGCAAATAAAGTTGAGACTAAACAGATTGATCCTGCACTTATATGCATGGAGTAGTGTTTCTAAATGAAAAAGATCTAATATCGAAACATTATGAAACAAAGGAGTGAGAAGAAGATATTTAGTATTTTTATAATGGGACGAGTAATCACATGACTAATAAAAGAACATACTTCTCCGAGCTGAACGAAAGCATCAAAGGCTAAATTTGGAGATGGCTCATGCATAGACATTGGAGAAAAAGGAACGATCAACTTTGATCATATAATTCTTTATTTGGTATTAGAACTTGAGGAAAAGCGATCAAAAACAATACTCGATCACGTAACAGTTTAAGAAGTCAACTCCAAGTAATAAAAGACATGAAACCATCCATCCCATCCAAGGAACCATTACGTCCTCCATTTAATGTCCCATGTTGAATCTTACAAACTGTATGTTTTAGTCGATGAAGATGAAAGTACTACTTCGAATTAATGAAGTGTGAGATACGATCTGGTAAGGATGATTTTGATAAAAACAATATTGAGATAGAATTGTTATTTCAAGAAATTTTGGAGGCTCTTATTTTGCAAGTCGAAAAACAATACTCACCTAAAGGGATATGGAATAAAATCAAATCAAATCACATATGAGCTGATCGTGTCAAAGAAAAAAAAGAATAAGTGATTTCAAGGTAGGAATAGTATCTAACTTTGAGATGTCAGACCTCATGAAACTTATTTATTATATCGGGATAAAATTCACGCAAAGTAAGGATGAAATCGTGATGAAGCAATAGGCTTATGCTTGATGGATGTTAAAGGAAATGGGGCAAGACACTTGCAATCCTACTCACGTACCAATAGAGTTCGGTTTGAAGATGTCAAAAGCAGAAAATAACCCAAAGTTGATTATCTTCAAGGAACTTTAACTTATGGTTTAATGTTCAAGAGGAGAAGATCAAGGAAGATTTTCGGATTCAATGACAATAGCCACAACATCGATGAAGAGCAAATCAAAGTGGAACATGTACCTGACGAAGAACAACGCGCGAACATCCTAACCGAAGCCCTCGCAAAGAACAAGTTCAAAGAAATGAGAATGTTGAAAGGATTTCAATATCTTTCAAAAAATGACTTGAAGCTTAAGAGAGTGAATGTTGGATAATCTTAGTTAGTTAAGATAAATTTCAGAAAATAAAATATATAAGTTCGTTAGAATAGGAATGGTAAAAAGAAAATTATATATGTAATAGGATAAATAGGATTAGGAAATATCTGATCATAATAGAGAAAGACTTAGGTTTAACAAAACTTCGTAAAACCTATATATAAAATTGTCAGAGTTATGACAATATACAAGATAAGCCCTAAGAAAAAAAGAATGAGTTTAGTTTTAAGAAATTTTCTATAATTTATACATTTTATTGTTTTTTATGGGAAAACAGCAGAAAAAAATCATGAACTTACCAAAATAAGCTAAAAAACCTCCAACTTTCAGTTAAGCCATTTAAACCTTTAATTTTTTTTTTTGAAAATGGCCAATTTAAACATACATTTAAGTTGACCACACCATTTTAACTCTAAAAAAGTCAACTGTTAAACCGAAACGACGTCGTTTTATTAATCTATTTTTTTTTGGCGTAATCAAAATAGATGGATGTTTAAATTGGACATTTATAACAAAATTATGATTTAAATGACACAAACTGAAACTTGGTGATTTTTTTGGCTTCGTTTGGAAAGTTCGTGGTTTTTTTGGCCAAAAAAATTATGATTAAAAAAACCACGGTCTCAGGTCATTCGGGGTCACGTTCGAAGTCCCGTTCGGAGCCGGTTCGGGTTTTTCGTACTTTCGGTTCGGGTCTCAGACCAAAAAACAACGATCTCAGTCGATTCTGAACCAAACTTAAATGTATGTTTAAATTACCAAAATTAAGTAGTTTGGTTCAGAATCGAATCCAAACCGAACCGAACCCAAATAGTATTCCGTTTCAAAATCAGACTTAAATTGTGTTACCAAAATCATGCCCGAAAATCTGAAAAAACCTGAACCGTATCCGAACGGGACCCCGAACGTCTACCCATACCAAAAGACCTCATACTAAATAAAAAAATTGGTATTTATCATTTATTTTTTAGGCAAAAAAAAACTATGAACACTTAGGCCGTGGATTTTTTGGACTGAGACCTGATACACATGAATTTGTTTTTGAGATCTATTCTGAACCAATCAACGATATTATAATTTTGATAAATATCCAATTTAAATATACATTTATCTTGATTACGCCAAAAGAACTAGATTAATAAAACGACGTCGTTTCGGTTTTAACGGCCGTTAATCATTTTTAACGGTTGACTTTTTTATAGTTAAAATAGTGTGATCTACATAAATGTATGTTTAAATTGATCATTTTAAAAAAAAAATTAAGGTTTAAATGGCTTAATTGAAAGTTGAAAGTTTTTTATGTCATATAGATATTTACTTAGATAGATAGTAAAATGGACCCTAAGGTTACTAACTAAGGAGTATTTATTTTAAAACTATCAACGCCTATCTACTTAAGTAACTCAACTATCATATTCTTAATATAATACAAACTACAAAAAATTCAAGAGTAACAGAATACCACTAATGGAATCGAAACATTACCGATATCGTTTCTTTTATAAGGAAACTAGAAACACAGAACCGAGTATCATGTGAATTAGTATGAATGAGAATAAATAAGGCGTATAAATGCTCTTTCAATGCCTTATAATTATCAATTCATGCTAATAGGAATAAATGGTGGGAGAGCGTGGCAGTCACGCATATTAATTAAGGAGCGTGTGTTAAAGCAATCAAATTACGCAAAGTCACGCCGTCACAAACATAAACCTCCACTGTCTGTTTTTTGGGCGGCGCTTTTCAGTCAGATCTTCATTGACCATCTCTCTCTCTCTCTCTAAACCAAGAAACTCTTTTTCTTTATAAATTAAGCTAACGTCACCCTTTTATAAATTATTTCTTTTTTTTTGGTTTTTCATTATCAATGGCTCCAAAACAGGGGAATGCAAGTAATGAAGGCGGCAGCGACGGAGGCATGACGACAAGGAAGGAAGTGCGCTTTAGAGGTGTGAGGAAGAGGCCGTGGGGGAGATACGCGGCGGAGATCCGTGACCCGGGAAAGAAAACCCGGGTTTGGCTCGGAACGTTTGACACGGCGGAGGAAGCTGCTAGAGCTTACGACGCTGCCGCTAGAGATTTTCGCGGCTCCAAAGCAAAAACCAATTTCCCTCTTCCTGGCGAGGCTCCAGTCAACGACGGTGCCGGTGGTGGTAATGGTTTTTTTATCAATCGCTCGCTGGAGATAGCGCCTCGTGAGATGACCCGCCGGGTAGGGATGGCGGGAAGACTCTCATTTGCATGTCACCGGCAAAATAACGTATCCGGCGGCTTACCACCGGTTGTAGGCGGGTTTTTCTTTGATCCATCGAGGACTGTTTCTTTAACAGCAGAACTTTCTCGGGTCTACCCAGTTCGGTTTAATCCGGTTAATATCGAGCTGAGTATTGGTATTGGAAATACCGTAAAAGTCGAACAGAGAAGGGAACTAAACCTAGATCTTAACCTAACTCCCCCGGTGGACGTTTAGATTTTGTTTTCTTTCTTCTTACTTTGATTTTTAACTTTTGCAATTTGTTTTTGCTTGGCGTGAAGAAAAAACACTCTTTTTTTATGTGGCTAATATAAGAAGACGAATGTTTAAAAAGCTCTTTTTTTTTGTAGTTACTCTATGATTCCTCTCTAATTCTATGTGGGTGTAAATTATAATCAGATATCACGTACGTTTTTATTTGTTTTACTTTTTCATAAGCTCCTTGCCAAATTTTATAAATTACATGGTGGTTGATCAGTCAAATGGCAGATGATATTATTATTACTCCATTAAATGGCTGTGGAATATAAAATCAAGGAAATATAGAACGTTTTACATTTTCTGTCAACGTCAAAGAAACATTAATAGGGGAGTACATAAAAGCGTCATCATATTACTACAGAAAGTAGTTGCCATTTCATTAATTTTATGGTTTCATTAGGGGGCAGGAAGGTGTTATACTAGTAATTATTTTGGCCGTGTGAAAATGCATTAAACTGCCTGTCATTGTATATTATTTTCTTATCATTTGCAACGCCTGTCCTTTGTATAGAATTGTAAAGGAAAAAAAAATAACATTAATAAGTGAGAAAGATTTGAAAAAAATCATTAGTTTTTGAAATGTTAAAATGTGAGATAGAGTGATAGCATCATCTGTCCAATCTTTGAGTTTCGTGCAGATGCGGATGATGGCATCAGTGTCAGGTGGGAGGCACGTGTGCTTTCGCCGTCCACCAGGCGCGTCGTCTCGTTTATTTCTTGTGTTCCTACTTCAAGTAATTACTTTTAACATTTTTTGGTATTTCAAGTTAATAGATTTAGGTATTTTTCTATAATATAAATAAAGTAAAATAATCTAAATTAACATAAGAAAATTTCATATTTCATATTTATTCTTTATTTTTATAAAGGAAATTATGAAAATTATATCTGTAAAATTTCTTTATATAAATTACAAATAGTGACTATTCTCGAAACATATTATCATCTTTATCACATAAAAAAATCAGTTAAAAATTTATTTATAATTTATATAATGTAGTCATGCATTTTATATCCATTTAAGGTTTAGAGTATAGTAGTTCTATAATAAATGTTCTTCGTTCTCACAAACTTTTTCTCCATCTAGTTCTTAGTATCTATTCATTATTATCATTTTAAATTATCTGATTCCTTCTAAGAACCATTGATTTGACACTGCCATATATCAGATGCAAGTCCTGTTCTTTCTACAAACTATAGTGTATATCAATAGATTCACACAGATTTAAAGCTACTATCTAAATCCACACCTCATAAAGTTTAATGTTTAAAATCACAAACCAGAAGTTTGTAAACATATATTTGCACAAAATTTAAGTTCAATTGATTATACATAACTGATTTTAACCTCTAATTTTATGGCACTTGTCCGTGGAGAAGACAGTCGATGGAAATCAAATGAAGAACCCAACATCGAAGCTAATGAGCGTTAGGAAGCTGAAGTTGACGATGTTGTAACAAAATTCGTGGATGAACCGTCCATTTTTTTATAATGTATATCCTGTGGGAGTGTGATCAAACTTCATCTTAGCAGTTCCAAGAAATTAGGCTATAAACTGTTTTAGACGAAGGGGTGCAAATGAAAAGTTGCATAGATTTCAAACATTGTGTTTCTTTTTTTGTAACTGTTTAGTTATTTATTCAAACTGATGTAAGGCTTATAAATACTCAACACAATCATTAATAAAAAACACAGTTCCATCAAAAAGTGACTAAGTGTTACAAACTACAAAATAAACAAAAGTGTTCTCAAAAGAAAGTGAGAACACAAAATCACAAAACATAGTACAACACTTTGTGTTGTCTGATCCTTAGAGAATAATTCTTATCTTTTGAAATGTCTAACATGGTATCAGAGCTAGGTGAGACAACAATTCACCAAGTTATTCCAACTTTCAATGGAGAGACTTATGGTTTTTGGAAGATCAAGACGAAGACTTATTTAAAACCAGAAAACTATGGAAAATGGTGAGAGAAGGAGTTCCAGAGGAACCAATGCCTGGAGATCACAGTCTAGAAACTGTTTTATCTAGAACCCGGTCGGAGGAAGCATGTACGAAGGATATGATGACACTTTAAATCTTTCAAACTGCAGTCCCAGATCCGAGAATTGCACCTACAATAAGTGCAGAAGAAGCATTGATTGCCATGGAAATGGAGTTTCAAGGGAGTTCTCAAGTGAGAATGATCAATCTTCAGACCCTGCGAAGGGAATATGAGAATCTGAAGATAGAAGATAGTGGAAGCATAAATGATTCCACTACTAAGTTGGTTAATCTGAGTAACAATCTAAAGATTTATGGTGAAGAGAAGATAGATTATATGCTGGTGCAAAAGATCCTCATATCCTTGCCAGAGAAATTTGACAGCATTGTCTGTACTTGAACAGACAAGAGATCTTTCAACCGTTTCTGTAACAGAGATAGTGGGAACTCTAAAGGCGCATGAGAAGCGTTTGAGTCTTAGAGAATAACGTACCAATGAGGGTGCTTTCTATGGAGAGAAATATGTTTCAAAAAGGGGAAACAAACAGAAGCACAAACGTCATGAGAAGACTAAAAAATGGTGTGGTGTGTGTAAGAAAAACAATCACAATGAGATAGATTGTTGGAAGAAGAAAAACATAAACTATTCACAAATGAGTGTGAAGAATGAGAGAAAGTGCTATGTCTGTGAAAAACCTGGTCACATAGCCAAACATTGCAGACTCAAAAGGAATGATCAAGCATATTTGAGTCTAGAAGAAACTGAAGAAGATGCAAAAGCAAGTCATATGCTATTCAATGCCATAGAGGAAGAAGAATTTGTAAAAGTAAGTGATGAAACCTGGCTTATTGACAGCGGTTGCACTAACCACATGTCAAATGGAGAAAGCTACTTCATCAATTTAGATCGCAGTAAGAAGAAAAATATCAGAGTGGGTAATGGTCAGTTGATCATGTTAGAAGGAAGAAGAGACATTCAAGTGCCCACAAACATAGGAGTACACACAATAAGAGAAGTTTTTCTAGTACAAAGTCTAGCAAGAAACTTGCTCAGTGTTTATCAAATGATATCAAATGCATATCGAGTTACATTTGAAGATGACAAATGTAATATTCAAGATGCAAAAGGGATGAAGATTCTGGAGATAAAAATGAAGAACAAAAGCTTTCAAATCAAGTTGAAACCTGTAAAAGAAGAAACTCATATGGCTGTAGCAGAGAAAAAAGAGAAATTTGATCTGTGGCACAAAAGGCTTGGTCATGTGAGTCATGACAAGATAGAGATGATGCAGAAGGAGGAATCAGTAGATGATTTTTCCCAAGTTCAGAGTGAATAAAAACATCTGCAAGTCATGTGAATTGAGAAAACAATCAAGGAGGAGTTTTCCAAAGATATCTCAGAGCAAAACACAATGCTCTAAACCTTATACATTATGATGTTTGTGAACCAATGCAAACATAATCAATGAATGGAAGTAGATATTTTTTGACATTCATTGATGATTACTCAAGAATGATATGAATGTACTTCATGAAGAATAAGAGTGAAGTATTAACAAAATTCAGAATCTTCAACTCATATGTGGAGAATCAATCTGGAAATCAAATTAAGAGAATAAGATCTGATGGAGGAGGATAATACATCTCAAAGGAATTCAAAAAATTCTGTCAAGAAAAAGGGATTAAGCACGAAATAAAAACACCATACTCTCCTTAACAGAATAGTGTTGCAGAGAGAAAGAATCGGTCCCTCATGGAAATGCCACGAACTATGCTGAAAGAAAAACAATTGCCTAATCAGTTTTGGGCAGAAGCAGTGGCAACATCTGTATATCTACAAAACAGAGTACCAACAAAGGTATCAGAGAAAGGAGTAACTCCATTGGAAGTATAGAGCATAATCAAACCAAGTGTGAGACACTTGAGAATATTTGGATATATATGCTATGTACATATTTCAGTTGAGAAGAGAAGGAAACTCAATGATAAGGCAAAAGAGGGAATATTCATTGGCTACAACAATGAATCAAAAGGATACATAGTTTATCTACTTGAAGATAAGAAGGTTGAAGTGTCAAGAGATGTCATATTTGACGAAGACAAAGCTTGGAATTGGGAGAAGATTGCAAGAGTGTGTCTAAACCATTGGTTCCTCACATCAAACCAGAAGAAGAAGAATTAAAAGAGGACTATGAAGATGTTACTAAATACAGAAGCATGATTGGAGGAATCATTTATCTGTGTGCTTCTAGACCTGATATCATGTATGCGAGTTCATACATTTCTCGCTACATGAGTACACCATTGAAGAAACATTTTCAAAAAGTCAAACGTGTTTTAAGGTACATCAAAGGTACATTGGCATATGGTGTTAAATTCAGTGAAGTGCAGGAACCAGAGTTGGTGATATTTTTAGACAGTGATTGGGGAGGATCAAAAGAAGATAGGAAGAGCACAATTGGATATGCCTTCACACTTGGTTCAGAAGTATTTTGTTGGAACTCAAGCAAACAGAAGATTGTGGCTCAATCAACTGCAGAGGCTGAGTATATTGCAGTTTGTTCTTCTGCAAACCAAGCAATATGGTTGCAGAGACTTGTCAAACAAATGGGGTTTGAATCAAAAAAGGAGTGAATATCTTTTGTGACAACAAGTCAGCAATCGCAATAGGAAAGAATCCAGTTCAACATCGCAAAACGAAGCACATTGACATCAATTATCACTTTGTTAGAGAAGCAGAAAAAGAGAAGAAAATCAAGTTTGAGTATTGTCCAGGAGAAATTCAAATTGCTGATATTCTCACAAAACTTTTTAAGTGTTACAAGGTTTGAAAACTTGCGTGAAGAACTTGATGTTATGATGAAGCCTTGATCAAGGAGAAGTGTTGGAGTGTGATCAAACTTCATCTTAGCAGTTCCAAGGAATTATGCTACAAACAGTTTTAGACGAAGATATGTAAATGAAAAGTTGCATATATTTCAAACATTGTATTTCTTCTTTTGTAACTTTTTAGTTAGTTATTCAAACTGATGTAAGGCTTATAAATACTCAACACAATCATTAATAAAAAACATTATTCCATCAAAAAGTGACTAAGTGTTTCAAACTACAAAATAAACAAAAGTGTTCTCAAAAGAAAGTGAGAGCACAAAATCACAAAACAGAGTACAACACCCTGTGTTGTCTGATCCTTAGAGAATAATTCTTGTCTTTTAAAATGTCTAACATATCCAGAGTGCGACACTGAAAAAGACGATGGTGAAGATGCCGTGAAATATGATATAATATGTGGTTATGGTCAGTTATACGATGGTAAAAAATATTTCAATGGGGTGGCATTTAAAGTGTCTGTTCTCGATTATGCTCTAAGAACCGGCAGGAACATTAAACATATTAGGTGGGATAAAACAAAGCTTAAGTTCAAATATGTAGGAGATGATTGTTTTTGGCGGATTTATTGTACAATTACTCGAGATTCAACAATATGGCGAGTTAAAGTATTCAATAACGTTCATACTTGTGTTTGTAATGGTGACTGTCAGATACTTAAGGTATCAATAATAATTAGGTTGTTTGTAGATAAGATTCGTGAAAAACTTAATTACTTTATGCCGATAAAAATCATGGAGATTATCAAAGAGAGATGAAAAATTAGTGTGTCACGAAATCAGTGTCAGTCTGCTATGAACAAAACACTTCGATGAATTAATATGGAGTATTATGTGCAGTTTGATAGATTTATGGATTATGCAGCAGAGATAGAGCTAAGTAATGAGGGAATAAATGTTATTGTTGACACTATTAAAAATGATGCTGTTGAAGATGTCTTCAATCGCTTCTATGTTTGATTTTAAGTTCTCAAAAATATTTTGAAAGACTTATGTACGCGATTGGTTGGTGTTGATGACATGTTTCAACATTCCATACAAATATAGTCGAGCTTTCTTTAACCTTTTTGATTAGACATTTTTTAACCAAAAATTTAGCTGATATAATACTTCTTAGAGATAGAGCTAAGTAATGAGGGAATAAATGTTATTGTTGACACTATTAAAAATGATGATGTTGAAAATGTTTTCAATCACTTCTATGTTTGATTTTAAGTTCTCAAAAATATTTTGAAAGACTTACGTACGCGATTGGTTGGTGTTGATGACATGTTTTAAAGATCTCAGGAGAGACGATATGATTCAACATTCCATACAAATATAGTCGAGCTTTCTTTAACCTTTTTGATTAGATATTTTCTAACAAAAAATTTATGATATAATACTTCTCCAACTGTATGAGAAAAAGTATGAAATTCAACAAATCTTTATTCCGAAAATACTGATTGTTAAATACTTTTGTAAACAATTAGTGTGATGAGTCTATTAATCTTCACAGCTTTTTTTAGTATTGCTTTGTTAAAATCATATATTTTAATTGGAAAAAATCAGTGTTTTTGGATCAAATAAACGATAAGTGTATTAATGCTTTCGTCTCTCGTAATTTCATTCCTCTTATTATTCTTGTTTATTACATTATTATGGCTATGTTGGTTCTTTTGTATATTTGTATTCGTAAAAAAATTTAGACCAAGTAGTTTAGATGTTTGTTAGTTTAGTCTAGAAATTATATATTATTTGATATATATATTATGACAATCATATACCAAAAACAAAAAACACATTGCTATAAAATAAAATGTTGTTAGTAATTACAATTTTTGATTGGATGAAAATATGATATTTTTTCTTACACAATATATTAAGTGGTTTCTGCATAAAATATTTTTTTAATTATTAATTTATTTTATTTAAGGACATAAATGAGAATATTTTTATTTAGGTTTTTGTTTCACCAATTAAAAATAAAAACTAAAACATAAATAATAATTTAAAACTAAATTCTTTTGTTTTTTATTTAATTAAGTTTAAGTGAAGATTACATTAAAATAACCAATTTATTCGTATTCAAATTTTAATATATTTGTTTGAATAATTACATATTTAAAATTATAAATTTCTTAAATTTTGATTTACTTAGTTTATTTTAATTAAAATATATTAAATCAATCAAAATTTATTTATTTAATTCAACAAAACAATTATTATTCCTACATCCAAAATATTTTATCACATTTAAATTTCAATAAATTTAACCAAGAATTTTAATAATATATTTCTGGGATATCACAATTCAAAATATACTTACAATGTTTAATAGATGAAAATATTGATTAATAATTTTTTATATTAATTAATAAATTAAATTTAAATTTAAATATTTTTTATCTACTATCAATTACAAAGGTACAGAAATTTTTATGTTTATATGTGATAGGTGAACTTGAAAATTCATTGAATAAAAAAGATAAATATATAAAGATACTTATACTTCTTTTAGTCCACTTATTTCAAATTATACTATGAAAACAATTAAAACCACAAGTTAACTTGGTTTAAAAGTACATAGATGAAGTCAAAGAAAATACTCAAATATGCTTACTATGACCTTTCAAACTAAATCGACATTTGATTTGACATCCATAAATTTAATCTTTTATCCCAACTTCAACTATATAAAATTCTATAAATATTATTTTTTTACTAAAGAGGTCATATTTTATTTTATTTTAAAAATATCAAAATCGTTTTTACCTATTTTTATAAGCATTTATTTCAATCACTTAACTATTTCTTTTTCAAATCTTAAAATTTTAGTTTTTTTTTTATTTTCGACCAGGTCATTTTTAAAACAATTTATCCATTTAAATTCTTATTTTTGTTTTCTTTTTTACCATCAAATCCATTATCTAAAATTTTTACTATATATTCACTTTTTGGACTGAGCTGAGGGATCAAAATACTTCATCCTCTCAGCTTTTTTATACCTTTTTATTTAGTTACTGAGATACCATTTTGTATGATGTTTTTTGACTTGGAAATAGGGGAAACCATAAAAAACACTCTACCATTATATTTTTAAATTTTAACATTGTTTTCTTGTTGATGATCTACAACTTAAAAGACAAAAAAATCGTTCAATGATCCCTATTTTATTAATATTTAAATATGGGTTGGTAAATTTTAAGTAAATTTTACAAATAGTATTTGTCCAGCCTTTCATTGTTTAACTTCACAAAAATTCAAAAAGTCTTTAATAAATTTTAAGAATAATTACGACTAAGATTTTTTTTTTGTTTTTCCCTTCTATTTGTTTTATTAACATTTATTACAATGATTATACTACATTCATACAAGTAAGTGATCAATCATGGGTAAGACACATTGATCAAACTCCGATCGTAAAGTGATATTGAAAAATTCAAAAATAATGACTTACCAACTGCACTACTTGCTCTGATTACTAGAAAATCAAACCCATATGAAAAGTCTTCCGCCCCATTTACCACAAACTGTTTCGCCCCTTCTATTTGTTTTGCTCGAAGTACTAATTACTAAAGTAAGATTATTTTCTATAAAGACCCGAAAAAATTATATTGGATTGGATAAGCTGCCGAAGTGGATGTGGGACTCAAATTAAGTTCTATCCACCCGCCATGATCTCGCGTGTCCCTCACCGTCCAGACATAGACCACGTGACAACACCCCCTCGCGCGTACGTATATACGATTTGGCTTTGTCTGAATATTTATCTCCAGCGATGTTTCGCTACGTGTTGGTCTGCTCACGAGCATTGCGTGCGTGGTTTCCTAACTAAATAAAATTTCGAGTCTGTTTCGAAATTAATTTGCTAATCAAGTCAAGGCATTAACTCATTTTCATAATTGTCGTCGTTAACGCATCGACGGTTATAGTATAAACTCAAGACATTTTACGACAATTTTTAAGCATTCACACTTGCCGTTGGTACAACTTAAAATTGACTTTTACGTATCTTCGAGAATCCATGGACAGAAAAAAACAAATTTGAACTGAACTAAAATTTTACAATATAATTACAACAATTTAAGCATTCACACTTGACTTTTATTGGGTATCATCGATGATATATGGATAGACAACAAAATAATTTTGTTCGTGTATATTTATTTTTCATTTGTTTCGTTGCACAAATATACAAATAAAATTTTTTGAATTTTTTTTCTCTAATGGACTCTTTGTGGAACTTATGGCCTAACTCTAATGGGTTGGACCTTTACTGGATAAAGCCCAAGAGAGAAAAGAAATCAAAGCTGTTTTTTTGGTATTTAAATGCGAGCCACGGCGCGAACACCGGAACCTAGTCGGCGATGACGGTGGCTCAGTCTCACAGGTTCTCGACGGCGCTTAAGCCCATTAACATAAGCTTACTTTCGAAACAACTAATTCAGGTTGGACGGATGAACAATTCCGATACCTTTCCACAGATCACTCGTCAAAAAGAACTTCTAGTTTCATCTCTCATCTCGAAGCTCGATGACTGCACCAATCCCGACCAAACCAAGCAAGTTCACGGTCACGTTATCCGTAAAGGACTCGATCAAAGCTGCTACATTATTGCCAAGATAATTCGCACGCTCACCAAGCTCGGTGTTTCCATGGACCCTTACCCTCGCCTTATGATGGAATATGTTCAGTTCCGGAACCCATTTCTATGGACGGCAGTGATTCGTGGTTATGCGATTCAATGTAAACTGTTGAAAGCCGTTTCTATGTATGGATGCATGAGGAAAGAAGGGATCACGCCTGTTTCATTCACTTTCTCTGCTCTTTTGAAAGCTTGTGGTTCGGTGGGAGATTTGAATTTGGGTCGCCAGTTTCATGGGCAGACGTTTAGGCTTAGGGGTTTTTGTTGTGTATATGTTGGGAACACTATGATAGATATGTATGTCAAGTGTGGGTCTATTGGTTGTGCGCGTAAGTTGTTCGACGAAATGCCTGAACGAGATGTTATATCGTGGACAGAGCTTATAGCAGCGTATGCGAAATTTGGGAATATGGAATCTGCTTCGGAAATTTTTGAAAGCTTGCCTAGGAAGGATATGGTTGCTTGGACTGCCATGGTTACAGGATTTGCTCAGAACGGTAAGCCTCAGGAAGCTTTAGAGCATTTCGAGAGAATGGTGACATCCGGAATTTTACCTGATGAAATCACTATTTCCGGATTTATATCGGCTTGTGCGCAGATTGGAGAAAGCAAATACGCGGATAGGGCTGTCGAAATCGCTCAGAAGTCTGGGTACTCTCCTAGCGATCATGTTGTTATTGGGTCTGCGTTGATAGACATGTACTCGAAATGTGGGAATGTAGAAGAGGCATTAAACGTGTTTGAATCGATGAAAAACAAAAACGTTTTCTCTTACAGTTCGATGATCCTTGGTCTCGCTATGCACGGACGTGCTCGAGAGGCTTTAGATTTGTTTCATTACATGGTAACGCAGACGACAATAAAACCAAACACGGTTACATTTGTTGGTGTGATTACGGCTTGTAGTCACGCTGGACTTGTAGATCAAGGACGTCAGATATTCGCTTCTATGTATCAAACATTTGGTGTTAAACCAACACGTGATCACTATACCTGTATGGTTGATCTTTTAGGACGTGCAGGAAGGTTACAAGAAGCTCTTGAAGTGATTAAAACCATGTCTGTTGAACCACACGGAGGTGTGTGGGGTGCATTGCTCGGTGCCTGCAGGATCTACAAGGATCCAGACGTTGCAGAGATTGCTGCAAAACATTTGTTTGAATTGGAACCAGATATAGTCGGAAACTATATCTTGCTCTCTAACGTCTACGCTTCGGCTGGAGACTGGGACGGTGTTGTAAGTGTGCGGAAACTGATTAGAGAAAAGGGTTTGAAGAAGACACCTGCGGTTAGTTGGGTTGTAGATAAAAAAGGTCAGATGCACAAGTTTTTTCCGGGAAATATGAACCATCCGATGTCGAATAAGATTCAAGACACGTTAGAAGGGCTCGTACATAGATTAACGGTATTAGATTATCAACCGGATTTAAGCTCTGCACCGTACAACGCGAGTGACTATGAGAAGAGGTCGATACTGATTCGACATACCGAGAAGCTGGCTTTAGCGTTCTCTTTGCTCACTACGAGCGGAGATTCTACAATAAAGATAATGAAGAATTTAAGGATGTGCCAAGATTGTCACACGTTTATGCGTCTGGTGTCGGAGGTTACAGGGAGGGTGATTATAATAAGGGATACTATGAGATTCCACCATTTTAGGAACGGAGCTTGTTCCTGTGGTGATTTTTGGTGAGAGTATTATGTTGTATACAGACCAAATTCGATCTCTGACAAGGGCTCTGGGAAAACATCTCAAGAACACTTGGAAATCAAGGAGATTCATCGAATAATTTGATTAGCCTTTGGAATGGTGCACACGATGAATGTTGTTGTTTATATGCGTTATGAGGTTTCGGAGGCTCCCATCTTATTGTAAAGGTAAGGTCGAATTTGATATCTAACGGTTGCTTAGTTTCCCTTTAAATCTAAATCATCGGAAGTTATAAATACATTTGACATTTTCTTATTTGTGTTCCGTAGGTCATGTTACTAATGGTTTGACTTGTTCAAATATACTTTTCAATCCGGACATACCATTGGGTTGAAGAATAATATGAGATGAGGTGAGTGTATAAAAGATTAGTTATTTTGTTTGGTTTTAAGTTGGATTTTGTTTTGTTTTATCCGGTTATTTGGTTCTTATTTTGAGGGTTTTTGAGTGATCATTACAGGTTTCGGATTTGGTAAATGTGTTTGTCGAATCTGATCGACGTGTGGGTTAATCTCAGAATCGTCTACCTGTTGGTTTCTTTTGGTGATGGACGATTTGTGTGTCGTTTGACTGTAAACATGATGATGTTGTTTTACCTCATGTAGTATTGCGCACATCATGAACAACGAAACCACTCACAAGTATCTTCAGTTCGTTAAAAGATTGATTACTTTCTGTCAAAGACGTTATCCAACTAGGCCTTCTAAAGCCTTTGAGTTCAATAGCTTAGCCAACGGAAACGATTTACAGTCGTTGGAGGTGAAAATGCCTTCAAAAGACAAATCCATTAGATTCTTTCTTGGTGTTCTTTATCAATTGTTTAATTGTTGTAAAAGGTTAAATCGAGTTTTTTTTTTCAGCTATGTATCGTTGTAAAAGATAGATTCCTCTTTTTCTGTAGTTTTTGATTCCTCTTTTATTTTTCTTGACCTGTGGGTTTTAACTCCCTGATATTAAGCGAGTTTGTGGTCAAACCTCACTAAATCACTTGTCTTTATTATCGTCTTGACTCGGCCAGTTTTTTTTTTTTACTTCTCTTGATGGGATTGATCTTTGTATTATATGACAACTTTACAATTTTGCTTTACTGTGTTTTTTTTTTCTTGTTTCAAATCCTTTTTTCTAAAGTAAATGAACCACATGTATCTTCCTCCGATAAAATTATAAAAAATTATGTGTTTTTGCTTTCTCTTCACTATAATGATTAAACCATCTCTCTTTTTTTTGTAACATTACTAAAATTCAGGTCAGGTATTAGTGTATTACAATGAACTTCAACAAAAACCAATTAGCTGAAAACACTCGATTTAACTCTTTTACGTCAACCTAACAATTAATAAAGAACAGTACAAGAAAGAACTTACAATACGTAACATATTTTGTAGTTCAACGAATAAAAAAAGACGCCTCAAGTATTTCACATCTCGTCATCTCGAACCACAATACGTAGCACAACTACTACAAACATTGAAAACTAGAAAACTCAAAACTTATTCTAAAGACAATTAGAATTCACTATCTTAAAATCATTCTTGCCAATGCCTCCTCTACCATATCTATAATTCATATAGAGAAACCATTAATTACAGAGGCTATAATTATTAATATAAAGCAAATGTTTAAAGTCTATAAAGTTGAACATTACATTTCTAAAGTCTTTTTTTTTTTATTTGTTGTTGACTGACATTTCAAAAGTCTAGAATGTTAAAGTCTCTCAAATGATAGACTTGATTGATAGATAAAACAAAAATTTGGTCCACAAAGAGGTATATTCCGAGATGGCAAGAGGATCGAAATCTCGTGTAGTTACACGTTTTTTTTTTACCACCGTCGTCTTATTTGTGTGTTAGACAATTAGTTTCCGAGAAACAGAACGTGTGCCGTTTTATAAGAAAAAAAACAACGCACAGTGTCTCTTAAATTAATATAAACGGCAGAGACAAATCTACGGTGGGTGGGGCCTATTTCTACTGAAGTCAACAAAACGCACCGTCGCTGCGGATCACTGCCCTCTCCTTTTCGCCTGAATGACATTTTAACAGAGCAGAAGAAACCAACGGCAAGGAATCTCAAAACTCCGGCGAAAATCGAGCTCCGTGTGATCTAAAAGGTTACGCATCGCTCAATCTTATACGAATTGAATTTTTTTTTTCTTTTTGTTAAAAATAATCTTCTTCTTCAGCTCTGTTCATTTTGCGAGATTATTTTAGAAATCAAAATCACTTGATGTTTGAATTTTTCTTCTGATCTCAGATATGTGGAATTTTAATCAGATTTTCGAATTGCGATTTCGATAGATCTCTGGTATTTTGATTTTGATTTGATTTTCCTAAATTGGGTAGACTGTTATTAATTACTTTTGTGTGGTTTTATATCTGAGTTCTTGCGCTCTTCAAGTGTATTTGATAAATCTCGACTGCATTTTTCAGGAATCATGATTAATGTTTGAGTATATTTCTTAACAGTTTCATATTCTTTTGCAGTTTATGTGCGTAAACTTCACTTCTCTTTGAGTTTGAGGATGAAACTCTAGAAGAAACCTTTTGCTTCCAAGTAGAAAAAAATGAAGCGTTTTGTTTACATTAACGAAGATGAAGCTTCAAAGGAGCTTTGTTGTGATAACCGTATATCTAACCGAAAGTATACTTTGTGGAATTTTCTTCCCAAGAACTTATGGGAGCAATTCAGGTGATTACATGGTTCTAATGTTCTTGAAACGTTTTGTTAATCATTTCTCTTATCTGATCGATATGTTCCCTATCTCCTTCTTCTTTTGTTTACAGCCGGTTCATGAACCAGTACTTTTTGTTGATTGCATGCCTTCAGCTATGGTCACTTATCACCCCTGTAAATCCTGCAAGTACATGGGGTCCGTTAATTTTCATATTTGCGGTCTCCGCTTCCAAAGAAGCTTGGGATGATTACCACAGGTATCTCTCTGATAAGAAAGCTAATGAGAAACAAGTCTGGATCGTGAAACATGGGATCAAGAAGCATGTATGAGTCACTTTTTGCAATTTTTTTTTTCTTGAAGATTCATTTTTTAGGTGATAGTTTGGCTTAGATGTATTAGTATTTTCCTTGTAGATACAAGCACAGGACATACACGTTGGGAATATTGTCTGGTTGCGTGAGAATGATGAAGTTCCTTGTGATTTAGTTTTGCTTGGTACCTCAGATCCACAAGGTGTTTGCTATGTAGAGGTACACTTAATTGATTTATGCTAAAATCTAGTTTCCCAAGTCGATGCTGGTAAATTTTCTGAAGCACTTTCAAATGAGCTAAAAGTGAACTCATACATGCAGACCTCTGCTTTAGACGGTGAAACCGATCTCAAGACAAGAGTCATACCTTCAGCATGCGTGGGAATTGATTTAGAATTGTTACACAAAATGAAAGTGAGACTTCTTTCTTGTATATAATCATATCGTTCCTGGCTATCCATTTTGTTTCCTATGAGATGATTTCATGTTATGTTATCCATATTTTCAGGGTGTGATTGAATGTCCTATTCCAGATAAGGATATTCGAAGATTTGATGCAAACATGCGCTTATTTCCCCCATTTATCGACAATGACGTCTGTTCTTTAACTATAAAAAACACCCTTCTTCAGTCCTGTTACTTGAGAAACACGGAGTGGGCTTGTGGAGTATCTGTCTACACAGGTAATGTTTTCTTATAAAAATGGATTTTTTTTTCTGGATTTGAAATAGAATTCTAAGTTTCAGTACCATGCATTATTATCTCTGGTTAGTCTTAGTCGTTTGATTTCAGTTGATTTTTGATAATTTTTTAATGATTTTTCATACTTCTATAGGCAATCAAACTAAGCTTGGTATGAGCAAGGGTATACCTGAGCCAAAACTTACTGCTATGGATGCAATGATTGATAAATTGACTGGAGCAATATTCGTCTTCCAAATTGTCGTTGTTATGGTCCTTGGTGTTGCTGGAAATGTTTGGAAAGATACAGAAGCAAGGAAGGTTAGATGACATGTCCATAATAAATCTTTTACCCTTGTTTTTGTATAATTGGGCTGTTCTGAGCTATACAAACTTGGTTGTTGTGTTTTTCAGCAATGGTATGTGCAGTATCCAGAGGAAGCCCCGTGGTATGAGCTGCTTGTAATCCCTTTGCGGTTTGAACTTCTATGTTCCATCATGATACCCATCTCCATTAAGGTAGCTACACTATGTTGAAATTTGGTAGCATCCTTTCTAGCTCTGTAGTGACATAGAAACTGCATTAAGCGGCGTTTTGGCATGTGAAAGAGATATTGGATTGTGAATCGGGCCTTAATGATAATCTTTTATGGAACAACTTTGATTTTGTATAAAAAAGCATGTCTGTTTATGCTAAGCATCTGGTTGATGTAATGCGGCAGGTATCTCTAGATCTGGTTAAGGGCCTCTATGCAAAATTTATAGAATGGGATGTGGAGATGATAGACCAAGAGACTGGTACAGCATCTTATGCAGCAAAGTAAGTTCAGGATAGAGGCAGATCACCTCATATTCACCTGTGAACACTTAAATCTCACGATTTACATTATGTGGCTTTTTGTGTGTGGCAGCACAGCAATAAGTGAGGACCTTGGGCAAGTAGAGTACATTTTGACCGACAAAACTGGGACCCTGACAGACAACAAAATGATATTTAGAAGATGCTGTATTGGTGGCATTTTTTATGGGAATGAGAATGGAGATGCTTTAAAAGGTTTCATACTTCTTTCTGTCGATAATATTTACGTATATATTATTTAAGCCTCTGCATTAATGAGTATGCGTCAAAGGAGTATTGTTTCTAACTTATTTTGATCTTTCTATTCAGATACGCAACTTCTTAATGCCATCACCAGTGGCTCTACAGATGTCATTCGATTTCTTACAGTTATGGCCATCTGCAACACAGTTATACCTGTGCGAAGGTAATATTCAACTTCGTTTTGAATGTTTAAACTTTCACAATGTCTGTTTTTTTCAGTCAAGCATGTGGAAGAAACGTCATAAATCGTATTTCAGCTGTGCATATTTATTCTGTTTATCTAGGAATTTGCGTTTCAATGTGTTTTTATTTTTTGGGGATTTCCATCTGATAGCAAAGCTGGAGATATTATATACAAGGCCCAATCTCAGGATGAGGACGCTCTTGTAATTGCTGCGGCAAAGTTGCATATGGTCTTTGTAGGAAAAAATGCCAATCTTCTAGGTAATAGTGATCTCATTTCGGTTTTGCTCTCCATGGAATATGTATCTAAAAATTAGATTTTATGTTTTTTTCCCTCTTTATTGAACGCAGAACTCAGGTTTAATGGTGTGACGATTCGTTATGAGGTACTGGAAATTCTTGAATTCACCTCAGATCGAAAAAGAATGTCAGTGGTAGTGAAAGATTGTCAGAACGAGAAAATTATTCTTCTGTCAAAAGGTGCAGATGAATCAATCCTTCCCTCTGCATATGCTGGTGAGTTGACGTATATCTAATTAATATGAGACGAAGTGTGCTACTGAATGTGCTCAAAGCTGATGGTCAATTATTTTTCTCGACTATGGTATTAGGTCAGCAGACCAGAACTATTGCTGAAGCTGTAGAATACTATGCCCAGCTGGGGCTCCGAACATTGTGTTTGGCTTGGCGTGAACTGGAAGAAGATGAGTATCTAGAGTGGTCAGTAAAGTTTAAAGAGGCTAGTAGTGTTCTAGTCGATAGGGAGGTGATTGGAACAACTCTTGTCTGTTTTGCTTTTTCACTTTAAGCAATTATGAAGTATGCTATGCTTAAACCTACGGTGTAATTAAAGTTGATGCCCTAGATTGCCTCAAATAATGCCTTTCTCGTGTCACAGTGGAGAATTGCTGAGGTCTGTCAACGGATAGAACAGGATCTTTATATTCTAGGAGTCACTGCAATAGAAGACCGGTTGCAGGTAAAATTTTAAATATCGAGGACATAGAGAGGTTCACAGTGTAATATAATATAGCATCATAAGTAGGAGAGGACTATCTTATAAATATTTGCCTGATTTTTTAGGATGGTGTACCAGAGACAATTGAGACACTTAGAAAAGCAGGAATAAACTTTTGGATGCTGACTGGAGATAAGCAGAATACAGCTATACAGATTGCTCTTTCATGTAATTTTATCTCCCCAGGTAAGTTGGGATAATTTCCTTTTCTTTGTCATTTGTGTTAGAAAGATTTGCCTATTGCCACTTATCATGCCTTTTTACCATATCAGAGCCTAAAGGTCAACTTCTATTGATTGATGGAAAAACTGAAGAAGATGTTTCTAGGAGTTTGGAGAGGGTCTTGCTTACAATGCGGATTACAACTTCAGAACCTAAGGTTCACCTTCTCTTGAATTTTTGCATCCTTGGAACAGCTTCCTACACCTGTATCAGAGAATAATAGTATGGATCATACAGGATGTGGCGTTTGTTATTGATGGTTGGGCTCTAGAAATTGCTCTGAAACACCATCGCAAGGATTTTGTTGAATTAGCTATACTTTCTAGGACAGCCATATGTTGTCGTGTCACACCTTCACAAAAGGCTCAGGTACCCCTCCCAGCGTTAGGTGCTATTATTTCTTATAACTTTTTTTTTAAGTATTCAATTCATCTTGTTACCAAGTGGCTTTTCCATGCTCATCATCTTATTTGATCTTTTTGTTGAACATTTTGTCTTGACTTTACAGCTGGTCGAAATATTAAAATCCTGTGATTATCGAACCCTGGCAATTGGTGATGGTGGGAATGATGTAAGAATGATACAGCAAGCTGATATCGGAGTCGGCATCAGCGGAAGAGAAGGGCTGCAGGCAGCAAGAGCTGCAGATTATAGCATTGGAAGTAATAGCATTAGCAAGATCTTTATTTCATCCATATTAAGTCGAAGATGCATATCATATACAATTTTTTCCTCCAACTGCTTCTGAATTGGTTACTTGGTTGATCAGACTTTTTGGAAAGGCGATAAGGAGGAAAAGAATTGATTTATAACTGTCTTAGCCTGTCAAAAAGATCTAATTGGTTCTTGCTGGACTGATCTTAACGTGCAGGATTTAGGTTTCTGAAAAGACTGATTCTTGTTCATGGGAGGTATTCATATAACCGGACAGCATTTTTGTCCCAATATTCCTTCTACAAATCATTGTTGATATGCTTCATCCAGATTTTGTAAGTTTACCATTTACTCAGAGATGTTTTCACTTTTCAGTAGATTAGCATGCCATTCCTGAAATACTGACAACAGAATCTACGCAGCTTCTCGTTCATTTCAGGCGTTTCTGGAACCAGTCTTTTCAATTCGGTTAGCTTGATGGCTTATAACGTTTTCTACACCAGTGTTCCTGTTCTTGTTAGCGTAATTGATAAAGATCTTAGTGAAGCGTCAGTAATGCAACATCCTCAAATTTTATTCTACTGCCAAGCTGGAAGGTATGCTTGACTAATTCCGTGTCTAAATCTGCTTTGATTTCGTTGAGGGTTTCACTGAATGTGAAGATAGTTGTTCATATGTTGATGCATATATCTTTATATTTTTTTCCCCCAATCCAGGCTTCTTAATCCAAGCACATTTGCCGGGTGGTTTGGTCGATCCCTTTTCCACGTGAGTACTGTTTTCTCAAATCTACTTATATGAGTACATTGTATTCACCAATTAATTAAGTACAAATTTACGATCCTAATTCCACACACCTAGTCTTACTTTAAGTTTAGGTTTTTTTCCCCTCTCATTCTTGCCTTTTGTATATTCGCTTGTATAAATCTGAAATCTGGGATTTTATTTGCAGGCGATTGTTGTATTCGTAATAACTATTCACGCATATGCTTATGAGAAAAGTGAAATGGAGGAGCTTGGAATGGTAGCTCTCTCTGGATGTATATGGCTTCAAGCTTTTGTTGTAGCTCAAGAAACCAAGTACATACTCTTTTTACACACATCTAGACTCATACATCCCATTTATATGTGCATGTTCACGATATATATACACTCATATGCTTAATGCTTATTCTCTATCTCTCTCTCTCTCTCTCTCTCTCTTTGCAATTGCTGTTCGATGCAGTTCCTTTACGGTGTTGCAACACCTTTCCATTTGGGGAAATCTGGTCGGTTTCTATGCCATAAACTTTCTCTTCAGCGCCATACCAACATCTGGAATGTACACCATCATGTTCCGCCTCTGTTCTCAACCGTCTTACTGGATAACAATGTTTGTGAGTATTCTTAAAAAGTCACCTGCCTATAAATATCTCCATTAACGAGCACCTACTAACGACTATTATTTTTGTCGTTCTTCTCAATGTGCAGCTCATAGTTGGAGCAGGGATGGGTCCTATTTTCGCATTGAAGTACTACCGTTACACATACAGACCCAGCAAGATCAATATTCTTCAACAAGCTGAACGTATGGGCGGTCCAATACTAACTCTAGGTAACATCGAAACGCAACCAAGGACCATCGAGAAGGAAGTGTCTCCATTATCCATCACTCAACCCAAGAACCGAAGCCCTGTCTACGAGCCTCTGTTAACAGATTCTCCAAACGCAACTCGACGCTCATTTGGCCCTGGAACTCCATTCGAGTTTTTCCATTCACAGTCGAGACTCTCATCATCATCTGGTTATACCAGAAACTGCAAAGACAATTAAAAAAAAAAAAAAAACGATTTTTGTTTTCTTTTTCCTCCAATCTTAACTCAAACTGGAAATGGAGAAAAACGCAGGAAAAGAAGAAAGAAATGGAAGAGTTGTATATATATATATTTCTTTATAAGATATTGGGAAGTACGTCTTTGCTTTATACACTCATAAAGACAACACATTCTCTTGTTCTGCAAAATGGATCTTCTTTATTTTTTATTGATTTATTTGGGACATCTGTGAGGGAAAACCAAATAGTATTCCACGGCAACAGTATTTGAGTAAAACAAATGGGTAAAATATACACTCAAATGCTACAATCTCGATCTACGTATAAACCTCTTCACCGGTTTCCTCTTAGACCGCCCGGTTTCTGAAAACTTTATATCCCAATCCTCGACGTTCTTGGGGATATAAACATCAAACAAGATTTGGCCAAGAACTCCATTGGGCTTAACCGCGTCCTCTTCGTTTTGAGTACTTGACAAACGAATCAAGTCTTGTTTGTGTTCATCTTGCACAGACCCACCGTTGCCCACGTAGTAACCTACGGTACTAGGCACGAAGAAATGATCTGTTGTGACAAGTGGAGTTCCATTGAAGCTTCGGTTTAGACCAGCAGAGGTTAATTTACCAAAGTTTTGAATCGGCTCTGTTATCTCATCATCACATTGAGTTTCTTTCATTGCTTCTCTGTCAAGACTTCTTGTCTTCTGCAGATAAACCGACGCTGCTTTTGACAGGAACTCGGATACAGCAGCTTTATAGTCGACCTGGTTATACCGATAATGACCTGAAAGAAGACATCATGCATATATCTAAGTTTCCTCCAATCATAAAGAATCTGAACTGGAGACAAAGAAAATCACAAACTAACCAACATGAGGAGAATCATTCCACTTAACGAGTTTTACATTTCCTCCTAGTTCTTGGAGACGCGTGGCGAAGTTGTGTATAGTTCGATAAGGGGCGAGGTCATCGTTCTCAGAGCATAGAATGAGATATGGAACTCTCAGGGTCTACACCCCAAGGTAAAAATTCAAGAATGCAACGAGATAGGAGGTAAAAGCCGAGATCAAAATCAAAATATCTAAAAGACAAAAACAAAAAGGCTTCTTACTATAGTAGAGTAAAGAGTCTGCCAGTACTCGGCTCGCTGTGATTCAAACCTGTTGAGGAAAACATAATCGAGACTCGAAGCAATACCATTAGCTGCCCATACAAATGGTTTAGGTGGTTTAGACATTCTAAGCGTAGTTGGATGAACCGCTAATCGAGCTCCCAAGTCGCTGGTGAAGTCCACGGGGCATGAATCATAGATAAACCCTGAGATGCAGTTTCTAACAATTCTACATTCATCCTAATCATACACAAAAGAGATGAACCAAAAACCCATTAACCTAAGACAAAATCATCGAGAGAAAGACAGGTTTAATCATTAACAACAATGGCATTTGATGAAGCAGCAAATACCTGATTTAGTCCTGTTTCGCATATACCTTCAAGTATCTGCATATATACATATACACAAAAGAAGCTCAATTTGAAGATATCATCGAATATTCAGAAAAAAAACAGTGATAAAAGAAAAAACCTTACTTGAAGAACTTTATACATACAAGCATTAGGACCACCTGAGAAAGAAGCAAACACTAGAGGAACTGGCTTTGCTTTGAGCTCCTAACAAAAACAAAATCATCAAAACCAAATTTAGCTAAACACAAATTTTGTAAAGCTGATCAAAGGGAAGGATCACAATTCCGCAATCGGAACCAGTTACAAGACATTGATTCTTGTTCTCTGTTCATTACAATCGATTCTAGTATTTTTTTTATTTAAAAAAAAACAAAAAGACAATGAAATTTACACATTATCCATATGTAATAAAATAAAAAAACCTTTTTACCTTCACAAGTTCAGACACAAGATCAGAAGCTAAATCCGCAGCTTTATCCGGTAAGAACCTATACATGAAGAATTCCAAAAAAAAAAACAAATTTAAGGTTTTTTTTCTTCTCCAGATTGAATTATGAAATAAATAAATAAAAAACAGAGAAAAGGAGGAGGAGGAGAAGAAACAAACATGTTGAGAAATTGAGAATGGCAAACGAGGGAATCCCAAAGAAGAGAAGAATAGAGATCGACATGGTTCTTCAGATTGCGTTCTTCGCTCGACATCCAAGCGAAAACCACAACGATCGCTTCGCTTCTTCCTCCTTCCT
Organism: Streptanthus diversifolius; assembly: GCA_039880935.1. Taxonomy (NCBI): domain Eukaryota; kingdom Viridiplantae; phylum Streptophyta; class Magnoliopsida; order Brassicales; family Brassicaceae; genus Streptanthus; species Streptanthus diversifolius. Next base: position 9,118,795 of record JAXGFM010000012.1, on the reverse strand, counting down.
TGTTGTTCCTCTTTCGCCAATAGTACTTTCCTCCATATCCCCACATCTTCTTCTTCTTCTTGCTTTCACTCTATATATTCAATTAGGGTTTTTTTTTCAGTTGAGCATTAAATATAAGGGCACAAGCCTCGAGCAAAGAGACGTAATAAGAGGAAGAAGATAGAACGAACAGGTCACGAAGCTTCGTTATCGCTTGCCTTCATAAATAATTTTTATTTTACATTAATTTTTTTTTTTTGGAAATTAATAAAAATCCAATTTTGTAAGAATAAAGCTGGTGGGGAGTACGCTTTCCTCTTTTAGTAACTTCGTATACGACATAAACAATTATTTAACAATGGAAAAAATATATAATATAATTTTATCCGAGTTATAGAGTTTTTTTTTCTAATGTTTATCACAATGATTATACCACACCCATACAGGTAAGTGATATATCATGTGTAAGGTGCAGGAATTGAACCCTGATTGTGAAATGATATTGGGAAATTTAGAAGTAGTAACTTACCAACTACACTACATGTTCTCATCACCTAAAGTGCTACCAGAGACTCGAACCTAAGTGGAGGGATTTCCACCCCCACTTACCACTGGACTACGAGCTCTTTCGCAGCTATAGAACTATAGCTGTTGTACATGCATACATTAGTATATATATATTATTATGAGTCAAATCCTTAAATTTTTCATGTGGAGAGAGTGTGTTAAGATTACTCCTCTTGTTTTTTTAAATATCCTTTTTGTAGGTTCCTCTATATTTTTCTCATTATTCCATCGATTACCATTCTTTCCTTTTTTTATATTTTTTATTTAATTATAAATCAACTCATCATTCCATCTCTCTTCCTTTAGGTGATAAAGTATCCATAATTTATTCATTTTCTACATATAGATTAAGAAACCTTCTATTTAGAGAACAATCAAAGAACAATCAAAGGCAGCAATTCCATCGCCTCAGCGGATAAAGGAGCATCAGAGAGTTCTGTCCATATGGAAGTGGTTAAACCTTCAGTGCTTCATCGTCTCTTAGAGCCCCAACTCCAGCCAGCTGAGCGAATGCTTTGATCTGGTTAGGATAGTTGAGGATCAAATCTTACCAGAGGAACCTACTTTTCAAGGCAAGAAATGTAAAACTAGTGCTAAAAGGAATCAAGCACGAAAACGAGCTAAGACAGTGCAAGAGCAAGTAGCATCCCAAGATCATCTTTTGCAGCACAAAGATTTGCAAAGCTCTGCTTCCGTGGGCAGCTCGAGTCAGGCACAAGCTCCAATTACCGATCTTCGCCAACTTCTCTCTTCCTCAGAAGTAGTGATCCCAGCTTCTCACATAACCCCAACATCCAAAAGGTTAGTGGTTATCCAGAAACCACCACAGTCTATATGAGAGCAATGGCTTGGAACTGCCAGGGTATTGGAAAACCTCTGGCAGTTCGACACCTGATAGACTTGTGTATTCAGTAAAATCTAGGGTTAGTTTTCCTATGTGAGACTAAAAATAAGAGAAATAGACTGGAATTACTTTATCAAGATCTATGTTTTCATGACTTAATCACGGTTGAACCATCTGGTTTTAGTGGGGGCTTGGCGATGATCTGGAAAAAAAAGTGAGAGTTACAATGTTGGAAGCAAATCAAAGGATGATAGATACTGAAGTAACTTGGCAAGGGAGGAAACTATTTATAACTGGTGTATATGGAAACCCAATCCAAGGGAATCGACAAGAGTTGTGGGATATTTTACTAGAAAAAGGTTTACGGAGGCAAGATCTGTGGATACTGTTGTGAGATTTCAACGAGCTTATTAACTCAGAGGATAAGTGAGGAGGAAGACCAAGAACGAAATCTTCTTTTTACCCATTTGCATATTTCATTCGCAAATATGGATTACAGGAGCCACCATATATGGGTAACCCCTTATCATGATTTGGGAGAAGAGGTGATGAACTCGTCCATTGTAAATTGGATAGAGTATTGTGTAACCCGAGCTGGATAAACACCTTTCCAAAGACCTTTTCACATTATATGCAAAGAGTGGGCTCGGACCATAGCCCCAATTTTTGTTATTTTGATGGGGAGTGTCCACACAAGCCTCGAAGGTTTAGGTACGATATGCGATGGAAAGGGAAAAAAGGTTTCTTAGAGGCAGTCAAGAGCGGTTGGGTCAAGGAGTACCAAAATTCTTGGGAATCTATGGGGAACATGGATATATTGCACAAGATTCATGAGTGTCGGCGAAACATGTTAAAGTGGAAGAAGACTCATCAGTTAAACTCAAACATAAGGATTCAGCAGTTGAAGGGGCAAATGGATGAGCTCACACATCAGGGTAAATGAAATCAGGAGTTAAATGTGTTGAGAAAGGAATTACACCTAGCTTAAAAAGAGGAAAAAATGTATTGGAAGGTACTCAGTAGGGTACAATGGCTGCAGGCAGGTGACCGTAATACCAGGTTTTTCCATGCGCAAGCAAAGGAAAGGAAAGCTCAGAACCGAATCAACATGCTTATTGATGATTCAACTGGTCATCAAGTCTTCAAAGATAAGGATATGAGGGAGCTAGTAGTTAAGCATGTCAACAGAGTTTTCACCTCAGAACTATTAGATTCAAGCCATGTGAGAACTTCTCCTATGTTTTCACAGCTAACCCCCACCGTCTCAGAAGCTCAGAATCAGATGCTTATAGCCCCGATAACTTCAAATGAGGTCAAAGCTGCGGTTTTTGGACTCAATCCGAATAAGTGCCCAGGCCCTGATGGGTTATCAGGAGCTTTTTTCCAAGACCATTGGGAGCTAATTGGTCCAAATGTGAGTAGAATGGTCGTGGAGTTCATGGATTCAGGATTCCTAGACAACAGAATAACTACACTAGTGTTTGTCTAATCCCGAAAACCCATTGTCCGCAAAGCATTGAGACTTTTGACCAATTAGCCTGTGTAACTTTTTATTCAAGGTGGTGTCCAAGGTCCTCTCCTCTAGGCTAAAGAAGGTGATTCATGATCTAATAGTAGAGAACCAAGCGGCTTTTATAGAGGGAAGACTCATATTGGATAACATTATCATTGCTCATGAGATAATGCATGCTCTGCACACTAAGAAGGAGGTGGTATCAGACTACATGGCAATTAAAACAGATATGACCAAAGCCTTTGACAGTGTAGAGTGGCATTTCATTGAAGATACTCTTAGGGGTCTTGGTTTCAATGACAAATGGATCATCAGGGTAATGACGTACATTACCTCTACTTCATTTGAAGTTTTGATCAATGTAACAACTTATGGAAGGATTACCCCATCGCAGGGTTTGAGACAAGACGACCCACTCTCCCCTTTCCTTTTTATACTTTGTGCTGAAATTCTAGGAAGACGTAATAAGCTAGCATAACAACAAAGGAAAATTGATGGGATCAAAATAGCTAATACCAGCCCAAGAGTCTCGCATCTTTTTTTTGCGGATGATTCTCTCTTCTTCTGCAAGGTGCAGACTGCTCAAGTGGAGATAGTTGTTAAACTTCTGAACGATTACAACAAAGAATTGGGTCAGAGAATCAATCTAAGCAAATCTAGCCTAACCTTTGGGGTAGCTTTAAAGCACTTGTCTGGTACTGTCAAGGAAGGCGGAAAAGGATTGTATCTGGGGATGTCATAATCGTTTGATGGATCCAAGGTTGTATCTATGAAGTTCATAGAGAAGATAATAGATCAAAAACTCAATTCCTGGAAAGCACACTATCTCTCTTTGTCTAGAAAGGAAATTCTTATAATAGCTATGGTCCAAGCTTTACCAACGTATGGAAGATCCTGTTTTTTACTCCCCAAAGAACTTTGCAGAGCTATCAATTCACTAATAGCCAAATTCTGGTGGCAAAGTCAAAGCGAAGGAAGGGGAATTCACTGGAGGAAGTGACATGAAATGTATAAAGCCAAAAAGAGGGTGGTCTTGGTTTTAGAGACTTTGAAGGTTTCAATTCTGGGAAGAGTGATGAAAGGGAGGTATTTTAAAAATGGATCAATTCTCTCAGTTCCATTAGGTCACAGACCATCCTACGCTTGGAGGAGCCTTCATCAATCACAAAGTCTTATGCGGGAAGGTATGCAAAGGAACTTTGGGAATAGAGAGCACATTAGAATGTTAGAGATCATTGGATTGTGGATTCACGTTTGCAAACCAGACCTCCAGTTTTAAGAAGGGATTTTAATCCTTCAATGGCAATAATCGAGTATTGTAAGGAAGCACACTCAGATGAGTGGAATATCAGTCTGCTGAGGGAGGCATTTTGTGATCAAGAATGCAGTCTTATTTACCAGATAAGACCAAGCAGAGAAACTCCAGCTCAACTCTATAACTGGATTCATCAGCATGACGGTCAATACACAATTAAGTCAGGATACCGAGCATGGTATAGGCAGTCTATGTCAAATGATCAACAACTTCAAGTCTGTCAGCCAAGCCTGAAAAAACTGTTTTTGGGGATATGGAAGATAAGAGCAGCTCGAAAATTTATCAGTCTCCTTTGGAGATTTCTTACCAATAATTTGCCAATATATGAAAATCTCTGGAAGCGTGCTTTGTCACCAGTCTCAGAATATCCTTGTTGTGGCTTCCATTCAGAGGATCAAAACCATATTTTCTTTTCCTGCCCTTTTGCGCGGGCTGTCTGGGCATCCACCGAAGCTTGGTTCTTGTTTGCTCCAAGAGAAAATAGCTCTGTTTTTGCCAATATAGGCCAATGTCTCTGGGGAAACAAACATTTAATAGACCTCTTCTTCTGGCCATGGATTCTCTGGCGTCTGTGGAAAGCGAGAAACGTTTTCTTGTATGAAGGAGAGCTTCATCAACCTATACCCATAGGTGCACAGGCAAAGGAGGATGCTGAGGAATGGTTGAATGCCAATGAAATGGTAAATGCTAATACCATACACCAAGGTCAACATGCTGCAGGGAGAGGAAACATTGGAAGATCAGGAGAAGACACTATCAACTGTCAGCGACCAGGTGAAGGTATGCTCATTTGCAATGTTGATGGTTCTTGGACAAAAGACTCCCTAGGTGTGGGAACTGGCTGGATAGTTAGAGATAATGCTGGAAGGGTTAGACTCTATGGTGCAAAGGTTTATCCGCAGCTTCCTTCCCCTCTTCATGTGGAAGCTGCGGCTTTGGGATGGGCATGTAGATGTTTAGCTAACATGGATCTGCAAAATGTGTGCTTTTAGATGGATTGTCTGAATTTGAGTTTAGCTATTAGAAATCCAAAGGAATGACCTTCATTAGATGGCTATCTCTCGAATATCACCTATGCTCTGACTTCGAATCCGAATTTTTTGATTCAACTTATTAAAAGAGAAGCGAATAGAACAGCTAATTCAATAGCTAGGAATTTTAAAAGTTTTCCCTTGTACTTTGCTTCAATTGATCATGTACCACCTAGCTGGTTAGATCCCATTATCAAGGATGATAACTATATAGCTCACTGAGCTCTTTTCCATTGAAATGAAATTGGTTTGGTTGTTAAAAAAAGAGAACAATCAACATCAAGTTACTTTACCCTTTTTATATTTTCATAATAGATTAGTTAACCTAAGAAAAAAAAGAACTAGCATTTCAATATATTTTTTATTGAACAATTAGAATTGCCTCCCAAAATGTATAATTATCTCAAAAAGTCAAAATATGGCTAGGGCTCTTATGTGGCTTGAACTTATACTCAATGCAGTTAAAATGAATTTCGTAACATTTTCTGATTTTTTTTATAATTCCCAACTAAAAGGGGATATTTTTTGCATTTTTGTTATAGCAATTGCAGCCGCTGAAGCAGCTACAAGGAGAACAAGATCAGTCAAAAATTTGATTTTGAGAAGTATTATGATCATCCAATAAAAAGGGTTTCAATTTTTTTTTCAAATGAACGATTTTGAAGACTTATTGATTCTAACAACTGATTGCAGAGTTGATCGTTCGGACCTTTCAATTCATAGATGTGGACTCAGACCTATGAATGAGGATATTCTCGAAACTCACAAAGAAAAAAGGAAGTGAGTTTGACAAAAAGAGAACCAATGTAAAATGGATAAGATCCTTTTAGTTTAGATTCATAATAATTTTTTTTATCGACAAGACCCCTAGAGTTGAAAACCTCCTTTAAGAATTGTCTTTGATCCAATCTGTAGGAATCAATTTAATATAAACAACTACTTTTATGGGACCCACAAAAATCATCTCCCTTTTTTCAACCACCTAACTCAAACTCATTTTTTTCAATTTTTTTTCCTTCTCTCTTTTTCTTCTCTTGAGTTTATACATGCACACTCGTGTACACTCGTCCGAAAAAGCTTTTTCGTCCGTTTTCTAGCTCTGAAAACTCCTTTCTGCCATTAACGTGGAACTCCACTTGGATGATTTGTGGTTTTGGCGGTTGAAGTCGATTTGAGCGGGATTTGAGCTCTGGTTCTTCATTTCAGGTTTTGTGCATCACTTAAATGTTCGTTTCGGAGTTTAGATGAAGTTTAGTGATATGATTTGAAATGTAGATCGTTTTATTTATTACAGAGAAAGTACAACTGAATGTTACAAAAAATACAATTAAATACAACTATATTTGAAATGTATAACTGAATACAACTGCATACAACTACGGGTTAAATTATAAGACTGAGTATAACTATGGTAAATATATACAACTGAAAACAACCGAGTATTACTAATGTTGAATTTTATTGTTTTCAGGTTATAATGAATCATAAGCAGCACACTCTAGTACACATTGACTATGCGGGACATTATGTAAAGAAGGGAGGTGATGTTGTATGGTTTTCAAGAGAAGATGTTCATCACGCTCTTGTGATGAAAAAAAGAGTGATAAGGTGACGTATATGCTATTGGTTGAAGATATATGCAAGAAGATGAGAGTGGATGAAGTTAGAACTGCACTGAAAATTAGTTACATTCCACTTCTAGTGGACCCTAAGAAGCCAATCTATATCTTGGATGATGAAGTCAAATTAAGTATAAGAAAATACTGTGAAACTTATGTTTCTACCCAGTTACTAATAATGATAAACAATGTTGTCTGCAAAATTGAGGGTAAGTGTAAGCTTTTAATGATTTCTAGGAAGTAAAGCAGAATACTTCGAAATAGAATACGAGAATCACCTGTTGAGTGTGAAATGGGGCTGTTTCTAGGACAATAAGGGAATGTTGTATTCTCCAAATTCACTCAAGAAATATCAGACATGTTCAAGGCCAAAATGAACATAACGAGAGAGAAAAAGTTCTACTAGAAAATATAACTGTGTTATATCTATTGTTTCAGTTTACACTAGAAATTTAGATGATTCAAGAGGCTTGTAAAATCGATAGATTATAACAGTGATTGGTTCAACGCTGAAAAATGCAACATTTTCATATACAATTATTTTTCGCATATACTCAAAAAGTCTTTTTAAGCTTAAATCTATCATAAAAAAGGTTTTTCAAAACATCATCAGTGTTTTAGAGTCAATTTTATTCATGTGGAGGATTGTTGGAACAATATCTTAATAAGCAATTTTGGACTTATAATATATAGTTAAATTGTGAATAAGAATTGGATTAGAAGAAACTTTTTTCAATAATATATACTATGGAACAAATTCACTAAGAAATAAATAGTATAAAGGGGATCAAATTTAAATTCAAATATTTTTCATAACTTACAAATATTTTGGAGTTAAAATCAAATTAAATTTATCCATTATGGATCAAATTAAATTCAAAGATTTTCATAACTTACTAATATTTTGTAATTAAAAATCAAATTAAATTTGATCATTATGACACTTGACCACCAAGTTTCATTCTTCTCCTATAAATACCAAGCTACCTAGAAGGAAAACTGCATTTCATTCTTCATTTTGCAAAAGAAAACACCATTAGACTTAATTTAGATATTCTTTGAGAAGTTTCTAAGTTTTAAGCTCTCTTGAAATATCTTGTTGGTTTTTGGTGTTGGTAGCTAAAAGATTCACAAGTTAAACATGTTCTAACTTTCTCTCTATTCTACTTTTCTCTTTCAAAAGTAGATTTTGTGTTATTGAGTATATGATAGAATATTAGCTCGTAGATTCTAACATGAATGAAGCATGTTAGTCTTATATGTTTGGTTGTATACTGGGATTCAAAGAATGAATGAAAACCGTCTCATTGCGGGCATTTTATTGAGTTAAGGAAATAGATCATCCCGCCTCCAAATGTTTTTGTTTTTTCGTTCATATGATTCTAAAAACAAAATTCTGTTTAAAGTTTTATAGTTTATATTTGCTATTAAATCATGTTAATCTTATTTATTATTAAATTATCAATATTAAAATGTTTGTCAAAAAATCATGCATTGTTAATATTGAATAATAACCATGATCATAAAGATTAATATGTGAAATATGAAACTATAATTTTTGGTCAAAAAATAAAATTAAATATTATTAGTTTTTATGTTCTTGCTAATAATTATGTTGGTCATTCTTGAATTTATTATTCATGGTCAAAATGTTATACTTAATTATGTAATTTAATATTATTGAATTATGTAAATGCTATATTGTTTTGCTAAAATAAGTTATGACACATAAATGTCAATATTAATATATATATATATATATGTGTGTGTTTGATAGTTTATTTCAATTTCAAAAAATAAAATATGAAGCAAGTTGATATTTCTAAAATCCGATTTTATAAGGTTCTACAGATGGAATTAACCAAAAGAGATGGAACTAACCAAAAGAATCAAGTGAAGAAGAACTTGTAAAAAATGGTTGAATTGGCAGGAAGAGCAAACATACAACTCACCTATTTAAAATAAGAGATATTATAATATTAATTATTAAATCGTAACAAATGGAATATGAATATGGATGTATTTTTTTTTGGCAACAAATACGGATATTAACAGTTCAATATCGACAGTTTAAAGTTATTCAAAAATATAAAATCAAACATGAAAAGAAAACTGTATTTTATTTATCATCCCACTATACCGACATCTCTAAAAAAAAAAAAAAAAAAAATTAAATCAACAGTATATTTCAAAATTTTACTTATATAAAACGAAAGAACTAAATTCTCCGAACGGACTTGAGTATCTAGACTTGATCCAGCCCTTCAGTAAATCATAACTAGTAACAATAATATTTGACTGTTTATTATGTGCAAAAACATGTTATTAAGTCAAAATATGTTTTATATCAGTCGAGATGTATACCTCCATCGAAATGATTGACTATTCAATTTTCGTATATAGGATATGGACCATAAACGATGATGCCAAGGTACATATCTATATAAAATTAAAAAGAAGGTACATGGCTCAACTAATTAATATTGTATGGGTCTAGATTAGATAGATCGATCCATTAATTACGAACTGTGTTAGCCTTCTTTCTAACCGATATATATAGCAAGATAAACTGACGTTTTAATAAATCTTGGAGATTATTCTTCCTGAGTTCATGCATGTTTTTACGATATAACCAATTGAAACAAAATTTCATTCACCTATAGAAACTAATTAATGCTGCAAACACGAATAAGTTTTGCTCACAAAACTTTTAACTCTTGACTCTCTTCGCAATGTACTATTATTCATCTACCTTGTGCCCCTCACCTCAAAGAGTACACTCCATCAGAAAAGTCAAGAAAAAGATGGCAAGTGAGGTACATAAATGATACAGTGTACCAAATTCTTCAAGAAGTAAATTGTTCGAGGTTCTATGTACCATAATATTTAAATCCAAGCTTTAATAGGGGCCATTTTATGGTGTTTTTGGCCCACTGGCCTTGCTCAGCATATAGTTGTATATATATATATCTATGTAAATTATGTAATTCATGATAGTGAAATATGTCTCCGAGGAGACATCTAAAGGACCCATCGAGTCATCGAGATGAGAATGAGAACTACGTATTTGTGGGTCATGCGGTCCACGTGACACCTTTGCGCCCCGACACACTTAGCTTTTGTATATTTGCTATCACATGTACATACACATGTGTGTTTATATATATCGTATTTATACGAGTAATGAACACTTCTCTGCATGTACAGCTGTCATTCAGATAAGTATCTATTAATTGGAATCAAAGTGCTCTCGGAGTGGAGAAAAAAATCTAATTATTATTTTTTTTGATATTGAAGACTTGAAGATTTTGTAGTAAATAATGATTAGGAATAATATATTTGGTTACACAATCAACAAACGAAACCTAGCGATAACGTTAAATCCCTCCCAGTGCTCCCACTAATTGTACTAGAGCAAACAAAATTATTATCTAACCTTTTTGGATAAGCTATATTAAATTGTAATGCTTAGACTGCTTATTACAGTTAATAGCAATAAAGAGCATGGACAAAATTATCATTGAACCATTGTAAGAAAATTGTACAAAAATTTTTGTATTAGATATTAGAGAAAAGAACTAAACAATTAATTACAACACTTTTTTCCTTTATTAAACAGAATATTTTGAAGTAAACATCGCATCGAAATTCGATCCCAATATAGTAAATATTACAAGTTCCAAGAGATGTTATGGACTCCTTATTCAAAAAATAACTTAGAAAGAAAAATATTTTTTAAAGCTCGGCATAGTACAGACTCTTAATTAGCTATCATAGAAAAAATCGTAAAAATTAACAATTTTCAATAGATAATGGCTCCACGACGGAGCTCCGCCTCCGTATATTACTTCCGTCGGAAAACATCTCCGACCATTCACATTGATCATGTCAAGAGATCGTTCACCCATCCAAGATCAAGATCGCCACTAGAACCAATCTCAAAGCTACTCTTATCCCTAGCTTCCGCCACCGCAGTTGCAGCCGCCGTGAAACCTCTTACACGGCCACCGCGTGGTGTGAATTCTTCGCTGAAAAAGCTCAGCGACTGCTTCTGCGGCTGAAGCTGGCCATTGAGATAACTTGGAGTAGAAGAAGGTGAAAAAGCAAACTGAAGGGAATTCTGTTGTAATTGAAGATCTCTGTCTCCGACATCGACCCACGGCGGAAGATGGTGATGATGATGGTTGCTCAGACTTGAAGAGGCAAGCATCGACGCCGTGGAAGCCGGCATGGTGACCGGGGATGACGAAGAAACCGCGGCGAGCGCTTCCGTGAGACTAAAGGAATCTAAAGAATTGATCAGCTCGTTTAGTACTTCCTTGTTAGTCACGGCAGAGCGGCGACGACTCAGCCGTGATAATGCGGCGGCTTTATTAGCCGGAGACAGAGGCGGAGACGACGACGGTGATCGAGCCAAACCCAAGAGAGTGCTGGTAGGAGAGTGGGAACAAAACATACAACACTCATTATTCTTGTTACTTAACACCGACGCGGGTGATGAGAACGCCGATCCACCGCCGCCGGAGACGAAATTTTCCGGCGGTGGAAGAACTCTAAGCTGACGTGGAGAGTGAGCAAAGAAACATATTTTTCTCTTACAATGCTTACCGTCTTTACAAGCTTCCGTACGGTAGCGACTTGGATGAAGCCAACACTCAAAAACGCCGTGCGCGAAGCCGCATTCATCGCCTCGGCTACAATCTCCACCGTGGCGGAACTCAGGACAGACTTCACCCGTGTAGTGATACCTGCGAGGGTCACGGCGACGGGCCTTTTCGCCAGGATGAGAGAAAGGACAGTCAGTCCAGTCGTGGCTACGGCTACGCTTGCACCGTCGGATCTTGAATTCGTACATCCGGAAATGGTCTCCGGCGTAAGGATCGTCGGAGTCAGAGTCGTAACAATAGTCTTTCTGATCCTTGTCGTCGAGACAGGGACTAGAAGCCGGTAAAGGAGATTTGGCGGAAGAGAAAAGCTTTCTCGATGGAATATCCACGGTTGGTCTACCGAGGTGGACGGAGTTGTGATGTTCGACGTCCATGTCTACGTGGCCAAAGTAGAGAGAAAGTTTTGTTTTTGTTTTTCTTTTATGTACTTGTTTTTAGTTTGGAGAGAGACAACTTGGAAGAGATAAATGCGAGATTGAATGATAGATGCTTTTATTGTGTATATATATGCGTTAGTCTATACATATTCATATACATATAGAGATCACGCCAAAAGTAAAAATGTATAGTATACAGTATGATGTTACATTAAGTCGTTTTATAATGCTTAAACTTTTAATACTCACATTGATTAATGTACTTCTCAAATAAGGTGGTACCAAAATTTGTAGTTTCGTGAATTATCAATTATGTTAATATCGCTATCATACTACAATCCGTTTTTAAATTTGATAGAACAAGTGAAATCTAGATAAACGTCATGACTTGAGTTTAATCCAAACAAGATTTATTACCCATCTAAAACGTGAGATTTGGTATATTCTGATGAAAAACTGTCAAGTTAAAAGGATGTATCAGAACTTACACATATGAAATTTAAAAGGATGTATCAGAACTTACACATATGAAATAATATATAGAAAGCCTATATGTATTACAATAATTAATGTTGGTTCATAATCTTCAATTGTACGAGTTACCTACTAGTAACTTTACACAGAAAACAGAAATCAAAGATAAATGTTAAAATTTTATATAAACGGAAAAATAAAAGATGTTGATGTGTAGAGCGAAGAAGGAGACAAAGGAGAAGAGTTCGTGGCGAGAGAACATAAGAGGGGTTCATGCAACTGAGCTGGCGTTCTTAGGGAGATTGAGTCACGATTTCTGATTTGTTTTGTATAGACGATAATGGTCAGGAATAGTTATAGGTAGAGGAAACTTTGAAACACAGAAACGCATGTATACATGATAATAACTGGATATATATGGTATTGTTAACCATACCATGCATAGAATACATATACATGCGTTATTTCCATATATATATAATCAATCTAATTTATTTATTTAGAGTTATTATTTTCAAATAACTTTTAGTAATATGTTACATTACATAAAATGTTATTATTAATAATAATTTTAATTAAAATTTATTTAAGATTAATTATAAATATAATATTATATCTATTAAACATTTTTTAAACAATAAAATAGTTAAATATGTGTTCAATTTTTTTTAAATAATGAATCTTATTTTATTAATAAACTAAAAAAAAAAATACATATTAAATTATTAAATTAAATGATAAAAGTAATTAAATATTTTAGTACAATAATTATTTTATAATTATATTTGATAAACACATATAAATACAATATAACATAAATATATATATATATATATATTTTAAATATATTTCAATAAACCAAAATAATAACGTGAATAAAAAAATAAAATTTAATATTAATTAGATTTTTTAACTTAATAAAATTATAATTGATATTTTATGATAAACATTTTTTTGTGAGTTAGTAGGCTAAAACATGCAAAATATTTTAAATAATTACAGCACATATTAGCCTAATTCAATTACAATTTTTAAATGATTTTTAATTACTAAAATAGATTAAATAGTTGGATTAAACCATTATAACTGTAAAAATAAAAAACGAATTTCATTAATCAAATATATAAAATATTTTATTTTGATTTTATTTATTTTATAACTATATTTATTAAAAATTAAGAGTTTAATTTGAAAAAATAAAAATAAAAATTATTTAATATATAATATATTATTCTGTAAAATATAGAAAATGAAATTAACTTTATCTCATATCATTTCATTTTTATTATAATTATTTTTCTAAATTTAGATTATCAAAAAATTATTAAAAATTTTAAGTCTATCCCAACTTATGTATTTTTATTTTATACTCTTTTAATATTTTCAGAGATAAGTTTTTCGTGTTCTCAAATAACAAGAATCGATCTCTGTATTTGATACGTAGCTCGCATAGAAACAAAGGTATTTTGATTTTTCTCCCAACCAGTATTTTGCATTCACTAAGAAATATATTCTCACTTTTTTTCCCCAGCATTAATTTTTTCTTCTTCTAATAAATGTATGCATCTACACTAGATTCTAGTTAGTTTAAAAGATGTAATGTTTTGATATATATTTTTATAATTTATTTGAAAATTTAAAAGTTTAGTATACGTTAGTAATTTTATTTTTGTAAATATTCAATATATAATTTTAGTATGTTGTGAAAAACATATGATATTTTTAGTTAGTTTTTCTATGTTTCTATGAGAATATTTATAAAAGTTATAATTTGAGATGTAATATTTATTTTATTTTAAAATAGATAATAATACTATATAACTTCTACTTATAGTTATAATATGATTATATTATATGATTATCGATTTATATATATCCATATTTTAGTTTTAAATATAATAAATATTGTACCGTTCTATTTTGTATAATACTTTATTTTATATAAAATAATTATTTAGTTTAAATGAATGTAATTTCATATTTATAAAAGTAAAAGTATGCTAACCTGTCAATTTAATAAGTATGTATCAAAAAACTTAGTTACAGCTACTTACAAAACTTTTAATATTTTTTTTTTTTTTTAATTTTTCAAATAATTTCATTTAAATCAAATAAAAAATAACAAATAATATCCATTTTTTAGATTATTTGGAATACATATTAACATATATATATATATATCCATATTTAATTTTTAATATATTTTATGTTGCAAAATTTTATTTTGTATGATATTTTATTTTATATACAAATAATAATTTTAATTTAGATGAATGAAATTTCATATTTATAAAAATAAAATATGTTAACGGGCCAATTTAATATGTTATATATCAAAAAATTATTTTTAAATTAAAAATAAAAAGTTAAAAAGATAAAATCCATCATAGTTAGATTGTTTATGAATATGTTTATTATTTTATTGTTTGAAAACTTGTTTAGTAGAGATAATGTTAATTTTCATAGTTTTTCTTAATGAATTTCTAGCAAAATTACTAATATTCAATAAAATTACATGTAATATAATACATAGATAAATGTTTTTAAATGTTTTCTGTTTTTACAGTATATATTAATTATTATATAATATTTTGATCTGTATATTTTTTCTTCATGTGGTTTCAAAACTTCAAATACTAAAATATTTTAAAAATGCTCTGAAAAAATATTTCACTCAAGTGTTCCTCAAGCTTTTAAGTAAATTTTTATTCAATAATATGATTACTCTATTTTATATTAAAAAGGGAAAAACAACCTGAATCAAAACGTAAAAATGATTTGATATATGTTAGATATAGAATAGTTGTGTAAGCGAACTAAATTTAATGTAAAAAAAAAAACAGAATTGAATATGAAACTGAATGAAAACTAGACTAGATTCAACATATATATTGGTTGCCACATTCTCTAAATTAACCAAGAGCATTTAAAAACCTTGAACCAAAATCAATTAAGAAAAAAACCAATATTGAATACCCATACCCATTTTGTTGAACCGTCCAACACAAATTGGCAACTCAACCTCTCTTGACTTAAACCCTGCATCAAAAACAAAAGCACATGATATATTAATTATAGTTTTGAGTTTTGACTACATACTAATACTATACATGTCTACACGATGAACTCATTTTAATATTTTTAAAAAAGCAGAGGCGCTTAAACTAATATATATTTATTTATATATACTTACGTGGAGCAATCCATGCTAGAGGAAATAGGGAAGCTGAGATGTGTGTTACAAAGAAGAGGAAGCTCCTGGATCTTATCAGCTAACATCGGAGGCGTATAACCTCTCGTCATCATCTCAACACAATTACACAAAAGCCTCGGATTCTCTTTTTTGTGCTTCGCAATTATGTTAAGTTTTGCAATGTGGACACAACATTTCTTACCGGGTTTGTAATAATTTCCCGTGAGAAATTCAAGACAATAAGAAAAATAATCATATGTGTATGCACAAAACGGTACGTACGAGTGAACTCGAATCATTAGCCTTGTGTGATCGGAGATCACGAGAAGTAGTGAAAACACTACTAATGTTGTCGTGTATTTATTCATTTCTAAACTCCGAAATGATGTAAATGAGAGACAAACTCTTAGATTAGGTTAATATATAATTAAGAAGGAATATATGTATAGACTTATAGTGTTTGGTTTTAGTCACGAATATTTCATGAACTCTATATATATATTTTTAAAATTGTTGGGTCATCGTATACGTATATACCATGAAACCAATACAAATCGAATGAACCTAGGTATAGGAAATGTTTAGCCTTTTTTTAAAAAAAGAAAATTGCATTGACTTGCCATTCTGTGTGTGCGTTTTTTCTGTTTTTTTAGTTTAACCAAACGTAACCAACATTCTCGCAATGAATCTGGTTAGAAGGTTCAAACCTAGTGTTACAAAGCCATACAAAACCAAGTGATACATTTTAACCTAAAAAAGCTCCGGCACAGAACCTCCGCCATAAGACCACCGATGACCCAACAAAGAGAGATTGAGAAAGCACTGCACCGACGAGTCACGAGAAGGGTAACCATCTACTCCAAGAGTAATTAAGAACGAGCTGGAAGAGGGAAATGATGGCTCACCGGATGTAGAAAGAGCGTCGGGGAAACTCCACCAGGCCACTGAGATGCGGATCTTCTAGCTAGGGACGATGTTTCAGTGACCTGGTGGATCGAGCGCCAACTCAACACCAGCCAGATCTATAAGTAAAACGGTAGCAAGGATTTAGAGTGAAGCAGATTGTGTTACATATCCACAACAGATGTCGGTATTTCATACAATCTATTGTTGCACAGGGGAAAGCCGAAAGCCCAAAAGCAGTTGTAAGTGAGTACATCACAGGTGATTCAAAACTCAAAAGGAAATTATTAGAGGAACAATTCGATCGAAAATTAAATCTTTAATTAAAAATCGAAGATTCGAAAAGGGAGAAATACCAATGAAAAAGTTGCGTTTAAGAGTTGGATCGAGCTGATTGCACCACCGAAGACGGCAAGACTTGCCTGACCGACCAGGAATACTCTGTGCAATCAAGCTCCAATTCCTTGGTCCAAACTTCTCAACGAGCTCACTCAACACAACATCTTTCTCCGGCGACCACGACCCTTTGACTCGCTCTTTTCCTCCCCTTTCACTCGTCCATTCTCTAACAAACCTCGCCGCATCTTTTTAACCTGCATCGCTGCCCCCACCACCATCGTCATCTCTTCTGCCACCCGCCACCGCCACTTCTATCTTCCTATATTTCGTTCTCTCCGATAGTTTCCAAATCTCTCCCTTAATATGTTTCTTAGCTGGAGATGATAGCAAGAAATCCAAAAAAAGGAGAAGATAAAGTGATTCTTGCCTGAAATGGATGATGTTTTCGACGAAGAAGAGAGAAAGAGAATATAAAATTGTCCAATAAAGATTTGCCACGTGTCTTCATGAGACGTACGTCTCACATTTGTTTCACCTGTTGTGATTGCTCTTAGTTGCCAAACACATTCTCCAATACCAACTCATTGTGTTCATGGAGAGAAATCATCATATTTCTATGATATATCATTTGATAAATGATAAATGCACAAATCATCAAATAATTGAAGTTTAGTTTCTAAGCTGCACTAGGTTTATTAAAATGAAACAATAAAAAAATGAACTACACACTCTTAAAAAGATATTGCCTTGCTAGAAATCTACAAGATCAAAATAATAAAATTGTCCCTCCACCAAGTTTGATTTAAAGAAGCAATATGAAAAAACTAAAAAATAAATAAATACATATGACATTTTCTATGGCAATTATTATCAAATGCAATAGTTATTTGTATTATATGATCTTTCTATTTTGTTTTATTTGTCGTTTTATGTTTTAACATAAGATAATATTAAATTTTTAATTTTTTTTAAATAAAAATATTATTAATTATATATCTAAATACAATCCACCCAATAATAAAATAAACCGAAGAATGCAAATAGTCATCAAACATTAAAATTTAATAAATTCTATATTAAAAATGAAAACACCATCTAATTTGAAATAAAAAAGTTCTCTAAACATCAAACAAAAGAGAACAAAAAGAATATATTGTCACTTAAAGAGGCATTACCACGGATCCACAATGGAGGCGATGTTGTGCTGAAGATGAAACAATGGATCACATCTTTTTCAAGCGTGGTTATGCTTAAACGATATGGCGTGGAACTCAGCTCTCAAAGAGGGATTTGGTTTATCTGAAAGTTTATTTTGAAGCAAAATTTCGAGTAATACTAACCTGTAATAGCAGACAACTACTTTTATAGATTCTATATATGGTGAATTTAGAGAAGTAGAAGAACCATCAATATCACCAAGATCTACAAGTTGTTATTGATGCAGAAAAATGGCCCTTTCTTTGTTATGAAAATCGTAATTCGTAAATTACATATTCCTGCAATCTTTTTCAGATCATGAATTTTTTTGAGTTAGAATCTAACAAAAAAAGGCTTTTATATAGAACTAAAACAAAATGCAGAGTTTCTTAGAGCGACATAGATTTTATGAGACCTAAAAGGCTTTTATATAGAATTAAGACATGGTAATGGAATTTATGAAGAAATCACTAGAAGAAAAAATTTAAATTTTATTAATGGCGATACAGTATGTGTGAATATGAGGCTTTCATTGTATTATTCTAAAAGGGATAATAAATTCAAGATATCTACTTGAAAAAAAAAAATCAAATTTGATTAGGCATATTTTTGATAAATTTAAAAGAATTACAACAACAATGCTCATTAAATTAGTTATAGATATTTCTCATGTTATACTTCAGTTTGTATTTTTATTTTATGTTTCACGATATTTTGTACAAAAGGATTACAATGTGTTTTTTTACTGACTAATATCTTTGAAAGAATGGTGTATACATAAAAAACTAAAACTAAATCTTCAAATGAACTTAATTATAAATCCAATTTAACTCCTTAAACTTTTTTTTATACCAAACAAAAGACGGACATTCTCATATAAAGGACCAAAAAGAGCAACTAAACGACAGCGTTTAGCCAATTAATAGTCGTTATAGTTGAAACGACACAGTTTCAAATGATCCGGAGTACTCTCGGAGCGTCAAAATAGCCGTTAAGAGGAGCAAAGAAGGAAGATAAATTGGCCGTTATAGCGAGAGAGAGAGAGAGAGAGAGAGAGAGAGAGAGAGAGAGAGAGAGAGAGAGAGAGAGTCTGGTCCACATTCAAGAAAGCTTTTTTTTAAAAAAAAAAATAAACATTCTTCTCTTCTCTTATCATCGAATCCTTCCTTCAGATTCTTCTTCGTCTTCTTCCTATTATTCTATATCTCTCAGTTTCTCTATCTGTTTGAATTTTTCGCCGCATATATGGATACGACGACGGATGAGCAAACCGCCGACTCTATGACGACGATGAAGATGACAGACGAGAGTTATGAGTTCACGGCGCCTCAATGGTACAATTTCTTAAACGAAGAGACGAAATGCGATAAACAACGATCGGAGCTTTGGTTCGAATCAGCGACAAGTTTTACTCCTTCTCGTACGTTTTTTTTTTCATTCCATACTCAAGGATTAAAGAATTCGTTCTAGTTTTCTTTCAATCAGTACAAGATAGGGTTTAATTATTTCTATATTTGAGCAGCAAGATGAGAAATGTGAACTTTTATTCCATTTTTTTAGATAATTAAGGTTGAATCGTATTCTGGAATTGCGATTGATCTCAAATCCACTTCGTTTTAGCTTCTCTCAATCGAAAATTTTGTGTGAAAGGTTTAGTTATTTTTATCAGCAGTCCAATTTTGGAATCCAAGCAGATCCAAAAAAAAATTCCTAAATTTCTTCTTTGTTGTGTACAGCTTCGATTTCGAGAATCAAAGAGAGGAGATCGTTTAAGGTTGATAACATGTGCAACTTCATCGAAGCAGAAGAAGAAGAAGACAAACAGTTGAAAGTAATTTCTTTCAGTTTCGTGACTAAGAAGAGTTCATTATTGCTTACTACTTGCTTGAATCGACTTAAGTATTGCTTTCCCTCTCTGTCTAGGCTAAAAAATCATCTGATGAACAAGTAGCTGCAGATATTTTCTCCAACCTGACTAAGAAAGAAGGAGAATGCTCATTTAATGCATCAAATGAGAATGAGAACAACAACACCACAGATACTCAAGAACACGACAGGTTATTTACTGATTTGAGAGATAATTATATATCGCTGTCAAGTGATGAGTGAGTGAGTAACACATTTTCGTTATATGTTTCATTTAACAGTTTACTCGACGATGTTACTGAGCAGGCAGATAACAAAGAGAACATTCCTCCATCACATACTCAAGTATCTATACTGACCAACACTAAGAAGCCTCTATATTCTACAAAGAATCGGTCTGTGCTGATGCCGTTAAAACAGTCACAGTCGTCACAAGCCAGAGACACTAATCAGAAAACCATAAAGAGGTAAGCTTTCATTGTTATAAGTTGGTTTTCACGCTCTTGAATCTTGATTGGTAGATGGTGTTGTGTTGATGACTCCTCATTGCAGGGAACCGAATGTTCAGAAAATAGCTGGAACTTCCAATCTGGTTCAGGAAAATCAAGCCATCAAAAGGCAAAAGCTTGATGGAGGTAAATTCAGACAGGTAAGTCAAAACTAGCTACAAGAACTTTTTACACTATCTAACTGCTATGTGTTTACTCACCGTTGATTTCACTAGATTCTCAACCCAAAACCGACGACTTTGCCTCACAAGATGATACACGGTCTTGTTAACACGAGCTTCAACTTATGCCCTTCAGTCACTAAGAAAACCAGGACAGGGAACAGAAAGGTACATTGTGTTTCAGAGATGAGATCAAAACCTGTAAAATTGTTTTACAACTCTTGCTTATTCACTTTTTAAGGTTTATGTCCGGGAGCTAATTACTCCATTTGTATCAACTGCTGAATTGATGAAGAAGTTCCAAACAAGTACAAGGGACTTGTCATCGCCCCATGTCCAGAACCAACCTAGGCCGATGACACAGACAAGGCTGAATGAACCAGAGTTTGCGACATCTCAGCGAACTCGTCCTGTGAGAGTTAAAAGCACTTCAGAGCTTGAGGAAGAGATGCTGACAAACATGCCTAAGTTTAAAGCACGACCTTTGAATAAGAAGGTAATAAAGCGCGGCTTTCACTTTCAATGTCTCTTCTTCAGTAAATACTGTAGTTTAAACAACAGAGCTGCACAGAAACGATAAAGCCTGAAAACTAATAATGAACTTCTTCTCAATTTGACACAGATTTTAGAAGCTCCAGCTTTGCCTGCACCACAAAGAAGTACACCGCGTCCTCCAGAATTTACGGTGAGCTACACTGATCGGTCCTACGCTGATCAGACCATTTCATCTGGAGGAGATTCAAACACTCTGATACAAAACATTTTCTGAATTTAAGGTGAGCTACACTGATGTGACTTAATTCTTACTGTTGCAGGAGTTCCATCTCGAAACAATGGCACGGGCTAGCCAGCATGCAGAGACATCTTCAGTAGTCACGACGGAAATGTCTATGGTTATAGAGCTTTTGTTTTTCCTGTGTTTCATTCAAAAGACACTTGAGTTCTGAGTCTTCTGACTAACTTAGACATCCGTTGCTTTCTTCATCCACAGCGTAATGATTGGAGGCCTCATCTCACTGAACCAAAGAGCCCTTTGCTTCAAACAATGCTGAGAGCCCGTCCTATTAAAGCAAAAACTTCTACTGAAATTGAGCAAGAGGAGCTCAAGAAGGTGCCAAAATTCAGGGCAATACCTTTGAATAAAAAGGTAAATTATTCAATGGTTTAATGTGTTACCTTTCCTTTCATTTGAAAGTTTCATCCGTTCTCTAATTTAGAATTATCTCTCAACCGTTCCAGATATTCGAAAGTAAAGGAAAGATGGGAATAATCTGCAACACAAAAAAGCATGTAACCATACCTCAAGAGTTTCATTTACTGACAGATGAGAGGATTTCACGGCCTAATTCTGTGATAGACCTATTCGACAAGGTACTTTTGAAAAGTTCTAAATTCTACTTCTTTGAAATTTCAAAGTCTTAAGTTCTTAACATAACATCTCCTTGGCAGCTCTCTTTAAACTCTGAATCTTGCCGTGAAAAGCCTCTACAAAGGAACACTACACCAATCCCTTTCCTTCTCAGGACAGAAGTACGTAACTTGATGAACAAAACCCCTCTCTTTACTCTTAGAAGTAGCTACAATAAGGAATTTTTCTGAAAGATCTTTGATATGATTGAAATTCAGGAACGAGGTGCTGAAAAAGAGAAGAAGTTTGTGAGAGAAGTCATACAAAAGCGGATAGAGGCTGAAAAGATCAGAACTCCCAAAGCAACTCCATATCCCTACACAACCGACTTTCCCGTGGTATGCATCCAAAGTTTCTACTTTCTATTCAGTAGTAAATTTTAAACGCGAATAAGTCTGACAAATGTTCACTTTCCAATTCAGTTCCCACCAAAACCAGAGCCTAAGCAATGCACAAAACCAGAACCATTCAAGTTAGAGAGCGTAGCTAGGCACGAAGAGGAAATGCGGAAAGAAATGGAAGAGAGGATGACAATGGAGAGAGAAGAAGCCCAAAGAAGACTGTTCAGAGCACAGCCAGTAATCATAGAGTAAGTGACTGTTCTTTTGTTTTTTTTTTTGTTATCAGCAGAGTTTCAGTTCATCTCGCAATGATTTTGTGTAAAATTACCACTCAGAGACCCAATTCCTGTTCCGGAAAAAGTACGAAAGCCTCTCACAGAAATTGAAGAGTTCAATCTCCATGTGGACCATCGGGCTGTCGAAAGGGCAGACTTTGACTATAAAGTAAGCTTATATCTAACTAAGTCGCTTCATCAAATTAAAAGCAAATTTTGTAGCAGAATTTTTTTGATTTTTCAACTAACTTGTTCTATTCTCTTTGGTACCAGATCAAAGAGAAGGAGATGATGTACAAGAGATACCGAGAAGAGGCTGAAGCCGCAAAAATGGTATAATAAACAGAAATAACTTTCTATAGATTTACTGCCAAATATTAATGTTCTTACCTGAAACTTTGTCAGGTAGAGGAAGAGAGAGCTCTAAAACAAATGAGAAGGACAATGGTTCCTCAAGCCAGACCAGTGCCAAACTTCAACAACCCGTTTTTACCTCAGAGGTAAGTTCTGATCCAAATCAGGAGTTGATTTCTTCTTTTCTCTTGCTTTTTGTTTACATTACACTTGAGTCAAAACGAAAAACTCCATATCAATTAAACACAGATCAAACAAGGAAACGACAAAGCCCAAGTCACCCAAGCTTAGAGTGATCAGAAGAATCGAGAGGAGAACAATGATGGCTTCTTCTACTCACATGAGATAGCTTATACAAAAAAAAAAGTAAAAAGACCAAACATCAGCAAACTACTGTTCAAGAACGCTTGAACTCTGTCAAATGGTAGTAAAATTTTCCTGTGCTTTTGAGACTTCCAATGGTATATATAGAAAAAAGAAGATTTCTCTTATAAAAACTTGCTCCATAATAAATACTAAGGAACGTCTACAATGAGTAAGCGAAAAAAAGAAAAGACTGTCACAAATGAAAACCTCCATAGAATTAACTACTTATATCAAAAAACAACTGAGATATAGAATCTAGCAAACGGAGAAACAAGCTGTGATCCATCTTTATATATACGTTTTTTGCAGCACGTCCTTTAGACTTCAAGTTTCTTCACTCGGTTTGCTTTTGCCGGTAAGCTATGACCTGAAATGAATAAACCAAATAAGGGAAAAGTTTCAGAGAGTTAAATCATATTTAGAACAATGAATAGGTATATGGAAGACCCTACCAAATGTTGTTCATGGCTTGAGATGAAATCGACTTTGATCCCTGACAATGTTTCATTGTCTTCCAGACTTTGCATCTCATCTTTGGATGCTGAAGCTGAAGTCACCACAGGAAGATTCTCTATTGCCTTATCTTCTCCTCCTAATCCTCTTGTTACCAACAATTCAACCTCTTCAGTCTTCAAATGCATCTGAAGTGCCACAAACTGTTCAACATCGAGAAAACACAAATATTTAGCATGTGACTAAAACAATCTTTGTTATTAAATTACACTGAAGAACTTTCGCATCTATATATGTTACAACCTTTCTATATATGAATATAAAATTGAAGACTAGCAACTACTTTCTACTGTGACAATCCTGATGTTTAGAGAGAGGAGTACTCACTTCACGGAGTTGTTTTACAAGTAAAGTGGGTCTGCAACAGAGATATGGCTGTGGTAAGTCTGGTACACATTTGGTATCCAGTGAGACGAGCTTCAGATGAATATCCACCTGCAAAGAGATAATGAGAAAGTTCAATCAAAATCCAAGATAACTGTAATCCGAAACTCAAGTCAGCAAGAAGAAACAGATTCATCTCTTTATTTTCTTTGGTACCTCAACACTGCTTCCAACTAAGTTGCTGCGTAGATACTCCACAAGTCTATTAACGCGAGCATTCCTCACACTCTTACTACTACCTCCTGGTGTATTATTCCCATGCCTTGTGTTACTCCTTGTACCGCCTCTTCCCCAAGCAAGTATCTCTGGATTCCACACAAGCCCTGGAGATATTCCTTTGCTGCTGTCTCGATGCACTTCTGTGTCGTTATCTACGCAGTTACCATTGGTGTTTGTAACTGAAGAAGAAGGGTGCTGTGTTGAACGACTTGTAGACCGTTTTCTTCGTTTTCTTAGCCGGACTTCTGCACCACGCTCATCTGAAGACGTATCTCTGCCTCCTTCGTTGTTGTTATTATCTTCATTATTACCTTCGTCATGAGTTTCACCTGTGTTTTGTTCCATGTTTCTGCAGTTCCTTCTCCTTCTGGAGCCACTAGCACTACGTTGTGATCTCATTAAAACTGCTGCCTCTTTACCAAAAGATTTTCTTTTCACAAGAGCCTCAGATTGTCTTTGCGATATTTCAGCAATAGATGCTTGAATCTACACAAAAGCAATTAACTCCAGTAAAAAAGTAGTTCCGGTAGAAGTAAAAAAAAGGTAAATAACAACATTCTCCACAGCACAGATTGCTTCGGGTATCCAACCTGTTTATTACGAGCCTTGTCATCTTCGTGAAAAGCGAATTCCTGAAGAAGAAATAAAAAGCATTTAACAGCAACAATCTCTCAGAAATAAACAAGCAAAATAATAATAATAATAATGTTGAATCTTTACCTCTTTCTCATAACTATCAATATTTGTGAACAAAGCTGCAATAAGAGCATCAAACTTCGGGTCATCTCTTAGAGAACGCCGGCTTGCACAATGTTTCCTGCAAGCCGGACATTCGTTGTTCCTGCAATAGCAATTAACTCAGAACAAAGCTTTATAAAAAGCCAACACCAATGGCGGCTCCCAGGAGAATGATGAACATGGAACTAGAAAGTGGCATAGAACTAAAGCAAAGAAAAGAAACCAAAAACAACATAGATAAGACCCGAGCACTTTAAAGGCATACCCCAATCTCATTGACTTATCAATACATTCCCTGCAGAACCGGTGCAGGCATTCCATCACAGTCCTTGTTTTCTTTATAATACCTGGAAATAGGTAAAACAAGAAACTCCAATCAGCCCACGCATAATGTACTAGTGGAGCTTAAACTAGCAGTAGGTAGGATTATGAGAAAGTTGGCAGTGTGAAAATGTCAGCTAAACTAAAATTCCCTCAATAGAATAAGTTTAAACATATTCTCTGCAAATCATAGTTGAAGAAAGCAACAACATTGGAGCTTTGGGATAAATTTCACTCCCGAAAAGGATTGACTCGAATTAGAAAATAAGTACCTAAGCATATCGGACACTGGACGTCTTTACGGATTTCCCCTAGATCAATGTCCATAAATCTGCATGAAAAGTCCAGACATAATTAAACAACAAAGATAGAGAATCTGTCTCAAGACATAGTAAAGTTAATTCTAACTTGAACTTTTGACAGAAAACCAAAAGAGTTTAAAGACGCTCTTGAACAACAAAGGTTAAGCTGAATCGTTCTCAAGACCAACCTCCACAATGAATGCTATAAATCAAGCTAGAAACTCTACGTTGTTCAACCACGAGATCTAAGATAGTCTAAGGATTTTAAAGTCATTACAACATGCAAGCGCTAAGACGATGAATCATCAGATTACTAAATCAGGCATATAAATTTTCACATGTACTGGTTCGAGACAAACCCATCAAAACAGAAACGGTTTACAACCAAGAAACTGAACGGAGAAGAGAACCCATTACGAAAAAAAACATCTACATAGAGAGTAAAGAAGAGGAATCGTACTCTGGTTTGTCGCCTGATGTCGAAGAAGGACTTTTCTCCTTAGAATCTGACAAAATGAGAACCGAAATTCGATCACATGAAACAAACACACTCTCGCGTATACACAACAACAGCAACAAGCGTGAGACTACGTTTCCACGAGTAGAAACCCAAAACCAAAAGAAGCTTTACCTTCGTCTTCTTCTTCTTCTTCTTCCTGCTCTTCTTCTTCTTCTTCTTCTTCTTCTTCTTCTTCTTCTTCTTCTTCTTCTTCTTCTTCTTCTTCTTCTTCCTCTTCTTCTTCCTCCTCCTCCTCTGAATCTTCATCACCATCTTCTTTATCTTCTTCTTCTTCTTCTACTACTACTACTTCTTCCTTTTCTTCTTCGTCGGCTTCGTCGCGTTTCACTTCTTCTTCTTCTCCGTCTCCTCCTCCTTCGTCTTTCTTCTCAACCTTCTCTTGTAGATCTTCTGCTTCGTTCTCTTCAGCTTCCGGGCTAAATCGGTCGCGTCGTTGGTCTTTACCTTCCCCTTCCTCATCGGGAATCTCAGCCGGCGAGAAACTCTTCTTCACAGGCATTGTAGAAGACAGTGATCTTCCACGATACAAACAAAAAGCTTCCCACTTTTTTTATCTCTCTACGTCTCTCTCTCTTTTCTTGTGCTGCGTTTGTGTTTCTTCTTCTTCGGTTCGGTGCCGATATACAAGAGAAAGGAAAAAGGAGAACGAAAGAAATCGGGACGAAGAAAAAAGTTGAAGTGAAATTAGCCCCCTTTTTGTAATTTACTTCTTTTCTTTATTTAATGAGACTAATCGTATATATTGAACTTAAAACATACTTTTTCTGCATCATCCGATTTATCAATATGCAATTTTACTGATCCGAGTGTATAATTTAAAGTTTATATTGTTGCCTTTGATTTAATTCGTTGGCAGGGAAATAAAATAATAGTTTTTTTGTAAATCTGAATCATTTCTCAGCTATCGGAGGGTGTTGAGTTATCGAAAAGAAACATGGAGGGTTAATTTTCATTTTGACCTGTAATAGTGGGGGGCTTAAGGAAGAGCTTTGTAAATACTGTGGGTCGTCAAAGGATAATTAAAGGCAAACAAAATAAATCGACCGGGCTGATTAATTTGATTAGATTACACAGTATATCGGCCTTTGTCTCGTATGTAGTAAGCCCATTTCGCTCAGCCCATTTATAGTGTGATTAAAAATAAAAGATTACGATAATCAAACCTAATAAATCAATAAGAAATGTGAGATTAATTATTCTTTTATTTACAAAACTAATTTTTTTTTTTGTAACAACTTCTTTTTTTCTCTGCATTCATTACACCAGGTCAGGGGTTCGAATAGGCTATGTTGACAAAAAACTTCTTTTAAAAAAAACTAAAAATATCGATTTAACCAAATCAGTGGAGACGAATAGATATATGACATGGCTGAGGAGAGACGCCGTGCATTATTTGTTAAATTATTCGCTTTCATATTTATTGCTTAGTGATATTTTACGTTTACGAAGTAAGCTTTGCATCTGATGAATTTCTCCAAGTGAACTGCGAGTTATGTCCAACCCTCTGGTGAAAACACCATCTTCACCACATCAGAGCAATCAGTTATAAAAACCACCTTTAATCAGTATGACGTCTTCATACATTCAGTTGCCTATATGAAGATTTCTAACTCTGCATGCAGCGGCGATTGGATACACTGAGTGTTCCGAGCTCTAAGCAGTAATTCCTCTACCCCGTTCTTTATACGGACCCATCTTTGTCCAAAAAAATTATCATACTCATTCCAAGATCTATCAACTTGATACCACCATACATTATGTTGCAAATGTGACAATATGAGTGGTTAGTGTCGTAATGTATTTTATTTCCTCTTTTACTTGGGTGTCTTCCCATACCTTCATGATATAACTATCCACTCAAATAACCCCATTCAAATCTTGAATGCAGTCTTCCACTCCAGGTCGTATACACTTAGGGTAACCGCTTTTCAAATCAAGCTTTGAAAACACATATGATTTTCCCACCTGATCCAATAGATCATATGTGGAATGGAAAAATGATATCTTATTGTGGTTTTGTTAATCGCCATGCTGTCTACACACATATACCATGATCCGTCTTTCTTTGGAATAAAAAGTGCTGACATGGCACAAGGACTCAAAGTCTCTCGAATATGCCCACACAAAACCAACTCCTTATACTCATGAGGACTCATCCGATAGTGTGGCCTGTTTGGCAAGGCAACTCCCAGAAGAAGATCAATCTGGTGTTGGATATCATGTAGTGGTGGTAATCCCACAAGCAACTCTGCTGGAAACTTAGTAAGTAACTCCACAATCTTTGGTGCTAATAGAAAATAACATTTGTTTGCAGTCTGTATATTCGCCATAAGTGACCACAAACAACTCGACTCTTAAAACTCATGCTCAAAGTCAGACTGAGAACACAATCAAAACGAAGACTGAGTTAAGGAATGTAAAGTTGTCAGTAACTTCTCTGTAACTGGAGGGAGGAGTAGCTGGAGGTACACATCACACCCTCCATTACAAAGAGGTCTGTACTCTGCAAAAGGGTTATCGTCCTCTTCCGACTCTTCAACAGAATCTTGATGTGACCTACATAGCTGTGGGTTGCACTGCATGAAACTCATCTACCTCTTGGATCAAACCATGAATGGCGGCCTGATTCTCTTGCATCATCAACACGATCTGCCTCAACTCGCTCCAACCATTCACGAGTTCGTGATCATGTTGACGTCTCGGTGGCATGATTGACAACACAAATTCAATGATCAAGAAATTCAACTCTGATACCAAACTGTTGTAGCAAAAGCGTTGATAAAACTTTAGGTCATTGATTCACAGGATATCTGACAAAATAATTTGTCTCTAAAAAACGCTCAACAACTTATTGATTGAAAGGAAAAATGCTAAAAGCTTCGATTATTATTTAACGTATTTCTTTACGAATTATGTTATGACTAAATATAGAATAGTAAATTGAAGATCTAAACTATAAGACCTGATTAAAACAAAAAGAAATCGAAATCTTAACAATCCCTAAAACAAAAGTAACAACTTTAATTGTTTTGACTAAGGATGCATTGTCTATATTGCTTTAACCTCATTTTTTAAAATATTTTTGTATATTATAAAGTTTTAGAAAAAAATAGATTGTAGTCGTCTAAATTTTTGATAAAAGTCTAAATTAAAATTAAAACTTTATTTTATGTCATATTTTTCTTTAATAAGACAAAACATTTTTTTTCTCAAAATTACTCTCTTTTTAAAAAAAAAACAAAGGTTATTTTTTTAAAGTTTTCATATAAATTTAAGAACACTTAATGCTTACTTATAAATATACTAGTTTCTCATACTAAACAATTTTTCAATAACTATGAACCAATTATTTCAACAACATAAACAGTCTTAATATCTTAAAATTAAACATTAAATATTGTGAAACCAAAAAACGGAAAAGAATGGGCCCAAAATGGGGGTAGCGAAGAGGAAGGAAAAGAATGGGCCCAAAATGGGAGTAACGAAGAGGAATGACGAAAAAGACATATTTCGGTTTAGTTGACTAACCAGTCCCGAACTTCAGAGAACTTTGTTAGTATCAAATTTGGGGTTGACTACCTATTTTCACACGAAGTATATTGTATACGACTAGACTCACACAAACTTAATGCCGCTTTTTGAACTCACACACAAAAGTTCCAATCTGAAATCTCCAACATGATGAACTTCTAAATCTATTTTCTCACAATCCCAATTTAAAGAGGTTTTGGTAATTAACCGGTACAAAACCACAAAAATCTATAAACCAAATATTATTGAAAAACCCGATTGTACTGAAAAAAATCGACTCATTTTTTTTCTTCCCCTTTGAAATCCGATTGTTTCCTCTTCTCTTCTCTTCTGAAATCTAAATCCATCCAAGTGCATTGTTCCTCGCAGACTGACACTGAGGCATTGACACACTAACCTTCCATTTCTCTTTCATAATTTTTATCATTTCCAACGGCATAAATTAACTAGGTTCTTCACAAATCTTGCCAACAAACAACCTAGCTGTTATAGGAACCTTAATCATCAAACAATTGCTATTAAGACCACAAATATGAGTCTTACGATAGATTTTAAATTGCCACATTGGTGATTTTTGAGTTAATGCACAATATATTCTCCATGAACAACCATTTCCTAAACATTTGAACTCAAGCTTAGTTTTATCCCACCTAGTCTGTTGAATCTTCCTGCCGGTTCTTAGTGCATAGTCGAGGATTTCCTCCTTAAATACTACACCATTGAGGAATTTATTGTTGTCGTAAAGCTTTCCATCACCGCGTTTTATATATGGTCGGTATGCATCTCCATCATTGTCGCTCTTATGATATTTGTTATGTGGAATCGATGGTTTATCCGTGAAATTATTCACATCATCTTCAACTTGAAACTCATATGGCTCATTCGCTTCAGTGTCGGGTTCTTTAGGGCCCGATACTTCCTCTTCAACACTTCGCTGCAAAATCGGGTCATTCAGGACAAGCACCATAACTAACCAATAACGTAGATCTTATGGGAGAATTTAGGTTTTCAAATCCAAAAAATATGAAACGAAAGAGGGAATTATGAATTTGGGGGGAATTGGAATCTCTAGGGTTAAGTTTCGGGGAATTGTGAATTTTTGGGTTCGAAATTGGTATCACAATTTGGTTTAGGATTTAAGTGGGTCGTAATCGAGTCAAAATCTTGTTTTATTGGTCAAATGTTGGTTTAATCTAATTTATCATTGGTTACGGTAGATCTGGTTTTGTTTTAACCAAAGGTACAAATCGATTATGCTTTCTTAAGTTTCGAACTTCCGTTCGGTGGAGAAATAGATTTAGAAGTTTGGCATATTGAAGATTTCATATTGAAACTTTTGTGTGTGAATTCAAAAAGCGATCTTAACTTTGTGTGAATCTGATCGTATACGATATATTTGGTGTGAAAATGGTGTCAGCCCATCAAATTTGTGAAAGATCATATCGTGGAGTAGTGTGATGATAATAAAAAAAAATCACAAGACACCTTCTGACACAGTTTTTGTGTATGAGAAAGATTTGTTATACTGATTCTCTAAATGATTTTCTTTCAAATCCGTAACTTAGTTATCTTAATAACTTCGAATCTTTGTTATCCAATGATAAGTGAAATTAATCTTTAAAAGCCCATATAATCTGAATAAAACACAGAAATGTATAAGATATGTGTTTATATGTACACATCTCTATAATTTTATGAAAGAAATGTACATACATGTATGAACATAAAGATCAAACTCTATGATGAGTTTGTATAAATGTTAAACACAACTATGTAATTACAGAGCTGAGCTTTTTATAAAGCCAACAATCTTAAAATCTCTATTACAATTTTTTTCCAAAATCTAAGAACCAGATCAAAGCTCATCAGACTCTTCTTTGATACAACAAGACTCGAAACTGGTTCTCTGTTTTTGTCCAATTCCCGGTAAAATAAGTATATCATTCAGAAGTATGATTCAGTTTCTGGACTGTTTTGCCTTCTGTCTGGTGAATTCCTGGAGCTGCCGGTCGTGTTCTTCCAGCATCTGATCCACTTTACTTGGCTGAGCCAGCAATGGACCCGACATGTACATTTTGTTATCCCCAGAATCATACTGTTTGTAGAAACACAAGAGAGATATATAAACCACAAAGTAAAGTAAAAGACAGTTTCTTGTCTGCAAAAGTAAAGGAAACAAGAATCTCTGAGATTTACTTACCCAAGATGGGTCATTTGGGATTTTGATTTGCCTCTTACTATTGTCCATTGTATCAGCTCTGTTGAATTCTCTCAAATTCTTCTTTTGCTGATCCATGATTGGCTGATCTGAGCCAACTGTGTCTACACGTGAACCGCTTTGTCCTCCTGAGTTAGCTATGCTTGAAGGTATTCTAGTGGCTGCATTGTCCTTCACGTATATTGACCGACTATGATTCCGGTTGTTCATCATTGGACCCGAGTGAGAGACTCTTCCACTCGTTGCATTGTTGCTCGTCATGTCCTTTGTAATCTGCATTTGTCTTGTCGAATTAACCGGAACACAGGTTCTTAGATAAGGATTCTGTATTGGGCCAACAATTTTTTTTTTTGTTTAGTTAATATTCTGTTGGATCAGAGGTAACACCAAACCATAGCAGATCAAGCCTCTTTGTTACCTCCATAGCCGCTGTGAGTGATGGATTAGCTTTTACCGGCGGGATAAGTTTTCTCTCGTGTGATCGTCTTGTCTGAGAGTCTTGCTTCTCCTGTGCAGGTCGTTGCCTCTTTGCATCATCGCGGATTTTAGCATCAATCTCTTTGCTGGGAGGATATTTTGGTAGAGAAGATGGATCACAAGCAAACGGCTCTGTTCTGAAGTACTGCTCCACAATAACTATGTGTTATCAAATCACAATACTTGAATGATCACAAAAGTAAAAGCACACCAAAACATAAAGTTAAACCAGTACCTCACTCTCAAGAGCTCTAGATGCAGAGCCTCTCCGATCGGGATCTATAGATAGTAAATCGTCCAAAAGCGAGAGAACATTCGTAGGCAGGTCCTTAAACATCTCTGCTACACGTCGTCCGTAAGGAAGCGCAGGTCTAAACGCAGCTGATGGTGGTAGCTTCAGTTTCCTCCAGTAATCTTCTGTTGGTGAACCACATAGCTTGAATATTTTATGAAGTTGCTCCACCTAGAAAACATTTATATTATAAGTCAGCTTGCGAGAAGATGAGAACTAGATGGATTTAAAAATGTATGTACCTCTGTTTTCCCCGGTAGGATCGGTTTCCCCGAATATAGTTCGCCTAAGATACAGCCTGTGCTCCACAAATCAACACCAACACCGTAATGACAAGCTCCAAGCAGAAGCTCTGGTGGCCGATACCAAAGTGTCACAACACGGCTAGTCAATGGAACAAGGTTCTGCGGGTCGAAAAACGTTGCTAAACCGAAATCTGCTATCTTCAAGACTCCATTACTATCAATCAGTAGATTCGATCCCTTTATATCACGATGCAGAACACCACGACTGTGACAATGATGAAGCCCGCTTAAAAGTTGTTTCATGTAACACTTAACCTAAAACAGCACAAAAACAAGAGTTGATATACTGAGAAAAAGGGTGGTAGCGAGGAGTATGTGAAGGCGTAGTAAGTATTTTAGTACCTGAGGCTCAGAGAACTTGATTCCAGGTATCGAAGCAAGTCCAACGAGATCATGATCCATATACTCGAAAACCAAGTAAAGAGAAGATGAAACAGAGGCAGTGATCAAGCCTTCTAACTTAAGTACATTAGGATGATCAAGCCTTCTCATTACAATGATCTCTCTAGCCATAAACTTAACACTTTCTAAATCGCTGAGATCAAACCGAACTCTCTTAAGCGCAACAATCTTGTTATTAACAAGATCACGAGCTCTGTATACACTGCTATACGTACCTTGACCAATCTGCATCCCAACACAAAGAAGAAGCATGAGTTTCATCATTGAATCATATCGAATCCAAAATGGCAAAAAAACTGGAGAACCTTTCTTACTTTCTCCAGTTTCTCAAAGGTGCTAGCACGCCGTGGAGTCCAACCCACAAGTGCTTCACCAGCCACTGAGACAAGCCAAGCAGGCCATCCTGCAGCCACTTGTGCATCCTCCTTTGGCACGGGATGAACAACAACAACACTAGGCTCTCTCTTTAGTTCCTCATGTGGAGTAGTATCTTCATCATCATCATCATCATCATCCGTATCACCAATCTCTGAAATTTCCACATGTTTCTCAGAAAACCTACTTGAACTGAACTTTTCAGATTCTCCCAACCTAACTTTAGCGTCTCTGCAATTCGATCTATCTTCTTGCTCCACTTTACTCTGGCTCGAATCATCAATCCTCGACGAATTGATCCTTGAAGAACGCTTCTCTGATGATTCTTTCTGATGATGATGATGATGATTTCTCTTTGGAGACTTCTTTTTAGAGATTATGCAACCCATGAGGTTCTTGAAAATAGACAAGAATAAAAAACTCTCTACTGTAGAAACCCTAATTCATCCATAGCAAACACAAGTTCAGTTTTCCGGCAAGACCCAATCCCATCATCGGCTCAAACCAAAAAACCCCTCAACACACTCTGTACAATCACAGGGCAAAGAAACAAGAATCTGATGTTTAAACTCAATCAAAAGAGAGAGAAAAAGAAACGAACTTTGATTAACAAAAATCAAAACCCAAGAAAACGGAATTCGAACTTGAACTTGGAGAAATTCAGAGGCAAAGTGAAAAACTTTATGGAATAGAGAGATGGCGAAAGGTGTA
The DNA here is from genome assembly GCA_039880935.1 of Streptanthus diversifolius. Lineage (NCBI taxonomy): Eukaryota > Viridiplantae > Streptophyta > Magnoliopsida > Brassicales > Brassicaceae > Streptanthus > Streptanthus diversifolius. The sequence goes on along the minus strand of JAXGFM010000012.1, from coordinate 9,084,189 downwards.
CGCAAAAAAAAAAAGATTGGATTTTCTTTGTTTCAGATTGGTATCATTTGACCAACGAAACACTGCATCGACACAGAGAAATGTATATAAACTATGTATAACTTACATATGTATGTATGTGCGTATAATTACTGTGTTATGTAAACAGCTAACACAAGCCGGTCTCCGTCAACGGAGAGAGAGAGAGAGAGAGATTTTTCCTCTCGAACTTATTTTCCTGGCTAAATTATAAATTACTTTTTTTCTTTCTTTTATGGATATGAGTTAAATAGTCCAAATTTTACTCATTTTATTAAAATAAATATGAGTATTAATGTTATTGAAAATTAGTTATTAAAAAGAAGAAATTAATTTATTTTTCTCTTTCTTATTTTACTCAATTTATAATATATTTAAAAATGTGAACAAAAACAAATGTGATTAATGAAATGCACCAAAAACCCTTTATCTATGATTGTACGGTTGTGATATTTTTGCAGAGATATAATAAAAGGGTAAGTTTTGTTGGAAAATTTATTTAGATCAGATCAATGTTAATCCAATAAATAAACACATATGGGAGCAGAAGGAAAGAAATTGTCATTTTTTTAACTCTTAATATCAATGTTCCAAATATTGTTGAAGGAAAAAAGAAAATAATAACAATATTAATTTGGTTAACCCCTATATATATATGACTTATGTTATTGCGTTAAAAAAAAAAAAGATATGACTTAGGAGGAGTTATGTCATAAACTGATAAGATTTGGGAGCCATTAATAGTATTGTTGCTGCTACGCCTGCTCTTGTAGATGAATCTGATATATAGCTAAAACTAGATCTCCTCCTAGTCAGATTGAATAAGTGAGTGGCTACTTTAAGATATTGGGTAAAAAGTCTTTGATCATAGTCTTTAGGTGTTGCATGGTTTTGTATGTAAGGCATGACTATATGTTTGGCTACGGCATGACTAGCATCTCTAGTATGGCTTTGATCCCAACACCATAACAATACGCATATATACCTTCTTGGCTTCTTCTTTATTGGTCTTATAAGCAATGATTCACTCCTTTTACACGTTAGGTTTAGGAACTAACGACGAACAGAACCATTTGCCGGATTATAGTGTTAGGCAGAGGGTACTTTCAATCATTCCTATTCCTGTATGTTTCTCAAGGTAATAAATTGCATGTTGGAATATGATGTGGTAAATGTTTTGTTTTGTTAAGTCAATACCACTAATGATATTATTCAAGAACACAAAATGATGTTAAGTAACTCCTATAGTTGTTTAGAGTTTTTGTACTATTTTCATGAAATTTTATAAGATGCTATCTATGGTACAATTTGTGCCGAATATATATTTTCCCATTTATTTAGTGGTTTATAATTTTATATTAGTACCTGTCACTATTCGGGTTTAAGCCCAGTAGAGTACGTCTACGTGAGTTATTGAAATAAAAAAATAATAATAATGTTTGTAATAATACTCCTTATTGACTTGACATTTTGTGTTAAAAAAAAGATATACAACAATGCGAAAGAAACTCAAAAGCCTCAACAACAATAATACGATCGACCCACTCAATTGATTATTGAAATCATATTGAATTAGCCGCATTATTTTATGAGATTAGTTTAATTTGATGGTCTGTTGATAACAGTACGCTTCATTGCTGCTTGCTCCTGCTCTCGCTGCTGTACATCCTGTCATGCAACACCAATAATAACCCCAAGGTCCACAACTATATTTATGTTTGTAATCATTTGAAAATACAAATGCAATTTAATTCGAAGACTTTTTTTTTATTTAAATTGTTTTTCTAACTGAATCCAAATCGAAAACCAAACATCAAAAAACACAATTTTATCAAACCGAATTATAAATGGTTTTAATTGTTTTCAGTTTTTGATAATTAAAGAAATGAAACTGAAAACCGAAAAAAAAAAAATCGAACCGAAACCAACCGGAAACCGAAGTATCCACCCCTAAAAGAGATTGTAATGTTAATTCTTGATTGCTCGTCCAAAGAAATCAAGATCATTAACATATTGAATTTAAAAAGGATAAAAAAGAAGTTAGTATAGTTTACTTACCAGTCGTAAACCGCGGGAGAGTTACGACGAGAAGCTGATGCAAAGTTGCAAACCTTCACTCTCCTTAGCTATCAGAATCAGGTTGATATGGGGGCAAAGATATCTACTTTGATTGCATTTGCTGACTCTGGTAAATAGAGTGGTTTAGGAGAGCTTATAGGCTGATAATTTAGCATTCACGTCAACTTGGACCACTTGGTTAAGTTTCATTCCGGTCGCATGGGAGCTTAAAGATTATATGGACTACTTTTGTTCATGTTGACTATTATTGCTTTTGGGGGTGATGATAGCATAACCAAATTATAGCATAAGCAAACTGGTTTTTTATATGATTCCTTTTGTGGATAGCAGCTTAACAAAATTATGTCAGTCTTTGTATTATTATAATTCTTCCATACTTTTTTAGTTTCATCTTAATTATGTCAGGTTTGCTTTATCCTCGGTTTCTATTTGTTCTCTCTGTTTTTGGAGACTTAGAGAGCTTTAAGTAGATGGAGAAGCTTTTTTTTTATTTCTCAATTCCTATACATTACACAACACATCTAATACATATTTATAGCAGAAAATCAGAGCAGTAATCTCTATTTTCTCCACTCATTACGCACATCCCCAAAATAACTACCCACTTAGAAATGATTAGCTCTAGACTTTTATCTAAGAAACAAGCAATTTCAAGAATTCTTAGAGTATCTCCATCTGTGTTTCTTAGACAAGATCTTAACTATTAAAATATTAAAAAGAAATGAAAAGAAGAAAGAGAAAGGAAGAATCGATCTTTAAATAATAACTATCTAAGAATCGGTCCTTAAGTTAATTAGTACACCTGTCAAAGTATTAGTGGTTAGAATTTTAAATTTTAATCATTTAATAAATAAATATATATAATAATATTTTTAAAATAAATAAGATACTGAAACAGAGTATCTCCCGATGGAGATGCTATTACAAACCAAACTAAATAGTAGACTCTTAACAACTGTTTTGATTTGTTGTGCCTTGTCTTCTCATTTTTCATTCCCACGTTTTCTTCATGTTATCATTTCCAAATGTGCAGGATTAATCAAATATGAGGTTCCAACAAGATGCAATATAAATGTTACAAAAACGTCAAAGATTTACTGAATCTAGCTTATAATAGCTAATATTGTTAGACATAAACTTTCTCTGTACGTAAACTAACTCATTGAAATGTATTGCCCTCAGAAGACCGGAAGGGGTTTAACAAGTCCAAAAACAAACGATAGCCCTTATTTCTTTCCAAGGACTCAGGTTAAGATACCACAAAAAAAAAAAAAAAACTCTAGCAGTCTTTCATAAAGGACTTTTCACAACTTTATGTTGTCTTAGTTTAACATTTCAACAACCAAATAAATTCTATAACAACGTGTTTTAAATAAAAAGGACTTAGTGGCCCATAAATATTAGCAACGTGTTACGATTTTAGTCTTTAAAAAGTTCTAAGAGTTGTTGTGTTTGCTTTTGTTTCGCACACCGTCATTGACTCCTTCCTATCTATCTTATTTTCTTTACCTCTGATCAATGCATCTGGAGCTGTTTTTATCTTCTTCTATATAGCAGAAAATGTATACAAAATGCAAGAGAAGTACTTGGTCTGTGAGAGAAAGTTTTTGTAGAATCAAAAGATTGATGGGTTTCTTCTCGAATATCTTTAGCTGTTTCACAAAGGATTCATCTGGATCTCGAGATTACGTCTGCGACGGTGGTGTTTGTGTTCTAAGAAGCTCCAATACCCCGACACTTCAAAAGGGTTAATGCATATCTACTATCTCATTTCTTGAAGCTTGTTGTAATCGTCTCCTTTCGATATTTTGTATATTTTTTTCAATTTTGCTAAAGATGCAAATCGAAAATGATCTTAATACCGATTGGCACACATTTGTATCCAATTTGGTTCGAAATTATCATGAAATTCATTTAAGTATAATGTATATATTTTGATCCATGAGATCATATGTGTACAATTTCGTTTATTTAGGCAAAAAGTCAATACCATTCGATCGTTCCTTTTTCTTTTTAGTAAACCGGAAAATTTGATTTAATTAGAAAACGGTTAAACCGACTTTATATAAATATGTTCTTGGTACGAGAAGCCGCCGCGAAACATGTTGAAGTCGATTTTAGATTTGAGCGACTATGGAGAAGCTGCGGAAGGTAGTGAACAAGATCGCCTACACGCGAGACCACACTAATTCCCCTGCACTTCACCGATCGCTCGTTCCTTTTCTCACATTCGCTTCTTCTCTCTACGGAGTCGCTCTCCAAATCCGCCGCTCTCTCTACCGCTCATCCTTCTTCCACCAAAACCGGTAAGTCTTTTTGTTATTCCGACCAGTTGAATGAAGTGAAGTGTTTGTCGGAGATTCTACCGAATTAAATAACACTTCTGTAATAAATTTGGTACTGGTTAAAAAAGATTGCCGGTTCCGGTGATCAGCGTTGGGAATCTAAGTTGGGGAGGAAATGGGAAGACGCCAATGGTTGAATACATCACGCAACTACTCGTCGATTTTGGAATCTCACCGCTTATTCTCACTCGTGTAAAAAAAAACCCTTCTTGCTTCTCATTCTTCAAACTATTTACCATTGAAATGTGAACTCAGACAGCTCTGTATATTACCATTAGTATCTGAAGTCATTACTTTTATATATATATATATATATATATTGATCTTTCAATGAAGGGTTATGCTGGTGGAGATGAAGCCAAAATGCTTGAAAGACATCTCCAAGGTGGACCGACAAAGATCGGTGTTGGAGCAAACCGAGCAGCTATAGCTGCCTCGTTTTTTGATAAGTATGGCTGTGCAAATCCATGTAGTATAAGGACATTCTTTGATCAACCCTTCCTCCATGAAACAGCAAAAGGCAAGACCTTTTCACAAGAAATTGGGTCTGTCGTTCTAGATGATGGGATGCAGGTATAAATTCTACAGCTTATATATACAAAGTTATAGCTTTATTGGCGAAAAAGAATATGAGATCTTCACCTTCTTTTATCTATTGCCACTTTTCAAGACTTAACTCTCTTGTTTTGTAAATAGCATTGGAGTTTGTGTCGTGACCTCGAGATTGTGATGCTTAACGGGTTAGATCCGTGGGGAAATGGTAACTTAGTTCCACTTGGTCCTTTACGGGAGCCTCTTGCAGCGCTTGAGCGAGCAGATATAGCTGTAGTACACCACGTGGACTTGGTAACGTTACTGTAATTGTTTCCTTTTTTTATGATGATGACTACTGAGGTTAGTGGTTTTGGATCATGCAGATAACTGAACAAAGCCTGAGAGACATTGAGAAGACAATACATGGATTCAACAACTCAATCCCAATTTTCTACTCCAAGATGGTGCCTAAATACTTGTTCGATGTTAAAAATGCTAAATCATATGTAGCCGTAGAAGCATTGCAGGATGCAACTGTGCTATGTGTTTCCGCAATTGGATCCGCTGACGCATTTGTCAAGAGCATCGAGATGGTAAGTTGTTTTGTTACTATTGTTCTACGCTCTCTGGATTTATGCACTAATGGGGTATATATGTTTGACAGATTGGAGCACGTTTTGTTGATAGACTTGACTTTAGTGATCATTATTTATTTGAAGCAAAGGTACAATGCTACTAAGCTGCCAAAAAGTGGATATACCATACCACATATTATTTTTAGTTAATCAAATTGGCATTGATCAATACCATATCGACAAGTGCAGGATGTAGAAACTATGCTGAGGAGAGTAAAGGGACTAGAGAACAAAACTGATTCCAAGCCTATCATTGTGGTAACCGAAAAGGTGAGTTTTTGTTTGTTTTTTTTGTTACTTACTGGACGTTATTAAGTTTTCAGTCCAGACTCAAAAGACATGAATTTAATTTCATTTCACTTTTTTTTGGGAAACTAGGATTATAACAGGGACTCGGAGATTCTCAAATTCCTGAACTCATACACAGTTTTGGTTCTATGCTCTAAGTTGCAAATAACTCCTTATCAAGGCACTAATGTAGATGGCTTTAAGTCCACACTTCGTAGAATTTTAGCTGCTAAGTTTTGTGTTTCTAATTAGATTCAAGGCTATCTTTCTGTATTCTTTTGTTGTGTTCTTTTATTATTTCTTAACTATAAATTTCTAGCATGAGTTAAGTTTATTTTTTCTTTTAAAAAATCCATATATGCTAAGCCTTCATGGAATCTAGAAATGTTCTAAGATAGGAGGACAGCCAAAGGTACTGGAGGCCAGTATGGCTCTTTTTCAATGTCTATAGGTTTTTGTTTCTTAATATATTTTATGAAATTTTTTAAAGATAACCATACATTTTCTTTAATTTAAATGTGATATAGATGGTTGACAAAATAAAGTGATATAGATGAGTTTTTTTTAAAAAAAAAAAAAATTGTTTATAGAGTTTTATCTAACAAATTCCTAGATTTTAATTGAAATTTAAAGATCCTTTTTCCGAGGAAATGAAATATGTTGTTACAAGAAAAAAAACATATTAGGCAGTAATATGAACATATTTTTTTATTATTTTCATAATGTCGTCTCCATCACATCAATTCCTGCCAACATCATCTCAAGCACCGACACATTTTATTCTAACAACTGTTTGTGTAATGTATGAAAAATTGCTATATATTTAGATTTACTTCACAATCATAATGATCGAAGTTTGAAAATTGATTATTTTAAAATTAGATACATTCTAAATAAAATTTCAATGGGGTTTGATAGTAACCACACCGCACCCAAATCGCATTTTTATTCACAATTCTAGCAAATTGCATCGCTTTCAAATTATAGCCCTCTCACATACGAATCATAATCTCACGGATTTTATTAACTTAATAAACAAATAATGTTCTATTTTATTTAAACATATTAGAGCATCCACTGATACTGTAAAAGTATCAACATTAATATTTTAATATTAATTATATTATTAATTTATTATATGAAATTTAATAAGAAATTTTTAAAACTTGTTTGTGCAATGGTGAAACTTGGTTGATACTTTTAGAGTATCATAACTAATTAGCCTTCCAAACTCTTAAAATCAATACAAGACCACAATTGAACACAAAGTAGTTCACTTTTATTGATTTATATGTCAAGCAAGAGAAATAGATTGAAGAAACAAACCATACTTCAAAAGAGAATTGCGTATTCCTTGATAGGTTTCACAAAGATGCATTTCCTTATTTTGCCACCACATGTGCATTCGCATCACCAGCCTGCATTTCGAAAAGAGTGATTTACACATTGGTTTCTTTATTCTAAAAGCATTTTCATAACAGAAAAAAGAATAAACAATCTGTATTATATATAAACAATTTACACATCTAAAGACATCCTCCACAAAAAAGAAAAAATTATACCAAAGGAAACATATACTGCATGATTTATAATGTATATGTTTCTCACTTATGAGTAATATGTAACTTTAACACACCTTAAAATAGAAGAGAATGAGAGCAATAGAAAATATGAGTAATTGGGTGACATATTTCATTCGTTACCACAGGTCGCACTGCATTCCAGAACAGATGATGGAGAACAATATCAAATGCACAAACACAAAAGGTTATGAATGAGCATAATCATTACACAAAAACATTGAAGTCGTAAGCTCCATGAATGTTATCAACAATTTCAAGAAACGAAGACTTACAGCTTGTGTCGCAGCTCTCTTTGTGAGAGGGAAAAGTTAAGCTCCATTGTCTTCTCCTAGAATGATTGCTGCTACGTTTTTCGGGTCTACCTTTATTCTAGAACAGAAATCTTGGAAAGTTAATAGCAGAGACGATTTTGGCTCAGAAGAATAATAAATGCTTCAAGTAAAGTGAATGAGACACAAAGTGATTCAGTTTCTATTACATACTACCAGAACAAACAAAAATATATAAAAGCTCATACTACAAGAAGTGAGAGTGGAAAAGACTAAACGCATTTAGATTCAGAGGCAAGTACTTACAGTTGCTGCTCTAAGTTCGCTGAAGTACTTGCATTTGTGAAGCTCTTTGTAAAGTTCACCTCTAGCTGCATACTCCAAAATTAAATCAACTCTTACAAAACAATAATTATTCAAATCAAATTGAATAACGAAAGGGGAGAATTTTTTATAAAAAGATGAAACTTTGAAACAAAAACATACAAAAATCATCCCTCATAATTTCAAGTAGCCCTCTGAAACTCAATTAAAGAACCACACAATTAAAACCTGCAAAATAGAGAAGAAGGAGCAAATTCTACCGAGAATCAGAATGAAAGGGTTTCACCTGAGGAATAAAACGCAAATTCTGGGATTTGATACGAACAAAGACAAATATACTCTCGTTGTAGGCTCCAAAGTCACACTCTTAATTCGTGATTTGTTCTTCTAGAAACTCGATTTCAGCTTTGAAACTCTGTAGACCCTTGATCCCCAATTTCTCTACAAATAACTGTCTCAGTTTTCCGAATTAGGTATGCTCCTGTTCTCAAATCCGTCGTAGCGGAGAAGGAATTAGGGGTGGTGGAAGAGGAGATATAGCTCTTTGAAGCACAACACCGCCATCTAGCAAGGAAATGGCGCGAAAAAAAGAGGAAAAGAGAGAAAAGGATAGACGAAGAGAAGAGACGTCTCATGAATTTCTATAGGTTGAGACGTTTCATGCTTTCTCTAATTTTTTATTTTTATTTTTATTCTTTTATATGAGACGAGACGCTTATTTTATTAGCGATGCAAATGCTCTAAGTTGTTGTCTTTGGACAGTTCGTGTTCGTGTGTGGACAGTTCTATGGAATGACCGAGAAAAGGATATTTTAATGATCAACGATTTTAGGAGGTTTATAATCCTCTTATATTACAATAGATTGATATTTAGATGTTATGTTATTATATAGGAGGTTGTTAGTTGATGTAATATTTTAAAATACCATTCATAATTTAACTGTTTTATTCATTTTTCACAACTATCATTTACTTGACGAATTTATTTTACCCAACAAAGAGAGAAAACAACGTAAAAGAAACTCAAAATCTTTAATAGTAATTTATTTAAACACCAATCATACGGCCCACCCAATTGATTATTAATCATCTTGTAATAAAGAATAACCACTTAATTTTGATTTATTTAATTTGACGGTCCTTTGATAACAGTACGCTTCAACGGTGCTTGCTCCTGGTCTCGCTGCTGTACATCCTGTCAACAACAATAATAACCCCAAAGGTCCACATCTATAATATGTTTATAATCATTAATAAATAAATTTAGTTGCAATGTAATTCTAAAATTTGTATTTGAAACCAAAAACCAGTCGTAAACTGGACTATCAACCAAAGATTGTAATGTTAATGTACAAAGAAATCAAGATCATTAACAAATTGAATTTAAACTCTAAAAGAAAAGCTAAGTATGTTTTACTTACCAGTCGTAAACCGTGGGAGAATTAGGATGAGAAGGTTTATCAAAGACATTAGCACCAAGCTCCCTTGTGGTCACATTACTTGCCGGATGAAACACACTCCTCCACACATCCACTTTCCGGCCTGATCCCGGTGTCACTGGAGTAGCCGGACTCGCCGGAAATGACGCCGATCCCCCCACCGTTGTTCCTTCTAAAAACCCACATATATATGTGATACTCCGATTAGAGAACATCATCATATCAAAACTCAAATCTTATAATCTTTCGGTTTACCTTTGTTATTGTTCAAGCTAGTTAAACCGGTGGAGATTCGCCGGAGATGGCTACGGCCACGGGCTTCAGGTTGAGGACCAGCAACGACGTCGTCCCATAGGTTTTCAAGCACACCCATTTTTTATTTTAATTTGCTTAGAGAGATCTTCTTTAAATGTTCCTCCTTTAAATACGTAATACGATCGGTTTGGTTTTACTTTAATTGGTCCGGCCAAGGAGATTTAGCTCATCCCTTTGGTTTATTGAAATGTGAGAATATGAGAAGTAACCATAACGATGTGTGTTTCGCTGATGGCTTTCTTCCAAGAATTGAACCGAGATAACCGCTGTTACAAAACAAAACCGATTCGGTTATCATGACCGTTTTAACTAACCAGTCTTTATGACTTTGGACACGTGACAGACAATCAAATCAAATAGCAAACATGGGAGCTGGTCTGTTGCAAACGTTTGTCCGTTTCCTTTGGAGATAAGTTTGAAGCTTTCAAGAAATATCAAAATTAGATTTTGTTTTCACTTTTATTTCAGTATATGCTAAGATTGTATACATGATAACTTCTGAAACATGACTCCCATCTCTAGGGAGAGGGAGGGATGCTACTCCTAAATCGGAAAAAATAGTTTTATAAACCGATGGCACCTATTAAACGCTTTTTACTTGGGTGTGGTCGTGGGAAATACACATTTATCAACAGTCAAAACATTATTTTCTTTTAGTCATAATTTATGGTATTTTGAAGTAAATATTTAGACTTTGACGATCACATGATTACCTCTTTACATATCAATCTTAAACCTAGAAGAGTGACCGTAAAAAGTATAAACTTGCTGAAAGTTCGGAAACAAAGCATTTGAAACACAGAAAAGGAAGTACATTTGACTAGTAAGAAAAAAACACAGCTGTTTGGTGAACTTAGAACCTCTTGAAATCATCATCGTCTTTTCGATTTTCCTTCGCCTTTTTCGACAAATCATCTAAACCTTTATCAACATCATCCCGGGCCCTATCCGCCTCCTCACCGGACCCAACCACCGCCTCTGTAACCTTTTGAGCCGTGCTCTTTGCAGTCTCCCACGCATCTTTCACAGTCTCTATAGTCTTCTCCCCAACATCTTGAGCCTTTTCCTTAAACCCATCAGCCATATCCTTTGTTCTCTCCTTTGAATCGTCTGCATATTCCTTAGCTCTGTCTTTTGTCTCTCCCGCTTTATCTGCGGCTCTATTTGCTCCTTCGTTCACCTTATCCTTAGTCTCTTTCGCATAATCTTTCGTCTTCTCTTTCACATCATAAGCTTTGTCCTTAGCCTTCTCTTTCGTCTCGTAGGCTTTATCAGCTGCTCTGCTCGCTCCTTCATTCACCTTATCCTTAGTCTCTTTCGCATAATCTTTCGTCTTCTCTTTCGCATCATAAGCTTTGTCCTTAGCCTTCTCTTTCGTCTCGTAGGCTTTATCAGCTGCTCTGCTCGCTCCTTCATTCACTTTATCCTTCGTTTGTTCTGCATAATCTCTAGTCTCCTCTTTCGCATCATAAGCTTTGTCAGCTGCTCTGCTCGCTCCTTGATTCACTCTATCCTTTGTTTGTTCTGCGTAATCTTTCGTTTTCTCTCTCATATCATAAGCTTTGTCCTTAACGTTCTCTTTGCCACTCTCTGAGTACTCTCCGGATTCTTCTCTCCATTTCTTTGAATCATAAGCCAAATCCGCCCTTGAATCTCTCGCTTTCTCTACAGGATCATTTCTTCCCTGTAAAACCATAACATTGATCATTCTTTGAAGTTTCAATATCCACTCAACATATTGTCACACACGTTAACCTAATACCAACTTGTTAGCTATGTAGAGCCTAGTGTAATATCGAAGATATGTTAGATAATACAAGGAGAAAAAAAAACCATAACTATTGATCACTCGTATAAGCGTCTCAAATTCAACTTTATTTCTTGTCACACACGCACGTTAACCTAACACCAGCTTGCAAAATTCACAAGCTAATAAATAGTATTGACACACTAAGAACATTTTATAGATATTCAAAAAAAATCTCAATATATTAAATACATACAAAAATTTGTAGAATAATTACATATCACAAGTACATATAAATAAAGAAATTATGTAAACAAAATAGGATTGAAAACCTGAATCATGAACTAGTAAAATGTACACATCCGCTTAAACTAAAACCGGTTATGCATCGATATGTTTGATCTGTATATATAATTAAAGTACCTTAGAATGGTTATTAACCGATGAGGCGAAAAAGACGCGAGAGCTTTTCCGACCAATCACCACCGCAAGAGTTCTCGGAGGAGTTCGGCTTTTAGGGAAAGCTCTGAAGAGACCGCAAAAAGCCGTTCTCGTTAGTTGCATAGCCGCCATATTTATCAATCAAAGAAAAAATTTCTTCTTGATTTAGCTTTTGAAAATGTTGTTTGTTTGTTTGAAATTTTTCGGCCCTTCGTCTTTCTCATCTTATGCAGTTCTGTACGTTGCAAACTTATAGAGCCACTTAAGACAGCTGGCGTCACGAATTTGACACGTGTGTCTCTGTAATGACACGTTACCTGTTTTATGTTCTCTTCGACCGACGTTTGTTCGTAAACGTTTTTTTTTTCTTTTTTACTATTCACTAATGAAGTTTGTTCAGTATTTGATTATTTGACGGCTACATCAACAAAACTAGCAAGTCTAGGCCATGTAATTTTGGCAAAAAATGCTAAAATCATACTTAAGGTTTTGTATTTCATAGTTTTATTCTTTTAAAATGTAGTATTCTTAATGTATCATATGATTATCTAATCTTAGTACTCATTAACAAAATCAATAAATCTAAGTCAATGATGCATATATATAGTTGTAAAGCTTATTTTTGTAGGAACTATAAAACCGGATAATAAAATACGGTTTGATATTTATGATAAAAAAAAAATTAATTTGTAAAAAACACGATTTATAAAATGATATTTATGAAATCCAGAAAAGAGACGAGATGATTTCTTTCCTTAACTCAATAAAACATTCGTAGTGTGACGGTTTTAATATGTCTTTTAAATCTCAGGATACAACATTTTATAGACCGATTTGCAACACTCGAATTCGGAATCTGCGAACACAATATTTACGATATACTCAAGATTAAAAATCGTTTCTGAAAGAAAGAAACGAATATGAAAGAAAGCTGAACATTTTCTGTAAATTTAGAAAAGCGATAGATTTTAGGGTTTTCGAGATTATAGAAATGCTCAGGATACTCGGGATACCCAGAATGATCGCTTTAGGTCTCTATTTATAGGGAAGAAGTGATTAGGGGCATTTTGGGATAAAATCCCGACTTTCGGCGGAAATCCCAAAAATTTCGCAAGCGGTTGTAACCGCTTTGACTGGAATATTCGTGGATATCGACGAAATTTTGAACCCGATCGATTGATCCAAAAATCAGATCGATCGATCCTGTAGGCGATCAGTCGATCCGGAATGTATCGGTCGATCCTGTAATCTCACGTAGAACGAGATCGATCGATCTCGTTTAGATCGGTCGATCCTGTAATCTCACGTAGAACGAGATCGATCGATCTCGTTTAGATCGGTCGATCTCGTTTAGATCGGTCGCTAAAAATCATCCGTACCACGCGATCGATCGATCTGTTAGAGGACCGATCGATCCTGGAAATACTCGCGAGGATGGATCGATCAGTCCAGTAAGGATCGGTCGATCTCATTTTCAGTCGCCAAAAATATGACTCCTTGACGACGAGACAAAGCCCAAAGCCCAGAGCACGAGCGGCGGTGGTGGTGGTGGTTCGCGCGTGTGGATCCCTTGGTTCTCCCCATAAATCACTTTGTAGCTTAGTTACTTTGTTCCACTATATATGCTAGTGGAAAAAGTTACTCCTTAGCAATGTGAGACTTTCTTAAGTTCCACTTATTTTCAATGGGTCTAATTTTTAAGCTCATTTCATATTCACATTATCAACATGTTTCAAACCTATTTTGCTTAGTAACATTTTAGTCCAACAGTTTTGGCATATAATTGTGTAATTCGATTTCATTCAATCACATTCTTGATATCATAGGATCAGTTGGTTTGTTATCCATTTTAAATGCAGCATAATCATCAAGTATAAATTTCGAATGATACATTTTAGATAAACATGTGAATAATTTGTTTTTTTCTTAGCCATATCTATTAGAAATTTAACATAATTTTAATAGTTTTGTGATTACGGATCAGGTACCTTTCTAATAGTCTTATTACATGAAAAATAAAAGGAGGCAGCGATGGAAGGGTAAGTAGAGACGATGAATTTGACTTGTCATTCTCGAATCTCACATCAACAATCTCATTTCAACGGACAGGCTTTTCTCAAATGATTCTTGCTCTTTCCTACACAAATCAAACTCGTTGGTGTATTAATACATGCATCTAACGTAAGCATCCAACGTAAGCATCATCCCCTTGGGGCATTTCTTGATGAAGATCTTCCAGCCTACAAAACTCAACTTTTATATTGTTATGGACACATGGCGTCATCGTATCATGATTTAAAACTACAGAAACTTGCTTGACTTCTTACGAAGTAGACCACTAAATCACCACACAAATTAAGCGTCAAACAACTGCTTCTATATATATCAAACAAATCGCTACGTTATAAAAGGTTTTTGAATTCAATTTCAAAGAAGATGATACATAATGTATAAAGACTGGCCAAATTTTATAAATGTTCACAATTCAATGAAACCAAACTGCGAACAAAAACGAACAAAACAAGTTGAAAAACGATTCTTCATTTATGATCAGAATCCCTAAATCTCCAAATGTAGTACTTTCCACTATCAGCTAAATAAAACGACAAACATGTAAACTTGCAGAGAAACTGAAGAGATAGAACGTAGAGGCCAAGCTAACCCACATATTACAAGAAAACATGTGATATTTTAAAGGATGTTTTCAACAATCGTGTTTTGTTGAAAATTTCTAATAAAATCCTATAAAATTACATCTAATATTATATTTGTTAGAAATTCATTGTAAAAAAAAATTAATAATAGCAATTGCATCACATAGTTTGTACGAGCATCAATGAAAATTTCTAACAAATATTATATTATTGGAAATTAGTAATAATTTTTAAGTGGTTGGAAATTATAAACAAACTATTTGTTGGAAACTAATTAGGTTGTAAATGTGTATAAAAGATTTTTGGGTTTTTACTATATTTCGATTTTGGTAGTGTCTACTTCAACTATTGTTAACAGTTCAAGTGTTATGGCGATTAAGAAAAATCTGATGTCTTTAAGTGATAACTTAGACACATATTTAAGTCAAAGGCAGATGATATGAGAAAATAATTTGAAAAGTATTGGGATGGCATTGAGCATATCAATATATTTTTGATAGTAACTAGTGTATTTGATCCTCAGAAAAAATGCAGTTTGCTAAGATGTATTTTGAGAAGCTTTATGGTAAGGATAGCGTAGAAGCTAAATGAATGTATGATTCTGTTTACTATGTTCTCACCGGTCTGTTTGAAGAGTATAGCAATCGGTTTAGCAGAGCACTGAATGTGACATCATCTCATTCAAATCAAACATCTTCTAATGGTCAAGAATCTAAAGATCTAGTTACATGTTACACGAGTGATTTAGCTGATGATGATATGAAATATGAAAGGATGGAATTTGCTTATAAGGAAATGGTAGATGAAATAAGAGTTGGAGATGGAAGAGATGAGTTAGATATCTAGCTGAAGTAATAAGGTTAAGAATCTGAAAACTCTTGTTGGAATAGAGTGGAATGTTTTGTTTTGGTGGAGACTCAATTGTCGAAGGTATCCTATCTTATCAGAGATAGCTAGTGATGTTATTGCAATTCAAGTGTCCTCTGTAGCATTTGTAGTACATTTAGTACCAGTGGTCGTATCATAGCCACATAGAAGTTATCTCACACATTATATGGTTGAGGTTTTAATGTGCACAAAACAATGGATAAAATGTAAATTAAATTTAAGTGAGAAAACTACTTGCAGATGTGGAGTTGATGGACAAGCTTGAGAAAGATAATATGTTTTTAGAAACTCTAATTTAACTCAGAAAATCATATTGTATAGCTTTCATTTTTAAAAATTAAAATTTTTCACTCTTTTTCGGAGTTTGGTACTGAGAATAGCTTGAATTAGAAGACTCAAACTGCATAGATTGGCTACAAGGTACACAAATCTCTGTGATTTGGGCTATCTTTGACTGTTATGACTTATGAGTACTAATTTGATTTGTTTTTCATGTAACATGTCTTAGACTTTTGTTACTTTCATACAAGATCGAGTTCCTCTTACAATTAGAGTTTCAAACAGTCATTCATTCACATTTGCTTCTCTCTTGTCACTTTTTGTATCTTCATGGATTTTAATTAACTTTGAATCTTATGTTGCTTGTTCTACTCAGACAGTCAATCACTTTTTTTTACTTGTTTTGGTATGAATTTGATCATTGGTACAATTTTTGGAATATAAGTCTGTTTTACTTGTTTTCTGTAGATTTATATCAATTGTACAATGTGCATTAAATTGTCTTTGGTTCGGATAATTTTAGTATTTTGCATACATTCAGGTGATATAATACTTGGACAGACAATATCCAAACAAGTATCAGTTTTAATTTGGTTCTTATAGTACATACCTGAAAGAACCTAAAATAAATTCTAAAAATACCCAAATAGATCTTTAAATTAAGAATCAAATGACCCGACACCCAAAATACGCCAACGAATACTAAGATGCCCATGCCTAGTCTCCAACATCATTGTTCATAAAACTATTATGATAGAATAAGCCTCATAAGAAAGAAAATTTCACGTTGAACACTTTTAAATTGTCATAAAAGAATCATCGATAATACACCACAAAGTGAAGTTTGAGCTTTTCAAAAACAAGAAGAAGAAGAAAAATCCACGAGAATCTTATGGGAGAGTGTTAATGCAACAAGAGATTTGCAAGGGTAAAGGTTGTTGGGAAATCTTGTTGGATATGCGGACCAATGATGACTTGGTGATGATGGAGAAATTATTAAGATGTTTAAAATGATAATTTGGTGATGATTTGTGAAAAGAAAGATGATTTGATGATTTGTGATGATAGAGATGATTTTCTGATACGATGATAGAGATGATAGATTTCTGTAGAATAGAGATGATATGATGAATATAGATGATAGTGATTTGTGATAACAGAGATGATGATAGTGATGATGATAATGATTTGTGATGATGATAGAGATGATGACGATTTATGGTGATAGAAATGATTTGAAGATATAGATGATTTATTGATATGATGATAGAGATGATTTGGTGATCTCATAATATGGTGATATGATATTGTTTGTTGCAGCTTCATTTTAAAATGTATTTCAAGTTTGGATTATGCTTCTGATGATTAATAAAAGTCATATATATAGAAATGTTGTTTCTTACATGAAGAGGAAGGAGAGAGCAAAATACAAAAAAAAATCTTGGTACATTTTTGGCTAAAGAAAAATGTACCAAGAATAAGATATCTGGTTAAAAAAAACTTTTAAAAGGAAACTGAAATCGCAGAAAGAAATAGAAAGAGAAAAATAAAGATCTGTGTATAAATCTTCTCGAAAGAAGTCATATAACCCTAAAAGACGGCCACATGGCATCTTTAGCCCATCATACTCCAATTTGCTTTGTAACACCAAATAAACTACAGAGCTGTTAAACGAACTTGTATATCCTCCTTTTATGATTTCAAATTTTCAACTAAAATATTTGTTTAAGCTTTGATCAAACCAAATCCTAGCTAGTCGGTGCTTACCTCAAACTAATATCAGTTTCTGAGATCTTACACATTCCAATGTATTAAGCTTAACTTGTTTAAGACATCAATTGATACAACCAAATCCGTTTGTAGTGAGAACCTGGTTTAGGTCAGTATAATATGGACACTTTCAAAATTTAAAATTCATTTTGAAGCAATATTGTGTTTACCGTTTGAATCAACTAAACTAGAAGCATACACCATATGAAATAATCTGATCTACTATATGAAACAACATTAAAGTCAACAAAAACATAAACCAGCCACATGAATCGTTTCTAGCTCGTAAAACGCAAAAGCTTGGGAATTTAAATAGTTATTTCAAATAACGGACAAGACTCAAAAGGTGCAACAATCTGCTACATAATGAAATAATGTTTTTCCCAGATAACAGAAGCATAAACCAGCAAAATTAACCGTTTAAACTCTTCAAAAAGAGCAGAACTTTGGAACATTAAAAACAAAAGTAAAACTCGAAACAGCTTTTTGACATTTACCGTAATCAGGCTTGACCTTCGGGTTTCTTATCCTCTGCAGCTTCATTAGTAGTAGAAGAAGCTCCATTAGACTCGGCTCCTGCCTCAGTGTTGTTCTCCTCAGGTGGCTGAACCTGTTCATCCTCAGGGAGAGGCTCTTCCACATAATCATTCTCAAAAGCATCAGCCGGAACCTCGTAAATCCGAACTTGAGGCTTGGATGGATCCTTCACAAGAACATACTTTCCTTCGCTCAGCTTCATACAAAGATCAACAATCGACTTCACAATACCCCACATGTTGTTAGTGTTCAGATTGATCTGCCCAGCGAAATCCTTCGGCTTATACCCCAAAACCGATAGTATAACATGGTTAAAATGATCACGAGGATGAACCCTAGAAACGAAACCAATCTTCATCATATCTGCATTAGCCAAAAGAGCCTGTGCGGTCCATTTAGCTAACTTATTACCATTGTTCTTCAACTCATTAGCTAAAACCGCACCTCTCTGAGTCTCGAGCTTCTGTCTCCAATCAACACCAGAGTACTTAGGATCAAACTCGTTAAGAGCATTCAAAGTGAGGAATGATTTCTGGTTATTCAGATCAACAGTGCTCTGTAACTCACACCTAGCAACTAGATACATACTATCATCTAGCTTCCATCTCCTATACCTAAAAGCAATAGAAGCATTCTCTTCACCTTCATTAGCATTAGGAATCGGCTCATCAAAAGTTTCCCTTTTTCCATTTTTCACCAAAACTTGCTGAGCGAAATTCTGGTTGATGAAAGCAGCCTCCACGCCAAGAGAATGAGCAGAGTTGATATCATCTTTGCCTTCAGGCAAAGGCTCTTGCGAAGTCTCGTGAACCGATAACAGATCGAGCGGTGAACCATCTCTCTTATCAAAGAACAGCTTATTCCCAACACGTTGAATCACAAGATCCCACGAGTAAACCGATCTAGGAGCACACATAAGAGCAGCAAGGATAGCATCAGTGGCGAAAACAGTAGCTTTGTCTTCTTTAGCGAGACGCCTGATAACAAGATCGTCACTTGTAGTGACTTTAAAGCTCCTATTCTTGAAACGCTCGAGTCTACGCTCAGCTTTAGGAGTGATACGATCAAAAGTACGATCGTAACACTCGAGTCCACCACAAAGGAGCAGATCCTCTGGTTCTTGGACTGTGAATGAGAGCTTAGAGAAAGTAGAGAAAGGAATCTGCTCAAGCATATTCCATTCGGGTTGAATATCGACCGATGACTTAAACGCAGCGGCTTCACGGCGTTGATGGTGGATATTGTTTCGGTTGAGATTGTAAAGACGATCACGACGAGCTCGATCTTTCTCAGCTTCACGTTTCTTCGCTTCGACTTCTTCATCACGACGCTGAGGAAGCTGATTCCTGTTATGGTACTGGTTGAATCTCCATTTAGGTCCGAATTTAGGACGTGGCGGTGGTTTGCCGTCGACCAAACGGAAAGCTGCGTCTTCGTCGGCGTTTCCACCGGAATTAGCGAGTCCAAATCCTTCGTCTACCGCAAAAGCGGAGAAATCGAAGATAGCAGACGGATCGGATTTAGATCCAGTGGGAGGACGAGCGGAAGGATTGGAGAGAGCTCGAGTCCAATCAGCGACGCGTCCTAGCTTCTCCGAACGAGAGAAGGAAGCCAATGGAACGTTAGGGAGGAGATTCGCCGCCGCGACGCTTGTGGAGGAAGTGTCGGAAGCATCTGGAGGACCCCAACCATCGGAATTGAAAGGTACAGTGCCGACTTCGAATGCTTCGAACACCATTTTTGATGAGATTTCGTCGAGAGGAGGAAGAAAGATGCGTTAAAGAAAAAGACTGTATTATATACCGCCGTCAACGGAGAAAACCCTAGGTTTGGAAATGAGGCTTATGGGCTTTTTCTGATCAAAAGGATCCTTACCTTAAAGCCCAACACGCCCTTCATAATTAAACTTAATAATCCAGTGATATGGTTCAGTCTACACGAATTTCTCAATTCAGATAATAAATTGTATTAAACCGCAGATTTATGTACCGGTTTATAATCCGGTAATGCAGTCTTTAACTGACCGTTGCAGTTCGAACTTCGAAATATGATAAGTAGGTGAATTACAAATTTGTCCCCATCTCAAAATTATTGAATTTATACATAAGTCCTCAGATTATATACTTATTGTTTCCCACTTATATTAGTTGGTCACTTGAAGTCCAGCGCTTTATATAAATATTCAGAAAAAAATCTCTAATTTTCTCGGGAAAATCTTCCTCGAGTCTCTCTCACCCTTCTCTTGGGTTCTTGATCACGCTCTAGCGAACCCAAGAATTTGATATCGGAACTCTATTTCCTGGAGAGATAAAAAAGTAAGTGCGTGGAGATTCTCGATTTTCTCGAGCAAATTAAAGAGGATTCTCGCCATGTGGCGTCGCGAGGATCGTCGTGCTCCAGGTGGAGGTTTCTGGACACCACCATCGAAGTGGAACACGAACAAAAGAGTTTACGCGGCGATGCCAACGTCAGAGAGAAAAAGAACATCTTCGATCGAGAATCAAGAACCGTTTCATATGATCCACAAAGTTCCTTCTGGTGATTCCCCTTACGTCAGAGCCAAACATGCCCAGGTATATTCAATTTTGAATTACTGTTGATAAATTAGGGTTTACGAATCTGATTATTCGCTGTGATTAATTAATGTTGATAAAAGATTCATGGATGATCCATTATGTGTTATTGATGTTCGTTCTTGAAAAATGGATTCTTTAAGAACAGTTGATTTGTAAGGACCCGGATCGTGCAATCTCCTTGTTTTGGGCTGCGATAAATGCTGGAGATCGAGTTGATAGTGCATTGAAGGACATGGCAGTTGTCATGAAACAAGTAAACCGATTTGATGAAGGAATCGAAGCGATCAAATCTTTTCGTTATCTCTGCCCTTTTGAATCCCAAGATTCTATTGATAACTTGCTACTTGAACTCTACGAGGTAACAAAAACTCTGTCTCATGACTAATTGAAGCTACTTCTATGCTCACAATGTCCTGATATTAGATATAACTTTGATGGATATGGCTTTTCTCAGAAGTCAGGGAGGATTCAAGAGGAAGCTGAGCTGCTTGAACACAAACTGAAAACACTTGAACAAGACACACACGTCGGTGGTAGAATCACAATCGCGGAAAGAAGCAATGGGAAACAGATCAACTTGACAATCGAGCAAGAGAAAGCAAGGTAAGATGTTTTGACCATCCCACTAGTCAGAGTCATTTCTCTGACTTTTTGGCTGTTTGGACTTATAGGATTCTAGGGAATTTAGCTTGGGTTCACTTACAGCTTCATAACTATGGAATCGCAGAGCAGTATTATAGGTTGGTGAAACATTATCCTAACCCACTAAAGGATATTTGTGTTTTCGTTGCATTAACAAGTTAGATGGGTTTCTTTTACTTGATAGGAATGCTTTGTCGTTGGAGCCGGACAATAACAAGCTGTGTAACCTTGCGATGTGCTTGATGCGTATGGATAGAATTCAGGAAGCTAAATCTCTGCTTGAGGATGTAAGAGAGTCTCTAGCAAAGAATCAATGGACAGATGAGCCGTTTTACAAGTATTTTGAACGGGCCACAGAGATGTTAGCAGAAAGAGAACAAGCCACAGAAGCGGATCGTCCAGAAGATTTTATGAGAAGCAGCTCTTCGGATAACTTCTCCTCGGATTGTTCTTTTGCGAGTTGGATGAAGGAAACACAAGCTCTTGCTGGAACTGGACCTGAACCAGGGAACATGTACTCCTTTGGATCGGTTAAGTCGCCAGTACTGACCACGCAACCCCGGGAGTGTAAAAGGGGAGATGAGGAAGTAGATCATAGACTAGGGCAAGTAACGATTGGTGCTGCTAGAAGGCTAAGCTTCGGGAACAATTTCGAAGTCAAGCATTATGACAAGAAGAAGAAGAAGAGTGTGGAGTCAGCAGAGTCGAATACTTATGCAATTTGCGTGACAAGAAAAGCAAGGAAGACGTGTGCAGATTCAGTCAACGAAAAACAAGATTTAGAGAAAGGATATGAAAGGAACGCTTCAGGATCATCTTCAGCTTACGGTCAAATCATGGACATTGGTCAAAGAACTGTATAGGCTTTGACACTAGAGTACGAAAAGATTGTGTAGTTTGGAAAAAAAATTGTAGAAATGATTTCGTGTATGAGATTTATAAAATGCATTTGTTTTAAATTGAAAAAGTTACTGCGAAAATATGACAAAACTTGAAAGAACAAAAGCAATATTTTTTTCCCACTGACAAAAACAATAAAGCAATACACGCAAAAGTTTAACACTCCAGAACGAATTTTGTGTTTCAAGACAAATCACACATAAACTGAAAGGAAAAAGAAAAAGAAAGAAGAGAGATTTAAGGAGAGAAGAAACAAACTGCAGCTTATACAGCTTAAGAATCAGACGAAGGCATTGACGAACATCTCAAGCCTCCTCGTACTCTTCTTCTTCCTCGTACTCTTCTTCACCGGCAGTAGCATCCTGGTACTGCTGATACTCAGCAACAAGATCATTCATGTTACTCTCTGCTTCAGTGAACTCCATCTCGTCCATGCCTTCTCCAGTGTACCAATGAAGGAAAGCCTTTCTCCTGAACATAGCTGTGAACTGTTCACTCACACGCCTAAACATCTCCTGGATCGAAGTTGAGTTCCCAATGAAAGTCGATGCCATTTTCAAACCCTTGGGTGCAATATCACAGACGCTGGATTTCACGTTGTTTGGGATCCATTCAACAAAGTAAGATGAGTTCTTGTTCTGAATGTTCATCATCTGCTCATCAACCTCCTTAGTGCTCAGCTTCCCACGGAACACAGCAGATGCAGTTAAGTAACGTCCGTGACGAGGGTCAGCAGCACACATCATGTTCTTTGCATCCCACATCTGCTGAGTCAGTTCAGGGACACTCAAGGCACTGTATTGCTGCGATCCTCTTGATGTCAATGGAGCAAAACCAACCATGAAGAAGTGAAGCCTTGGGAAAGGGATCAAGTTCACAGCGAGCTTCCTAAGGTCAGAGTTAAGTTGACCAGGGAAACGAAGACAGCAAGTAACACCACTCATTGTAGCCGAGATGAGATGGTTAAGATCACCAACTAGTCAACCACAAAAAAAAAACAAAGTCAGGACTCAACGTACATTATGTGAATCTACTTATAGAGAATTTTTTGACTCACAAGTGGGATTAGCAAGCTTGAGGGTACGGAAGCAGATATCATAAAGAGCTTCATTGTCCAAAACCATACACTCGTCAGCGTTTTCAACAAGCTGATGCACAGAGAGTGTTGCATTGTATGGCTCAACAACAGTGTCAGAGACCTTAGGTGAAGGAAACACTGAGAAAGTCATCATCATACGATCTGGATACTCCTCTCTTATCTTCGAGATAAGTAGCGTTCCCATTCCAGATCCAGTTCCTCCTCCCAATGAATGACAAACTTGAAAACCTATCACCATAACCAAATGCATCAGAACCTTAATCGCATCACCAAATCTTGTTACATTTCTCTCAATACTAAACAAACGAAAGATCTAATCATAATCATAAGCGCTACATAGATCAAATCAAATAATAATAAAAAAAAAACAGATCGAGATTCAAAAGAGAAGGCGATGTAATCACCTTGAAGACAATCGCTGTTCTCAGCTTCTTTCCTGACAACATCAAGAACAGAATCAATCAATTCAGCGCCCTCCGTGTAATGACCTTTAGCCCAGTTATTCCCAGCGCCGGACTGCCCAAAGACGAAGTTATCAGGACGGAAAATCTGACCGAACGGACCAGATCTGAGAGAATCCATAGTACCAGGCTCTAGATCCATAAGGACGGCGCGAGGGACGTACTTTCCACCGCTCGCTTCGTTGAAATACACATCGATCCGTTCAAGCTGTAGAGGAGAGTCACCGACGTATTGTCCGGTGTGATCAATGCCGTGTTCGTCGCAGATCACTTCCCAGAACTTTGCTCCGATCTGGTTTCCACATTGGCCGCCTTGGATATGGAGGATTTCTCTCATTTTTTTCTTTTTTTGGAAAACAAAATATTGAGAAAATGGCGACTCGTCTTTTATTTTTTTTTGTCCCTTTGCTCTCAATAGGTTTAAAAAGGGATCGTTGAATGGGTAATAATTCGCTATATATAGTTTACGTCTTCTTCAATGAGTTTTTTTTTGTTATATTTATTTGCAATGTACTCTTGTAGTTTATTTGGGTTTTCAATTTATAGCCTGACGTTTAATATGTTTATTTTTCGTACTCTGTGCTGTATGACAGCGGAGGATTTCAAATTATCTCGGTCCCCACTTGTCCAGAGATATTTTGCGGCTATTTAACCATTAAAAAACAAAGTTTTAATCATACTGATGAATAGAGACATAAAGAAAAAGTTAGTTTTTTTTCTTTATTTATTAAACTGTAACGTTAAGACAATTACATTTGTTTCGACATACTGAACGTAATTGAACTGAAAAGATTAGATCCAAGGTACAGTTTAATTTTAATTTACTGATTGGCGAACCGGCTTTGCTCTCTTTTATTTTTAAGATAATCGGTTTTGTTTCTATGGATAAATACAATAATATGCATTATCAAAACAAGTTTGACTGTGCAGGACAGATCATACAGAAATCAAAGTTGGGCCCTTTCTGTAATTCAAAAAGGCCCATCATTTTCGGTATTAGGAAAAATATATTATGGTGTTTAAGTGTCAATTTAAATGATCAAGGACCCACGTATTCAAAAATTTCAAACCTAGTTTATTCAAATTGTTATCGACTTCTTAAGCAACTGTTTTTTTTGGTTGAATTTTTGTAACTAGGGATTTAAATTTTAGCTCCTTTAAGAAAATTCGCAACATGTGAATATGTGATACCAGGTTTTTGGGTTTTGATAAACCATGTATTATTTGTTACACATTTTAAAACCACCCCCTTAGTGGTATGAGATGTTGATGTTGAAATTGTTTTTCAGAAGAACTATATTCTTACAGTTTATAACTTTAAAATAATCTGTATATTATATGACTTGATAATAATTGATCATCTTGATATACTAACATGATTTTTAGGTTTTGGGCCAAAAATGGGAAATGGGTTAAGGCTTGTGGCACCCACTAATAGGAATGAAATAAGCTTATGTCCTAAAGTTGTAAAGAAAATATATAAAAAGAAAAGCTTTTGGAGCCCCCCAAACAAAACATTATGTATAGTACAATGAACCAGGTTACGAGAACGTAAGGAAAATTTTACTTTCGTGCTAAACAAAACAACACAAAAAGGTAAAAAGAAAGAAGAAGCAATCACCCTATGTTCTTTACTGGTATTAAAAAAATGTTAAATTGGTTTCTTGAAAATTTTGTGCTAACTTAGAATAATCACCCTAAAGTGAAATGGTGATATTATGTCCAGATTTGTAATATACAAAATATTTAAAAAAAAATTTACTGGATCACGTACTAAACGCAAAAACGCAAGACAAAAAATATTTAAAAAAATTATTAAGCAGAAAAGTGAGTGTGGATTAGATTTTTTTATAGAATCAAATTTTTATAATTATTTAATTACATAATATAATATTTTAAAATCCTAAATAAATAATAATAAAATTTTAAATTATATATAGTTGTTTTACATAAAATTATTTTTAAACATTTAATTAAAAAAGTTTAAATCAATAAAAAATTATTAAAAATATTAGTAGTCACACTATATTAAATACATACAAATTTACGTAAAATTTTGAAAAAATCAAATAAATTAGAACAAATTTTGTTTTAAACATCTTACATAATAGAATATAAAAAGTAATAAATAAAAATATTATATTTAATTTTTTAACATCATAAGATATTAATATTTTTATTAGAAATACTAAGAATATAATAACTAATTACAATAAGAAAATTAAATTTTTATAATAATATTTAATAATTTTTTTTATATAATAATTAGCTCAATTATATTTTCTTATAATAACAAATAATATAGTGAAATTTTATATAAAATAATTTATATTTTGCTATTCTGCAAACTTATTCAATAATAGAAAAAATTTATTTCGTAAGTTTCTTATTATTCAGGTTTTAAATTATTTTGCATGTTTTAAATTATTCAATAAATTTATTTATTTTACCGTTATTCTGCGATTATGCAAATGTTACCAATCAAAATCTTTATTGCAACTACAAGTTTACATTAAATATTCAGGACTGATTGGCAACAAAAACTACAAATAGATGGTTTATAAGCACCCGTGACAAAAAAAAAAGATGGTTTACAAGCACATGCCAACCCACAAAAAATGCATATTGTGGATTCATATCAATATGACAAAGTAATTAATTTTGATTTTGGAGTACACTAAATTGTGTATAGCTTCAATTTACGGTTCAATACATAATTCAAAGAAAAGATAGATGGAACTTGATACGGATCCAAATAATAAATTAAAATTTCTCTCTCGAACTCCTTTAAGATTTTAGAATAATTTTTGAAGTTCAAAAAATATTTACATTTTAGAAAAAAAATAAAAGTTCTAGAAAAACTAATATCTATAACTGATTTTAACTCGGTTTTAGAACTTTTCAATATTTATATTTATATTTATATTTCTCTCTTTCCGTCTTTTAGCCAATTACTCATCATTTAGCTCGTGTTTAAAAAATCACTCAAAAAAGCGATCCCTCGCCTTCACTTTCTAAGCAATAACCTCCACGTATATATAACTTCAACCTGTCAACAAAAATTCTATCAATCTCTAAATTCCACAAAACCCAAACTCAAGAAGACTCAAGAGAACTTAAAAGTCTTCTTCCTGTTTTTTTTTTTTTTTTCTTTTCTATATTCCCGTTTTGGGTTTTGTCTCCCAAACATAGCCATGTCTCTACTATGGAAAGAACCGAAATCTGGTCGTCTCTCGAGATTCTTGTCGGAATTTCAACACTCTCCTAAACGCGGCGGGATCATGGTCGTTGAAACTGGCTTCCCAACTTCTTTAATCGATCTCTTCTTTAAAAATCGCGATCGTCTAAAAAATTCCTCCTCTAAAACTAAACGCATCCAACGCTTGATACAAACCGCTCCAAACGCTTCTTTGCCAATTAGTCCAGACGTGAGTCTAGAAAAGCCTCTGACGAGGAAAACCTTACGGAGTAAGATCGAGAAAGTTAGTTTCGTCAGCTGTGGAGTAACTGCGGAGAATAAGCACACGAGTGACAAAAATGGTTGCGTTTGCGTTTGCGTTTGCAGCGGTGGAAGCAGTGCGTTGTTTTTGATGGCGTTTAAGATTTTTTTAGTGGCTGTGCTCGCCTTCAGCACGAAGAAGAATCTCACTATGGGAATCACTCTCTCCGCCTTCACGCTTCTCTTAGCAGAGAACTTAGCAACACGTATTCTCACGCGCTTCAAGCTCTGCAACACCGACACCAAAAGACAAGAGCCACTCGCCTCGATTTACGACGAAAAGTTGATTTCTTGTGGAAAAATCGAAACTTTTGATGCAAAACCGTGTACGAATGCGATTGCTTGTTTGGAGGAAACAAAGACTATAGCTGTAACAGAGAACTCGAGTTTGAAAGATGTAAAGATTCGTGATCTGTTGTCGAAGGATGAGAAGGCTAAAAGTAAAAGCTCGAGACTTCAATCGAAGATTCTGAAGAAGTTGAGGAGTTACAGTAAGAAGAATAATAAAAAGATTATGATCAAAGAAGAGACTTTGATTGATGTCTCAAGCTTGGTTCCAGAGGATAAATCAGGGGTGATCGAGGCTGAGAGTGACGAAGAGAAGTCGAATTCGCCATTAAAAGAATCAAAAGGAGATAACATGAATGGAACTGTTGTGATCGTAATTGTGCTTACTGGTCTGTTAAGTGGAAAGATCGTAGCTATTGGTCTGACACTATCATGTCTGTATCTCAGATTCGGAGCAGCCAAAAAATCTGCTCTTTGCATATAAAAATTATTTTCTTCTTTCTTACAAAACTTTGGAGAAAAGGTATGGGTGTCAATGGGTGGTTAATGTAAATTTTTCTTGACTTATATGTTCTAAGAGATAAGTCTAAATATTGGAAATAATATTTTTTTTCAACTGAATCACAATTACGTACTTTGATAAAAAAAAATTTGTTGATTGATCGCAAAAGTAAATTTTAAACGCAAACAAAAAAACTGATATGTTAGCCGTTTGGCGCGATAATGTTTATATTTTGCAGCATTGAAAAGCCAAAAAGTGTTTAGTATTTCAAAACTAATTTAGGTTAATAAAGTATAAACACAAAGGTAGAAAATTGTTTTTTAAAAGAAATCAAAGGTATAATATATAGTTATAAACTTTATAATGGTGGAAACTGGTTCAAGTGTTGCTCAGAAAAATATATTAACAGAAAAGAAATTGTTAGGCAATGTATTTATTAGTGTTAATTTGGAAATGCCGTAGTAGGTTAGTGAAAGCCAAAAATAAGCACTTGAATGTGATTACAAAACGATGGCAGTATTAAAGGGACGATATAACCGTGAAATTATATTAAAAATTGAAGATGTTTTGTAAATAAAATATAGTATATTTTACAATCACCTTTATACTGTGAAAACAAGATGATTAGTGTGAAATCAGCCTGTTGGTTTGGCTTTTTGATCTATGACTAGTACTTAAGTTATATTTCCTCATGTTTTTTTTTGTCAAGTATTTCCTCATGTTATAATTTAAAATTAATGCAAAACTTGGTCAATTAAATTATATTAAACAAAGAAATCAAACCATACTTTTGGAAAAGGTGAATATGTGTTTACTGTAAAGATTAAATAAAAAATTGAAATACGACTAAATAAGTGTCGGATAAAGGGAGTGTCTTTGGTTTTTGATTCGATAGATCTTTACCAAATTCAAAATAACTTAGTGGCAAAGGCTCCAATGTTAGGAGATTTTATTTTATTGTATTTGTCCTTTTTTCTATCTCCATAACTTCCATTGTTGGGTTTTTTTTTTTTTGGTTGTTTTCTTGCTTATCATGCTTAGCACTAAGTTTTGGTCATGTCAAACAAATTTAGATCTTTTTATTACATTTTTAAAATATCATGTATACCTTAAAAAATACAAGACGCTTCTAAAGATATGTGTTGATATGTACTTTACTTAAAATCAGAAACTAATATTTGTGCTATACAAGTGTACATATAGCATATTATATTTTTTTACATTTGAGTTTTTCTTTTCCTTCTCTGCGTACGTAATATCAGGAATTTTTAAAAATACTTTGCATAAAATTTAAAATTTCATAATTGTCTAAAATAAAAGTGATAAGTGGTGCATATGCATAAGATATTTTTTATTTTTTTTAACCGGTGAACAAAATCAACTGTAAATCTGTAATAATAGAAAAACTTATTCGAACCAATGGAATCGTGAGATTTTTTTTTATAATAAAAACAATTTTCATTCGATTGAATGAGTTTTTCTATATGTTTATATATTTAACTTTGTAAAAATAATATGTATTTTAGTTTTGATATGTTGTCTCGTGAATGGTTAGATTGTTGTTTGCCCTTTCTATTTTAAGTCGATTAACAATTCATGAGATCAGTATTATTGTTTTGTGATAGTAGTATGGTTAAGAATGTATTTGATGAAAATTGATTATGGAAAAAATCACTTACTCCAAAAGTAAAAACGTGATACTCGATTTATACTAGTTAGCATTAAGACTAATGATGAGAATAAGCCAAAACAAAAATAAGTTAAATGAACCATTCGTGATTATAAACTCTGTCGGACGTGATTAGAATACTGATCAATGTAAGTCTAATAAAGTAGGACGAACATAATTCTTTCTTATACTACTATAGATCTTTCTTCCAAAAAGATCAGAAAAGATCATAAAATATAAATATTATATAGTATAAATAAAATCGTCATTCAATTTTTTTTCATGATTTAATCTTCATATCCAAGTTAACAAAATAATTAAATCTAGATACATAAGTGAAAAAACAAATTTATGAAAAATTAAATTAAATAGAATTAAAAAGATTTTAAAATGAAAAAAACCAAATTATAAACTATAAACAGAAGTATTCAATAAATAATCAAAGAAAATCAATAACAAAACATAATAAAAATTGAAAACTTGAACAATACAAAAATATACAAAAACTAAAACATGAAAAATAAATATAATGTAATATATGAATCAAAATGATATGTTGAAAAGTGAAAAAAATTATAATACTGAGATTGAGATAAATAATAAGAATACTAGGAACAAAGAAATATTTTAAACATAATATATGATAGATGTTAGAAAAATGACAAAAAAATAAAATAAAATGTAAGAAAAGATTGAGAATCAAAACAAATGTATGAAAGTGTATAATTTATAACACAAACTAATAAAAAGTCATGTGTTGTTGCATATTTTATATAGTGAATTAATTATGATCATATAAAATAAATATTATAAGGAAATATAAAGAAAAATATTGATTTCATAATTGAAATAAAAACTTAAATTATTTTACATAAATTAAAACAAAACCTACGCGTCAACACAAAGTTTTGATATTTAGAGATTTTTATGGCTTTAATCATGTTTTTAATCCTTTTTGATCATTCTAGTTGAATTTGGGCATGTTTATGCGTTTGTGTGAATTTTTCTTTATCATGTGTGGACTGGTTAGTAATGAGTTTTGGAAGCAATTGAAATGGATTTGAATGAAAAAGAATGAAGATTTCATAATGGGAAAATCTGAAATAAAGAGGAAAAGGAGCATCCCAGCGGCCATCCTCAACGGTCAAACGCAGACCACTGGGCCTTCAAGACAATGAAGACGTAAGTTTTTCAGGAGCACAGTGCCCAAAGGCCAACTGCTGCCATCTCCTTCTCCAGCGGCCAATCCCAGTGGTCTGAAGCTCCCCGCGGATGATTCTTGGAAGCTGCAACTAAAGAAGAACCCGTGAGCATAGCGGCCAAGGAGGCCGGTGTGATCTCCTGCGCCCAGCGGTTGCACCTAGCGGCCAAATGCCAACTGTTAACCTCTTTTACATGCGTCCAAAAAGTGTTGACCGCCATTGACTTTCTTCTTTTTACTTAGTTTTTTGGGGTTAATCTAAGGTTTTTGGATCGAGCCGAGACACTTTTTAGACACCTATAAAAGGTGTTAGACCTAATTTTTAAGATCGTATTTTTATCTTTTATGTGAAACTAAGAACCTTTGAGTTTTTCTTTGATTTTATGCAAGTTTCTTTTAATTTTTTACATTTTTCTTGATTTACTTTCTTTAATTTTGTTTATCTCTTGATTATGCACATATTCATCATGGGTTTTTGTGTTTTCAAGATGATTCCTTTTAAGCTTTTGGATTAGGTAGATTATGGTGATTAGGTGGTGATTAGAGATGCTAAGGCTTTAATTGCTTAATAATTACATGCTTAAGGCTAGATTTTTGATTGATTTCTCATAATCTAGATGTTATAGTTTTTCTTGCACTGAAATTATTTGTGAAAATGTT
Organism: Streptanthus diversifolius; assembly: GCA_039880935.1. Taxonomy (NCBI): domain Eukaryota; kingdom Viridiplantae; phylum Streptophyta; class Magnoliopsida; order Brassicales; family Brassicaceae; genus Streptanthus; species Streptanthus diversifolius. The sequence continues at coordinate 9,052,547 of JAXGFM010000012.1, read as the reverse complement.
TGAACCAAACCATTAAGAGTTTTCCATGTCTAATCAATGTAAGTTGATGTTTATGGTGTTTGCTGACTATTGAAACTTGTTTGAATGCATGCTTTTCTTGTGATTACCAATAAAAATTGCTGATAATTGCATATATAGTGTAGGGTTAATTAGTGTAGGTTATTGATTTTGGATGATTAAATTAGTGATCTTAGGTCTAAGGATTAGTCTTTTATGATTGTGTTTAGCATTTCTAGTCATTATTTGATCACCAAGATCAATAATCTATACCCAAAAGTTTAATTTCTTATAATACGAATCAAGTAAAAAAAAACATGTTTTTGTATATATTTTAGCTGAAGTTTGAGTTAAACCATACAAAAACATGTTTCAGAACATTTGTATGGTTTCTTGATAAGTGAAATAACAAGAAACAAGAATAAACAAAAAAAGAATATTTTTTTTTTTACAAGCCATAATCGTGATCATACCAAGATTTGAGAAATGTCGTAAAGAAAATTACTATGATAATACTTTTAAAAAGGAAAAAATAAAGTAGATTGATTAATTTTGAAATGATTATCATATATGACCATATAACATAAACATATAGAGACAACAAGACGATGACCTTCACACTAGAACACATGAGGACAGTACAATAATATATATAGAGCCATAAGTGCCATAACAAGAGCTAAAACAAACAAACATTAGTTTTTGCCTAAGAATCAATATTACACAATCAAAGGAGGAATACTCTGCTCATTTCTGAAAAAATTGGTGGGATCAATCTTTCCTTTAACCATAGCCAATCTTTTGAAATTACTTCCAAAATACCTCATCCCCCACAATCTTGCATCCTCAAAGCTACTGTTAATCACTTTATTCATACCCAAATCAAGATCTCTGTAATTCAGATAAGCTCCTCTTGGTGAGCCAGACACATAAACCCTCATATATCTATAAAGCAATCTCATCCATCTCACATGTTTCTTCATCTCTTCAATTTCCTTCACTCTCCATTTCACCATATACTGTATATTATACAGATTCCCTCTTCTATGTGGAAATGGAGTATCTGTTTCACCAATCTCATACATCTTACCACCTAATGGCTCCATGATCATTATCGGAGATTCGACCTCTTGAAATCTCTTCCATATACCTTCTAGACCGGTTTCAGTAATTGGGGTCTTGACAAAATCAGATTTTGCTTTGAAATACAGATCATTGTATCTCTGTTCCCTATCGAGAAGAGTCTCTAGTGGCTGTCCTCTCTTCCAGTTGAAGTACATTATCGAATCGATCCAGCTCATTTCTGAACAGTCTTGAAACCTTAACCCTAGTTCCGGAAACTTTTGATTCATCAAAGGAATCAATTTATCGATTCCTCCAAGATAATTTGCTTGGAATGTAGCTTGAACTGATCCTCCGGAATTGTAAAGTATGACCCTAATGAAGAGATTCTGGTCAAGCCCTGCAGCAATATATTGCCATCTATGAACGGTTTTTGTCATGTTTTGGGTTAATGGTAGGTACCTTGTGAAGCAAGTAACCTTCGCTGGAACCCTAACTAGCTTCACTTTCCATGAAAGTACAACCCCAAAGCTAGCAGCCCCCCCTCCTCTAATCGCCCAGAATAAATCTTCTCCCATTTCTCTCCTACCGTTGTAGATTCTTCCGTTTGCGTCTACAAATCGCGCATCCACAACGTTATCTGCAGCTAAACCGTGTTTCCTCATCATTGCACCAAACCCCCCTCCACTAAAATGACCTCCAACTCCAACACTAGGGCATGTTCCTGCCGGGAAGCCGTGTATCTTGCTTGCTTTAGCAGTTTTGTAGTAAAGCTCACCGATCGTCGCACCTGCTCCAACCCAAGCTGTTTCTTCACTGAGGTTAATCTCGATCGATCGAAGATTGATGAGATCAAGAATGATGAAAGGTGATTGCGATGAGAGGTAAGAAAGGCCTTCATAGTCATGACCACCACTTTTAGTCCTTACCTGTACGCCAAGTTTCCTGCTGCACAGTAATGATCTCTGGATTTCAGATTCTGTTCTTGGGGTAGCTATCAGAATCGGCTTCTGGCTTGAGAAATTCAAGCTCGAGAATCTGTAGTTTTGGGATACAGATTGCGAGAAATCGGTGTAGAGTCTTGAATCTGGCTTGTGGATGAAGCTTTTAGAGTTTATGAAGCTTGGTTCAGAATCTGTCGACATGCAACTAAGAAACCGATCTCTACTAGGAGGAATTTTAGAATCAGAATTGACCCATTTGACTAAGAAAAGAAGAAAAAGAGACAGAGCAAAGGCTTCAAGTGTTCTCATTTTAAGTGTGTTTGTTTTATTGGGTTTGAAGTTACAGAGAAACAGCATCGTTCTTGTTCTGGTTATGAGAGAGTATTAGAGATTTTGATGAGAGCTAATGAAGTTGCAGATGATTGTAAGTGTAAACTAGTTTCCAACTAACACCGACGTAGAAATAATAACATTTAATATTCAGTAAAAATTTTGTTTTTGGAATTTTGTGTTGCACAGAAACAAAAGAGCGTTCAATAATAGGCTTCCAAAAATTGGTAACTGAAAAAATCTAATTGATTTATTTTTTATTTGTTGAGTATTAATTATATGCCCACAATGGAATGACGTTTCTAATACGCATTACCATATTTATCACTAATTGGAGTAATATTCTCATTATTTACATATAGATAATAGACTTCAATAACTAATATATATACCTAGAATAAGAAAAGTATTCACGGTTTTGTGCTAGTACTTGTTCTTGGCCATCTAATTTCTGTTAAGAAGGGCCGGTACACCTAATTGAATTCATAAATAAATGGGTCTTATATCTAAAATAAAAAAAAATTTGCTATTTAAATCTAAATTCTAAATAAAGATTATAAAATTATACTAAGCTAGCGTCAGGTATAATTTACTGCAATTCAACGGCATGCGAGCAACGTGTCGACGTTTTGTAGACCTTAGTTGTCTTTGAGCCCTGATCTATATTGCCCACTGCATGAGTCATTTGTGTTACAATGATGATTAAAGAGGATTAAACTAATTAAGAGATTGTTGACACTAAAACCAAACCGAAAAATGGAACCAAGATCATCAATCTGACCAAAATAACCAAATAACCAAAATAGTGGAAAGTTTTCGTATACCAAATTTAACAAACCAAATCAAAAGTTTATGGAATTAGATCGAATAAACCGAACTATAACAAAAATCAATATTCTTAGTGTTAATGTTAATAGCACTAAATTAATTAATTTTAATTTATTATAACTTTGATCTAAAATCGAACCGAGCCGAACCAAATATTTCAAAATATACTGAACCGAACTGAAATAAAAATTAGTTCTGACACAAATGCTTTGCAAAAGACCATGAAAAAGTGAATCATCTGAATTTAATAATTGCATCGTAAAAATCTCGGTTTATAAGAACTCCAAAATTTTACAACATCCAATTACAAACCCCTCAATTATTATCAAATCTAAGAAAAGAAAGCATAAACTGATAAAGAAGAAGAAAAATGGGGCTGAGATTACAATCTTTTTTATTCTTATCTTTAGTGTATCGAAAGATCAACTAATAATACTCTTGATGTGATTCAAGTTTATTCACCAACAAAAAAAAAAGAATTACAAATGAGAGCGTGAGGACAAGGTTTCAAAGCCATCAAAATCATTACTGCACACTTAACATTTCCCAATTTTTTTTTTTTTTAATCAATCAAAGATCCTTTCTCCTGTAGAGAACAACAAAAACACAACGGAGCTAAAGATACAGAGCAAACCAGGAATGAAGAACACAGCTCTCCAGCTCTCTGGATGTGACAAATCCGAGTAAACCAATTTAGAAGCTTCAAGAAGCTTTCCAGTCAAATCAACACCAATGATTCCAGCTAATGTCCCAGCAGTATTTGAAACTCCCATCACAATTCCCGCGTATCTTGGAGCAATATCCATATGGTTCACTGCAAAACCGGCTCTTCCTAATGCCAGAAACCCAAGAGCCACAGAGGAACATAAGATCACACCATTCGAGGTTCTAAACTGAGGCAAAGCCATCAATGCCACTGAAGCAACTAAAAACCCAACCGTGTTCAAGAACTTGCGTGTTCTGGTAACAGAGAGTATTCTCTTGGTGATCAAATAGTCTGCAATGAACCCACCAACAATTGAGAATACAAACATGTTGAGGTACGGCACCATCTTTGACGAATCCATTCCCTGAAGACTGATCTGAAGTCCAAGCTCGAAATACGTCGGAAGCCAGTTCATCAACACGTATAAAGCGTAATGGAATGTGAAATTGTTAACCACAATCGCCCAAACAGGTAAACTGAGCATGATCTTCTTCCATGGGATGTGAGTAACTTTATGGTGGCTTACATTAGTTGGCAATAGAGCACCTCCAAATCCAGCAGCAGCGGCTTTTGGATGCTCAGATCGAGGTGGGTCAGTAGCGTATCTAATCCAAAGCAATGACCATATAACACCTGCTAAAGCCTCTGCTAAGAAAACTGATTCTGGACCTCTAAACTCAACTAAAGCAGGGAGCAACCACATTCCTAAAGCTGCACCTAAATACATTCCTGAAGTCGTTATTGAAACCAATCTAGACCTTTCATGAGGAGGTACCCACTGAGCCAAAACTGTGTGGATAGAAGGAAAGATGAAACCTTGAGCAACACCAACAAGTAAACGGGCAAAAACCAAAAGCCCGACTCTGTTTGGATCAAGCGGAACCAAGAAACAAGTCGATGACCATAAAACAAATGACAGAAGGAGAACCTTCCTTCCCCCAATTTTCTGAGCAGCCCAACCTCCGGGTACTTGAGAACAAGCGTAGCCAACAAAGAATGTAGAAAGTATGGTTCCTTTGCTTGACTGATTGATTCCGGCAGCATCTGCAGCGACGGTATATGCTATAGAGAAGCCAACACGCTCAATGTAACACACGGAGGTGCTGAGGAAAGTCAAGAAGACTATTACATAGCGTTGAGGAATATTTGATAACTTCATGTTAGATCATTTATGTCACATAAAATGACTCTCAAGCACCACCACATAAGAGAGACCAGGATGAAAAAAGAAGAAACTCCAAAACTCCTAAATCCACCGTAATGATCTGAAATGGCAGAATATTTTTGGTTAAATCTCTTACTATGGACATGTAAACAACGTAAATAACTATAAATTACACAAAATTATTGACAAAATAGACAAAAACACAGCATTGGGGGACATTAAATGATCACAATTTCCGATTATCAAAGCCACCATCTTATAAACACCGAAGTAAAAATCAAGATTTACAGATGATTGATACTGCAATGATAATTAAGACTACTTAATCCATATTCATCCTCCTAAATCAAACATCTTAAGCTTTCTCTGATCATACAAGAAGGCACCTACAGAGTAAGAATCAAGTCCAAGCCTTCGAAGAAACAGATCATAACTCATCTTAGATATGCATCAAAAGATAAGTAGTAAATCAAATGAGAAAGATATTTCAGATCTTAAAAAACAAGAGTAAATCTGAAGTATAAGGTCGTATCAAGCAAATGACTTCGTTACGAAACTCTCACCCAAAAAGCCTAAACTTTTTTAGCATTTAAGTAGTCATCTTGATTCTGAACTTCGGTCACAAACTCAATTCTTAATGAATTACGATTTGTTACTTTTAGGATTCAGTTTCGATTTCATGAAACAATGTAAACAAAACCGAAGCTTCTTGCAATCAACTCTCTAATTTAACTTAACCACATAAAAAGGAAGAATTTTACGAAACTAAACCATGAAACCAAAGAAACCCAAGAAGCAATCTTCAATCGCCAGATATTAAGGTGTTTCATATCTATCTTCACAAATGCAAATCGATAAACCGAAGTCAAAATCACAAAACATACCTTGGTTGTTATGAAATTCTCTCACATTTGCTCGAAATCTCCGAATTTAACTTGTACGCGAGTTTCGAACTGAAAGATCGGATTTTTAACAATGGGAATGAAGGGTTTACGGTAAAGTAAATCCGAAACCGATTTAAGGATTTGGAGAGATATTGGGAAAATGAAAAATGGGTTTTGGAGTTTGACGGTGAAGAAAGGGGGAGGGAGAGCAGCGTGTGACGCAGTGGTCCACGGCGAAGAAGATGAGATTTTAGGTTTTGTAAAAGAATTTAGAGAAAAAAGTAAAGACGATGATGCAGATCGCTTTTTTGGGTCAACGACGATGGAGATATGTATGTATATTTTGGACGTGAAATAAATTACTAACGGAACGGCCATTTCTTTAATTAGTTGACGGTTGATAATTAAAAATGGAAAAAAAATTATATTTGGTGCAAAAGCGAGGAAGGTCTCTCTTGAGCAACTGTGTTCAGTATAGAATTGAGTTTCTCTGTTCCAAGCTTCTCCTCAAGCATTCTCCACAATTCTGGAATATGCTGTGCTGATAAATAAATCCATACCAGAATAAGATATCAATGAATCATCAGATGATAGGCTCTCTAATCTATTTCGGTGGAGTTTGTTTGGACAAGAAGAAACCAATACTTGCTTTTTTCAGCCATAGCATGTAGACAACAGCATGCAGTGCTTCAGCTTGAAAATCTTCAAACTTGGTATCTGGAATGTTTATAGAAGATTCTAGAAAATGGATATCGTTGTCAATGAAGATACAATTTCTTCATTCATTACAGAAATAAGTCCGGTTTCAGATGAATGATTGCGACCAAAATACTATCGGAACAATATATTAATAAACAATTTTAGACTTATAATATATAGTTAAATTATAAATAAAAATTTGTTTAGAAAAAACTTTTTTCAATAATATATATTATGGAACAAAGTCACTAGAAAATAAATAGTATAAAGGGGATCAAATTTAAATTCAAATATTTTTCACAACTTACAAATATTTTAGAGTTAAAATCAAATTAAATTTGTTCATTATGGATCAAATTAAATTCAAAGATTTTCATAACTTACAAATATTTTATAATTAAAAATCAAATTAAATTTGATCATTATGACTCTTGACCACCAAGTTTCATTCTTCTCCTATAAATACCAAGCTACTTAGAAGGAAAAAATAATTTCATTCTTTATTTTCCAAAAGAAAATACTATTAGACATAATTTAGATATTCTTTGAAAAATTTCTAATTGTTGAAGCTCTCTTGAAATATCTTGTTGGTTTTTGGTGTTAGTAGCTAAAAGATTCACAAGTTAAACATGTTCTAACTTTCTCCCTATTACATTTTTCTCTTTCAAAAGTAGATTTTGTGTTCTTGAGTATATGGTAGAATATTAACTTGTAGATTCTAACATGAATGAAGCATGTTAGTCTTATATGTTTGGTTGTATCATGTGATTCAAAAATGCATATAAACCGTCTATTGCAGGCATTTTATTGAGTTAAGGAAAGGAATCATCCCGCCTCCAAATGGTTTTTTTATGATTTCATAAAATCTGTTTATTGTTTAAATTTTACTTTCACACATATTGTTGTTTTAATCCATGTTCATCTTATTCTTTATTTAAGTTGTCAATATTAAAATGATGGTCATGAAATTATGGATTGTTAATATTGAATTTAAGAATTTTGTTCATAAAATTAATATATATGTAAAATATGAAACTATAATTCTTGGTCAAAGAATAAATTAAATATTGTTAGCTTTTATGTTCTTGCTAATAATTATGTTGGTCATACTTGTAGTATTCATGGTCAAAACGTTATACTTAAGATATAATTTAATATTGTTGAATTATGTAAATGCTATAATTATTTTGTTAAAATAAGTTATGACACATAAATGTCAATATTAATGTTTGTATATATATGTAGATATTAATATATATATATATTTAATAGTTTATTTCAATTTCAAGACATAAATTGTATTGCAAACTGATATTTCAAAAATTCGGTTTTATAAGGATCTACAATCTTAACTCAATAAGAATTCGCTTTTTAAACGGATTTGTTGTGTGAAAAATCGAATTTGCAAAAATCAAAGTTTTGTTTTTGATTGTTGAAAAAAAAATAAGTCAGTTTCAAGATTTCTTAACCGGATCGATCGATCCTTATCGGTCGATTGAGAGAAATCAAATAAATTGAACACCGAAATCGGTACCGCGGGTCAATCGACCGATCAATCGCAAACGTTTTTTCAAACCAAATATTAGTGGTGTAATACCATTTAATTTATTGGTCAAACGTTATTTATTTCAATACATAAAATACTAAAATATTATTGGTAGAACGTCATTAAAAATTAATAAATCTTGGTAAGACATTATTTAATACCAATCATTTTTGGTAAAACATTATTTAAAACCAATTAATTTTTGCAATTAATTGGAAATTTTTTTTAAGAACTGATTAATTTTGGTAAAGCGTAATTAATTATTAATAAATTTCTCCAGACGTTTTAAGCGAGTTTGCGATTCGGTTTTAATTTTTAAAATAAACGCTTAAATCACTAAAAATAATTAGCTATCGTGATTTAAAACATATATAATAACATATACGTTAATAAATTTATGTTAGTGTTTTAGTTATGAAAACATAAATAGGACAAATCATGGTAATGATATTTTTGATTTTATACGATTTAATCATATAAATATGATTTGCTCAATTCAACAGTAATTCAAAGAGTAATTGGTGATATTATTTTGTTATTTTGCATTGTTAATCTAGAAATTATTTTTTACTTAGTCTGATACTTGTTGAATTTTTCAACAAAATTTCAGAAGTATTTAATTTATTTTTCTACGATTTATTGTTGCACTCATTAAAATGATTTATGTTTCATTCTGAGCATAGACAAAACCTGTTTAAAACGTTAGCAAAAGTCACACTTTGACTTTTGTGCTGAAGTTTAATATTTCAGATATTTAATAATATTCTGTAAATTAATTGGATGATTATGCAAGTTATCTGAATAATTTAAATTGATTCATCTTGACTTTGTATTAAATTAAATTGTTACTTTCTGAATTTAATAATTCTAGAAATGAAAATTTAATTATTATGGAGGTGATATTGGTTACGAGTCTAGTGAGTCGACACATCAAATTCAGTTTGATAGTGGTCTGCCATATATGACTGTGCCGAATTCTGATGTATATCAGAGTGTCATGTGAGTGCCTAGCGTTATAAGCATATGAATAATGATTGACAAAATTGATGGAGTTCAATTCATTATATGACATGAGAAGATATATATCTCATTAACCATGCTGAAATTAAAGACGTAACTCAAGGAGGATAACATATGTTTTCTCTAGAGAATACTAAATAATAAACCTCTGGGTTTTATTCATACTGATTTATGCAATTTATTTATGATAGTACAAAATATTGATATATTTACTTGTTACAAAACAAAAATGAGGCTTTGAATAAATTAAAAAAATATAAGCTGGAAGTTGAAAATCAACTAGACAAAACTATAAAAATAGTTCGGAGTGATAGAGATGGAGAATATGAAGGACAATTCGATGCATTTTGTAGATGACATCATTCATCAAACAACTGCTCCTTACTCACCAGAATCAAATAAAATTGCAGAACGCAAAAACTGAACTTTAAAAGAAATGATGAATGCAATGATGCAAGAATCAGGCGTAACCCATAACATGTGGGGGGAAGCTTTAATGACTTCGAAACAAACAGTGCTGACTAGGTCAACAATGGAATCTGAGTTCATTGTGTTGGACGAAGCAGCAGAAAAAACAGAGCATCTTCAAAATTTTCGGGAAGATATTCCGATGTGGGAAAAACCAGTGTCATCGATTCGGATACACTACGACAACCAATCGGTTATAGCTCGTGCTAACAATAGCTTGTACAATGGCAAGTCACGTCACATACGTAGACAACAGAAGATCATTAGAAAATTGATCTCAAGTGGTGTAATTTCGCTAGATTACATCAAATCAGCTGATAACTTAGCAGATCTTTTTACGAAATGTCTGACCCGAGATCAAGTATTGAAATCATCAATAGGAATGTGTTTAAAGCCTATGATTTAACGATGAAATTTGGCGGTAACCCCACCTATACTTTCTAGGTTCAAATGGATAACTAAGTCAAATTAAGTCTAAGAAAACAATGTGAAACTTATGTTTCTACCCAGTTCCTAATAATGATAAACAGTGTTGTCTGCAAATTTGAGGGTAAATATAAGTTTTAATGATTTCATCATAATTATTTCAAAGAAGTAAAACAGAATACTTTGAAAGAATACGAGAATCATCTACTGAGTGTGAAATGGGGCCGTTTCTAGGAGAATAAGGGAAGGCTGTATTCTCCAAATTCACTCAAGAAATACCAGACATGTTCAATGCCAAAATGAACACAACGAGAGAGCGAAAGTTCTACTAGAAAATATAAATGTGTAATATCTATTGTTTCAGTTTACACTATAAATATGGATGGTTCAAAACATCGTGTTCACCAACTGGGCTTGTAAACTCGATAGATTATAACAATGATTGGTTCAACGCTGAAAAATGCAACATTTTCATATACGGTTATTTTTCGTATATACTCAAGAAAGTCTTTTTCAGCTTAAATTTATCCTAAAAAAAGGTTTTTCAAAACATCCTCAGTGTTTTAGAGTCAATTATATTCATGTGGGGGATTGTTGAAATAATATATTAATAAGCAATTTTGGGCTTATAATATATAGTTAAATTGAGAATAAGAATTTTCTTAGAAGAAACTTTTTCCAGTAATATATATTATGGAACAAAGTCTCTAAGAAATAAATAGATAAAGGGACTCAAATTTAAATTCAAATATTTTTCACAACTTACAAATATTTTGGAGTTAAAATCAAATTAAATTTGTTCATTATGGATCAAATTAAATTCAAAGATTTTCATAACTTACAAATATTTTATAATTAAAAATCAAATTAAATTTGATCATTATGACTCTTGACCACCAAGTTTCATTCTTCTCCTATAAATATCAAGCTACCTAGAAAAAAAATTTATTTCATTCTTCATTTTGCAAAAGAAAACACCATTAGACATAATTTAGATATTCTTTGAGAAGTTTCTAATTGTTGAAGCTCTCTTGAAATATCTTGTTGGTTTTTGGTGTTGGTAGCTAAAAGATTCACAAGTTAAACAGGTTTTAATTTTCTCCTTATTCTATTTTTCTCTTTCAAAAGTAGATTTTGTGTTCTTAAGTATATGGTAGAATATTAGCTTGTAGATTCTAACATGAATGAAACATGTTAGTCTTATATGTTTGGTTGTATCCTGTGATTTAAAGAATGCATATAAACCGTCTCACTGCGGACATTTTATTGAGTTAAGGAAAGGGGTCATCCCGCCTCCAAATGGTTTTTTATGATTTCATAAAATTTGTTTATTGTTTAAATTTTAGTTTCACACATGTTGTTGTTTTAATCCATGTTCATCTTATTCTTTATTTAAGTTGTCAATATTAAAATGATGGTCATGAAATTATGGATTGTTAATATTGAATTTAAGAATTATGTTCATAATATTAATATATATGTAAAATATGAAACTATAATTCTTGGTCAAAGAATAAATTAAATATTGTTATCTTTTATGTTCTTGCTAATAATTATGTTGGTAATACTTGAATTTAGTATTCATGGTTAAAATGTTATACTTAAGATGTAATTTAATATTGTTGAATTATATAAATGCTATAATTATTTTGTTAAAATAAGTTATGACACATAAATGTCAATATTAATATTTATATATATATATTTAGATATATATTTATATTTAATAGTTTATTTCAATTTCAAGACATAAATTGTATTGCAAATTGATATTACAAAAATACGGTTTTATAAGGTTCTACAAATACATTATCTAATCGAATAACAGGCAGATATATATCAAACACAAGAAAATTTTAACATTTACATGTCAATATAATTACATAAAATTTGACCATGTAACTAATTTGATATTTTTGTAATAAATACTTGCAGCAGTATATCAAAATTTATGTTTACATGAGTTATGAAATTAATTCATCTTCTTGTAGAACTCTGTTTGAAGAAGTTGTCTGGGTCAACCTTTGTTTTAACTTTGACCAATCTGTTGAAATTGTTCTTGAAGTACTTGGCTCCCCATATTTGAGCTTTTATGAAGTTAACCTTTGAGTTTTTCTTGTTCTTTCCCAAGTCTAGATCACAATAATTCACATATGCTTCTCTTGTATTGCTTGAGACATGTGGTGTCATGTAAATGTACAGATCTCTGATCCATTTCATTTGTCTGTTTGAACTCTTGTCGTTCTCTGACGTCCAGCTCGTGGCATAGTGAAACTTGAAAATGGTTCCGTTACTATGCGGAAATGGAATATAAAATTCAGGGATTTTCGCCATCATTCCACCATAAGGAGTCCATAGAAGAGATGACACGTCTTCTTCAATAAATCTTTTCAACAATCCTTTGAGCCCTAAAGCAAGAATAGGTTCTTTAACGAAATCCGACTTTGCTTTAAAGTACTTTTTTCCAAAAGGCGACTTGGGTTCAAGCAAAACTTCAATAGGAGAACGTGTTTGGAATCCAGCATTGAAAACAATGGAATCTATCCAGCTCATTTCGATGCAATCCTCCTGAGTTAACCCTAATTCCGGAAAGTCCTTCATAACCTCCATCAAGGTGCCTTTCTCGCCTAGAACTGACCGGTGTATTTTGTTGTCACAGTCTTGTTCCCTGAAACTCTGAACAACTCTCGTATGAAGAGGTTCTTTAACAAGCTTATCCGCAATTCATAGCCACTTAGAAAGAATCTTGTATCCTGCGTTTTGTTCTAGCGTTTTGGTAGAAAAACAATTAGCCAAAGATTTAAAAGTGAAATTATTGTTAACTTCTTTTTCCTTTTGCGTTCATGGTTTCAATTTTATGTTTGTTTGTCTTTGCCTGTTTGGTTTCAATTGTATGCTTGTTGTGTTTGCCTGTATGGTTTCAGTTGTTTGTTTGTTTATGTTTGCTTATATGGTTTTAAATTATTGTTTACTAGGTCTGTCAGCTTTGATGGGTAGTCCGGCACATACACAGGCGCACATAACATATTTTGAGGCCTTGACATAGCTTATCTAATAAAAATACAATTATAAACATAGGTATGGTACTTTGACAAAGAAAAAAAAAAATACAGGTAGGGTAATTTTCAAAAATAGTGTTCCAAGGTTAGCAACTGTTCTAAAATGCTCTACTAATAATATAAATTCAGTATCAAAATGATTGAAGACTTCTCCCTCGTAGAGAAATCTAATCCTTAAATCAGATTTGGAGAATCCAAATCTAATGTTTTATATTTTATTTTCAATTAATAAAAGGTAAACAAGTATATTTCACACAATAATTTATGATATTTTTTTTTTTATATAGAAACATTCTTTTTAGTAAACGCATAACTGAACCCATATTTGTATAACTTGCAGAGAGTGCTTTTGAATTTCCCATCCCTGCAGCAACTACGATAGAAACTCCAAGGACAAGATGGAAATTATATATGTATATATAAAGTAAGATTGTCACTGAAGTAATTGTGTTTATATAAATATAGAGATCATGATACAGATCCTTTTCATAATAATGACGTGACAGTCATTTTTCATGTGTCTTGAAAATATTGACTTTGATCTAGCTTATAATTTGATGGAAAGGTAAAGATTAGAAATGCAAACTAATTGTTTTTATTATCCTTGCTTAAACGGTGAAAATTCCTACGCAAAATGACATTTTTAAACATTAAATCATCATGAATTCACTAGAAAAATGCACATTTGTTTAAGGGAAATCACATAACCATTCAACTATTTCAAAAATTTGAAGACACTTTTAGATTTGATCAAGTATGCAAAGATAATGAAGTAATACCTGTATGTTCGTTATTTCAGCTTTTGATTTAGGACAAGGGTTTAACCCTCTTGAATTCAAACACTAAACAAAGCCACCTAAAAGTTTTAAAATATATTGCGAGTCAAGTAACTCGTAGTACTAAAGCAAATAAGTAAAAACACATTTTTCATGTGAAGTAACATGTTTTTTTAACGTTTATGTGGACATCAAAGTTATTAAATAAACTTTTATTTACAGTAAATAAATCTAAGATATATGATATTGAGACCTTAACAGTATCACTTAACACGTTGATGAATGATCGATGTTACGTTCAGCTGCAAAAATATCTATTTGGTGCAAAAGCGAGAAGGGTCTCTCTTGAGCAACTGTGTTCAGTATAGACTTGAGTTTCTCTGTTCCAAGCTTCTCCTCAAGCGTTCTCCACAATTCTGGAATATGCTGTGCTCATAAATAAATACATACAAGAATAAGAAATCAACGAATCATCAGAGGGTAGACTCTCTAATCTATTTCGGTGGAGTTTATTTGGACAAGAACAAACCAATACTTACTTTTGTCAGCCATAGCATGTAGACAGCAGCATGCAGTGCTTGAGCTTGAAAATCTTCAAACTTGGTATCTGGAACGGTTATAGAAGATTCTAGAAGATGTATCTCGTTGTCAATGAAGATTACAATTTCTTCATTCATGAAGATAATCTGTCCGGTTTCAGATGAATGATTGCGACAGAAATGCATCATCCAATTAAGAGAGAGGAATCGCCGATGAAGCCATAATGCCTGAAAGAAAAAGGACAGCGACACAAAATAAGTTATATCAATTCAGTCATCTCCATAGTAGCATGACAACAAAATGTTCACAACAACTATCTTGTTGATCATACAATAAAGACATTGGTGCTCATCTCTACACTAATTGTTTTGTTGAAGATCAGATTATCATACCTCTCGTCCCAAGTAACGTTCTATCAACTCTTTGTTCCAATCAAGCTCTTCCTGTCACATTATTGTAAAGAGGTTTTAAGAGCCATTTTCATTTTCAGCAGAAATGAAAAATAAGGTTTCCCAGCAAAACAGTAATTGCAGGAAACGAAGGTTGGAAGACTAGTAAGGAAGACAAAGCTTACCATCCAGATCCTATGTGCCTCAAATTTATCATAAGCGTTGCTTCCTTCCACTTTATGTGGCTCCAAAACCCTGAGCATCAGCCGCTGGAGATTAATGAAAAATAAAAACTGGTTGTGAGCTGCATGCGAAAAGTTATCAGATTGAGTGGAGAATCTTAGCTGTGTGTTTCACACTTCCAAGACCTAACATAATTTGCAGTAAGTTCGTGACCGCACTATTACTACATTGATGTACATTTTAGCTTTACCACACTTGCATCAATAATGAGGCTCTTACTCTGCGATAATGGAAGCAAGAACTATCGGCTACATGCAGCCCTGCCCATCTTTTAGATTTGTGTAACTCTTGTAGCACCTAAAACAGACAACATATATAATGTAATCCGAATCACAGATTATCTTACACCATATGAAAACTTTAACAAGTTCAGAAAACAAAAGTAGCAAATTTAATGACATCAGAGAATGGTTAGAAGTTTCTAGGAATGGACCATACGAATGTTCAATAATAAAAATAACAAGTTCAGACCATATGTTCCGGAAAATCTGAAGAAATTGTAGAGAATAATTTACCTGCTCGGTTGTCATGTAGGAAACCAACCAGCAACGGTGATACCATGCACGATAGTTCATCTTTGATCTCTGCAAAAGGCATTTAATTAATTACGAGCAGAATAAGTGACTGTTTCATATTAGTAGGAATAGCAACGAGTGGCCGACCATTTCTATATATATCTATGATGGCCAAATTGTGAACATTAGGAGAAACCAATATTTATATAATGAAGAACCTTCATGATATATAAAACATTAAATCTAGAGCTGATCTAAACCTCGCCTATTGATTCCACTAGCTCAGACTCTTTGGTGATAATCTCTTGTGGTGTGGAATATCTCCCAGAAATCATCTTAATTATCCACCTTCTGTTTACAGTGAAAACAAAATTATTCTGAGCAACACTGATTCTAATGGATATGTTTCTTTTTCTTCACTAGTTATGATGACGCAGAGGAAGTATTTGAATAAAGCTGAGTAACAGAAAAGGCATAAAAGACCGACCTATGGCTCCATGTTGGCTCACTCTTAGGAAAATTCGAAAGAACGAGCCTAGAAAGACGAAGTTCTTCCGTGAATGCGACCCAGAGTTGGTTTTGTTTCGACAAGATCAACTTTCTACAGACAAGATGAATGTTAGATAAAGAAGCAAAACTTTATGAAACAAATCAAATTAACTTACATTTCTAAGTACCTGGCGTTCCATGCAGTTCCAAAGTCTGAGCTTAACAGCAAAATAGCTTGGCTATGTTTCAAGACTTTGCTCTCAAGAGTAGGAAGGGAACAAGAGACCTCAGATGAAGAGATGTTTATGGTTGGGGACTCAAAAGATACGTTTTTATGGCACTTGTACTCCTTAAATGTAGTCAGAAAAGCATGCTTTGCAGCTTTACATAATTGAATAAGTATATCGGTTGATATCCCCAATTTATGATCTTGATTCCAGAAACTTGTAGAGGTTCCGGTACTCGGCTGGACCTCAGTGGAGGATCCTGCTTCTTTATCCAGCAATGTGAACTGTGAGGGGTGAATAAACCCAACTTCATCACTTAATTCAGAGAGAAAAAACAAAGTAAGAGGAAACATAATAGAAAGAGAATGTCATAGGAAACACAAATTCAATCACCAGCATTGCTATGTCATCGGAAACAATCTACAAAAAAAAAAAAAATTAAAAGAGGAGAACATTTTATACTCACATGAGAGGGTCAGATTCAAGAACATGTTCGAACTGATTCAACAAGTCGAAGCAATCTTCTTCAGAGCATGATCCTTGTCCCATTTTTCTTCGGACCTTTTCTGATACTAAAACTTCCCCGCACGTACTTTCGATATCTGATAAAAGCATTTGACATTAGAAGAAAAAAAAAAGCACAAAGAAACTCTCTTCCCTGTGATGGGTAATGGAAAGATATAAAAAAAAAAGGTTGAGGACGAAACGAAACTACATTTCAACTACATTCAAAATCAATTGTCAAAAAAAAAAAACCAAAGACTACTTAATCCATATTCATCCTAAATAAAACATCTTTACGCTTCTTTAATCATACAAGAAGGCACCTACAAAGTGAAAATCAAGTCAAAGCCTTCAACGAAACAGATCATAACTCATTTTAGACATGCATCAAGAGAGAAAAAAAAAAGGTAAACAAAATTGACAACGATTATTTCAGATCTTAACTAAACAAAAGTAAATCTAAAGTATAAGATCGAATCAAGCAAATAATTTCGTTACGAAACTCTCACCCAAAAAGCCTAAACTTTAGCATTTAAGTAGTCATCTTGATTCTAAACTTCGGTCACAAACTCAATTCCTAACGAATAACGATTTGTTGCTTTTACAATTCGGTTTCGATTTCATGAATCAAAGTAAAAAAAAAAACCGATGCTTCTTTCAATCAACTCTCTAATTTAACTTAACCACCCAAAAAGGAAGAATTTTACGAAACTAAACAATGAAACCAAAGAAGCAATTGTTGTTGCCTTCCATTTCTCTCTTCACAAATGTAAATAGATAAATCCAAGTCAAAATCACAAAACATACCTTAGTTGTTCTGAAATTCTCTCACTTTTGCCCAGAATCTCCCTCAATTAGACTTGTACGCGAGTTTCGAACTGCAAGATCGGATTTTTAACAATGCAAATGAAGGGTTTACGGTAAAAGATAATCCAAAACCGATTTGAGAAATTCGAGAGATTTGGGGAAAATGAAGAACGGGTTTGAAGTTTAACGGTGGAGAGAGAGAGAGAGAGAGAGAGGCTTAATAAATATGTAGAGAGACAAAGGTGCTGCATGGAATCGAACCGGAGACCTTTTGCGTTGTGTGCAAGTCTCACTTGTCATAATTCTCGTGTAAATATGCAAATTACCAAAGAAGAGATGCCTTGTTTCTTTGTTGAATCGATTGAGTTATCCGATTTCGTACTACTTTTGAAACCAATTTTAACGACTTGATTGAGAACAAGAACGATCCTCCGAATAAGAAAATCATGTGGTTTGCTCTAGACAAGTTGGGTTGAGATCAGTTTGGTTAGAAGCTAAGAGCATCTCCATCTGTGTTTCTTAAACAAGATCTTAACTATTAAAATATTAAAAAGAAATGAAAAGAAGAAAGAGAAAGGAAGAATCGATCCTTAAATAAGAACCAGAAGAATCGATCCTTAAATAAGAACCAGAAGAATCGATCCTTAAATAAGAACCAGAAGAATCGGTCCTTAAGTTAATTAGTACACCTGTCAAAGTATTAATGATTAGAATTTTAAATTTTAATTATTTAATAAATAAATATATATAATAATATTTTTAAAATAAATAAGATACTGAAACAGTATATCCGGATGGAGATGCTCTAAGGTGATCATCCAACTTAATGCTCTGTTTTTATAGGAACTAAGCCCAAACCGATCTCGTCAAGATCCTAGACTTACAAATACTCGTTTTAGCCACTGATTTGAGAAATACTTCATTTCTTATTGATATTTTTTTCGTTCTTGTTATTAAGATTTAAGAGAAAAAAAAAGTTTGTTGAGACATATTTTATTCTGAACTGCTATTACGAATCTTGGATTTATTTATGAAATTATATTTTTATTTTTCTGCATGATTTTTCTATTATGGCTGAGTTTTTTTTTTTTTTTTTTTTTTTTTTAATTGGGTTCCAAGGATTGAAAAGAAATTAATAGAGATCACTGAAACAGGATGGTTAGATTAGGGATTTTTTCTTAGAATTTGTCGTCATTATTTTCGTCTCAAAGCAAGAACTAGAATTGCTAACTAGTCGTTGATCTTAAGTGAATTAACACATCTTAAATGATAAAATTAGTTTTTGGAAATACTTTCGGCGAGCAAAATGCCCAAGCGAAGGGAACGAAAACTAGACCAGTTTGGTGACGTATATAAACACTATTTTGAATTTTAAGGTACAAGCCATGTTGTTTTTTATCATAGCTATCCAACGTTGTCTGAAAGAAAGAAAGGAATAAAGAAGAAGCATTGTTCGATTTCTTCGAGTTCATTGTATTACTCAACTTTACACTTATTTCGATATTGATAACCGTTGTAAATATCATCAGCTTAGCTTAAGTAAAGAGGTGGGATACTTTGTTCGTGTCTGAAGAAGTTCTCTGGATCAACCTTTGTTTTAATCTTCACCAATCTGTTGAAATTGTCTTTGAAGTAATTTGCTCCCCAGACTTGAGCTTCTTTGAAGCTTGTCTTTGAGTTGTTGTTGATGTTCTGTCCCAGGTCTAGATCTCTGTAGTTCACATATGCTTGTCTTGGATTGCTTGAAACATAAGGCGTCATGTAACTGTACAACTCTCTGATCCATTTGATACGTAAGTCTGGTCTCTTCTCGGTGTCTGATGACCAGCTCCTGTAATATTGAATCATGAAGATGGTTCCGCTTCTATGCGGAAACGGGATCTTAGATTCAGGGATTTTCTCCATCATTCCACCGTAAGGAGTCCAAATCATTAACGCCGCGTCTTCTTCAAGAAACTTCTTGATCATCCCTTTAAGACCTAAAATAGGAATAGATTCTTTAGCGAAATCCGATTTCGCTTTGAAGTAAACTTCTCCGAGAGGTGACTTTGCTTGAAGCAAAATCTCAGGAGGAGGAGGGGTGCGTGTCGAAAATCCAGAGTGGTAAACAATGGATTCGATCCAGCTCATTTCTATACAGTCCTTCTGAGTTAGACCTAGTTCTGGAAAGTCCTTGTGCATTACCTCCATCAATTTGCCTTTGCCACCAAGAAACTGACCTATGTACGAAAATGCCACAGTATTGTTTCCACTGTTTCCAGCAATGGTAAAGAACACTCGTAAGAAGAGCTCTTCAACAAACTTATCAGCAACTTGTTGCCACTTTGAAAGAATCGTGAATCCTGTGTCTTGGTCTAATGTTTTGGTGACCGTGAAGACAGTTAGGGTTTGAGGAACAGGAACAAGCTTGATCTTCCATGATAAAATTATCCCAAAACTCCCTCCAGCGCCTCCTCTAATCGCCCAAAATAGTTCCTCTCCCATGGCGGCTCTGTCGAGTAATTTGCCATTAGCATCAACGATCATTGCGTCTAAAACATTATCAGCAGCAAGACCATACTTCCTCATCAAGGAACCGTATGCACCACCTGTTATATGCCCACCAATGCCTAAGCTCGGGTACACACCTGCAGGATATCCATGAACCTTACTCTTCTCTGCAATTCTATAGTTGACAAACCAAAGATTCAATAGTCAAATACCGCTTACTCATGTTGTGATTTTTGATAAAATTGATTGATTTTTTTTTAAAAAAATAGGCAAGTAACTAGCATCTAGAGAACAGTTTGAAAATAGCATAGTTCACCGTTATGTTTGAGTTTTTGTAATTTTTAACTAGAAAAAATTTCAAGATTTGTTAAAATTCAGATGTGAAAACAAATCTTTATTAAAATCCAATATGAAATTATATCTAATAGCACTATATATTAACTAATGTTTAAAAAACTCATTGAACGAATGGCACAATATCTTGGATAGTTTAATAAAAAAAATTAATTCGATAACACAAGATTTTTGTCGGATTTCAAATCAATTAACCTCGTTCATTATTATTTTTTGTCAAATCCTCACTCACTATTTTAAGTGCAGGCCCCGGATAATTGGTTTTTGTATTTTATTAAATTTAAAAATCTAAACAAAATTCATTGTTATTAGTTTTATAATTTTAAAATTATGTGTTATTGGTTTTATGATTTTGTTAACGCATTTTTGTAGGCAAAGACTCTGTTTTTTCCTCTGTAAATATTTTTCAGAACATGAACATGGAGTAGTGTGAATCAAACCCACGTTTGAATTGAAATTGAGATAAATTCTAATTCAAATAATGTGTTATTTAATTTATTAATAATTTGATTTCAAATGAATTTGGATGAATCTTTTTGTTAAAAATACAAAGACAAAAATCCGAAAATTTTTTTTCAGATTTATAAATATTTATTAAAATTCATATTTTAAATTTAAAATCAGTATATTTCAATTAGATTTATAAATTATATACGAATTTATAAATCAAGTAAAATATATAAACAAATAAAATGTGATAATTGCATAGAAAAATTCATATAGAAAGTAAACAGATGAATTGGTATTTGAAAAAACAACGAGACTTTTATCCCTGAGATTTTAGGTGATAGTTTCATCAAAACAATAAAAAAGAAAAAGAAAAAAAAAGAATTTATGTGATATGTTTCAATAGAAGGGTATTTAAGAAACGTATCATAATAAATATATTAATAAAATAATTTTACAAAATAATTCTGCAATAACTACAACAGAATTACGAGAAATAATTCTGCAACAACATAAAAATAATTCTGCAAAACAATTTTGCGATAACTACAACAAAACTGTGAGAAAATAATTCTGCGATAACATAAAATAATTCTGCAAAATAATTATGCGATAACTACAACAAAACTGAGATAAATAATTCTGCGACAGCATAAAAATAATTCTGCAAAAAAATTATGCGATAACTACAAAAAAAGTGTGAGAAAATAATTCTGCGACATCATAAAAATAATTCTGCGACAACTTGAGAACAATTCTGCGAAAATAATTCTGCGATAACATAAAAACAATTATGCGAAAAATTTTGCAACAACATGAATGCAGTGATAATATCGTAATAAAATATTTTTTTACAATATCCCAGTAGGGGTACGAATGAGTTTTTTTCAAAAAAAAATATTTTAATAATTAATATAAAAAATAGATTATCTAGATAAATATAACTAATATATAGGTCATTATAGTTATTCACCCAAATATTAGTTATGATACTTTATTAGTACCAAGAATGCTGATGCCATACTATTATTACCAGTAGTAAAGTTTATAGAAATTAAACGCATGAATTACTATTATTACCTGTAGTAAAGTTTATTGAAATTAAACGCATGAATTGGTATTTGAAACAAAACGAGACTTATACTATTATTACCTGTAGTAAAGTTCACCAATTGTAGCACCAGCTTGAACCCAAGCACTATTGCCTTCGATATCAACATCAATCTGTCTCAAGGTCGACAGGTCGATAATTATAAACGGTGTCTCAATCTGTGAAACGTAAGAAACACCTTCGTAATCGTGACCGCCACTTCTAACACGGAGATGAATTCGGAATTTCTTGGAACAAACGATGGAAGCTTGGACGTGAGATTCATGAACTGGTTTAAATATGAACTCCGGTTTAGGCATTGACTTGGTCAAGTATCGTTGATTTTGAGCCGTCGATTCAAGGACTTTAATGAACATCGAGGCGTTTCTTTCAGGAGTGAAGAACGTTTTGTCGAGTGGAAAATTGACATATGTGTTTTGGTGGAGACATTTAATGAAATTATGTTGTAGAGAGGTTGAAGAAATTGGTGTTATTATGCAGAAAGAGAAATACAGAGCTAAGAACGAAATACATGAAATTGTAGGAAGTGGTTTAGAAATTCCCATCACTGAAGCATAATAGTACATGCAAGAGAGATAAGCTAAACACACAATTAGACTTCTTCAAGATGAAAATAAATTTCTATTGCTTTTTGTCAGTGAAGAAATTTGTTCATATTTATACTTCGATAAACATTCAGCTTTAGTGGTCATGTTTATATTCAAAGATGGCGTGCTCATGATTATCACAAGATTCAATGGTCAGCTTTACATTATTTAATTTTTTAGGAAAAAGTAGACATATATATCTTTGTGACATGACAGCCTTTTAGTCACTTGTCTTGAAAACGTAAGACTTTTTTGTTAGATGAAACATTAAACTGATTAAAGAATGAAATTATAAAAGGGAAAATCAATCAAGAAACAGTATAAAAAGTTCCAAGTTTAGCTTGTCAAAACTCAAGCTTCATGAGCTCTAAGTCATTGTTGTACTGTGTCGACAGAATCTTGTTTCAAATTGTTTTTTAACAATAACATGAACCAACTAGTTGATTGTAGATTGAGTCCCCTCGTACCTACGTTGATTACCCTTCCTCCAAATGTAATAGACTGATAACTGTAACACCAGACGCAACAGTATGAAGGTCAGCTAGTCATACGAGTGGTCTGAGATACGGTGCAAATTAGTAGCTTTCCATCCAGGTCAGGTTAGATTCCCAACAAATCTCATACGTGAACCCGTTGAAAGCCAGGTGAGCTAGGCACACCTTGAGAGAACCACACAACTTTGCTCCATTTCTTCTTCTCCCTATGAACCGTTACTTGCTCCCACGTTTTTGCAAAAGAAAACCAGACCTGATATTCATTAGGGGCACATTGCCACATGACCCTATCCTCGCATTTTCCATGAACTGATCCGTTGAACCATTTGCTGCAGTTGTCTGTCTCGACAATGCATAATCCTCTAACTTGAGCCATCAATGATATTTGAAATCTTTGCAAATCTCCCAATACCAAAAATTTTAGCTCCTTTTGTTTTTCGATTAGTTATTTTTTGGGTCCACCAATCATTCTAGAATAGCCGGTGGATTTTGTTGTTGGGCTATGATTGGGAGGGGTTGTCACAGGCTGGTCGTGTGTGACCGTTGGCTTGGTTTTCGGCTCTAGCTATATAGGCTTCTTTTGGATCCGATCGTATTTTTATAACATCATATGACTTAAAAATTATAATAAAAAAACTGATTTGTCTTTTTTTTTTTTGGATAAAATAGATTAAGACATGCACAATGGTTAATCTAAATCGGATCCGATATGACGTCGAGTTGGTTACAGGCTCAGGGGATTATTCATTTCGGCAACATTTTTATCTCTTAACAAGAGACCGATCATCCATTTTACAAATTCTTGTTTTAGCCACTCTTTTGAGAAATACCTCATTATGATATTTTTCCTTCTTGTTTTGGAGAGAGAATTTTTTTTTTTTTTTTTGTCAACGGAGAGAGAATTTTGTGGAGACGATTTATTATAAACTTCTGTTACGATATCTTAAATTTATATATTCAATTATCTTTTTATTTTTGCATGATTTTTTCACCATTATTTCCGAGTTTCTTAATTGGGTTCCACGGATTCAAAGAGATCACTGAATTAGGATTGTTGAGATGAAACAAAGTACCACAGGCATGCCTTTATATTATCAGCTAGAACATTTTTTAAAAACACAGAAGAAATATTTCTCGGATTTCTTCTAGTTTATAATGTTCATTGCATGTTCTTAAGCTAGAAGCAATATACCTTTATACTTATTTTACATAGTTGTGGTCATATCATGAGCTTAGCTTTGAACAGGCAGAATTGGGATGCTCTGCTCGTGTCTGAAGATGTTATTTGGATCAACCTTTGATTTAATCCTAACCAATCTGTCGAAATTGCCTTTGAAGTACTCAGTTCCCCAGCTGATTCGAGCTTTTTCGAAGTTCGATGTCGTGTTTTCCGTGTTCTGTCCCAGGTCTAGATCTCTGTAGTTCACATATGATTGTCTTGGATTGCTTGAGACATAAGGCGTCAAGAAACTGTACAGATCTCTGATCCATTTAATCTGTTTACTCGTTCTCTTCTCGGTGTCTGCGTAATAGAGAATCTTAAAGATGGTTCCGCTTCTATGCGGGAAAGGGATCGCAGATTCAGAGATTTTAGCCATCATTCCACCGTAAGGAGTCCAAGCAAGAAATGAACCAGGCTCTTCTTGAATCATTCTCTTGAAAATTCCTTTAAGCCCTAAAGTAGGAATAGGTTTTTTCACGATATCCGACTTTGATTTGAAGGAAGGATTTACGAAAGGTGATTTCACTTGAATCAAAGCCTCAATAGGAGTACTCGCTGGAAATTCACCATTGAATAAAATGGATTCAATCCAGCTCATTCCGGTACAATCCTTCTGGGTTAGCCCTAACTCCGGAAAATCCTTCTTCATAATCTCAATCAAAGTGCCTTTGTCGCCCAGAAACTGACCTCTGTACGATGTTGCCACAGTCTTATTTCCATCGTTTCCACTGGCTCTGATTGTCACTCGTATGAAGAGTTCTTCCACAAGCTTGTCTGCAATTCGTTGCCACTTCGAAAGAGTCTTGAAGTTAGCGTCTTGTTCTAATGTTTTAATTACGTTGAAGATGGTTAGGGTTTCAGGAACAGGAACAAGCTTGAGCTTCCATGCTAGAATTATCCCAAAACTCCCTCCACCACCTCCTCTAATCGCCCAAAACAAATCTTCACCCATTGAGCTTCTGTCGAGTAATTTACCATTAGCATCAACGATCTTTGCGTCTAGAACATTATCAGCAGCAAGACCATACTTCCTCATCAAGGCACCGTATCCACCTCCTGTTATGTATCCACCTATTCCTACGGTTGAGCACAAACCTGCTGGGAACCCATGGTTCTTGCTCTTCTCTGCAATTCTGCAGTTAAACAAATACAGTTAACCAATATATTGCGTTTACATTAGCATTGGATACATCTTAAATTTATAATATTCACACTAGATAATTAACATGATACACAAATATACATTTTCTGGTTTCTCATGTGTAAGAACTTGAATTCACTGATCTGTAGCCGGAAAAGATTGATCTGGTGACCCAAATGATTCAATATATAAATCTTTTGAAATATGGGATTCAAGGATATTATTGAATAAGTTATTTAAAATAAAAACCAAGTTATAACAAAAAAAAATCTTTAGAATCCACAAAAGTGGTATTTTCATTATTAAAATTTTAATTTTTGAAAATTTTATACATGAAAAATTGATTTTAAATTGTTGGTAGAATAAACCCTTCTTAGTATATGTATGGTTTCCAAATCACCCATAGCTTTCATAAAACCAAATTATTTCGACGTTTGCATTCTCCACACGTGGTTTAGATTACCTGTAGTAAAGCTCACCAAGTGTAGCACCAGCTTGAACCCAAGCACTGTTGTCTTCAATATCAACATTGATCTGTCTCAATTTCGAAAAATCAAGCAATGCAAATGGGGTTTCGATCTGTGAAACATAAGACACGGCTTCAAAGTCGTGACCGCCACTTCTAACACGGAGATGAATTCCTAGTCTTCTGGAACATATGATGGATGCTTGGACGTGAGATTCGTGAACTGGTTTAAATATGAAACTCGGTTTAGGTGTTGACTTGGTCAAGAATCGGTGGTTTTGAGCCGTCGATTCAAGGACGTTGATAAAGATCGAGGCATTCTTTTCAGGAGTGAAGAACGTTTCATCGAGTGGAAAATCAACGTTTGTGTTTTTGTGGAGACATTTGATGAAGTCTTCTTGTAGGGAATTTGAAGAAATTGGTGTTATTGTGTAGAAGGAAAAATATAGAACTAAAAACGATATATAAGAAATCGAAAGGGTTGATTTTGAAAGTCTCATCCTTGCAACCAAACGCATAATCTGAGAGGACAAGATGGAAATGGATGTATGGGAGGAGGTGTTCTTTTTCTAATGAAAGATTGTGATTAAATAAGATCCCTTATTTTAGTTGATGGTGTGATTATAATAAAATTTCGATTTGTTATATTTAAATTGACTACGATTATTTGGTCTGACGACGTGACACAGTGACAGTTACATGTTAACAGCCATACAAGTTGACTTTATTCCAGCTTGTACCCTTTTCTTTTTTTGTGTGCTTGACTTAGCATGTTACCTTGCCTGGCAGAGTTAGAAATCAAATTTATGAAGAGACAGAAAGTAAAGAGATAATGTTAGAAAGAATCTTTATATTATTTGAGAAGTTAGTTTATAGTTCACGCGTCGCGTGCATACTAATTCTTATTGAAGTCAAAATTTTTTTTGTCAACTATTAAAGTCAATTACGAAGACATTTTTAATACATTAAAATTATTATATTCAATTTTCATTATTAATATTTTTATTTTTTATTAATTTTTGTTTTAATAGTTTTAAATTATTTTTAAATTAACAATATGTAATACTAATACATTAATTTCTTTTTTACAAAAAAAAATTCTTTTTGAAATTTAGTTGACTAAAAAAATTTAAAAATTTTATTTGGATATTATAATTATGAATATATTAATAAATTTGATACTTTTTAATTAATATTTATTAAACACTTATTATAATTTATATTAATAAAATTATTAAACCAAAATTTTTTGGATAATTTTTTCCTCACCTTATATAATATATATTTAAAAAATTATTGTTTTCACTGAAATAAATGCTTTCATCTAAATTATTAAAAAAATACACATAATTTTTTTATAATTAATTATGTTAGATTAATAAATTTATATTTTATTATAATAATATAATTTTATGTTTTATATAATTATATAATATTTTAATTTGTTGTTAACGACCAATCACAAATATTCTGTAATCTTACCCGTTTTAAACCATTGTATTAGTTGTTGAATTTTTTAATAACGCATAAAATAGTAACCACATGTTTCTCAATATTCACAACCGCCTATTTCGGCAGACTCCCAAATAGCAACTACACCGGCTATGTTTAAACAAGTCAGAGAACATAAACTAGTTTTTTTTTTTATTACAAATGATTTCAGTGATAGGATGGTTAAACATTAGTAACGATTCCGAAACATGCATATTTCGCATGAGTTACGAACAGGAATAGACAACATAACCCAGGCAAGCTAGAGCGTTAACAAGTTGAGGTGTTTTTTCCCTTTCAGTTTCTTTTATCAAAATATATTGTACCATTTTTGTTTTATAATCTTTAAAAAAATTATTATAGAATTCATTAAATGAAAATACGTATAAGATTTTCTAAAAATAGTTTTTTTGTTTTTAATGTAATGTTAAATTATATTTAAAGGAAAAAATAAACTGCTTTTACAACCTTGTGTGACTTTTGTTTTTAAACCAAAAATCGGATCAAATCAGATCGCATTAAAAAAAAAAAAAAAAAATTATGCGCCATAACTGCAAGCCATGTTACCAGACCCTCTTCACATCTCTTGTCCCCCTTCATATATAGTAAACGGGTGCGAACTTGCTTGTCGATACTTCTGACCATAGTTGCTTGAGTGGTCGGTGCTTCTCTATGATGTCTTGCATTGCGTTCCTCCAGATTTTATGGAAATACTTGTGCTAGTTTTAATTAATACTTGATAACAAAATTTAGTTTTTTTGGATAATAATTTAGTTTCAGATATTATCGAAGTTTATGAGAGAAAAAAACTAGATCGCATGAGGAAATATCTTCTAACTCTAAGAGCCGCTTTTTGTTTTGTTTTTATGGAAGAGTTGTCTCAAACCACCGCATCAATGCTTCATCATAGATTCATATTACTGATCTTCCGTCAAGGGAATTGAGCTAATGCAGTTTCGAACTTGCTTACCAAGTCACATATTACTAGTTTGTAAAACTTACCAAATAATTATAATTTTCCATAATCACCAATCTTCAACACCCATGTTTAAGCCTCTAAGCCTGTTTCTTTCACTCCATAGATGGTGTAGTGTAGTTTAAGAAACATACCATAGCAGAAACTGATGCAGCCGATCAGTGGAATTTTGGAGAAGAAGAATCAGTTTCCCCCACTCCGTAAACTGATGCAGCCGATCAGTGAAAGTATTCTAAACTTAAAATCTATAAATGGAAAAGATGTTGTCAAAAACAAAATAAATAGAATTGAGAAGACATAAGTGTTATAAAAACAGCTTTTCATAAATAAATGGTTATAATAAAAGAATACCTAATAAAAAATAAAAAATCAAAATCCTACTCACGGTTACCAAAAAGTTATTATGAAAAGACACAAAGATATTTATTGAGATTTTCATTAAAAATAATTATGTATCACAATATAAATTGACAAATCTATAAATAAAAAAGATGTTCTCCAAAAAAAAATTGAGAATACATTAAGGTTAAAAAAAAATTTCATAAAATAAATGCTTATAATAAAAAATACCTAATAAATAATAAAAATTCACAAATTTAACATGGTTACCAAAGAAGTTATAATGAAAAGACATATCTATAAAGACATTTATTGGGATTTCTATTAATAATAAATATGTATCACAATATAAATTAACAATAATAGTTATACTTATCATATTTGTCATGGTCATATTGAACACGTCAAACTATATATATTAAGAATACAGCTAATTAATAGAATCAAAATTAAGTTTTTCTTTTTCTTTTTCTCAGTTTTGAAATTATAGTTCAGTAAGGACTGAAAACGAGAACAAGCCCTCGAATACGATGGTAGGGTACTAATATCTAAGAACAAGCCTTAGGTGATTCATAAGAAGCAATGATTCGAATTTGAGGTGACACACAGTATCAAATGCATGTCTTTATATTATTATTGCTAGAACATTTTACAAATACAGAAGAGGCCATTGTAAATTTCTTCTAGTTTTTTTGTTGCAAGACTCTTAAGCTAGAAGCAATTTACCTTTATTCTAATTTTATATAGTTGTGGTAATATCATGAGCTTAACTTCAAACGGGCAGAGTTGGGATGCTCTGTTCGTGTCTAAAGAAATTATCTGGATCAACCTTTGATTTTATCCTCACTAGTCTGTTAAAATTTCCTTTGAAGTACTTTGCTCCCCAGACTTGAGCTTGTTTGAAGCTCGTCTTTGCGTTTTTTGTGTTCTTTCCCAGGTCAAGGTCACGGTAGTTCACGTACGCTTGCCGTGGATTGCTTGAGACATAAGGCATCACGTAACTGTACAAATCTCTTATCCAGTTGATGTGTCTCCTCGGTCTCTTATCGCTGTTTGGCCAAACCGATATGTACTGGATCTTGAATATAACTCTTTTTCTATGCGGAAATGGGATTTGGGACTCAGGGATTTCAGCCATCATTCCTCCGTAAGGATTCCATATAACTGCCGGCGCGTCTTCTTCGAGCAACTTCTTGAACATCCCGATCAGTCCGGATTCAGGAATTGGCTTCTTCACGAAATCGGATTTGGCTTTGAAGTTGGTTTTTGGGAAAGGCGACTTCCCTTGAAGCAAAACATTCGTAGGAGTGCCGCTCGGGAATCCAGAAATGTAAACAATGGATTCAATCCAGCCCATTTCAACACAATATCTCGATGTTAGCCCTAGCTCTGGGAAACATTCCTTCATAACTTTCAGTAATGTATCTTTGTCACCAAGAAACAGAGAATTGTACGACGTCGTGACAGTCTTGTTTCCGTTGTTCCCAGCAACGTTGAAGATCACTCTGATGAATAACTCTTCAACAAGCTTGTCAGCGACCGTTTGCCACTTCAAAAGAGCCTTGTTGCCGGCATCTTGTTGTAACGTTTTGCTGACGGTGAAGACGGTTACGGTCTTAGGAACAGGAACAAGCTTGAGCTTCCATGCAAGAATTATGCCAAAACTAGCTCCACCGGCTCCTCTAATCGCCCAAAACATATCCTCACCCATCGCGGCTCTGTCGAGTAATTTACCATTCGCGTCAACGATCTTTGCGTCTAACATGTTATCTCCACCGACACCGTATTTTCTCATCATGGAGCCATATGCACCGCCTGTTATATGCCCACCTATACCTAAGCTCGAGCATAAACCTGCCGGAAACCCATGGACGCTGCTCTTCTCTGCAATTGATAGAGATTTATTTATCTCCACGAGTTTTACTTGAGAGTATTAAGAAGTAACCTCAAGAGTTTACCCGAGTTAATGACTGCAAGTGCATAATTGTGCCTCTTGTAGTATAAACAGGATCGATCCTCAGGAAAAATTTGTAACACAATAGATTATAAGAATTTTAATCTAAGCTAAGAGATTTAAGGTTTGATTGCGAATTATATGATAGAAAATTAAACTAACTAAAGACAACGTAAATAAGATAGCCAATGAATTAAACTAAGAGTGTACTAATTGAAAAGGCAATCCAACCATGGATTAGGCATTAGAATGACTAAATTGTGAGATCAAAATATGAATTTAAATCGTGAATACGTAATTTATATTTCCAGACAATGAGATTATGAATAGGTTAATACATTTCCATGTAAAAACCCCTATGCTTAGAACTAGATTTGATCAATTCCCATTGCAAACCCTAAAACTAAACATGCTTTAACATCTATCCCAATTTTCATCAAATGTCCTAGGCAACTACTTCCATAGGCTAGAACCATAAGACTCACTAATTAGACTATCCTATACATTCACTATTCCTTTCTCAATGTGTGAATTCGATAAACCTTAAATTGACTCTTCCAAGATCAACCTAGCTATAATCATATCTAATGGTGATGGATTACACAGTTCTAGACCTAAATATCATCTTGGAATCTCAATTCCCCTAATCATCTATCCTATCCATGGCTGAATCTAAGAATCTATTCAGACATGACAGAAATTGCAGGGAAAACAATAAAAGATTAAGAAAACATAATTGAATTGCAGAGATTGAATAATACAAGAATACTTAAGAAAATAAATCTACAATTGTCTTACTAAACACCATAGATTGTTGAAAGAAGACCTAGGGGTCTTGTTCACTTTTTCTCTCTTGGTGGCTGAATAAAAACGTGCCCAAGGTTTTTCTTAAAACAACCTATTTATAGGTTCTCAAAAACTTGATTTATTAAACTAAAACGACATTAAAAAATGAGTTATTTACGAGATTGATCGATCGGACGAAGGGATCGATCGATCCTTTAATCCGTCGTAGACATTTTGGGCTGGAGATCGATCGATCTTGACGAATATCGATCGATCAAGAGGTTTAACCTATTCTTCTGGTCGGTCTTGGAGGTTCACGCAATCACGATCACATTAACGATCGATCGATTGTTTCAAACTGAGATCGATCGATCTCTTCACATAAAGAGGTGTATAGGTTCGATCATCATTTGAGTTCATTCATCCTATTGACATGTTCTGATCATTCTCGCATCGTTGTATTAGCCACATTTGACTTCATAAATTCTGAAAACGCTCCTAACTTGCTTTGTATCCTCTAAAAAAATAAAAAGTGGAAAACATCCTAGAGTTTTAATGCATATGAGCCTAAATGTGTGCTAAAATGTGAAATCTAATGGTTGATTCATTCAAGTTATGTACATAATGATCCATGAAAACTACCAAAATGTGGGTTTATCAGCAATTCTACATGTAACAGAACAGTTTCTTGATCAAATATGAAGTCAAAAAGATTTGAGTTTTGTGTTACTCTTTGTTGTCTTTATTTATACCTGTAGTAAAGTTCACCATTTGTTGCCCCAGCTTGAGCCCAAGCACTGTTGTCTTGGATATTTATGTTGATCTGTCTCAGATTTGACAGATCCATCAATATAAACGGTTTCTCAATCTCTGAGACATAAGACAAGCCTTCGTAATCGTGACCGCCACTTCTGAAACGAAGATGAATGCCGAGTTTCTTGGAACAGATGACGGAAGCTTGGACGTGAGACTCGTCAATTGGTTTGAATATGAACTCCGGTTTAGCCATGGATTTACTCAAGAACCGAAGATTTTGGGGCGTCGATTCAAGGACTTCACAGAACATGGATACGTTTTTCGCAGGAACAAAGAACGTTTCTTCGAGTGGGAAAGAAACATTCGTGTTTCCGTGGAGACAGATGATAAATTGATCTTGCATGGGAGCTGAAGAAATCGGTGTTACAGTGTTGAATGAAAAATATAGGGGCAAAATCAAAAGAAATATAGCTTCCTACTCTTTGATCCCTACAACCCTTGCAGAGTTCAGTGTGTTAATGAAAAAAATGCAAATCTGAATTTTTATTTATTTTCTATCTCAAAGTTTCCACACATGTAATTCTTCTCTACGAAAATTACTGCCCAAATACCTTAAAATTTACCAATCACAAAACGATAAAAAAAAAAAAAATCAGTACCAAAAAGGGTATTTCCAATCTATTTGTTATCGCTTACCACTTTTATCCTCGCACTGCTAAAAACTCTTACTACACCACCAACTAGAACCAACAAAAATTAAACTTTTCACTTTGATACGTTAAATTTAGTGATACTACAAAAACTAGACAAAGAAAATATACCTAGTTGGATTTATTTTGCTATGTTTCACAGTGGGAAGAGACTGACTAGGAATTATGAAGTGTGTAAATATATAGAGAAGATTGAACATATCGCTGATAGTTTTAGGTCAACGACGACGAGTGAGACAATTCAACTTCTTACAAAATGATTAAATTGTCACAGGCGTTTTGTTATTCTTTCATGTGCCAGAACAGCGTGGACGGCTATTTGACTGAAATTGCACGTTATGTTTTTGATTCCTTTAGTTTTTTTTTTTTTCCTTTTGGATTCAATTGATTTCAAAATGAAGACAAGAAACACATTTGATTATATCCTTATTAAATACTTAGATCCCCAGACTTGAGCTTAGTAGTTCATGTAGGCTTGTCAGTGGATTGCTTGAGACATAAAGCGGCATGTAACTGTAGCGCACAATTTGTTATCAAGTTGATGTTCCTTCTCGGTCTGTTGCCGATGTTTGGCTTAACCGTTATGTACTGGATCTTGAAGATGGCTCCTTTTCCATGGGGAAAAGTGATTTAAGATTGAGGAATTTAGCCATCATATTCCTCTCTTACAAAACCCAATATCTAAGTCAAAATTTCTGAATTTTCAACGATCTGATACCAATCATTTCATCTTAGAGTCATTATACAATTTTATTTTACTTTGATTATATATAGATCCCGAAAACGATTTTTGCTGTAAAGACTTTTGCTTTAAAATATAAAATTGTGACTTTTAAAGAAAAGAAAAAACATATACTCTGAGCTTTAGAACCAAAAAACGTAGAGCAAGTAGTATTTAAGATTTTACCTAAAACTCTTTCGAAAAAAACGTAATACAAGTTTTCAATAAACAAGAAGCAAAATACTATAAAACAGAGGGTTTTTTTTACCAACAAAAATACAGATTAAAATGATTCATTCAATTCCCTGATACCGAATCAACATAAAAGTTTTTGAAAAGAAAACTATAACAATGTGCATCAACTTATCCGCTTTTGAATTATTTACTTATTCAGAATAAGTTTGATAGAAAATGAACTCAAAAAACTCTTTTCATATATGAAATTTAGGTGAGTCGAGAAAACTGACCACTTGATGATGTTGAAGAGTTTTCATATATTTCATTAGCCAAATTAACGTTTTAAATTCTGCATATAACGGTGTAAGATTAGGTCAAATATTACGAGATCCCATTATCTTTTTTACCACACCTTTCTTACTACAATAACGACCTTGTCCTAAAGAAAATATGATTTGTTCCAAACACCATTTAAAAACATCATCAACCATCATGTACCACCATATCTAAATGTGAGGTAAATTCTCCCACTGCTATTTTGTTTATCAATTGATCCTCTTCCTGTAATATACCTTTTGTTTCCGCAATAACGAGAATCTTATTGGGATTTCTATTTTTATTTTTCAAGTCTATAGATATTAAATTATCCATGAAAATAACTATTTTCAATATCTTTAAGGAACCTTCAAAACAAATGGTCTAAATTCAAAAATAACAATACTCATCGAAAAAACCTATAAACTAGAAAGGATCATAGAAATATTCCAAAGTTTAAAATGCTAGAAGACATTCAAATATTCTAATATCTTCACATCGTGTACATTGTATATCACAATGTATCTCATCTAACCTTAAATTCTAAGTAACTGATACACATTTCTAAATAACTTATCAAATAAAATATTTTAAATTTAAGTTTCTAGAAGAAAGCCAAAATTGGTTTAATGTTTGGACCATAAATATTATGAATATTTCCTAAATCAGGATATAATTATTCAATATCATAATTTGGTACTAATCGGCATATGCTATATAAATATTTAAATATATATCAATTAAATATTTATTCAAAAGATTATATAAATATTTTTAATTATTTTATGATTACATATATATTATTTACAATGAATCTAAGAGCATTGGAAAAAAGTTTTGTTATTATCTTAGTAAGATAATATTAGTATATTTAATATAGTTAAGTTAATAATAAAATTTTAATGTTTTAAAAAAACTGATCAATAATAAAAATAATAAAATTGTAATTTGATTCAAAAAAGTGACCAATAATAAGTGTCTTTAGTAGGCATGAGTTTTCCGATATTTGGATCGGTTCTGAATCTTTTGGGTAGAAGAATTTTCGATTCATATAAGTATCCATAGAGAATTGGTTTAGTTTTGGTTTGATTTTTGGTCGATTTGGTTTTTAATTTTGAGAACCGGTAAATACTTAAAAAAATTTTTGTTCATACTCGGTTTGGTTATTTATTTCTCAAAATATTTAAAATATATTCAAAAACTCAAAAATATACCCAAAAACCCAAAAATATACATGAAAACCATATATATATAATACTGAAAATATACCTAAAAACCAAAAAAAACTTAACAATATATCTGAAATACCAAAAATATACTCGTAAACTAAAAAAATTAATATATTTAGTATTTTAAGTTATTTGGATATCCGATTAGATAGCGGCTAATACCAAAAACCAAATCAATATCCACAAATAACAATGAACAGTAATCATCAAGTATTTTAGCTATAACCAAATCTGATCCAAACCAGTTTTTTATCGATTCCAGCTAGAGTTTTCGGATTTCATTTTTGCGTAGACCTAATCTTTAGAGCTTCGAGGGAGTTTCTCGTAGTTTGTCTTTTTGAGAACTATTTCTCCTCTTTTCCTCTCTTTATTATATATTTTTTTTTATATATTTAACAAGTGAGATGGTTACCAAGAAACCTCCGTTGGAGTGGCCTTATCGTATCATTGGGCTTCGTGGTCATCAATTGGGGGGCTATCCTAAACTCTATGGTCGTTCACAATGAAAAGAAGACTGTCCTCTGCTTCTTCTCCAATTCATCTAAATTGAATACCCAAGTGCCAAAGCCCTGGGAAGAAACTTTCATGGTGGTTTCCAAATCCAAGTATGGCAGATTGGTCTCTCGCGCCTCCCTTTGTTCTTTTACTGCCATTCTCACGGTGCTTCGTGGTGGTTACGACTGAGGAGAACTTCAAAGAAACGATCTAGTCCAGGTGTAACAATTTCGCCAAGAACATCCAACTTTTAACGACTTGATTGAGAATGAGAACAAGGTTTCGAATACGATTTTTAAGGTTTATTGAGGAACTTGCTACTAATGAAAAACAACTTGTCTGACACATAAGAAGCAATGCTTCGAAGTTTTAGGTAAAATAAAGTACTAGAGGCTCGTCTTAATACTATTTAGCTACAACATTTTTTTCTGAAATACAGAAGAACCATTATCTGATTTCTTCTAGTTTATTCTCATCTGATATTCTTTAGCTTTAGCTTCGAACTGGAATTGGAGGGATACTCTGTTCATGTCTGAAGAAATTCTTTGGATCAACCTTTGTTTTAATTTTCACCAATCTAATGAAATTGTCTTTGAAGTAACTTGCTCCCCACACTTGAGCTTGTTTGATGCTCGCCTTACAGTTCCTCTTGTTCTGTCCGAGGTCTAGATCTCTGTAGTTCACGTAGGCTTGTCGTGGTTGCGTCGAGACATAAGGCGTCATGAAACTATAGAGATCTCTGATCCAGTTGATGTGCTTGCTTGGTCTCTTGTCGCTGTCTGGCCAATTTGTTACGTACTGAATCTTGAAGATGACACCATTTCTATGCGGAAAAGGGATTTGGGCTTCAGGGATTTTCGCCATCATTCCTCCATAAGGATTCCATATCATCATTGGATTATCTTCTTTAAGCAATTTCTGAAAGATCCCTTTAAGCCCTGATTCAGGAATTGGCTTCTTCACGAAATCGGATTTGGCTTTGAAGTTATTCTTTGGGAATGGAGACTTCCCTTGAAGCAAAACCTTAGTAGGAGTGCGGCTTGCGAATCCAGAGATGTAAACAATGGATTCAAGCCAGCTCATCTCGATGCAATCCTTCGGTGTCACCCCTAGCTCGGGAAAACTGTTCTTCATAACTTCCATCAACGTGCCTTTGTTGCCAAGAAACACAGCATTGTACGACGTCGTCGCAGTCTTGTTTCCGTTGTTTGCAGCTACGTTGAAGATCACTCGGATGAATAGCTCGTCAACAAGCTTGTCAGCGACCATTTGCCACTTTGAAAGAATCTTGTTGCCAACGTCTTGTTGTAACGTTTTGGTGACGGTGAAGACAGTTACGGTCTTAGGAACAGGAACAAGCTTGAGTTTCCATGATAGGATTACCCCAAAACTCCCTCCAGCACCTCCTCTAATCGCCCAAAACGTGTCTTCTCCCATCGTTTTTCTGTCGAGTATTTTACCGTTGGCGTCAACGATCTTTGCGTCTAATACGTTATCTGCACCGAGACCGTATTTTCTCATCATGGAACCGTATGCACCGCCTGTTATATGCCCACCGATCCCTAAGCTCGAGCACAAACCCGCCGGAAAACCATGTACTCTGCTCTTCTCTGCAATCCTACAGGTAACAAAACAGTTTCTTGATCAATATACAGTCAAAAGATTCAATGGTAATACTCTTTGTTGTCTTTAGTTATACCTGTAATAAAGTTCACCAACGGTAGCACCAGCTTGAACCCAAGCACTGTTGTCTTTAATATTAACGTTGATCTGTCTCAGCTTCGACAGGTCCATCACAATAAACGGTTTTTCGATCTCCGAGACATAAGACAACCCTTCGTAGTCGTGACCACCGCTTCTGACACGTAAATGAATTCCAAGTTTCTTGGAACAGATGATGGAGGCTTGGACATGTGACTCGTGAAGCGGTTTAAATATGAAACCCGGTTTAGGCATGGATTTTGTCAAGTACCGGAGATTCTGAGCCGTCGATTCAAGGACTTCGCTGAACATAGAAACGTTCTTCGCAGGAGCAAAGAACGTATTTTGGAGTGGGAAATAAACATGTGTGTTTCTATGTAGACAGTTGATGAATTGATCTTGCAGGGAAGCTGAAGAAGTTGTTGGTGTTGAAGTGCAGAATGAAAAACATAAGGCTAAAATCGAAAGAAATGAAAATACAGGGGATGGCTTCAAAACTCTCATTTCTTTCTTTTAGGAAACTCTATTGTTTTGGTACTCTTTGTTTGATCCCAACAGCATCTGCAAAATTCTGTCTATAAATGGACAAAAAAATCTTAACCTTTTTACACGTTCTTATTAAAGTTTCCACAAATGTAAAACTTTATGTTTCTTCTCAAAGAAAATAATTGCCCAATGGCCTAAACTTTGATGATAAAGTAGTCATATTACTTCTCAAATTGAATGAAGTCAAAAATTTCATCATGGCATTGTTGATTTTAATGATACCACTAGAAGTCAGTGCCCATTTAGAGTTTAAAGTACAAAACTAAATTATTAAAACTTACAAGAGACTTACCAACTATTGTTTGGTTTCATAGACTTGCCAACTTGACCAAGTTAGTTACATTTCACGTACGGTGTGGAGACGACAACGACGACTGAGACTGAGGAACATTTCAGTCGAGAATTTCGAAATATGATATTGCTCGTTGATTTATTAGGGTCAATGACGACGAGTGTGAGATAGCCAAAGTTTTTAAACTGATGTAACGTGACGTGTCGGACATTTTTGTTCTCCTGTGTTTGAAAAACGTTGCAGTTTGTGTTTGTAGGAAACTCGAAGTTTAGGTGGCAAAAAGTTCGTGAATCCTGATATACTTGTTTTGATATTTTATTATTATTTTTTTTTTTTCGGTTCTAGCTAACTTTGAAAAAGTTATGACAATTTTATAACTATAAATTAAAAAACTAATTATTATTATAATTTAAACCAATATTAAAAGTCTGTAATATTTATATGTTATTTTACTGTATAAAGTTTATGCTTTTGCCAGAATTGTCAAGTTTTACAGTCTTAACGTTCACTATTCTATCATTTATTCAAATAAAATAATCTTTAAGTGGAGAGTAAAAAATTTCCATTAGAAAAATAAAGAGTATTCCACTATGATGTCATTACCGTTTCACACCATAAGAATCATATCTGCAAGGCCTACACAGGAGGGAAAGATAAAATATTTGTTGTTGAAGGTTCTCTAAAGCCTAAGTCAAGTTATGGGTCAATCAACTAAGAATATTTATGTGTTTAAATTGGGAGATAGCAAGGGTTTGACATAGGGAATTTCGTCTTACTATCGAAATATCATTATGCTAATGTGTGTTTAGATATGCTGCTGAAATAACAAGAGAGACGCGAGAGATCTTTTATATATCTTGTTTTATTCTTTCCTGATTTCTTATCTTCTTCATTGTACAAGACCAAATTTCTCTTTTATAAGTGAAGAGACTTTGAATGACCTTCTTGTCTTTTTTTATCACTGTTCATACATAATTTGGCAATGTTTAGAGTGGTTTTGTGGACTTTCCACTGTAGTATCAGCACAACTTATGGGGGCAGTAACATCATGAAGACCCGTATCGAGTTAGTGCACTCGCGGGCCAAATATAGCATTCAGATAGGTCTATAATTATTTTGGTCCACTATAATTACTTTTTATATACTTTTATTATTATGCCATTTTTTACAATTACTTTTATACATAAAATATTACATTTTATCCACTTATAAATCACCTTATAATTTAGTTACTATATATATTTATCATAAATTTTTATGTTTTGTCATACTAAACATATAAAATACATATTTTTTGTTAATTAATATATAAAAACAATCATTTTAAAGATTATGGGTCTTTATATAAGATAGGCCTCATTCGAATGTTTCAGAGTAATGGGTTCATACCCAGCTCTAAAAATGTATTAGTAGATTCTATAAGCCAAATCAGATATTTCAATTCAATATATTATGGTGAAAGATTGCATAGAATATTTCAAATTTTTATCATTTTTTCTACTACAAATTTCTTAATAAAAATCAACAATGGCCTAAAAATATTTGAATATTTCCAAATTACATCTACAAAACACCACCAAACTTCATAAACCACAATATTCAACTGTTAATTATGCCATTTTTTACTATTCAGTATTCTGACAATTGATTATTTTCCTATAAATCTGAAAATATGTTTTCCAACACAAATAAATTTTGAAATTATAAAATTAACATGGTTGAAAAATAGTTGAATCCATAATGTGATATTTGAAACAATTTTATATAATCAATAATTAGAATATTCAAAATTCAGAAATCCGTCTCTATATATTTTACTTTAAAGTTTCAGCATCTTTATTTGATACCAGTCATGATAAAAAAATATTTTAAAATTTCATCAAAATAAATTCTATTTTTAAGTGACTATATTATTTTTAAGAAGGACTATATATTTTAGAATGTTATAAAAAAGAAATTTGTAAAAATTTAATATGAAAATTTTAAATTTAACTTTATTTTAATTTAGCTTTTTATTTTTGTAATTAATATTATTATTTTAGTAACTTTTAGTTTTTTACGGATTGAATATCTAAAAATATTAGTGGAACCAAATCGGATAACAGTTTTTTTTTTTTGAATATGCATCCAGTTATTATAAAGTTTCTGCATATTTCCAGCCAATAAGCCTTTAGAGGGAATGATCTATGAGGACAAAGTTTAAAGAAATGAAATACGAAATGCTCTGCTAACTCACTCATTTCTTCAGTACAAGCCGGTTAGCCGAAATGCTCTATTTTTATTTTAGCCATCAGAAACTTTATAGGTGGGGGAGTGTGGGTCATGTCAATCATTTCCATTTATTTATATAACTTTTCTTGTTTTATAAACCGATATAATATATAGTCCCTTGTCACCAGATCAGACCAGACATGTGACTAATTGAGAAACCAAACCATCTTCGGTTTGAATACTTAGAACACATCGTTTTACAAATAACTTGGATTTATCTTTGATTTTTGTAGTTTTATTCAACTTACATTACCAACTCAAAGAAGAACTTAAAACATTCAAATATCATCAAGAGATTTCAGAATTGGAATACTCTGTTCATCACAGAAGAAATCCATTGGATCAACACTCGTTTTCACTCGCACCAATCTATCGAAGTTGTTCTTGAAATACTTCACTCCCCAAATCTTTCCTTCTTCGTACTTGGTCTTCATGTTCACCCCAAGACTATACATTCCCAAATCAATATCTCTAAAATTAACGTAAGCTCCTCTTGGTG
This sequence comes from Streptanthus diversifolius, assembly GCA_039880935.1. NCBI lineage: Eukaryota > Viridiplantae > Streptophyta > Magnoliopsida > Brassicales > Brassicaceae > Streptanthus > Streptanthus diversifolius. The sequence continues at coordinate 9,011,353 of JAXGFM010000012.1, read as the reverse complement.
AATTTGAAGCATAAGGAGTCATAAAATCGTATAAACTCTCGACCCATCTCATATATTTCTCTGTATCAATCTTGTTCTTATCTTCTTCTTCTTTCCAATAAGCCAAATACTGAATCTCATAAATATTCCCTTCTCGATGTGGGAATGGTATTTCATTTTCCTTAATTTCACTCATCCTTCCGCCAAATGGAGTGAGTATGATCTTTGCGAGCCGAGCCTCAGGTGCGTATAATCGTCTCCAGAGCTCTCGAATTGCCGTTTTTGGTATCGGTTTATAGATAAAATCGTCTTTTCCTTTGAAAGATCTCGATGTACGCTCCCGTTTCGTAAGAACATCCACTGATTCTCCTTTGATAAACCAGAGAACAGACTCAATCCAACTTATCTCTCTACAATCTCCAATCCTAAGACCTAACTCCGGAAACTTCTCTTCCATTAACGCTAAAAGATTGCTTACCGGACCGAGATAAAGACCTGGGAATGAAGCATAAACCACGGTTTTGTTTGATCTCTGCAACATAGCTCTAATGAAAAGATCATCAGGAACCTTATCCGCTATATACTGCCAATTGTTTATGATTCGGACAGCCTCGTTCTCAGATGTTTTAGTGACGTCAAAGACAGTTACTGCGGACGGAACATTGACCAATCTAATCTTCCATGCTAAGACAACGCAGAAACTTGATCCACCACCTCCACGGATAGCCCAAAAGAAATCCTCACCCATGCCTTTTCGGTCAAGAAACCTTCCGTTCGCATCTACAATATGCGCGTCAATTACATTGTCTGCCGACAAACCGTATTTTCTCATCAATGTACCGTACCCTCCACCTCCGAATAGCCCTCCGACGCCGACTGTTGGATAAAGACCGGCCGGAAAGGCCAATGATTTGCTCAATTTCCCAATCTCGTAGTACAATTCCCCAAGTGTAGCTCCGGTTTGAACCCAACCGGTCCGGTTATCAACATCTAATTTAATAGACCGGAGATTCCTCAAATCAATGACAACGAACGGTCTACTTTTGCCGATGTACGAGAAGCCTTCGTAGTCATGACCACCACTCCGAGTCCTAACGTGGATATCGTGAAGCCGTGCACAGATAATCGTAGATTGAACATCGGTGGCTTGAACCGGAGTAATGATTGAGGCCGGTTTAGCTGTTTCGAGAACCGAGAATCTTGGATTTTGTATGGAAGAATTCAAGATTGAGAAAAAAGAAGAGTCTTTAGCAGTGTGTATGATTTTAGATTCAACGGTGAAGTCGTTTATTCTGCTAGAGAGACAGCTCAGAAAGTCTTCGTGGATGGTACGATGAGCTGAAACCGAAGGTAAACGAGCAAGAGTAAGATTCAACAGAAGAAAGTGTGTAAAGAGAGAAAGCAAAAACTTCAATAACTCCATTTTCTGATGCATAGACTGCGAGAAGATACGAGATAAGATGGATCTGAAGTACCTAATATTCTTTTTTTGATTTTATATATGTAGTAGTTTGGGCAAGCCGATTTCATTCAAGAATCTTTTATATATTTGTGAAAAGTATATTATAAGCCGATTTCATTCAAGAATCTTTTATATGTTTGTGAAAAGTATATTTATATAAATGTTTGAATTTTTTATTATTATTTATGATTTATGTTATTGTGTTAATATATCAAAACTATTTGTCAATATATATTATCGAATAAATTTAACAGAACATATTCATTTAAATTAAACTGATAACTGAATCAAAAAGATAATTGTAAACTTTATTATAATATAAAATTATATTTAACAAAATTTATTTAAATTTTTTATTTTTTATTATTATTTAAAACATAAAAATATTAATAAAAGTTTTTTGAAAAAAACTAAATTATGTAGATTAAATTCTAAATCCTAATGATGTATTATTACAGAACATGATTGATTCGAGAGATTTCTCACAATTATTGTTTATACCTGACAAAGTTTTAATGAGATGGTGGGATGCTATTAAAATTATATATATATATATATATATATATTTGCCGTGGTGGTGGTAAGGTTAGAGCCCAGCAAAATCACGTGTCTACCTACTTTTCCAACATTACTTGAAAGTCTCTTAATTATTGTACTTATCTATGACTATAATCTTCATTGTATAAATATCGGTCTACGTTAACTTGCATGTCGGATAAGTTTTAAGAGTGTACAGTCCAATATATTATTAATAAATCGTTAAAGATAAGATTATGTTTTAATAAAAATTATTTCTTTATATTAAAAATACAAAAAAGAATTTTTTATTTAAAATAAAATTAGAAATAAAAATAGAATTAGTAAAAATATGTTACAGCTATATATATCATTGTTGAGTTATAACAATTTTTTTGAATATTTAGTTTGAGAGAATTTTTAAACAAAGTTATATTTATTTAAAACTTTATTGTTTTCTAAATATTTTAATTGGTATCATAGCATCAGGTTAAGATCACAAAGTTTTGAAAAAAAACATCACAAAAATTATACAGACCTACTCACCTTGAACACGACAACACAACAAGGTCAAAGAATTTTTCACCGCCATCGATCCAATGCCTGATGTTAACCTAAAAAAACAATATTGCTGAAGATATACAAGGTATGAAATACAACTAAACATAGTATAAATGATTTGATATAATTATTGTGTTCAAGCAATCTCATATACTCTTATTTTACAAATTGGCGAACAAGATTTATCTAATGGAATCAAATCAACACATCTACCGTTGATCGTGTAAAGGAAGCAAGACTTCAATATGTCTGAGTTTGAAAGAATTAAGATGAAAGAAACATACATGATAGATCGCTTTCCAGGAAAGCTATCGGAGAATCGGCTTCTCTTGATAAAACCATTGGAGAACCCAAATTCGTGAGGAAATTTCTCAATAGTTTACCAAGAAATAAATATATTCAAATCCTAGCCTCGCTCAAGCAAATCCTAGACCTAAACAAAACAGGATTCGAAGACATCGTGAGAAAATTCAAGACCTACAAAGAATGGGTTCTTGATAAGGATAATGGCAGAGAGACACAAGGCAAACTCTTATATACAAAACTTAACATCAAAGCTTTGTGGGATCAAAAGGAAGAGGACGTAGAAGAAGTAGCAAAGGGCAAGGAAGAGGTAGATACAATTCACAAGAACGGTCCGCAAATCAATCTGATCTAAATTAGAAAAAAAAGAAAAAAAAGGATATATCAAAAGTATTTTGTTACTGATGTGATGAACATGGACGCTTTCGACTCCAAATACCCTGAAAAAATACAGACGACCCAAGAAGACAAAGTCGAAACAAAAGAAGCTGACATAGCTTTGTATATGCATGAGGTCATATTCTTAAATTAAAAAAAAAAATTCTTACAGATTGGCCATCTAATTAACTGTAATCATTAATTCATTATGTAATTAATAAATATCAAATCAGAATGGACAAATACGATTATGGACCCCCTCGTCTCTACTACTATATAAACAAATTCATAATCAATTTTTAAAAAATTAAGAAAAATATATTTAAGAAACAAAAAAAAAACAAAGTTTGTTGTCTATGTTTCAAGTTTGGAGATGAATGCAACAAAGCTTCCCAACTGCAAAAATGGTTCATATGAAGCAACTACGATTAAGATTACAAATCACCACTTGAAGAGTATGCTCTAACTTATGTGTAAATTCTAGTACATATATCTTCAAGTTCGGACAAATGATCAGACAGAACAAGAAGGTGCATAAATAAGGCGAGGACAGGAGATTCGACCAAGCCAAAACCAAACCACGTGACTGAATTATCCTTGAAGCAGCCAACCCTTGATCCAAAGATCTTACAATACTTTGGTAGCTTCTCTCTTTAAAACAAGATTAGAACTTCGTAGAAAAACCAATCAGAAGCCTGTCATTTGATCATTTGCGGTCTGTTGCCGCGATTTTTTGATCTGGTTTTGTAGACTTTGGGTGGTATATCAACTGTTAAAGCATACATTTTTACAGCAAATAACTCTTGCGGAAGACCCTTCTGATCCTGGAAAATGGTTTTGGAGAGAGAAAAAACTGTAAACTTCAAAACCAACAGTCTTAAGATTAAAAAAAACGGACAAAATCTCAACCTTTGTTTGATAGAGATGTAACCCACAACGACGAAAGAGCTGTTTAAAGTACGGATCCGACCTGGTGATGCTACGATCCTCTTTATCCAAAACAAATCCTGCGGAAAACAAAAATAAAACTAATTAGTTTTGTATCAGATAGAACTTTTTAGAAGAACACCAAAGTGAGAGTCAAAGAGAGCGGACGAAACCTTTCTTAGCAAGATTCTCTTTCAAGACAAAGAAACCACCGGGTTTAAGGCAGCCCTGAGATCAACCAATAACACGTCATGAGATTAAGCAGCAAAAACTCAGTGTATCCAAGGTTATACTAGACTTGTAACAGAGAAACAAAACATGGTGCAATGAAAGAAAAGAAACAAAGTCTTTACCTTTGCTCGTTTGAAGAAAGAAACAAAATCATCGTCGGTGAGATGTCCAATGCACCATTGCACCCATATGACATCGTACCTTTGAGCAGCTGGAGTAAACTCCTATGATTACATAAACATTCACGAAACAAATATGAAGGAGAATGAAAACAAAGATATAATAAACAAATTACAAGAGATACTACAAGAATGATACCTGAAGAGGTACACAGAAAAAGTTGGTTGCTTTGTGCGTCTCTGAACCCGTAGGTGCCAAATTTTCACGTGCGGCATCAAGGAATTGCGCTACAGGCTCAAGAAGATCAACCTAAGATAAAAAAAAAATACAATCATAGAAAAATAGTGTGATTATCAAACGAAACTAAAAACAGAGAACAAAACCCTAAGTTATAGAAATCAAAGAAAACATTCACCTCGTTAAAGTAACGTATCAGAAGATTCTTGGTGATTCTTCCAATGCCAGATCCACAATCTGCAAATGATTGTGTGATTGTCAAAGAAACACATATGTAAGAAAAGAAAAAGAAACAATAAACACCAATGAGAGGAGTGTACCAAGAGCTACTAGATGTTGATTTGTTCCTCCATTTACTAATCTTTCTAGCATAAGGGTCTTGAGAAACACCTCACTTCCTATAATATCAGCATCATTCACATGCCCGTATCCTCCTAATACTCCATCAACAGAAGCTTCAACACCCTTAATTAAGAACATAAACACATATAAAATCAACTTTAATTCAATTTGGTGAATCAGTTTTGCAGCTAAAGAATCCATATTAAAAAAGTTAGGGCTACATATATCCTTGGAATACAAATCGAATCAAATCTGAGAAACTCTACAGAGAACTAACCAAACAAAAAGGTAAAATCAAAATTAAGACAGAGACTAAGAACAACAACAAAACAAATTCAACATTTTTCAAAAAAACAAAATACAAAAACTTACTTCCCAATAAGAAACTCCGTCTCTGTACCATTGGGTTTTCTTCGTTTCATCTCCTTCTCCGATTTCTTCTCTCCACATCTCTTGTGCGCTATTAAACTCTTTCCCTTCAGAATCAACGCCACAAATCTCCATTGGATCCAGCGACCGAGCTAAAACGCTTCTTCTATGTTGATAATATGACGGTGGTAAAACAGACGTCGTCGTCGACGGCGGCGAGATTTGGTTTTGGTGGTTGCAATGGATACGTTGTTGAGTGTGTTTTAGAATTTGACCCTGGAAGAAGTGTCCACTGAATACGAATGGGTTGTAAAGAGGAAAAGACATTTTCGTTATTGGGCTTTTTGGGTTTTCCGGCTTTTAATTTAAAGTCGGGTCTCGGTCTATCCATAACTCAACCCGACTCGCTTTGGCATGTTTGATGGGTCATAACTCATAAGATAAGATAATACATTTTTTCAAAATTTTTCAAAATAAATACATTTTGGAAACATACTATATATATATAATAAAAATATATAAAAAATAATAAATATCAAAATCATACTAAAACATTTTAAAAGCACAAATCTAATGCATAAATAGTAAATAATTTAATAATTCAAATTTAGATTAAAGAAAAATATATTTACATTAGTTATTAAATTATATTTTTACATTATTAAATCACAAAATATATTCTAAACTTTCCAATTTTTTTTTTAAAAAAATATACAAATTTTTATCGTATTTCCATTTTTCAAACATGTTTATGTAGTATTTTTAAATTAAATTTTTAGTAAATATGTTTTTGTCGCGTTTCCAACAAACTTTCAATTCTAAAAAAGACACAAAACAGATAAGTTAAACCAAAGCTTGCTAGTTAAGTTTAACTTTTTGCAGGGCCAACATGTTTATTTTATTTTAATCATTTAACTATGACTCTGCATTAGTAACATGTTTTTGTCTTTGTCTTCGTCTGTTAAATTGGAAAATATAAAAGACGATTGAACCAATGGGAACGGTATCAACCACGGTATGGATGTCAACTGTCAACACTGCCAAAATATAATAGTATAATCTTTTGATTTCTTCAAAAAATATTTCCTTAAATTATTGTCCACTACCAATTTTGTCGAGACTATAGCAAATAGTGTAGTTTACCGTATTGTTAACAAAAAACATTTTAGTTTTTATATATCTTATTACTTACGTAAAAGAATCAACTCTAACATCAATTTATTATTATTTTTTAATTAAATTTATTTTTGTTAAATCTGTTGAAATTACCAATTTTTCTATGTAATTCTTGTGTAGTTCAAACATTTTAAGAAAAAAAACACAAATAAAAAAATATGATATGTGTAATTCTGATTGGACTAAATTTATAAATATGTCTCCGCCTCGTGATTCAAAATCTTTATAAATAAACACAGAGAACGAGTCTCTGCCTCGTGATTCGTACAAGTCTACGATTCCGATTATATTAATAGATCGAGTAACAAGAAGAAGACAGTAGCAATGGAGATCATCAATAACGAGAAGAAGAAACTCTTGAGACAATCTTCTTCATTTAGACTACGAAGTCCGAGTCTAAACGCTCTCCGTCTCCACCGTATCTTCGACTTATTCGACAAAAACAGCGACGGGTTCATCACGGTCGAAGAACTTAGTGAAGCCCTCTCACAACTTGGTCTCGACGCGGATATCTCCGAGCTCAAACCAACCGTCGAATCTTTCATCAAACCGGAAGAAACCGGACTCCGGTTTGACGATTTCGCAGCACTCCACAAAACCCTAGACGAATCTTTCTTCGGAGGAGACTGCGAGTGCGACGGCTCTCCGGAATCAGATCTGGAAGAAGCTTTTAAAGTGTTTGATGAAAACGGTGACGGATTTATCTCCGCCGTGGAATTGCAAAAGGTTTTGAAGAAGCTAGGGCTTCCTGAAGCAGGAGAGATTGAACAAGTCGAGAAGATGATCGTCTCTTTCGATAGCAATCAGGATGGTCGCGTTGACTTTTGTGAATTCAAGAACATGATGCAAACTGTTCTTGTCCCTTCCTCTTGAATCTTCAGATAAACGTTCTATTTTGATTTCTTCTTTCCTTGAATGCAAAACTTTCCCTTTTGATTTCTTCTTTCCTTAAATGCAAAACAATTTCAAGATAAATCTTGTGTAATCATTTGTATTGTGTTGTATTGTTATTTCATATATTTGTGTTGTTGTTATTATTCATAAATATAGGACGTCCTCTAATAGGATATATAGTTAGATATACTGAACAAGTGTTAAGACGATTTCGGGAAATTAAATGATCCAACAAATCGGTAGATAACTTCATATCATTTATTAAACACACACGTAATAGTACATATTATTCCAACGATTACAGTTTTGTAAACGACAAACACACATAGTTTGACTTGATAATAAGCCACGCATAGTTGGCGGTTCATTAGGTTTCACAAACCTTTATTATATCATACACATTATAAGACAACACAAATAGTAATACTTACCATACAAACAAACCTTGAGAGTAGTGAGAGCATTGACTAGGCGGAATGAACTGCGTAGAAGTACAGCTCATCGGTACGTTTGTTGGTCGGACGTTTTCCCCCATGCATGAGGAGGCCTTTCTTTCCATAGACGGTGGCAGTCGTGTAGGCGGGCCACCCGAGTGTCCCCGGTTCATCTCCTCCTCCAAACTTCTCCCACACCAAAGTCTCAGTGTTCAACGCGAAACCCTCATTAGACAATGTCCCGGGCCCCAAATGTGCCTTTGGGTCCGGCCAGGTCTCACCTCCAAATATTATTATATATTTCCCTACTGCCGCATGCGCAAACACGCTCCTTGCAGAAGGTTTCTCTCCTTTAGTCTCCACTTCGGTCCATTTTTGAGTAGCCGGATCAAAGTAGTGCACAAGATCAGACTCATAGTCATTTTTCCCATTAGGATCAGGCGAAGTCGCAAACCCGTAAACCACCCAAATTTTCCCTTGCGACACAACGAATCCAGCTCCTCCTCTTTTCTCGAACTTCTCGAACTGCTCTCCAGGATCCGGTAGCTGAACCCATTTCCCATCAGCAACATTATACGCCTCGATCGTCCTGAAACGCACGGGGGTTTTGTTCGTCCCACCTTTGCTCACCCCACCGAATACATACACGTGGTTTTCATCCGAAGCCATCGAATGGTAAGTACGAGCCTCGGGTCCTCCCTCTTCATCGAGCTTCGTCAGGAACGTCCACTCCTGTTTCACCGTATCGTACGAGTAAAAGTCGTCGAACTGTTTGTTTTCATCGCGGCCTCCGAATAGATAGAGCTTAGTTCCCACGGCCACCATGCGGGTGCCCAAGGCCTTAACGTTAGGGACGTGTCCGTTGGCCGGAGCAATTGACCAAGTGTGAGTGTTGAAGTCAAAGACGTAAAGGTCTTTGTCGATGGAAATGTTTGGCGTTAACTCGCCGCCGAAAGAGTAGAGCTTGTCTCCGACCACGGCTATGCCGTGTGAGCTTCTTGGTCCAGGTCCCTGTCCTCCTCTCTGCTGCACCTGTTAATTAATGACCAAGATAAATCAAAACCATAGTGATGATGTAATTTATGAGACCTAAAACGGATATTTATGAATCAGGTAATTATTCGAATTCATCAGGGTTGATAGTTAACATAAATTAATACTTTATTTGAATTTTTATGTGCTGATAATAAAATTTGAATGATACTCATTATTCGATTCAAAAACCATGAATATCCCTTTTTCAAGATCAATAATATAATGATTTTCTGGTGCAAAATTAAGAACTTGAGATAAATAGAATCCTTAATTAATTAAGCAATTACCTTGATCCACTCGCCTTGCAAAGTCGGAGCCATAGCTGCAATATTCTAATTTGTTTTTGATATTTGTTTGCGTCTCTCCTCTTCTTTCACTGTTGGTCTATTTATAGGCTAAAATTCCATGTGTCAAGATTTCTTCTAATTATGTGGTACTTTCAGATTCTTTTTTTAATTATTATTATCTAAATGTACTACCTCAAAGTTATTGTAGGAAGAGTTATTAGAATAAGAAGGTTAGAAAACAAGAAGAGTTCTAAAACATTTAAAGTTTTTTTCACTTTTTGTGATAATATCAAATTTAAAGTAGAGTTAACACAGCTAATTAGAATAAATTATTGGACATTAATATTTTTTTTTTGTTAACTTAGTCTAATGGCTTTTAATATCCCCTTAACACTGCGGGGTGTTGGGTTCGAATTCTAGACATGTGTTATGAATTTCAGAGGTGACCATCATTGTGTCATATGATCCTCACTCAATGGTTCTAAATACTAATTAGTGAGTTTCATTTATATGTAATTTTTTAAAAACATGATCACATTTAAAAAAAAACATTGGTTTATGAATTAAATAGTTTTAGAAACTGTAATTACAAAAATAAATTTTCACTTCTATGAAATCTTGGTGCTTAACAATAATTATGAAAAACGCTTTGCAGTGCCTACAACCAATATATATATATATATATAAACTTTATTTTCACAAGCGTTTATAGTGACAGAGGATTGCAGATAGCTAAAAAGAATTAAAAGTTATATTATAATATATTTTAAAATCATATATTGTGTGTATTTGGTAAGATTTATGTTAAAAGGCTACCACATATACTATCAACTAATCAGAAATATTCTACATATGATCAACTAATCAGAATATTTCACAACCGTATTCGTCTCAACTATTATACCAATTTTATAGATTGTTCAATAGTATTTGAAGTCACAATTGCCCAATTAATTCATAAACACCCACATCTGTTGCATTTAAACCATTTAAATGATAAGGTGGTGATTAGTTCTTCCACTACCATATGCGGTTAAGGTCGCTGGCTTTTAACAGCAATTACACAAATTGATTTACACTGATTTGTGCCGCCTCTTTTGTCGTTTGTAATTGTCCTAAGACAAAAGCTCTTTCTCACAAATGTTTATGGTGGCAAACGGTTGCATGTGACTAAACTGGATTTTTTTTTAAAAGATATAAACTATTTTAATATTACAAAATACTTAAAAAGAATTATAAAGCAAATTTATCTTCTATCAAATAGTATCATATTAGATTCTGAAATAGATATATATATATATATATATATATATACAGCTCAAATTTTTAATTTTTTTTGAAACTGATATTTTAATTATATAAATTGTTTAATAATATTTGAAAACTCAAATATCCATTTTTTTTTTTCAAATTCCTGCAGCTATATCCACTTGCTACATTTAAACTACCCAATATCTAAATAGAAAGTAAATGTATGCACAAACTGATTGGTATTTTTTAGGTCACTATTTGAGTAAGATGATTTATGTTACATATATATATATATATATATAGTGATTTTGGTTAATAGCACAACAGTTGGCATGTGTGTTGATGGATTTAATGGCTAGTTAATAACGAGTGTGATAATGATTAAACAAAAATTGACAAAAGAAAATAATGTTTATATCTATGGAAAACAAAGAAAAGAAATATATTATCAATGATTTAATTATTTATTTAGCACATTAAATTATTTACTCTGAATGAGTTTTTTTGTTTATCCACATAATTGACTTTAACTTTTATTCCTTCAAACTGATTTTGTTGCTCACTGGGGTTGGTTTGAGATCGCTTCTGTTGCCTCTTACTTCTCTTTGGCTTTCTCCTCTTTTGTTTTACTTTGGCTTTAATTACGTAGACTGAGGTATTGGATTGGGATTTTTATGCCGAATATATATATATATACATTATAAAATAAAACTTGTATGCATTATAAATAACTAGGAAAATCAGTGGATAATTAAATGTGAAACTCCACTAAAAAATTATAACTATTTTCTTATATGAGAGTTATAATTTTAACAGAAATTTTATTTTTCCTTTTGTGAAAATTAAGGTTATTTATAGAGAATTTTAGTGGATAATATACATATATATATATATATTTATACATGTGTGTGTGTTATATTTTTGTAAAATTTGTCTCTTATATATAAATTTTGTGATTACTATCAACACCAATCAACCTATATCACCTATAAACAATGTGTTTGTGAGTGGTAGCAAAAAAAACAATTAATCCTTTAGTAATTAGGTTTGTACCAATCACATTATTATGCTGTACATTCAGCAAATCCTGTCAATCTTTTTTTTTTTGTAATTATGTCAATTTTTTTTTACACCGTAATTTCATGATAGAGATAAGTTCAAATAGTATGTGAGTGGGATATCTAATTTTCTGGAAGATTGACTTGCATGAAACAGCCGGTAAACCTTGAATAAAAAAACTCGTTTATTATAAAGAAAAATTATGTTATAGCTCGTAAAAATGTTGTTTCGAACTCTGTTTGGTGGGATGCATGTTGTTGATGTTGGACCAAAATGTTATGAAATATGTTGATAATGTAAATATGAAATGTGCTTAGAAATTAGATTCATTAGGGAATAAGTGGGACTTAAGAAAGTCTCACATTGCTTAGGAGGAACTTTTTCCACTTGCATATATATGGAACAAAGTCACTAAGCTACAAAGTGATTTATGGGAAGAACCAAGGGATCCACACGCGCGCACCACCACCACCACCGCCGCTCGTGCTTTGGGCTTTGGGTTTTGGGCTTTGAGGAGTCCTATTTTTGGCGACTGAAAGTGAGATCTACCGATCCTTTATTGGATCGATCGATCTAGTTCTACGTGAGATTCTAGGATCGACCGGTACATTCCGGATCGACCGATCCCCTACAGGATCGATCGATCTGATTTTTGGATCGATCGATCGGGTTCAAAATCTCATCGTTATCCGCGAATATTCCAGTTAAAACGGTTATAACCACTTGCGGAATTTTCGGGAATTCGCTGAAAGTCGAGATTTTTATCTCGAAAACTCCCTAATCACTTCTTCCCTATAAATAGAGAGATAAAGCAATTATTCTGGGTATCCCGAATATCCTGAGCAATTCAATATTCTCAAAAACCCTAAAAATCGCATACTGTGTTCGCAGATTCCGAATTTGAGTGTTGCGAATCGGTTTATAAAAGGTTGTATCCTGGGATTCAAAAGGCGTATTAAAACCGTCACACTACGGGCGCTTTATTAAGTTAAGGAAAGAGACATCTCGCCTCCTTTCTGGATTTCATAAAAATCGTTTTATAAATCGTGTTTTTACAAATTGATTTCTCCTTATATCACAAATTATCAAATCGTATTTTCTTATCCGGTTTTATAGCTCTTACAGTCTTAACTCAATAAATCCGCTTCTAGCAAATAGCTACAATCGGATTTAAGAAAAACGATTTTCATTTTATTAAATCAATTTGTAATCGTTTCTGCGAACGCTGAAAAGCGAGATTGCAAAACGAATACTATACGATCTTGAATCGTTTCTGCAGACGCTCAAAAGGCGAGTTTGCAAAACGATATCGAACGATTTCAAATCTGATCGATCGATCGTGATTTAGAGATCGACCGATCTTGTGACGTCTCCGCGAACGCTATACAGCAAGATTGCGATTCGTTTAACTGTTTTAAACAAACGTTTAAATCAAGTTTTTGACTATCGTTTCTTTTGTGAAACAGATGACAACTAACGCTGCGAACACTCTCAACAACAGTAAGATTGCAATGATGGAGACGACTCAAGTCACTCCGAAAATGGCACTGGATACCAGTGGACTCCTTCCTGAAAAGTTTGATGGGAATGGATTTAAGAATTGGCAACAGAAGATGGTCTTTTATTTGACATCTCTGAATTTGAACAAATTCCTCACGGAGGATAAGCCAATCACTCCTGATGGAGATCTGGATGTGCGTACGCTATCTAGTATTGATGCATGGAAGTATTCAGACTTTCTGTGCAGAGGATGGATCCTTAGTCGTCTGGTAGACAACTTATACTCTGTCTACAACAATGACAAGGAATATCCCACAGCCAAGCATCTATGGATTGCTTTGGAAAGAAAGTACAAGTCTGAAAATGCTGGTTTTCAGAGATATGTTGTGGCTAAGCTTCTAGACTTTAAGATGGTTGATTTGATAGAGATTTATTTATCTCAACGAGTTTCACCTGAGAGTACTCAGAGTATCTCAGGAGTTTACCCGATTGTATAGCTGCAAGTGCACAGTATGCTCCTTGTAGTATAAACGGGATCGATCCTCAGGGAAGACTTATAACGCAATAGATATAACGATTTCTATTCTAAGCTATGTGATTCAAAGTTTGGTGGAAGGAACTAAGCAATGTTTCAATTAAATAATAGCAAAGCGAATGATTAAATAGTAAGTAATGAACTAAGAATTTATTAATTAAAAAGGCAATCCAATCATAGATTAGGTCTAGAATGAACAGAGGCGAGATCAGAGCATGAATCCAAATCCTAGTTGTGCAAGTTTTAAATCCTAAAATAATGAGTTTATGAACAGATCAATACATTCCCATGTAAAAACCCCTATACTTAGAACCAAGTTTGATCAATTCCCATTGCAAACCCTAGAACTAAACATGCATCTGTCATCTGACTCATTGTCTATCTAATGATCTAGACAACTACTTCCGCAGGCTAGAATCACGAGATTTACTAATTAGATTGTCCTATGAATTCACTTCCTTTTCCAAGGCATAAATTTGACAAACCCTAAATTAACTCTTCCGAAGCTAATTTGGTATTAAACTATCTAATAGTGATAGATTGCTCAAAATTAGATTTGAATATCGTCTCATGATCTCAATTCCTCCGATCACCTATCCCTATCCATGATTGAATCTAAAGATCTACTCAGACATATCAGGAATTTCAGAGAAAGCAGTGAAATATGAAAAAGACATAATTGAATTGCAGAAATTGATTAATACAGAAATCTTTAAGAAAATAAAATCCAAATCTTCTTACTAAACACCATAGATATCTGAATGAAAAACTAGGGTTCTTTGATCCCTTTTCTCTCTGGAGGCTCAATTAAAAACGTCCCTTGTGTTTTCTCCTAAAAAACTATATATAGGTTTTCAAGGTAAACCTAATTTATTTAAATAAAACGAAAAACCAAAAATAGAAATAACATCGGATCGATCGATCCAGTGGAAAGATCGATCGATCTAACTTCACTCGATCGTTCTTGGTAATTCTTGATCGGTCTTGAAAACTCTCGCAATTCATAGCCATGTGTAAGATCGACCGATTGCCTTGTGATGAGATCGATCGATCTGGTTGTGAAGAGACAGACTTTAATTTATTTTGAACTTGATCTTTTCTTGACGCGTCCTGATGTCTTCAAATCATTGGATTGATTGCCCTTGACTTCAAAAACTCCGAAACGTTTCTTTCTCACTTGATATTTTCTGAAAATCGGAAACTAGAAAACATCCTAGGAGTCTAATGCAAATGAACTTAAATGTATCCTAAAAATATAAAATATAAAGATTTATTCATGTAAATTATGTGCAAAATGACTGACTAAATATGCTAAAATATGGGTTTATCAACTCCCCCAGACTTGTTTCTTTGCTTGTCCCCAAGCAAATAGCTAGGATATGGAAAGTGACAAACTTACTGGAACTCAGAGCCAAGTCATATCAGTCAAATATTATGTTCAATATCAGAGTCAAGAATTATCGAATGCAATGTCTAACAGCTTACTTAAAGATTTTAGCCATGCCCATCACAAACCGCTTCAAATCATACCTAATCTATACAATGCACCAAGATCAACCAACTCTTTTAACATTCATTAAACAGCAAATCATGAATCATGTTAGACAATCTCAATGAACTCATTTGGCTAAGGGTAAGGTTAAGAGATGAAAATAATCTCTTCTTCCATGAGGTTGTAAATGCCAAAACTTTGGGATCTCTCAAAAAATGGAATGAACTTTAGAAGAATGCTAAAGGTAAGCTCCAATAGGTGCATACAAGACTAGATTCTCATCTACCCGAAATATACCTTTTATCGAAATCTTATACCGAACTAGGACTCAATACTTAAAATTACTTTACTCTACCCATGAGAAGACAATTCCTTAGATATTTATCTGTAAGATCAAACAGAAAGGGTTTCTTATAACTTAGCGTTTTAGGAGAGGGGTTAAATCTAATCTGTCTAGCAGGTTTCTATAGAAGTTTTTTTTTTTTTTTTTTTTTTTTTTTTTTTTTTTTTTTACCTCTTTACTAGACTTACAATCACTAATTTTTATTTCATCCCATTCTCTCCTAATCTCTTCATTTTATTAACCCTCTGTCTATGATTCCATCAATAACTTTCCAACACTACTTAAGTATCCACTTAATCCTAATTGGTTTCTGAAGTATAAATCAAAGCTACATAAGAAGCTAATCTTGTCGGTTCCTACCTAACACGTTCTACCAAGTTTATTGCGGAAAAAAGGCCTAAAACACTCACTAATAAGGGATGGTTTGAACAGACGCTTAGGCTTAAGGTGGTAAATCTACTTAGATGACAAAGAGTGGTAAAAAGATGAAAGTCATCAAAGTATGTATATGTGAAATCCATGAGTTCAAATCCAAAAGTCTAACTTGATAATTCTAAGTCAAATATAAATTCCAATAAATAAGAGATGGTTTCAAATGATGCATTCTTTAATTAAGATTGATCTAAAATCTTAAGTTCCAGGCATGGATCAATCTTATGTTTCAGCTAGTATATTATGCACCGGATTATTCCAACTTATCAACTAAACTAACAAAATGAGCAATAGACTATAATAAGGCAATTTCATCATGGTTCCTTATGCAAATATGAATGCAACACTAAATGAATAACGAGATGCATGCAATAAAAACTAAGGTTAGTTCAACACAAATATCCTCCCCCAGACTTATTTTACACTGTCCCGGTGTAAAAATAAAACCAAAGGAAGATACATAAAAACGAAAATAGAGAAAAGTACTAGAAATGAAAAATGAAGATAAAAGTAAAAAGAAAAAGAAGAAAAGTTACAAAGTCAATGATCTTCAGGGCTCACGCTGCGGCTCTGTCCAGGTCTGCGTCTCTTCCTCGGAAGTCGAATCTCCTCATCTGACTCTGTGGCATCAGCGTCTGCTCCTGTCCTGTGTCCAGCAACATCAGGAATGTCTGCAGCTCCAGAGGCTTCCCCTGTCTCCCTGGTGCGTGGGGCTCTAAAGCAAGATGGTGGCGGTGGGCATCTCGTACGAGCTAACGCGTCCCAAATCCTGCGCATCATCGAGTGGGACCTCCTCTGGGACTCCACCATCCAGGCGCGAAACTCTGCCTCAGTAGCGCCGGCAGAGTATGGTGGAAGGTCATATTCCCCTGAGTAGGGTGGTAGTGCATATGACTCCTCCTGTGCGTCCTGGGTCTGACTCTGGTAGTAGTCAGGTACTCGGTCTTCCTCCTGCTGAGCCTGCGAGGCATATGCTCTAGATGAGCTACCTCGTCTGCGTGTCCCTGTGCTGGGCTGGTGTAGACGCTCAGGAGGGATGGTGAACTCCAGATTTGCCCTGGAGCTCAAGGCAGTGAAGTCTCGCAGTGGCAGCTTGCAAAGCTGTGTAGCACCCGTGCGATCCTGAAACTGGTAGATGTAGCCAGGCTTCAAGATCCCGCTGTTCCTGAAGTACTGCTCGTCGAATAACGCGATCCTTGGCTCGCTGGGTGTGGAGCTAAGGTCGATGCCATGGTGCATGAACAGGGGAGTGAGGAGACTCCCAATGCGCTCAACCTTCTTGTTGACAGTGTTGAGGCCACGCGCTTTCTTGGAGACCAGGTTCTCCGCGAAGATAGCACCGAGGTTGGTGCGCAAAGATGTCGGAGGTGGGCTGGTGTAGATGGTATGGGCCGAATCAGGTAGCCCAAAGTGCAGAAGCATAAGCTCGTCCTTCCTCACTGCTCCAGACTCCTCCTTGGCAAATAAGATGTTGCCAAGGATCTTCGCCACTACCCGTACAACCGGGTTCCTGATGTGGGTAAGCTTAGCTGACCTAGACTCGTAGCCCCCTGGACCGATGAGGTTCCATAGCTCAGCAGCCTGTGGGAAGTCGGATGGCCAGCTACAGAGCTCCTGGGTTCTATCAAACCCATAGATGTCGCAGAGCTCACGGAGGGATGTCTCGTAGAGGACCCCGCTGGAGAAGAATGATAGGGTCCCCTCACTGGCCGCTGGTATCGCTACGTCCTGGTAACGCAGCTCTGCAGAGGCAAGGAACTGGCGCACCAACTCCGGGAATAATGGGTAGGTCTGGTACGCGATGGTGTCCAGTCCTAGCCTCTGCAGCATATCTCGTACTTCCTCTCGGATGCCCATCCTCTCCAAAGTCCTCTCGCAGACGAAACGAGTAGGCGCCATCTCGATCCTGAGCAGCCCATTGTAAAAAGTACAATGGTGGTGCGTCCATGCCTCTCCATAGCGGTAGGTCTGGAACCGCAGGTCCCTCTGTATCTCCCGCAACGTCGTGTGCGGGACAACCTCTGTCCGCCAGTGCTGCTCATCGTCCGGATAGAATGGTGTGTTATCTGGACGGGGCCATGGATAAGATGTGGTCGGTGGGACCTCTGTCTCCGCTGGTTGGGCTGATGTAGAAGCTCCTGATTTACCGCGTTTCTTCCTCGTCTGATCTCCTCGTGCCATGTCTGCAAAACCGGAAAACAAAATAATTATTAGACACTCTGTACCGGATCGATCGATCAAGTAGTTCCATGGTCGATCTTGATGCCGATCGATCGATCTCCAACCGATCGGTCGATCCAAAGATAACACGGCAAAATGGCGATCGATCGGTCGTTGATATATCGATCGATCTCCTAACTATACGAAATTTAATTTGATATAACCCGTAAGAAACCAGGATCGATCGATCCGTACAACGATCGATCGATCTGTAACCCTATCGCGAATCCTAAATCCCAGATTTTCTAAATTCGTTCCAAATCTCCGAAAATTTACATGGGTAATGCCCTAATCGACCTAATCAACAATCAATCACATCCCATTTGCTCTATAACGCACTAAATCTAATGATTCCTTCGAAAATTGTAAAACTTCTACCGAATTAAAAAGTTGCAGATTTGGAGCCATACCTTCGTAGATCGAAAAAAATATGCAAAGATTCGTGTAGAGAATAAAAATCCTAGTGGAAAGGCCTCAAGAAGTGTTCAAATCGGTGAGAAATCAAGTGAGTTATGTGATTAAGAAATTTTAGAGTGTTTTTGGGGGTTTTGGGAAAGAAGATGAAGAATATGAGGTTTGTACGGTTTGTGGTCGTGGGGTCGTGGTTTGTTTACTTACCTGGTTTGCGATCGATCGATCTCCAGGGGGATCGATCGGTCGTGAACGTATACGGAGGAGTGGAGATCGATCGTTCTAGAGATGGATCGATCGATCCAGTTTGTTCACGGCTTTTCCAGATCGATCATGCGATCGGTCGTGTCGGTACTGTCTGGTCGATCGTCAAAGTGCACGGTTATCCGTGTTTCTACCAGATCGATCGATCCTTCATGGCACGATCGATCGGATTCCATACGGCAATTCGTTCTTCGTTGGGATCGATCGATTTTGTACATTAGATCGATCCTGGAATGCTCCGCAAAATCGATCAAGATCAGGATCGATCGATCGTGCAACCCGATCGATCGATCGTTTGAATCCACGATTGGTCATCTGAATGTGCCCTGAAAGAAAGTAAAAACATGATTAGGAAAGTGAAAAACAAAAACTTTGATGAAATTTAGATAGCAATATATACAAAATGAAATTTGGGTTGCCTCCCAAGAGCGCTTGTTTAACGTCACTAAGCTTGACGACCTGATGTCAGAGATTATGCAGTGGGAGGTTCCGAGAGAGAAACTTGTAGATTCTCGCTTTTATCGTCAGCTGCTAGATAGGGCTTGCATCTCTGTCCATTGACTGTGAATTCTCCCCCAGACTTATTCCAGAGAACCACTGCTCCATATGACCTGACTTCCTTGATAATAAAGGGTCCAGACCATCTCGATTTAAGCTTTCCTGGGAAGAGTCTCAATCTAGAGTTGAAGAGTAGGACTTGATCACCTTCCTTAAACTCTCGTCGCAGTATTCTTTTGTCATGGAAAGCTTTCGTCTTCTCTTTGTAGATTTTGGAACTCTGGTATGCTGATTGTCTTGTTTCTTCAAGTTCCTCCAAATCCACTAGACGTTTCTCTGAAGCTGGTTTGATGTCAAAGTTGAGTAATTTGACAGCCCAAAGTGCCTTGTATTCCAATTCCACTGGCAAGTGACAACTTTTTCCATATAGCAGATTGAATGGAGTGGTACCAATGGGTGTTTTGTAGGCTGTTCTGTATGCCCACAGAGCATCATCAAGTTTGGTGGACCAGTCTTTTCTTGATCTTCCTACAGTTTTCTCAAGTATTTCCTTAATTTGCCTGTTCGAAACTTCCACCTGCCCTGATGTCTGCGGATGGTAGGGTGTTGCAACTTTATGCTTAACTCCATGTTTCTTTAACAGATTTTCGAAAATCTTGTTAATGAAATGACTGCCCCCATCGCTGATCACTACTCTTGGGACTCCAAATCTTGGGAATATGGTATGTTTGAAGAGTTTGATTACCACTTTTGCATCATTTGTTGGACTTGCAACGGCTTCCACCCACTTTGAGACATAGTCAACTGCCACAAGGATGTATTTGTTGTTGAAGGATGATGGGAAAGGTCCCATGAAGTCAATCCCCCAGACATCAAATATTTCCACTTCAAGAATTGGATTCTGTGGCATTTCATTTCTCCTGCTCATATTGCCCTTTCGCTGACATGCATCACATTTGGTAATATGCTCATGAGCATCTTTGAACATCGTAGGCCACCAGAATCCTGCCTGTAGTATCTTTTGGACTGTCTTGAAGGTAGCAAAATGTCCTCCATATTCAGAACTATGACAATGTGTCAAAATTCCTTCTACTTCTTCCTCTGGAATGCATCTTCGAAAAAGATGATCTCTGCATTGCTTGTATAGATATGGTTCATCCCAAAAGTATTGCTGAACATCTCGGAAGAACTTCTTTTTGCTGTAGCCTTGCAGGTCAGGAGGTGGAATTCCGCATGACAGGTAGTTTACCAAATCTGCATACCATGGAAGGCTCAGTTCAACAGCATTAGTCTCAAGAAGACAATTCAGCTCATTGTCTACAATCTGGAGCATTTGAATTGTGTGAATCTGCTCCTCTGGTAATGAGTCATTGATAGGCAGAGCATTTGGGATTTTCATCCTGGAAAGATGATCAGCAACGCCATTTTCGATTCCTTTCTTGTCTCTGATCTCCAAGTCAAATTCTTGTAAAAGCAGTATCCATCTCAGCAGCCTGGGTTTTGCATCCTTCTTAGCCAGTAAATGTCTCAGGGCTGCATGATCTGTGTGTACTATTACTTTAGACCCAACCAGATATGTTCTGAATTTCTCAAACGCATACACAATTGCCAGCAGCTCTTTTTCTGTGGTTGCATACTTGGTCTGTGCATCATCAAGCGTCCTGCTTGCATAGTAGATGACATTCAGCTTCTTGTCTACTTTTTGTCCCAAAACTGCTCCTACAGCATAATCACTCGCATCACACATCACTTCGAAAGGTAGGTCCCAATTTGGTGGTTGTACTATTGGGGCACTTGTTAGAGCTTCCTTGAGTGTCAAGAAGGCTGCCATGCACTCCTCATCAAAAGTGAATTCCGTATCCTTGCACAGAAGTCTTGTGAGTGGCCTCGCAATGCTGGAGAAGTCTTTGATGAACCTCCTATAGAATCCAGCATGTCCTAGGAAGCTCCTGATTTCTTTGACAGATTTCGGAGGCGTGAGTCTAGTCATGACATCAATCTTAGCTTTGTCTACCTCTATTCCAGCTTCTGAAATTTTGTGCCCAAGCACAATTCCTTCCTTCACCATGAAGTGGCATTTCTCCCAATTAAGAACTAAATTTGTCTCCTCGCATCGCTTAAGCACCCTGCATAGATTCGAAAGACAGGCGGAAAACGAAGAACCATATACAGAAAAATCGTCCATAAACACTTCCATTATTTCCTCAATCATCTCAGAGAAAATAGACATTACGCATCTCTGAAAAGTCGCAGGAGCGTTACACAGTCCAAATGGCATTCGTCTGTAAGCGAATGTGCCATAAGGACAGGTGAATGTCGTCTTTTCCTGATCCTGAGGATGAATGGGTATCTGAAAGAATCCAGAGTACCCGTCTAGGAAGCAGTAATAAGAATGGTTCGCTAATCTTTCTAACATTTGATCAATGAATGGCAATGGGAAATGGTCTTTCCTAGTCGATGCATTCAACTTCCTATAATCTATGCACATCCTATGTCCTGTTACAGTTCTTGTCGAGATTAATTCATCTTTCTCATTTTTTATCACTGTGATTCCTCCTTTCTTAGGAACTACATGCACAGGTGAAACCCAATTACTATCAGAAATGGGATAAATGATCCCTGCACCTAATAGTTTCAAAATTTCTTTTTTCACTACTTCTTGCAAATGTGGGTTTAATCTCCTCTGATGCTCTATTGACGATTTAGAATCGTCTTCTAAGTAAATTCTGTGCATACAAAGTGATGGGGAAATTCCTTTGATATCTCCTAATGAGTATCCTAGTGCTTTCCTATACTTTTTTAATTCATGCATTAACATGGATATTTCATCATCAGTCAGCGAGGCATTAACAATCACCGGGTAGGTTGAGTTTGTTCCAAGGAAAACATACCTTAGCCCTGGTGGTAGTGGTTTCAGTTCTAGTTTTGGTGCACTTTCTTCACTCCAATCGTTTTCGCTGCTAGTCTTACCATTGCTAGCTTCTGGTTCATCCAACTGAGATTTGCTGTCTCCTTTCATCGGTTTGTGTGAGTCCAATATTTGCTCATACTGTTCGGCTTCTTGGTTGATATTTACTGACTTTGCAGATTCTTTTGTGAGAGCTAATTGAAGAGGGTCTTCAACAGCAAGTTCTTCCAGATACTCCTAAACCATGTCTTCGAGCATCTCTATGTAGAAAACTTTCTTTTCGATTGTGGGCTTTTTCATGACTTCAAGTATGTCAAATTTCAGCACTGAAGATCCCAGGTTCAGATCGATGATTCCTTTCTTCACATCGATTATTGCTCCTGCTGTAGCTAGGAATGGACGCCCAAGAATGATTGGGTCTGTTGGTTCGTCATCCATTTCCAATACTACGAAGTCTGTAGGAATTATGCAGTCTCCTACTTTCAGAGGTAGATCTTCAAGTATACCAGTTGGGTATCTGATAGACCTGTCTGCAAGTACCAAAGAGATCCTGGTCTTCTTGAAGTCTGTCAATCCTAACTTCTTTGACACTGTTAGTGGCATCAGACTGACACTAGCTCCCAAGTCAACAAGGCATTTTTCGAAACTTAGAGGTCCAATAGAACAAGGAAGTGTAAAGCTTCCAGGGTCCTTGAGTTTCCTAGGTAGATTGTTCTGAATGATGGCACTGCATTCATGGTTGATCTGAACCATGGCTTCCTCTAAAGCTTTCTTTTTGGTGACTATGTCTTTTAGGAGCTTGTTGTAGATTGGACAGTCTAGAACAAGGTCCATCAATGGCATAGTCACTTGAACTGTTCCCAATAGCTTCTTGAACTTTTCAAACTGCTTGTCAAGTATCTGTTTCTTAAATCGTCCAGGAAATGGAAGTTTGGGCTCATAGGATGGCAGAGCAAACTCGATTTTATCTTCTGTAGTTGTGTCCTTGTTAGCTTTGACACCCTCAGCAGTGTCTTCCTCACCATTAGAAGCTTTTGTATCTTTTTCACTAACTTCTTCCTCTCCTGCGATTTCAGTGAACATGTTGTTTGGTTCAGGTTTCTTTGCTGTCACTGTATCATTCTTCAATTCTTTTCCACTTCTAAGTGTTATTGCCTTGCAATACTCCTTAGGATTCGGTTCTGGATGTCCTGGAAGGATCCCTTTTCCATTGCTTCTTGAAGATGAAGCTACTTGAGCAATCTGGTTCTCTAAACCTTTCACATGGGTTGAGAGTCCTTCAAATTTCGAGTTCAAATCATTGTAGCAAGCTTTCATCTCAGCAATCTCCTTTTTTGTCCCTCCTTGCCCTTCCAACAATTGCTTCAGCATAGTTTTCACTTCATCATCTTGAGGGGGTTGATTTGAGCTGTTTCCCCTCTGCTGGAAATTATTGAATTGTGGTCTTGGCATATAGTTATTACTGGAGGATGCTTGATTGCTGAAATTTGAATATCCTCTAGGTTGGTTAATCACTTGCCCTTGATAACTCGCTTGATTCCCATAGTTGTTCCTCTGGAAATTCCCTTGACCTTGTTGATTGAAAGGTCTAGGCTGGAAGTTATTCTGACCTTGCTGGGTTGATTGTTTTGCTTGGTACCCTTGATTCTGGTTTTGGTATCCTTGTGCTGGCTGCTTCAGAATCGGTGGGTAGACTTGATCCTGTGGATTTTCCACATTCTGGCTTCTGTAGGAAAGGTTGTTGTTGAATGGTTTGTAGTTTCCTTGATTTCCTACATAGCTCACTTCCTCAGGGTTCCCTTCTGCTGCATCATTCATGGGATCTTGATAGTCCTGTTGGTAAGTGTCTTGTTGATCCAAAAAGTGGACTTGTCTTTGGTTCAAGTTCAACACCTTATCCAACCTATCAAGCTTCTCGTTGATCTCTTTGAGCTTCTGGTCTTCGAGTTTCACTCCTCTAGATGATCGATCATAATCTTCACTGTAGCACTGGTTACTTTGTGCTAAGTTCTCAATCAGTTGTTCTCCTTGATCTACATCTAGATTAGCAAAACTTCCATAGCTTGCTGTATCAAGAGCTATTCTGTATTTCTCATGAACTCCTCCATGGAAGATTCCGAGGAGTGCATCTTTCTCAACTCCATGATGCGGGCATGCTCTTGTGTATCCTTTCAGTCTGTCCCAAGCTTCATAGAATGACTCATTGTGTCCCTGTCGGAAGGTAGTAATGTCATTCCTGATCTTAGCTGTCTTCTGCTTAGGAAAGAACTTGTTAGTGAATTCTTTCTTGCACAGTGCCCATGTGGAGACCAGTTCTGATGGCACATTATGTTCCCACTGAGCAGCTCTGTCTCCCAAAGAGAATGGAAAAAGCATCATCTTGATTGCATCTTGAGGGACACCATTGATCTTGACTGTTCTGCAAAGTCTCTCAAAATCATCCAGATGATGGAGCGGGTTTTCACTGGGTAGCCCATAGAATTTGGACCCCTGCACCATGTTGATTAAACTCGTCTTGAGTTCATAGTTGTTGTTGGCAACAGTTGGTGTAGGAATGCCAAGACTTATTGTTCTTTCACCAGGCTCATCGAAAGCTCCAATGCGCTTGCGAGGAGCTCTCGCATCAACTTGTGGAATAGGCAATGCACCTATCCCATGCCCTTGGTGTCCTTCCTGATGAAAGTGTTGAGCTTCTCCTCTGTGATCTTCCATGTTCGGGTTAGGAGATTGTTCCAGTCTTTCCCTTAAACTTCTCAGACGATTTTCTCTCTCAAAGTGTCTTATCTCTTGAATCAGTGGTTGCAAGTTTTGTTGACCTTTGCTTCTCAAATTCATGAACCTGCAAAACAAGAAGATTCTCGAGTCTAAATCAGTGACAAGAGGAAATATGTAACAAGTGTAATTTATTTAGTCTTAGATAATTTCGTGAATCTATTGGCTAAATTGCTTCCCCGGCAACGGCGCCAAAAACTTGATAGAGATTTATTTATCTCAACGAGTTTCACCTGAGAGTACTCAGAGTATCTCAGGAGTTTACCCGATTGTATAGCTGCAAGTGCACAGTATGCTCCTTGTAGTATAAACGGGATCGATCCTCAGGGAAGACTTATAACGCAATAGATATAACGATTTCTATTCTAAGCTATGTGATTCAAAGTTTGGTGGAAGGAACTAAGCAATGTTTCAATTAAATAATAGCAAAGCGAATGATTAAATAGTAAGTAATGAACTAAGAATTTATTAATTAAAAAGGCAATCCAATCATAGATTAGGTCTAGAATGAACAGAGGCGAGATCAGAGCATGAATCCAAATCCTAGTTGTGCAAGTTTTAAATCCTAAAATAATGAGTTTATGAACAGATCAATACATTCCCATGTAAAAACCCCTATACTTAGAACCAAGTTTGATCAATTCCCATTGCAAACCCTAGAACTAAACATGCATCTGTCATCTGACTCATTGTCTATCTAATGATCTAGACAACTACTTCCGCAGGCTAGAATCACGAGATTTACTAATTAGATTGTCCTATGAATTCACTTCCTTTTCCAAGGCATAAATTTGACAAACCCTAAATTAACTCTTCCGAAGCTAATTTGGTATTAAACTATCTAATAGTGATAGATTGCTCAAAATTAGATTTGAATATCGTCTCATGATCTCAATTCCTCCGATCACCTATCCCTATCCATGATTGAATCTAAAGATCTACTCAGACATATCAGGAATTTCAGAGAAAGCAGTGAAATATGAAAAAGACATAATTGAATTGCAGAAATTGATTAATACAGAAATCCTTAAGAAAATAAAATCCAAATCTTCTTACTAAACACCATAGATATCTGAATGAAAAACTAGGGTTCTTTGATCCCTTTTCTCTCTGGAGGCTCAATTAAAAACGTCCCTTGTGTTTTCTCCTAAAAAACTATATATAGGTTTTCAAGGTAAACCTAATTTATTTAAATAAAACGAAAAACCAAAAATAGAAATAACATCGGATCGATCGATCCAGTGGAAAGATCGATCGATCTAACTTCACTCGATCGTTCTTGGTAATTCTTGATCGGTCTTGAAAACTCTCGCAATTCATAGCCATGTGTAAGATCGACCGATCGCCTTGTGATGAGATCGATCGATCTGGTTGTGAAGAGACAGACTTTAATTTATTTTGAACTTGATCTTTTCTTGACGCGTCCTGATGTCTTCAAATCATTGGATTGATTGCCCTTGACTTCAAAAACTCCGAAACGTTTCTTTCTCACTTGATATTTTCTGAAAATCGGAAACTAGAAAACATCCTAGGAGTCTAATGCAAATGAACTTAAATGTATCCTAAAAATATAAAATATAAAGATTTATTCATGTAAATTATGTGCAAAATGACTGACTAAATATGCTAAAATATGGGTTTATCATGATTCAAAACCCATCATGGAACAAGTTGAACAGTTACAGTTGATCAACGTCGAGATTTCATCAGAAGGTATGATTCTTCCTGAACAATTCGTCGTTGACTGCACCATTGAGAAGCTTCCACCAAGCTGGGTAGATTTTAAAAACTACCTTGAGCACAAGCGAAAACAGATGTCTCTGGAATCGCTGATCTCTAGGCTTCACAATGAAGCTGTGATTCGCCTCTCTAAGAATGAGGAAAAATGGTATCAAGCATACTTAGCCGAACAATTTAAGGCAAAAGGCAAAGACAAAACAGAGGAAAATACTAGCAAGTTCAAGAAGCAATTTTCTGGTGAAAAGAAGTATCGTGGAAAGTGTCATCATTGTGGCAAGATGAGTCACAAGGCAGATGTTTGTCGCAGCAAGCCTAAACAAAAGCGACATCATCATGCAAACTTGACAGAGGAAGATTGGTGTTTAACACTAATAAAAATATGCAACAATGATGAAACCATTGTGGCAAGATGGGTCACAAGGTTGATAAGGACATGTTTAACACTTATCATATATGCAACAATGATGAACAAGTGCTGATGGGCAACACCCAAACATCCAAGATTGCAGGACGTGGTAAAGTAATCTTGAAGCTGACTTCTGGACATCAAATTACTCTCACCAACGTGTAGCATGTTCCAGACATGAGGAAGAATTTGATCTTTGGCACTCTCCTCAGCAAAGCTGGATTTTGCGCCAATTTTCATTCTGATAAATTGGTACTTAAGAAAAATGGGGTGTATTTGGAAAGGGGTTTGTTAAGAATGGACTGATCAAAATGAATGTATTGACAGTCGTTCCAAAAGTTGTAACAAACAATTCTATTAATAACAATGCTCCAATTGCTTATTTGATCGAGTCTTTTGATATTTTGCATGAACGGTTAGGACATGTGAATTATAAATCATTAAACCGATTAATGAATTCAAACCTAATACCAAAATGCAAACAAAGTAAAGACAAATGTGAAGTTTGCGTACAAGCGAAACTTACAAAACGACCATCACCACAAGTCCAGAGAAATACAGAACCTCTAGGATTAATCCACACAGATTTGTGCGATTTAAAATACTTACCTACAAGAGGTGGTAAAAAGTATTTTGTGACCTTCATCGATGAGGCTCTAGATAAATTCAAGGAATATAAGCTAGAGGTTGAAAATCAACTCGAAAGAACTATTAAAATAGTTCGGAGTGATAAAGGTGGAGAATACGAAGGACATTTTGATGCATTCTGCAGAGAAAATGAAATCATTCATCAAACAACTGCTCCTTACTCACCTGAATCCAATGGAGTTGCGGAACGAAAAAATCGAACTCTAAAGGAAATGATGAATGCCATGATGCAAGAATCAGGCGTAACCCAGAACATGTGGGGGGAAGCTTTAATGACTTCTAATTATATTCTTAATAAGATTCCCCACAAAGTGAAAGGAAAAACACCATAAGAATTATGGAAAGGAACGGTTCCCTCATACAAATACATGAAAGTGTGGGGGTGCTTAGCAAAAGTTGCAGTACCGCTTCCTAAAAAGGTCACTGTCGGACCAAATACGGTTAATTGTTTATTTATTGGATATGCACACAACAGTAGTGCTTATCGGTTTCTGGTTCATAAATCAGATATACCGGCTATCCATGTAAATACAATAATGGAATCGCGAAATGCGTACTTCTTTGAAAATATTTTTCCTTGTAAGGATAAATTAACCCCTAAGCGGAATAGAGAAGAAAGAGATGCAAGCGAAGCAAGCACTCCTATTCTAGTAAATGGAGAAGTTGCTGAAAATGAACCCAAGCGTAGTAAAAGGGCTCGAAAGGAAAAAACCTTTGGTGACGATTTTCTAATGATCTTACTCACTGAAAACGAACCAAAGACATTCACTGAAGCAATGTCTACGCTAGACGCACCTTATTGGAAGGAAGCCGTCAAAAGTGAGTTCGATTCCATTATGCAAAACCATACGTTTTACATAACCGATTTACCAGAAGGGTTCAAAGCTCTCGGTTGTAAATGGATTTTTAAAACCAAATTAAAAACCGATGGCGCAATTGATAAATACAGGGCTAGACTTGTAGTTCAAGGTTTCCGCCAAAAAGAAGGTCTAGACTTCTTTGATACATATTCTCCAGTGTCGAGAATAACTTCTATTAGAAATCTCGTAAGCATTGCAGCATTACGAAATCTGGAAATCCACCAGATGGATGTAAAAACTGCATTTCTAAACGGAGATTTAGAAGAAGATATATATATGAAACAACTCGAAGGGTATGTTGTACCAGGACAAGAACATAAGGTCTGTCGACTGGTGAAATCGCTGTATGGACTAAAACAAGCTCCAAAACAATGGCATGAAAAATTTGACAGCGTAATGATGTCCAATGGATTCAGCATAAATGAAAGTGATAAGTGCATTTATTCAAAGACTACGAAAAATGCTTATGTCATCCTATGTTTATATGTAGATAATATGCTTATCCTTTACAGCAACAACGATATCATAAATCATACTAAAACCATGTTGCATGGACAATTTGATATGAAAGATTTGAGGTTGGCTGATGTAATTCTAGGGATTAAAATCACTAGACATCCTGGAGGATACATATTATCCCAAGAATATTACGCTGAAAAGGTGCTTGATAGATTTAAAGACTATTCAAGTGGAACCGCACAAACTCCTGTAGATACTACTCTTCATCTGACGAAAAATTCAGGTGAACCTGTATCACAGAATGAATATGCTTTAGTGATCGGAAGTCTGATGTACTTGACAAATTGTACTAGACCAGATCTGGCACACTCAGTAAATGTACTAAGTAGGTACACGAGCAATCCAGGACACACCCATTGGAAAGCTATAACCAGAGTATTAAATTACATAAGGTTTACCAAAAATTATGGGTTGCACTATGGTTCCGAACCTGCAGTTTTGGAAGGATACAGTGATGCCAACTTGATATCCGACTCCAAAAACTCAAAATCAACAAGTGGTTATATATTTACACTTGGAGGTGCTGCGATACCCTGGAAATCTTCCAAACAATTGCTTCTGGCTAGATCAACAATGGAATCAGAATTCATTGCATTAGACAAAGCCACAGAAGAAGCCGAGCATCTTGGCAATTTCTTGGAAGACATACCAATGTGGGAAAAACCAGTGTCATCAATACGCGTACATTGTGATAACCAATCGGCTATAGCTCACGCAAACAATAATTTGTACAATGGCAAGTCACGTCATATACGTAGACGGCATAAGACCATTAGACAACTGATCTCAAGTGGTGTAATCTCAATTGATTAGATAAAATCAGCTGATAATATTGCGGATCCTTTCACAAAAGGTCTGACACGAGATCAAGTTTTAAAATCATCAAGAGGAATGAGTTTAAAGCCTATGAACTAAAGATGAGATTTTGCAGATCCTTTCACAAAAGGTCTGACACGAGATCAAGTTTTAAAATCATCAAGAGGAATGAGTTTAAAGCCTATGAACTAAAGATGAGATTTGATGGTAACCCCACCTACATGTTTTGATAGGTTCAAAGGGACAACTAAGTCAAATTAAGTCTAAAATAAACACTGAAACATTTGTTTCTACCCAGTTCCTAAAGATAACAACAGTGTTATCTGCATTTACACAGGTTAAGCATTGGCTTTTAATGAATTCATATATTCTAACCCAATGAAGTGAAGTAGATCACTTCGGGAAAAAAATACAAATATGAAAGATCACCTTGTGAGTGTGAAATGGGGCCGTTTCTAGGAGAATAAATGAAAGGCTGTATTCTCCAAGTTCACTCATGAAAAACCAGGCTGTTCATACCCAAAACGAACACAACAAGAGAACCAAAAGTTCTACGAGAAATATAATCGCGTTATAATTGTTGTCTCGGTTTACACTATAAATCCGGGTGGTTCAAGACATCATGTTCATCCCCTGGCCTTGTAAACCCGACAATTATTAACTATGATTGGTTCAATGTTGAAAAATGCAACTAAATCAGATACTGTTATCTTTCGTTTATACTCAAGAAAGTCTTTCTTTTAGCTTTCTCGATCTTAAAGAGTCTTTCAAAGTCAAACTCAGTTTAGAGTCATTTCTATTCATGTGGGGGATTGTTGGACCAAAATGTTATTAAGCACATTGGGCTTGAAACATGTTGATAATGTGAATATGAAATGGGCTTAGAAATTAGACCCATTAGGGAATAAGTGGGACTTAAGAAAGTCTCACATTGCTTAGGAGGAACTTTTTCCACTTGCATATATATGGAACAAAGTCACTAAGCTACAAAGTGGTTTATGGGGAGAACCAAGGGATCCACACGCGCGTACCACCACCACCACCACCGCCGCTCGCTCGTGCTCGTGCTTTGGGCTTTAGGCTTTGGGCTTTGGGAATGTCTCGTCGTCGAGGAGTCCTATTTTTTGGCGACTGAAAGTGAGATCGACCGATCCTTTATTGGATCGATCAATCCAATCTCGCGAACATTTCCAGGATCGATCGGTCCTCTTTTAGATCGATCGATCGCGTGCTACGGATGGTTTCTTGTGTGAGATTCTGGGATCGACCGATCTAAACCAGATTGATCGATCTAGTTCTACGTGAGATTCTGGGATCGACCGGTACATTCCGGATCGACCGATCCCTTACAGGATCGATCGATCTGATTTTTGGATCAATCGATCGGGTTCAAAATCTCATCGTTATCCGCGAATATTCCAGTCAAAACGGTTATAACCGCTTGCGGAATTTTCGGGATTTCGCTAAAAGTTGAGATGAAGAACCTAGTTTTCAGACGGAGAAACAAGATGATAGTTCTGGGCATGGCTGCTAAAAGTATAAGACTTTATTTGATGTTTGATGGAAGGATTATAAGAAAATGGGTTGGAGCTTTTTGACAAACAATTAAGGTCGTGATGAAGTTTTGGAATTTTAAGGAAAATATCTAAAATAGTCACTATCACCACGTGTCTTTTAACAAAAAAAATAAATATATAGTCACGTGTTACCGGCTGTCTTATATAAAACAACGTGAATCACAGGGCACAAACCTTGCGGTGTGTCTTATAAAGCGCAACGTGAGTCACCGCACCGAGCACAAATATTTTGATAACTTGGAATCTCGTAGTCACGTGTCACCGAGTCCACTGTTTAGGTATCTTTGTCGTTTGTTCCGTAGAGTCCAAGTTACTATGTTACTAGCCGGTCGTAGTAAATCTAAATCTTATGATATATAACAGACTAAACATGGATTTCTATCTCCGAAAATAACATGTGATTGCAATCACAATGAAGACTTATACAACTGATCAATGGACCGAGTCTTTCAGCGAAGATTGTTGATAGTATACGACTTATTATGATCTATGCGTGAATATTTGATCAAACATAGTGGCATTTATCGTTTTTGCTATCAAAATATCTTATTTATTTTTAAAATCTGTATCAAAAATAGTGGCATCTATCGTTTTAACTGTTGGTGTACACAGACGACACCAGCAGCACTTGTGAATAGTAATTCTTTATTTTCCATTTCTTTTACCTATTTTATTGTTCAATTTTTTTTTATTTTTTTTTATCACTGGAAGTAATCGCAGCGACAACATACTGAATAGAGCCTCTCTCATATCATTCTACTACTTAATTATTATAGATGAACTAATCATTCCCTATGATTTACCATATCGGTTCAAAGTTAAAGCGAAGGTAAAATTGCGAATTGTTTGTTTGTAAATAATACAAATATACAATGCGTTAAATATAAATAAGAGTGAATGTCTTTACTAACCGGTTAGATATAGCCGATACAATATCCACGAAATCTCTGAAACTCGTATGGTTATTATTAATGGGATAATACCGAGTACTCATAGTCATCAAACTAAAGATTACATATGAGGCAAATAGATTCCGCCATCTCTGAAATTTTAAAGCAAGTTGGGTTTCCGACATCTCTTTGAGAAGAAAGAAGTCTAAAGCAGGACAGGATGTTGCAAACAATCTCATCGGATAGATTGCTGATCACAGCCATTCTACTCCTAAACCTAAGAACAATTCCAATGGTTAGAAATCATTTAAAATAATTTATTTATATAATTTAGTTAAACATTTATTTTATTTTTTTTGTGAAAAAAAAACTAAACCAATAGAAAAGTAATATGTAGTTTCTGGATTCCTAAAAACACCTCCATCGATAAGAGGGAGCTGGATTGCTAGATAATAAATTATATTAAAAAAAATTAAAAGTTGAAGAAAGTAAAATACCGTATCTGAAATAAGAAACTTGTAGAAACTCTTTAAAAAACCCTCTCTCTTATATTCTAAGCGTTTCATGGTTAAAAAAGAAAATAGAAAAACAAATAAAAAGTAAAAATGTCAGAACGTCTCATTCCAAGGTATATGTTCCGACGGGTTTTTATTTTTTCATTTATATTTTACTTCAGTTTCTTCTCTTTCTCTTTCTTTAATATAATAATAATAAAATAAATAATAAAATATTAATATAAAATTTTGAAGAGAATCAGCAATACTGATATTTTATTATTTATTTAACTACAATAATTGGTTTAATCATCTTAACACAAAATTTCATATTAATATTTAACTACAAGAATCTCAAAAGCCATGATAAACAAATTTAACATCTTTTCTCCCAAAAAAAAACAATAAGAGAACAAAGGACATACATAATTAGTTATGGGGAGAGAAGAAAAAAAAGAAGAAATTAGTTAACAAACAAAATCAAACAATCCACGAAAAGGAAATTTATAACTATAAACTCTAAATTTAGGGTTATTTCAGTGAAGAATAGGAGATGAGTAAACTTCAGAAATTACCTCCAAGACCCGGATGTTATGGACTTTAGATGAGAAGATATTGCTGAATATATGGTCTTACAAGCGAAGAAATGGAGAAAAAGCAAGAATATCCAGCGAAAGGTAAGAGTTACGAAGTTCGACAATACATGCAAAGTGCATCGGAGAAGCTGAAACATCCAATACAGAAAGAAAATATTTAAAAGAAGCATCATGAAAGTTGCATTGCAAGCCGGTTTGCTCTCAGGTCACTGTTTTCACGTCGCACACAAAAAAAAAAAAAAAAACAGGGAAGAAAATTAGTTTGGTCTTGTTCTGGTTCTAATTCCTTGGTGAGAACTGATTTGGTTTATACAGTTTCTTAAAACCAAAATCTACCAATGAAACTGGTCTTCACGGAAGAAAGAATAATAAAAAAAAAATCTGAGACAAAATCAAATCAGCTACTCATCAACCAATTTCAAGCTTTAGATCAAAATGATTTGTAAACTAAAACGCTAACCTCTATGGTAGTTGCATCACTCACATTTTAACTGTTGGATGCAAAGACACTTAGAGAAACGGCTCTTCAAATCAACAAGACTCGCTGCTTCTTTCTCATTACGGCAAGTAGCAATCACATGACCTTTCTTGTTATCTCACGCCCAGTTTCATTTGTTATGAGCATAATGAAAAACAGAGATCTCTGCACACATGAATACACCTTCTAGTTTCATTTCATCTAGTACCTCCATAATGTTCGTGACATTACTCTCTTTGCACACATGAATAAGTCTAAGCGCGTAGTTAAACTCCATCGGACCACTTTCAACATTTCTCAGGCATTTTACGAACTAGCATCATCGCAGCGTCTCTTTCTCCAGTTTGACAAAGTCCTCTAGCACAGGACTTTGTCAAACTGAAGGAACACAGGACATCTCAATAACTTTGTTATGACATGAACAAGCCTTTTGTATTTCCCCTTTCTCAACAAAACAGCAAATGGCATTACTGTATGATAATGTGTCAGGTTCAAATCCGTAATCTTTCATTTCAGAAAGCAGTGTCAAGGACTTTTGAATATCTTCTGACTTGTAAAGAGCATTCATGAGAATGTTGTATACAGAAACACTGTCTTGACCCTTAAGTACATCAAACACATCTAATGCCACTGTTACTCTTTCTTCTTCTGCACACAAAACTCTAAAAAAACTGAGGAAGGTAATCTTCAACCTCATATCCGTATTCTAGGATTTGGTCTAGCAAATTGCAAAAATCATCCAGTCTTGGAAAAGCTTTATTAACCTGCTTCTCATTACATAAGCCATTAATAATCGCATGATATATCCTTAGATCCGCAATGTACCCAGAATTCACCAGATCCTTCCAAAGATCGCAAGCAAACCTGACCTTCCCATCAGCTGCAAAACCTTCAATCAAAACCCTATAAACCTCCCTATCGATCAAAACTTCTCGTTACACAAACCCATAATAACTGTTCCATACACCATTACATCAGGCTCTATCTTGTCGTAATTCATTTCATCCCAAACTCGTAAACATGCGTCCACATTACAATCAGAAACCAATGTCCTAATCATTGCCGTGTAAGCAAAAACGTCAGGTTTACAAAAACTCTCTCTCATTCTCTGCAAAGTCCCAAACATTTCCTCCAATCTACTTGCTTTGCATAACCCTTTAACCAAAATCACGAATTAATCAGATGTTATTTTTCCCCCGATAAATCAAATATATTATTTACAAAAGAGTGAGACATTTCACATCACTGTTAACAAAAATCGAGAAAAATTAAACAACTGTTAATCAGGTGTTTAATCCCACATCGGACAACGATTTGATCGAGTATATAAGCAGGATGCGTTTCATCACTTGGTACCAATTGGCTTCGGAGCTACATGGTTCTTCTCCTAGTATCATAACCTTCACCCAGAAGGGTACAAACAATTTGACAAAATAAGACTAACAACATAATGATATATTATTTTTAATTAATAAAAGATATAACTTTTTAAAATAAGCTGTATTTATAAACATATCTTGATAAAATCTTTTTTTTATTAATAAATAATTTTAAATACTTTATCATATAGAAAACTCTTCTTGGAATCTAACAAACAACTAATTAAATCTGAACAAAAAAAAAAAAAAAACTGACCCGATCACCCGACTTCTTCTTCACCGGAAATGAAGAACACAACAATAAAAATGAATGTAAGTGATTAGATCGTGTTCCTACTAGCAAAAACACAATCAAATGTACAATCTGTTTTATTGGTATCAACATTCAGACACATCTGGGTTAATAATGAAAAACGGATTGAGATTGGTGAAAAATCATTGTCTCAGCTTACTTTTCCTCCAACTTCTGTTTTTTTTTTCTAAAGCAGTAGATGTCAAATTCGTCTAACACATCAAAATCAACATCACGAATTACGTCGTCAGAGTTCAGTATTGCCACTTAATTTCAGAGAGAGAGATTTCAAACTTTATTCAGAGAAATTTAATATGAGAGCTTAGTTTCGATAGCTATTGGTGATATATAATATTTTTCGTGGGGGAAATAGATCATTTTTCCAAAAAAAAAAAAAAAAAATATAGCGACAATTGTTGTAAATTATGGTACATGCAAAAAAAAAAGAAGAAAGAAGTAGTTGACGAGTTGATTCCCATTCTACTAAGCATTACCTAACAAGTAAGGACTAAAGTTAGGTCAGACTTAAAACGCTGACATAACCCTTCTTTTGTTCGCTTCAAATTGTAAAAAAGAGTGGAGGAGTAACAACAAAATTAGGTGGTTGACGAAAAGTTTACTTTTTATTATTCCCAAGTCCCTACATCAAACGACCAATACAAGTTAATTTTGATATAGGAATACGTCAAACTTGAATTTGTTTTTTTTTTTTATGCTATAATGTCTCACATTATAAGCGAGAGAATCTAATATTAATATATGATGAAGATAGATTACTCCACTTATTATTAATTAGTTCTGAGTAGAATATTCATGATTTTTAAAAATAAATATTTGAATATAAGAGCATTTCTATTGAAGGTATATGTAGGATTAATATTTCATTTTAAGAAAAAAAAAAGAAAAGTAATAAAAATGAAGAGAGAAGAGTGTGTTCAGAGTTTTCCAAATGAGAACTCTTGAAATATTATGAGAAACTCATGGGGATACTTGTCTCTTCATGAGTGATATTTTTTTTTCTTTTTAACTAAAAATTAAATTATAAAACTAATTTACATTAAATACTAAATTTATTAGGGATTCTCAACGATGGAAATGCTATAATCAACAATTTTAATTCTGTAGTAACATTTATGAAATTGTTGATTGTTTATGCTTTCATTTCAATAGGTACCGTCGCAACGAAAAGAGAGAAGACAAGCTCAGAAGACGAGCCAAGCAAGCAATGGAACCGGAAGCACTGCGCTGCTACAGAGCACCAAAATGGAAGAGCAAACACGCCGGTGGAGAGAAGAAATCCGGGACTCACGAAGACCAAATTACACGTCCCTGACCAGACCACTGTCCTCGAGCAGTAGAACCAGAGAGATAAACCTAGAATCCAAGGAAGAGCGCAAGGACAATCATCCCACTCAGGCGAGTAGACCACCACAAATCGACCAACCAGACAAAGCCATCACCCGGAGATGCAAAACTAGATATACAACACCTGCAGTAAAAAAAAAAACCAACCAAAGAGAGGATTGATATATAGAGAAGAGAGAGAGGGACCCTCTCACGGTGGTGGTGAGAAAAACTACCAACCGAAAAGAGAGATCAGATAAGAAAGACGCGTGGAAAACACAAAAATAGAGAGGAGGAGCTAGAATATAGAACCACTATCTTTATAATTATGTTCATAACATTTGTGTCATTTTTCTTTTGGTTTTAACTTCAAAAATATAGAACCACTATCTTTATAATTATGTTCATAACATTTGTGTCATTTTTCTTTTGGTTTTAACTTCAAAAATATACACCATCGCATATTGTGTTCGTATTAATTATTAATTAATTATACAAGTAAAAAAATTAAAATCAGTTTAGGCGAGCAAATGAAGTTATGTGCACATGATACATTATTGATCAATTTTATGCTGATTTGAAAGGAATATGTTCGAAGATTCAAAATCTATTTTCAAGAAATATAATATAATTAATAAATTAATAGTATATAATAATAAAATATCATAGATTTTATAAATAATTGATAAAATAGTATAAAACTGATTAATTTAAGAACATAACAAAATAATATAGAATTGATAAAAAGTTAGTATATTTAGGAAGAAAAACAATGTTATCAATCACAATTATTTTATCTCTCTTCCTGATGAGCTTATCATTGAAATGATTATCGACTAATCCAACTCTACATGTCACCACGATCATTGATTTCTGTTCGATTTCGACGACTAATTATTACCAACAATGTTGGTGATGAAGAAAGTTGCTTTGCGGCGCTTAGATGAAGACTCTCTCTTAAGCATGGGCAAAATATCCGGATCTGAATATCCGAACTGGATCAGATCCGAAAATATCTGAATGTAAATACTTTTTTAGTATTGAAAAACCATAATGGATATTGTCTTTCAATACTTCGGGTATCGGGTAATACCCGATCCGAACCGATACCCAAATTAGTATTTTTTAGAACGGAATTCAATTTTACATATATTTATATTTAAGATTAATTATTAATTTCTTTGTTTTGTAACTTCAATTACTTGGTTTCTCACTTATGTATTAGTTAAGGAGTACTAACTTGACATATTTTTTCTTGTAACATGTCTTATACTAACAATTGTAGAGTTTATCTAACATTCAGACTTTAAAGACAACTATTCATATTTGTTTCTTTTTGTTATTTTTATGTTTTGAATTCTAAATACATTATGGAATGTTAGATTATGTCACATTTGCTTCTTATTTGATGAATGTTACAATGTTTTAATGTTTCAAATTTGATTTATATTATGTTTAATTGTTGTCATTTATAAATATATGTTAGTATTTTGGATAAAATTCATATATTTTTGATACTTCGGATTATATAATAGTCGGGTATTTCGGATATTACGGGTTTTACGAGTATTAAAATACTAGAAACCGAAATCATACAATCTAGTATCAGATAAATTTTGGATCTTTTATCAAAAATCCGAAAGAACCGGATCCGAACTGAACCCGATCCGAAATAAGAAAATACCCGAATGGATCCTCAACCTCAGATCCGAAATACCCGAAATCCGAAATACCCTAACTGAACCCGACCCAATTATCCGAATGCCCAGGCCTACTCTCTCTCTCTAACTAGTAAATAATGTTATTTTTGTATTATTGTACATTATACACACATAGCAAAATCTTAAAATTGGCAATAATTATAAAATTTTGTTGGAATTTTCAAAGTTATATCTGAAAGAAAAAAGGAAAAGAATTTTTTATGTAAAAAAATATTATACATCAAAAATCGATAATATTAATAATTTTAGAACGTAACTAATTATTTTATTAACTTGGTCATGTAGCTAATTTTACATTTTGTCAGGACCCTTTTAGGGAAGTTGCTCACAAACAAAAAATCATCTACCATCGTAAATCCATATATGTTTGTAAACAATATTTAATCACAAATAGAATATTTATATTTGAATTTTAAAAACTATCCATAATATTAAAATTTAGAACATTATCCATAATAGTTTATCCATATTTGGGATGATACTATGCTAATTTGGAGCAAGAACAAAATTAATAGGTTGCCGAAAAAAACAAATTAATATTTATATCGGATAATAAAGCCAACATATCATTTGACACTATTATTTAATTATATTTTTTTGTTAAAACATTGATTTACTCGCAATTTTCAATATATTGTTTTTTTTATCCTGTAAAATTTATCAACATGTTTGTTGGATGTGACGTATAATATTAGCTACGTTGGAATTAATACACACTGTATAAAATTACATATTTTATTTTGGTTACACCTTCATTGTTTCTTGTTCGTTTCAATTTATGATCATGATATACAAAACATTTTTGAACAGAAAAATATATATACAAAACATTAGATTCTCTTTTTCATTTTTACTATAGTGTTTGCTATTTTATTTATCATCATAAGTAAACCTAATAGATACTGTTTATATTTTAGAAACTAATTTAAAAATAAGTAGATTCCAAATGATTAAATCCTAGGAGCTTTTTGTAAAAAAAGTTAATTCCGCATTTATGAAATAGATAAAAATGCCAAATAGTGTCATGTTTGAAGTCAACGAAAATATTTCCAATTGCCTCAATCCTTCCATATTAGAGGACATCTTAATAATGGATGTAATATATAATAGAATTTGATTTAAACAAATACATGTATAAGGAGATAAATATTAAAAGCTTTACAAAATAAGATAGATAATATAAGTCCAAAAAATTTAAATAAAAATATTTTTTAAAAAAGATAAATATTGTTGGAATTATGTGGCACTAATACTCTATAATGTTAAAAGAAATATTAAAACTGTTAAAAAAAAATATATTAAAAAATGATTTACAATTGTTTTTTTTATAATAAAAAACACATAATCGACGCGATAGGGAAAGAGAGTAGCGACTAGGTCGTAGTCGTGCTCTCGTTTTGCAATTCACGTTTCCTCTCGTGAGGTTCTTCCTCTTCTTCTTCAATCGTCATATACTCTCTCTCTCTCTCTCTCTCTCTCTGTATCTAGTTCTTTTTCTCACTCTTACGTTTTTACTCGTCACGGGTTTCTCTCATACTCGCGCGTTTCGCATTCTAACCATCTTTAAACGTATTCCTCTGTTTCTTTGTCTTCTCACAATTATCAGGTGAACAAATATCTCTCCTTCTCTCTGTATTTTTATGACATAAAAATTAGATTTTTTTATAATCTGTTTGGTTTCTGGGGAATTATCATTATGAATAAAGAAGATCATCATCCTCAATCTTCTCATTAGGTTATTTTGTTTTTCTTATTTAAACCATTTTTTCTGATTTTCTCTAGTTTTATTACATTGGATCGAGATCGAAATATGAATCAGATCAGAATAAATTTATCTCGAAAATGATCGGAGTTTTTAGTCAAATTTGATGACTTATTCTTAGAGTTTTTGGACTCTTTCTGCTCTTCTTTCTGTGCAACCTTTTTGCTTTTCTATATATTTTTTTTTTTAACGAATATAAGGTAGACAGATGAACATAACAAATATTCTTTTTGTATTCATTTCATATGAAAATTTCATAAATTTCAACCCTTTCTTCTCTGTTTCATCTTTTATGCTGCAGGTGCCACTTCCAACATATATTATAATCTTTCTTTCATTTTTTCTTTACATAAGATAAATGTTTGCAGAATTTGGTAGCTTTGACATTTATGCTTCTGTTTATAATCAAGTTTTTAATATGTTTTTTTTTTTTTCTAAAAAATGTTCCTTTGTTATGCAGCAATCTCCAGCAAATGAACTCTATGCTTGCTAACTACTGATTGTTGGAGTTTTTTGCTTTCTTGGGTTTGGTCTGAAGTCTTTAATTGGGAAACATAACATTTTGAAGTCTTTCAATGCTAAGTTTGTCTGGCGTCAGAAGTCAACGAAGAAACTCAAGACCTTTGCCTTTAGGAGGTAGCGAGATTATTACCACAATAATATTTGAGATCATATCATATATCTGAGAAAGATAAGTTTTTAATTCTGAATTTCTTAAAAAATGCAGATATGGATTACTTAGAACCCAAAACAAAGAGCAATCTCATGGGAAAGCTTCTCTTACTAGCTTCACTTATAATCTTAGCCATTATCGTGATCAATCAAGCTTCAAGTTTCACATCCCCAAGCGTGGTATCTCCATCAACGCCATACTCAAAAACCTTTAAAACATTAACATTGTGTTAATTTATATTTCTGCGGTTTAATTTTTTACCTTTGCTTTCAGTTTTCTCGAAGAGAGGAAGGAGTGACTCATGTGTTAGTCACTGGTGGAGCTGGATATATAGGTTCACATGCGGCTTTAAGGCTGCTTGAAGATAACTACCGCGTAACAATTGTGGTAATTAAAACTCTTTTTCTTTTACACTAGTTTCAAAATTTCAGTAACTTCTTGATCACATTTGAACTTTGATTACTCAACAGGACAATCTTTCCCGTGGGAATCTTGGTGCGGTTAAGGTTTTACAGAGACTATTTCCACAAACTGGAAGACTTCAATTCATTTACGCTGATTTAGGAGATCCCGCAGCTGTATGGTCTTTTTATAACCTTTGATGTTTGATAACCTTTGAAGCATAGAAGTTTTTGTTTTTGTTCTTAATAGATACAGTTTCAGGTTGAGAAAATCTTCTCTGAGAACGCCTTTGACGCTGTGATGCATTTTGCTGCGGTAGCTTATGTTGGAGAAAGCACCCTTTATCCTCTAAAGTACAGTCCTCATTTCTTCTATATACAGTTTTAAACATGGTTGCAAGAATTTGTTTTCCGGTCTCATTGTTTGATGTTTTGATTGTTGTAGATATTACCATAACATTACATCAAATACATTAGGAGT
The DNA here is from genome assembly GCA_039880935.1 of Streptanthus diversifolius. Lineage (NCBI taxonomy): Eukaryota > Viridiplantae > Streptophyta > Magnoliopsida > Brassicales > Brassicaceae > Streptanthus > Streptanthus diversifolius. The sequence continues at coordinate 8,969,340 of JAXGFM010000012.1, read as the reverse complement.
TCTTGAAGCTATGGCTAGACATAAAGTGAAGAAATTGATATATTCTAGTACTTGTGCTACTTATGGAGAGCCTGCAAAAATGCCGATTACTGAAGATACTCCGCAGGTAAAATTAAGATCATTAATTCGATACAAATTCCTTTTTTTTTTAATTTTCACTTTTCCTAATGGAAAGTATAAAGTATTTGATTTAGGTTCCGATTAATCCTTATGGAAAAGCTAAGAAGATGGCAGAGGATATGATCTTGGATTTTTCTAAGAACTCTGACATGGCGGTTATGATCTTAAGGTTAGGTTCATTGACTACTTTCTCTTGAGCCTTTCTTTTTTAACTCTATGATCAATGAAACAATTGTGCAAATGTTGATAAATCTTATGAAACTTGCAGATACTTCAATGTGATTGGTTCAGATCCGGGAGGTAGATTAGGTGAAGCTCCAAGACCAGAGCTTCGTGAGCAAGGACGAATTTCCGGTGCTTGTTTTGATGCCGCTCGTGGTTTCATTCCCGGACTGCAAGTAATAAGAACATTTGTGTTTCTTCAAGATGTATATATAATGTTTTGTAGTTTCTTTATTCTTTGCAAAAACCTTTACGTGCTATGGTTTGTGATAGGTGAAAGGAACAGACTACAAAACATCGGACGGGACTTGCATTAGAGACTATATAGATGTTACTGACCTCGTGGATGCTCACGTGAAGGCTCTCGAGAAAGCTCAGCCTCGTAAAGTTGGTATCTACAATGTTGGAACCGGAAAAGGTCTTAACGCTTAACTTTAACATTTTCATTGCAAAATACTAAAAATAAAAATATAAACTTTATTTCGAAGTGCTTCTAAGTTCCATGTAGTGATCAAGAACAGGATTCCTCTAACTACCACAATTTGATTTCATTGCAGAAGAATTTTAGTTACAATTTGAGATTGACGGTTTTGTGATTTGGTTGAACAGGAAGATCAGTTAAGGAATTTGTGGAGGCGTGTAAGAAGGCGACAGCAGTTGAGATCAAAGTCGACTTCTTGCCTCGACGGCCAGGAGATTATGCAGAGGTTTACAGTGATCCGACCAAGATTTTGAGAGATTTGAATTGGACTGCTCGATTCACTAATCTTCAGGATAGTCTTCAAGTTGCTTGGAGGTGGCAAAAGATTCATCCTCATGGTTATGCTTCCTATTAAAAAAACAGAGGAAACAACAATACCATTATAATTTTTATTGTTTTTCAAATTTCATTTCATGAATTTGCATAATGTGTTGAGGGCTTTTATAGCTTATAATGTATAGAGAAGATATATTGCGATTGGTTATGTACTTATTGGTAGAACTTTGTGTAACAGAGACTGGAACGCCGAATGCGTTCTCCAAGGTTGCATCAACTCAAATACTCAACCAATTTGGGATAACTATCACATTTTCCACGTTCATGTGTTACCCACGTATAACTTTTTACAGAAATGTCTCTTTGGATCAAAACTGGATCTGGGTCTATGAATCCAAGACCAAATATAGTAAGAGACTTTGGGTACATGCTCAATAATCTAAAGTTTAGATCACCTGATTTAAATCTTTCGTTCTCTAGTACCCTTCCGGATACAGGATAACCGAGAACTGAATGGTCAAGAAGAAAAAAGACAACATCTAACTAATTTTGAATTCATGTCAGTGATCTGGAGTAGGCAAAACTTAAAATAGGTAAGACTTGAAGAAAGACGGTCAGCACATGTTAAAGAGCAGTAAAATAGCTAGCAACTTAGGAGCAAGACAACCTGACAACCATACTACCCCCAACAGCTATTTCAGTATTTCTCTCTAGTCAACAAAAAGAACTTAACTAACTTTGTGTCCATACGTCATGTAATCAACTGACCAGACATTTAATACCTAAATGACATATGAAGACAAATATATGAATATGCACATTGTGTGTCTAAGCACCAGGTTATGGATCACGACTACTAAAACACAAAAAGTGGAGTTAGAACTCTTCAGTGAGATTAAAGTGTTTCTATCGAAGAGAGTGATCTTTCTACCATTTGGTTTATCTAGGTTGTATGGAAACTCTGGTCAAGGTTCATTTCCTATTTTAAAAACGTTTTGGAATCAGAAACTCTTAGAAATGCATTGAAAACTCGTTAAAAATACAATTTTTTAAAAAAATCAATTTGGAAACATGATGAACACATGTTTTTTTGGAAACGCGATGAAACTTATTTTATATTTTGGAAAATAATAAAAAATATTTATGAGAGTTTAAGATATGTCTTTTTTATTTAATAATTGAAAATTTTAATTTAATAATTAAATAATATATTTTAAATAAATCTAAATCTTAATTGTAAAAAGGCTAACAATCAAACGTATTTAAAATAAGTGCAAGATGATGAACTTGATTAATTTAATTCATTAGATAAAATTAATCTTGAGAAGCTTGAGTTTTATGATTTTTTTTTCAATGAATGAAGGTAATTTTGTTTGATTGAACTAATGAATGAGAAAATGAGAAAAAGATGATGTTATAATTTGAATTCAAAAGTTTTGATTTATTTTTATTGAACTATTTATGTATTGGATTTGTGCTTTTAAAATATTTTAATATGATTTTGATGTTTTATATTTTTTATTATTATATATATATATTTGTTTCTTAAAATTTGGAAAAATTCGTTTTTCACGTTTTCATATAATGTTTCCGTGTATCTTTTCTGTTTCCATGCAACCTTCAAATTCCCTTTTTCGACACACGTCTTTGTCTAATTTGTAACAAACCAAATTCAAGTGATGGTTTATAAAGTCCCCAAATCATATCTGCTGGTGCCAGCATTACAAGTGCATTGTGATAGCCAATCAGCTATGAAGGTTACAAAATACTTTTTTCCAGCTCTAGTTTGCACAAATTTTAAATCACACAAATCTGTATGAATTAAATATAGAGGTTGTGTTGTTCTTTCCACATTTGGTGATGAGATTGTAGTGAGTTTAGCTTGAACGCATATCTCACATTTATCTTTGCTTATTTTGTGTTTTGGAATCAAGTTCATGTTCATTAATCTACTCATAGACTTGAAATTAACATGACCTAAACGTTCATGCCAAGTATTAAAAGACTCCACAACATAAGCAACTGGTTCCTTATTATTATTCATCTTCGAGGTGGGAGCCTCAGTTACAGCATTTTTGCGGATAACCGCTTTTTACAGACATATTAACCAGCCCATCACAAACAAAACCCTTACCTAAATACATTACATTTTTAGAAACTACAAGTTTATCAGCCTCAAGCTTAATCGTAAATCCATGCTTGCTTAAGAGAGATTCAGAGATCAAATTCTTGTGCATGTCTGGAACATGGACGACATTCATCAGTTTGAGTTCACGTCCAGAGGTTAGCTTTAGAACAACTCTTCCATAACCTTCGATCTTTGAGGTGGCAGAGTTCCCCATAAAGAGTTTTTCATCGCTCTTGTTCTTTTTGTAGGTTGAAAACAACGACCTATCCAAGCATATGTGCCTTGTTGCGTCGGTATCATACCACCAAGTCTTGGGATGGCTCTCGGCAACATTAGACTCAGTCACGACCGCACACATGTCTTCCTCGGTGAGATTTGCTTCATATTTGTTTGGCGCCTTTTTAGTTCGACATTCGAAGGATTTGTGACCAGTTTTTCCACAATTGTGGCAAGTACCCGTGAACTTTTGTGAAGTCTCACCAAGCTTCCTTTTAAATTTTATATTTTTCTTGGGTGGGATTTTTACTTTACTTTTGTCTTGGTGTCCTTTGTTTTGTCACTTTCCTTTCTTATTGTTTTGATGTTCTGCCATATTCACATTGGGCTCGCGAATTTCTACACCAACACCAATTTTACTCATATTGGTTGACTCAATACAGAGCGTTACGATCAAGTCTTCAAAACTCATCCACTTTTTCTTCATCTTGAGATAGTTTTTGAAGTCGGTCCAACCACGATGAAGCTTCTCAATGACACATGCCACTTGAAATGTCTCACATAGTTTCATTCTTTCTGCATGTATTTCATGAATGATATTGGTCAATTCCTCAACTTGCACCATCAATGGTCGTGAGTCCACCATCTTGTAATCCATAAATTTTGCCACAATAAATTTTTGTGATCCAACATCTTCTATGCGATACTTCTTGTCAAGGGCATCCCACAATTCCTTGGAAGTTTCAGCATTAGAGTACACATTAAATAGCTGATCAAAATGGCGATTTTGAATATAGCCTTTGCAGAGGAAATCGCCGTTCTCCCAGTTTAGCACACTAGCTAATGCACGACTATCAGTGTTGTTTGGTGGGAGAATGGGCTTCTCTTCATGTGTGTACTGGCTCAGTTTCATTGTGGTCAAGTAGAAGAACATTTTCTTCTGCCACATTTTGAATGTGGTTCCGTCGAACTTATCGGGAAGTACACTTGTTGAGTTTGGTGCAGAAATTTGCACCGTTTGAAGATGATCAGACGTCACGGTTTGAGCAAGTTCAGGGACCCTCACGCTCACAGGTGGGAGATTACCAAATTGAATCTCTGTTTCAGCGACATTGGTTGGGGTCTCTATGACATCGCCAATATTAGATGCGTTCACGTTCTTGTTTGTCATGTTTCTGCAATTAAGCATAAAATTATATCAGTAACAGATTATAATCTGTGACCAAGCAAGAACATAATATTACAGTTCAGCTTAACATTAATTGATAGTGTGTGTACTCCCGATGAGATATAATACTTATTTGAATTCTTTAACATTAATTCATAAGTCCTGCAACTTATATCTATCGAATTTGATAGATATAAACCTTGTCAAACCCAATTTTATACTAATTGAATTTATTAGTAATAAGTTAATAGCGTGATACAATAAGTTTTAGTGTTTACGTGTTAGACTCACTAACCACAACAACACTTAAACCACACTTCTTCAATTATTGTATGTTAGACACGTAGCTTTATAAAATTGTAGGTTTTACAAGACTTTGACACAAAACGTTTATTCCAACTAACGTGTTAATAGCTAGATATGTATTGGTGCTTGTATGTTTAAACCACAACGCCAATCTAACGTTTTTCCAAAAACAAATCAATGAAAGGAATTGCAGGCTTTAGACTTTTAAAGAACAGACAAAATTGCAGGTTTTTAGAGTATGTTCTGCAATGAAAACACAAGCATTTTGCAGGTTTCTAAAAAACCAAATAACTGTAACATGTAACAGTCTATGAATCGCAATTTTAAAGTCTGGCTGCAATTCTCTTATATCAACAATCAGACCGAGAGTAAACATACTGTAGGTTTCAAAATCTAATAGATTGCAGGTTTTTAAAACGTGTTTATCAATGAAGATGAAAACACTTTGCATGTTTTAAAAATCCAATCAATTTCGAACAACCAAAGTAAAATTGCATGTTTTGAAAAACCGAGACGTTTCATATATGCATGCTACGTAATCTTTGTTTCAGTCTATTATTGAACCTCTTTTTCAGGGGATTTCACAAACATAAAAAAACTGCAGGTTTTAAGAAACCATTGAAATTGCAGGTTTTAAGAAATGTGATATGCAATAAAACCGTAAGCACTTTGCAGGTTGCTAATCCCAAATAGTTACAGTTTAAGACAGCCTAGGAATCACAATTCGAAAGCTATAATCATCCTCTTATTCGCAATAAGAGAACCATGATTGCAGGTTTCGCAAAACCAAATGAATACAGTACGCAAACACGTTAAAAAGATGCATGTTGGTATAGCCATATAATTGTGATTCAAAACTGAGTTTTAATCAGCTTATCACTATATTACAGATCTCCAAAGAGAGTTCCGACGACACTCGCAAGCTCTCATTAATGGAGTTTGTCCAATCGCAACTGGAAAAACAGAGACTTGTGATTGCACAAGCTCTTACACGTTCATGATACTCAATTCCAATATGTGATGTTTATATAACAACACCGATTCAAAGAGTTAAGAATGTAGGACCCAAAATTGTACGGCACTACAATAAAGGCAATTGAAATGAGAATCATAAACACGTTAACGGAAAGAGTAGAGGCAAGTCTGTAGAACTCTTTCCTTAACTCTTGAATCGCCCGCAATGCAACGGGAATCACAACATGATTCAAGAGTCCCAGGATACAACCACTACAATTGATTTCTCAAGCACTCGAAATCGATTATATACGAACTTAAATATCTACGATACTCTCATAATGACACTTACTTTTTGATTAAGGAGATTGCTCTTCTAATGTGTGTAATCGAAGGGTTTTTCTTTCGGGGTAAATGTAGAGAAAAAGTAGCTGCTTATTTAACATCAAAAATCTAAACATTTTTCAGCTACACTCACGCCACTTTATTCCACAAAATCAGAGATATTCAACGTGATCTCCGAAACCAATTTTCGTTTTTTACGGCGGAGAGGACCGAGTCTCCAACAGCTCGAGCTGATCTGATATTCAGTCCATTTCTAATTCGAACAAACCGGTTTTACTAAACCTCTTGGGTTTTAGTTGAAAATCGGTCCAACAAAAATAAGTGCAAGATGATGAACTTGACTAATTTAATTCATTAGATAAAATTAATCTTGAGAAGCTTGAGTTTTATGATTCTTTTTTCGATAAATCAGAGTTGAAGGTAATTTTGTTTGATTGAACTAATGAATGAGAAAATGAGAAAAAAAATGATGTTATAATTTGAATTTGAAAGTTTTGATTTATTTTTATTGAACTATTTATGTATTGGATTTGTGCTTTTAAAACATTTTAATATGATTTTGATGTTTTATATTTTTTATTATTATTATATATATATATTTGTTTCTTAAAATTTTGAAAAAATTCTTTTTTCACGTTTTCATATGTTGTTTTCGTGTATCTTTTCCTTGCAACTTTTAAATTCTCTTTTTCAACAGACGTCTTTGTCTAATTTGTAACAAACCAAATTCAAGTGATGGTTTATATAGTCCCCAAATCATAGTTTTGTGGGATATCCAAAAACAGTATCAGAAAACATCCATCCACATCGATCAGATTGGTATTTGGTAAAGATGATAAAACCCATTTGGTCATGTAGTACACCTGGATTCATCAATCGTAAATTCGTTCCCAACATAAACATATTTGTTTATTAGCATCTCCATCCATGTAAGCTAATCCATTCTGACTAGGCCCAAAGTGAAACAAAGCCCAAAATATGAAGGAAGCCCAAAACCGAAGTGGGTTTTGTTATCATCCTTTTTCTAAATAAACCCTAGCAATTTCCCTCTTCCCGATTTCACAGGCGAAAAACTCCAGATCCGTTCATTTGATTCTCCGGCGACTTAATCTTGCCGGCCAAATTCGCTGCTTCAAGCCGACTGTTTCCTCTCGACCGGCAAAGATGTCGATGTCAAAGAGTTCGAAGATGCTTCAGTTCATAAACTACAGGATGCGAGTGACGATCCAAGACGGAAGACAGCTAATCGGGAAATTTATGGCGTTCGATCGCCACATGAATCTCGTCCTCGGAGACTGCGAGGAGTTTCGGAAACTTCCTCCGGCGAAAGGTGGCAAGAAGATCAACGAAGAGAGAGAAGTTCGTCGTACGCTCGGAATGGTTTTGCTTAGAGGCGAAGAAGTGATATCGATGACAGTCGAAGGACCACCACCACCGGAAGAAACTCGATCAAAATCAGGATCCGCAACCGCCGTCGCTGGTCCAGGACTCGGCCGTGCTGCTGGTCGTGGTGTACCGACTGGTTCGCTCGTTCAAGCTCAGCCTGGATTATCTGGTCCTGGAATGATGCTGCCTCAGATCTCAAGACCACCTCAGATTATTCGTCCTCCTGGACAAATGCCACCTCCTCCACAAGCTTTTACCGGTCAAGGTCCTCCTCCGATGATGGCGAGAGGTGGTCCTCCTCCACCTTACGGTATGAGGCCACCTCCTCCACAGCAGTATCCTGGTGCTCCACCGCCTCAGTATGGTGGACAAAGGCCGATGATTCCTCCTCCTGGTGGTATGATGAGAGGACCTCCTCCGCCTCATGGGATGCAAGGACCGCCTCCTCCTCGTCCTGGAATGCCGCCTCCTCCTGGTGGCGTTCCAGTCTTTGCTCCGCCTCGTCCTGGAATGCCGCCTCCTCCGAATCATTTTAATCAGCAACAGTGATTACGTAAGCTTTTATCACTTAGTTGTTTGTTTTGTAGCTACTGCCTTTATAACGTAGCTTGGCCATGTGTAGTTTGATTGAAACATTGGAACTCGTGTTGATTAGCTTGACCATGTGTAGCACTAAACTTCGTAGCTTAGCTGCAATAGTTTGATAGCTTGTAATGTTCTTAGCTTGTTGATGACAATGATGAGTTTCTTGTTTTGTCATCATCTTATTTGCGCCTGAACAAGTCCTTTTGAACATTCCAAGCGCTCACATTGTGAAACCTTAACTTAAGCAACATTTTTGCAGGTTGTTCTGATGAGTGTAAACCACATACTTGGATTTGTTAGAAGCGTAGAAACGTATTAGCCCTAGAATTGATGACCTCTCAGTCTTCCTCTAAGAATGGTTACAATATTCCCAACTAGTAAAACCTCTCTGATTCTTGCTTGTTGTTTGTTTTTGAACATGTTTGCAGAGCTGTAGTTGTTGTAGGGTTCACATTAGATTTACTGAAGAATTTGAATCTGCATTTTGCCCTAGAAAAAATGATGCCTTGCTCTCTGTTGGCTTATTTAATTAGATAAATGATTTTTATTTTTTGTATGAAAGATCTGCTAAGTACAGTTTTCTCAATTTGGATTGCAGGAGTCACTGCATCATCTGCAAAAGTCGAATCCAAAAGGACAGAGTATGCCCGTCGGCTACAATGCTAGACCTTTTTTTCTTTCTTTCATCTCTCAGGGGCTCGAAAATCTATGGGTTCATGTTGGTGATCTCTCATGGAAAAGGCAACTCATTTTAGAAATAGTGAACTTGTAGAAGTTACTGTGTTGCTTGATGAACTGAATGTATAAATTGACTGCAGATTTTGATTCCCATTCAGGTTATGTTTGGCAAAAGTTTCTCCATTGTTCATACACCACCCTCCACTGGTCGGTTTACGGCGTTGCTTAATGTTGCTCAAGGTAACATTTGTTACTTCAGTATCTCGTACGATCACCACTATGCATCTGTAATGCCAAAGCAGAGGACGGATTTGTGATACTGACCGATTTCCACTCTAAACCGACCTGTTGATTGCCACTCTAAACCGACCTGTTGATTGCCACTCTAAACCGACCAAGCTCTTATAGAATATCTCTCATGACTCTCATCATAAGCACTAGTAATTTCCAGCTCCACTTTCATTCTATAGTTGCTTTTTGGCCAAGCTTGTGAGTCCACTTTCATTCTTTCAGTGTTTATCTCAGATTACAACGTCTGCAGAATCACAGCCTCCATCGCCATCTCTGAAGCTCTTGCTCATGACCTAACTTTTGTCTGCATTTCATATCTCCCACAATTCATCAAGACAGCACTTGAAGAACAATAGTTCGTAGCGAGCAAGACTATCGCAATCTTAGATACTCTAATCGCCTGCAAGAGCTCAAGACCAATGGATCCTCTTCTCTTCTTCAATATAAATCAAGATTCCATATTATCGTGTTTATTTGCTTTATAAACTCTTTGGTCAGTTATAAAATGCTTGAACCTTATCTTGTCACTGGAGCTCTGAGAATCTCCAGGGTTCATGTTATTGATTTCTCTTAATAGCAAGTTTCTATTTATCGACCAACAATAGCAAGTTTCTATGGTTCCAGTAAAACCTAATACCGAGGCTTTGAAATCGTATCTATATTTTATAATATATATCCCTGATACACTAAAAATACCAAATAATCTAGTAAAAAAGATAATAAAAATCAGATCTATAAAAAATTTTAATCAATATTTAAAACTGTGAAAGCAAATATTTTTTATTTTAAATAATTTTTTTTAAAAAAAATATAGTGAGCTATTTCAAAATTTTAATTCTTTTTTTCAATAAGGTTTATTGAGCAAGAATCTGCTTGTTATAAATAGTAGTTTTAATGATTTTTAATTTTTAGCTAATATAATCTCTAGCGTGGTGTAAATAGAATGTTTATATGTAAATTTTAAATATTGTAGAGCAAGTTCATGGTGCGGTGATGATAAATTCTGGTTATCGTGGAATCTGGTGAAACATGTAGAAATGTCCATTGAAGAATTTTTGATAATTATTTTTAAAATAAATTGTAAAAAAATATTTCAGATAGCAAGAAAAATAATATATAATGCAATTTATAATCGAACCAAAACCAAACTAAATTCAAATTGCATCAATTTAAACCGAATTAAAAGTAATTCTATATAGTTTTAGACTTTTAAGTTTTTGGAAATGAAACCCTTAAAATATAAAACGAAAGAAATTAAACGGTAGACCGAATTATCAACCGTAAAAGAATCATCGAATAATTGAAAGAGAACAAAATGAAAACAAAAAGACAAATAAAAAGGGGAGTCCTTTTAGTTTGATCGCACTTAATGAGTCTTGTCATCTGCTTTAAACACGTGGGAACCAAATACGTGGTAGCCACTCGAATTGGCTCACAATTTCACCAGAATCCAAGAAAAAAGGTTTCATATTCTCGTGGGATCATTCAGTTCTTCCTACATCTCTCTGTCTCTAATTCCATATATGGTACATTTATAATATATATAAATACACAAACTTCTTTTCACCGACCTCCGACACGAAAAGGCAGCTCCTTTTTGTGTGTTTCTGTCAATTCCACTACTTCACCATGAATGCTATAATGGGTGCTTCTTCTTCTTTTGCAGCTTTCTTTATTTTCCTTAATTATCTCTGTTTCTTGGTGGGGTTTGTGTGGTTTCATGACTCATCCATTCTCTGTACAAAACCTAGTGGTGGCAAATGCAAAAAGCCCTGTTGGTTCCACTTTCTTGATTTAGAAGGGATACAGAAATGGGTAGAGTTGTGTTGGTGAAGTTTGGGTTTTTATTACTTGTGATGATCTCTTTTGGGTTTTTGTCAAACACTTTGGGACAACAGCAAGACGACGACGACGATGATGATGATGATACTGCTGTCTACATTGTCACACTTAAACAACCTCCTCTTGTTCATCTCTTTGAAGAAGAAGAGCTTAATCAAATTAGACACCAAAGATCTAAGCATGGCCACACTTCTGAATTCAAACCAAAATTGCAACCAAGGTACTGAACTAGATTCTCTTTATAGCTTTTTTTGGTATTGAGTTTTATTTTGTCTTTCTTTATAGGAACAATTCGAGGAAACGTCATGGGAAGTCAAAAAGTGATGGAACGTCAAAAAGACCACCATCTATAGCTCAAACTCATGACTCTTTCTTGAGAAAGACATTAAAAGGAGAGAAATATATAAAGCTTTATAGCTACAATTACTTAATCAATGGATTTGCCGTGTTTGTTAGCTCACAACAGGTATAAAATATTGAGTTCTTGATATCATCGTAGAAATAATATTGAGTTCTTGATTTTGAGTTCTTGTTGTTCCTTTGAAAGGCTGAGAAGCTTTCAATGAGAAGGGAAGTAGCAAACATGGTGTTGGATTTCTCTGTTAGGACAGCAACAACATATACTCCACAGTTTATGGGTTTACCAGAAGGAGCATGGGCCAAAGAAGGTGGATTTGAGATTGCTGGAGAAGGAATCGTTGTTGGATTTATAGATACTGGAATCGATCCAAAACATCCTAGTTTCAATGACAATGACATTAATTCTCACCATTCATATCCAACCCCTAAGCATTTCTCAGGTGTTTGTGAAGTCACACCAGATTTTCCATCAGGATCTTGCAATAAGAAGTTAGTTGGAGCTCGACATTTTGCTCAATCTGCTATAACTAGAGGAATCTTTAACTCATCCGAAGATTATGCTTCTCCTTTCGATGGAGATGGTCATGGAACGTAAGTATAACTATTGAATGTGTTGAATATATTATAGAAAACAGAGTTTGAAGCTTAAAGTTTGTTACTTTTGATATATATACAGACACACAGCTTCGATTGCAGTGGGTAACCACGGAGTTCCAGTGATAGTTTCTAACCATTCTTTTGGAAATGCTAGTGGAATCGCTCCTCGTGCGCAGTAAGTAAAAGAAAGAAAAAACAGAACTTGGATCAATAGTAAAATCTTCACAAACTAACTTAAACTTTTATATTCAGTATTTCTATTTACAAGGCATTGTACAAGAGCTTTGGAGGTTTTGCTGCAGATGTTGTTGCAGCTATAGATCAGGTTTAGAAACCAAACAAACTAAATGTAAACTAAAGGTTTCACCTTTTCTTCCAAATTTGAGATTTTTTATAATGATTTTCTTTCAGGCAGCTCAAGATGGAGTAGATATATTAAGTTTATCGATTACACCAAATCGAAAACCCCCTGGTGTTGCCACGTTCTTTAACCCTATAGACATGGCGATACTTTCCGCTGTAAAATGTGGAATTTTCGTAGTCCAAGCTGCAGGAAACACAGGTCCATCGCCTAAAAGCATGTCTTCTTTTAGTCCTTGGATTTTCACAGTTGGTGCTTCTTCTCATGATAGAGTTTACTCCAACTCCATAACCCTAGGCAACAATGTAACTATTCGAGGCGTAGGATTCACAAGTAAGCCCTTATTTCTTAACCGCATGATCGAAACATTTATGGATTTGTAAACTTATGTGATTTGTTTCTTTTTTAGTTCCTACGGATGATGGAAAGATGTACAAGATGATCTCTGCTTTTCATGCCTTGAACAATAGTACTTCTGTAGATAAAGATATGTACGTAGGTGAATGTCAAGAATATGAAAACTTCGATCAAGAACTTGTCTCTGGGAATCTCTTGATGTGTAGCTACTCTGTTCGTTTTGTTCTCGGGCTTTCGACTATAAAACAAGCTTTAGATGTTGCCAAGAATCTATCAGCGGTTGGTGTTGTGTTCTATATGGACCCGTATGTTCTTGGATTTCAAATTAATCCAACGCCGATGGATATGCCTGGAATCATAATTCCATCTGCAGAAGATTCCAAGGTAAAAGAGAATTAAAAGCAAAGTTTTTTAAAGGTTTTTTGCGCGGTTGATAATGATCTAACGATGTGTTTTTTACGCAGAGTTTGCTTAAGTACTATAACTCTTCTATTCAAAGAGATGTAACCACCAACGACATTGTTGGATTTGGAGCTGTTGCAGCCATTGCAGGTGGTTTAAATGCTAACTTCAGTGACAGAGCTCCTAAGGTTATGTATTACTCAGCAAGAGGACCTGATCCAGAAGACAACTCTTTTAACGACGCAGACATATTGAAACCTAACCTCGTAGCTCCTGGAAACTCTATTTGGGGTGCTTGGAGTTCCGCTTCCACCGATTCAACCGAGTTTGAAGGTAAACTTTACGCAAGTCAAAACAGAGGATTCTTTCTATAAAGTCAGTAACTTTCAGACTAAATTTACGTCTTATTTGCTTTCTTGAAGCTTGTTTCTATAAAATCAGTAACTTTCAGACTAAAGTTCTGTTCTTATAAGCTCTATACATGTGAAAATAGAGGATTCTTTCTACAAAGTCACTGACTTTTAGATTAAAGTTCTGTTCTTTTTGCTCTGTTTTAGGTGAGAAATTTGCAATGATGTCCGGTACAAGCATGGCTACTCCTCATATAGCTGGTGTAGCTGCACTAATCAAACAAACTTACCCGAACTTTACTCCTTCGGCAATTGCATCTGCACTTTCAACAACCGCTCTTCTTAATGATAATAAAGGAGGTCCGATAATGGCTCAGCGTACTTATGCCAATCCCGATCAAAGCCTCTCTAACGCAACACCGTTTGATATGGGAAGCGGTTTCGTTAATGCCACGGCAGCTTTAGACCCTGGCTTAATTTTCGATACTAGTAAGTTTATATTCAAAACTGGCTCACACAACTAAACTTTTCATTTTCCAATTCAACAAAATGCATTGTTCTTCTTGTGTAGGTTATGAAGACTATATGTCATTTCTTTGTGGGATCAATGGCTCAGATTCGGTAGTCTTTAACTACACCGGGATTAGCTGTTCCGCTAACAACGCAACAACCAGCGGTTTCGACCTTAATTTGCCATCAATCACAGTATCAATGCTTAATGGCACACAAGTTTTCAAAAGATCGATGAGAAACATAGCAGGAAATGAGACATACAATGTTGGTTGGAGTCCTCCTTATGGTGTTTCTATGAAAGTATCTCCTACTCAATTCTCTATAGCCATGGGAGAAACTCAAGTACTAAGCATAACCCTCAATGCGACAAAGAACAGTTCAAGTTCTAGTTTTGGAAGAATCGGATTGTTTGGAAACACAGGGCACATTGTGAATATTCCTATATCTGTCATAGCGAAAATCGCTTTGAGCTGATAGATAGATAATAACTGCTTTCTTGTACCATTCAATTGTTAAAGATACAACTTTTTTATTTATTTTGATGAAATGTAAAACCATTGAAATGTTTCCAAACACAAATAAACTTCAACCTTCACACGTTTCCTCCATCTTTGTTGCCTTTGCTTGGGGAAGAAGGTAACTTCTCTGATTCCTCTTGAGCTCCAGATGGGTTTATTGGAACGTTAGGGTTAACCATCGTGAAAGGTGGGTACTTGGGGAAAGGCCAGCCCTTTAATGGGAACATGTGGCTGAAGAATCCAGCAATCATGGGTTTTGCATGGTCGATCTTTTCCATTGAAGACATATCATCGATTATGGTTTGAGGTGATGCTGGTTCTGCTTGCGGTTTTAGGCCACGGAGTGAGAATGCAGGTTGAGAACTGAGGAAGAAGACGATGAGGAGGAGTAAACAGAGAGAAGAAACCTTTGAGATTTTCGACATAGTTGTTGCTTCGGGTTTTTCGAGGTCTTGCTTTGTGATTGTGTGCGTTTATGGTCTTTTATGGGGGTTTTATTTATAGGTGGGGATTTTGAGAATGGAGAAGGGATGTATTAGATAAGAAACAAATTGGTGTTTTTAACGTTGGGTTTCTACTTCTTACCTAAATCAGCAGTTTTTTTTTTTAATTAAAAGCTTCATGATTTGAGCATGGCCATGAGAGATGATTTATGGGTTTCGATATTCATATTTTCGTCGACAAGAATCAAGCTTCTGGTTTATTTAACAAAAGTATCAACATCGTAGAAAAAGAAAAAAACTTATAGAAAGCCAAACAAATATCGCCAAAGATAATTATGATCATCATTCACAACGACCAAGTTTCTTTAAAAAAAAATATTTACGATTTAAACAGTCCACAAAATACCATAGACAAAAAAAATGAACAAAAAACAAAAGAAGAAAGTTTACGAACAGAGTTAACAGACTAATAGACAAGGAAAATGCTTAGATGCTTACACGATCACTCGAGGTTTACACACTAATACATGCACTCAAGAAAGCAAAGAAGTACGAAAACAGGGGACTGAGACACGTGTGTGTATGTATTTTTGAGGCGGTGATGTTTTCAGGGGACGACGGAGGGAGATGCGGCGGTGGAAGTGGAGCATTTATTAGGCTGGACGAGACGAGAAATGGAAATGGCGGAGATAATGAGCATAAGGACTACGCCGGCGAAGGCGGCGACTAAAGCTCCGGCACCGTGATCGCAGTAAGTGGCGAATCTGTCACAGATTTTTTCCCATCTCGCGTGCTTGTTACCATTCTTCCCCACTTCCGCCATGAACGCCGCCGCGTTTGCTGCCGCCGAAATCAGAGTCACATTCAGCTGTTTTTACGTTTTTTGTATAAGCCACGAAGAAGCCAAGTCAGCAAAAAACAACGGAAAATCCATATTCGACGACAAATGTCAATATTTTTTGAAAATATTTTAGAATTTGTTTTAATTTTGAAATCAACATGATATATATTGCATACTTTCTCCACAAGCTATCATATTATATAAAATTTGATATCTCAAAATTATAATTAATATGATTTGACATATATCAAATCTATAAATGAGATTTCAACACATGTAAAAAACTTATACTAATTAAATATTGACATATTATTAATATAATTATAAAAAATATTTAAATAAAATTTATAGAACTGAAAATAAAAAACTCTTGAAAAAGTAAATAAACATTTGATTCACAAAAAAAAAATTATGCAATCAATTATTCAATTTAAAAATAGTTATTTATTTACCAATTAAATGAGAGAAATAATGCATGTGAAGTAACATTTCTTCTCACATTGTTAATTTGTTAGTATCTTATCGTTAGTTCTTTTTGTTAAAATATATTGAAATATATGAATGGTGCCCGCTTGATAAACAATAGAAATAAAAGAAAAGTAAAATATATAGAAATAAAAATAAAAATGAAAATGAGGATATAGAGAAAGAATTAAACAAATTATAAGCAATGAAGCTAGTAACTCTATACAACAACAAAGAAAAAATAACTATATATTGTATTTAAAAATAAAAATAATAGTAATGAATAACTAAATGTTAAAAGCAATAACTATATATATTATTTATTTTTACGAGTGCTCTGATTTTGTTTGTTGTAATTTTCTTTCACAAAGTTATAGAATAATAAATAACAACGTTCACCTATGCACTAGACTAATCTAATAAAAAAATGTTAATTTAGAACTTAACAAAAAATGCAAAAAAAAAAACATTAACATCTACCAGCCACCTTCTCCAACTACTTGGTTTAGTTGTAAACAACTAAACATTAATATATTCATATGAGTGTATATATGTTTATCTTTACCATGTCGAGAATGGCGACGGAGAGAAGACGAAAACCAGTGAACTCCGTTTTCCCTCCAAATATCTGAAGAGCAATCATTAACATGTTGTGGAAGCTCACCATTGCATTACCTACTACGAAAAACCTTTTTTCCCCCATACATTAGTCTAATAAATCAAGATTTGTAATCTCAAAATTCTAATTAAAGCAATAACGAAGGCTTACACAAAAGCTGGAGTGTGTTGGAACTTAGCAGTGAACGTAGCTTTAATCGGAGTATTTCCAACGTTGCCTACAACAAATGTCTTTGTCTCTTTGTTCAATCCCATTACAATGGCTGCAGATAACGTAGCCAAAAAGGCAAGTACTCGTAGCCCTAAGAGTATTTTGCAGCTCTTACCGCTTCTAGCAGCTAATACAAGCTTTGAAACCGCCATTTTTTTAGGATGAAGATGATCAAATTGTCTTGTTTTGTGCTATAATGTGTAAAGAGTGTTGTGTGTATATATATGTGACTTTTGAGTGTTTGTTTTTAGTCTTTTGTCTGACCATCTAACTTTGGAGGGTTAATTTTAGGTTTTGGTTGTTGTGAAGATTCAGTGAAAAACACATAGATTTGATTTTTCTCTATCCTTTTTTTTTGGTTCTGTGGTAAGTTAACTTAATCTTGGGACAATCTCATCTACTCAAAACTTAAACAAGTATTGACTTTTTGACTTTTCATTTTTCATTTTGTTTTATATGAAATTAAAAACACGATTATTTGATTGTATTTGCATTTAGATTTTGTGTGAACCAGTAGCTTTTAGCAAAAAAAAATTTTTGTTTACTGTAAACGTCATAAAATGAATTAACACAAGATCATTTTTGAAAAGCTAAAATTTTTGGAAATTTATAAAAGCTACTCTATATGCAGACGCATTCATAAAGAAAATGGCAGAAATTGCAATTGAATCAATCAAAGCCTAATAAGATAAAAGAAAAAGTTTCTGCATTGAACTGTTTTGTGATTTTAGAGCTTGTAATAAAAGCCAACTTTTCTCACAACTGAATGAATGCAAGACTGGGCAAAATATTAAGAATATTCGAACCAAATTTTATCGAAAAAAAATAAAACCTAATCAAATCTAAAACATATAAAATACTCAAACAGATTTTAAATTTTTATATTCGAAAAATTTAATATGAATCAAACCAAAAACTAAACGGATATTCAAAATATCCAAAATATAATAATATTTCTAAATATATTAATTATATTTAGATATAAAATGACTTAAATAAAAATTAAAATTAAATTTATCAATTATTTTAAAATAAAACTAATTAAAATACCCAAAAGCTGAAATATATAAAAATACTTAGTTATAATTTTCTGAATAAATCAAATTTTATTCAAATTCAATCACTTTTTGGTACGAATCCAATTCAACCCAAATCTGAATAGAAGCAAACCATATCCAATCTGAATATGAAATTTTTTCAAACAGATTCTATATTTCTAAATCTGAAAATCTGAATTACCGAATCAGAACGCCGAGGCTAACAGAATGATTCAATCCAAATTGGGATTGGTTCGACCGGTCAAAACAGATGTTATTTACCGGAATAACAAGAAGGAAGATAAACAGTAAATTAAACGGTTTAAATTAATGTAAAAGTTCAATATGAGCTTTAAAACACACAATAAAAGCAAACCAAAACCCATTTGTTCTCAAACTCGTTAAAACAGAGATCAAGAAGTACCAATTTTTTGGGGTTGAAAACAAAAGGAACCATGAAGTTTAGAGACTTATCTTTCCATTAATCATAAGCACAAAATAAACTAAGATAAAACACAAAGAAAGAAAATGGATCTCCTCTTGATTACTTTTTATCAGTTGTTACTCCAACCACAACATTGCTCACCTGCAAATATTTTTGAATCATTCGTCAAAGAACTTCAAATATATACTTAAGTACAAAGAAAAGAAGATTAGTAAATATATAATCAATGCTCACCAGCTTTCCACTTTAATCCAAGGACATGGGATTCTCCACAACAACTGTTTGTGTCTGACAAGTCATGAATTTAACAATGATTAAAGTAAGCTCTCTTTTTTTTTGTGTGGTGTTTTCGATCTGATCATAGGAAAGTAATAGCTAAGACTGTAATTGGTAACTCACAGTTGATGTAGAGGGCACTGTTGTTGGTGGAGAAGCTGTTCCATTAGGCCGGTTCATCGATAGAGGAGCTCTCCCATTGCTCATCTACAGAGGAAGCGTCTAAAATACCACAATCAAAAAGATTCTAATAATAAACTCACGCTACAGCCTACAGTGGTTGAGTTTTATACTTACACTAACATGAGTAACGTATTGGCAAACAGCACATTTGACAGATGATGCTCCATAAAGATACATGAGTATTATTCGACACTGCCCACAGTTGATACGTGTGGTCTGATTCGAAGGTGCTGCATTACAGGATATACAGAGAAACAGATGCGTCCTCAATGTTATTACAACGAGAAAACAATCAGGCATTTCAAGTGACTTCAACTTCGAAACCACTTTTAGTAGAACATTTAAGACTCAGAGGTTTGCATAATGGTAACAAAATCTCCATACTTCTATTCTATTAAATTTACAGAAGATTCTCTAGAACCAAATATAAACTGCAGAAGATTCTCAACTTTCAACAATTCTGAGGAAATTCTTTCGAGATTTAGCAATAAATTTACCTGGTACAAGGTTCAAAGTCTGACAACAAGAACATCTAACGCTAGTCGCAGAACGTGTATACATAAGCATAGTCCGACAACCACCACATACAATGTGAGCCATATCCATTCCTAGACACAAAGTTATCATAAAAGCTTACATAAAACTCTACTCTTATAAACATATTTCCCCACAAAAAAAAGGGTTTTTCATCAAAATTTAGATCAATTCGTGAACCTTTCTTCTGTTTCAGTATTGCAAAGCTTCATTAAAACGCTACAAAACCTCAGAGATAGAGAAGGTTTTACCTTGAGGAGGATTGATGGTTCTACACAAAGCACAACACACATTTGTTGCTCCTCTTGGATAAATCAACGTAGTTCTACATCCACGACTTACCAACTGGTCCTGCATTTTTCTGTTTAATAATAAAAAAAAACACAATTGCTTCTAAATCTTTCATTTACAGCCAAAAAAAAAAAGAAAACAAAAATTTCTACCCAAAAACAAAAAAAAATACTAACTATAAAATTTACGACAAAACATCTTAAGCCATTCACATAAAACATCTTAAGCCATTCACATATGTGAGTTATATCCTTTCCTACACCAAAAGTTATCAAAAAATTTCTTTTATAACTTCTTTCTCTGACGAGAAAACAGTAAAATTTAAACTCCCAATATAGAGCAATTCAATGGACGTGCCTTTTTCCCGATATTACAAAGCCTCAGTAAAAACATCACACAATCTGGAGATTCAAACATAAAATTATCTAAATATTTCTTCATTTGGTCAGACAAAAATAGCCTATGTTTCAGGCCTCAATAAAAAAACACAAGGTAGACTAGTTGTCGTCCTCTTAAGAAAATTAGTTGAGCTTCGACCCAAATACCTTCCCGACCAATCAATAGAAAAGAAAACATCACACAATCCATTAAAAACCTTAGAGAAATGATACCTTGAGGAGTAGAATCAGAAACCAAATTGATGGTGCTGCACAAAACACAAAACACATTTGATACTCTTCTTGGATACACTGACTTGTTTATACATGACACACTATAGTGGTTCTGCATTTCTCTGATTCATATAGCAAAGAACAAATTGATTCAAAAACCTTTTCCTTTGCAGCAAAGTATAAAACTTGTTTTGCAGCCAAAAACAACACAAAACCGTACATTTTCTTCACTTAGTCGTGTTCTCTATATGCAACAAATCCAGAAACTCATTTGAAAGTGTGGAACAAAGATGAAAAAAAGCAACCTTTTTGAATCAAATTCGGATTTGGAAATAATACAGATAACAGAAGTCAAAAATTCACATATAAATTAGGGGAAAGATTAAAGATGTTCTTATACATTTTTGCCTTCTTTTTATTTGTCTACGAGAAAATCTCTCAGAAAAATTGAGATTATTATCGACAATTAAATAGTACAATTTAACCCAAAAACTTATCAAAATGTTTATTTCATTATTATTAAAAAGATGCAGTCAGTATTTTTTTATATTCCAATTACAGTCACCAAACATATACAATAACACAATTGCCTAATACATGTTCCATTAGCATTATCAGCCATTTTTTTATATTCAAGTCAAGAGTTTTTGTCGGTTCCATAACGTACAAAAATAAAACAAAAAAGTATTCGGAAAACAATAACGGTGGATAAAGAAGGAATATTTGGAAGATCTGGACTCTGTAACGGCTAGTTCCAAAGTACCGTTCGATATAGAGCACGCTCTTCCACACATAATTATACTCAACAAAAAATATCTACAGAGAGAGAGAGAGAGAAGAAAAAAGCACACAACTTTTTTGCGTCTTTCTCATCAGATCACTTTTCTCTGATTTAGGGTTTTTCATAAACACGAGGACAAAGAGGAATGCTCCTTTTTCAACACTTTCTCGATTTGTGAAGTGAGAGAAGATAATCGCCATGAACATTTTCAAGAAGAAGACTACTCCCAAAGGTAAAAAAGCTAAAATTTTTACTCCATTTCTGTTGAAAAATGGCACCTTTAATAGTTCTTCGTTGTCAAAATCGAATCTTGGGAGTGTGGGTATGTGTAAATAATGCTGAGTTTCGTAATTTCCATAAAAGGGTATATGATCCTTAAATTAGATGTGTAATTGTGCAAAAGGTCCAGAAAGGAAACTACTAAGTTGCCCAGATTTAGTCATTTCAGTGAGTTCTGCAATGCTTCTTTTGATTCTATTGAGAAAGATGTGAGATTTTTCTAATTCTTGCAGATGCTCTTCGAACTAGTAAGAGAGAAATGGCTGTGGCTACACGAGGTATGTACTAGAGATTCCGATCTCTTTTGAGAGTTTAATTTCTGGTTTTTAGCTAGCTTTGTGTTGTGTAACCAAAAAAATTTGAAATTGCGATAAATATCCTAATGATATGATCAAATATAACTTCACTTGGTAAAAGAAGTGAATGTATAGGTTTCAATCTGTGTAAGACTCTCGCTTATGTTTTTAAGCTAGAATTGTGTTTCGTTGCCAAGAAAAGCAAAATATAACTTCATTGCTGCTAGTAAAAGAGCTGACTGGGTTGTTTCTGGAGTCTAGCTTAAGCTCTTGGTTGTTTGATTTACAGGATTAGTTCTGTAATCAAAGCTGTTGATACTGATGAAGTTGTGTTGCTAAATAGCTCTTTATTAACGTCTCTGTTATGGGTTCTAAATAAATAACAAGCATAAAAAACTTAGCTTTTATTCAGTTTTTGAGTCCAATGTTTAAAAATATTCCAATGGCTTTGCAGGTATAGAACGAGAGATTTCATCTCTTCAGATGGAGGTAGATAACATATACTGTGGACTCTCTTTGTTCATATAAGTTTTCTTACGGTTTAACTGACATTAAGTCACAATCAGGAGAAGAGACTAGTTGCAGAGATCAAGAAAACAGCTAAAACAGGAAACGAGGCAAGTTTTCACATCGTCTTATTTCATCTAAAAGCTTTAGATTTCTCAACACTCATTTGTAGCTAGTAGATTGCCCTTGCCCTTTGTACTGGCTTATGTTCACTAATGGCTAATTTCTTGAAACTCCTTGTGCTCTTCTCATCTAAGTTTGTTTCTTTATTGTTAATTTTTCATTAAATATGTTTGATAGGCGGCAACAAAGATTTTAGCACGTCAACTTGTTCGATTGAGGCAACAGATTACAAACTTACAGGGAAGCCGTGCTCAAATTAGGGGTGTAACGACTCACACACAGGTTTAGTTTCTTCAATCTAACAGCAGCTAAACTAATAGTTTGATTAGAATTATCCAGTGTTAGTGAACTAAATCACTGTTTTCTGCATTTCTCTTTGGTTAGGCTCTGTATGCCAGCACATCGATTTCTTCTGGTATGAAAGGTGCAACCAAAGCTATGGTTGCAATGAACAAGGTAAAGTTAGTTTGTTTCGGTGCTCAGTACTCAAAATCATTGATAAGCAGATGATATATTGTACTTTATAAAGCACAACTTCATTCATACGTTGTATTTTCAGCAAATGGCACCAACGAAACAAGCCAAAGTGATTAAGGATTTCCAGAAACAGTCTGCACAGCTAGACATGACGGTAAACAATACATCTCTTTATCATAAGAGCTTAGTTAGCAAAGAATTTAGATTCTTTGGAGCAATGTTCTGTCTGGCAATCACATGTTATTTAGAGGATTTGGATTTGTGTAGATATTTTGATTTGTTTATATGTTGTATCTGCAGATAGAGATGATGTCAGATGCAATTGATGAAACACTTGACAAAGATGAGGCTGAAGAAGAAACAGAAGATCTCACTAACCAGGTTCTTGATGAGATTGGTGTTGGAGTTGCATCTCAGGTTAGGTATCTCTGCCAAGGGGTCTCTCCGTTCTCTCGGGTTTAGTTAGTCAAAAACTAAAATGTGTCTCTGTTTCCTTTGTAAACAAAAGTTATCTTCAGCTCCAAAAGGTAGGATCGCTACAAAAACAACAGCTCTTCCTGCTTCCACTGCAACTACTACCAACAACAATAGGTAATGCTCATGTTTGGTCATTGTAAATTTTAGTGAGAAAACTAAGAAAAATCTTCTGTAAATTTAAACTTGCAGCTCTGAATCAAGTGAAGTGGATGAGCTTGAGAAGAGGTTGGCTTCACTGCGACGAATCTAAGAGTCAGCTTATCAAGTTTTCCAGGGAAATGCATTGATGTATGAAGAAAAAAAATAACAGCTTCCTTTTTTTTTGCTTGAGATCTCTGTATAAATCTGCTGAAACTCAAACTATTTCGATAAGATTTTGGTCAACAGAAAACCAAATGCTTTTAGAAAGAAGAAATGTATACATTACTATAAGTTCACTCTACGTGCAGCAAAATTTATAGACTTGAGATTTAAATTAGTAACAGTTCTTAAAGAAATAAAAATTCATCGATGTTGCCAATGGACAAAGTTGTTCCAAGTGAATGTACGACCCTATTTACAGAAACATTGGTTGAAAATGTCCTTTGTACCAACATGTTTCTCGTTTTGGGCTCGTGGAAAGTGGATAAGGATTCACATGATTCAGACGGTGAGTCTGGTGTAATGTTGGATCTTGTGAGACCTTCCGGTCAGAGACTCCTTCGTAAAAGAGCGGTGAAAAACAGTCCATTAAGGCTAATAAGGGGATGCATGTATCATTCAAAGCTGGCGGACATGGGAACGGAGGTGGCTAGATGACTTTCTCAAACTTATCATCTAAGTAATCAAAGCGAGAGATTTGATACAACAAAGAGGCTAAGGTTATATCATGGTAGAAAAGTACGAAGTAGAGTCGGTCGTGGTTTCGTACTTAACAAAGTAAATGACTCAGTTATACTTATAATGGTCCCGTTAACTGTTTTTCAAAAGAGTAATAAAAGCGTTTTAATCTCTAATGATTAAATCTACCAATGTGAAAACCAATAAACAAAAAAACAAATTATTTCAAAATGATGTCATGTCATCTCTTTTCTCAGCGATGCCACGTCATTTTTCTTTGTTTCACAAGTAATTTTCATCTGCTATGCAAAACGTATTTTTAGTAAACCTTTAAATCTAAGTCTCCAGGTGGATCAAGAAGATCAACTATTTTCCTTTATCACAACTTTTATACGATTGCCATATAAAATGAACGAAGGTGCATCCATTATTCATATATATATATATATTACATTAGAAATAGCTCTTTTCAATTTTTGGTTAAAATTATTTAAAAAATAATGGCTCGAACCCGAGTTTTTTTTTTTTGCTAAGTTTACTAGAGATACTTTGCAGTATGATTAACCATGTGTGATTAATCACCTTTCAAGTAATGACAAGTCGAAAGCAATTGTTGGGACCAATTTTTCAGTGGTCAATTCACGGGCAACTTGTGGCCTAGCGAGATGTGTGTCTCACCAAATTCTACAAAAGAAGATAGCTTCGAGGCATGAATATCTAACTTGGCCTCTAATCCGACAATCGGGCACTCTCCTCTAAGATAACATATGAGAGGAATGCAAGATTTAAACCATCCTATTCACACTTTTATTCCCTTTAAATAGGGTTCCAAAGAGAAAAATACTATTAGGAAGAGGAGATCAAACAGATAGAAAGAGAGTTGGATAGATAACGTTTAAGAATTGAAAGCTTAAAGACGTTTTTTTGTAGTCGAGATTCCTGAAACGAGAGTTGTAAAACAAGAGCTTCATTCGTTTTCAGTAATTAACATTATGCATTTCTCCAATAAACGATAACTTAGACCATTCCAACCTCACTCTATTTTTTTTTATTATTTTAAATATTATTTTGCAGTAGTGTTTCTGCAACTTCACTCCATTTTCAATTCAAATATCAAAATTTGAGTAAAAAATGACTTTACTCCAAATATGGAATAAAAAGTAAAATTATTCCATTTTTTGTTCATTATTTGGCAGACACTTGCAGACTTTTCAGTTGACTTTTGTTTTGTCATCAGTAGTTGACTTAAGGTAACAAAAAAAAAATTGAAAAAAGATGAAGGTCATTGTTAAACAAGAGGGTTTTAAACAAAACAAACAAACAAAAAGAAGGAAAGAGTGTAATCGTTATCCAAAAGAAAGTCATCTTATTTGAATGATCACCATAAGTTGTATTTTTTACATTATATTTAGTTTATGTCGTTTATCAAAATGCCAAAAGGCATTTACGTGTTTTGTTTTTCTCTATTTTCATTTGTAAAACGCGTTTCTCTATTATTTTTTTTTTAAAGAGTCAAAACTCTATATTTTACTTTATCAATAAAAAACTATATCATAAAAGAAAATAATTATTCAAGAACTTCCTAATTATTATACAACTTCAGATCACCTTTGATTCGTTTTTGCTGAATAAATATGAAATTGTATTCAACTCAAAAAAAAAAAAATTACAATGGATACTTCTGTTTTTTTTTAAGTTTACAACAAAACACATTTGAGAGTCTGGTTAAGTAGGAGTAGCCGATCGTGCTTAAAATGCTTTTCGTTCATTTTTTCCAACTTTCTCGCCTGTTTATCAATAATCACATTTGTTATGTCTATTTTAGACAGTTTCTTCTATTATTTTTCTATTTTACGTTGGAGCCTATATAAGTCAAGGCCTTGAGTCAAAAGGAAGATAGAGAAAGCAAACATAATTAACAGAGAGAGAGAGAGAGAGATAGGTCATAAGACGTGTTCAAATTTGGGTCAACTGGTCATTGTTGTTCTTCTCTTTTGCTCCTTTATTTATTCTACTAAATCTGCTCATCTTGGTCAAGGTGAACCAATTCCATTCACCGGTTAGTGTTACAGTATATAAAACTAAGCTTGCGTTGCATGTTTTAATTGTTTCACGTATTTGCTAATAATTAGCATATGCGTGAGAAATCTCTATTGAGGTCAAGCCAAAGCTTAATTACACAAATCAAATCCCATGGATTATGGATATATGTAGAATTGTTCATTATAATGAACATATTTGCCATATACGCTACAGGATTTTTTTTAATATGTTTATAGATTTCCTGCTTAAGTTAATAATTTTTAAGTGATCTTATATTGATCTTGTATTTATTATAATTTAAGAATTAAAGCTTTCGTACGTTTTATTGATATTTATGTTACGAAAATCACTGAAATTTGAGTAAAAAAAAATACTAGTATATATTTAATAAGTTTTTAGTGTTTATAATTTAGCTACTTTGACCAGTTTTGCTGGATGGGCTCGTTCGACTGACTTTAAAAGAGAAAAAAATGTAGAAGAGAAAAGATGAAAATATATAGTTAACAAAAGAGAAAAATATATCAAAAATGAAATGACTGTGGACTCTTACATATATGGACTACGGTGGCTGAGTCTGGGTGGCTCCTGTCAAGCCTACAAAGGAACTAAATAAATTGGGCTCGAGTTTCTATACTTTGCTTGGAAAAATATTTTCGTTAAAATCTATTATACACACTAACTTTTTACTTTTTTTTATAAAAAAGGTAGGAAAATTTTGGTGTACAATCCAAATGGTGGAACAGAAACACCACGATCAAAAAGTAAACCTGGTCAGAAAGGTACTCATAATATTTATATCCGATACTAATTATTAGTCTCTCTAATATGATGTATATAAAATATCATCTCTAGGGGGGATTTATTATCATCCAAATGGAGATATATTTACAGGACCATCAAATAGTGGACGTGGTGGTGGCCGCATTGAATGTAATTTTGGAATAAACAAAACAAAAAAACTATATCCTTATGAATGTAATTTTGAGTTGTATATTTTTTTTTAAGTAAAGATTTTCATTTGTGGTTGGACTTCATGTCACACCAAACCCTAACAACTTAAGGGAATCTTCATTTTAGTATTAGTCTGTCAGTTTGTTAGTGTAATAACTATTGCCATAAATTTTTAATTTTATTTTTCTTAAATATTACGAAATAAAAGTTTTAAAAAACTACAAATTTTGTATTAAATCATTTACACACACAGTATCTATATCTCATTAACTTTAGAGGTATATAAAATTTATTTTAGAGGGAAAAAAATTGATGAGTTATAAGCCAAATAGATAAATATATACATAATCATCAACTAGTAACATTAGTCAAGCTTCTACCCAGTTTTTGGTCCATTATTATTTCTTGTAAGAATCTTATAAAATAGAAGTCAAACCTTCTTTAAATGAGATAACTTGTATACACGTAGATAGAGATCTGAGAACTTCAAGTTTTTTCAGGTCATTTGTATTGACAAACCTCTTAGGTATTAGCATTGATAGATATAGATGTCAATCCTTGTATTTTTTATTTATTTCTTTTATCATGGTTTCTTTAACTCCAGTGACTTCCATAATACCTAAAACTCATTAAGTATACATAAATTATATAAAAAGAAGATTTGATCAGATTTTCCTCATGGCCTGCTATGTAGACGTACATAAATTTAAGTGCAACCTTTGGGCACCTTCTTCTCGTAAGAAGCAGTGACAAACAAATATGGATACAACTGATTACAAAGTCCTGCTGCTGAAATAAGTAGAAATTAAATAAAACCATAAGTTAAGGTTCATACCATATTCCATAAAAAACAACAAAAAAATTAGGAGACCCAAAAGTACCAAACTGAAAGGAATTAAATAGTAAATATGTCAAAATAATAAAAATAAAAATATCAAAACTATATCTTTCAAATGTTTTTTTCTTATGTTACTTTTAATTTTATTTTTTCTGTTGTGTTCATTATTTCACTCAAACAAAAAAAATCAAGATAAAATACATCATAAACAACTTATTTACCTTTTTGTAGTCATAACCCATTTTCAAGTTATTTAGGCTCCTGAAATTCTTTTTTTTTTGCCACAATAAACCATAAAAGCAGGATATGAGATTTAGTATAAATCCAGAATATAAATTATAACTAAAATATAACAAAAACAAGATAACATAAATTATATAAAGCTATATGAAAAAAACAACTATACATAAATTAAAATAAAACCTATGCAAAGGAGAAATATAAATGATTGGTGGCTGGGGAGGTGACAAAGTAAAATTAGGACTAATATATATATATATATATATTTATTTATTTATTTGTTTATAGTTTTAAAAATCCTAGAGTTATTCTATTTTTTCATGATCAAAACCAATTTTGATAAGATTAATTAGCCGATTTTGAAAATTTTAATTTAGTTATAAGATTATGGTGTTTCGATTTAGAAGAGGTAAAATTTAAAGGATTTTTTTTTTTAAATGGCAAAAATAAATAAGAAAATATTTTATTAAGATTAATTTGGACTATTTAATTTGAAAATAAATGAAAAAGCTTAATTCCCTCAAAATCATGTCATACATAATAGTATAGATTGGATATGATCGATGAATAAATTAAAATCAATCACGGAGATGATGGTTTGTATGCATGTAGAAAGGATCGACTGATGAAATGTGTATCCCATTAAAAAAAATTATATATGATTGATCGGCTAATCAATCATATATAACTCGAAAACATTACAATATACTTGTTTGTCTTACATAAAATGTTATTTATTTATTCTTATCTTTTTATAGATTTTTTGGTTTTTTAGTACCTTTCATTCAATAATCTTAAGTCTAATCTCCAAAGAAAATACCAATAGGAGTTAACAAATAGAGCCTAGAAATAGAGATGTACGCTCAAGAGTAATGAGTCGTTCCAAAAATGTTATCACCAAAAGCAAACTCGTATTTTTCGCCGATTTTCACAATCTGCTCCCCTTCTCTGTATGTGCATAGAAACTTGAGGAGTTTGTTGTGTTCCAACTGGTTGCTTAACGTGACTTTGCTTTCTCCTATCATTTGGAAACCATTATTTAAGTCAATGCATAGGCCTAATAGATTTGATATTATTAAGAGATTATTATAGAACTTTATAAAATTGGATTGTAGAAATATCAATTTGCATTACGTCTATTTCTTAAAATTGAAATAAACTATCAAACATATATATATATATATAAATATTAATAT
Source organism: Streptanthus diversifolius (assembly GCA_039880935.1). Taxonomy (NCBI): domain Eukaryota; kingdom Viridiplantae; phylum Streptophyta; class Magnoliopsida; order Brassicales; family Brassicaceae; genus Streptanthus; species Streptanthus diversifolius. The sequence goes on along the minus strand of JAXGFM010000012.1, from coordinate 8,939,902 downwards.
TGACATTTATTTGTCATAACTTATTTCAGCAAAATAATTATAACATATATATAATTTAACAACATTAAATTATATAATTAAATATAATATTTTTTTACCATGAATAATAAAATCAATATTGGCCATGCAATTACTCAGATTATCAATTCTATGATTGACCATCATAATGATTAGTAAGAACATAGAAGCTAACAAATTTAAATTATTATATGACCAAAAATTATAATTTCATATTTTACATATTAATCTTTATGAACATGGTTATTATATTCCATATTAACAATGCATGATTCCTTGAAAATCATTTTAATATTGACAACTTAATAATAAATAAGATTAACATGACTTAATAACAAATATAAACTATAAAATCATAAACTTAATTTTGTTTTTAGAATCATAAGAACAAAAAACAAAAATATTTGAAAGCGGGATGAAATATTTCCTTAACTCAATAAAATGTCCGTAATGAGACGGTTTTCATGCATTCTTTGAATCCCAGGATACACCCAAATATTAAGACAAATATGCTTCATTCATGTTTGAATCTACGAGCTAATTATCTACTATATACTCAAGAACAAAATCTACTTGTGAAAGAGAGAAGTATAAAAGGGAGAATGAAGGAACCTGTTAAACCTTGTGAACTTCTTAGCTACTAGCACCTAACACCAACAACCAAGAAGATATTTCAAGAGAGTTTCAACACTTGGAAACTTCTCAAAGAATATCTAAAATGTGTATGATGGTGTTTTCTTCCTTTATAATGAAGTTATAGGAGAGGAATAACTTGGTGGTTAAGTAGATTTAATGGACAAATTTATTTGGTTCTTAATACCAAAATTTATAAGTTACAAAAAAAAAAATTTGACCTCCCTCTAAGCGAATTCTCATTCACATTTTAACTATATATTATAAGTCCACATGCTTATTAATATATTATTCCAACAATTATTCTTTTTTTTGTTGGTCTGTTGTATTTAAGAGAGATTAGATCTCTTTGGATATATTTTATTTTATGTTTCTGTACTGGACATATTTCAGGTATTTATATTTCACATTTTTGTTCATGAAATATTTTTCTTACATTATTAATTTGTGCCAATTGCCAAAAAGGAAAATTGTCACGATACGAACCAAAAAAGGAAAGAGTTCAAAAGGATTCTTATGGTATTTTTATAGTATATAATAGGATTTGATAGGATATAAATCTTTAATTTGGGTAGATTGTGTAGGACACTTGTGAAAAGGGAAACACTTTTAAGAAATAAAGAGAATTAATGACCGACAGATTCCTAATCTTAATTAAATTTATGTTATTTGATCAATTATATATAAATATTTTTGGATTTTATTGGTACTGTATGTAGATATGAAATTTTCAGAACTTAATTATAGAAAACGAAAAGCTTAAAAAAAAAAGAGACAATTTAATGACAGTTAGATTCATAATGTCAGGTACAATTTTAAATCTCTCATATTATTCAAATATATCCTTCTTTGAGATACAATTCCTTTTTAGTAGGATTGTAATTTTAAAATTCCCAAAGCTTTTCACAAATAACATGAGTACCCGTGCAGTTGAGTGTTTTTCGAAGAAGTATTGGTGTAGTCAAAAGTAATCATATTCTATAGTTGTAGTTAGCCGATCTAGATAATATGAGAATGGTTCGCACACTATTAATCTAGGGCATTTGAGAATACGGAAATAGGCTTCTCAACTCATGAGAAACTCAACTATATATAAAGATCTTCAGAAATAAAGTGGGATAATCACTAAAACTCCTGACCTCATGTATGACTTCAGACCGTTCGGTCCGAACATATGAGAATTACAACCTCACTATGTGCCCGTCCAAATATACTAAACACATACTTTGTAAGCTTAGAAATAGGGCGGAAATGTTAAATATGTTGATCTTTTTTTTATAAAAAAATTCACTTTTAAATTGGAATTGAATATAACTTCCCTTTATAGGAAGAAGATTGATGAGTCAGATAGATGTAGGAGCATCAAGCAGTGGACAAGGTGGTGGTTGCACCCACTAGATTTCGGTGTCGCCAATGAGGCGTGTGCATGTGTAGTTTTCTTTCATCACGATCGCTTTTTTTTGTATAAAAAAAATGAAATTTCATCAGTTATGTATTTAATCGTGTATGATGTTTTTTGATTTGTATATATTATTATTTTTATTTCAATACAATAGTATAATATATGTATTCATATTTTTCTTTATAATATAAATAAAAAATAAATATTTTCTTTATCAAAGATCATCCAAAATATGATCGATTGTTTTCTTTTTATAAAAAAAGTATGGCCGATTGTTATAGAAATCTCGAAAGAACATAACAATGGCATTGTGTGCATGATTTTCTTCTACTCCTCACCAGAGTCTTAGCATAAATCTTTTTTTTTTTTGTTTATTTGGTTGGTTTGATGAAGTTTTGTATTGTGTCAATGCCATTTCCCTTTTTACGCTTATTTGCAATGGTTAGCTTTCAATTTGGGTTTCTCAATTCTTGTCAAATATTACTAGATAAAATAGATATTTAAGCATTACAAAAAGAATAAAAAAAATTATAGCACGCAAACTAAAAGTTTTTTTATAATCCAAATCTAGATCTGAATCTTGATCTAAAATTGCATAAGACTTTTTTTTAGAATGATCAAGTTGGATAGATGAGATCTCACGTTCCTAAGCTAAAAAATTCCTAAACTACATAATTTTGGTCAAAATAATCTTCAACTTGTTCATAAACTAAAGAAAGATTCTCAAATTTATTTGACTAAACATGTTAATGCTCAATTTTTGTTGACCAACCAATTTTAATCCTAATGTTAGTTAATTCATTAGTATTGGAATTAAAATGGTTTGCTCAACAAAAATTACAGCTTTTTAATTTAAAATAGTTAATTCATTTTAATTATCTTCTTAACGTCAATATGAATGAAAATTTTAGTTAAAATTTTGCTTGATAACTGATAATAGAGAGTAATTAATAGAAATCTTTGAATCAATTTAATATTTTACTTTTAAAAATAATTTACATAGATAAATATTTTGAATTAATAAAATTATAACTTATAATAAATTTTGGAACAGTATTTAATTTTTATGGTTTAAATAATTTGATACTAACTAATATTGCATAGTAAAAGTTATTAAAAATTTCCTGTTTTTTTCAAATTTTAACATATTAAACATATATTCTGTTGGGATCAATTTTTTGCCATCCACTCGGATGTGACGTGTGGACTGTGAGTTCACCAACCTCAACCTCACGTAAAGAGTCACGCCGCTACTCAAGAGATGGACTATTTCCTATTCTCCGATACTGAGAGCACATCAAAGATTATCAAAGCATAAGATTTCTCACTAGGAACGATCTAACAAAACATCTCGAATATATTCAAATTTCAAAATTATTTACAAAAATATGAATTAATTTTCAATATTTAAAAAACACTAATTGTATTTAGGTTGTTTTTTTATTGATGTTAATGTAGAGGATTAAAAAATAATGAAATTCAAATTTTCTTTTAGATTTTTGGTGAAAATGAAAGTTTGATTTCATATTTGAATATTAGCATTATTTTTCTCAAATCAACCAATCAGGTTTCTTCTTATTTGCATTCTTGCTCATATATAATCACTTTGCCTACTCCATAATCTTATTTATATTAATTTTAAATCTAAATTTTATTAAATAAAAAAAGAACCGACTTTAGTTACTAAAAACTACCAAATTTTATTTATCAAACTGTTTTATTTGTAACAGTAATCAATAATTATATTGTACATAAAACGGTTTGATCAACAAAAACTAATGATTAAACTGGCTTGATCAATAAAAATAAGAGACTAAAAAGTTTAGTCAATAAAAGTTAAATATGTTTTTGGCTCATAGTTGAAATTTTTTTTTGGCATTCTCCCCTATTTTATAGATAAGGAACAGTCAATGAGAAATAAGAGGGTCAATATTTTATATACAAGAGGTCGAATTAAAAAAAAAGAAAAATGAGTTAGTGGAGAAAATAGTATGTATTTTTTTTTGGATTTTTGTTAGATTCTATATATACTTTTTAAAACTTCCCTATCCGTTCAGATATATAAATAAAAGACTTGCATCAAGAGAAAAGAAAGGCAAAATAGATGGGAAATAACACTTTTTCTTCAGAATTGATTCGTTTGCTCACAGTGTTTTTGCTTCTTTGCACCATTGTTTGCCCCACCCAATCCGCTCTTCCTTCTCACCATGAATCATTCCCGATCATCGGGAATCTTATTTAGAAGTAGAATTTATTTAGAAGTAGAATTTTAGTTTATAATTTGATTTAGTTTTGATATTTGGCTATGCTCAATTCATAAACCATAAAAAATGGAAAAAATATTTATTTCTCTACAAAAAAAAATTTATATAACACCAGATGCAACCCAAACTAAAATCTCATCCTCAAAAACAAAATTTCAAAAGTATATCTCTTCGAAATCATCGTTAAGAATCTCAAAACCCATATACTTTGGTTTACTATTTACCAAACAATTATTAACCAATACATACAATATTAAAAAAAAAATTACAATATCCAAACCTTCAAACTTTTTCCATTGAATTATTTGTTCTCTCTCTACCTCCAAACCAATTTTTCCAATTGGATTGTTTGTTCCCAAGTGGTTTTTTTAAAACGTAAAATATAGTAAGGTCAATATTATTATTTTTTCATTTAGTTTTCAAAAAAAGAAAATGCATGTAATTCAAAATATAATATCAATTGTAGGCAGAAGATTGATGGATCATATTGACATTGGAAAATCAATCAGTGGACAGGCTGGTGGACGCAACTCGGATGCCACAAGATTCGGCTTCGCCTATTCCTCATTAGCTTTATATGTATGTGTGTGTCATTTCCGCCATCACAAGTTTGATCAACTATGCAATTCTAAATTGTATAATTTCGAATAAATGAATTTTATTTTCCCTCTTTACTTTTTTCATTATGTACGATGTTTTAACTTCGTTTATTTTTCAATTTCACTGAAGTCATATAATTGTTTTCCTATTTTGGTACAATTCAAAAGAAACCCAAAAAAACAATAATTAAGAACTTCAGCAAACATTATCAACAATTATTATCTGCGATTATTATATATTTATGATACCCATTACTCGATTCAAAAGTCACACATATTGTGTTTCATAAGATGAATACGATTCAGGTAACAGAGACATATTTTGGGAGATATTCGAAATAGAAAGATTTTGAAAGAGAGAAGTACAAGACATAACAATCAAGTATCAAAACACACATGTCATAGTTAAGTTCCAAAAAAAACACATGTCATAGTTGGAGGTGAATAGAAACAATAAAACTGGGAGACTCAGAGAAATTATCACCTCTACTGTTTCTTAGTTAGGCAGATCTATTCGACCTATTGGGCTCTGAACAATAATTATGCATGCAATGTCGACATTTATAAAATTCTGGCATTGCTATATTTTAGAACTCAAAATATGTTACACCCCTCAAAAGTAAGAGACAATTAATCCATGACTCATCTTCATAATCTAGACCATGCAAGACCAATGATATCATTAGTATTAAACTCCACATTAGTAACTCGAAATTACTTAAGTTGTAAAACCAGAAGTTTCAATCTTAAAAGTAGTGCCTAAGCAATATCTATGTTGTGGAGCGAAAGGATCAGATATTTTTACTTGGTTTAAATAAAGCGCCACTATTACTGTTCTCCCACTGAACAAAACGGAGACTGAAGAGAGTATGATCAACATGGAGCAATTATGTGATCAGTAAATATATATATATATATATATATATATATATATATGTATATTCATTTAGATATATATGAAATATATTGAGATTGTGGGTTCATTGCTTATTTTGGTGTACAAAAAAGATGTTAATGAAGAAGATTGCTTAAATCAAATCAAAGAAGAGTGTTAGGATGAACATAATTGCATGTCGTATAAAAACAAACAAATAAGAAAAATAAAATTAATAGAATATTGGCATAGTATAGAATATGTAAACAATATTTTATAGAAAAAATAAATAAAATTGTAAAAAATTATATAATAAAGGATGTCTCTATAAATTAGTAACTATTTAGTTTATTGATTAATTTATTTATTGTTTAATTTATATCACTATAAAATTTCAAAGTCTCAATATTATTAATTTATAGAGGTTTTACTATATAAATTAAAATTCTCTATAATTTTTCTAAAAATGATGATTATTTTTGAAATTAATCAGGGCTCAAACCCTCCAAAATAGTTTAAAAATATTAAAATCATTATAATAAATTAACAAAAATAATCTACAATTAAACTTTTTTTTAACCAAGCACAGTCTTAGTCTCTGTGTTTTGTTTTGGTTTCCTTGTATTTTAATTATGTAAATAAGTTGAATTGGCCTTCCTGTTAACCAATCTACCACTTTTGCATGTTTTCACTAAGTGAAGGAATCATGATGATTCCATTTATTAACCGTTGTACTTTTCTGTATTTCATCAGTGAAGAACCATAAAGTAGTCTTAACTACCTAAAATAAAAATTATTTTGTTTTTATTCTATCTTTGGCTTTAATCAGGTTCAAAGTTTTGTGTTCCGAAGATGTTCTTAGCTTTGATTGGGTTCAAGTCAAAGCTTGGGACCCCTATCATTTGTCTCTGGACAATTCTTTTTATTTCAGAATGGCCACATAAGTTACTTTCTTCTGATTGAAAAAACAACTACCAAGATTTTTAAGCTACACGAATTCTCAAAAGCCCTGAAATGACTTAAAATTATATAAGGTGGAGAAAAAAGATGATAACAACATGGTCGTCTGCAAGGGCGGATCCTGACTTATGTTTCAGTGGGGGCAAAATCTTAGGATCATTAGATTTTGTTTTTAGTTCATTTTAAATGCAGATATCGTCTTAGCTAATATCAAGTTTTCTTCTGTCATCTGTTAATTAACATCGGAAGAAAACCAAGCTCTGACCTCGAGAAACATGATAACGCTTCAAGGTTTTCCTCTCTCACTTACCGTCTTTTGCATCCATCACGCAACTTTTCACGCAGTCCTTCTCATGCAGCAAGCTCGCTGGCATCCGTTCTTGCCAACGACCCAGAAACCAGAGGCTTTCTTGAGAACAAGTTCAAGTTTTTCTATATTAAGTTGGTTTAGTTTTGTATGTTTAATTGTCGATATTCTTGGGTTTGTGGATCGGTAGAAAGTTTAATATAATATGGTTCAGTTATTTAACTGGGTTTCATCGAGTGATTATCATACCATATGATTCAAATATGTCTGTGAATCATTGGTACAAGTAAGGCCTTGAGAGTTAGATTGTGACTCTTTAATTTGAGAGTACATGTTGCGTATTTTTTAACGTGGATTTTTAGATTGTAGAATTAGTAAAGCGTTGTATTATTGTTTTCCATAATATTATAATCTAGTGAAAAGGATTTTTAATCTTTCATTTGTTTAAAAAAATTAATTTCCTTTCTATACTTTTTCTTTGAAGCATAATATATGATGGATGGGAGGACAATACCGATAAAATATTTGAAGTCACAGCATTACTTGTACATGTGTGAACTTGTATAAAACCCTTTGTAGGGACTCTTTACTTGTTTCATTTGCTCACCAGACAGATATGCATGGTACTAAATAAATTAAATTAAATTAAATTAAATTAAAACAAATCATTTTTGTGTTTTGGAATATTTTCTAGAATTTAAACCTATGACCCGAATGAAGTGATTGAGAAAAATTCATGGATATTTTATTTTCATAAAGAACTATAATTGACAGAACAAGACTCGTAAAGAACTAAAAAAAAAATTAATTGTAAATTATAGTTTTGGGTATGAAATTAAATTGTTAAACTGTAAATGATATTTTTACCGAAGCATATGAACACGAGCTACAATTCAGAATATAAACGGAGAATATATGACATTTTGATTCTGAGTACTCATAGAAAAAGGTGGAAAAAATAAGGTAAACAAAACTAATTGCAAACCAAATTTCAAGAGTTTCTGAATCATGAAGAAACCCCCAAAAATAATAATAACCAACAAAAGAAGCAAGAAGAAAGCTTTGCTACAGCCAAACGCTTGAATACCCAACTAAATCAGAATAGTCTGAATCACTCCAGCACCAACTGTCTTCCCTCCTTCTCTAATAGCAAACCTCATCCCTTGTTCACAAGCAACAGGCACAATAAGCTCAACAACGATCTTAACACGATCACCAGGCATCACCATCTTCGACTCCTCATCTTTATCATTCATAATCTTAGTCACTTTACCAGTAACATCAGTTGTCCTCATGTAAAACTGTGGCCTATAGCCAGCGAAAAACGGCGAATGTCTTCCACCTTCTTCTTTCTTCAACACATACACAATCGCTTCAAACTTAGTATGAGGAGTAATCGAACCAGGTTTCGCTAAAACCATACCTCTTTGAATATCAGCCTTTTGTATACCTCTAAGCAACAACCCTACATTATCACCCGCCATTGCTTCATCAAGAATCTTCTGAAACATCTCAACACCAGTAACAGTGTAGTTCCTAGTTTCTCTCAACCCAACCAGATCCACAGTCTCTCCAACTTTAACCGTACCTCTTTCGACACGACCCGTAGCGACAGTACCACGACCAGTAATCGAAAAAACATCTTCGACAGCTAACAGAAACGGCAAATCCGTCTGTCTTGTCGGAATGGGAATGTAACTATCAACAGAATCCATCAACTCGTAAATCTTATCAACCCATTTGTTGTCACCTCTCTTCACGTTCGGATTTTCAGTAAGAGTCTCAACAGCTAACAAAGCAGAACCAGAGATAATCGGAATATCATCACCGTTAAACTCATAAGACGAGAGAAGCTCACGAACCTCAAGCTCAACGAGCTCTAAAAGCTCAGCATCATCAACTTGATCTTCTTTGTTCAAGAAAACAACCATATCAGGAACACCAACTTGCTTGGCCAACAAGATATGTTCTTTAGTCTGAGGCATAGGACCATCGGCTCCGGAAACAACGAGGATAGCTCCGTCCATCTGAGCAGCACCGGTGATCATGTTCTTGACGTAATCAGCGTGACCAGGACAGTCAACGTGAGCGTAGTGGCGATTCTCAGTCTCGTACTCGACGGTCGCAGTGTTGATCGTGATGCCACGTGCTCTCTCCTCAGGAGCTGCGTCGATCTCGTCGTATTTTTTAGCGACACTGTTTCCCATTGAAGCTAAGGCCATGGTTAGAGCTGCGGTTAGAGTTGTTTTGCCATGGTCGACGTGGCCGATTGTGCCGATGTTGACGTGTGGCTTCTTCCTCTCGAATTTTCCTCTTGCGGCGCGTACGGTGAACGCGCGGCGGAGTGGTTGAGGGGAAGTGGTGGAGACGGAGAGGGAAGTGAAGGAAGGGAGGAAGGAGGAGGAGAGGACTAGGGATTTTGGTTTAACGGAGGTGGAAATGGTTGAAGAAAAGCAATAGAGGAGTCCAGAGTAAGAAGAAGTAGCGGCGGGAGAAGAAATCGCCATTAGGGTTTTGGAATTTGGTGTGATTTGGTGAATTTTTGAGGAGGAAGAGAGTGAAGAAAGATTGATTGTGGAGTGTTATTTGTAAATGAGGAGAAGAAAGTTAAGGCAAAAAAAAAATGAAGGGCTCTTATTTAGCCTATCCGTTGCAGTGTGTGCCAAATCACAATCCTTTTTATTTATTTTAGTTTCAATTTTTACTCTAAGATTAAATTGAAATACATATTTGTATTGCAGTTTGAGGGTTAGAATAAAAGATTGAAAATCTTAAATAATTTGTTTGTATTTAAGATGGTTTGGTTACAATTCGTAAATCTTAACAAATCAAGCCTATTATTAGTTCATTTGTATTTGTAAAATGGTTTGGTTACTAACTGTAACTGATGTGTATTCGTGGCCATTTCTTCGTTACGTGTAGCTTCAAGGACCAACACAAAGTTCGCTTTTGAAGAGAACAAATCGTGTCGTTTCTCCAAACACTTGTTAGAGTTGTAGAAACTTAAAACGGACAAACGTCGACGAGTCGTATAAAAATTCATGGGATTTTCGTTGGTTTATAGGCTTATAGCATAAATAACAATTATCGAAAATTGAAAATAAAAAATTTAAGATATTGGCTGAGAATATTTTAAATTGAAGGTGAAACTGTAGGAGAAAGGATAAGACTTGACGCAAAGAGATTATCAGAAACAAAAAAAAATGGCAGCTTTGAGTTCCATTTCATGTCTACACTCACTTTCTGGCCCCGAAAGCTACTTCCTTTCGTATAAAACATCCCAATTTTCAAAACCCTTGTTCATAAACCCATCTCTGAAGAAACCCAGATTCTCAATTCCGTTTTGCCTCGAGCAAAGTGATCTTGACCAAAGGCAAATTCAACAAGAATCTGGCAGAGAAGAAGACGAAGAAGAAGAAGATTATTGGGTTGTTACAGCTGTAAGAAGCAGCTACAATGAGATTGTTATAGTTGATACTGTGTCTTCCAGATATCTTCTCCTTGATTCAACTAGTAAGATTTTTGTAACCTCTTTGGAAAATAAAAGTTTTGTATAATCTAATACTCTGATTTGTAGTCTTGTTTTTTCCCGATATGTAGAGAATGCGCATAGTGTTATCAACAAGGGAGGCCAGAATTGGACTGGATCTTATTGGGTATGTTACATTTTCCATCAATATTTTGTTTTTCTTTTAGGAGCTAATGTGGTTTTGTCAATGAAAATACAGTTGTATTGTGCTTTTTTTTTTAATCATATCAACATTTTGTTGCAGGATGAGTTTGCAAGTTTGCCACCTATTATCCCTAATGGTCCCATTGCCATCTATGGACTGGTGAGAACTACTCAATGAATCTCATATCAAACTGTCTGAGATTTACATTGAAACGGGATTACTTACGTTCATACGTTTTAGGGTGGTGGGACAGCAGCAAGATTGATGCTTGAGTTGTGGCCTTCTATGCAGCTTGAGGGTTGGGAAATTGATGAAATTGTATGAATGTTATTTCTTTGACACAAACCTTTTTTTGTGGCTTTTTCGTTTGCGTATTGTAATCTTGAGTTCACTGGTGATTTCTTTTATACACAGTAGTTGATTGAGAAGGCAAGAGGCTATCTTGGGCTGTCTGAGCTCGAGAAACCAACATCAAGTGGCGGTATACTTCGTGTTCATGTAGATGATGCTCTCTCTCCTTCTCAAGATGTTTCAGGAAGATATGCTGGTGAGGTTTCCAGATATTGTATGTAGCCCGTTATGGTTCTTGTATAAATTCTTGGACTCTTATGTTGATGTAGGGATCATTGTTGACTTGTTCGCTGATGGAAAGGTCCTAGATCAGCTGCAAGAGGTACTTCAAAGGTCCTAGTATCTAGTCATATATAACCTTTGCTTGTATTTTGAATTTGAGATTGCCTAGGTTCCAATGTGGCATGATCTAGCTAGCAGGCTGATGCCTAACGGTCGCATAATGGTGAACTGTGCCGGAATCGAAGAAGAAACTGTTGCGGCAAATGGAAAACCTCAGTTGGTGTTAGGTGATTCGGTCTGGAAGCTGAATTCTACCATCAAAATCATGTTAGAAGCATTTCCTGGACAAGTATGCAACACATTTCATCTTCCACCCTTTAGTCAATTGCTCCATTTGAAATAACAGATTGAACCCGTTTTGTGTGTTATCCTCGATGCAGGTTAGCTGGAAGAGGACGCCAGATTCACAAGGTCTCAACTTTCTTGCCTTAACCGGAGGCTTACCTGATCTTAGTGACTGGTCTAACAAAGTTCCAGTCTGTATGAGCGAAACAGTGAAGCAATGGAAACTCTGCGAGAACCTTTAATTCATTGATGTTTTCGAGTGCATCTTAAACTTGTGACATGAAGAAAGAAATCAACCATTAAAGAGTTTTTTAAGGATCTCAATAAAAAGTGATTTGATCAGCAGCTCACATGTGAATAGCGAAAAGCTGTATGATTTGCTCTGCCATTTGAGTTAAGATTAGCCAATCAAGTTTTCTCCTTTGCTATATCTTTCAGAACTCTTTGGACAAAAGAAAGTATTGAATTGCACCTATGTAATCATAAACTCAATTATCTTAATATGTTCCTTATGTTGTAGAGTTTGACAACAAAACTTTGGCATTTAAGTTAAAGATTCTGATTGAGCTGTTATTATCAGTCTTGGATCATTTCTTTACTTGAACTGAAGCACTTTAACTGAATATTTTCGGTTACTGCTTTTGTCAGATCAATTTTGTGGACCTGAAAAAGTTAAAGATGCTGTTCTGGTCTGTCGTCAGTGACTCGTCAATAACAATAAAGAAACGGAAATAAATTATACAAATCGTGCCGTTTGTATGGTACAGAAACGGACACTTACCGTTGACAAAAGCCTGTAGTGCCGACTCTTTTGAAAAAAACAATCTAAAAGTCACTTTTGCTTTTGTGCCAAGAATGGAAACGACATTAAATTTAAGGTAGCAGAAAGATAAGACTTCAGAAGCAAAGAGATCTCAATATCTCACTTAAAAACAAAACAAAAAAAATGGCAGCTTTGAGTTCCATGGTCATATCATGTCTACCTTCACTTTCTTGCAAAGAAAGTTGCTTCCTTTCATATAAAACATCCCAATTTTCAAACCCCTTGTCAATAAACCCATTTCTGAAGAAACCCATATTCTCAGTTTCCTTTTGCCTCGAGCAAAATGATCGTAACGAGAGGCAGATTCGACAAGAATCTGGCAGAGAAAAAGTTGAAGAAGAAGAGTATTGGGTTGTGACAGCCGTAAGAAGTAGATACAATGAGATTGTTATAATGGATACTGTTCCTTCAAGATTCTTCTCCTTGATTCAACTAATGAGATCTTTTTAAACCCTAAGTCATAAAGTTTGTAACTTTGTATTATCAAATCCTCTGATTTTGTAATCAGTTTTTATTTTCATTATGTAGAGAATGTGCATAGTGTGATCAATAAGGGAGGCGAGAATTGGACTGGATCCTATTGGGTATGTTAGCATTTTCCATCATTTTCTTTGTGAATGACATAGCTGCAAAAATCATAGCCTTGTCTGTTTCTCTTTGGGGAGGTAAAGGAACTTTTGTTGACTTATATAAACATTTTGTTGCAGGATGAGTCTGCTAGTTTACCGCCTATAATCCCTAATGGTCCCATTGCAATCTATGGATTGGTGAGAACTAGGATGAATCTCGTCTGATATCTGTTGTCATCTAAAATTGTCTTGTGGTGTATATGAAATGGACTTCATGTGCTTTAATTAGGGTGATGGAACATCCTCAAGATTGATGCTTGAGTTGTGGCCTTCTATGCAGCTTGAGGGTTGGGAAATTGATGAAATTGTATGTAAAATTAATATTAACACCAATCAAACCCCCTCACTTTCTTTGCAAATGGTGTCTTAAGTTCACGGTGATTTGTTGAATCTTATGTGGACAAAGTAGTTGATTGAGAAAGCAAGAAACTATCTTGGGTTATCTGACCTTGAGGAACCAACATCAAAAGGCGGTAGACTTTTTGTTCATGTAGATGATGCTCTCACTCCTTGTCAAGATGATTCAGGAAGAAACGCTGGTGAGATATTCCAAGATTTAATCGTATGTTTGCGTATTATTCTGTTTCTTGTCTGCATCTTGTGATAAATAGGTCTATTTTGATATAAATCCAAACAAGTCCAGATGGTATAATTAGTAGATTTTATCAGAGATTCTGGCAAGTTATAGTCCAAGATTTAGTCAAGGATGTTTTTACGATGGAGAGTTTTGATCCACGACTGAATCAAAACCAACATTTGTCTTATACCGAAAAAAGATCGACTGATAGCAGTGATAAAATCTAGACCACTCAGACTTTGTAATGTGAGCTATAATCATCTCCATGATTATGTGTAAAACATTAAAGAAATCGGAATATTCAACCATCAAGAAGACTCCCATAAGGGGGTCCTCTGTCACCAATCTTATTACCATATGTAGAGGGGCACTTATATCCTTTTAAAATGGGGCAGAAAAAGAAAAGAAAATTACTGAAATGAGGATTGCCAGGAAAAGTCTCACGGTGTCTCACCTCTTATTTGGAGATGATAGCTTGTTTTTTTTGTAAAGTAGATATCCTGCAAAGTGCAAAGATTTTGAAGATTATTATAACTTATGCTAATGCTTCCTGACAAGAAATAACTCAATCTAAATTCTCGGTTCTCTTTGGGAATAAAGAAAAAACAATAGATCAGGATCTCGCTTGGTATATCTAATGAAGGGGGGCATAGAGATGTATTTGGGGTCCCTGAACAAATTTGTAGATCAAAGAAAGAAGTTTTTGCCTTTCTGCAGGAGAGACTTAACAATTGGGTCAACTCGTGACCTGCAAGATTACTTTCCAAAAGAGGAAAAGAGGGTCAAATTCAATATGTTTACCAAACCATTCCAACATATGTTATGTTGTGCTTTTTTTCTCCGTCAAAATGTCACTGACAAATTAAGGAGTGTTATCTCTAATTTATGGTGGAGGTTCAAACAAAATAGTAGATGATTCCATTGGATTGCATGAGACAAAATATGTATTCCTCAGGATATGATATATGGGAGGCCTTGGATTTTAGGGTCTTTATGGTTTCAACCTCGCTCTACTCACCAAGCAGTTTTGGCGCCTCTTACAGTTGACGTTATTATCGACAATCCCCAGCTCTTAGTTCATCATCTCATCAAACATGATACTTGAGAATGTGATGAACCCTTTCTTCGGGAACAATTTCAACCCAAAGATATTATCTTAATCTTAGGGTTTGAGGCTTACTCGCAATTTTACATTGGATGGTTACGCTTAAGATCACACAAATCAAGATTATATAAAGTGAAATCTAGCTATAAGGTTTTGAGGAAGATAAACCTAAGAAGAGTTTGTAGGAAAGTGTTGGAATCAAACATTACCCACCTACAAAGCCATGTTTGGAAGATAAGCCCCAAAAAAAAACTGAACTATTTAATGTGGCATGCCTTATCTAGCTGTGTGGCTACATGCCAACGACTCACGTACCGGCATATAGACATGGATAAGAGCTGCCCTTGTTCCGGAACTACAGAGGAGACAATAAACCATCTGCTCTTTGAATTTGCCTCCATGGATGACCTTTTGTAGGCTATATCCAGTCTCTCCGAAAAAAAAAAAAACTCTTTGTTGGCTTTAAGACAGATTTCTCAAATTTAACCGAAATGATTAAAGACACTTACCATTTTCCAAATAAGATATATACCATTTTCCAAATAAGATATGACCTATTTTTGGAACTATAGAACTCGTTTTGAGGATTTTAGTATTAACTTAATTTCGCGTAGTTTAAATGTGCTAAAAGGATAAAAGCACAAAATTACTTATTTCTTCATGTTGGACCAGCAAAGTATCCATTATTGCCGACCAATCTTAACTTATAGATGGAGTATAGTAACAAAATAAAAACATCTTATTATTAGTAATTGCTTAATAACTTATCACACTATTTACATGGCACATAAAATGCTATACATATCTGTCTCCTTTCTTCTATTTTCATTTCTTTAATTTCAATTGAGAAAATATGAAAAGTTAAGCAATGCAAGCAAACCAAAACTTTATTTATTTATTGCTTTTCTCTATTTTTCTGTTATATCTGAAAATTTGAAAAGAGGAATTAGCAAGACGCATCTTTACCTTTCATTTTTGTACACGAGTAGAGGAGGGCAAAAAAAAAAAGATTGAACAGGTAAAAAAAATAATTATAATAATATAGATAAACAAAAATGAAAAAGAGAAATTAAAGAATCTAAGCAAACAAAAAAAAAAAGAAGACCTCGAGCATTAACTCGCTTTAGCACTTGCATCTGGTGTGATCCACACGTGCCGACTACTCAAAGTCAGAATCGAAGCTTTCCATGCCTTTCAATCCTCTTCGTTTCTGCTGCTGCACAATATCATCAATCACCAGAAAACACCATTATTCACTAATTTCTAATCTCCACTAAACTAATCATTATATATTATTACTTGTAAACTAATTTTCATGATTCTCACAGAGTAGCTCCCATGTCTTGTCTAGTTTCTAAATTTCTCTTCATTAAAAATACACACATTATGGTTTTGATACGGTCCACTCAATTTTCTCTATACCAAGATCCATATGGTTGCAATCTATAAACACAAAGACTTTAGATCTATCTATCACCTTTTCATCTTCTATTCTCTGATCTTATTTATTATAGAGAATTGACAAGACTTGCAAAACCCGAATTTAGTAAATTTATTGTTACCTTCTTCACACTTTTCTTCTCTCTAACTTCATACCGAGTCTTGTTCAACTCAGACATATACATACCAGGGAAACAAAACTGCCAAGAAAACAAAACCACCAAAGATTTTCAAACCATTTTCTTGCTTTTGACAAAATTCAATCAAAGAAATGGAGATGAAAAATAACCTGAAGGCCTTTATCAATGTTCTTGGCTCGTTTTCTCGGTCGATGAGGGAGTTTAGTTCCCTTCATAGCCAAGAAATCTTCTTCTTTTTCTTTTTTAGACAAAGCAATGTAGATTCTTGGCCATTCTTTAACTTCCACTTGTGTAGTTGTTTTCTCCCCATGGTTCGTCTCAATCTCTGAGTGAATATGAGCCGTTAATTCTAATCGACTTATCATTTGTTGATGATTATGATCCAACCCGTTCTGTCTCTGGTGATGATGATGATGTTCATTACCGTTTGATCTAGTCTCAATCTTGTCAGGAGGAGGAGATCTCTTATAACCAACGTTGGCCGATCTGGATACCATCCGACCACTAAGAACACCGTTGTTTCTTGACGGAGAAGCGGTGGCTGATCGATCTTCTAGATGCCTAGGCATGATCAAAAGTAGAAGAATAGTTTTTTTTTCTGTTTTAGATGAAAATTTGATTACACAGCTTAGAAGTAAAAAACCCACAAGCTAAAAAGTTCCAGACTTGACTAATGAAGATTTTTATTTTTTATTTAATTATTTTGCTTCAAAAAAAAAAGTGAGAAAAATTAAGAAATAAAACTAAAACCCATTAAAAAGATTAAGGAATCTCTGAAACACAGAGAGATGTAATAATTTTTTAAAAATTACAAAAAAAAAAAGAGAATTCTATTTGCCAACTAAAAGTCTCAAACTAAGGATCTACCTTTTGTCAAAAAATGAAGAACTTTAAGAAAAAGAAAACAAATACCCATTAAAGGTGATCAGATTTTAAAAGAGAAGCCGCAGACGAGACTAAAACCAAAGATATGTAATTTCTATTTGCCCAATCAATCTACCAAAATAGAGAAGGCAACAAAATTTTGAAGAATGGGTCAAAGAAAGGCAAAAGAGAAATTCGAGATCTCTTAAAATACATACAACAAAGAGATGAAAGTTCAAATTATATCAAATAACCATACACCAATTAAAATGATACTCGCAAAGCAAAACAAGAGGAAAACACACAAACAAACAAAAAATAGGTTTTGGGGAAAGCAAAGTAACCCATACATAAACTCTGATTCTTGTTTTCCTTTTAAGGGTAATATTGTAAATTCACGAAAATAGATTTATTAATTAAATCAACTTTTGTAAAAGCGATCAACACAACTGATGAGATGAACCAAAAATACTTCAATCTCAATAACCAAAACCAAAAAAAAAAAAAATTTGCGTAATTAATTTAAATAGCGAAAAATAATTACTCAAAATAATAATAAAATATATAGATATTAAAGACACAGTTTTAGAGAAATAAATTTTAAATCGGAAAGAATCTGATAATTTTTCAAGTTCTGTAAAAAGGAAACAAAATTCTAAAAATGGAGAAGAACAAAATAGAAAAAAAAAAGCCGTTCTAGTGTCCTTTTTCAAAATGTCGACAAAAAAAAAAACCTGGTAGTGACGAATCTAGATGATTCCTTGCCGGTTTCGAAACCGTTTCTCAGATTCGTACTCCGTTCTCCTCCTCCTCCGCCGCAGAGAGGCGACGACGATGATATCGACGGCGGCGGCATAGACGATCTTCTCTGAATCTTATTCCTCGGAATCAAACTTTGTCCGGAGGAAGAAGAAGAATCGTCTGCAGCGACGACGGTGAGGGATCGGATTTCGGTTCTGGAGGCACGTGATCGTTTCCGTTGTCCCCACTGTAACAATCCATCTCCTCTTCCGCTACCGTTACGGCTAGGGATTGTGGTGGAATCGTAAGAGAAATCTTGTTGTTGTCGCTCTGTTGGTGGAATCGTGATAGAAGTGGATCTGAAACGGAATCCTTTGGGGACGCCGTCGAGATTAGAGCTAGTACTTGTGCCGTTGAATCTTCCTCCTATAGCGGCGGTTGCGATTTCGTTGGATCTGGAAGGTGAAGGT
Organism: Streptanthus diversifolius; assembly: GCA_039880935.1. Lineage (NCBI taxonomy): Eukaryota > Viridiplantae > Streptophyta > Magnoliopsida > Brassicales > Brassicaceae > Streptanthus > Streptanthus diversifolius. Next base: position 8,921,464 of record JAXGFM010000012.1, on the reverse strand, counting down.
CTTAAGTAGGGCTTTTTGGTATTTGTTAGAGGGAGATAATCTGGGCTTACTCTTTGATACCTGTCGAAAATTTGGGTTTTAAGGAACAAACGATCAGATTCAGTTAAGAATCAAAAAGCTCGAAGATTGATTTAAATCGAGAAAAATCTGAGAAATGCTTCTGCGTTTGTAGAGAAATGTGTTTAGATTAAGAATCTGTTCTTTATAAGAGTGATTAAAAGAAACCAAAATTTTCATTTCATTACTGCTTACAAAAGCATGAATCTAGAGTTTTCAAATCAAACTCAGATCAATTGAAAACCCATAAGAAGGTGAAAAAAACCAAAAAAAAAATCAGAAGAAATAGAGAAAACGATGAAAGGCGAATCCAAGAAGAAAGAGAGGAACCTCATCATTATTATATATAATATACCCAAGAGAGAGAAAAATCCGATTCTACTCGGATTTCACTGACGGTTGCTTCTTTCTGATTCCGATCTGCGCTTATTTTCCAGATTCGTTTAGTTCTTCTCCTCCATTGTTTTTTCCACAGAAAACGCCGAAGATCAAATAAAAAGAAAGGGAAACAAAAAAATCGTATGAAGAGGAATCTGTTGTAGAGAGAGAGAGAGAGAGAGAGAGATGAAGAAGAAGAGAAAAATAGCTCTCTGCGTTTACAGTGAGAAAGAAGAAGAAGAAGAAATGGGGAACGGAAGGAGAAATAGTGGGTGTGTTATTGTGGCGATCTCCTTTTTTATTGTTTTTGTCGATTAAACTTTATATTTTGCTTCTTAGTCCTTGGACTTTCTCTTGGCTTCGGTTTATTAATCTGTAATGCAACATTTTTGAATTTTAAATATTCGGCCCAGTAAGGCCCACTGAACCCTATTTGCAAATCTATTATTAAAACAGAAGATTCAGAGACTATATAAGCACCTCCAACAATCACTCCTTCAGTAGTGACTACAAGTAAAATAACTACTGACGCGAAAAGACCGATGCTATATGTAAGTGCAAAAACCTCTAATTTGTTGAACAGATCCTTTGCTTCCGAGCTTTAATCGAGCTGTTGATAATGGTGCAGCCCAATACGCTTAAGCCCACGGGGATTGCTGATTTGCTGAAGACTGACAAAAGATTTTGAGTTCGGTTATTGGCTTCAGAATTAGACCGAGAAAAAAAATAAATTATAATCTTGATTTTATGCTTTAAACCCAATGCTGGGTTTAAAATATGTACAACTGACTCCACGTGTTGGCATGATACTAACATATATGTGGGAATGTGGGTAGATGGATCATGAACAGATCGATTCTCTAGTCAAGGATGAATATGTATGTCATGCGAGACTGATGAAATATGGTTTGGAACAAGAAATTTTACGAGATAGTCATTCTCTAATTTGGGCAATGAAATGCATGATTGCGCTTAACCGTTTAAGTGTTGTCTTTGCCACTGATTGTTCAAATTTATTTAAGTTGGAAGCTTCACCAGAAAAATGGTCCGCATTTGCAATCCATTTGGAAAAACTCACCAAATGTAAAGCCTCATTCCATAATGTAAAATTTATTCACATTCCAAGACGTTCAAACCATAATGCAGATGCTCTGGCGCAAAAGGTATGCAGTATAAGGAGTCTAACAAGATATATCCACTTGAAACCGCCAGACTAGATGAAAACGAATGTGTAAAGTTATAATACAGTTGTTCTAAAAAAATGAAAAAAAAAACCCAATGCTAGGTCCATTCACAAGATCACTATATATATTGGGGCACTAATAAGACCAACCGTTTTGAACAAGTTAAAGGGATGTTTTGAAAATTTTCACAATGTTTTGACGTTTCATATAATTTTGCGATAGAATTTCTTAAAATTTACCAGAAACAACTCGGAAAGGTGTCAAGAAAGGTGTCCCAATGATTTCAATCGAGGATATGATTATGTATTTGAAAAGAGAATTATTTTTTTTATAATTTAAATCGGTTCTGTAGATGTGATTTCGGGTTAACCGGGTCTATTAAACAAAATTAGATTGAATTGGTCAACAGTCAAAATGATGACCTTGAAACCCATAAATACACTTATGAGTTAAGATATGTTCGAATCCAACGGTTTTGAAAAGTATTTTATTTTCTAGTAATATAGATATAGTTAAACTTCGATAAATGAATGTTCGATAAATGAATAACTTCGACAAATGAATAAATTTTTTCGGTCCTGATTTGGACTAATGGACTAAATGAATAATCTCGCTAAATGCATTAATGAATAATTTTTTAAAATTCTTAAAGACCATGTGTAAATATAAATGAATAAGCATCACATCTCATTATATATATATATATATATATTACAAATATTTTTTTATAATCAACAATTTTTTTACAATAAATCATTTTAAAAAAAATAGTTTCTTATATTATCAGTCAAAGATAGTATTTTGCTCATGTTGTAAAAAATAGTTTATTGTTCGATGTTGTAAAAAATAGTTTCTTATATTATCAGTCAAAGATATTTTTGTGGATGGCTTTGACTTTTTATTAGTAATAACAATTTTTTTTTATTGATTGTTTAGAAATTCATCAATTCTTACTTGTTTCTCTACCTCTTTTTAGGTGATACAATTCAACACCAAGATTTGTGTTTATATATGTTACATTGAATCTTAAGAACTAAAAAACATTTTTTTTCTAATTCTACCTCAGTCGAGAAAACTTTCTTTTTATAATTATAGAAAACTTTATTTTATAGTTTTAGAAATATTTTTTTCTCTAACTTGCATTTTTCTTCAAGTTTCTAGTGCAAAAATACTATCTAAATGAATAATATATTCATTAATCAATAAATAAATAGATTCGCTAATCGAATATTTGTTCCTAGTCCAAAAAATATTCATTTATAGGGGTTTAACTGTAATATTTTTGCATATATAGAAGGTTGAAAATATGCAAATTAGAAAATTGAAGTTTTCTATAACTAGAAAATGAAGTTTTTTAAAACTATAAAAAGGAAATTTTCTAGAACTATAATTTTTTTTTTACATTGATGTAAAATTAAGAAAAAATAATTCTTCTAGTTCTTAAAATTCAGTATTACCTATATAAACACTTTTTATCACCTAAGAAAGAGGTAATGGGAATGATGTCGTTATGGAATTGCATATCGATAATGAAATTATTGAATATGTACTGAATTATAAGACTGACTTAAAATCAGATGATAGTACAATTAAACCTCTATAATTAATAGTCTTGGGACCAAGAAAAAATATTCGTTTAGCGAAATTATTTATTTATCGATAAATGAATATATAGATAGTATTTTTGCAAATATAGAAGCTAAAAACATGCAAATTAGAAAAATGAAGTTTATAGAATTATAAAAATGAAGATTTCTATATTGATGTAAAATTAGAAAAAAAAAGTTTTATAGTTCTTAAGATTCAATGTAACCTATATAAACATAAAATTTTAGTGATGAATTCTATCACATACAAAAGAGATAGAAAAACCATAAATAGTTGCTTAATTTTTAGAGAGCTTCTAAAAATCAATAAGAAAAGTTCTTATAATCTTTCTTGACAATTAATTTGATAGCTTCCAATCATCTTACGAAACTACTTTTTACAATATGAACAAAATACTTATAAATTTTTGTTGGCTATAGGAAAAAATCAAGGATGATATGAATTTTATTGAAAAAAGAAAAATACTATAGAATCGTTTTTGTAAAAGAGAAAAAAATTGTACGAACATTGTTTATTGATTTTTTAATATATATATATATATATATAATGAAATATGATGATTATTCATTTATATTTACATAGAGTTTTTAAAGATTTCAAAAAAAAATATCTATTAATGCATTTCGCGAAATTATTCATTTAGCCCATCAGCCCAAGTCGGGACCGGAAAATTTTTTTCATTTGTCGAGGTTATTCATTTATCGAACATTCATTTATCGAGGTAGCTTCATACCCAATGTATCAACAAAAAAACATATTAAGCAGCAATCACCTTATAGAACTACTTTTTACAACACGAGAAAAATACTAATAAAATTTTGTTTTCGCTAAAAACTCAAGGATGAGATGAATTTTGGTAAAGAAAAAAAGTAAAAAACTATAAACTCTTTTTGTGTAAAAGAATGACTTATTATACAAACATCGTTGATTGAATTTTTTTTTTAATATATATATATAATGATATGTGATGATTATTCATTTATATTTATATAGGATCATTCGAAAATATTATTCATTAACGCATTTAATAAAACTATTCATTTAGCTCATTAACCCAAATCAAAACCAGAAAAAATTATATATTTTTTAAAGTTATTTATTTATCGAACATTCATTTATTGATGTTTAATTGTATATGGGATAATAATGGTTATATTTGAAATTATCATATATTTGAGGTTAGAATTCAACAACTCATAATATTAAAAAAATATATTAAAATCAATAAAATAAATTAATAAAAAATGATATCCAATAAGAGTCGTATACCACGTCATTTAATTAGTAAAAAAATGAAAACTGGTTGCATATAGTATGTGGGCATCTTTTTCATTCCATTTTCTTTCTTGCTTGCACGTATGATGATTTAACATCTCCAAACGAATTAATCTGAAAATGCCATGTTTGTTGCTACTTCTCCAAATTATAGAAGATGACGATTTAACAACTTGGATTCCATAGTATCTATATAAGGAATAACTATTTTTAAAAGAGGCAATCCAATCCAGTGATATGCCTGAGATTTAAATTTTGGATTTGCTAAATCTGCAATTTGTAGGATGGTTTAAATTCTAGATCTATTGTATTCTGGTTAGTCGGGGTCATTGGACTAAACTCGATTCGTTAACACATGTTCAGAGTTACTCACATCATCTGAATTAAAATTTACAAGAAATCATAAAATTGAATACTAAAAAAGAAGTTTAAATTAAAATGAGCTTAAGTTTCTTGAACTGATATTTTTTTTTGGGGCAAAAACTTGAACTCATTTTAAAGATGAATAAAAAGAGGTAAATGAAAACGGATCATAAAATATGTAATTCAAGCAAGCCAATTACCGTATAGAAAATTCACATGGATAATAAATAAATTAAACAAACAAAATAAATTATCCACACAAAGACAAGCAATATTTTCTTAAAGAAATGTATTATGAAAAAAATTCAGGCCTTTTGTGGCTCAGCCGCCGGCGTTTCTGGAGCCTTGGCCGGAGTTTCCGGAGCCTTGGCTAGAGTTTCAACCACCGGAGTTTCGGTGACCTTGGTCGACGGAGTTTCAGCCACCGGCGCTGCAGCAACTTCTTTTTTCACCTCCTCCAGTGGCTTCTTCTCTTCCACCACCGACGCCTTCTTCTGGACAGGAACTGGTGCCGGTTTAACCTCTTCTTTCTTCTCTTCAACTATTTGTATCTCTTTATTGCCGCTTGTAATTCCCTCTTCCTTGGCCGGTTCTTCGGTTTTCACGACTTCCTCCACTATTTCCACCTCTCGTGACTTCTCCTCAGCCGGGAGAAACAAACATACTTTCTCAAATATGAACGTTACTGGTCCGGAGCTGGTAGATGAAACTTCACATGCAGCCTTTGATCCAGGGAACCCTGAGAGTTGATAAAATCATATAAACAGATTACTAACTCAGCTCCTATATTAAATAATAGTCTTTGCAATATACATTAATGTATTCATCTAATATAATTTGGACATCGTGATGTTTAGAAGGGTTGTTGATTTTGTTAGATATGGGATCGGGTAATAACATGCAAATATGGATAATTTGGATCATATATGGACAGAATATAAATCGAGTAATCCATTCCAAAATGGATAATCCTAGTGAACTTACAATAATATTATGTCGTAAATACATTGCTAAACCGTTTTATAGCTAAGTTAGACGTACGTACCAATTTCGACAAGTGCCTCGAGGAATTTTTGAACTTCAGCAGAGTATTTCGTTAAACCATCCTCCTTAGGCTCCCTCACCAAAGCCTACATATATAAACATTAATACAAAGGATAAATTTAATAGTAATCACTAGTGATTGATTTTAATTTATAAGAGAAATTAAAAGAAAATTATTGAATAAGCAAGCACCTTGAGTTCAGAAGATGTGGCTTCATAGATTTCCACGACCTTGGGTTCCAGTTCTGTCTTTTTCTCCTCAATCTCCTTGTTGATTGCTTCCTATTAAATAATGAAAACAAATCTTTAATCGAAATAATCACACACATATATTACATAATTCTAATTTAAATTATTATTAATCAAAATACCTTAGAATCATCAAAGGTTAAGCTCTTGCTAGCCTCAACAACAATAGCCTTCTTTGTGGGGATTCTCTCGAACAATTTCTTCATTGTTGGAACAACCCTCGATTTCCAGTAACCCATATCGTTTTTTTTTTTATATTTAATAATCCTACAACCGGAAAAAACAAATTATTAGATATTTTTATATGTATATATATAGTTTACATGAACATAACGAAAGCAAAATATCTTAACTTTACACCTAAATTAACGATTAAGACGACACCAAGACCATCTGATTCATATATAAGATTATAACTATATATATCATCATTTGTTTTAATACTTCTATATGGTTTATGTATAATATCTAGCTCCCTAGTTCTAAGGATTCTGAAGAAAATATCAAAACAAACGTAATTGAAAAGGAAAAAAAACGCATCTTGTTACGTCTAAATAATCGAAAATGAAAATGTTCATATGAATGAAAAGGTGTATTAGTTTTGTATATGTTTGTTCTTCGTGATGAAACTTACTTGAGATGATGATCTCTTGAGGCTCTTCTTCGTTCTTCTTCTTCTTAATTCTCCAGCTGATTAGTTTTTGTATCTCTGATTTTTAAGAAGCCCCCTTCGTATTATAAAAGGATTTTTTTTATATATAATCACCCTTTGCTTTTCATCTAAATGACGTAACTACCCTTTCTATTATCCATCGTTGTCCATCTTTTTCCCGTTGGCGCCAGAATCGATTCTGTTGGCTGGTCGGCAAGTAAACCGGAATCGGTTACATAAAATCCAAATCGGCACATGTTTTTATTTTGTTTTACGTACATTCTCCCAAATGAACCGAAGTTTAGTATTATTGGCATTTTGAATTTCCGGTTTTCTTCCAAAACCGGTTCAGATTCAAAGATGTCAGAGTTGAAAGGGTACATTACGTAATTTACAAGATATTTACCGGCTGGCACTGATATTGCAGTTACAGTTGGCAAAATTAGAAAATGGGAGCTGCCATGGTGATCTGTACTCCTCAAATCTCATATTAGTCTCCTTCATTTATAAGTTTTGTTATTTATAACTTGACTAAACATACATATTTTGCTGTATTTTTGTTAACTCATTAATTGTTCTTTAGACTTCGTGTCTTTATTTAAGAAAGTAAATGAATATTAATACTACCTATATCTGTATTTATAGGTATATTATTTTATTTAGCATAATTAATTATTTTCTAAAGACAGACATCCCACCCTCAATATCTAAGGACAAAGCATAATATCTCCATCACAACATGGTTTACACTTCTATATATATATATATATTAGATAAGAAAATTAAAGAGAAGACATTTACCCATTTGTATAATTGACATTTTACAGATGTTTTTTTTTATTCTTTAACTAATTAATTACGACAGCTGATTCATATTTATCAGATTAAAAATTCAAAAAATCTACAGCGGTAATTTATACACAGTATAAAATAAAATCTCGAAAATTTGACTCCAAACATGGTATATTAAGAGTTTTAACATTAAATCCGCTGCTAATGATTGATTAAACCTTGAATATTTCCTTTTTTAAACAACACCAAACCAAACCCAGACCGGTTCGATTTAACCAACTTTTATCTACGTACCAAGTTGACGATTCTACCCCTGCCCATCCCGCAAAGGCCTCTACTTTCTTCCCCTTCTAAACGCCCCACCGCCGCAACAAGACCCCGTTACGTCGGCGGAGGAGAGCGCAAGAGCGTGACCAGCACGCATCTCCGTCAATTACGGCGTGCGTTTCACCCTCCATCTCCGACGAAACACATACGAGCTGCGCTACGATGGAGGAAGGGAAAAAAGGAGGCTGCTTTATCGCCGGCGACGCAGCAAGCGACGGAAATTTCCCCGCAGGAGGAGGGAAAGGAGTTATTGCTTGACAAAAGATTTGGTTTTTTCCTAGTAGAACTAGGGGAAGGGGATTGGTGGAGGGCATTTTGGATAAACTTGCTCTGCTAAGTTCAAGAAAAGCTTAGAGACTGACTCTGTTAGGATACACTTGCAGGCTATGTGAAGGCAGTGAACCAGTGATTATACATAATCCTAAATGTTTGTAGCTTTCTGTTATCTCCAAGGAGTTGTTCATCGAGATTTTAACCGGAGCTTTTGTGCTTCCGGTTTTAAGAGATTAAGATCAAACAAGACTATTCAAACCAACAAAACTACACTTTTAATAAGGTGAAACTCAGAACAGGTGAAGATTGCATGAGCAAGAAAGTATCTTTCTTTACTTTATTTAAAGATAACAACACAACAGAAGAAGCAAAATATGTTTATATATTTGATTTGACTTAAACAGCTGCTTCAGCTATGGAAGGGATCATCCTTAGGACAGAGATGGAATCACCAACTTTGATTGTCTTCTTGCCTTTGCCTTGGTTGTTGGTTACGTTCCAATTCCAAACCATATCCTTACCAAAGAAAACCTGTCATAAACCGAAACGCCATATCGTTTATTGCATCGGTTTAGCATCCTACCCCGGCACAACAAGACAAGAAAAGCTTGAAATCTTTTTATGGATCTCAAATATCTAACCTTTTGATGCGGTTTCTTGTGTGGCATTAAGACTTTGTCCGATCTGAATTTCATCAGAGTTTTGATTGGTTCAGTCGCATCTGGAACACCGGTTTCTTGATTCACAGTTGTTAACTGAAAGAAGAAAACAAACATTTAAAATCCCTTCAAGTTAAGAAAGAAAGTCAGTGAGTATACACCGATTTAGTCTTCCTCATCATACTCACCTTGCAGCGGCTACATAGCCTAACTCCTTGGAAGACAAAATCGTTTATCTTGATCTCATCCCAAAGATCTTCACCGAAAGGATCACAGTTATCGACAAGAATACTACAAAAGAACCAAAAAAAATTCAAGATTACGAAGAATACAACCATCATTGAAGAGAAAAGATGATAAATTCGAGTCTCAAAATTCAGACATAACTTTTGTCATTTGTTTAAAAGAAATTTACCCAAAAGTGAATTCTTTGTTGGCTCCCAATCTTCAAAGAAAGCTTCCTTGGGCAGCTCCGGTTCGACAAGAGCAAGCTTTGGTTCAACTTGTTGAGTGCATGCCCTTCCTTTATAGTTCACAACTAACCAATACCGGTCCCATTGAAATCCTATAGATCCGTTTCCATAGATTTAAGCATATCGAATAGTCCATTAGATCCACACCACGAAAACTTCATAACCAAGACATTGTTATCATTAATCTTTTTTTCTGTCAATATTTGACCTATTTAGTAGCATGTTCACTTTTTTGGTAAAGTTTGCTTACTTTTACGGTCTAATCAAATAATAACCTTTTCTGGTAACATTAGTGTTCAAGGCTACAGAAACTGAAAAGTTTAGTGTTCATACCCTTTTCAAGTACCATATCAAAATCCTATAAAGCATGAATTAATGATCTCTATTGGGAAATATATTTCTCATACCCAATATTTAAAGAAAAAAAAACTTTTTTCTCAACGAACAGAAGACGATTTGCATGTTTTTAGTTTACCAGTCTGAGTTACGGTTGCCTGAGGGACAGAGATTCCACGGCAAGACTTGATCGGAAAAATGAACAAAGATTGAATCTTTAGAGCTTGCTCCTCCATGATCTCTCTCAAAGTGCTGTAGACGAATTTTGTAGTTTAGTTGAGTGTTTAAGAACTCTACAATTCTTTAAAATGTGGTTACACATCACCCACCATTTTAAAAAAAAAAAGCGTTTCTTTTTTACTTTTCTGGACTAACCCCGTCTTGAACGTTATCACGTACGTCAGCTTGTGCATTCTAAAGAACATATAAACAAAAACCATTGACATTAGTCAAGAGGAAAGCAAAGTAGCTTTCAACTTTGTACATAAGCTTGTGCATACTAACTTAGACCTCTAGAAAATCCTCACCTCCCTTATCCATCCCCATCCTTCGATTAATAACCCGGTCGAACAGCCGGTCCATCCTCTGAGCCGGTCCTCGCATACGCTTAGCCAAACCCTGAAGATCAAACCGGCTCAATGCCGGGAAAAAGTCAGATATATTGGGCTCCAACAGGAGTTCGCCCATCTCTTGAATTAATTCCAAGAACTCGGCTCCAACAACCTCCCTCTCTTCTTCTTCAACCGTAGAGCCCCACAACATCTGCGTCACAACATTTAATATCATCAAGAATATTTGCTCTCCCAAGTTAACCTGTGACCCGGCCCGAGCCATATCCGCCAAATACCTAACCGTTACGACGTAGGCCAACAGATGAATCCAACCTGGCGTTGCTCAGGATCCTAGTAATACATAGTTTCCTCAGCATGCGCAACCTTGGTCCATATGGTGACCAGACTATATCAATACCACCGTACATGTTAATAAGAGCCACCGCAGGAACATCGTGGTTCGCGAAAATGACGTCATTGGTTCTTAGAATCTCACGGGCCACCTCAGAGGAGGTGACCACAATCGTCAGCTTGGAGCCGAGCCAGAGTTTGAAAATGGGACCGTGCGTTTTAGCCAGCTCTTGGAAGTAGGAATGAAGATCTGGTTTGAGAAACGGGAGGTTTCCGATTATCGGAAGACCCCAAGGTCCCGGAGGCAAGGGATTAGGCAGACGTTTGGATTTGGCGTAAAGCCAAATAAACCATAAAACCGAGGATAGAACGATCACGATCATAGCATAGTCGACGTCTAGTTGTAGATCAAATAATGTCATTTTTAGTTCAATAAGAATTTGGATCATGTTCTTATTATATAAAAATTTGGATCATGTTCTTATTATATAAAAATAAGAATTATGAGCTGGTGACAGATTTGCCAAATAATTGTTTGATTAAATAGTTACAAGTAACAGCTTTGATACTCCACGTTCTACAATTTGTTAATTTTGACTTCAAGCCTAGATTAATACATTTATGATATAACGTGTTCTATATTTTATGATATCACATTTTTAAATTATTTAAAAACCTATATTTTAAGATATGTATATATATATATTATTATGCATTTTGTTTCCTCCTAGAGATATTGGATTTTCCGCACTCCATATCTCCATGAACTGATGAACCTAAGAATTTTTTTTTTATTACGCAGAAACCCATAAAAATGAGCACCTAAACTAAAGTTTTCTTTCTTCCTTGATTTGTTTCTATTTCAAAAATTAAAGATTGAGATGATTCAATAGTTACGAAGTTATAATGGGACTAACTCATCCTCATCAGGATGATTTAAGAAGCAAAATTGATAGGAATAAACAAAGATGGTTATCTGTTAATTATTAATCTATAATTATAAACATTCAATAATTAATGAAGGTAAATGAGGATGACATTACATGTTTATGTTTTGAATGTTTTATACTAACTCATATTTATTTTTACTCGGTTGTGGATTTTTTTGTACAATTTTTAACTTATTTGAAAATGCATAAAACAATATATATATATAATATATATATATATATCTATTTTCCGTGCTTTAATTTTTTTATTGTTTTTTTTTGATCAACTTATTTTAATGGTTTAAAAAATTAATGAATTCAAATTTTAGAAATAATCACCCATTATCCAACATGATTCAAGGCATTTTTCTTTTCTAATAGTTTTAAAATCATTTGTAAATCGTTTTTAAAATCTAATGGTCAATCAAGAATATAAGGTAACCGCATTACAGTCGAACTATATTTCTGGACCACTTGAAGCTACAAATTGAAGAGGGAACCAAAAGAAAAATGTTTGAAGCCTCAAACAAAAGTATTTAGAGCGCTACTTGCAAGAAAGTATATTTCACTCTATGAACAAGAAAGGATCACTATGAAACGCTAATCAATCTAGCAAAGCTAAATTTCAAGTTCTTGCAGCTACAGTACGTCCAAGAACTTAAAAAGTTACCCATCCTGGTAAAATTGAGTTAAAAGGAATCCAATTAAATTAGTTCGAAATGATAAGATAAGATTTTAGGATTCTACTTGGAACTACAAATGAATCTTTAACACTTAACAAAATCAGTCGATCACATAGTTTGGAGCAACGACCAAGATCCTCTCGTCTCTTTGTGAAGATTTTCTTCTTGTTTCTTCATCTTCCGTGGCTTCTTGCTCATTGGCTAACACTATAAGGTGACCTTCTTTACATACCAAACTCTGTATAACGTATAGGTTGTGTTAGATAAGACATAATTTGAAATAATCCTAACTTATAAGATTGTTTTGGATTTACCTCAATGATGGCTCTGAGTTTCTTAATGTCGAGTTTCACTTGCTCTTGCGAACTGTATTTCTTTTTCTCGTTCTGTTGGTCGATGTACCATCGAATCAGTTCCTTTTGTCTTATTCCAGGCAATTCAGAACCTAAAGAAGAAAAGGAGTTACTTGTCGCATAAATAAAAATTTTCAAGAGTTGAAGAGAGAACTCATTAGTATGGAGAATTGAAGGGTGATGATGCTTACTGTCTTTGTTAACAGTTTCTTCGTGTTGTCTAAGGCGAATGACTAAGGCCTGTGTGATTCTATCATATTCTTCCTCGCTAATCACCAGCTTTGGAGCTGCTGCTCCATTATCTATTATTAATACACCATGATGTATGTTATGGTTCTCAGAGTAAAAGGAAGAGCATAAACGGTGCTTATGTACCTGCAGTAGCAGGAGCTGGCTCGGCTGCACCATTCTGTTGATCTTCATCACCATTACCAGGATTTTCAGTGTCATCTGTGTCGTCCATGTTGTCACCGTTAGCATCTTGATACTCCGAAAGATCGATATCCCCTGACTCAACACTAGATAAGAAAAACAAATACGGTTAAGATTTTGAAAGAAATTCAAGAAGTAAAGAAAGAGAGGTTTGAAAATTACCTGATAACTGAAGTCTTTAAAAGTCTGACAGCTAAAAGAACATGACTTGGTTTCACCTGAATAAATAAACAAAAAAAAAGTTCCTAGATAAAGCAAATTAATAAATTGTAAAAAAAAGGACGAAACAATGTTTACGGATAATCACCACAATTTCTAAATGACTCCTAGCAATGGCTTCTGAGAGCCTGATCAGTGCCTCCAGCTGCCTAACTGTCATTCGATATGCGACTCTTGTGCCAGGAGTTGTATCACCTCTGCGTAGAGCAACGTACGACTCGACAAGTAGCTTTCTTGCTTCTGGGCTTAGCTGCAACAGAGATGAAGATACCAAAAAGATGTCATCTCCAATACAAGAGCCTTTTGAAGTCAAAACCAATTTCTGAGTAAATAAGTTGACTGAGCTACAACCTTTGGCTTTAAGGTTTTCGCATATGCAATGTAGCGCTTGAGTTGTACGGTGGTGAATTCAGGAGAAAGCGCTGCTTCATGCTTCTGGTGAACACGCACGATATGATGGGCAATGTGGTAATCGGTTACCTCATCAGGGTCATCAATCATAACGTACACAAGATCAAACCTCGAGAGAATGGCAGGTGGAAGGTTAACGTTATACTGAAAATAGCATGATCAGACCACAATTAGATATATATAGAAAACCTTCCATAAAAGTTCTTAACCAAATATAAAAGTAAAAATTTCCATCAACCTCACCTTGAGTGGTTTAGATTTATCATATCGCCCACCTACAGGATTAGCTGCCGCAAGGATTGATGTCCTGGCATTCAAAGTTGCTTGTATCCCAGCTTTCGTAATGCTTATCGTTTGCTGCTCCATCGCTTCATGAATAGCAACCTTTTTCCCAAATGTAACAGTAATCTCAATTAACCACAATCCAGGAAACTCGATCACCTGTACTGTAATAAGCAATGATGCTCACTTACCTGATCTTTGATATCCATCTTGTCAAACTCGTCAATGCAACATATTCCATTGTCAGCAAGCATTAAAGCACCAGCCTGTCAAAGAGTCAGATAGCATTAGCATAGTAGGAGGCTCACATTCTTCAAAGCGTTCTATAAAGATCAGGCTACTTGGATTTTTCGTTGCAAAGGAACTATTCACCAGTTCAAAAATTACCTCAATGCAGAATTCACCAGTTTCAGGTTCTTTAGCCACAGTTGCGGTCAAACCAGCTGCAGAAGAGGATTTCCCAGATGTATACACAGATCTTGGTACTATGCCTGCGGTATATCTGCAAACAACAAAGCGACGATGAGGGGCACATAATTTAGGAAATATAAAAAACAGCAGGAACTAATATTCAATGAGAATCAGTACTTGAGGAATTGGGATTTAGCACAGCTGGGATCCCCAACTATACAAACATTGATGTCTCCTCTCAGGTTGATGCCTTCATGAGTGGTCTTGTGCACACCGCCTAGAAGCATAAGTAGAACTGCACGCTTGATGTCTTGATGACCAAAAACGGTTGGTGCCATGCTTCCAACTAGCTTATTGAAGTAATCAGGAGTGTTCCTCATCTGCTGAATTTCATCTAGCTCTTCTCCCTACCAATTTTAAACAAGAACCACTTTCATTAGTTGTCTATATAGTAAGCATGTAAAGAGGTCACATAAAAGAGTAAAATGGGAATATTAACTGCTCGATTCCTTTAGGTAATTCATTCTAAGCCTCACCGTGAACTGCTGCTGATCATCTTCGTTAGAATCATTTTGGCGGTTCCTCATGTCAATGTTCCTGCTACCATCAGCAATCTGAAAAGAAAAACAAACACTGAGATTGGTCGACACATCCCACTTGCTAAGTTTTGAAATGACAGTTACTACTATAGTTGACAAACCTGAACTGAGTTTGCAATAAAGGCAAGCCGATACGAAAGATCTCTAACTCCCAGGGCCTTGAGACCTTTGACACCTTCATGTCCAGCAGTGGAGCTTTTCTGCTGTGATGAGTCTCGTCGACATTCTGCCCTTTCTCCAGGTGCTGCCAACGCTGATATGTCAGGTATAACAACTACCGTTCCCGTAAAAATAACCCTGCGAGGACAAAACCCCAAAAGGACTAAAAAATGAATGCAACTCTTGATACTTATAAAGATGTTGGAAGTAACTTAGAGAAATAGGGCAAGACGGAATCTTACGTGTCACCAGCTCTGGCCTGTTCAACAATCTCATGGCGCAGAATGACATCCAAAGACCGTGGCAAGGAACCTGCAGGTATCTCTTTAGAAGTCTCCTGCATTCTAACTCTTTGCCAATCAGCAAACTTACTCTCTTGTCTTAGCAGTGCCCATCTTGCTCTGTTCAAACAAGTTGGGCTCACACAGATCGTAGGCTGCATCAAAGCCATGAATTATAAACCAAACATAAAAAGTATAAAACGAGGACATATAAACTAACGTAGACCCAAATCAAGCATTCAAGTACCTGTGTGTACTTGAACTGTTGTTCAACATTCTTAATAACACTGCCACAATCTAAACACTTGAACGTTCCATAAAGAAGCTCAGGTCTCACTTCGCTAGTTCGAGTAACCACACCAGTCACAGACACTAGCTTCCCAATTTCTGCAGTGGTTAGCTCTCTCAACCTAGAAAGTTGATAAAGGAGTCATCATCACAATCACCACACCACTTCAAATTCAGCCTAAATATGAGCCTAATTTCAACTTTCATGAGAAAGAGCAATCTCATTACCTCTTTGTGAAAGGGAGGTTGTAGAAGGAAACATTGATATCTTTGTTGGGAGTCTCATCAGAAATGAAAGAAGGATTCATTTCAATCACAAACCGCTTACACGCATTCCTCAAATACGGCTCAAACCTAAACCAATTTCAAACCAAAATTAATTAAATAAAAAAACGATTTTTTCTCGTACACGAAAGAAAAAAATTAGGGTTTATAGATTAAATTATCCTCAGTTATACAAAAACACAAAACCTCAGGTACTCGTCGGCGATTGCTTTCTGAAGAGCGTCATTGAAACCCATAACATGTGAGAAATCGATGTACATCATCGTCGATTCGCCGCCTCGAATTGCTTCAATCTCCGCCTCGTAATACAGCTCCGGCTTGTTCGCATCTATTCGAAAACTGAAGCAATTTTTTCAGACCAAATCAGAAGTTAATTTACCAAACAAAACTCGAAATTCTGGGAAAAAAACATTAACACAAACCTCTTGAGGAACTCTAAGAAGACGTTCTCCACTTGAATCGCTTGCTCGTCCATTACAAACCCACCAAACGCCTCCATTTTCAAATTCCACCCTCACTGAAAAATTCTCCGGGAAAAAACAAAAAACCCTAAATTCGTTTGAACAGAGAGTAAAAGGAGGCAAAACGGGTTCTCTCAGTTACTCCACCACTAAGCTGTAAGAGAAATGTTGAGTGCCGTTTGTGGCGGGAAATTAAGTGGGCCTCTCTAACATTTTCCCGCCAAGTCTATAGCGTACAATAGGCCTAGGTATTTGGGCCTTATAAAATTAGGGTCTTTTTACTGAATTTTGTTTTTTTTTTAAGTGATCCAAGTGGCAAGCGTATCAGGCAATCGAACCACTCGTATTATCCTCGAAATCTAAATTCCAAATTCATCTCTCTTTTTTTTTAAGGTAAATTCGAAATTCGCAAATTGAGATTTAACGTTGAAAGATTTGAATATTTCTTCTTCCTTTAGGTATTCTTCAATCTCCATAGAGATGCAGAATCTGTGAATTGTAAGAGGAATTTTTTGCTATAAAGGAGGAATAATGGTTACGGCTGCGACGCAGATATTTCAGTTGCCGTTACAGTACAGTGTTATTTCCGGCAAACGGAGTTATCACGGTGTTTGTTCGCCGTCTCCGGTTGTATTCCTTAGGAGGAGTAATGGGCAGAAAAAGAATGGGAGGTTTGGAAGTGTGATAGCTAAGCAGGAGAAAGGAGACGCGACGGAGATTCGAGTTCCGGTTCCGTTAACATTGGAGCAACAAGAGAAGGAGAAAGAGAACAGAGACGGTGAAGAAGATGAAGAAGAAGAAGGAGAAGTTGATCCTGAAGTTCTTAAATACGTCAATGAGATCAAACGGGTTTGTTATTCCCTTTTGCAAATTTTTGATTATTTCGTGAAATTATTATAGATAATTGTTGTGAAGAATGTTATAGTGAATAAAGTAATGTGTAAATAGGTATTGGGGAAATAAAATGTTTTTTATTTTTTGCATGTGGTTAGGTGTTGGAGCTTCTCAGGAGGAACAGAGACATGATGTTCAATGAGGTAATCACATCCCAGTCAGAATTTGCTTAAAACAAATCTTATGGCTGCTGCAAAGCTGCAAGTTCTGGTTCTGTGAGGGGTTTTTGTATCGATTTGGTTAATGCTTAGGATGAGATGTTGATAAGTCTGAGCTTTGAACTCGTTTTGAATCATAGGTTAAGTTGACTATTATGATCGAGGACCCAAGGGAATTGGAAAAAAGGAGACTGCTTGGAATAGAAGATGAAGATGCACCAAGTAGGGAAGACTTAGCTGAAGCCTTGGAGCAGGTGAAATTTTCTGTCTTTGGTATAGTCACTTATGATGCAGATGATATTATTGTATTTTAACTCTTGAGTCTACCTTACCATAAGTGAAACAGAATCCGTCCTGAAGCATGTACCTCAAAATAATAATTTGAGTAGTAAATTGAAAGTGAATTGTGAGGCTGAGATATGCTACTACACATTAGTTTTTTCGCAAAGAGCGAAGGGAAATTCATATATGGCTCAGTTCTAGGAGTATATATAGAATGCTGTTTTGAGTCAGTCGGTGACTATGTGTGGAGTGTAATTTTTTTTTTTGTTAGTGTACACAAATGCATATATAGCTAACTACAGCTGTTACTTGGAAGTCTTGGTTAACCAACCTTTCTTGAGTTGCATTTATCCTTGATCTGTCACATTTCTTGTTTAAATGGAACATTGTGCTGGTCTGTCTAACATCTAGGTTTATGATGCAAAACGGTTTCAAGGCATTTATGTACTTGTAATATAAATCCTATAACTCGTCATGATATCAAGGTGTTACTTCAAGACCCGAAGTTAGCATCTTGCTTTTTGTAGTTACTTCGGGTAACCAAGTGGAAGCTTGGTGGAGGCAATAGCCTTTGGCATTAGTACGAATATCCTTAAGAATGTCTTTCTGTCTTCTCACAGGTAAATGAAGGGAAAATCCCTAAAGATCGTCTCACTCTCCAGATGCTTTATGAGGAAATGATCCGTTGGCCAAATTTAGAGGTACCTCTTCGTTTAATCCTAGAATTGTTTTGTCTATATGTGCCCATTGATAGAGGAAAAAGACCACCGTTTCTCTTGAGGCAATTCAAATCCATTATGCGACAACTGCCATAAGCTTATAAAGCTGGTACTAGTCATAGACTAAGGTTCATGAGACATCCATGGAAACATACACACTTGGTGCATTAAATTTATCGATATCTCTTCCACAGGAAACCCAGAAATATAATACATGCAATTGACTAGGCCTGAAGGTAGCCTTTAAGAAACATAGAAAGCCTATTGTATTGGTTGATCTAACCCCAAGGGGTGCATATTGGTACAGGACCTTTCAAATCTTAGTTTTATTTGATGGTGTTGATTCCTACATCGTTCCTTAAATATGATGGAATAATATCCCTTTTTGTTTTGTTTAGCCCTGGTGACCGCTAATATACATTTAGTTAGTTAGCTGCGCACAACTCTGTTACAAAGCCTTTATCTTAACCCTTATCTTATGTATCTGATAAGGTTGAGGTTTCAAAGAAGCAGCGAGGAAAATCATTGTACGCAAAATCCACAGACACCGGAATAGATCCAAAAGAGGCAGCCAAGAGACTCAACCTAGAGTGGGATTCAGCTGCTGCAATTGAAGAAGCCGATGTCGATGATGATAACACTGGAGTAGCCAGCAAAGCCATGGTTTGTTCTCAAATCCCTCCCAACATTTTCACAGAGTTGTGGATTTATCTCGAAATCTTACTATCTCTTCCAACATTTGCAGCGTTAATTTTTTTTTTCATAAACTTTGGATCTGATTGATATTTTCTCTTGTCTCTGTTCTAATCTGTTGCAGGGTTATGGAGCGTTGTACTTAGTCTCGTCTTTTCCAGTTATCATCGGTATCTCGGTTGTGTTAATCTTATTTTACAATTCCCTTCAGTAGAGTCGAAATCATTTAGTTGTTACATACACCACCACCAATGATCCATCATCAATGTTTTGTAACTTAAGATTATGAAATGAATTTCAATTAATCGTCTTTTCCCCTAATTAACGGCTTGTGGTCTGCACAAATTCGGGTTATATTCCAAATCTTTTGGTAATATTATATAATAAGTGTTGTTCGTGCGAGCATATCTATCATGATCAGATCCTGTCTCAATCTTGGCCATGGTCTTATGTAAAACAATGTTATAAAACTTAACTTATTTATTTGTTTATGTTTATTGTAATAAAGTCAATAACCTTTGGCTGAGATTAATACGCAGGTAAGAAGAAAAGCTGGACGTGCAAATCATGACTATGTGTTAGCCACCAAACGTGCATTCCATGCTTACTCTCGGTATAAGTACCCATCATCTCTTTAGCCATAAGACGTAGCCAATTTCATTTCTCATCTGTACTACTCTAACATTTTCAGGCAAAAAAAGACAATGGCGGCTGCAGTTCTCATGCCAACGATAAGCTTCAGAGACGGGAGTATTCATGAGGACTGGCAAGTTCTAGGCAGAGACGAGCCGAAGAAGAAGATTCTGGTCAAGCAAACGAGTATGATGCATTCCGAGAGAGAGATATCGATGGACCCGAAATCAATCAAGTCGTTGTCTCTGTCACCTTCCTTAAGAAGGAACGATAGCTTTGATATGGTTCTGCTACCAGCGATGTCACCTCCTAGAGACTTAGATGCGCCTATGCCTCTTCCGTTGCAGCCAGTGCGGACTAAGTTTGTGAGCCGTAGCCTCCCAAACTCAACCACAAGTTCTCCTAAACAACGTTCGGGTTTGCTGCGGGCGCTCAAGGGCAAGGAACAAGACTCGTCTTCGTCGGCATCATTCAGGAGAAGCAAATCTTGTGGATCTACGAGCAAGAGACTGTCTCTTAAGACCAGCGGAATCCGCAACTCTTCATTCATCAAAACCGATTCAAACAAGAGTATCAACAATAACAACACATTAGAAGACGGATTCAAATGCAACGCTCTGTGTTTATACCTCCCCGGTTTTGGTAAAGGAAAACCGGTCAGATCATCAAGGAAAGACGATTCTTCTTCCTTTACCCGAACCACCACGATGACGACATCGTCATCATCGTCCGTCACCGTTTCAAGAACCGTCTCCGTCAGAGAAACCACCACGACCACCACAGTGATCTCAGCTCGAGCTTCAATGGAGAAATTCGACTGCGGCTCATACACCTCGGAATCCGGAGGAGATGAAGGAGGTGGTCACTTATTCGACTTACCCTCCGAGCTAATCAAAAGCGGTTCCGGTGAAAACGATCACGACGATCCGGTTTCAGCGGCTTTCGTGTTCGACAAGGAACCTATTGAGAAAGAGATCAAAGGAGTTTTAAAGATTTCTGGTTCGAAAAACAGAAGATCGATGGAGTCTTCGCTTCGCCACGTTCGATTCTCCACGTCATCGCCGGTTTCTTACCCGACGTCACCGGCGATCTCACCACGGTTGCTAGAAGCCACCAAGAATTTCAATGCTTTCTTGGAAGCTCAAGCCGTTTGAGTGATGCTGGTGTTTTAACTACAATATAAGATGTAACATGCGGAAGCCATGTCAAATATTATCTGTGGTAATAATTACCAAGAAATCAATATTGTTTTTCACCTCCAAGCAAACTAACATTTTGATTCTTGATACTTTTTCATAACGATGTTGTGGTGGACTTGTCTACTTCGATTTCGTTATTGATGGTTTGCAATTTGCGTTTACTTTAGTACATATATTTGAGATCAATGTATTTTTTAAATGAGTTCTTAACACAAATTTACAGCAAGACATGTTTGACCAACCTAACGTTCAAATTATATTTTTTATTTTATTTTACAGCAAGACATCAAGTATTTTGGTTTTACTTTGCCAAAGTTGGTTTTTAACTGTTCTCATATTTTTCATAACGTTCAAATTGTACTAATAAATAAATACCTTAAAGAAGTATATATGCTGTATTTTATTACAAGAAATAGATTTTGTGTAAAACTTTTTGTATTCCAATTTTATAAAACTCGTTGAGATCGCGTAGTTGCATTATCATATTCTGGACGAAGAATCATGTTGGAAACCCATTTAAAACAAAGAAAAGAAAAGAAAAATCTATTGATTTAAAATGGAAACTGTAGATTCGCAGAGAATATCACAGCTGCAAAGATCAAGTAGTTTCGGCTACTTCTATTAAATGTGGTTCGGACAACTTCAGCATATTAAATGAATTAAACCCATCCATTACAATCATTATGGCATAATTTAAAAAAAACTTACAATAAAATAAAAATTTAGTAATTTAATTTGTGAATCGATATTTGATGTGGGAATGGTAGGGTTCGTGAATGCGCTAAATATTTGTTTTTACGTGTCTTGTTTTCAAATACATTAAATGCGGAACCGTCGGTGCACATTCTCTTGTTTATGTTTTGTTTGCAAATTGCAATATATTGTTACTACTTTTGTTTTCGTTTCTATAAACTTAACCTTTGAGATTAATTGAAATAACAATGACCAAATGAAATAATTGTTGTCGCTATTATGAGATTTGTTGATTGGAAATAATTTGTATGATTGTTGAGCATTTTTAGCAGTGAGAGACTTTCCAGCCTTTGCGACAATTCACAACCACGAAACTTGGAAGGGACCCTTTCCGTGGGGTCTACGCTTGTGTGTTTTCATTTTTGGAATAATAAATAAATAAGGGTAAAGTTTAGTGTGTAGTTTGGTAATAAGAATATAACTTTATTTTATTAATGATAATTACTCAATTTTAAAGAAGGAAAAGCAGGAACTTTTGGTTAATTAACCCGACAAAGATCCATCGAAGACCACAACTACTTTCACTAAATACTTATAATTAAAGAGACTACTTTTTCCAAATACAAATAACCAAAAACATTATAAAAGCCCATAATAGAGATGCTTATATACCAAGTTTCTGAGCTGTATGATTCTTCTATGAACCCCATTTTATAATACAATAAAAGAATACTAATAAAAATCCAAAAATATCGTTACATTGGCCTAAAAAAATACTTCTCAAGATTTACGTTACAATGCAAAGTGAAAAACATCACTTCAATTTACTTACTCCAATTTTGTTTTTTCATTGCCGTGTCCTAAGCAGCCGATCTCCAATCGTCCTAATCTCAAACGTCTTAACCGCAAGGCCAATATCACGCATCGTGGTATCAAGAACGTAAGGATTGTTATCAAAGACGATACGTGTCCCATTGAAAAGATGACGACAAGGCTCACGACGCTGCGAGATTGAACCGTGGTAGTGAAAATACCGAATCTTCCCTTCTGCTCTGTGGTATGTCTTCCCTTGTAGATTCTGCGACATGTGAACGCCAGTCGCAAATACGTTGCGCGGTTGAACCGCGTATTTTCTATCCCGTCTTGCTACTTTCTTCACATCTCTATACGCCAGTTTCTCAAATCCCCATTTCCTGAAACCAAAAAACACACACACACAAAATTAATCATCCACAAAACTACTATCCAACTTCACAAAACAGTAAAATCGCAGAAAATTATAAAGAAATGGGTCCTCATTTAAATCACATAAACTATTCAAAGAACACACACACACACACTCATCAATCAAATCCTAGAAAATATTGAGTTAGTTTTGGAAATCTAAAAGCTACAAGAATCTTTGAAAAAAACAACACTAACCCACATGGACCACCGTTCTAAGCCACTGAAAAAGCGTGCAACCAAAAAAAAAAAGTTCTTTTCACAGGCAAAATGTTTGACAGAATCAGATGCTGCTACTTTAACCAAATCAGTGACTGATTCCAAAATGTTTAAACCACACATGGTTTAGTTAAAAAAAAACCAATCAATGAACCAAATCAAAACCAACATTTTCCAATTCCGGTTTACGAATTATACCTGTAAGTTCTCGCAGGACCGTCACCGGAGAAACAGAGCTGACTACTCATAGGCATTTGTTCAATAGTGAACTGAGAATATTCCTCTAAAGATTCCATCACCGATGAGATTGTATTCTTGGGAGGAACATAGATGAACTCATCAACATCGAAGAAGAAGATCCACTTGGCATCGAATCTATACCTATGCAAACAATCATTCACCACCATGAATTGATTATGATAATAACCATCGAACCGTTCTTGATCTCTGATACCGTGCAACGTAACTCTCCCAAGCTCAATCCACGGCCGTAAAACCTCAAGCACTTCCTCTCCAATCCCACCTGCGTCGTGAAGAACGAAATGAGACTTCTCTCCGAAGAATCTCACGTGGTAAGCGATCCATTCCCTCACTCGCTGCGGGCTTAAGTTTCCGTAAAGAGACGACCCGCAGTAGAGGTAATCGTATTTTTCGCGCCGGCGATTTGAGTCGTAGAGATCGAAATCCACGGCGTTTGGTGTCTCCGTTAGGACCGGGATTGAATCGGTGACGTTCCGATCTAAGTCTCCGGTTGTCGCGTGGAGGAGAAGAGTCCCGCCGGTGTTTTTAGGGTTCACGGTTGACGGGAAAGTGCAATTGACGACAACGGTTGTGTAAACTCTACCGTATCCCCAATCGGTTAAGATTTTGTTACCTTCGGTTATGACCCGGTTATCGGATTGGTTCAGTGGGATCCACTCGCAACGGTAAGACGGATGTGCGTAGACGTGAAGTGGTTTCGACGATAAACCGATAACGGCGAAAGTGTTGACGCCGCCTCTGTAAGCGTTCATTAACACGAAGTTATAAGCCGCCCAGCCGTAACCAGTAAACGACCGTTTTATAACGCCGTTATTTAACACCGGTTTGTTAGTAATATCGCCGTTATCCACTACCGCCTTGTTAGTAATATCGCCGTAATCCTCTACCGCCTTGTTAGTAAACGGTCGTTTTATAACGCTGTTATCTAATTCCGGTTTCTGAATGACGGCGAGTGAAGTGGAATTAACGGCATCTGGAGCGGCGATTCGTGAGATGCAGAACCTGAGTTCGGAAGCGGAGATGGAGAAAGAAGAAGGTATGAAAGGGAGAAGAGTGGCTAAAGTGCAGAGAACGAGTAACGCCATTAAAATGAGCTTGAGCTCGGCGGAGAAGTTCCATAAGAAACAAATTAGAAGGTTTTTATCCTTAGTGGTGTTTTGGTCTTTCTCTTTGGCCATTTTTCGAGGGTTCTTCTTCTTCTTCTTCTCTCTACTGATGAAGAAAAACACGAATCAGACCGTATGAAGCTTCAAGAAAGTAAAGCGACAGAGCACAGAAAGAAAGAGAGGAAGAAGAAATACAAAAAAGGGAGAATTTAACAGAAAATGAAGACAAATCTTCTGTTTATAAATTATTAATTTTGTGAATCATAAAATACACATCTCGCTTATAATATAAAATATAAACTAAAATTATTTTATTTATTTTTGTATATAGGCTTCAAATATAGAAAAACTTTATTCGAATTTTATTATATTTTCAGAACAAAAGTACATGTGCTAAACAGCAGGTTATGTGTTTATGAAAATAAATTAAAAGTAAAATTATTAGCAGCAAAAATGAGTTGGATTTGAGGTAAAAGGTTTCAGCTTTTTCTTGCCGTCCTTTTATTTTCTCTTCCCCACCGGTTTCCTTTTATTTTACGCTATTTACAAGATCAATCCTTTAGTTTATCCGATTTCAACTTATACCCTATGTAAAATGGTATGTGAAAGTTTATAACAAATTAAATTAATTCTCAAGAATTTATAAGATTTCGGAAAATTTATCCTTCTCTAACTGAATCAATTTTGAAAATAAAATTACTCTTTAGAGGTTACAAGAACAGCAATAATACACAGAGCACAAAATTAAAATTGTGATTTATATATATTTAAATAAAGTGAAAAAAAAATGTATGACGAACAGTAGACTTTTAAAGGACTCTTGCTTTTTTGTTTCCTCTACCGACGCATGGGACTTCGCTCTGTGCCAACATTATAATCAAAATCATAATAAATTGAATAAAATAAAATTTCATCATCAGCTAATATTTGTTTGGCACGTGGCAGTTTCCAGACCTGCCATGTATATTATCATTCTTCTTCTCCAACGTCTTGAATTATTGCTTCTTTATTTTTTAGTTTTTACTTTTTCGCTTAGAAGCTTAGCAAACGGTCGAAAAAAGCCGGCTAAGTTTCAGAATCTCGAAGACTTATCATTATCCTTTACGTATAAATAAATATGGAAAGTCTTCAGCAACACATGGCAAACACATCGATAAGATTTTATCTATATAAAAAAATAAAAATGTATATTCAAAATATTAATTTTTTAATTATTAATCATAAAATATTTAAAATTTTATTTATCATATTTCAGCTTATACAAAAAAAAAATAATATAAAAGTTACACAATAAACTAAAAATCCTTATAACTATTATTGATTAAATAGTATATCTTTATGAGAAGATTATATAACTATAGACTATAACGATGAAAATTATAAAGAAATAGTTGTTCTTAGATTTCTCAGCGATAAAAGTGACCAGAACTCTTTTAAAGCTTAATCATAACAAATTACCTGGATAAGATGGGTTTATTATTTCAGCTTATTTTTCAAATCAACTTAGCCATTAGTTAGAGATGAAACGGTGACAACAATAGAAAAATTCTTCTTTACAGTTTGTTTAAACTTTCACCAAATGCAACAATTCTTACTTTAATCCATAATAAACCTGGGTTGACAAAAAAAAAAAAATCCATAATAAACCTGGAGTTTCTTCAGTCACTTATTACAACTTACAAAACTATCTTGAAATTGTTGGTTAAGTGATTAAAAGTTATTTTCGCAGATAAACTGATATCTAACCAAAAAGCTTTGGTCAAATAGAGAATATTAATTAAGAATATTCTACTAGCTTCAGGGATCGTCTAAAGTCATTATAAGAAATGGTGGGAGGGCATTTCCAATATAAAACTGCAGATTAATGTAAAATACAGTTTAAAGTAAGAAATACAGTAGGATTCGAGATGGTAATAAGATTAATATAACCAAGTTGTTTAACACTATTAGTATAGACAGTGCATGGCCTGACTCTTGAGATGGCTACAGGCGTGTGTGTATACTACTTTTTCCCTAGGATTCAATGGTTCAACGTATAACTTTTTCAGAAAAACAAAGGAGGGTTAGACATGATGATCCTATATTTCCTTACCTATTTTGTGCTAGCGATGAATTGTTTATCTTTATTCTCTTAACAAATATGGTATTGAGGGAAGATTTAGATACCACCCAAAATGTGAAAGGATTAAGTTTACTCATCTTATGTGTATGCCGATGACTTGCTATCTTGAGTGTTGCTAGTGTTTTGGAACTGCTGCAGTGATTATGAAAAGAGGTCTGGCCATGCACTGAGTATTGAAAAAGTTTCTATATTTGATACAAGCCTGGATCAGGATCGTGTTGTGTTTGATCAGAAGAGAATCTTGATTCTGAACAATCACGAGATGGAGAAGCGAATTGGACCACTCGAACTATGGATTGATCGAGATACACCAAGGATGATCCTGCAAACACGTTCGTGGTTTGAAGGTTCACAAATTCTAAGAATTCTACTCGACGGCTAGCTAGGTTTAGACTCAAGGTTTTGTTCATAAAAGTTTTAATTGTCATTAATTGACCTAAAGAGTTTAAATAGTTTTGTCAATAAGTTTCTGGGCGAATTTCCTTTTGCCTCATAAAGAAACTTGGCCCAAAATTCAAAAACAACAAATACAATGCATAAAAAATGGGCCCTAAACATTTGGGCCAACTTTGGACAAAATAAAGAGAAGAAAAATATGAAAAAAAGAATGAAAGGCCCATGAAGAAGAAGGCCGAAAATTAGAGAAGAAAAATAAGTTTTCTACTCTAAACACACTAAGGGTGTTGCCTCGTTAAAACCTCTTTCGGAAAACCCAGTGGGACAAACCGAAAGTAGGAAAAAGAGTACAATTCCTTAGCATGATTTTACGGTGTCTTTACTTAGTGATAGTAAAGACACCAAGTGAAGCTGGTCGTGCATGAAAAAGATCGCCGGTGAGAAGTGGTAGTGATCCGAGCTTAGCTGAGCTGGTGGTCAAGTTAGTTGTGTCTGGTCCGTCTTCTTTCCGCTCCAGCAAGTGCTTCACGAAATGGTTGAATTTGAAGCTAATTGCCTTTGCTCTTTGACGTGTGATCGGTCCACTTGGCACTTGCGGCGTAAGATCCTCCAAGTCTGGCTCGTTTGACGTTGTTGCGGCTCCGATGTCCTCATCATTCCCTCCCTCTTCCGAAGGTTTTGTCCTCAAAACTGGATTATCACCTGTATCAAAAAAAGATAAGTCAGCAACGTTGAATGTAGAAGAAACATTAAACTCACCTGGAAGCTCCAGCTGGTAGGCGTTGTCGTTGATCTTTCGGATAATCTTGAATGGTCCGTCTCCTCTTGGCGCCAACTTGTTCTTTCTCTTTTGAGGGAATCGCTCGGTCCGCATGTGGAGCCAAACCCAATCTCCTTCCTTGAAGCTTACAGCCTTGCGACTCTTGTTGGCCTGTTTTTGGTAAGCTTTCGTCCTCTTTTCGATGTTATGTCTAGCCCTCTGGTGCAGTTTCTTGACAAATTCGGCTTTGGTCTCGCCTTCTAAACTAACAATCTCGGCATGAGGCAATGGTGTTAGGTCTAAAGGCGACTGCGGGTTAAATCCGTAGACAATCTCGAACGGAGATAGTTTTGTGGCCGAGTGGACAGCTCGGTTATAAGCAAATTCAACGAACGGTATGCACTCGAGCCAGCTCTTTATGTTCCGTCCAATGGTGGCCCGAAGCAGTGTGGATAGCGTTCGGTTGACGACCTCTGTTTGACGATCAGTCTGCGGATGGCAAGTTGTCGAAAATACTAATTTAGTTCCGAGCTTTTTCCAGAGAGATCTCCAGAAATGGCTCAGAAACTTTGTATCTCGATCTGACACGATAGTCCTCGGGATGCCATGAAGTCGTACCACTTCCTTGAAAAACAAATTAGCGGTTTGACTCGCATCGTTCGTTTGGGCACACGGAATGAAATGTGCCATCTTCGAAAACCGGTCTACTACGACAAAGATGGAATCCTTGTGGTTTTGCTTTGGTAAGCCTAACACAAAGTCCATGGATATATCGGTCCAAGGTGTAGTAGGAATTGGCAGAGGCATATATAGGCCGTGGGGATGGGCTTTTGACTTGGCCCGTTTACAAATTAGACAACGTGCACAATGGGCCTCGACATCTCGCCTCTGGTGCGGCAAAAAAAAAAGCTCTTTTAGCATGTCGAGCGTCTTGTCTACCCCGAAGTTACCCATAAGTCCTCCTCCGTGAGCCTCCCTTAACAACAAATCCCGAATGGATCCTCTCGGGATGCACAATCTCTTTTCCTTGAAAAGGAATCCGTCAAAGAGATAGTACTTGCTGTAGGCTCCCTTTCCGTGTTCTCGAAATATTTCCTTGAAATCATCGTCTGTCTCATACAAATCTTTAATCAATTCGAATCCCATCACTTTAGATTCCATGATTGAGATAAGTCCGTATCTCCGAGACAAGGCATCTGCGATGACGTTTTCCTTTCCCTTCTTATACTTGATGACGTAAGGGAACGTCCCGATAAATTCTAGCCATCGTGCGTGACGGCGTTTCAGCTTCGTTTGACCCTTGAGATGTTGAAGGGTTTGGTGGTCGGTGTGAATAACACACTCTCGGGAAAACAAGTAATGCTGTCACGTCTCCATGGCTCAAACCAATGCGTACAACTCCTTGTCATAAGTAGGATAGTTCAACGGCGCACCGCTGAGTTTGTCACTGAAGTACGCAACCGGTCTGCCACCTTGTGTCAGCACGGCTCCTATCCCGACGCCAGATGCGTCACATTCGACTTCAAATGTTCTGTTGAAGTCTGGGAGAGCTAACACGGGAGCGTGAGTCAATCTTGCTCTTCTCCCCAAGAAAACTCGCGGTTTTTCTTGATCACGGACGTTAACGGAGCTGCAATTGTGCTGAAGTCGCGGACAAAGCGTTTGTAGAAGCTCGCTAAGCCATGGAAACTCCGCACTAGACTGATACTAGTCGGCGTGGGCCAATCCTTTATGGCTTTAATCTTTTCTTCGTCAACTTTTAAACCCTGAGAGCTTACGACAAAGCCGAGGAACATGACTTGATCAGTGCAGAACGTGCACTTCTTAAGATTCGCGTACAACTTCTCCTTTTGAAGTGTACGAATCACCATCTCAAGATGTGATACATGGTCAGAGTACGACGCACTATAGATAAGGATGTCGTCGAAGTAAACGACGACAAACTTACTAATGTATGGTCTAAGAACGTGGTTCATTAGACGCATAAACGTACTTGGTGCGTTTGAGAGTCCAAATGGCATGACCAACCATTCATACAACCCTTGTTTCGTCTTGAATGCAGTCTTCCATTCATCTCCTTCCCGCATTCTGACTTGGTGATAACCGCTCTTTAGATCTATCTTGGAAAACACGGTAGCACCACTAAGCTCATCTAGCATGTCGTCCAATCTCGGAATCGGATGACGATACTTGATGGTGATGTTGTTGATGGCGCGACAATCAACACACATCCTCCAACTGCCATCCTTCTTTGGAACTAGAAGGACTGGAACCGCGCACGGGCTGAGACTTTCCCTGACATACCCTTGGGACATCAGTTCTCGTATTTGGCGCTCAAGTTCTTGAGCTTCCTCTGGGTTAACCCGGTAAGCGGCTCGGTTGGGCAACTGGGCACCTGGAACGAAACCAATGTTATGCTCAATCCCTCTAACTGGCGGCAGTCCAGGAGGCAGCTCCTCGGGGAATACATCGGCATAACTCTCTAGCAGTTCGTTCACCTCAGATGGCAGCTTGAGGTCTATATTTTGAGCGCTTATAAATTCTTTGTACATTAGCAAGATAGCAGGCGTGTCTTTTCTGCTAACGGCCTTTCGTATGTCTCCAGAGTTAATAAGAAAGTTTTTATTACGCTTTCTTTCATCCTTGGCCATTCGAACATGCATCTCATGTACTTCTCGAGGTGTCAATGGTGCTAAGTTATACTTGCGTCGTTCATGCTCGAACGTATACAAGTTCGTCCGTCCGTTGTGTGTAGTTTCCTTATCGAATTGCCACGGACGTCCTATCAATAAATGACCAGCCTGCATTGGCACTACGTCACATAACACTTGATCCTTGTAACGTCCCACGCTGAATGAAACGTTAACTTGATCAGATATGGGTAGTATGGCCTTGTCATTGAGCCATTTCAACTTATAAGGGTGTTGATGTTTGGTCCTCTTTAAGCCGAGCTTATCTACCATGTAGGCACTGGCTACGTTCGCACACGAACCTCCGTCTATGATCAGTGAGCACACTTTTCCTTGGATTGTGCATCGATAGTGGAATATGTTCTCTCGCTGAACGACCTCATCGGGATGAACCATCGTGTTGAAAACTCGTCTCATCATCAAGAGTTCTCCGGTGTCCGGGTATTCATGGTCATCTTCTCCGGACTTGTCCAGGTCATCCTCTGCTTCATCCTCTGATTCGTACTCTCCAGCTGGAGTGAGAATCATTGCTCGTTGGTTAGGACACTCCCGAGCCATATGTCCTCTTCCATTGCACTTAAAGCATTGGATGTCTCGACTTCTTGTAGAATGTGTAGTAGTGACCGGCTGCTGAGACGTGCTAGGGCCCGGTCGTGGAGTCTTGGTGAAATCACTCACCTTAGCCTTAAACCGGTTGTCCGTAGCCGGTTGGCTGCTCCGTTCAGTTGGTCTGGACACGGGTGTCCAACTAGTCTTA
Source organism: Streptanthus diversifolius (assembly GCA_039880935.1). NCBI lineage: Eukaryota > Viridiplantae > Streptophyta > Magnoliopsida > Brassicales > Brassicaceae > Streptanthus > Streptanthus diversifolius. The sequence goes on along the minus strand of JAXGFM010000012.1, from coordinate 8,890,293 downwards.
GGCCGAACAACGCTTGAGGCCTTGCGTTTGTTCTGTTGCTCGATTTGAATAGCGAGGTGAAGTAACTCGCTTAAGTCGTGGTACGTCTGCCTCTCGACTTTCCGAGCAATCTTTTCGTTTAATTCGTCCACGAATTGCGCCATAAGACTCTCTAAGGAATCCTCTACTCCTAGACGGTTCCTTAAATGTTCGAATTCCTCATAGTACTCTTCGACACTCTTACTTCCTTGACTTAAACGTCTAAAGCGTTTTTGTAAGTCTCGGTGAAAGTGCGGTGGAACGTAACGTCGGCTCATGACGTACTTTAGTTCGTCCCACGATACTATGTTTCCGTACCGGTTTCTTCTTCTCTCGGTACATTCTCGATCCCACCATGTCAGAGCATGGTCGGTAAACTGAGTCGTAGCTAGAGCTACTTTCCTCGGATCAGCATATCGATAGTAGTCAAAAATATGCTCCATCCGGCGCTCCCAATCTAAATAAGCCTCGGGGTCCACTCTACCAGCGAATGTGGGAGGGTTAAGCTTTACTTCCGGGGCTTGATGTGGGGGTTGTTGAGCTTGGAAATGTGGTGGTGGCGGTGGTGGTGGTTGGAAAGGTGGCGGTGGTGGTGGTTGCTCAAAGCCTCGATCTGCTCCTTGACGAGAGGATTCCGGGATCTCAGCTCTTGTTGCCGTTAATAGCTCTCCGAGTCGGTCTATGCCTGTGGCCATAGCATTGATTTGACCACTCAGATTCGCCAACATGTGCAACATGGCACTGTTGACGTCAGCGGGGTCCGACTTGTCAGACATTCTGTTTCTTTGAGAAGAACCAGAATAAAAAAGAATCTTAAGGACTACTTATGCAATTTTTTTTTTAAGGATTAATTATGCAAATAATTTTGACTTAAGGACCTAATGTGTAATTAATTTTTGCCTAAGGACTAAGTATGCAAATAAACTTAATCTAAGGACTTACTATGCAAATAAATTAACCTAAGGACCTACTATGCAAATAAACTTAATCTAAGGACTTAATATGCAAATAAATATAACCTAGGGACCTATTATGTAAATAAACTTAATCTATGGACTTAATATGCAAATAAATTTAACTTAAGGACCTAGTATGTAAATAAACTTATCCTAGGGACTTCTAATGCAAATTTTAATGCAAATAAATATTGACAAAATTTTAGCCTAAGTTTAATACAAATAAAAACTATATAATAAATTAATGCTAATAAAACTATATGCTAAAATTATGCAAAAAAAAAAAAAAAATTATATTCTAAATTTATGCAAATAAAATTTATTCTAAACAAAAACTATATGATAAATTATCCTAAAATTTTTTGATTGCATGAAATTTTAAAACCCAAAAAAAATAGCTAATCTAATCTATCCCTAGAAAATAGCTAATTCAATCTAAATCTAATAGATTAATAATTTAAATTCAAATTTGTTTTTTTTTTTAATTTTTTTTTCTTCACCTCACGTTAACAACCAAAAGAGAAATTTTTTTTTTTTTTTTCTTCCTAATCTCACGTGCAGTTTAAATTTTTTTTTTTTTTTTCTCTTCTCTCACAATCACAAACGAAAGTTCAAAATTTGAAATCAATTTTTTTTTTTCACCTTAACAAGAGAAAAAAAATAATAATAATAAAAAAAAAAAACTTTTTTTTTTCTCACCTCTTCTTTCTCACGTTTAAGATCTGTTTCTTCTTCTTTTTTTTTTTTTTAAAGTTAGATTAACAATAGAAAATAAACGAATGAAAGTAATGAAAAAAAAGAATCTCACCTCTTCTTACCTTATGCAGATCGCGTGGATGAAAGCTGATCGTGGATGGTGAGTGATAGATGCAAATGATAGAGACTCGATTGTGACTTAAACTGAAACACTTGACAAACAAATCAAAAATAACAAAAAAGAAAACAAGAGATAGGGTTTATACACTACCCTGCGTCAGGAGCTTCAGCTCTGATACCAAAGATGATACAAGCCTGGATCAGGATCGTGTTGTGTTTGATCAGAAGAGAATCTCGATTCTGAACAATCACGAGATGGGGAAGCGAATTGGACCACTCGAACTATGGATTGATCGAGATACACCAAGGATGATCCTGCAAACACGTTAGTGGTTTGAAGGTTCACAAATTCTAAGAATTCTACTCGACGGCTAGCTAGGTTTAGACTCAAGGTTTTGTTCATAAAAGTTTTAATTGTCATTAATTGACCTAAAGAGTTTAAATAGTGTTGTCAATAAGTTTCTGGGCGAATTTCCTCTTGCCTCATAAAGAAACTTGGCCCAAAACTCAAAAACAACAAATACAATGCATAAAAAATGGGCCCTAAACATTTGGGCCAACTTTGGACAAAATAAAGAGAAGAAAAATATGAAAAAAAGAATGAAAGGCCCATCAAAAAGAAGGCCGAAAATTAGAGAAGAAAAATAAGTTTTCTACTCTAAACACACTAAGGGTGTTGCCTCGTTAAAACCTCTTTCGGAAAACCCAGTGGGACAAAACCGAAAGTAGGAAAAAGAGTACAATTCCTTAGCATGATTTTACGGTGTCTTTACTTAGTGATAGTAAAGACACCAAGTGAAGCTGGTCGTGCATGAAGAAGATCGCCGGTGAGAAGTGGTAGTGATCCGAGCTTAGCTGAGCTGGTGGTCAAGTTAGTTGTGTCTGGTCCGTCTTCTTTCCGCTCCAGCAAGTGCTTCACGAAATGGTTGAATTTGAAGCTAATTACCTTTGCTCTTTGACGTGTGATCGGTCCACTTGGCACTTGCGGCGTAAGATCCTCCAAGTCTGGCTCGTTTGACGTTGTTGCGGCTCCGATGTCCTCATCAATATTCTTTGCAAATAAAGTCAACAACGTAACTAGCACTGCTGATAAGGTACCTTGGAGTGCCTCTTTGCACTAAGAAACTCTCCCTCCTCCATTGTGCCCCACTCATTTAATCGATCAAATCAAAGCTTCATTGTCCCTCCTTGATAATGAAATCACTCTCTTTTGTTGTTATGCTGCAACTACTGTCAACTGTAATTGCAGGAATAACCAACTTTTGGCATGTGCTAATATCCTCTCCAAAAGCTGTTTATGTCGGAGATAGACTCTCTATGCATAAATTTTATTACATAAAACAAACAAGAAGGTTTGCCCTCTGGAACTTATATGGTTGTTGTTCTTCAAACCGGATTCAATTTGTTCAGGTTGGTACATCAGAGAGGTCCTTGACGGTAAGATAAACAACTTCTGGGTCATAAAACAGAGACTCAACGCTTACACAATGCCACCAAATGTTCCTTGTTCCCCATCAAGTAGCTTTTCCCTAAAACACAATCAACTCACCATTATTTTAGCTTTTGAAACTCTCGCCACAACAATAGTGAAAGCACACTAACAGAATAAGAAAGCGTTGTAAGTCCAGAAACTTGAATACTCTTTTTTCTTTCTTTTTTGGTATTTCTCATTCCAAGTTTCTAGGATAAGAAATCAGTTTTTGCTTTACCTTAATCTTTCGCAGAGGCGTGCTATAAGCTTCAGCAAACCCTTCTCTTCTCGAGTCATTGGAAAGATGAGATTTTTTTTTTGTTTTTTTTCATATAGATTGAAACTGAAAAGTGGGAATATGTTGGACTTTGTAGTAATCTTCTCCATCTTGTTCCAGTTTTTTGGTCCACTCCTTCTTCATATATGTTATCCTCAGTTCCTTCAACCAAGTTATATATTTGAGTCCATACGGAAGCTCCCTCAACTTTTTGCAATTATCTATAGCCAAAATATGAAGACATGGCATCGACCCTTCCTCTACTATCCACTCTACCAAATTATGTTGTCCTGCTATTTCTAAAGCACATACTTGAGGAAAACCGCCTTTTGAGAACACCATTCTCATCCCATCAAATGTACCAGATTAGAAATCAACTGACTTCAAATGAAGTAATTTCTCTATAATCTGCATTGGATCCTCTGCCATGTTGCACTTGGATAGAGATATATGGACAAGATGGGGAGGAAATTGATGTTGATCACGAAGAAACAATCTTCCAACTTCAGGCGCACGGGATACACAAAGCTTCTCGAGGTTTCTCTATACACGGAGTGAGGACGGTAGAGTTTCAGACCCACACCAGGCGCTTAGATGTACACAGAGAGTCCTTAGCTTAGTCATGCAGAGGAGATCCGTCATACTACTGTGTTGCATTGAGAAACCCCACAAGAATTCTAGGTTCACTAGATCACTCAATTCCAGCTTTGTTTTATGATTCTTAGACCGAGGTAAGATAAGATACCTTATCTCTAGCCTCTCTTTCAAAACATTTGGCACATGAAGTGGATTCCAAGAAACACCTAAGTTCAAATGGAGCAGAAGCTTTAGGTTTCTGAGAGATGAAGGTAGGTAAGATACCCTAGCATGATCTAATCTTAAGAATCTCAGGTGGATGAGCTCTCCAATGCTGGAAGATAACACCCCTCCTTCAAGTTTTACCCAAGAAAGATCTAACACCCTGAGCAATGCTAAATTTCGGAAGACTTGAGCTGACTTTATCGAAAAGTTTTCTCCACCGAGCGTAAAACAGAAAAGAGATCTGACTTTTGGATTGCTTTTGTATATCAGCATCTCAAATGTATCACAATGTACAACGAGTCTTTGACGACTTGAAGAAAGTTCTCTTCTTTGGCTTTAGATAAACATACTTCTCTCATCATGTCATGCATTTGAAAACATTAAAAACAAACATAGTTTAGTCAATATATTGTTAAATAAAATATACAAAATAAAATAAAGTTTATATTACATCACTTTTATAATAATTACTTTGTTAAAAATAGATTATCATAAAATTATTTCTAAGATATAATTTTGTGTGATGTAGCACGAATCTGGGAACTAGTTATCATTAAAAGGAAATAAGGATACAAAGCCAGCATAAGATACCAACCTCAAGTCCGGTAGAATAGTAAAATTTTCCAGAGACAAAACCCAAAAGAAAACAACAAAGGATCGTAAATTAAAACAAGAACGGCAAACAAGCAACGATTTAACCTGAAACTAAGAAAATGCAGAAACCGAACACAACTTCTGAACTACCAGAGATCCAAACACAAAACACTGTCTGAAGATGTCCCAAACCAACCAACGATAACAAATCCTCCTTTTACGACGCACACTACTTTCAGCTTGTAACTCCACACCTTCGTAACCTGGCAAGACAGAGTCCTAAATTCTACCGGATGCGGCTGAGTCAACGAAAACGCCGTGACTTTTTCACGCCTGGAAAGACGAGATCCCGACCAGTTACATATGACGTATAAATAAATAAATACTTTTTCTTCTTTTTTTTTTTTCCTTTAATCATTTGTACCTGTACATTTGTTACATGGATTCTAATTAACAGTGTAACTGTATAGATACTAAATCTGGTGGGCATTTGGCGTCTCGGATTGGGTTCAACTTATTGTGGTTTCGAGTATGTCCTATTTTGTCTTTAAAACCTACATCAAACACCGATAAATACTTATACTTGTTGGACACACAACCACCTACTGGAAGTCTTTAGTGCGACTATGATGCTGCTTTCAATCTCAATACTGGTATAGTGGTGGGTGGATGGATTTTGAGAGACCACTTTGGTGTAACTAATTAAGTATTGGGGTTCTGCGATACTTGTGAAGGCTTTAACAAGTTTGGAGGCTGAATGTAAAGCTTTCTTGATGGCTATGCAACAAACTTGGTCAATGGGTTTCTATTTTCTTTAAAATAAGAGAAATCGACAACATTTCATTTCTTTGCGTTATACCACAACCAGCAAAAAATTATGCGATTTTGAATGTACATATGTATCATATCGAAGACGGAGGGTGTATATATAATTAGTTTCACGAAGGAGAACCCAAAAAAAACTACAAAGTGAACGTGTATGACTGTATATTTGATAAATAAAATCTCCATAATTGATTAAATCTCCAGGGTTATGAATTTCACTTAACTTTATCGATATTAATGATGAAATTACGTAATACATTAACTTTATGGATATTAATGACGAAGTACATAATTAGGTGTCATCATGATCCCCCATGACTCAAAATTTTTCTTTACAAGAATGTCATAATTCAATTTGCCTATTTTTCATTCAAGTCAATCTTGTTAAGATTTGATTTTGTCATAAGATGTCTGGTACTTATATTGTAAGTGTTCAATAAGTCATAACAAAAAATGATCTAATGCACCTTTCGAAACATCTGATCTTGAGCATATACTAAACAATTCTTGTTATGAAGAATCCTAAAGTGTATCCATTAGGACCATGAGTTTTATTGGACGAAATATAAAAGAGAACAAATTTGTTTTCTTCCATAGAAACAGATCGCACCAAAATCTCTACCATGTGAAGAGGATAATGGTATGTGATTAATTCTAGAATTGTTTTTACTGTCTTAGATTTTATTTCGCTTGGATCTGTTATCACATCACTTGTTTCATTGGTAAGTTGTTTGAACCATTTTTGTCATATATATCTTTAATGGCGCTTTTACATTTGAAGATTCATCTAGTAGGAAAAGTGTGTTGCATGCCTGCATCTCTTTTGTACTAAACCCTAATCAAAATCTCATATTCCGGACATTCAGATACGACACCTTAATGATATATTTTACAAGTAAAAACACTTTTTATTTGTTTCACTTGTTTTGTGTCCCTTATTGCAACTTTTCCACGTATTTTATACACAATTCTACTATATCAAAGAATTGTTTTACATTAGTTTCTTAAGTAATGGTACGAAATCTATGATTTATAAATGTGTATAAGTTTCTTTATCGAACTTCAAGATGATAAGACCATCCGCAACCGTAAAACTTGAAGCGTTTCATCTCATTAAAATGATTATAAAAAATAGAAAAAATAAAAAGAAATTAGGAAAAGGTTTGAGACGTCTCAATGGGGAGAGATCCATGAGACGTCTCAGAGACAGTCTCCTCTCCTCTCCTCTCGTCTCTTCTTCTTCCTCTCCGTCGAAGTCCTCTTTGTAACTTTGTGTTCCCCAAGCATTTTAATGGCGGTGTACATCTTCTGCCGCCACCACCATCACCACCTCTTCCACCTCTTCCACTGTTTCTGCGCCTCCGCTTCTGGATTCTCTGCGCCTTCGCTTCGGTGGATTCCTAAGATTTTCCGCTGCTGATGGTGTTTTTTCTAGCTGGATTCTCTGCTCTTGTGCCGCTGGTGCAGGGTCTTTGTTGATTTATCTTGCTTCCTCCTTGCCCGCTTCTAATTTATTTCTGATTATCGAAAACCTGTGGATTTGGCATCAACATTTTAGGGCCGGGTTAGCTTTGTGTAGTTGTGGGCATGGTCTTCTCTAAAAATTATAGTTTTTGATGGATTGCTTGACGATTTATCTCTGGTGCACTCTGTTTATTAGATCATGTATATTGTTCAGCTCATGGAAACCTCATACATTGTCATTATTTGATGGGTTTTGAAGTTTTATAATTTTTCGCTCATTTGTCACTGACTGTAGAGTTGTTTTGCTGGTTTGTGACCACTGTGAGGTACGTTTTAGTGTAGATTTTAGTTCTCAGTGCTATTATCATGTGTCTTTGAAGAAGGTGAAAAATATTTGCCAAATTATCTTTCTTTTGCGGTTTGGGTTTGCTTTGAACAGCTGGAGAAGTATACCCATTCACTGAAGCTGATTGTTAACGCATCAACCACCGCTGGGGTAACTAGTGTTTCCTTTCATAGGTGAGTCTTTGTAGTCCAAACCTAGAGAAACATGATTCGGGTATTGTACAGAGAAATCGTTGATGTAAGAGTAACTGGCTCATCCGATGTCACTCTGCAATTGTCTATAGTAGAAGGTGAGGTTTTTGGTGTTTGATTTTACATTACACTATTCTTTACTTACTGTTCAACTTAATTTCTAAGTTTTACTAACTCATTTTCCATGTTTTGCAGAACCATTATGAATCGCATTGGATTCCTAATCCTTGGTACCTTTTTACTCACTTGGGCTTCTGTACTGAGTACATCATTTGCATTCTACTGCATTTGTTGTTGGTGTTGTCATTGCTTTCCTGCTTATTCTCTATCAGGTAAAATTAATTGTTCTTTTCTCTCTTTGTTTTAAGTGAGCAATCTAATTACATTGGTAATAATATGCTTTGATAATTGATGTGCGTACATAGGTGGTGAACCATTGACCAGATGAATGGAGACACATCACGTTTTGTGTCTTGATCCATCTCGATTTTGGCTGCGGTTTTGATTCTTCTGGTTCTTTTTTTATTTTTGTGAATACTTGTTTTAATTTTTTATTAAATAATTAAAAAATTTTTAGAAACCCACTTTGAGTTTCATCATTGCACAAATAAAATCTATTAGTTTCTAAGCAAGTCTCAAATAATAAACTATTAATAAATTTAATATTAAAAAATACTTAAGAAACTCTTCAGAGTTTCATCGATGTGGATGCTCTAAGGCTTTCGTGAGGAGAGACCCAATTTCTTTAAGAAATATGTAATTAATAATTACATCAATTTTGTACCATATGGGGTCCAACACAGCTTCTTTTCATTATTTTCTTTCAACTCAAAAGCTAAAGAAATTTTGTTATCAACACAAAAAAAAAGAGAAGAATAAAGTATAAAAAGTTAATTAATTTCTTCAACTTTTGCACATGTTCTGTCTCTCTTCTTTATATTATTCTCCATATCCCACATACAATAAACCTCAAAAACAGATTAAACAAAACAAAATAAATATATATTCACACACAAACATGTCTCTCTCTATATTAAATTCAAAGCAGAATCACACACACACACAAAGACTTTTGTATAAAAATCAATACCTAAAGTTAGAACCCCAAACCTATATATCACATGGTAGATAACTATATATACTAGCACAATGATAACACATCTATATTATTAAATAGATATAAAAATAAAGCTAATATGACAACAAGAATGATCTTTTCTTGCCTATAGAGCCGCCATGGCCGTACACTCGAGATGTCTCGGACAAGTGATCAAGTGGTCATTGGTTAAACCGGCGGCTTGCATTAACGAATGTATAACGGTCGGACCAACGAATCTAAATCCACGACGAATCATGTCTTTGCTTATGGTTTCCGATTTCGATGTCTTAACCGGAATCTTTTGGCAAGATGTGTATTTTGTGATAACCGGTTTGTGTTTCATAAATCCCCAAAGATATTTGTTGAATGACCCGAAATCTCTTTTCACCTGGATGATCATTTTTTAAAAAATCATGAATTTGAAAAAGTTTAGTTATATGCAACAAATAAACCGCAACAAATAAAACTTTAGCCATCCCTAATATATATACCTTGAGAATTTGTTTAGAATTATCAACAACTGCAAGGGCTTGGCTAAGGCCAATGCCATAGTCGTTGACTATCGACTGTATCTTCTTCTCGTTAAAGTCTGCGACCAACTCTGCTTCGAAATCAAAGAAAGCCTCTCTGTAAAACGAAAGGTAACAAATTTAGACCAAAATTTTCACGAGAAAGCTATAAAGTAGCAAAATTAATATGAAAAAAAAATAAAAACAAATTTTTGTTGGTATCCTGAATTTTCTTACCTAAAAGTGTTCCTTCTCTTCAAAACCGAAGTCCAATCTGATCCGACCTGAGCTCCAGTTAACACCAGAAGCTCAAACAATAGGCTGAGAAAATATTTCAACACTAATCTTAGTTTTAGTTACTAAGAAATTTGGTTTTGTTTATTGGGAAAAAAATATTTATTTACTTGTCATCATGAACCGGAACTCCCCATTCGTTGTCATGGTAAGCCACATAGATTGGATCTGTCAAAAAAAAGTAAAAAATCTTAGATCCAATTAATCAATATTGACTTGACATGGAAAAGGAAAATCGGGATTCTTGCAGCACAAGTAACCTTTACATACCTGAACTTGTAGTGATGAAACTGCATCTCTTCTTCTTCTCATGCTCAACATTTAAGTTCTTTTCGTTCGATTTTATGGATTTAATCCTACCATAATGAGATATTTTCTTTTTTCTTTCTTCTTGTTTCATCGCAACCTCTTCTCTTCTTGCAGCAGCTATACTTCCAGGCTGCTTTTGAACAGTCACCGTCGACAGAACCTCTCTGCAGTCACCATCGGTGCTCTCTGATAGTTTCACCGGTTTAGGCTTTTCAGAACCGGTCGGTTTTCTTAAGGATTTTGAGTTGGGAGACAAAGGAGGAGAGTTTAGAGAAACTGGTCTTGGTGAGGTTATCTTTGATGCAATGGGATGAATCAAAGGTTTAGGAGGAGATTTCTTTAGTGAGTTGCGTCGGTCTAATGTCGGAACTTGGTTTGATTTCGGCTGAAGAACCGGACGACCGTTGATTTGGGAAATGGCTTCTTGGTTCATGTTCTTTGATTTTGAGGAACACATTTTTTTTCTCTCTAGATTTGTGTTTTTGAAGGATAATATAATAATGGGATGTAACAAATGTGAGATCTCTAAAAGGGTTTATATATGTGGGCATAAGGACGATAAAATGTGGGGTAGGCATCAAATTTATTATTTGCTAGTGGGCTGTATTCGTATTTATTATATGCAACTAATTAAGGTTTTTGAGACAAGAGTCTTGTATTGTGTTTAATAAGGTTTGTGGGTGTTAATTAGGGTTTTAATTAATTAGGGTTTGTAGAGAAAGAGAAACGGGTTTCTTTAGGAACATGGTGGGGTTAATGCAAATACAGAATAGTTTATGGCGTAGGGAAGTGCTACTCTTGGGTCACATTTTAGGACAAGGACACATCATTCTCTTTTTTCATTTTCTTACCTTTATCCATAGTCGCTACGTTCCAAATCAATTATCGAGAAAAAAAATTATTATTAAAAATAAATATCGTTTTACGATTCCAATATAATTTTTTCTATTGACTTCTTTTACTCTTAATTAAATTAAAAAAAATAATACTATTGAATTTCAATTGTAAAATAAAAGTAAAATGGAAATTATATTCTTTTCTTGATTTGTATAAAATTTTAAATGGTAGGTTAAAAATTTAAGAACATCCTAAAAAACATCAAACCTTTTTTTCTTATTTGAAGGTCTTTAGAAACATTTTAGAAAATTCTTTCAAATTTATGCTTTCTCGAATTTTATATTTTTCTTTTGTTAATAATACAAAAAAATGAAAACGATTCAGATAATCAAACGGATGATTTAGAGTTTATGTGATTAGAGTATGACAGATTAAATACCAGGACTTCATGATATATTGTCCTCACTTGTGTTGTTTGAATTCAGCAAGCAACTTGATGAACGATTTCTTATGACATTCATTGCTCCCATCAATCGGTTAATTGCTTATTGACTACTAAATCAACCTTGGCTTGAAAACCGATTTTCTTCTTTCCATTAGCCGTTTATTTGGCACCAACATTCAAATGGAATGCCCTTGTAAATTCCACATTCAGATACAACTGTGGTCAATCATTAATTCTTGATAATTCAGCCTCTTCTCAGTAATGATTTTGTCCCTGCAAATTTGGTTCCTTTGGGTTATTCAGTTCAGATAATTCAGTTTGTTGGTTAATTTGGTTCAGAAAAATTCTACCCAAAATAACCAAGATAAATTATTGTTCGGTTCAAATACCGGTTAGTTCACATTTTTAAAAATCTCATCGAACTGAACCATTTTTTTTGATTAAAAAATAGTTGAACTTGGATTAATTCAATTAAAATCGAATAAATTTGGTTTATTTGGTTAAATTGGTTAGTTCGGTTTAACTAAAGTTTGGGTCAATACTTTTTTGGTCAAGAATTTGGGCTCGTAAAAATGAAATTCTTTACTTTGTCAAACAAACCAAATTAAAACCAAAAACCTAATATCATTTGTTTATTTGATTAGGCGATTAAAAACATTTGTAAATCTATTTAAAATTAAGAAACCTACAACCCATAACAAAAAATAATAATAATAAGTAACTCACAAATTTGTTGTGCTGCTACCGCCGCCGTTGATTATTATCTGAATGTATCAAGAATGAAGAAAAGTCGATGAGATGAGATGAAGAAAAATCAATAGATGAGATTTATACATAATCGAATTTAAGAATTTCATCAGAAACAAAGGTAAAGAAGAATATTTAAAGATCCGAAGAATATTGATGCTTTGTGTGAAGAAATGAATATTAACAACATAAAAACTGACATTTAAAAAAAAAAATTGCATTTTTATGTTTAGTTTTATCGGTAACTGTATTTTACCATGAATCAAGCCAAACCGAATAAAACCGATAATTGAACTTATTTAAATAGCTGTTGATCGGTTCATTGCTATTAACTGATCAACGACCAAAAACCAAAAAACTCAGTTTGGTTTGGAAAATACGGTTCGGATAAAAATTTCAGCCTTAAATATTACCATCAAATTCATCATTTTCATTAAGAAATACCATAAATCCATAAAAATCGATGATTTAAATTATTCAGAAAAACTTTTAGAAAAATAATTAATATTTGAAAAAAATCGATAACATCGGAAACACACCTGAATTTGATGAAACTTGTGAGAACATCTATGTTTATAAAATCAGAGCGAATCCAAATAGTGCATGATTAATTATTTCTTCCTCTGATCTATTACGGGCAAATTACATATCATAATTAGTTTATCTAGCCCAAAAAAAATTATGACACAAAAGCAACCTGATATAACTTTTCAAATATTTTTTTATTTCTAGAAAGCATTTCAATTTCCATAAAAAACATGTAAAGATTTGACATCTGGCCCATAAAAAGAGAACACTTATTTTTATCAAAATACGTTTGTTCTATGTTATACATTTATTTCATCATATATTTTCAAATTTCTGTACCTTTATTTCACCATATATTTTCAGATTTTGTAAAATGTCATCCATAGTGTCTAGCCTTACAAACTAACTATGTAATTGGTATACATGAACAATTGATTATTCTATGTTGTTATCTCTTGGTCAATCAAATAATTAACTTTAAGAGAAAGATAATAGTTTATAGTTTTAAAAGTTGCTGGCCTTGTGAAAGAGGATGGGATCTATGAGTCATTTCATATTAAGATAGACTCCCTTGTTCCCACTTTTTTTATAAGTTATATTTTTATCAGATAATACTCTTCCAATTTTTAAATGGAGAGTAAAATATAATTAGGTCTAAATGATTCATATTCTAAAAATATTCACCTTTGAACACCCTTGAAAACAAAATGTTTGGTTTATCAATTAACTTCTCTATTTTTTTTGCCAATAGAGCTGTTTTAAAAGTCTCCAATGCACGAAAACTAAATTCACCATTATATTTATCCTGACATAGTTTATTCTAAGACACCCAATGCACTTTTTTTGTTCACCAGAATTCCACAAAAACTAAGCTATTACACTTGTGAGTTTTGTAGTTACCAATTTAGGTAAAAGAAAACATGACATGATATGATTAGGTAAAGCAGTTAGTGGTGGTTTAATTAAAATCTTTTTTTTTCTCCTTTTGAGAGGAATTTAGATGTTAATTCGTTCTCTCTATTACGAAGCCTCTCTTGGAAAAAAACTAAAAATCTGAGTGTTTTTGCCCCCTTCCAAACTCTCTAGAATATCCAAATAGGAACATATATTAATTATAGTGAAAATACCTAAAATTGATTTTATTTATTCGCAAATTATCCATCTTGTGTCCAAACTGTAAATAAGTTAGAATAACATGATATTCTTCCGCATTGGTTTTACAAAAAAAAAACTATCATCCATGCGAAATTGGAGGATGCAACCTTTAAACCTGTTAACAGATTTTCCCATTATGTTTTCTCAATATTTTTGACATTGACTATTACATACAAATAATAAATAGTTAAGGTGATAAAGTGTATCTCTGACGAAATTCATTTTTGGGAATAATGAGACCGTGTGGTTATCCATTAAAAAAAAATATATATATATATTGGATAGAGGTAACACACTATATCATTTAGAGGTAACCCGTTGTGATTGAAAACCTACTTTTAGAAGATTTTTGACAAATGTCTATTCAGCCATTTCACATGATTATATGCTTTACTATATCCGTTTTTATTTATGCATAAATTTATCTTTACAATTTCTCGTGCGCAATCAATATATTATCGTAATTAACCACCCTGACAGAAAACTTGATTGTGTTTCCAAAATAAGATACATTTGAAACAATACATTTGAAATAATTTTGTATCGGACATTACGTAAATAATAGTTCTCAACTTCGGCTTGGATGTTCCATTTTAGGATCAAACAAAAATATTTTTTCATGTTTATCTTTGAGTCAAAATTATCTGTCTGCAAAAAAATCATTCACTAGCTGAAAAATGTCGTCCTTAATAATAGTCGTCATTCCATCTGGCCTATGAGTTTTTTTGGATACATCAAAATAAAGTATTTCGTATTTCCTCTTCCATTGCCATAGTTATAAGCCTATAATTTGATTTTTTTCTGTGATTGTTGAATGAATTTCTCGTAAAAATTACTCAAATTTCATTAGAGATGTAGAGCTGAATAGTTCTTCATAATTACCACAATCTTTTCAATCTTCGGATCATTTGCCGTATTATGTAAACCAATGATCATATTTCTACTTTTTTTGTTGCAAGAATGATTTCTCATCTATGTAAATTTTTTTTAGTTTTCGTATAATTTCTAAAATCTTTTTATGTGTCTGATTATCATCATTCTAAATCTCTTCATAGTTTTTTTTGTAAATTGTGTAACTTCTTTCTTTCCATATTGATAAATTATTTTTTGACCATCCTGATATTTCAACGCTGGCAGTACCAGGGATTTTAGTAACAAAATATTGATTATTTTTTTCATTGAGATAGTCTTCATCCTCTTGAAATAGTCTGCATTGCATTAAACCATCCTAATCAATTCAGATTTGACAAATAATAAATTAAAATACTCAACAAAAAAAAAAGAGAAAGAGAACAAAATATATTCATCTTTATTGGTTAAATTTATATATAAATGACTAAAAAGAAATTAGGAAGACTTCTTAATTTGGAGAAAAAAATTAAACTATTTTTTTTTTGTTATTTCAATATCAAAGATTTAAGATAATTTTGAGAACTTATGGCGTTTGTATATATAGTGCTTAAATTCTAAATATTGGTCATTCAAAGTAAACTTTTGTAATATTATTTTCTTACTAATTCTATGAATATTACATATAGGATTTTTTTTTTTTTTTTCAAAATTTTGATTTTTAATCAATTTAGAAGTCTTAGATTTTTGGTTTTTAATATTTTCTGATATCTAAAACCAATTGTTGATAATACCGTATTTAAGACGTAAATCACCTTTCTTAAATAATGTTACACTACCGATTAACACAATAAAAAACTATTAGATTACCACCTACATGATAATTTTCGAAATATGGTTTCAGTATAATACTGTTGTTTATAGGGGTGTCAAACGAATTGTCCACATACAAATTGGCTTGTCCATATGTATGTTTTTCTAGATACTGACGGTCCACGTTCAAATAGAACCACATCCAAATAAAACCAAACCTTTTTTGGACCATACCAATTAAATTATCCACGGAGTCCATAAAAAGTTATATGAATTAATATGATATTTTGAATATAAAATTAATATAATCATATGTTATTATATAAAGCTTAATCTCTCAAAGTTGATAATTAACAAGATTATGATACATATTAAGTTAGTCGATCAGATTTTGACAAGTGTATATTTTTAATTAAATAAAATAAAAAAATAAAAATGAAAAATTAATTAATTTTTCTAAAAACAATAATTAATAATTTTAAAAAGAAAGAGGATATCATATTTTGGCATATATAAAAAGGTATTCAAAAAATATATTTTGGTAACTATAGTCTTAGAACTTATAATAAACTTCACTATAATGTTTTTAATAATAAAATATTTTCAAATCCTAAAATAAAAATGATATATAACAATAACACATGTAAATAAATATAGAAAAGAAAAAATTATAAAAAAATACTAATCCTAAAATAATAATAAAATTATTTCTCTCTCACACCACAAAATTATCTCTATATAAATATCTAGAAAAATAATAATAGTTGTTTGCATATTTTTTTATTTTTGTGATTATGTAAAAGCAAAATATTGTTTATGTTATTTTCTTATGTAAAAATATTGTGGATTTTACTATATTGATGTTATTATTTCATTATTGTGTGTAAGATTATGTTTAGTAGATTTGTATCTTAATATATTTTTTCTAATTTTGAAATTCACACATTTAAATTTTTCATAGTATTCATTAAGATATTTATCATTATTTATCAATTATATTTATCTTTAGAATAATAAAATATTAAAAATATATTTTAGAATATTTTATTTATTTAATCAATATTTTTGAAATTATTAAACCGGTCAATGATCATATGGTCTAACCAGCTTCTTCCGCGAACAAAGTTGGAGGTAGCCCATTTGACATCCCTAAATATTTATGAAGAGAAGTTGGTAAGTATATGGTATTGGATTCGTTGTGA
This sequence comes from Streptanthus diversifolius, assembly GCA_039880935.1. Classification (NCBI taxonomy): domain Eukaryota; kingdom Viridiplantae; phylum Streptophyta; class Magnoliopsida; order Brassicales; family Brassicaceae; genus Streptanthus; species Streptanthus diversifolius. Next base: position 8,873,747 of record JAXGFM010000012.1, on the reverse strand, counting down.
TTTCGAAGTCGAAAGACTTTATTTAAGCTTTTGTCAGCGAGAAGAAAGAAATGTCATTCTCACTTTTGCCTTTACTGTTAATATTGCAAGTGCCTTAGTTATTTTAATTTTGAGAGAGACCTTTCATTTAATAGGAGACGAAAAAAAGATGGCATAATAATATAAATATGAAATTGGTCCCAAGATTCAAGCTGTGTAACAATAGACCAGCTTCGAGCTTTTAGTGGAATCTCATATTTTAGCTAGCTAAAGCTTACATTTAAGCCTTTATCTACATATATGGTCCTTCAAAATTATATAATGAAAGAGTTTAAGGATGAACATCCAACAAATATCCAAAAAGTTATGATAAGTGTATTCGATTCATATGATTATGAAGTACACTGGTTATTTCAGTATGGATCAGATAGAATAACTCTATACCCAAATATAGAACCTCCAGGTGTTTCACAAATTCTATAAAATTAGTGAGTCTATATTTAAAGCATTTTAATTGGTGTGATATTCCAATTACTTTTGTCAACAATATTATTTTCATATAATTTAAATTAATAACTAAATTTTAGGTTTTAAAAATTAATTATTCATAAGATGACAAGTGGTTAGAGAGTTTTATAATGGATTTCGATTCACAATTGATTTTTTATTTTATTTTAGATATTTAAAAATATGCTGCTAAAACATCCCTAACTACAGTATCTTATTTTTTTTTTTGAAAAATTAAAATAAAAAAATAGGAATAAATTAATTTATATATTAGCAATTCATTCAATAGTCTCTCATTTGAAAAATTATTAGATCAGTTTCTCACATGTTAAAATATCCAAAATAATATTTTATTAATTTTTTTGGTTTTATTTTTTTTTATGAAATATGATATACCATTTTCATGTTTTTTTATTTTAAATCATATTTTTATATAACACGGTTTTATTGGAACAAATTAGCGAGACACATCATATGAATAAACTAGGTCATTGAAGAATAAAGAAATTAAGTGGTCTAGAAAAAAGTAATCATTTAAAGTTAAGCTGAAGCTTTGTAGGATGACAACCGAACAACCCATGTCTCTTCAAACGTCAACTCTTTCTTCTTCTTCTTTTTATCCTTCTTAATAGACCGTAACCTCCTTTAATAATTATTAATGTTTGATGTTTTATTATAAGATAATATTACTAAAAGGTTTACAACAAAAAGAAGAAAATGAAAAGATGGGATGTGTTCTTTAAATGGAATCACGAGGACGAGACATCCCATGTGTTATTGATCAAACCATATAAAATAAAGTTTTGTTGACTTAATTTAACATTTAAACGAAATAATAAATATTTGTAAAAGCTTTTCATTTTCTTTAAAAAGAGCAATTAAGATAATTTTCATTCTTTCTTCGGCCAAACAATTTTTGTTGTCCATATACCTTAAATCATGGTATTTTTCTTCAATACATATGTTGATAATGATACCTAAAGTCTTGAGTGATTGTAATCTATATTGTAGAAAGATGTAAAGAACACTTGAATAAACCTAAGAGGTGTTTTTTTTTAAATGATTTTTTTTTTCCAATTATTAGGCATACTTTTCGTAATTCTAAGATCAATTGTTGCAAACAATACATGTAGTGATCATAATAGATATAATTGATAGAGATAATTATCTCGAAAAAGTAAAATTCGAATCTGGTTTCCTCCAGTTGATCAGACAAATCAACGATGGGTTGGTTTACTCGGAATTTATGAAATTGTATTAGATATTGTTACAATATCTCTTGAATTTGAGAATGTATCTTTTCAGTTCATCTCCCGTGATAGCAATTTGGTGGAAGACACATTAGCTAAACGAGCCTTATCTTTGTATGAACATGGCCTACTTTAAGGCCCGTTTTTTAATATATGTATGACTTTTGAGCCAAAACAAATATAGAAGATTACCTCACATAATCTAAAAAAAAAAATATTGTTTCTTTTCAGAAACAATAGCATATTCGAACTTAGATTGGTATTTTTTGTTCTTTTTAATCAGTGAATCAATCATACTTTTGTATAGGTAGATTCTAGTAACTAGTTTATAAATACACATTGTATATGCATAAATATGGGTGTTATCACTAATTTCCCAGGCTGTGCTGATAAATTTATTATCTGTCACGCTTAATATATAAATTGTTTTCGTACATATATTATATTTGTTTCATATATTTATATATTTAGTAGGATGAAAGAAACTATTCAAGAGATATGTCTAACCGATGTTGGGCAATCTAAAAACTGTCTCTAGCCAATTTACATCTTTACTCGTTACAAAGAGGTCCCTTGATTATTTGATACTATATCATTTTCATGTTTTTTGGCTGCAACGGTTTTGGCCAACACATTAGTTTTAATTACATAAATATATAATCATCAATTAGAGAAACCATATGTTACATATATACATTCTTATTATATGCACATGAAAAGTTTATAACATAGCGAAAAAGAAAAGGCTGTACTTATAATATAATAATGTATAATCAGATTGTTTCACCTTATCAATAATTTACAATATTAGCTAAAGTTTTATATTTATTTTTCTATTACATTTGTTTATTGAGCCCTAAGAATAAAAAAATGCCCTCACAACATCTATAATTGGAGCCATACAGATCGGACATTTCTTAGTACTCCATTGAAGCTCATGACCACATTTCAGGCACGTGCACATATGTCCACACCTGCAAAACGAAACTGCGATTTAGTACAGCGTTTGCGTTTGCGTTTGGATCCAATCACTACCAGGTTCTTCAAGCATACATATAGGTACCTATATAGAAGCGAGTCTACAGGCTTCTCGTAGCAGACAGAACAGTTTCGTAGCAAAGAATCTGAAACAGAGTTTGAGATAGTTCATAGTCAAACTTACATCATTAAATGATCGAATCTAGATGGATTTTTTTTTTAAATTGAATTAAGAATATTTTAAAATATTTACTTACATGAACCTGATTTGAATTTCTTGAAGTCGACGCAAGATTTGACAAAGCCTTTTAGTTCGAGCATTTATGTTTGCAGCTTTTTAATTTCTTCACTGAGGTCACATATCATCTGTGTTTCCTGTGTGAAACATTAATTACTTCACCAACACGTAACCATTCTGACCTAAGAAAGAAAAACAGAGACAAACTCACAGAGGAGGTATTCTCATGATCCTTTGGGTCTAAAGCCGAGACTTCATCCACAGGATTGCTTTCTACTGAGCACTCCTCGCTAGCTTCTTCGTTCACAGGATTGCTTTCTACTTCTAACCTTTTTTGTGGACGTGAGATCAAAATCTTTTCGATCTTTTCACGAAAATCGCTTGCGAGGAAGCTAGAAACCGTCCTTCTACACAATCAATCACATCCCTAAACATCAAAAACTTAAAACTAATCTTAACAAAAAAGAAGTGATCATAGAACATACTCCTTGATTAATTTCCGAAAAATATCATCTTTCTTTGAATGCTTTTTCATAATCTCGAGCTCCCGTTGCTTCCGGAGATCGTCCCAATAACTCCGTGGTCGTGATATGTCGTTAGCCCAATCATAATGCACACTCTCTCCACTGTAATCTTCATATTCATCTTCACCTTCCACTTCATTTTCAGCCCAACCATTTAGAAATGTAGGTGATTCAAGGATCAGACACAATGTTTCTGATGCTTCTTGCTTCTTGGCTTTCGATGTTTCGTCACCGTCTTTTGAAAAACTTTCCTCTCTAGATACGTGACTCGCATTTTCGTCTTCAATTCTTTTCTCCCAACTAATCACTGATGTAACTTCTTGAGGATCGATTCTATATTCATCATTCTCCATGGATTTGCGTTCTTCAAAACTATTAACTTCTTTGTTGCTTCTTTCTTTGTTTACCTCTATGACCTCCACATGAATACCTCTTCTTGAATCTTTCCACATAGTTCTTCTCTTATTAGTTGTCTCCTTCGAGTCCCACAGATTCACTTTCTCTGCGATACTCATTGAAGTGTTCTTCGCTTCTACACTTCTCATCACAATAGCTTTCTCCGTAGTTTCTCCTGACCTTTCTCCTTCTTCTGTAGCTTTTCTCTCAACTTCAGGTTTCTTTAAACCATTCTTATTGCTTATCTCTTCACTCAATATAGCTTTCTTGGCGATTTTCGGGCTCCCGGTATTTGTCTTATACCTATCACTGCATTTAATATAGTTAGGTTCAAAAATCTTCAAGAACTTCGAAATAAAACAAGCTGAAGAACATTAACAAACAGCTCATCATTACCTGAGATTCTTCATCACACCAGACTCTGTCCAAGACCATTTTTCTGATTTCAACAGATGTTTTTCTCGGACTGCAATGCACCTTTCAAAACTTCTTATCCTAAGCATATACTAAACAACATGCCAAAAGAAAGTGACAAGTCTAAATCTAACTAAACCTCTTCTAAAGTGTAATGTATTATATTATCAGTTAAGGATCAAACAAAAAGTACCTGAAGACGCCCACATCCGCGAGGTGAGAACTTCGAAACGGCATAGAGACCAGCGATCCATTTGAGCTCCTTTTTCCGGTGACGAAGAATCATCATCAAGAAATCTTCAAATGCTTGTCGTCCTCTTATCCTTACCAACGGAAGTACACATCTTGGTTCTCTCTCTTTCTCACAAGAATCTGAAACATAACTCATGTTTGATTGCAAAAACCAATCTACTTCTTCACCTTTGTTTTTAACCTCTTCATTGATAGATTCAAATAAGGAACTCGAGTTCCAATTTCCAGAACTCGTTCTGCTATCAATAAGGGATTGACTTTGACGCGGGCTTGGCTGTTGCAACCTAGCTTCCCAAATCTGAACTAGAGAAGTAGCTCCCATGATGATCCCATTTCTTGACGGGTTCTCGGGTTGAGTTGGGTTATAAAACGGGTTTGAATTGGTCTCTGGCGAAGAAAGAGTCTGCAGAGATTCCTCTGTTTCAGAAACAGAGGTTCTTGATAAACATTCAAGAACCTCTTTGCTCTTCGCATGTTGGTTACTTACAGAATCATCCACAGGAAAGACGCGAAAAATGTCGAAATGATCTCTGACTAAAACATTGAGATATTTTTCTTTCTTGTTACGAGGATCCCTCGGGACACATTCGAACATCTGTGTCGAAACCATTTCTAAAGACGCCATTTTCTGTCAAATTCAAACGGAAGATCAAAAACAAATTTACTAATATATTTTAAAAAGTTCTCTGTTTTGTTAGACTGAAGAACAAGGAAATATGAAAACTATAATTGAAAATGATTAGGAGGAACTGAATCTGTGTTTTCAGGAACACTGAGAACGAACAAATGGATTAGAAATGTAAAAAGCAGAACAGAACAGAGTAACTGAAAAAAAAAAACTAATAAAGATTATAAGAAAAATGTATTTTTGATGTTCTGAAGTCCTCTGTTTCTCAAGTTGTTATAAAAAAACTCTTAGAGATTTAGATAATAGACAGATATCGACTTTTTGAAAACTGTTATGTTATAGGCAGGGAGAGAATCTAGAGAAGAAGCTGAGTATTACGACTTGCTCTCTACACTCCAATCAGGTTATATAGATAATATTTTTCATCTTCTATGACTAATTATAATGCTAAAATTATGCTTTAGCTGCGAGTTGAAATGGTTATTTTATCTTCCTCTACTGATTAGATGCTGTGTAATTATGTCTCAGATTTTCTTTGACATAAACTCTTTTTTATTTCTTCTTCTTTTCAATTAAGGATAAATGGTATATATTTAAGAAAATTAGATTTATGTATTTTTATTGGATTTTATAACAAGTTAAGTGTTTTTTTAAAAAAATTTTTATTTTAAAATATGATAAACTAGTTAAGTACTTCAAAACTGGGTACAAAGTTTTGTACGAATAGTACTTTTCTCTGAATTAAGCAAAAGTTGTTTTTTTCCTGTTTAAAATAGGAATTACAAACAAATGGCTACATTCTTAATTTGCTAATGGGTTGCCTCAAACAAATGAGTCAGCCTAGATTCATTTCTATATATGTGACTAATTGTGATTTGAAAAAGTCAAACTTTTGAAGACTCGTTTCTAATTAAGGGATTCAATTTGGTTTGGTTCAATCTCCTACTTAAATTAGATTAAACTTTGTATATGAAAGTTTATATTGATTCAAATCCATGGATGGAATTTATATTCCAATGCGTAAATTAAGGGTTTTAAGAAGATAAAGACAGATATGAGTAGATTAATGGATTCAGATTTTCTGGTAAATTGGAAGAGATAATTAATTTTATCTTCGTTTGGTTTTTGTAGTTGATAACTTGATGGAATCATTTATTTAGCAAAAAAAAATATGAAAATAAATAACAGACGTTAGTTTTTTTTTTTCAAATGAAAATTTTTAAAGTCAATATTAGCTGTTTAATAAGAGAGAAGGAAATACATTTCTTGTTATTATGTTTTACCAATAACATAAGCTAGGAACACACTAGTCAATAAGATAAAATTTTATATTGCAACTCAACTACAATAACAAACTAAGTAGTTTAAAACTTGATCAAGTAGTCGATATGTCATTTTAAGGCCGCTAAGAGTAGATACTCTATTTCATTATTCAGCACAAAACTATATGCCTACTCAAATAATTTCTCGGAATCATTTTGCCTCTCCCTATAACTAGCTGCTCTGTTGTTGAAAACATTAAGGAGACAGTCACAAGCTTGTCTTGAAGATGGTCTCTCCTGAGGATAAGTTTTTGTGCACTGGATTGCTATTTCAAGAACCTGATAAGCTGCTTCTTCTTCGCAAGGCAAAAACGGTTTAAGCTCTGAATCAATCAGCTTCTCTCTCGCTGCAGAACCAGGTGTCATCTCAAGAGCCGACTCTACCCATCTAACCATATCCGTCTCTTCATCAAACACTTCCTCTGTTGGCTTTTTACCAGTCACAATCTCCATCAACACTATCCCCATACTATACACATCGCTCTTCTCAGACGCCTTCATCGAGTAAGCATACTCTGTGAAACAACAAACATTAGCTTTAACAGTGGAAAACAAAATCAAGAAACTCGAGAAAGATGTGTACCTGGCGCAATGTAGCCATAAGAGCCTGCAAACAAAGAATTTGATTCTGTGTTTGTGTCATAATTCTCAGTTAGGATCTTGGCGAGTCCGAAATCTCCTAAATGTGCTTCCATGTTGGAATCAAGAAGCACATTGCTGGATTTGATATCGCGGTGAACAATCGGAGGAACACAATCAAAATGAAGATACTTTACTCCTTGAGCCAACCCAAGTGCAATTTTCAATCTTGTTTCCCAATCAAGAACCTCCATCTTCGTCTTCGTTTTCGTCTTCTCGTTAGCATGAAGCCAATCCCATACGCTTCCGTTCTCCATGTACTCATAAATCAACAGATTCAAGCCTTCTGCTTTGCTACTGCAGTAACCCATTAGCTTAACCAAATGTCTGTGTCTGATCGTTCCAAGGGTCTTCACTTCTCTATTAAAGCTCTTGTTTGACATCAAATCATCTTTCCAGAGAATCTTCTTCACAGCAATCGTCTCTCCCTTCTCCAAATCCGCCTTGTAAACTTTTCCTGACCCTCCTGATCCAATCATGAACTCGTCGTTAAGGTGATCCGTAGCTTCCATAATGTCTTCCCACTTGATATCTGACTTTGCGCCTCCGTTCCCAAAGAGAGGAGCTTGTGAAGAGGAAGAGTTTGATGAGAATGTGCTGTTTCCGCCTTTCTTGAAAATATCATGACTTTGTTTGAAGAATAGCACGATCACAAGAACCATCACAGCAATCACTGCTAAGGAAGATATCGCAGAGATGATAACAACAGTTTTCGCACTAAGACCTCGTTGCTTTGATCCAGCTCTGTTGCAGCGACTAAGAGGGCTTCCACAGAGACCTGCATTGCCTACAAAAGCATCAACTTGCCATTTAGAGAACTGCTTTTTTAACTTGCCCTCGAGGTTGTTGTAAGAGAGGTTGAGATATCCTAAACTCTTCATATCCCCGATTTGGCCAGGGACTTCTCCGACAAGGTGATTGTGAGACAGATCAAGAGATTCAAGCTTATGTAACGTCGAGATCGTAGGTGGAATGTGTCCAGTAAAGTTGTTGTAGCTGAGATCTAAAGCACTTTGAACATCTTGTAACTGTCCAATCTCCAATGGGATCTCTCCAGTTAAGGCGTTTCTCGATAACCGAAGCTCGTAAAGCTTACTCAGCTTGCCTATTGCTGAAGGAAGCTGACCTGAAATCTGATTCTTTCCGAGGTTAAGTACATTGAGAGCTTCCAAGTTCCCAATCTCTTGTGGAATCGTGCCGTTAAGTGAATTGTCATCAAGAGATAGCAGGAGAAGCTTGGTTAAGTTGAAAATCTCAATAGGGAGTGACCCGGCAAACTGATTAGAAGAAAGCTTGAGCTCACCCAACAATGTAAGCTTTCCGAGCCATGAAGGTATAACACCTGAAAGAAAGTTATTGTTGAGATCAATGTGTGTCAGCTTCTTACACAAACCAAGCTCAACCGGTATGATTCCTGTCAGAGAATTGCTTGAGATATCCAACAAAGACAGGTCGCGGATCTTCCCAAATGTCCAAGGGATTCTTCCTGAGAATTGATTCTTCCCTAACCTTAAGCGATCGAGACTCGGAGACTTCCCTAGATGAAGAGGTATATCTCCCTCGAACCCGTTATCCGTGACATCAAACGAGAGATAAGAGCTTGAACCGCACAACTGATTGATGGAGCCATTGAGCTTGTTGCTGGAAAAATTGATTCTTGTGAGATTCTTGAGGTTGATTAGTGAGTTGGGAAGATTCCCCTGAAGAGAATTGTTGTAAAGGTGTAACTGTTCTAATGCCGTTAAGAACCCGAACGAGGAAGGAATCGAACCCGAGAGCTGATTATCTGCTAAATCAAGAATCTTCAGTTGGTGACAGTTACCCAAAGTGGTGGGAATGCTACCAACAAACTCGTTCTCTCTCAAGTGAAGCCAAGTCAGCTCTTTCAATCTCCCAATTGAAGAAGGAATCTCTCCACTGAAATGATTACCAAACATATCAATCCACATAAGATTTGTGCAGTTCCCGATCTCATTCGGGACTCCACCCGAAAACCGATTCTCGTATAGATACAGAACTTCCAATTTGCTGAGCAAACCGATTTCTTTTGGTAACTTGCCTTCCAAGTCATTGTGAGACAGAGCAAGCTCTTTTAGATTCTTGAGGTTAGAGAGCCGTGGAGATAACGTACCCTTCACGCCACTGTTGTGAAGATACAAAATCGTGAGTTCGACGAGCTGAAACAACGAATCAGGAATCTGACCGGTGAGTGTATTATTCGACAGATCAAGCTCTGTTAATGACTGACATTTGCTGATTTCCGCTGGAATTTCGCCTGCAAGTTGAGTGTCAGACAAAATCAGTTTCTTAAGATTTGTGTTGTTAGAACATAAGCTCTTTGGTAAAAAACCAGAGAGACGATTGTTCGCAAGAACCAGAATTTCAAGCTGATTCATGTTCCAGAATTCTTCATGTATCCCTCCGGTGAGATTGTTCTTTGACAAATCAAGGGTTTGAAGCTTCCTTAAATTGGTTAATCTCTTCGGAATCGGACCATGAAGTTTGCTACCAACCAAATTAAGGTACCGGAGATTGCGCAAATCACCAAGTTGACTTGGTATCTCACCGGAGAAGTTGTTGTTGCCCAAGTTGAGTTTCTGGAGGTTTCTGAGTCGACTCAGCTCCGCCGGTAACGATTCGTTGAGGCCATTCAACGCTGCTGTGAACAAAATGAGGCTGGTGCAGTTTCCTAACTCGGGCGGAATCGGTCCTTCGAGGTAGTTATCTTGCAGAATCAAATTCTCGATCCGAACGAGCCGACCGAGTTGACTCGGTATTGGACCCGTGAGCCCGCATGATGCCAAGGCTAGCGTCTGGAGATTAACGAGATTCTCGAATGTCACCGGTATTGATCCGGCGAGCTGGTTGTCTCCGAGTTTTAACGACTTGAGATTGACGAGAGAGCCGAGTTGACTCGGTATCTCGCCGCTGAGTTGGTTCGAGAAGAGATGCAAAGATTCCAAGGAAGAAGAGAGGTTGGAGAGAGCAGTTGGGATGGGGCCCACGAGACTGTTGGAAGATAGATCGAGGTGGATTAGGTTAGTAAACCGGCCAATCGAAGGAGAAATTGAACCGGTTAAGTGTAAACCGGAGAGATTTAAACTGATGACTTCACGCCCACTGCACGTGACACCGGTCCAGTTGCAGAAATTGATATCATCGGAATCCCAATCCCGGAGAACATTTTCGTCTTCTGGGTTTGTGACTAGAGACTTCTTCACTTGTAGAAGCGTTTGAAAATCGTCGGTTTGACCTGGTTGACCCGAACCCGGCCCGGAAGAAAAACAGAAGAAAAAAAGAACAAGAAGAAGAAGAAAAGAATTTGGCTGCATTTCTTTGTTTCTTTGTTTTGGCTTTCTTCTTTTCTTTTTCTTCTTCTTCTTTACGAAAAAAAATTCTTCAATATCTTGTGGTGATTAGAAGAAGTGAGACTAGTGTTGGAAACATAAGAATTTAAGACAATTGTTGGTCTTTTTGATTGAAGATGAAGAAGAGAGATGATTGGTCGTAAGAACGGTGCATGGGGGGGTCTCTCTCTCTCTCTTTCTCTCTCTATGCATGTAACACGCTCATATGTTTGATGTGGTGAGTTGTAGGAGAAGTAAATGCAGATAAAGCTTTGGGATCGGCTATAAGAAAGCTAAAACTATAGAGTAGTAATATAGCCTTTTAAATGACGACACGCGAGTCTCTTTTTTATTCAGAGAGTGTGTGTAAAGGGAAATGAATGAGGCAATGGGAAAGAGAAGAAGAAGGTCAAAGAGGCGTCAGAGCTGCGACATTGGAAAATGAAATTGCAAGTGTCTTACATTTATATTGCGGATGTGCCATTGTCTCTATATGTTCTTTTTTTTACAATGTTTCGGATTAATTGATATTTATTCTTTTTACTCCATTTCGTTGAATATGATTGGGAGAAACACAGTAAAAGAGTCGTAAACTCTATTAGAGGTTGTATTTCGATTCTATCCATCTCTAACCCTAATTTCTCCATTTATCTATAAAACTCAATTTGATGAGAAGTGTAGTTAACGATAATGGGAAATGAGATTAGTGACAATGAACTAAATAAGTTATACTATGAAAATGAAATAGTATAAAAGAATTGATATGCCTTTGACCATGGCCAATGAAAAAAGAGTAGTTGAGATGAGAGAACAATGACTTAATTGGTTAAAGGGTATTTCTTCAATTTCTGCTTTTTGTTGTGAACTGTGTTAGCTTCTCATTACTCAAGCCCTTTCATTAAAAAGAGAGCAGTTGTATTTCTTTAGTTAGATTCTTATTTATATTGTCGGCATATATATTATTTAAGAATATATATTTATATGATTTATATGCTAATTTTTTATATTTTGATAAATATAAATGGGAGAATTATGGAAAACCATAAAATTTTATAGAAAAATGAAAATCATAGGCTAGATTTGTATGAGCTCAAAATCTAAACCAAGATCCTTAGAAACTATAAACCCCCATTCTATAAATTCTAAAATTTTAACCCTAAAACCTAAACAAAAGGGTTTATTTCTTTGATTCTTATTTCCTCAATTATCTTTATAAACAATTGCTAAGTCAAAGGGGTTCTATCATCCACTTTTGTCATCACCACCAAACTCGGCAACGTATTGGTTTGTTCTAACATGATCCTCTTTGATATTTTCCCGATTTAATATGAGATTTTGCAGATGTCATCTTTGACATAAATGAGAAGCATCTACTGCTGAATTTATATCACACCGTGTTCATACACTCCATAATAAAATTATGGTTTCTACTGCCACGAAAGAGACAAGACAACTAAGGATTACAATTGCTGTAATTTTTATTGTTGCTTAGAGGATATGTAGATATAAGTTAAATTAAGGTCTAGAACTCTTTGTTGTACTGTTGTTGAAAGTCGTATTTCCATTAGTCCAAAATCGTTAAATTTATCAATATCTGGTTTGAAAAGGGTGAAATGTCATATTCTTCTTTTTTTTTTTGGGTGCAGAAAGTGAAAAAGTGAAGTGTCATATTCATTTTGGTGTATTTTTAGGGAATGATAAAGTGTGAAACCCTTGTCTCATGCGAAACAATTATCCTTTTACTTAAGTGTGATGCTCTTATTTTGGGGAGTTTATTCCTGAAGTATGATTATTCTCATTTTGCATGGTTAATTGTCTTTTAGCATGTAGTTAGGCCGTTTAATCAAATCTAATTGATTTTAATTTGTATACATATACACTTTGTCTAACAATATCATCATCTTCTTCTTTTTTTTGGCCCCTACTGATCAAACCTACCCATAAATAAGACAATATAGGTAATCAATCCATCTCATAGCATTGAATCTTTGCTACTTTTTATATATGATATGGTTGTTCACGTTTACCTCTACTTGCAACATAACTTCTCGTTAAAGTAATTTTTTTTTTGGTTACGTTCCACAATTTTGCATGTTTGAGGTTCACGATTTTCAGATGAGAATAGTTGAGTAAATAACTAACATATGATATATATATATATATATTTTGACGTCAAACTAATATTATTTCTTATAAATTATAACTAACAAATATTGGTTTTTGAACTGTATTCAAATCCCACCAACGTAAAAAGGTAATAATGGTTACAGTCGGAGTCCTTTACACAAACCTTACTCAGTTAAATAAAATATAAAATTAAATCTTTTATAGAGTATGATGTCAAAGCTTTCATAGCTCAGTTGGTTAGAGCACCCGTTTAGTAAGCGGGAGGTCTTGAGTTCAACTCTCAATGAAAGCATTGATTTAATTTTTATTTTTTTTCTAAACTTTTACCTTTTTATTGTAAGACTTTTGAATACTTCCCCCCACTATTTTATTTCTAGCGCCCTCGTTTTACAGTCTCGCCGTCTCGGAGTCTCTCGTCGCCGTCCCCTATTGTTTTTCTTGTTGTAAGTTTATCTCTCTTTTTCTCTTTCTCCTTCGAGATTCGATGTGTAATCTCATTGCCGATGGTGAAAAGGGTCCCTTTTGTTTTTGTTTCCCGAGTTATTTTACTCGAGCAGGGAACGTGTTCGATGAAATGTCTCATAGTGTTTCTTGGATTTATAACGAAATGTTTTGTGCTTTTCTCTTCGTGATTTTTGATTGCGTTTCTAACATTCATGTGATCCTTCAAAGTTTTTATTTTCGTGTATTGACTAATTGCTCCCGTCATTTTGTAGAAACTTCACTCAGATTCGTCTAGATCTAATGCTTATGTTGTAGTTTTAGAATTGAAATTTCCTGTCTTTAGTGACTAATTTTAAAGAAAATGGACCTAGTTATGAAGAATGATTGCTTAGAGTTGATCGCAGTGACATAGAAACCCTAATTGGCTACTGTATTTTTAGCATCAAGTTTGTACCTTGTTTATGAGGCATTTACCATTTTGGCTTTAAAAAGAATATATCTGAGCCTTGTGATTGAAATGTTTTGTCTTTTTTTTTTGTTAAATTTATCAGTATACAATGTGTTTGATTTTGCTAGATGATTGTTCATGTTTCATTGTGTTTTCTTACTTTGACAGGTAGTGTGAAGGAAGATGGCTAGTGGTAGCCTGAATGTTTTGTCTTTTTTTTTGTTAAATTTATTAGCATACAATGTGTTTTATTTTGCAATTGATTGTTCATGCTTCTTTGTGTTTTATTGCTTTAACAGGTTGTTTGAAGGAAGATGGCTAGTGGTAGCCTGAAAAGCCTTGTAACATCAGCAGTCACTACTGGTGTGACCGAAGCTAGAGCAAGGATTTTCGGACATATGCTTAACCCAACAGGACAGAGATCTCCTCATAAGATCTTAAGGAAGAAGCTTTTTGGTGATAAGGTTGCAGAATGGTATCCTTACGACATTAAGAATGAGGATCCCAATGTCATGGTTAGAGAAGAAAAAGAGTACTTCCCAAAACTTTTTTTTATCTATTTATCTACCTTCCCGTAGTGTAAAACGGTATAATCAACTACATGAAATCAAGCAAACAGAGTCGTTTGAGTGGACTGAAGCAATGCCTAGATAACGTATTTCCATAAGTTATACTTCAATTCCAAAGAGTGTATAAGCCTTGGCTTAGTCTATTGTAGGAGCATTACAATTACCCAGGTGGTTGAGTCAGTTAGCTAGAGAGCTAACAGCGTTAAAGGAAATTTAGGCAGAAGGGTTGAGCATTCTGGATTGTTCTAGGAGCTTGGTTTAGGCTTAGGAGAATTTAGATTGCTCTAGAATTTATCGTAGTGTTCTTTGTTTGGGTCTTTGCTTCAGTTTGTTCTCTGTTCGTCTTCCGTCAAGTAAGGGAGAATCATTTCTGGTTCTTCTCGGTAGTGTAAGAAATTCAGGGCATGAGCAAAAAACACGATATAGAAACTATGAGTCTTGTATTTGAATAGTTCTCGAGTTTCTGCGGTGAAATGCAGCAAATTAGCTTTAGGACATCGGAATTGATATTATCTTATTCTGAGAAGGATACTCTTGGCTATTAATTTCACTTAAAGCTTCGCTTAATCTACTGCTTATGTTATTGTTGTTTCATCATAAAGCGGCCTTTTAACTTGATTTGTGTGTTGTTGTAGGCGCTTATCGAAGCTTGAGATGTTGAAGCGTCGTGACAAAGGACCACCAAAGAAGGGTCATGGAAGACGTGCGGCGAAGCGTAACAAGTAGAAAAAGTAGCTTCCAAAAGAAAAGCTCTGCACTTTTAGAATCAGATTCTTGTGGTTAATGTCAGATAGAACTTATTAGTAAAGTCCTCTCTACATAAACTTCTCATGTCATTGGTTTACAATGATCTCACTATGCTGAGACAAAGTTGAAAGCTATTTGCTTCCCTTTTACTTTATATCAAGATTTAAAGATGGCTTTTGTTACGATTTATTCTTTATACTCTGCTTTTCTTTATTCTTTACTCTTTAGTATACACAAGCTGATATACTTGTGTTGTGTACTAATCTTGGATCCAAACCCAAACTATGCGTATGAGTTGTCGATGACAAAGAAAATGTTGTCTTTTACCAATTTTATTTTGTTGTTGTTGTTGCCATTTTTGGTAAAGTTGATAACATTCACTGAAACGTTAGGTTCAAAAAATAGTTTAAAAGAACCGAATATTGACAAGGTAGGTGTAACCTGTCTGCTAAAATAGTCCACGTGTGTTAAATAAACTCAATACAGATAACATTAGAAAAATATGTGGAACTCTTGCTTATTCTATCACCAGTTACTCATCTAAACAAAAGTATCATAGCTGTAGCTATATCCCTGAGTGGTGATCTAGTTGTAGCTCATGATTTTGCTGTTTTAAAAAAAAAAGTGTCATAGCACTTTGTGTCAGAGAGAGTCAGCGCAGAGAGAGTCAGCGCAGAGAGAGATGGAGCAAGCGCTGAAGATTCAATCTTTGTTCATCTACCCGATCAAATCTTGCCGTGGAATCTCTGTCCCTCAGGCAACCGTAACTCGGACTGGTAAATTAAAGCACAAACTTCTTCTGTTTTGTTTGAATCCTGAGCGAAAGTTCGTTTTTTTTTCTTTCTATTATTGGTATGAGAAATTTTTTCCTTTGGATTATTCTTGATTTCTTGGATTTGGTCAGTAATAAGTAATGGGTTTGATGATTTCGAAAAAGGGTTTTGTTTGATTTGAGGGAAAGTGTATAAAATTTCCGAGAAAGTCAACAAATTATGCGGGAAAATGCTATTTTATAGAGTTATATGACTGTGAACACGTTCCCGTTTTTGTTGGCATGAACACTAAAGTTTAACTCTTTTCATTGTTACGGGCTCGATGATACCAGAAATGGATCTTTTTTGGGATGGAATATAGAACAGAACTTCTGAGAAAGTGAACAAATTTTCCAGGAAAATGCTACTAATTAGGCTAAATCTTGATAAGAAACAGGATTCCCATGATTACTAATGATAGAATGTTGGACTATGAAGTTGGCTTAATCTGTGGAAAATGATGTAGGATTTCAGTGGGACCGGTATTGGCTAGTTGTGAACTACAAAGGAAGAGCATACACTCAAAGAGTTGAGCCAAAACTTGCTCTTGTCAAATCAGAGCTGCCTAAGGAAGCCTTCTTGGAAGATTGGGAGCCAACAAAAGACTCATTTTTGGGTAATTATTCTGGTAAAGTTTACAAAAAGTTCTGTCTGAATTTGAGACTCGAATTGATTGTCTTGATTATTTGGCAGTGGTAAGAGCTCCTGGTATGAGTCCGTTAAAGATTCCATTGACTAAACCAAGCTCGGTGGCAGAAGGTGTGTCTATGTGGGAATGGTCTGGCTCTGCGTTTGATGAAGGAGAAGAAGCTGCAAAATGGTTTTCTGATTATCTTGGAAAACAAAGCCGTTTGGTTCGGTTTAACAAAGGTTTTAATTTTAATTTTATTTCATGTGAATAATTTCATTTCCAGCAGATATGAATGCACATAGTTGATCAAGCTTTTTTTTTAAAAAAAAAATTCTACAGAAACTGAAACTAGACCTTCACCTCCTGAGTTTGCAGCAGGCTACTCTACAACATTTGCAGATATGTTTCCGTTTCTGTATGCATCTCAGGTCAGCTAATATTAATAAATTTCAATATCAGTTATGAGAAAACGCATTTGATCTTCTTTCTTTTTGCTTAATGTGTTTAGGCTTCTTTAGACCAACTGAATACACTTCTACCAGAACCGGTTCCTATTAACCGTTTTAGACCCAAGTAAACTATCATTCATCCCGAGTTCTCAATAACTTCGAAGATGGCTGTTTTGTTTATAATCTGGATTTTCTTGGTTCTCTTGTAGTTTTCTTGTCGAGAATTGTGATCCTTTTGGTGAAGATCTTTGGGATGAAATCAAGATAAACGATTTAGTCTTCCAAGGAGTTAGGCTATGTAGCCGCTGCAAGGTGAATATAATGTGAAAAAAGTGAAGTGCACTCAGATTCTAAACTCCAGGCTTTTAGAACTGTTGTTGTTCTTTCAGGTACCAACTGTGAATCAAGAAACCGGAGTTCCAGGTGCAGCAGAACCAACTGAAACTCTGATGAAATTCAGATCAGACAATGTCTTAATGCCAGACAAGAAACCGCGTGGAAAGGTTTGATATTGAGAGACCTCTAAAGATTTCAAGCTCTTGTATGGTTTTGTGTGGGAAGAGACTTGTTGTTGGATTCAGTATTGATGCTAAACCGATTCAGTAAAACTGATATCAATTTTCGGGCTATGACAGGTTTTCTTTGGTAAGGAGATGGTTTGGAACTGGAACATAGGCAACAGTGAAGGCAAAGGCAAGAAAACGATCAGAGTTGGTGATACCATCTCTGTTCTAAGGAAAATTCCCTCCAGGGCCGAAGCAGCTGTTTAACTAAAACATAATGTTCTTCTCCTTGTTTCTTCTTCGTTATGTTGTTTCTTATCTCTAAATAGAATAAGAGAGATGCAAACTTCATTTGTTCTGACTTGTGAGACACATCTCTGTTGAAAGTGTGTTGATGATTGTTTGACTAGTTTTAATTTGTGCAATACTATAAGATATCAGATTCTTACTTTAAGAGAGGTCTCTATTATAACATTTCAATCTCAATCATTCGGGCAAAGATTCGAACACTTCAATTAATCTTTGATAAAAAAGACAAAGATGCCTGAAAATTAGACTGCAACTTAAAAATTAGTTGCCTGAAACTAAACACATTTATAAGCTGAAAGTACCAAAAACCTGAAAAATAGAAAACTATTGTCTGACTTAAACATTGTGGAACAAGTAAGAGACAGACTCATGTGAAACCTAAATATGACTCTTAGCAACAGACCAAATCTCCATGTCTTGGTTGTTTTCGATTTTTTTATCTTGATTATTTTGGTTTAAGGTGAAATAATGAACACAACAAAAAAAAAATAAAAGAAAAAATTAATATAAAAAAAAAACATTCGAAAGATATAGGTTTGATATCTATGTGCTTTTTGAACAAGATTAATTTGCTTGAGCTTTACATCAGCTGCTTGACTGCTAAGTTGTGTCTGTTGTACATCATCAGTTGTGTCTGTTTTGTGGTCGCAACGAGTAAGCTTATCAAAGGACTATTGGGTAAGTTTCTGCTAAAATTACAACAGTTTTTTTTTTTTTGTAAGGAAGATGCCTCCCTGAGCTGAAGCAGCTGTTTAACTCAAACATATATGCAGCTTGTTGTGTTGTTATCTGTAAATAAAGTTCTGAGATGCATCTTCTTGAAAGTATGATATAGTTGACTTGAATAGTTTTAATTGATCTTAGGTATTGTTTATTATATTCATGCTCAGAGATGTCTCACGATTAGTTGGGTGATAATACAATAATTCTAGCTTTATTTGATCATTTCCTTTTCTAGCTTTATTTGATTTTTTGTTCTTAGGCCTCTTTGGACCAACTGAATACACTTCTAGCAGAACCAGTGCCTATGAACCGTATTAGACCCAATTTAGAACTATTTTTCTTCCTGAGTTTTAAAATACTTTAACGATGGTTGTTTTCTTCGTAATCTTGGCATTTCTTGGTTCTCTTGTAGCATTCTTATTAAGAATTGTGATCCTTTCGGTGAAGATCTTTGGGATGAGATCAAGATAAATAGTTTAGTCTTCCAAGGAGTTAGGCTATGTAACCGATGCAAGGTGAATATGATGTGAGCAAGTCAATCTACACTCAGATTCTTTAAACTTGAAACTGTTTTTCTTCTTTCAGATAACAACTGTGAATCAAGAAACCGGGGTTCCGGATGCAACTGAACCAAAGCTTGCTCTTGTCGAACCGGAGCTGCCCAAGGAAGCTTTCTTTGAAGATTGGGAGCCAACAAAGAATTCACTTTTGGGTAAATTTCTTTTAAACAAATGACAAAAGTTATCTGAATTTTGAGACTCGCATTTATCATCTTTGTTATTTCATTTTGGCAGTGGTAAGAGCTCCAGGTATGAGTCCATTAAAGATTCCATTGACTAAACCGAGCTCGATGGCAGAAGGTGTGTCAATGTGGGAATGGTCTGGCTCTGCGTTTGATGAAGGAGAAGAAGCTGCAAAATGGTTTTCAGATTATATCGGAAAACAAAGCCGTTTGGTTCGGTTTAATAAAGGTTTTTTTTTGTTAATTTGTTGTTGTTCTTGTGATCTTTTTCATAAGCAACTTATTTTGATGCAAAGAGTTGATCAAGTATTCATAAAAATTTTAATACAGAAACTGAAAATAGACCTACACCTCCTGAGTTTGCAGCAGGTTATTCTACAACATTTTCAAATGCGTTTCCATTTTTAGTTGCATCTCAGGTGAGCCATTATCAATAAGTTCGTAATCTTGAATTTTTTTTGGTTCTTTTGTAGTATTCTTGTCGATAACTGTGATCCTTTCGGTGAAGATCTTTGGGATGAGATCAAGATAAACGATTTAGTCTTCCAAGGAGTTAGGCTATGTAGCCGCTGCAAGGTGAGTATGATGAGGAAGACTAAATCGGTGTATACTCACTGACATTCTTTCTTAACTTGAAGGGATTTTAAATGTTTGTTTTCTTCTTTCAGTTAACAACTGTGAATCAAGAAACCGGTGTTCCAGATGCGACTGAACCAATCAAAACTCTGATGAAATTCAGATCGGACAAAGTCTTAATGCCACACAAGAAACCGCATCAGAAGGTTAGATATTTGAGATCCATAAAAAGATTTCAAGCTTTTCTTGTCTTGTTGTGCGGGGTAGGATGCTAAACCGATGCAATAAACGATATGGCGTTTCGGTTTATGACAGGTTTTCTTTGGTAAGGATATGGTTTGGAATTGGAACGTAACCAACAACCAAGGCAAAGGCAAGAAGACAATCAAAGTTGGTGATTCCATCTCTGTCCTAAGGATGATCCCTTCCATAGCTGAAGCAGCTGTTTAAGTCAAATCAAATATATAAACATATTTTGCTTCTTCTGTTGTGTTGTTATCTTTAAATAAAGTAAAGAAAGATACTTTCTTGCTCATGCAATCTTCACCTGTTCTGAGTTTCACCTTATTAAAAGTGTAGTTTTGTTGGTTTGAATAGTCTTGTTTGATCTTAATCTCTTAAAACCGGAAGCACAAAAGCTCCGGTTAAAATCTCGATGAACAACTCCTTGGAGATAACAGAAAGCTACAAACATTTAGGATTATGTATAATCACTGGTTCACTGCCTTCACATAGCCTGCAAGTGTATCCTAACAGAGTCAGTTTCTAAGCTTTTCTTGAACATAGCAGAGCAAGTGTATCCAAACCTCCACCAATCCTCTTCCCCTAATTTTACTCAGAATAACCAAATCTTTTGTCAAGCAATAACTCCTTTCCCTCCTCCTGCGGGGAAATTTCCGTCGCTTGCTGCGTCGCCGGCGATAAAGCAGCCTCCTTTTTTCCCTTCCTCCATCGTAGCGCAGCTCGTATGTGTTTCGTCGGAGATGGAGGGTGAAACGCACGCCGTAATTGACGGAGATGCGTGCTGGTCACTGTTACAGTCGTTGATGGTGACACGCGGCATGATCACGTTTGAAGATATCCACCAATCAGAGAATAGCGCGGAAGATCGTTAGTAACCTAACGACTTTATGAATTAAAAAACAGAGTATAAAATGAGATTGTATGTAACGTTTACGATCACGTTTTTCATATATACATAATTCAATCCACTTCGAAATCTCTCTCTCTCTCTTTCATAAACATCAATCTTGAGCTGGTCTTGATCCTTCTCCGAAAACACGGATCAATCCCACTTGGATACCTCTGTTTGTTTGCGAAGAACAACCGGAAGAAACGTTACGATCATTCCCCCTGTATCAGTGGTATCAGAGCCATTCATCCTCGGAAAATGGCAGAAACTCGGTCTAAAACGGCGGCCAGTCGAACTCAATCATCATTAGCGGAACATGACGAACAACAGATGACTCTATCTTCGCTGCATAGCGAATTCAATCAGTTCAAGGCAGAGATGATCGATGCGATAAAAGCTTTAACGGTAATCCAGAGTCCCAATCTTGCTCCTATGGCGGAAACTTCTCGGTTTCGCACTCAAGAAGCGCATGGGGGATCATCGCAAAACACGTATTCGGGTATTACTCGTTTGGCCAAGATAGAATTTCTCCGTTTTGATGGGATCAATGTCCAAGAATGGCTTTTCAAAGTAGAACAATTTTTCGACATGGACGGTACTGAAGAAAACACGAAGGTCAAATTAGTCTCGATTCATTTCGACGGGGCTGCAGCGACATGGCACAGATCTTTGTGTCAGTCATTCTCGGGAAGCAATATCTGCAAAAGCTGGAACAGCTATAAGGCTGAATTAGTGGGAAGATTTGGTGAAATTCTTGAAGATCCCATCGCAGAACTCAAGAACCTGCAAGAAAACAATGGTATAGTGGAGTATCATGATAGGTTTGAATTACTTAAAACTAGGGTTAATCTGCCGGAGGAGTACCTGGTAAGTCAATACCTTGCAGGGCTAAGACTGGATACGCAGATGCATATCCGGATGTTCATGCCCAAGACAACCATGGATTGTCTTATGTTAGGCAAATTATGTGAACAGGCACATCCGTCTAAATCCGCAGGGTCAAGTTTGCATAACAACCGTGGATCAAGCCTTCTTGGTAAAGGGTTGTTTCAGCATAAGAAAGAACCTGAAAACAAAAGGGTTGATAAAGGAAGGAAATGGCTCAGTAATGAGGAAATCGCAGAGCGCAAGGCAAAAGGTCTTTGTATCTATTGTGATGAGAAATACACGAGAGAACACTTCCTGAGTCAACACAAAAGGAGTCAACTGTATGTGTTGGATATAGAAGAAGAAGACGTTACAGTCTCGGATGAGGATGATAATTGGGAGGCACCATCAGGAGATATAGCAAAGATATCGATCAATGCAGTCAATGGAGTTACAGATTACAACACTATGAGGGTGAGAGGTCACCATGGTGGATCGGTGATTTATGTGTTGATAGACTCGGGATCAACACATAACTTCATTGATGAGAAGGTAGCTACACGGTTAGGGTGCAAGGTTAAAGACTCAGGATTAACAAAGGTAACCGTTGCGGATGGTAGCAAACTGAATGTCAGAGGTCGTGTTGAAGGTTTCTGTTGGACTTTTCACGATCAGAAATTTGAAACAGATCTAATGGTAATACCTCTCAATGGCTGTGACATGGTGCTGGGAATACAGTGGCTCGAGACTCTTGGGGCCATTAAGTGGAACTTCAAGACCCTCGAAATGCATTTCAAGTGGGGATCGGCTAAAGTTGTGCTCAAGGGAATGCATCAAGGATCTATAAGAGAGATCAAAGCAACAAAAATGAATAAGCATGTCAATGACAGAGCACAAATATCTATGCTATTGTTGGAAAATAATGTGAGTAAGGAGACACTATTAGTCTGCAACAAGACAACTTGTGACAAGGAACACTTTAAGGACAAAGAGCTCAACAATCTGGTTCAGAGGTACGCCTTGATCTTTGAGGAACCATGTAATTTACCGCCTTACAAAGAGTTTCATGACCATAGGATACCTCTTAAAGAAGGTGCAGACCCAGTTAACCTTAGACCTTATCGATATGCTCTGCATCAGAAAAATGAAATTGAAAGGTTAGTCCAGGAAATGATGAATAATGGAACCATACAAAGGAGTTCAAGCCCGTTTGCTTCCCCCATAGTGTTGGTTAAGAAAAAGGATGGCTCTTGGAGGTTATGCGTAGATTATAGACAACTAAACAACCTCACCATTAAGGATAGGTATCCCATTCCCCTGATAGACGACTTGATGGATGAACTAGGCGGCTCTACAGTTTATTCAAAGATTGATTTGAGAGCCGGGTACCACCAGGTTAGAATGGCACCATGGGATATCCATAAGACTGCATTCAAGACTCATAATGGACATTATGAGTACTTAGTAATGCCTTTTGGTCTAACAAATGCACCGGCCACCTTCCAGGGTCTAATGAATGATGTTTTCCAAGGATTGTTGAGGAAGAGTGTACTCATTTTTTTTGATGACATTCTAGTGTATAGTTGTTCTTTAAAAGAGCATTGGAAGCATTTAGAAGAAGTGTTTGAGCTCATGTTGCAGAATAAGCTGTTTGCTAGAAAGAGCAAGTGTGCGTTTGCTACAGATAGAGTCTAATATCTGGGACACTACATATCTAAAGAAGGGATATCTACCGATCCTACCAAGATTAAAGCGGTTCGGGAATGGAAAATTCCTACTAATGTGAAGCAGTTACGAGGATTTTTAGGATTAGCAGGCTATTACAGACGTTTTATCAAAGGGTTTGGGGGAATAGCAAAACCTTTAACAGAGCTGACAAAGAAAAATGGGTTTATTTGGAGTGAAAACGCTGAGACAACTTTCCGAGCATTAAAGAAAGCCTTGTGTGAAGCCCCTGTACTTGCATTGCCAAGGTTTGATTTACAGTTTGAGGTGGAGACTGATGCTTCGGGAGAGGGCATTGGTGCTGTGTTGATGCAGAGTGGTCACCCTTTAGCCTATGTAAGTAGGCATTTGAAAGGGAAACAGCTGAACTTGTCAATCTATGAAAAGGAGTTACTTGCGGTAGTGTTTGCAGTACAAAAATGGCGACATTACTTGTTGAATGGGAAGTTTATAATAAAGACCGATCAAAGGAGCTTAAAATACTTGCTGGAACAGAGATTAAACACTCCAATCCAACAACAATGGCTACCAAAGCTGCTTGAATTTGATTACGAGATTCGGTATAAGCAGGGAACAGAAAATAAAGTGGCAGATGCACTGTCGAGAATGAAAGGTGCAGAAGTACTTCAAATGGCTATCAACACCTCTCAAATGGATTTGTTGAGCAGTATTAAGGAAGCGTATCAAGAGGATCCACAGCTACAGGTGATCATCAGTAAGCTAATAGGCGATAAGAACTCGGTAAAACATCATAGTTGGGCACAGGGTATCTTGAGAAGAAAAAACAAGATAGTGGTGCCTGCAAACCGACATATTAAGACTTACATTCTGGACTGGTTACATGGCTCGAGTATAGGAGGTCATTCCGGGAGAGACGTCACAATTCATAGGGTAAAGAGCTTATTTTATTGGAGAGGTCTAACTAAGGAAGTACAAGGGTTCATAAGAAACTGCGAGGTTTGCCAGAAATGTAAATACGACAATGCAGCTAGCCCTGGGTTGCTTCAACCATTACCTGTGCCTGAGACAGTTTGGACAGAAATCACTATGGATTTCATAGATAGCCTTCCACTTTCCTATGGAAACTCAATCATCTTCGTCGTGGTAGATCGATTGAGTAAAGCTGCGCATTTCGTCGCTTTGAGACATCCTTATACGGCCATGACCGTCGCTCAAGCCTTCTTAGATAACATCTACAAGCTCCACGGGTTGCCCCAGTCCATTGTAAGTGATAGGGATGCGGTATTCTTGAGCGAGTTTTGGACCGAATTGTTTGCTCTTCAAGGGGTTGCACTTAATCGATCTACAGCTTACCACCCTCAGAGCGACGGGCAGTCTGAAGTAGTAAACAGGTGCTTGGAAACTTACCTTAGGTGTATGTGTAGTGACCGGCCTCATATGTGGAGTCGTTGGTTACCACTCGCGGAATATTGGTACAACACCAACTACCACACCTCTACAACAACAACACCTTACGAAATTGTATATGGTCAATCACCACCAATCCACTTACCATATTTACCAGGTGAATCAAAAGTTGCAGTGGTAGCACGCTGTTTACAAGAGAGGGAGCAGATGATACAGATTTTAAAATTTCATTTGATGCGGGCTCAGAATCGAATGAAACAGTTGGCGGATAGGCACAGGACAGAGAGAAGTTTTCAAATAGGGGATATGGTCTTAGTGAAGCTACAACCTTATAGGCAGCAATCGTTGGTTCAAAGGGTTAACCAGAAGTTAGCTCCGAAGTACTACGGTCCTTACAAGATCATTGACAAATGCGGGGCAGTCGCTTATAAACTCGAACTCCCTTCTTATTCAAGAATTCACCATGTTTTTCATGTGTCTCAATTGAAACAGCAAACAGGGACAGGGTCGGTGACCACGCCTTTACCAGAAGAAGTCGTGGATGCCTTGGTAAGGGAACCTGAAACTATTTTACAAAGACGGCTGGTGGAGAGACGGGGAAAGCCGGCGACAATGGTGCTCGTAAAATGGAATGCGGAAACAGAGGAGGAAGCAACGTGGGAGTTCTTATACGATCTTCTGAAAAGATTTCCAAAATTCAAACCTTGGGGACAAGGTTCTTTGGCAGGGGGGTTTGTTACAGTCGTTGATGGTGACACGCGGCATGATCACGTTTGAAGATATCCACCAATCAGAGAATAGCGCGGAAGATCGTTAGTAACCTAACGACTTTATGAATTGAAAAACAGAGTATAAAATGAAATTGTATGTAACGTTTACGATCACGTTTTTCATATATACATAATTCAATCCACTTCGAAATCTCTCTCTCTCTTTCATAAACATCAATCTTGAGCTGGTCTTGATCCTTCTCCGAAAACACGGATCAATCCCACTTGGATACCTCTGTTTGTTTGCGAAGAACAACCGGAGGAAACGTTACGATCATTCCCCCTGTATCAGTCACGCTCTTGCGCTCTCCTCCGCCAACGTAACGGGGTCTTGTTGCGGCGGTGGGGCGTTTAGAAGGGGAAGAAAGTAGAGGCCTTTGCGGGATGGGTAGGGGCAGAATCGTCGATTTTGTTATAGTCGTTATCGGGAAAGAAATGCTTTTCAAATTCCATCAAATCGAACCCGAACTTGGTACATAGATAAAAGTTGGTCAAATCGAATCGGTCTGGAGCAATATGGATCTTCATCAACTTGTCAAAGGTTTTGAAGATGATTTACCTGCAGCCTTCAATGCAGAACGTGATAAGGTAATGTCGATTTCTGACACCAACAACAACGGTTTATCACCTGCAGGAAACTTGGACGAGTGGAGCGATATGGATTTTGATCAACTTATCAAAGGCTTCGATGATGATTTACCTGCAGACTTCAATGCAGAACATGATAAGATCCTGTCGATTTCTGACAACAATAAGGCTTTATCACCTGCAGAAAACTTGGGTGAGTGGAGCGATATGAATCTTGATCAACTTTTCAAAGGTTTTAATGATGATTTACCTGAAGATATCGACTAGAAAATTGAAAAAGTGGATCTTCAGATGGTGGCGATTTCTGAAAATTGCTGCAACAACAACAAAGCTTCATTACCTGCAGAAAATTTTGATGATGATGAGCAAGAACGGGTTGATCTTGATTTTTAGTCACCTGTGAAGGTTTACAAGACCTTGATTATCTGATGAGTGGTTACGAGGTATAATGGTTCGGTTAAATTTGGTTTAGAGATTATGTCTTATCGATCTGTAATGAGGAGAGAGTCTGGATTAACTTGGATCAGTTTTTTCTTAGATGAGAGAAATTGATCCAACTCAAACAGGTTCAGCTTAGGTTTTGTGGCTTAATGATAAAGTTTGAGTTGTATTATTCAAGTTCACTTTTGTATTTTTGTTTAGTCTCAATTCCTATATCATGGAATTTTAAATGAATATTTCTTTAACCTATGGATTGCTTTTTTAATCTTTCACATTTGTGTTTGACTAATATGTGTTCAATTAAAATCTGAGTTTTGTTATTTCTTCTCGTTATGTGTTTGGACAAAATCCACATCTTCATTTTCATTTGCAAGCGTTTCTCATCTTTCTGGTTTCAATATTTTCAATTGATCTTGACCTTTAAAAGCTTTAAGGACTTGGATTAGATCTTGAAAAGTAATCAAGAAGCCATTGAAACTCTTTTTTTACTCATTAGAAGAAGAAGCAGAAGAAGAAGAAATAGCCAAAATGTGCAATACTACAATACATCAGATTCATACTTAGAGGTCTCTTATATTAACATTTTAATTTATCAGACTCCAAAAGTTGTTGAACAGCAACCAAATCAGGAAGCACAATCGCTCCAGCTTCTCTCCAGTCTTTAGCAGCTTCTGTCTTAAACCTATCAAGCAATAAAGCATGCATCCCGATACTCTTGGCCGGAACATAATCTTTACGCATACTGTCTCCGATATGCAAAACCTCTTCAGGCGCAATATTCCCCGCTCTCTCTAACGCCAGCTTGTAAATCCTCGGATCTGGTTTCTCTATCCCTTCAATACCAGAGAACACACCAAAATCCCACTCTCCCTATATACCAAACGCTTTCACAACGAGTCAACTTCTAATCACACACATTTCACAATGAGTTCATTAGAAGAGACTCTTCACTACCTTGTTCAAGCCTAAAGCAGGTAAAATAACTTCTTGATATCGATATTCAGCGTTGCTAACAAGTCCAACTATAAGCCCTTTCTCGCGTGCCCATCTCAAGAACGGTCGAGAATCTTGAAACACAGAGTAAGGTGCAGCAGAACCAAACGTCGCATAGATTCGTTTAAATACTTTCTCAAATGTCTCCTCATCATACTCATATCCTGCCTAATTATATCAAAACCCCTAACATCCAAGTAAGCAACACACAAACACACACATACGGCAGAAACATCAAAGAAGATAAAAAGCAAATCAAATACCTTCACAAATGAATCTCTCACACAGGTTTTCCACCAAACAATATTTGGCATTTTCGCAGAGAAACCGAAACAAGGATACTTTTGTGCCATATCTGTGTAAGCTAGTTTGAAACCTTCATGGACGCGTTTATAATCAGGACAAGGCAAACCAACGGCTTTAGCAGCCATACAATAGTAATCACCAAGCTCTCCTTTGTATGCTATGAGTGTACCAGTAACATCTACTGTGATACACCGTAACTTCGATAAAAGCGAAATGGCTCCTGTCATATTCTTTCACACAAAACTGCACAATAACACACAAAAGACGGAATCAATTGGTTAACAGATAGATACACAGAAAAGCAAGCCAACACAAAAGATTTCAACTTTTATAAGCTAAGAACAAAAAGATAATCAATTTATAACAGATTTACACAATTGAGCTCCCTAATGACTAATTCTTCACCTACTTGAAAGTCCCTTTTCATGCGAGTTTCATTCCCTAAAAAATGGGATGAACTTTACAGAGAAAGATCTGATTCAATTTCAGGTTTTTGCCCATAAACCAAAATATAAGCGATAAGTGATCGAATAGAGGCAAGTATCAATGTCAACAGTAGAATCTTATCAATGTAGGGACACAAAGGCAAAAGCTTTTCCGCAAGAAAGCAAACAAAAAAGCACGAAAATTTCCGAAAACCGGTGAAGAAGAGAGAGAAATTTGAAGTACCCAGAAGTCTGAAGCTGAGATTCGAGGAAAAAATATCTGCGTTCTTCTATTGGGTTATCTTCGAAAGCTTAAACGCTACACTGAAATGAGATCACGAGCTCTTAGTATATATATATATATATTACACAGGAACTTGAACAGAGAGATGCGTGTTTACGTGTGGTTGCGCACACAGACAAATTAGGCAGCTAATAGAAAATTTTAAACACAATTTAATTACTTTTGGTGTTAGATACGATCTCTTGAAAAATCATACACTCAACTGCAAAAGTTTTTTTTTATTTTAAAAAAATATTTTAATGCAATTTAATTAAATAATTATTATTATTTTTAATTGACCATTAGTTATGAGACATCTTTTCTTAAAAATATCTTACATAACTATATTAAGAATCTATTATATAATATGTAGTTTTCGTTTTTATTATTTTATTCTAAAAAACTCATTAAGAATAAAATATTAATAATTATTTTAGACTTAAAGGTGCTCTTATACACTTAAATGTAACATTAATTGCTTATTTGGAGAGCAAGTTCGAGGCTACTTTGGGATTTTAATAAAGAAAATGAAAAAACGAGAAAAGAAATTAAATCCATTGGATGGCATGATAGTGGCCTGCTGTATTGTCTAAACCCGAAACCGGTTTCAGGTAATTTACCTTCTTTTTTTTCTTTCTTTTCTTTTTAAAGGCTCCAGCCTCATGATTTTAAGTAGGCCTGCGGGTTTGATTAATCTAGAATTTTGAATATAGTAATAACGCTACTATTTGTAAATGCAAGATCATATCTCAAACAAGACAAAGGACTTGCATTATACACAATCGACCACAGAGACACACGAGCCTGAATCTATCTATCTCTTCAATGGTGGAAAATAATGAGCAATGCTTGAAGCAGAACCATCACCTTTGTCTTTACCGGCGCTAGGCCGTTTATTAGGGCGTAGGAAACTCCTGAGTTCTCGCTGAATCTCATAGGGTAACTCATTGAAAACCGACTGATCGATTTCACCAATCTTATAACCCCAGTCTGTATCTCTTCTCTCTTCTACCTCTTGATTCACTTCACTACTATGGTTAGTGGAGCTACTAAAGTAGGCTCTTTTACTTGTTAACGACACTGTTGAATCTCCTTGAGTCTCTTGCTTTGATTGCGGAGTTGCATTGTAATTCTTAAAGATATCGACAATTGAGGGCATTCCCTAAGAACATACAAGCAAACAAATCTAAGCAAAAAGGTAGAAGCTTTTCTTGCATCCAACAAAGCGGTTCATCGCTTACCCGATTCTTCTCTTTCGAGTTGTTTGTCTTCCTCCCAATTCCCTTTGTTTGTGTGCTTTTGTTTAATTCTGATTGGGTCGGTACATCCGTTGCGTCGCTTAATGGACAAGAGACAACATCCTGACAAGGAAACTGCGTAATTAGTTCTCCAAGGTACTTGATAAGACACAAGTTGAGAACACATATAAGCTCTTGCGTCATTCAAACACCACAGACTCTAACCAGTTCTTTTCTCTACCAGTTTGAATTACTAAAGGACCTCTTCACGTTTCTATTCCCTTGAAACTGAGAGCGTAATTATGCCTGATTATGTTTGGCCTTTTTGCTAGATTTTGCTAGATCTTTAGCTCTACTACACTTCTAGAAAGGCTTACAAAATGCTTTAGAGAAATGAGAGAAAATACCTTTTCAGAAACTAGGTCGGTGTCTTTATATGGGTTTTCGGCATTAAGCAAAGTATAAGTTACACTGGTGTCTTCTTCAGGCATTGCTGCTTGGGTTTCCGCTGACCTCTGTTCTGAACAGCCTTCACTAGCTGCACCAATTGAAGGAAAAACCATGAATTATAAGTTACCAGAAGAATCAAGAGCAGTAAAAAGTTCTTAAAATATATATAGAAAAGCTCCAGAATACCTGAGGGAGTCACCGCAACATGTTCTTGAACACAACTGTCTGCTGAACAAGAAGGAACAGTACGTTGACTTTGAAAATATCTCATTATCGATTTTGTTCCCTACGACCTAAGAAGTCACTCCTACCAACTCAGTGAATATACCAGCTAAATGTTTGATAACGGATCAGTAACCAGAAGATATTTTCGTGGCTATGAGAACTTACAGATGGTATATCCACGATTTTACTTGCTGAAACAGAAATACCTGTTATTCTCCATGTCTCTTGTTTATTGCCTTGAGGTTTAGTTCCGAAAGGTCCCATGTATTCACGCAACGCCACTTGGAACAACTTAAAGGCATCTTCATGAATCTTGGTTACTCCATATCTCAGAGGACTTGATTTCGAAAGGAATTTCTTGTGAGAATCTGAATCCTTTGACTGCATTATATTTCACTTTGCTTCTAAGTCGTAGTCTTTTGCAAAGAAGATGCTATATTACTAACCAAAACATTTGTGCAAACTACAGATTCAGGAGAAAATAAGTACTCTGAAAGCACTAGCATGAAGGGTAAGGGTGCTTGAAATCCGTTTATTCTGCTCCAAGTCAGAACTTAGACGCTCACTTAGTTCTTCGGAAAGTTGATTCAACCAATGCTGAACCTGAGAATATCACAGAAAATATAATTTTTTTTTAATTAAGAATGGTTATATGATATAAATGCATAATCTGGCTGAGATTCAAAGTCTTACATTTGAGAGTGACTTCAAGGCACGAGGTCCGGGAAATGTCTTTCCCGAACCATGGCTTTTGGGGAGAACACGGCCTTGCACTTCTTCCCCACTTATCCCTCTTGCAATATTCCATAACCATGTTCTATAAGGCAGAGTTAAAGAAGTATTAATAATAACCTTGGTTAAAACCAAGCACGAGTCCCATATATCCTTTTAATTTTATGTTATTAAGCACATAAGTGGTCTTTTAGGCAAACACATACGTATTTTGGCACGCTAGAAGGTACTAATGGAAAGATTGGTAAAAGGTATCGAACAATTTTCACTAGTCAAAGAGCGTAGGAGAACAAGTTTCTATATTGTCCAAATTTATTATTACCCAGTATTTATTCCGTAATGTTCTTGCAGCTTTGTTTCAGAGAACTGCAACAAGTCCCCCACAGTGTCAATTCCCAAGTCAGTTTGCAAGTTAGTGCCCGGCTTTCCTCCTAATTGTTTCCTGCCAGATACGCTCCTAAGCAAAATATGCAATGCATGATTTAGGACTGTCTTAAACCTTTTAGAACACAGCGGTATTGACACTGACACAAAAATTAAATCTTTGCCAAATTTATAGATAAAGTAACATGTGTATAACAGAAACTCTCTAAGTCCTCTTACGAAAATATGCACTGGAGTCAGTAAAGTTGGTCAAGCTTACTTACATTTTCTTTATTGGCAAAGAACTGAGTAATTCCTGTACAGCTGAATATGGTACAACGGTCTGCTGAGCAGGTTTGTTCATTCCACTAGCAAGTTTGGCTAGCATCTGTTTATTAAGTTATGTGTTGTTACTCTCGCTATACAAGCGATAACAGGAAAAGAAAAACTAGAAAAAGCAAATAGCTTCTTGCCTTGTTATGGGCAATGCCAGCAGAACAACTAAACTCATTCTCCTTACGCACCTGTTTCCGGAGTTCTGCAACAATGATAATTCCACAACCTAATAACTTATCGCGACGATCAGAATCTTTTCTACATATCGAATTGCGGACACTCTCCTTGAAATCATCTCCATCCTAGATAGACGACAAAAAAACAGTAGCAAAGTTAAAAAGAAGTTCAGATCAAAAGCTCAAATAAAATTTTTGACGAAGATTACAGGAAATCAAGAATCTCAATCGTACCTCTCTGCTCATTCCAAGAATATGGGATTTAAGAGCTTCTTCGTCTATCGATTCCAAACTCTCTGGAGGCGAATCAGCAAGCATGCTTTCTGCTGCATCGGTGAGGTCAAGATACACTTCATCAATTGAAGCCCTCTCACACTTACCGCTTTGTGCTAGAATTGAAACCACCTGTAGACACATAGAAGGATATTAATTTTACCAAACATTGTTGATAGACAAACATGTCGTAACTTCCACCGACCTCTGAACCCGCACAGCGATATGCATTCAGGTCAGCTTTACCACGAGCCACAGGAACTTGAACCAACTGAATCTCAGGGCAAGCAGCTTTACCCTCATCACCTCTCATTGAGCTTAAAAAGTTCATCAAAAACACTTTTTTTACAGACGGAAAAAACAGTGTGGGGGAAAGAAGGATTCTCTAATTAGACTAACCGCTTGACGCCACATTTACGTGCTTCGTAGCTAACAGCAATCAAACCACCACCTTGCCATTAATTGTACTGTACAACTGCAGTAGGAAGTCCTCGTAGCTCTGGTTGCTTCCGTTGCTCCACTAATCAGGTAAGAAAAGAACACAATTCTAACAAAAATAAAAAAACAATTTCACTTCTTTGTTTTCAACCCAGGTTCGGAACCCAAAACCCCTAAATAATATACGCATCAACGAGAGAACAACAATGAAAACCCTTTTTTACAGAAACTGAAGAAAACCCAGAATTTCAAACAGTAGAAATTCGATTCGTAAGAGCTAAAATCCTTTGCTTTCTCTCACTAAAGCGTGTAGAGAGAGAGAGACCTTGAACGTAGAAGCAATCCATGTCGACATGAGCGATAACTCTGGCATCCGATGTCTCTGGTCTCGCTATTGGCATTGTCGCACAAATCTGAGTAATTGAGAGGAAACAACAACAAAAGGGGAAAACTTTTCTGCCAACCGAGTGAATTATTATTTTTCCTGGGCAACAGCGCGCGAAAATAATAATTAGTAAAACACCCCTCAAACTAAATGGTTTTTGCAAGATAACCCTGAACTATGTACCCTACAAAACACTTTGCATCTAAACAAAATTCCGTAAGACTAGTCTCGAATATTGTTTAACTTTTTCTTAACACTTGGCTCGAAAAGCAAAGACAAAATTTAAAATCATTAGGGTTTATATAAATAAAAATATTAAGATTGAAAATGTTTAAGAGTTGTGGGTGTTTATGAAACAAATAAATAAGTTCGAGTACTAATCTGAAAAAGTGCCTGTTTTATATATATAAACCTTCCCCACTGGTATTGTGATTTCACGGAGAGGGAAACTTCCGTTGAAAGCTTCTCGGTCTCGCTTCTGGACTCTGCAATGAAGCGTAGCTTCGGTTCAAATTCTTCAGGCAATAGTGGGAGTAGCAAGAAGTCTAAGAAGAAGAATCCGAGTAATCAGAAAACCCTAGGAGCCGCATGGGGCGCTGCTTCTTCTCGTTCTTCTTTTCGGTCTGCTCCATTTTCGGATTTTGGAAGGTTCTTTCTCATTCTATGTAATTTTAAGGGTATTTGTAATGGTGGGTAGTGGTGTATTTTTGAAATTTCGATGTGAAAATTGGAATTTCCCTCTGAAAGTGTTTGATCTGAGAACAAATGGTAAAATGATTTGCAATTGTGAGGTTTAGGAAGATAAAAGGAAGTAAAAAACATTTTTATGGGTTTATAATGGTTTCTATGCCTTTAGAATATCTTGTTGACGTTTATCATATAGGTGGCAATATCTTTATATGCGTATGAGGATGAAACAGATTTGATTTATTATTTTCTGTGTTATATATAGTTTTGTCATAGAATTATTTATTCACAAGGCAATAAGCACTGCTATGATTTTGTGGTGTTGATTTTCTATGTTTTTCTGCTACAGTTACATGGAAGTGAAAAATCGGAAACTTCAGAACCAATATGAAACCGAGGCCTCCGCTGCTAGTGGTGTTTCGGATTCTGAGAATCTTATCTTCCAAGGGGTTTCAATCTTTGTGGATGGTTTCACAATTCCTTCTCATCAGGTTTAGCTCTATTGCTTTGATATATGTCAATTTTAGTTTTGTTGGTATCCAGTATTATATGGATCGTCGCAGATGAAGGAACCTTAGGATTCATGAAATTTTTCTTAGTATAGTGTTACTTGTGTGTCATCTGTTGTTTGACAGTGTCTAGATCTGTCTAGGAATTGCGAGGTTTAATGATGAAGTATGGTGGAAGATTCGAGAACTACTTTTCTAGGCGTTCTGTAACACACATCATCTGCAGCAATCTTCCAGATAGTAAAGTCAAGAATTTAAGGTTGTTCTTAGTTTCTTCAAACTTGTGGTTGATTTCTTGCAAGTTCGTGTCTTAAAAAAGGTTTCTTGTTTCCAATCAGGGCATTCAGCAGAGGGTTACCTGTTGTGAAGCCAACATGGATAGTGGACTCTATTTCTTCTAACAGGCTATTGGGCTGTAAGCAACACAAGGCGATTCAGTTTCTCTTTAAACCATGCAAACATAAGTAGAAAAATTTGGATTTGATCATTTCTTTGATGTCATCATTGCACATACTAATTTGTTCATCTGTTTCAATGCTTTCTTTCGTGAATATCACATCCTAGGGGTTCCTTACCAGCTAGATCAACTGAATGATACCCAGCCAAAATTGTCTGCCTTTTTCGCACCCAGAAGACATTCGAATCCTCAGGTGGCTTCGCCAGTTACATCTTCTCAGCCTGAAACTGGATACAGTGAAGCTGAAGAGGGAAGTTCTATTAGAGAAGAAGATTCTGAAGAATCAGGAGACCACGTAGTTGATGAATGTTATGGCGTTTATATTGAGAAAACTACTCCAGAAATGAGAGAACAAACAAGAACTGAAGATCTGAAATCTTCTGAAGTGAATGCGGAAATACTTGGTAACTATGACAAAGAAGAGAAAGAAGTTAGTAGTGAACTTCAGTCCACTACCAATCTGCCTTCTGCTTCAGACAACAGCAAATCCTCCCATGGAAAATCGATTGCAACTGCTGCTGGATCCTCTGTAAGGCGACATTCAACCCTCGAGGATCCCAATTTTGTTGAAAACTACTTTAAGGTAAAACTCTAAAGAAGTCGTCAGTCTGTTTATTCTCACCCTTTCTGATATCTCTTTCAAGAGATACAATTATTTAATGGTTTCTTCCGGAAAATAAATAATTATCTTTGTTAAGATATATAGTCGTTTTAGATGGAATTAAGAGAGTCTTAGTGTCAATTTATAGAAATAAATGGATGTATAGTATCATACCAAAGCAGACTCTGAAGATGCATTTTCTACATTTAATTTTGTTTCTGCAGAGTTCAAGGCTGCATTTTATCGGAACATGGAGAAACAGATACCGTAAAAGATTCCATGGCTCTTCTATTGGACTTAAATTGGCAGATTCTGGCCAGAATACAGATGAACATGCCAAGAAGTCAACCATTATCCACATCGATATGGTAATTTCCACACTCTAGGCTGGTTCCTTCTTTTCTGCATTTTCCGGCAATATATTTAAGCATGAAATTGGCCACCAAAGAAAGTGAAAAAAATGCTTGAAGCTTGTGATTCTAGGATTGCATTTTTTGTTCTGACTATCATTGTGGCATTCTAGTTATTTAAATTTTTAATGTTATTCCAGGATTCCTTCTTCGTGTCAGTGGT
Organism: Streptanthus diversifolius; assembly: GCA_039880935.1. Classification (NCBI taxonomy): domain Eukaryota; kingdom Viridiplantae; phylum Streptophyta; class Magnoliopsida; order Brassicales; family Brassicaceae; genus Streptanthus; species Streptanthus diversifolius. Next base: position 8,837,852 of record JAXGFM010000012.1, on the reverse strand, counting down.
AATCAGGAACCGTCGTGAGTTACAAGACAAGCCAGTAGCCGTATGTCACTCAGATAATCCGAAAGGAACGGCGGAAATTTCCTCTGCAAACTATCCAGCTCGGGTTTATGGTCTGTCTTATACTAAAGTAATCTCTCTTAAGCTTAGTTGTGTTATGAGTCACGACTTTTCTGTTTTTGTACTAATTTGATGCCAGTTTCTTAATCTAGGTGTAAAGGCAGGTATGTTTGTAAGACATGCAAAAGACCTTTGTCCTCAGCTTGTTATCGTTCCTTACAACTTTGAAGCCTATGAAGAGGTATCTTTAAGACTTGAGTGTGTCTTGTATGTTGTCGCGTCAGTCCAGCATGTATGACATGGTAATTCAATTGCAGGTAGCTGATCAGTTTTATGACATCTTGCATAGACATTGCAGAAAAGTTCAGGTCAGCGTTCAAAAAGATCCTTTTCCTGATTATGCCATTTATTAATTGTTAAAATTAATGTTTCCTTCTTGGAGTTAGGCGGTAAGCTGCGATGAAGCATTTTTAGATGTCTCAGATTTGAGGGATGTAGAACCTGAGTTCTTAGCATCAAGAATAAGAAAAGAGATCCTTGAGACTACTGGATGCAGTGCAAGTGCTGGGATAGGTGGTACTATGCTAATGGCTCGCCTTGCTACCAGAGTTGCTAAACCAGCCGGTCAATTTCATATCTCCTCTGAGAAGGTACTTTCAGTAAAAGGCTTTCTAGTCTTTGCGTATATGTGTTGGTTCCTGACTCGTAAATAGTAATCAGTGGAAAGAGGTCTATGAGTTGTGCTTATTTTCTTGAACGCAGAAGTCATTTTGTATAAAATTTCGGCTCATGATAGTGTCTGCCGTTTTTGCAGGTAGAGAATTTCTTGGATCAGCTTGCAGTCGGCACACTTCCTGGTGTAGGTTCTGTGTTGAAGGATAAGCTGGATAAACAAAATCTGCAAACCTGTGGGCAGTTACGTTTAATTTCCAAGGTAAAACATTTGTGTGGTTATGGACATATTGTTGCTTTTCAATTGTTGAAAGTTCTGTCTTGGTGACCAATAATTGTTGGGGCACCTGGGAAGCCGGAAAAAAAATTGAATTGCTTTGTTCTTAAAAGAGCATGTGCCTCTTGTTTAATATGTTGACTTTTAAGAATATAACTTTCGAGAAATAGTTTGTTAAAATTGCTTTGGAAGTTAACTAAAACATCATATATATTTTTACTTACTACAGAATTACCTTTGAAAAATACTATTCCTGTTTTGTATAAATTTCCATTTTCTTATAGTACTCATTGTGAAAATCCTTTTAAGGAAAGAGGAATTGTTTCAAAAAGAGTGGAAATTTTGACAAAAGGCTTAATGTATACCAAAATATCCTATCGGCTTATGCAGAATTCTCTTCAGAAGGATTTTGGGGTGAAAACCGGGGAGATGCTTTGGAGTTATAGCAGAGGACTAGACCTTCGGTCAGTTACAGCAGTCCAGGTCTGTTTAACAGTTTACTCTCTCACTTGTTTCGCATTTCATGGTTTTTCTCTCTGTAGGTAATATCTTTCTTATGATATGTCTCGTCCGTGAGCAAATAATTTGCCTCAGCCTGTAACTTGAAGATTTTATGTGTACAGGAGAGTAAGTCCATAGGGGCTGAAGTTAATTGGGGCGTGCGGTTTAGAGATCAGCAAGATGTCTGTATTCTTGTGAATAATGTCCTTTGCTTTTTCTTTTTCTTTCCCTAACATAATCCATTTGATTAGTTAACTTAAGAATGTGTGTGGTCGTTAATGGTTGCAGATTCAACACTTCCTACAATGCCTATGCAAGGAAGTCTCTTTACGTCTGCAAGGAATTGAAATGATAGGACGCACTTTTACTCTTAAGGTTTTATGCCTTCTGTTACTTCCATTCTTGTAACATATTTAGGATTTTGCCTTCATTTCACACTATTCATCGTATTGTGTATTATATGCCATGTTTGAGTGGCATCATTCATCTTGGAAAAAAGAATTTGAGTTTTTGTTGTTTGGTGCTACTTCAGATAAAAAAGAGAAAAAAATATGCTGAAGAACCTACAAAGTATATGGGCTGTGGAGACTGTGACAACTTGAGCCGTTCCATCACTGTGAGTTGTTACCATGGAAGTTTATGCGTAACTATGGTGATAGTATTCTTTATTAAGCGCAACATTTTTTATATTCTTGTGTAATCCTTGATGCTGTAGGTGCCTGCCGCTACAGATGACATAAAAGTTCTGCAGAGGATTTCAAAGAAGTTGTTTGGGTCGTTTTGCTTGGGTAAGTGGGACGCAGTTGCTTTTTAAAGATGATTTCCTGTTGCTTTTACTGTCAGTTGAGCCTTTATATAAGTCCTTCACATGCAATTCTGAATTTTCTAATTTTATAAAAGATGGATAAGACTAGCTTGAAAGATTATATGAATCTGTGTCAAGTTTTCGGAGATTTTCTCCTGGGTGAAGTACCTTCCTTAAGCCAAACAATCATTTCCTCTTGTAGATGCGTTTAATTGTTTCATCGATCTTCTGGGACCATTCTATTGACCTATAGAAGCTTAAAAATTGCAAATAATATGTTGTAGTGCACGAAAATGAGAAAATTGGCCCTTGTGAATGAACATCCTGGAGGAATATACTCTTTGCTACTGACTTGTGGATGACATCAAATTGTTGAATTGCTTGCAGCTTTTGACTATAATTTTGTCTTGAATTTTGATTTATCCATGATTGACCCTCAACTTTTGTTTCTCTTGAGATAGATGTTAAGGAAATTCGTGGAGTTGGGCTTCAGGTCTCTAAGCTTGAGGGTGCAGATCCTTCTAATAAAGGTAGTTTACTGAAACGCTAGGAGATCACTATGACTTGTCTATATATGTACATATCAAATTGCAGTGTGCTTTTCTAGAAAACAATCAGAAAAGAAAGTTGATTTAACTCCTAAACACGTTGTGTCTCCTTGTTCATTGATACTCGTTCCCTCAACTTTCAAGGTTCAAGGACTCTGACATCATGGCTCAACTCTGCGCCTGCCTCTGTCCAAACAGAAAAATATGATAATGTCTTTACTGCAGAAGTTAGGGAAACCTCAGGTAATAAATGTTCTGTTACTTACCAATGTTTAAAGCTTTACAAGCGGCGCCCAGAAATAGACACTGATGTATTATATTTTTCTTTAAAACTATTCTGGACGTCTGTTAGAACAAAGTTGCTTTTCTTTTTTTCGTTCCTCTTTTGTTGGTTTTGGGTGTGGAAATTGCAGACGTCTTGGTCAAGTTTTTAGCTGTGAGAAAGTGCTTCTTGAATTACCGTCTTGTGGCAGATTGTAAGAGGCGTGATACTGGTGGAGTTTCTAGACTCCGAGGATCTAATTCAGCAGAACCCTCAGTTCAGTCAGGTGATACAAATTCATCCTTACCGCCCATGTGTCACCTTGACATGGAAGTTCTAGAGAACCTTCCTCCAGAGCTCTTTTCAGAATTAGATGGAACCTACGGCGGGAAGTTGTATGAGTTGATTGAGAAAAAACGAGGCAAAAGAAAAATCAACAACAATTCTTCACATATCTCCTTGGATGGTGAGTTTTGTTGTTTAGGTGCGTTAGGATCCTGATGAAACAACTGTAATTTTTCCCAGCAGTGCATCTGAAATAATTACTGTTTTCTTCCCTTAGGTTCTGCAGGCGTTAAGGGTTCGAAATCGTTCTCCGTTAAGATACACGGCTTAGGAACATCTGGAGAAAAGGTAAAGCTTTTGCTACCTCTCTTCTCAAAAGTGAATGAATTTTCTGACATGTGTTTGCAATCGTCAAAAATCTAACACTTTACTGAAAAATGGGTCGAAATGTGCAAAGAATATTAACAATTAAATCTTTATATTTCCCGAAATTAGGAACATGAAGAACCTTATGTACCGGAACCTTCCATTGCAAGAACGTCTAGTGAGCGTACCATCGAAATGACTGATTGGATGCCTTCATCCTTAAGTCAAGTCGACGTCTCTGTGTTACAAGAATTACCTGAAGAGTTGAGAGCTGATGTATTGGGAGCATTTCCTACCCAGAGGAGAAAGCAGTCATCATCAGATACTCCCATTGAGACTTGTAAGAAACAAGATAAAGTGACAACAGAGATAAAAGACGCTGATAATGAGATTGGATCCTCAAGTAGCTCTCTCTGGTTTGGAAATCCTCCTTTATGGGTAGAGAATTTCAAAGTTAGCGGTAATTGTACTTTGGAAAAACTTTCAGAGATATACTACAAGGTGGCTCAGTCAAGGCCTGTGTTATCAACGGTGCTGCAACATACTATTTCACACGTCGGGAGTTTTCATGATGCAAATGCCAATGATTCGGAGAAAACTGTTTATGATGCGTGTGAATTTCTTAAACAGTACATTAAGCTCAAGGTAGAAGGTGATATTGAGGAGATATACCTCTGCTTCCGGCTTCTGAAAAGGTATGAATTCTATTGATGATAGATATTTGTCGAGATTTTTTTTAGGACTCTAATCAATCATCGATACGCCATTGCATCTTGGAAGTATAGCATTCGATTCAAAGATCTCTTTTATAGTTCATGTTAGATTTTTACCATTTTTAGTGATGATTATACTTTACGTTCAGATTAGCAGCAAGGAGCCAACTCTTCCTCCAAGTCTACGAGATTTTGTTTCCCTTTATTCAGGTCAGTGCAAGTTTTCCATCTATATTACAAATCACTCTGTAAAGAAAAATCACAGCAGTTCCACCGTGAAAAATGGCAAAAGTAATCAGAATTTGTTCTATACATAGGCCTTGATCAGTGAACACTATGGAGGAAGCTTGAGTATACCTTGAAAGGTCTTTTTTAACTGATGGCAACAATCTGCTTGGAATTGCTCTTTAGCTGGATGCCATAGAAGAATGCAGACTTGCAAGTACATTTGCTATAGTCTCTGTATACCAAGAAGAATGCTGCAATTTACGAGATGTGGAAAGTGATGCAGACCTCAAAGAACAAAGCCAATTAGTAGCCACTAGTCTTTTTTTTTCTGTTCATAGGAGTGTGTATATTGAAGAAACAAACGCTCCATTGTATTTAATACAATTTAGAAATATAGTGTTTCTATGTTTTTGTTGTTTCTTGTGTAAATTGGACATACTCCTTTCTATATTTGTAGATTTATATATAAACCAATTTTTATTTTTATTTTTATTTTGTCAACTTAATATAGTGATTTTGAATTTCTTACAACCAACCTTTTATTTTATATGAAGAGTTAAAGATATTTAGCTTCCAAGTCATAGTTAGCACTTGCGTTGCAGAATACTTGCACATTTGCAATCGAAGTTTTGTTGTAGCTCGCGATGAACTATATGATTTCAGTTTTGGTCTAACAATAATTGATTTAACTATATGTTGTACAGACAAAAAAAAACTATACGTTATAACATTAAATAATTACTCGATTTTAAAAGTAATGCCATTTCTCAAAGTCTGTCGCTAGAAACTTCAGAACACTGACGTTTGAATTGTTCGCTTCTCTTACTAACTAAAAGAAAATTCCTATTATGAAATCAATGATTTTTTTCAATTATGAAATTAATCAATGATTAGTAACGTCTTTTTCAACATTAATCCACATATTTCTCTCACAAGTGATTTATATTCGTAGTCCTCAAATTTAAATGGATTAGTAAAGCCATTATATTCTCTTTAATTATATATCATCTAATAAGGAATTTTTTAAAAATAAATATGAACTTAAAACGGTAAAAATACTTTTATCTTTTGAATATCTGTAACAACAAAATCTCAACTTTAAATGTAAATCGTTATCTTAATCCCACGATTTTCTCTCTCGAAAAAAAAATTAAACAAAAAGTCTTGGAAACATCTTCTTATATGCAACACAACGCTTCAGTGGCAGCTTCTGTATCATAACAAACAACAATGGCTGAAAACGACTTCTCACTTAAAGAGACATGTCCGAAAATCGGCGGTGGAAGATCAATTCCCGGCGGCGAAATGCTGACGTCATCATTCGATCTCGTGGAACGAATGACATTTCTCTACATCCGAATCGTCAAGGCTCGAGCTTTACCTTCCAATGACTTATTCCTCGAAGTCACAATCGGAAGCTACAAAGGAAGAACGAAACAAAGTACTAACCCTAACTCTGAGCCCGAGTTTCACGAAGTGTTCGCCTTTAATAGCGATCGTCTCCAAGGGAATGTCTTGGAAGTCACTGTGAAGGCCGACGAAGAACAGATTATTGGTAAGTGTAAGTTTGAAGTGGCTGAGATTCCGACACGTGTACCTCCAGACAGTCCATTGGCTCCTCAATGGTATAGATTAGAAGATAACAATGGGAACAAGTTTGGAGGAGAAGTTATGTTGTCTGTATGGATGGGGACACAAGCCGATGAAGTTTTCCCTGAAGCTTGGCATTCGGATTCCGTCACCGTGAACGGAGAAAACGCGGTGATGGCGAGATCTAAAGTTTATCTATCTCCAAGGCTATGGTATTTGCGAGTGAACGTCATTGAGGCCCAAGATTTGGTTCCGTTGCAAGGAAACAGAACCAACCCAGAGGTTTCAGTAAAAGGGTTTTTAGGGAACGTTATTGTGAGGAGTCGGGTATCTCAGACTCGAACCATGAGTCCAGTTTGGAACGAGGATATGATGTTTGTCGCGGTCGAGCCGTTTGAAGACAGTTTGATACTTAGCTTGGAGGAAAAGGTAGGTCAAAAAGAAGAGTGTTTAGGGAAATGCCAGATAAAGTTATCTCAGGTTGAGAGAAGGATATGGCCGGGACCTGTACCGGCTATGTGGTACAACCTAGAGCGTATAGGGGACTCAGGGGGATTTGCGGGGAGGATTCATTTGCGTATTTCGTTGGACGGAGGTTACCATGTACTTGACGAGTCGATTCAATATAGCAGTGATTACAGAGCTTCTGCTAAACTTCTATGGGGACCAGCTATTGGTGTGTTGGAGCTTGGAGTCATCAGTGCGTCTGGTTTGATGCCTATGAAGTCACGGGACGGTCGAGGAACTACTGATGCGTATTGTGTGGCGAAATACGGGCAGAAATGGGTGAGAACGAGGACTATTGTGGATACTTTTAGCCCGAAATGGAACGAGCAGTATACTTGGGAGGTTTATGATCCTTACACCGTTATCACCATTGGGGTTTTCGACAATATGCATTTACTAGTACCTGGAAACGCGAACCGTCCGAAAGATTCGAGAATTGGGAAGATTAGGATCCGCTTGTCGACTCTTGAAACCGAGAGGATCTACACGCATTCGTATCCGCTCATTGTTTTGAAACCAGACGGTGTGAAGAAAATGGGAGAGATTCAGCTCGCGGTTCGATTCTCATGTACTTCAACGATCGATATGCTTCAGAAATACTCAAAGCCGTTGCTACCTGAGATGCATTACTTAACTCCATTGTCAATCTACCAGCTAGACAGTCTTAGGCACCAAGCAACTCATATACTATGTATGAAGTTAGGCCGGACGGAGCCGCCTCTAGGAAGAGATGTGATTGAGTATATGCTCGATTTCGGATCTAACATTTGGAGTATAAGAAGAGGAAGAGCGAACTTCGAACGGCTTGTGACATTCTTCACTGCATTTATTGATTCTTGGCTTTGGTTTGATTCGGTTTGCAAGTGGAAGAGTCCGGTAACAACGATTCTCGCACATTTTATCTTCTTGTTCATTGTGTTTCGCCCTACGTATTGCGTCACCTCTATGCTATTGTACTGCTTCGTGATCGGGTTTTATCGATATCATTTGAGACCGAGAAATCCTCCTCACATGGATATAAAGCTGTCTAAAGCGGATTCGGTTTTACCTGATGAACTAGATGAGGAATTTGATGGGTTTCCGAGTGCGAAACCTGCGAATTTGGTGACGAAAAGGTATGATAGGTTAAGAGGAATCGCAGGGAGGATGATGATGGTTTTAGGTGATTTGGCTACACAAGGAGAGAGAGTGAAGAATCTGTTGAGTTGGAGAGATCCTAGGGCAACGTTTCTGTTTGCCATGTTCTGTTTGGTTGCTTGTGGAGTAATCTTCTTAGTCTCCATGAAACTGCTGATGACTTTGCTTGCGTTCTACGTCATGAGACACCCGAGGCTTAGAGTTTTTGATATTCCTTCGGTTCCTCAGAACTTCTTCAGGAGATTGCCTTCAAGAGCTGATAGTATGTTGTGATTTTCTTTCTTATTTCTTCTTCTTTGGTTTCTTTTAAATTTTACACATTTCTTTGATATTTTCATTTTATAAATTTAACTAAAATATCACTCGGTTAGTGAAACTCTATTTGTACAACAATATTTTTCAAGGAATCATTCCTCCAAATATCGGTAATTGTAGCTATTTGCTACGTTTAAGGATGGAGCATAATAAGTTGAATGGGACTATATCTCTGGAGATTATGCAAATTGAACCCCTTGTTTTACTAATCATGTCAAATAATTTATTTACTGGCTCTCTATCAGAAGCTGTTGGAAGACTTGGACATCTTGGCACACTATTTGTTGCGTATTATAAACTATCAGGGAAACTACTAGAGACTTTGGGAAAATGTCTTTTGATGGAACAACTTTATCTGCAAGAAAAATGTTTTGATGGAACAACTTTATCTGCATATTTGGAGCATCTCAATCTATTCTTTAACAACTGAAGGAAATTTTAAGAATGGTACTTTAGTTTAAGTATTTGGAAACAGAAACCTATGTGGAGGCGTCTTGGAATTGAAACTAAATCCATGCTTTTCGCAAGCACTAGAGAAAGGAACAAAGCACTCTTCACTTTCAAAGAAAGTTTTCATTGGAGTAAGCATATGCGTTTCTTTGCTTTTACTAGTTTTAATAGCATTGGTTTCTCTTTGCTGGTTCAAAAACAGAAAGAGGAACAAGACCAATGAGGCAACTCTGGACAATTTCCATGAACATATAAGCTATGCAGATCTTCAAAATGCGACAGATGGTTTCTCTTCCAGTAATTTGATTGGGTCAGGCAGCTTTGGTAGCATTACTTCCTGCAGAGAACAAGGTTGTTGCAGTGAAATTTTTTGAACTTGCAGCTGCATGGAGCAGTGAAGAGCTTTATGGCAGAATGTGAATCCTTAAAGGATGTAAGGCATTGCAATCTTGTGAAATTGTTGACTGCTTGTTAGAGTATTGATTTCTAAGGAAATAAATTTAGAGCTCTGATCTATGAGTTCATGCCAAATGGAAAGCTTGTATATGAGGCTACACCGAGAGGAAGTGGAAGAGTTTCGTAGGCCCTCAAGAATCTTGACATTTCTTGAAAGACTTTTCATAGATATAGATGTAGCTTCTGTTTTGGATTATCTTCATGTTCATTGCCAAGAAACTATAGTTCATTGTGATCTTAAGCCAAGCAATGTTCTCCGCCCATGTTAGCGACTTTGGTCTGGCTCGGATCTTCTCAAATTCGACCAAGAATCCTTTCTCAATCAGCTTAACTCGGCCAGAGTCAGAGAAACCATGGGCTATGCCACACCAGGTAAAAAATATCACACCTAGGTAATATTTGAATGAAAAATTTTGGATATATTTTTTTATGGCTCCAATCTTGTTTATGTGAATTATGATGCAGAATACGAAATGGGAAGGCATATATCAACATTTAGTGATGTGTATAGCTTTGGGACTCTTCTTTTGGAAATGTTCAGTCTTGTTCGGAGGAAACTTTACCCTCCACAGCTATATTAAATCTGCGTTGTCAGAGCGAGTATTACAAGTCGCAGATGAAATGATTTCAAAACCGCCTTAGAATCGGTTTTACTTTTGCTGAGTGCTTGAAACTGGTTTTCGAGGTGGGACTTAGTTGTTGTAAAGAATCTCCAATGAACCGGTTGGCAATGAGTGAGGCTGTAAAAGAATTAATCTCAATCAGGTAGAGGTTCTTCAGATCCAAAAGTAGAGCTAGGGATTGAAGTGTCTGTGCTTCCTTCTACAAACTTGGAAGACTTGTATATTATCTTCTACATATTATGCTTGAAACTGAAAATTGTTTATCTAGGATAATCATTTGGGTCTATGTGTTGCTATATTTAAGTTGTATTATTATCCCATTAATGAGGCTGACCTATGTAATGAATGGTGAAATATTTTGACGTTATTGATCAATCAGTTTCTGGTGTTCATGTTACAGCAAATTATGACATTTGAGGATGTCTGATTTGATCAATACTAAGGAACAGAGAATTTGGTTGTATGTGTGTTCACCAAAGTTTGTTGAAAAGTTGCTAATGATGACTGTTGAATTGGCAATTCTAAGGGTTTTGGCGTTTCTTGCATATGAAGATCAAACAAGTAAAGAGAATATAATTTCAAATACAGATAGTCTTTCTGCAAAAGTAAGCGCTTTAATCTTTAATAAGAATAAATAATATACTAGATATGTTGTTACTTTTGATCATACGCCGTTTTTACATAATGGGTGACCAAAATCAATATGGGATATGTTTCAATAAGCTGCAAAACGAACTTAGGTCATGACTGGTGTTTCTTGATTCGTCTCTAAAGGTGGTAACTTTGACAGTACCCAAGTTGGAGAAGTATCCATCCACAGTGCTTCACCATTGTCCTTATGCTTGAAGTCAGGAGCTTTCGTGCTTGTCTACAGGTGGTTTCCAAAAAACGTTATCGGGAGTCGAAAATGAACACAAAGAAGCCAAATGGGAAGTGATGAGTGTCTTCGAAGTTTCTAAGATACCACGAGCGAAGTGTTCACTATTTATTACCTTTCTTAATCTATTGTCCCACCATTTGTCTGGATTCTGAACCAAGTCCTTCCAAAGGTCCTCTCCTACATATATGAAGACAGCTCGTATTAGAAAACGAGACAGTAATAAAACGGCACCTAGCCGCCTAAGACTTAGTTGAATGAGAACTTACTTTTATCTTTATTCAATGTTGGCTGCGAGACTGTATTGGCCATTAGAGGTTGTTCTTGATTCGTCTTCAGAGGTGGTAACTTTGGCAGTATCCAAGTAGGAGAGTCAGTAATCCACAGTGCTTCACCAGAGTCTTTATGCTTGAAGTCAGGGGCTTTCGGGTTTGTCTACATTTAGTTCAAAAGCATTTTTGGGAAAAGTCGAAAATGAACATGGGCATGGGGCAGTGAATATACTGTCTTGAAAGAAAATCCCAATCGCAATATATTTACCTTGTTTGATCTCTTGTCCCACCAATTATCTGGATTCTGAACCAAGTCCTTCCAAAATTCCTCTCCTACATCTCCGGACAATATCATTTTAGAAAACGAGACAGTAACATATGTCACGTAGCTAAGACTTGATATAAAAAAAGGAGAATTATACTTTTAAGCTGTTTATGTGTAGGCGTTGAGACAGTATTAGACATGAGAGGTTGTTCTTGATTCTTCTTTAGAGGCGGTAATTTTGACAGTACCCAAGTAGGAGAGTCAGTCATCCACAGTGCCTCACCATTCTCTACATGCTTGAAATCAGGGGCTTTCGGGTTTGTCTACACGTGGTTCAATAACATTATTGGGAAAAGTCGAACATGAGGAGAGATATGAGTAGAGACTAGTGTCTTCAGATAATTACCTTTGTTGATCTATTGTCATACCATTTGTCGGGGTTCCTAGCCAAGTCCTTCCAAGATTCCTCTCCTACATTTCAGGACAGATCGCTTGAGTAAACGAGACAGTAACAGAATGCCACATACCTATATAATACTTTCTGAAAAGGAAACTTACCTTTAAGTTGTTTCAGTTTTCCTTTAGGGACAAAAACATCAAATTCAAGCTCATCGAGTTTTTGTAAAACCCATTTCGGAGCCTTGTTAAGCCAAAGAGAAAGATCTCCTCCACCCTTACCCTTAAAGTCAGGGTGCTTTGGTTTCACCTGCACAGAAGAATATCGATCAACTAACATGACTGAGACAGAAATGAATCCAAATCAAAACTGTGTTTACCAATCCGCTGGCTTTACTCCCACGACAATCCAACCACTCTTTAGGATTTTTAAGTAGATGCTTCCAAGGATCAGAGGTCCCTTCATCCATGACTGTAACCTTCTTAAATCTTGCTGAAAAATACAATATAATCAAACTGTTAACTCGAACATACAATAAAAAAAAGAATCATGTTGATGAAAACAATGTATAAGAAGATATAAAGCTCGCTCCTAAGAGACTTGATCAGGAACCACAAGTTAAAAAGTAACAAAAGAGTATAGTAAGTTCAAGAAAACAGGTACACAACATAAGCCTCATTAAAAGGACATAAGACATACCCGGCTGCTTCTTTGTACTAAATTCTTCTATTTCAGGTGGTGGGATGATGATTTTTTCCATCTCTGGTGTGTTTACCAATCCGCTGGCTTTACTCCCACGATAATCCAAATCCAAACACTCTTTAGGATTTCCAAGTAGATGATTCCAATCATCAGAGGTTCCTTCATCCATAACTGTGACCTTCATTGATGTTGCTGAAAAGATTATGTAAAAAAGATAGAAAGCTAGCTCATAAGAGACTTGTTCAGGGCACGCCAGTTCAAAGCAACAAAGGAGTATCGTTAAATTTAAGAAAAAAGGTACATAACTTAAGTATATTTCATAGCATAAACATCATAAAAAAGGACATAAGAACATACAAGGCTGCTTCTTGACGCTGATTTCTTCTATTTCCGATCTTGGGATGCTCATTTCTTCTATTTCAGGTGGTGGGATCGTACCTTGTACGAAGTTGAGATTCTGAACCATAATCTGTCATACATGAACAACCTTCATATGTTATTACGAATCCAAGGAACTAATACATATAAGTACCAGTCAAACACCACTACAATCTCATTTCATCAACCGGAAAAACCATTCACAGAGTTATATCAATACTTGTAAAGACTCAGGTCTTGACTTTTAAAGGTCACCTGAACATTGGATTGAGGATACGTCACATTAGGAGGTGGTGAATCTATAAACAGCTTCCCGGAAATATGAATCCGATCATCTTTCTTTACATGATGAGCCGCGATTTTAGCTAAATCACCTTCGAATATAATTGGAATCCTGTAAAAAAATATCTCAACTTTATGATTCATCAAACACACAAGAATTAATGCTTAAAAATGAAAATGTACCAGAAATCAGATGAAGTTAAACCGGAGCGTTGAGAGATAACCGTTCCAGCCCAGGATTTTCCGTCGGAGTAAGACTTGAATTGAACCGGTTGATCGACGAATCCAGTTAGGTTAACCCATTTCGCTATCTCCGGTTGGTACTCAATCAACGTCGGCCGAGCCAATTCTTTCTCCGCCGTAACATCTGGCTGTTCGACCGATGATTCAGCCGCGGAAGTTTTTCCTCCGCGGTTGATTTTCCCGGTGCTGACGGTGGCTGTGTATAAGCGGATTTGCTGCGCGATTATCCATTTTTGAGTTGGGAGTTTCGCTGCTCTCGAGTGGTTAAGTGAAGAAGAAACTACTCTTGTCAATGTTTGAGAGATCAAACTCATGATTTCATACCAACGGGGAAGAATCTGATTACGTCAGCGAGTTTCGGTGAACTGTTGCCGCACAAATTTTAGGGAAGATGACAAAAAGAAATCGACAAGATATGTAATAAAAGCCCTAATTTCCCCCGCCAAAGGGTTTAAGGGAAAGCAGTGTCCACACTGTCCAGAGAGTATCGGAAATCGCTGTACTTAGGCATCGACATTAGGGTTTCGGTATTTTGGATTTTGGATATTTCAGATTTAGAGTATTAGGATCTATTTGGATAATTTTATATTTCGGTTTGGGTTCGGTTCAGTACATATTAGATTCGGTTTTAGTACTATATCTTAAGTCTTATTTTGTACTCATATACTTATCAAGTTCGATTCGGATTCGGTTCTTAATTAAATTATCCAAACTGAAAATCCCGAATGAAGAAAACCGTAAGAAAAAGAAAAAAACCGCATGAACCGAACCCGAAACTCAAACTACTTAGATTTAAGAACAGATCGGGTTTTAAATGCATCACAACAGAACTGAACTCGAACCCGAAACCCGAACTACCAGAACTCAAAAACCGATCGGGTTTTTGAGAAAAACCAGAATCGAACTGAACTCGTTGTTTCGGTTTGAGTTCGGATTCGGGTTTCGGATTCGGTTTATTTGCCCATACTAACTCTACTGTTAATTTAATTTGGGTTTTAATATTATTGATTATTTAATTCTATTAGGCCTTACCTTTTATATTCTGGGCCCAAATAGATATATGGACCTTTTCTAAAAAAATTTAACTTGCTTTAATATCCTTTAACATAACCGTATACTTCTTCGAAACCCAGAATTTGAGAAGTGACCATTACCAAATAATTCCAACTCTTTTCTAATTTTGTTAGAAGTTTTTTAATTTTATATTTTATGGGAGTATTGGTAGATAAATTTTTTAAAACAATTTAAAATTTTGAGATTTTATTGTTATTGGTTTGAAAATTTTCATATTCCATTCAAAATCTCTTATTAAAAAATATAATATTGACTATTTAATTCCAATAAAATACAATATTACTTAGCACCCGACATATAAAATTAAAAATTGCAAATTTAGAATTAAAAACCCATAATTTATATATTTAAAACTTGTATTAAAATTTATGTTAAATTATTTTTTTTTAAAAAAATAATATTACATAATCTATAATTAAACTTAAGAAACTCGAAAAACTCATAAAAACAATAAACAAAAAATTGAAATTGGCCAATGACAAGAGTACAGAAGAATTGTGTCAACGTAAATTACGAGATTTTCCAAAATGCATCCTGCTTCACAAACCAATACGCCGTTAACCTGAAATAGAGCATCCATCATCACAAATAATATCTCTTGCACATTGAATTTTTGTATGCATTATCTATTTTATCTAATCTTTTGACTCATTTCTCAATTATATCATGAATGAGATTGTTGTACAACTCTAAAAGCATTAATATTGCAGTCGTATTTTCTTTTTACCAACCTTTATGTCTGCTCAGTTGTGAGATTTTTTTTTTTGGTTTTTATATTAGTTGATATAATATAATAACGTTTTGTGCGGATAAAGTTATTATGTATATGATTTCAAGTTATATAATAATTATTTTAAAATGTATGTATATCAATTTTTAAATTATAACTAATTTATATATTCAAAATATTTAATGCCTGCCCAAATCAACCACATAGTGTAGTTTTATTTTGTTACCATCTACGACTCTAATCATGATTTTTTTTTGTTCTTCCAATTGTGACTTGTGAGCTCTAAAATAATTTATACCGAATATTTTTAAGCTCTTGGTTTTAAGTAAAGAAACTAAAATAGGAAAATGTGATACAAATTGCAATATGCTTCCGAAATATAGGAACCGAAAATGAAAGATAATGTACAAACTATCACTAGCATCAAATTTAAACCTAAAATACGTTTTATGTTATCCAAAATTAGATTATGTTTAATTTTCATACCATGTACAACGTAGTAATGTATTTATAATTGGACAAGCTTCGCTTTTAGTTAAAGATTTTAAAAAATTTGTTGTAATTACTTGTATGACTTAACAATCTATTGAAAAACAATTGGATAGTACTATATGTGTATCTTGTAAGATTGTAAAACTTATGAAAGCCGCGGAGCCCGTGAACATTAAATAAAAGGATTAAAGAAGCAAGTAGATCTCAATATTTTTTTAGCATATTTTTATATATTTAGGAAAATTTATATTATGTGAATGTTAGCATAAGTTTATTGTTATCGTTATATATATATATATATATCTTATATTAAAATATCAAATACTGTATAACTCAATAATGTATCATACTATCTAATTTTTCATGGTATTAGAGCCTCATTTGTTAACCCAAATAGAATAGCCCAAAAATAGTTTATTATCAGTCTTAAATTGGGATGGACCAATAAAAATCATCATCATGAGAGGATTTGTTAGGATCATATATTAAAAGTTTGAAATGACCAATACTAATATATAAGAAACTTGGGCCAATTCTGGCAATTAGTCTTTACACACGAAATAAAATTTCTTAAATTTCTTAAATTTAGAATTTCTCAAGGTTTATATGTTTTGGATTTAATAGTTTGAGAGATTTTAGTTATAAATTAATCATTACGGAAAATTCTATTAGAATATTTATGTTTTTACGTTAATATGTTTTAGTTCTTTTTATGGACTGTTTGAGATCAGTACGATTGTTTGTAGAGTTGCGATTGCGTCTATAGAATGTTTTTCCATCATCAAGACCAAAGATGAGCTGATTTTCATCCTTTGAAACTTCTATTCAGAAGAGTCAACTAACTTATTTTTCAGTCCTCGATATGTGATGAGATCCTCGGAAGAACTCAACCCAAAATCGACACACAAGGAAGTTTTGGAAAGGGATAAGCCTTGCACAACGAGCGTGAGCTCAAGTTGTCAAGGGATGTGGAGCGATAGGTCACACAAAGGTTGCGGAAAGCCTTTGATTTACCGGCTTGAATTCCTAAGGATATGTCGCACCAAAGGAAAACAAGGATCTCTTAAACTAGCCTTGGATATTCACACCAAGGGGGCTTAAGATAAGTTGGATATTACACACCAACAAGTGATCAAAAATTTAGAAGTAGTAGAAACTTTCATTTAAAATCTTTGACGAGTACAAATGAGAGAATGAGCTACTATTTATAGAAGAGAAAAGAGACATGGCTTGCAAGCTTGGAACAACTTCCAAGAACATGCAAGCACATGCATAAGCCTAGAAATAAATGCATTAATTTAGATAACTCCCAACTCCTAACTCCCAACTACTTTTTGATGACAAAAGAGAATGAAGGAGTGGGCCTAGAATTCAATAAATGGGCTGAAAGAGAAGTGGGCCAATGGCCTCATTAAAAACCTATCTTTGGTAAACCCAGTGGGACAAACCCAAAGACAGGGAAAAAGAGCACACATTGGACCACTTAACCATTCATTGAATTCCAAAGGACATGATGAGGACGTTCGGGTTGTCCATGGTTTTGGCTGTTGGTCGTTTGTTCGTCCGTCCCTGGGTCAGGATCATATCATCCCCTCCCTCTTGAAGAGGTTTTGACCTCAAATCCGAATGGTCTTCTGGTGGTGCTTGTTTGATCAGGATGAAGAGCCTGACGTCTTGACGTGTATCCTGGTCCAAATCAGGTGGCTTGAACCTTTTGTCTTCCTCTTTCTTTAGAGTTCCTTGTTGGCGTTTCCTTGCAGCCCTAAAACCTGCATTTGACTCTTTTAACAAAGACAAGTGAATCATATCTGTGTGATCAGAAATAAAAATAAATAGATTAAAGGGATTACAAGGTTGAGAACATTTCTTGATCATCTCACACAATTTATCAAACTGAAACAAGTCAAGACTCAAAACAAAATTGGAATCACGAATTTCATCAAACAAACTATCCTTTTGTCTAGAAAAGTTTTCAAGTTTAAGTGTTTCAAAGGAATGAAGCATTTTATCAAACTCAAATTCCGAAACACAAAATTATTTAACATTTTCTATATCAATGTGTTTTTCATCCAGAGCAGAAATCAGCACAAAATAATTAGAGTTTATCTTAACCAAATCAAACTCCTTACAGTCCTTGATGCAATTTTCACAAAGAAAAGAGGAAATGGTCAGTTCATCTTTGAATACTTGATAGCTACTTATTTTGTTGTTAGAATCAGGCTCCTTTTCTTGGTCAAGCTTTGTTCTTAAAACCATTTGACATGTACCAATAGAAAGCAAGTTAGGCTTCATTCGTTTTTGGGAGTCTAGATAATTACCTCGAGCTTGTTGCTTTAGATTTGGTTGACATATCTCTGATGTGTCCTTGATTGCAACTTTTTCAGCTTCTTTTGGACAAGACAAAGGTGTTATTACGTCAAAAGTAATATTGAAAACATCTTGGTCCAATTGATCACTGTCGTCATAGGTATCAAACTTAGGTCCTTCATCTTCTTCCTTAGTGATGTTTTCAACACTCTCCAAAAAAGCCATGGGCACATCTTTAGGAATCTACATTTTATCATGGTGCACAAAGATTTCGTCAGCACATATGTTTGACTTAGGAGTGTCGTCCATACCTTTGCAGATTTTAAGTGGCTGATCTGTTTCTGTCCTTTGAACAACCGATTTCTTTTTAGAACAGCTAGGCTCCTGGTTTGTGAGAGCAACTCTTGAAGTTGGATGTGGGGCTTTGCTCTTTTTCTGATCTGGATTAGCACTTGGTTGCCTTTGTTCTTCTTTACCTCTCCATAGTGGCTTCCTTTGTTTCATGTCTTGTAGAACTCTTTGACAAAATGCATCAAATCTGGCGTCAATTACTTGCTCCATTCTAGACATGATAGCATCAACCAACAATTTGTCATCTTGATTGTTGCTGGACTTTCTTCTTCTTGGTTTACTTTCAATCTTGTGGTCAGATTCATGTTCTTTCTCAAGCATCCTTCCTGAAAAGAAAACACAAAACAACCCGTTTAAAAGTTCTTTGTAATGAACTAAAATGTAGACATGAGACAGATCTTAAAAAAATTAAAACAATTTTTTTTTTTAATTTTAAATAAACCGAAAATTAAAAGAAAAGAAGTGAAAAGAAAACTTAGCTTGTGTGTTACTCTGATACCAAATGATGAGATCCTCGGAAGGACTCAACCCAAAATCGGCACACAATGAAGTTTTGGAAAGGGATAAGCCTTGCACAACAAGCGTGAGCTCAAGTTGTCAAGGGATGTGGAGCGATAGGTCACACAAAGGTTGCGGAAAGCCTTTGATTTACCGGCTTGAATTCCTAAGGATATGACGCACCAAAGGAAAACAAAGATCTCTTAAACTAGCCTTGGATATTCACACCAAGGGGGCTTAAGATAAGTTGGATATTACACACCAACAAGTGATCAAAAATTTAGAAGTAGTAGAAACTTTCATTTAAAATCTTTGATGAGTACAAATGAGAGAATGAGCTACTATTTATAGAAGAGAAAAGAGACATGGCTTGCAACCTTGGAACAACTTCCAAGAACATGCAAGCACATGCATAAGCCTAGAAATAAATGCATTAATTTAGATAACTCCCAACTCCTAACTCCCAACTACTTTTTGATGACAAACGAGAAGGAAGGAGTGGGCCTAGAATTCAATAAATGGGCTGAAAGAGAAGTGGGCCAATGACCTCATTAAAAACCTATCTTTGGTAAATCCAGTGGGACAAACCCAAAGACAGAGAAAAAGAGCACACATTGGACCACTTAGCCATTCATTGAATTCCAAAGGACATGATGAGGACGTTCGGGTTGTCCATGGTTTTGGCTGTTGGTCGTTTGTTCGTCCGTCCCTGGGTTAGGATCATATCAACATGTCTACAACATATGTGGTTTGCTTTGTGATTACAGATTGTATTTTGCATTTCATGTTTATTGTGTGTGTAGGGAGGGAGGGGTTATTAGAAATAAATTAGATAGCAAAATGTGTATTTTACAGAATAAGATTGTGAAACTTATAAAATCAGTAAAAATTAAATGCAAAACTTTAAAAGCTAGTAGATCTCAACATATTTTAAAATATATTTTCTTTATATGTTTATGAAAATTTACACTATATATATTAGCATTATGTTAATAGTACCAATATATATATATATATATATATTCTCATAGCAAACATAATTTAATAATATATCTTTCTGTAATTCTTCACAATCCTCTTTATATTATTTTCAATATATACTAAAAAAATATAGTAACATCTAGCTTTGACATGTCAAAATAGAGATTAGGTAAAAAAATTTGGATATATGTCGGAATGATCTTATACATTATGGCTCATAGCTAAGACTTGTTCAAGCTTAGAGAGAAAGAAATAGATCTGTCGTTGAGTATTCATACAACTTTTGTGTATAATATTGATTCTTAAATATTACGCAAACAAAGGAACAAAACCGTTTCTATTGTCTTAGACGTGTAGAGGAACATTATCAGGAAGATCTGAACCTTGTATGATGAATAAAGAAACATTAATGATTAATATTATTTTTTTAATATAGTCTAGTGGTTTTAATATATCTCATAATAATATCGAAGGATTCTAGATTCAAACCTCAAACTTATGTCATGAATTTCAGAAACTATTGTGCCACATGATTCGGAGAATGACTAATGTTTAACGTCCATTATAATTGTTGTTATATTATGTATTATTTATATAACATGTCCTTTCTTCCTACGGTTTAGATACATCGGTACATCGAGTGGGGAGAAGATAGCATTCAATATACTATATAATGTAACTTAAGAACATGAATAAAAAATGAAGCAAAATCAAATAACATGAATACATTATAAGTATTGTTCTTGATGTTATACCATCTAAAGTTAAGCTACTTGTACATAGTTAACATAAAGATACGAACCCAAATACCGGATGATTTTTCACAATATATATATATGACGAAATTATAGTTGATTTTGTAGCATAAGCTAATCTTTAGCCATAAAATTAAGAAGTAAGGTTTTTTTTAACTTTATAAAAGAAGTAAGTTGTAAATTCTTTTAATCTTACAATCATAAATGTTTAACCCAAAACAAGTTCAATCAAACGATACTAAATATATGTGCTTATAATGTGAAAAGGTCTCAAACAACAATAGATACCAAGTTGACTTGTTAAATTCAATCTCCATATTCAATTTGGCCGAGATTTTGACAAAAATTACGTTTTTTTATTTATTTTAACCAACGTTTTGCAATCACCTTAAAAGTTTGTTGGTTTATAAAATGTTAATGAAAACGAATAGACCTATCTTAATCATTAAGGAAATTTTCCGTTTAATGGACCATTTTACGAACCATGTAACTAACATGAAATTAGTGGAGTTACTAAATGTTTTATAAGTCTATTATATGAGAGATGAAGTATGGCATGATCTCTCTTGCAATTTTACTACGAATACCTTTCATCGAATTTTTGTACTCTCTTTACTTGTAGCTGAAACTTTCTCCCTCGAGTCTAGAGCCGAGCGATAGTGAAGGGATCAGAATCAATTATCCCGATGGCTACTCCATTAGAAACAATCATATACATGGTAACATTTCAATATCAACATAGAAACATATATATATGGGGTATATTTTGACCCGTATATAATTTACTTGACTAAGTAGTAAAACTTCTAGTTCTCAATTTTGTCAATCGGGTACAAGTCCTCAGTTCAAAGCACTAGTCCAGATCTCTTTTGTACTTGTTGTTCATTGTCACATCTTTAATTATGATATTAACATTGGATCATTGGTACTTTGTGAATAAAATGGCAATTCAACTAGCTCAGTCTTGGCAGAAACAGTTATTAAAACTTGAGTGCTCTTCACGTTTTTGTTTTAGACCCCAAACAAAAAAAAACACGTTTTTGTTTTACTTTTTTTTTCTTATTTCTTATGTCTATGAAACTATGACGGATGTATAATTATATATCCCTCACTTTCATCGAGACTACTAACAATATAATATTTTTAACGTTTGTTTACAATGGCATAACAGTATATTTAGCTTTATATATCTCATCTGAATATTAGAATTTCAATGGCATCATCATAGCCCTGTATAACAGGAAAACATTTCATTACTAATACGAACCACTATTTATAAGTCACAAATAATTTTTTTTAGTCAAAAATATCAGTACTATACAAAGTTCATTTGTTATATAAGTATAATAACACAACGAGAAAATTATTAAAAGTCACTAGGCTGTATAGCTAGTTTGTGTTCTTTGTTTTAGAGTGCATATATACTGTTATCTACATTTCAGAATAGAAAAGATTTTAGCTGAAGTACAAGTATTTTAAATAATATCTTCTTCAAAAAATAATATCATTTAATATAGAAGTTAACAAAATAATTTTCAAAAATAGTATCATTTAACATAGAAATGAACAAAATAATTTCGCGAGTTACAAAAGAAACTGTATAATGCAATTGGTCACAAAGTATGTAATATTTTTAAATTTTCATATAAATGAAAAAGATCTTATACTTTAAAATAAAATAAAATAAAGTTTCTAAAACAGCTTATGTTTTAAAATAGAGAAATGTATCATACATTTAATTTGTAAATGAATCATTAATATTGTCACAAACAATAAATTTTTGTCAACTTAATCTAATGTTTTTAATATCTCTTTTAACATTACGGAATATTTGGTACGAATCCATCCAATTTATTATACATCCAATTTATCATACATTATAAATGACAAAATCATAAATCGATCACATAATCCAAGTAATCCATTCCATCAAAACTATTATTCTCCAAGTATTCCCTTAAAAGATCATCATGGTTATCATGATGACCATGAGCATGATGATCGAGTCCATTTCTAAAACACTCCAAATGTACGAGAGAATTTCAAAAATACTCTTCTCATTGCTCAAACACTCTTGTGGTAGGTCCCACCTAAAAATTAAATTTTACCCCCCAAATATATCCTCCCACTCACTCTCCCCCGCATTCATTAAATTTTTTTCTTTTATTCATTTTTTTCCACACTTATTTCCTTAACATAAGGAAACTGATTTTTGGCACAAAAAATAAATGTGGTGGACCCCACAAAATAATTTTCTTCCTCCTCCATTGCGAACCACCTTCAACCTACTTTTAATTTTTTCACCATATTCTTCATCATATTCACAACAATCTAGTTAGGATTTAAGATTTTGGGTTTATAATTTAAGATTTAGGGTTTAGGGTTTATGTTTATGAATTATAATCATACATATGCATTATTGAAATGATTGTTAGTGCTATTACTTATTATATTTTTTCAAATTAATTCAAAAAAAAATCTTGTTGTAATTTTATAATATATTAAACATATATGTGTATTGTTAACTACTATAGCCATTATGATGTGAATTTTTAAAATTTATAATTTTGACAATAAATTATTATGAAAGTTTACTAATCTTAATTTATTGACTTTGTATTAAATACAACTAGGAAAAGTGATAAAATTACTGATATAACTGAAAAAACCTGAATGTAGCAATTATACAATTATGTGTAATATGATAACTTTGTATTACTCGTATAACTATGTATTAGAAAATACAATTGTGTATTACTGGTACAACTACATTGTATGTTTAAAGTTTAGGGTTTAGGATTTAGGGATTAGGGTTTGGGTTAAGAGTTTGGATTTTATGGGTTATAATCATGTATTTGTGATATTAAAACCACTGTTAACCATATTAAATATGATATCCAATTATTAATCTAGAAAAAGTGAAAAATAACATGTTTTAATCTTACAAACCCTAAACATATTTGTGTGTTGTTAACTTGTTTCATCATTAGTATGCGAATTGCTGAAATTGTGTAATTTCCAAAATCTATTATTATGAAAGTTTTTTAGTCATAATTTAGTAACCTAATGTAGTCGATACAACTAAAAAAATTGACTGCAAATATTGATATAACTGAAAAAACCATAAAGTGATATTTATATAACTACATGTTATTTATATTACTATGTCCAACTATAGTGTGAACGCTTCTAGTGTGAACAAGTGTTAACGCAGAATATTTAATATTTTTTTATTGAACAGTAGTGTGAACGCGTGGGAAGGCGTGTCTGATTTAACACCAGTCGTACTCAGTTGTATTCATACTACTCAGTTGTATTCAGTTGTATTCTCAAAACCAGTTGTATTTGTTATTTACAAAATTGTATTCAATTGTATTCTTAAAACTCAGTTGTATCCATGACATGCATCTTCTGTATAAAGAGATCAGCCTGCAAATCTAGAATGGAAAAATGATATGAATGTGGAAGTATGCCAACAATTTGAAAGCAAGACACACATGCAAGATTTAGTAGAGAGAAAAGTTGGAGAACATCAATGCATGTTTCTCTAATGCATGTTCCATGAGTTAACACATTAACCAGGAACCAGAACATTTTAGTCTTCTTCATAGGGAAAGTGCGTATGAGAAACATTCATATACCCATTAATTTGTGATTTTTTCTTTTCTCCTTATGCTAAATGTGCTGGAACTGAAGATGGTCTGCAAACCAATCATTTTTAGTCTATTTTAAGTGTTGAAATCTCAGTCAATGTGTTGTAATCGTCACGCTTAGATCTTATTTTGCAGATTATAGCAAAATCAATATTTTTGAAGAATAAAGTTCCTGGAGCAAGCAGTTTGGAAACATGCAATCCAAACACATTTTTAGTTAGTAGTTGTATTGATTGATACTCAGTTATACAATAACGTGTAGTTGTATCGATTGATATTCAATTGTACAATAATGTATAGTTGTATCGATTGGTACTTAGTTATACAAAAAGTGTAGTTGTATAGATTGATACTCAGTTGTACTGCACTACTGGTTAATGAATATTCAATTATACACTTTTATCTAGCATACAATTAAAAAAATTCAAATAAACTAATATTTTATGGTCTAATCTCTCCTAATTCGTTTAGAGAAATCAATATCAACTACCAATCAATTTTTTTTTCAGATTTCTTTCAAATCAATAGTGTATAACTATCGAGGATGAAGAGTCTGTACCACCATTCGCAACTCTGGCGCTAGTTCTTTCATCTTCTTCCTCTTCCCCCTTTTCAAAGGTGGCAGTGCTTTAAGTTTTTTGGAGGAACCATTTAGAGTGTAGAAGATTTTTGGGTTTAGGGAAATTGGAGTGATTCGTAAATGAGAAGTGAATAATTCACTGAATTATACTCTAATTTATGATTTTTGTGGTTCAATTTTCTGTATCTCTCTTAGAATTTCATTTGGTTTACAAAAAAATTTGAGAAAAATGGAGAAAATGGAAGAAAAGAAGTGGAAATGATGTTCGTGGAAGAAGGAGAAATAAAGAAGTGGTTTGTCCCACCACTTATTCAACAAAAATTAAAAAATATTTAAACTGGGTCAAACCCGATTTAGATCCGGATTACCCGCTGGATCTTTGGTACAGACCGTAAATAAATTAAAGTTAGTTAGTTTGTTGGTCAATTTATAATTTTTAACTTAAAAAATAAATGTAAAAGAAAAAGAAAAATAGAGAAGAGTGTTTGAAAAACATTTTTAAAATTTTGGAGTATCTGAAAAATTATCTGATCATCACACCCACCATAAAGCGCATACTCAACATTAGACTCATTACTCAGACTTTCCCATTAAGAAGTGACGTGACTCTCCCCATCACACACGTGCCTATTAATGGCACAGTCGTAATTATGGACATAACAGGAGCTCGGGAAACTGACTTGTTTCGACACCGAAGCCGGCGACCTGAAATCTAAGGTCAGTGGACCTTTTCTTCCGCCGGAAACATTGAAGCCGGCAGAACGTCCGGTGAAATTCTGAACCAGGGCTCGGAAATTGCTTGGGTTTTCGTTGAGGAGCGTCGTGGGCATAGTTCTTCTCGATCCCTTATTAGGGTGATAAGAGTTTAGAATAGAAAGAATCATTGTTATGATTAGTAATAGTATTTCAAACATATAATGTGATTATAGAATATCAGAACAATGAGGGTGGTGATAATTACTTCTAGATGTATTATACCTTAGATGACCGCCGTCTTCTCACAGCCTCGCCGGCGATAAGGGTAGACTGCGATGATGACGTCTTTATTACGGCCTTAATAGACGGATCTGTCGATTGTAGTAATTGGTGATGTTTAGTGTGCTTTAAAGTTATTATTAACATTTATTCTTCTTCAATTTTGTGTGTGTGTGTGTGTGTGTGTTTTATCTTCGTCATGCTACGCTAAAAACTTATTGCATGGTTCATTTATATGCATGGTTGACAATTCTACTATAGTTTTTTTGTCAACTTTTCTACTATATTCTTTAACCCCAAAAAAAATGTACTATGATTTGATTAACTATTTGCATTTGTATATTTTTTCACTGATCAATGAAACGGCTTGTTGACCATATAGGATTCGAGAAACAATTATATCATCCACGTTCATTGTTCAGATAAAATTATATGTCCAGATATATTCATATATGTAGACTTCGAATCTGTATGACCAGATAATTTCGTATGATCTGTGTAATATGTATTATATAGACGTGTATAAAGCATTTGAGCACGTGCATAGGTGAGATTTTAAAATGAATTTTGGCTTAAAACATTTTAGTGGAAAAAATTCTTGAGATGTTTCAATAAAAAAAAAAATTTGAAACATCTCAAAGAAAAAATACTCTTGAGACGTTTCACTTCATTTTTTCTCCATTTTTTTTCTTCTCTTTTTTCTCTCTTATTTTTTCTCTTTCAATAAAATAATAATAAAATTTACTTATAATACTTTTAAAGTTTTTTTCATTGCTGATGCCCTTAGTAATATTATACATTGACAGACAAATATAAAACAAAATCGGATGAAATATGTTTCGAGGAAGCAACACAGAATAATAACATCGAGGGTGATCTCTCTTGGGAGACTTGACTTGAGATATATTCTTTCTTTCTCGATATTGTTTTTTGGGTCAACCGTGTCTTCTTTCACCGGTCAACACAATTATATTAGAATAACATACACTATTTAATTTACTATAATATTCTTACCATTCTTATGTCCGCAGCCTTGTTTTTTTTAATCTATTGCAAAGAATGTTTCTACGAAATTATAGTTAAATGTAATGTAAGAGTTCGTTAAATACAAAAACAACGGTTTAATTGTAGTCTTGCAGTTTTTTTTTCTTTTCCTTCCGATAATCTTGTTGTCCTGTAGTTCTCGTTGTATTCTTTGTCTATAAATAATGTGATTTAATTATACTTCCAAAAGTTGTAAGGAGCAATGTGAATCTGTAATAGTAAACATATATAATTTTCGATAACAACGTGTCTTAGGTGTCATTCATCATCCAAATGACTGGTGGGATTCAATATGGTGGTTTATAATCTTATATGACAAGCCTAAGATACAGTGTATCTTGTGTACGCTTAAGATAACCATGATTGTTTTAGTTAATTCAATTGAAAATGATATTATTTTTTATAACCACGTTCTTCTTGTTTGGAAAGAAAAAAAAAATGTTAAAAGCTAAAGTTGTAACTGATTCTCTTATTTTTTACAGTTAAGGTTTAGATTTGGATGGAAAATAGAAGGGCTTGTTTACTCAAGTCTTTGCAAATTATATTCGTACAAAATAGTTAAATTAATTTCCTCGTAACTACTATATTCTAATTCTAGCAAAAATCAGATGAATTTTATACTTGTTCTGTGTACATTATGTCATGTTAAATTTGCATTCGACTTGGGATAAAATCAATCATCTTATAATTACACAATAGACTACATAAACAATTTTTAACAACAAAAAGGCCGAGAAACTTTACGGGTTTGTGAGAGAAAATATATATATTTTTTTTACTAATTTGCTATTTTACATCAATCGATCACAAGTAAAGAAACCATTTCTTTTTACAACAAAGGTCGAGATATTTTCTTTCATACAGACAAGAAACATCTCAAGACCAATTTATCGTGGTTACATGAATACAACAACAAACCAAAAAGTAAATACAAAATATTATCCTCCTCTTTCCAAAACAAAAGTAAATCATTACAATTAAGAAAAAAGAAAAAAGAAAAAAAAGACTTACTCCTTGGTGATTTCCAAAATAGTGGTAAGTCTTGGCTTCTTGTATCTTCTAAGAAGCAAAGAAGAGCAAACAACACTAACCGAAGAGAGTGCCATACAAGCTCCAGCAGCCCATGGCGGCATTTGCACTCGCAAGACCGGGAAGAACACTCCCGCTGCTATCGGGATGGAGACTACATTGTACGCCATGGCGAAAACGTAGTTTAAACGGATTCGTGTTAAGGTTTTCCGAGAGAGATCAATGGCTGTTATAACATCTTCTAAGTTGTTTCTCATCAGAACGTAATCCGCTGCTTCTATAGCTACATCAGTCCCTGCACCAATCGCCATTCCAACATCAGCAGCGGCTAGAGCCGGCGAGTCATTGATTCCATCTCCAACCATCGCCACCGTGCTTCCGTCTTTTTGCAGTGAACGGATCACTTCAGCTTTTCCTGCTGGCATTACTTCCGCTCTCACGTCTTCAATACCAACCTGCACTCAGAACCAGACAAAACCAAACCGTAATGAAACCGAGATATAGAATTACAATAACCAAACCAAACTGGAAAGAAGCACAAACAAGTTTCTGACCTCTTTGGCGACTGCTCTTGCTGTTCTCCAGTTATCACCTGTAACCATTATGGGTCGAACACCCATTCTAAGGAGACCTTCCACGACTACAGCAGCTTCTCGCTTTAGCGGATCAGCGATTCCCATCACACCGACTAATTCGCCACTATAGGCTACAATGACTCCTGTCTTTGCGCTTTCTTCAAGCTCCTCAACAAACTTCTCGACGTGGTCTGGGATGGTTATGGAGTTTTCTGACATAAGTTTACGGTTTCCCACCTGATGAAAAAGAAAAATCAAAACTTCTTTCAGTTGACGAGCTCAGGACCAAAACCAAGAAGTTGATATAATATATTACGGGATTTTAAACCCAACCAAAATTATCTTCTTGTTGACTAAGCACTGAATGCCTTTTCCGGGAAGAGCAGAGAAATCCAATGTATCGAGTAACCATCCAGAGTTTTGAGACTCTTTGTTATTTGTTTCGCCGTCCTCGGCGGATTCATCAAAGAAGTGGAAATGCCGAGCGTACTCAACGATAGCTTTTGCCAACGGGTGCTCACTGCTAGCCTAAGGAAATTAAGAGACGCTATGAATATCTTTAGTTACCGTTTATATATCACAAACAATCCAAGAAGCTGTGAAAGAAAATTTAACTTACCTCAGCAGAAGCAACAAGTGTGAGGAATTCTCCACGGTCCATCTCTGAGAAGACTTTTGCGGTTGTCACGGTCGCTTTTCCTTGTGTTAAGGTGCCTGTTTTGTCAAAGATTACATATTTTACTTTGTGAGCTTTTTCCAATGCATCACCTCCTTTGATCAATACACCATTGGTTGCTCCAACTCCTGTTGCCACCATAACTGCAGTCGGTGTTGCCAAGCCGAGTGCACAAGGACAAGCAATTACCACAACGGATATTGAGAACATAAGAGAGAAAACAAAGTGAGTTCCGTTTTTCGGCAGCCATTCGTCTGGGTAAGCTCCAACAGCTCCACCAATTGACCTACAATATCAATTAATCCAAAAAATGAAAAAAAACTAATCCCACATGTCTGCCATCTCAGAGAATAATTAAAGCTAAGGAACAAGATCTCACCAGCCAACTAAGGTGAACAATGCCAAAGTAATCACTACCGGAACAAAAATACTTGCAACCTGAAAATGGGACAAGCGAGGATAAATTTAATTACATGTTAAAGATTATACTACAAAGGAACAAGCAACAAAACCAATGGTTGCACACTTATTGACATGTTTATAGTCTGCTTACATAGTCCGCAAATTTCTGGATAGGAGCTTTGGACATTTGGGCTGTCTCGACCAAACTAATAATCTGGCTCAGAACTGCATCCGATCCCACTTTTGTAGCTTTAACGTGAAGTACACCATGCATATTAATAGTACCCCCGATTACCGGTGAATCAACCTCTTTAGATACAGGAACTGATTCACCAGTCACCATACTTTCATTGACGTAACTCGAACCCCACACCACAACACCATCTGCAGGGATCTTTCCACCAGGTAGAACTTTTAATGAATCACCAGGCTGAATCAGTAATGCATCTATCTCTCTTTCCCCTACATGCTTTCCTCCTATAAAATAGAAGAAATATACGGAACTAAGTTTAAACAAAGTTGATAGTTGATGTTGCAAGTTTTTTTTGATAGATTTCACACTCATTGATCATAAGGACCATTTTCAATTAAAATAAAAACTGCATTTCGGTGCCATAATCATTGAAGGATAGGACAAGTAAGTACCTTTGCCTTCGATTAGTAAAATTGCAGTTGCTGGAGTAAGTTGTACTAGTTTCTTCATAGCATCTGAGGTTTTCCCCTTTGCAAGAGATTCCAAATATTTTCCCAGCAAGACAAATGTTATCAACATAGCGCTTGCATCAAAGTAAGTTGGTGACCAAAATCCAGTGACTGCCCCATATAAAAGAGCCCCAACAGAGTAGAAGTAAGACGCGGATGTGCCCAAAGCGACCAGCACATCCATGTTAGTTGAACCATTTCGAAGAGCTCTCCATGCCGCAACATAGAAACGCTTGCCAATAACAAACTGAATAATACTTACCAAGGCCCATTTCAACCAATCACCAATCATAAAGGGTCCACATCTCCATACCAGTACGGTATCAAAAAGGGCAATGTGGGGGCAGATTACTTGAATGAAGAAGAGTGGAATCTGTATTAAAAGAATTATAATTAATGCATCATAAATGAGTGTCTGCATTCCATAGCGGATGAGAAGCAGATGAGTTACTCACACTGAGAGAAAGACTGGAGATAAAACGACGAAACATATTTGAGGCCTCTCCAGTATCTTTCGAAGTCAACCTCCCGTAAGGGCTCATGACACGCAACTTGAACTTCCCATATCCTTCTCCTTCAATCCCATCAACCAACAATCGCGAACTCACAACTTCCGGATCAAACACCACCTCAAGCTCTCCTGATATCCAGTCAAGACGAAACTGCCTAACCCCATTCAATCTGGTAAGTATACCTTCAAGAACCTTAGAATCAAGCTCGTTCAACACACCATCAACCCTTAAAAGGAGTTTATCCTGTTGATTACTCTGCACAAGCGAACCTTCAAAGCCAGCATCTTCAATCGCAGTCACTATATCATCTTTGTTGATTACATTAGGATCATACTCAACTTCTCCTAACGATGTAGCCAAAGCCACCACTGCTCTTTTCACTCCAGGAAGATCTCTTAAAATGCCTTCAACTGAGTTAACACAAGCTGCACATGTCATCCCTCCAATCGTAAACTGTCCAACCAAAGTAGCATTTGTTTTCGTCCCAGCAGTTACAGGCTCAGCCAAAATCTCCGCCTCAAATCCAGCATCCTCTATAGCTTCTGTAATGTCCTCTTCCTATAAACAATACACACAATTAAATGCAAGATCAAATTTTTAACCAGAAACATTCAAACTTGAGATTATCCCAAAAGCAACAAAAATTATTTTAACTTTCCAAAAACAATCAAACGAATTTCAGGAACAGCTAAACAAAAAAAAACCATGCATTTAATCCAAATCGAAGAAACGGAAATTTAAAACGAAAACAATAATTAAGAAATAAAAAAAGGAACCTTGACTAAATTGGGGTCGAAGACAACATCGGCTCTGTTCTGTAACAAAGCAACGGAGGCTTTGAACACGCCGTTAACGCTCATCAAAGCTCCTTCGACGGAATTAGAACAAGCAGCACAAGTCATACCGGTTACTCCGACCTGAATCTTCCTTAAACCGGGACCACCGCTTCCACCTCCTTCCTCGATCTTACTCAGAAAATCGTCGTTCTCATCGTCATCGTACGAATCGAGAAGACGAACTTCCTCCATGGCACCGATCTCCGCAGCCGAAGATCCAAGGCTGTCTCCGGAGATCGGAGTAAGCTGTAAGTCCCGTCTACTCGGCGCCATTTTCCGGTTTGGAGATTCCAGACGACAAGCAGACGGAGAAAAATGGGAGCAAAATCTAAGAGAAAAAGCTCCTTAGACGATTTTAATGGATGTTTCAATTTCAGAGACCCATTTTTATGTTGAGAGAAATAATAATAGAGGAATTGCTTTTTTATGTGAGATGGAGAAAAAAATAAAAAAATTAAAAGAAAAGGAAAAAAAAAGAAAGGAAACACAAATTTTTTATTTCTGTAGATAGAGAAGGAAAGTGGAGAAAGCAATTTGTCAACTAAAACACGCACCTGATTATGACTATAATACCCATGACTGATGAGTTAATTACATGTACATGGGCTTGTTGTTATCGTCATTGCACACGACGAAATAAAGAAAGGAAACAAATCTATTTTTTTTTTAATCTATTTACTCGAGTATTATATAGGAGAAATTATACTTTTTTGGTGGCAAAAAATATATGAGAACGCCGTCTGTGGGGATCGAACCCACGGCCACGGGATTAAAAGTCACGCGTTCTACCACTGAGCTAAGACGGCACCTACTCTTTAGTTTATCTATTATTTTTTATATAAGAACTAAAAGTATAATTTATTTTTTGAACATGTACATTTTCTATTTTTTTTTGTTGATAGAAACATGTTATTTTATCAAAAGAGGATAGAGAAAAAAAAAATAGGAACTTTGATTTTGATAAGAAAAAACAAGGAGTTTGAATAATCTGTTGTTCACCATATTAATACTGAATTTTGTACTTATGTCTTTTATTCTTATGTCGTAAAACTTTTAATCCAACGAACTTTAAGTAAAAACATATTACTATTTTACATTTTTCCAGCCGTTAAAAAATTCTATATTTTCATAATTATTTTTTGAAAACATAAAAAGTAAACAATAAAAATAAAAATGATCGCAAGAGCTTCTATAGACTAAGCATCAATTGTAGTTGAGCTTGTTGATACATCCTTAGAACCATATTAAATGGCATTTATTGTTGATTACAATTGGTCTTGTTGAATGTGTTATTATATCATGTAGTCTTTCAAAACATTTATGCTGAGTAATTATTGTTTGACGTTGTAGTCTACTACTAAATGATTTATTTTCCTAAATTCAACATTATGAAACTATAGTGTAGAAGAAAAACACGATAGGGGTAAATGTTTTTGGCACATAGCTATTTGTGTTTTTTCTATAACAAAATTAGTTACAAACTACTATTGTTTCAACATCTAATTACTAATACTTACTTTTTCGTGGAAAAAGATGATTTGTTGGATCTACTCCGATTCCAACTAGTGGTGGACTTGTGGGATATATTTTAATGTTGAAATAGTACTAAACTAAATGCTGAGAAAACTATCAATTTATATATAGACAACATGGTTATATATACGAATTGATAAATATGACCATTTCAAAACGTGGTTAGCTTAACCAGTTATATTAGTCTTTTTGAAACATGAATTTGAGTTGACCAATGCATTTGGTCAAGAATGATTTGTGATGTAACCATGTAGTTCAATGAATGTTGATTCAAGATCTACTTAGTGTTTGGGAAACTCTAAAACGTTCTGATTAATTAAAATAAAATTAGTATTATTTATTTATAGAATAAAGAAGATTTAGTAGAAATACGTTATAATCTCTTGTTTGTTTTTTTTCCTTTTTCTTCTTTTTGCTATGATATAGGACGGGTTACTTTATTCAATTCGGAATTATTAAAGACAGCCAAATTTATGAAACATTGAAAAATAAGTAACTTTGAAATAGTTAGTTTTCTTTTGTTGGAAATGTGACTTCCACTACACTGATCAAAAGCCAATAATACACCAAATATACTTGTTCTGTCTCAATCATTATGCTTTATAAGAACAAAAGGAAAAGATAATAGCACAGGAACCTTCCACAGTTCCACTTATAAATGGTCAAGATATAAGCTTTGACCCTAAACGTGTAGTTTAAGTAATCGTAAAACGAATTTAGAACGTAAACTTCATTTTTTTCACCTCAACGTATTTTAACAAAGAAATCACTAGACCCAACAATATTTGTTTTGAACATAAATGTACTGTTTATATATATTACAAGTATCTTTTATTTTTTTTTATCATTGTTTTCTTTTCGTTTGTACACTTTTACTTTTTTTTCTGAAAGCAAGTCTTACGTAGTTTCAATACGTCATGTTTCGTAAATAATAAAAAAGGTTTCTATTAACAAAAGGATATGTATCAGCCAAAATTACAAAACACGCATCAAAAGCTTTGTTTGGTCACTTTAGTGCACGACCCACCGACTAAATGAGTTCTATTTAATTCAAATTGCCTTTCTAATCTCGTGTGCATCGTTTATCTCAATAAAAATAAGTTTAATTCAAAAGAAAAAAAACAATAATAGTAATTAAGAATTCGTAAGTCAAATGCAAGTAATGTTATACCATAATGATGCCAACGAAATTAGGTATTAGGTATATCGCATCCAAATACCAGAAAAGTCTAAGTGTTAGTATTGGTTTATGACTTAAAAGCCAATCATAATATTCTAAACTCACATTTTTATACACCAACTTATTATATGTTCATGCGTTACATTAAATTTAACCGCAACACAAGGAGAATAAAAGTCAAGAAGTCGTTGAACATGCTCGGGGGTAATCTAGTAATATTCGTAGAACTTAAACAAATCATGTTCAATTGAACAAAGATATAAGTTTAGTTGAGCGAACGAGAGTTGGTTAGTGTTAGTGTGTCAATTTTTTGAGTTGTTGTTTTTTGACCAATTATTTTCAAAATCTTCCCATCAATAAATGTCTCCAGCCACAGTGAAATTGTGGAATTCATTGTCACCAAAGCATATTAAATGTCAGGAGAAAAGGGAAACCTTCTAAACTGTTGAGAGTCTTCAAACTTCTTTTTCAAGATTAATACATCCCCCGCACAGCATACAAAATATTCAGAGCAATACAGCTGAAGACTAAATACGAATTAACGATCAGTAATATATAATGCGGTTAAGAGAATTCGCTAAACCGGAACCGAATTTCCAACAAAAATAACAAATAAGTAAGATTTCTAATTGAAGCATTTCACTAAGCATTACAATCTCTGTCTGGTTTTACATAATTCAAACCGACCAGTTAGATCACTAAAATAAGCTTCTTCGTTCTCTTACACAAGCTTTACAATCAAGAAGAATTCAAAAAGATAAAAATGATGGTCCCCAATACATATACTGCTTCTTCACCGTTTTTGCGTCATACCTACAAAACTTAATAGCATATAGTACCGATTTGATTGCAAAGACCTAAACAAAGCAAGCACTTGTAGTTTCAATGCAATTTGATTTGAAAACTTCAATCGTCACCAGGAGAATCATCAGTCACTATCTTCACGGGTTCTTTTTCTTCTTCATTTTCTGCGTTGGTGTTCGGAGTTTCAGCCTCTGTGGGCTCACATTGCTTGTTTGTCGCATTTTCAGATTCTTGTCCCTCTTCTTTCACATCCAACGGCCTGTTATCTGAGCGAATCTGAAGTCTATCAGCTTCATTTTTCTCACCGTTTTCTAAATCTGAGTCTCCTTCTTGGTTGTCAGATTTTGGTTCCAAGATTTTGCTCTCTGGCGAGATTGATCTTGGTGTACCAGTGATTTCCTCTAGGCTTGGCTTTGGTGCTTCAGATGGCCCTGCTGCTACCACAGAATCTTCTTCAGGAGTTGGAACCCTGATTGGCTCGGAGGAAGATGGTTCTGTAATGTTTAAGTTGTGATGTGGTAAATTGGGTTGAGGGGACCCTGAAGTTTCACCTGATAGAGACGGTGGAGGCAAAGGAGGAGTTGAGGATGTTGGTGGATTGCCTTGAGAGCTGCTTTCTACGACATTGTGGCTGCTACTAGCAATGTCTGTAGTCACTTGACTCGATGGACGTAATTTACGTTTCTTTTTCTTTCGCAGATTGTGTCTTGGATCTCTAGGCACAGGGGGCGGCGGCTCTGGTATCACAAATGGTGGAATGGTAGTAGAATCTTTACCATATAAAACGCGGACTGATTGAGCTATAGCTGACACGGTTGGGGGTAAAGTGGGTGGTTCAGGTGACTTTGCAGCGGGAACAGTTACAGCATCCCGTAACCAATGAGGTAGCTTGTTCTCTGAAGAGCTACAACCCAATACGTCTGACCCCATTGGATTGGAGAGATTCAACACTCGGTTTGGATTAAGGAGAGATGGATCGGCCGATCTTCCCAAGAACACATTGTTGCTTGAATCAAGCATTGGAGGTAACGGCATATCTAGAAACAAAGGTAGTTTCCCGCGCTTAATGGCATTCCGTTTTTCGTCCGTTCTCTGTGCGTTTAAGGAGCTCAAACTATCCAAACCCAATGAACCTAAGTTTCCCATTCCAAGAGAGTTGAGGGGAAAAGGCTTATCACTAGGAATATTTGTCGATCGTTCAGATGGTCCAGCAGAAGGATCCCCAGAAAGGTTGTCGTTGCAGAGATTTGCCATAGGAGGAAAAGGCTCACTTCGTAAAGCCAAGTGATCAGACGGCTCAAATAACGGAAGGGTAGATGCTAGATCGTTGAATCCAAGCTTTATGTCTGTTAGGTGGGATTGGAACCTTGGAGGAGTAGCATATTTAGTTCTATGTAAAGCACGATTCATTATACCTTGGGGAAGGCCAGGAAACAAGGGAGATTTGGTGGACTTATCTGTCCTGCTTGATTTAGATGGAAGAGAAGTAAGGCTATCCAAGAATTTACGCTGCTCTTCTTCCCACCTCGCTGCCAAGTACTCAGGAGATTTAAATTTAGAAAATTTTAGCCTTGGATCTCTGAGAATTGTCTCCCAGTTTCCATACCCATGTCTGCGGACCCCAATCCAGAGAGAATCTAGTTCATCCTCGGACCATGCATCTACTCGTGTTTTCTTTTTCTGTAAGTGCCCAATTCCAGAGCCTGTTCTCAACATTATATTCTCAAGAACCTTTTGATGGTTCTCCGGGATAGATGAAAGAGCTGATGGAAACTGATCCAAACCCAAAGGCGGTAACTCCTTCTCTTGTTGGCTGAACACAGGTGGGTCCATAGGAGGGGCTTTCATATTTGGTAGAAAAGGCATTGGTGGTACGGAAAATAGGTCTTGCATAGAATGACCAGTACCTTCAAATATTTTCCTCAGCGAAAGATTGGCCATGATTTCTTGATGCGAAGCTCCCATGGTTCTCGGCTGTAATGGAAATCGAGGAAGCAGCTTATCATCAAATGGTAGGTTAAGTAGCGGAAACTTCTCCTGAAACTCAGCAAAAGCAGCACCCGAATTTCTGGCACGCTCAAAATCCCCTGACGGAGGAAACTGCAATGCGCAAATAAGATTTTAAGCCAATTATAAGTATAGGGAATATAAATGTTTTACATGTATGTGTATGAGAAGTAGATGTGTTAGAAGAAATTGCATGTAAAAGAGTGAAGGAAATACCGGACGAACTGGAAGCCAACCATCCATATTACTAAGAGGGTGTTGAGAAGGTTCCTCTTTTACATTATGTGGTTTTAGTTTACCCATAGAAAGCTCCTGGTTGTTTGCTTCCCTCTCAGTCGATCCTGATGTTTGGGGTAGATTGAAAGGAAAATGGGGTCCTGTCATGGTCCTGTTCTGTCTACTACTTGGACGCGAATAGTTTCTCCAGGAGGGTTCTGATTGCGCAAAATTAGGAGCACACAGCCCAAGAACTGGTAGGTTGTTTGGGGGTAAAGATGGCAGACATTCTGCGCCATGAAGATCTGGTGTAGGATTTGATAAACTGTCTAGTCTTAGCGATCTGGATTTTCTTTTCTGTGCATCACATTGTTGGCTGGCTTTGCTATCGTCCAAGTCCATCACTACAGGGCTTTCTTCGTCCTGATTAGCTGCTTCAGTTACCTGATCCACATTGCCATTAGGAATTGAATCTTCAGCTGAATTCCTTTTTGCAAGCCGATTTTTTTGCCTTTCTCGCAGCTTCGTACTGTTTTGCAGAAAACAAATATACAGTTATTCCAAATGAGCATGAAA
This sequence comes from Streptanthus diversifolius, assembly GCA_039880935.1. NCBI lineage: Eukaryota > Viridiplantae > Streptophyta > Magnoliopsida > Brassicales > Brassicaceae > Streptanthus > Streptanthus diversifolius. The sequence goes on along the minus strand of JAXGFM010000012.1, from coordinate 8,800,156 downwards.
AGGAGCTACATACTTCACTTCACCGGCAAAAAACTATGACAAATCAACTATCTTCCAAGAATCTTATTTTGTAATTTCATCAGGAGAAATCACAATAATTAGGCTACGCAAAATATATATGGCTACGCAAAATATATATGTATTTATCCAATACTAGCAAAAGGTGCAAAAATTTGCAACTCCACAATTAGCAACCTAGCAAATTTTAAACAATGAACAGAGTTAGAACTTAAAAACTTACAACTTTTCTTTTAAGGCTCGCCCTGCAGGTGTATATTCCTTTTTAAGTTCTGGTTCTGGTTCTTTCTCATCTTCACCGCCATCCTGCAATATATATAAATAGAAAAACTGGTAATTGACATGATAAAGGTATTAATACCACAAAAAGATGCTTTTGGGTGTAGAGTAAAATGGTTACCTCGACTACAGCTCCACTGGTACGTGGGGCATATGCTTCCCTGTATGAAACAGCCTTTCTTAAACGTTTTCCTCTACCAAGCGCTGCTTCTTCCTCGCTCTGATATCGTTCCCATCTACAAATACAGTTGTCCGTATGAAAATCAGTCAACAAGTAATAAGTAGTGAACGCAAGAGCAGATAAGTAGCTGAATTAAAATTAAGAAAGAACTCAAACCTCATACGCAGAAGCCTGTCCCATTCATTTTCTTCCGATAAACTAACTACATCATCATCTTTCCTCTCTGAACTATGTTCTCCAGTATCATCCGTCACCAGAGCAGGTGATTCAGCTGCAACTTGTTCTTCAGCTGTTTCCTCATTCCATTCCACAGGCTGTTTAAGAAGAAACAATTAATACACAACTAACAACGGAAGCAATATAATTATCATTCTGGACCAAAAAAATGCACGTTAAACATCCAACTAGGTAGCTTAAAGCAGCCAAAAAAATTTTTAGGTGATACAAGGGACATTTCAGTAAACCCAGTGAGGCCTGTTTTACTGTTCCTCGTTAATCAGCTTAAGTTTGCTGTCTACCAATTCCCGGTGGAATTTTTTCTTTTCCTATTTGAGATGCGAAATGCAAAAGAAAAACTTGCAATTGGAAGCCATATCAAAACATTGAAGCTTAGTTGTGACTAAAACAGATGCATATCAACATGTCATTTAGGAAGAAGATTCATCACCTTTACGGAGCCGAGCATATCATTGTCCAACTCAGTATCAGCGGCATCGGTGGAGGCTGATTGAAGATTTGACCGGTCAAGCAACTTCGTAATTGCAGTCTCATCCCAAACAATATTCCCATTCCCATCTGTACATTTGTCCTGGTAAACATCTCCTAGGCCACTACCTTTTTTCCTGTTCTTGCTTTCTAAATCCATGATCACATCTAAGTTACCATTACTTTCGGATGTATCTTTCTTGTTCTCAGCAGCAGAGTCCTTGAAAAGTTCTTCAGTTCCCCAGCGTAAAATATCTTCAAATTCCTTCTGAGATCCGGACTTGTTTACAAAAAGCTGATCGAGCATCAATTTCTTCTTGGCCAGCTGCAAAATACGCTCTTCGACACTGGCACGGACGACAAGTCTATATACCAAAAGTCGTTTGGATTGCCCAATTCGATGAGCTCTATTCATGGCTTGGATATCAGCGTGAGGGTTGAAATCAGAATCATAGATAATAACAGTATCAGCTGTTGCCAGATTGATACCAAGACCACAGGCACGTGTCGATAACAGAAAAACAAACCTGTTTTTGTCTTGGTTGAAACGTGCTATAGCTGCTTGACGATCAGCGACAGCAATAGAACCATCCACCCTTTCAAATGTTCTAGGCCCAAATTCTATATTCAGGTAGTCCTCCAGAATGTCTAGAAGCTTTGTCATCTGTGAAAATATCAGAACTCTATGGCCTTCCTTGTGTAGCACCTTAAGCATGGAGTGCAACAGAGTCAACTTGGCTGACGCTTTTATCCTCATATCATGAAGAAACTCCAATGATCCTGACTCCGGCTCCGTACCTGGTATGAGATATGGGTGATTGCACACTTTTCTCAACTGCATCACTATGTTAAGCATTGATTGTTGTGCTACACCTTTCCCAATATTTCGTAGTATCTGATAGTTCTTAGTAAGCATTGCACGATAATATTCAGCCTGGATTGTTGTCAACTCAACAGGGACCATCCTCTCTGTCTTTGGAGGAATATTCTGCATGGCATCTTTTTTAAGCCGGCGAAGCATATGAGGAGCAACAAGTTTCTTCAGTTCCTCTACTTTCTCAGCACTTGTCAGATCATGGAACCTCTCCTCAAAAGAAGACAAAGAAGGGAATGAAGATGGTTGTAAGAAGTTAAGCAGATTATACATCTCACCAATGTTATTTTGAAGAGGGGTGCCAGTCAAAAGTACACGGTGTTGAAAAGAGAATGTGTTAAGCAAGCTAAACAGCTTACTTTCTGCATTCTTTAGACGATGCCCTTCATCAACCACAAGAACTTCCCATGGAACTCCACGTAAATGAGATGCATCGGCCAGAACCATTTCATAAGTAGTTAAAAGGACATTAAATTTGTAGGGCGTCATCTTCTTGGTCGTCCCAGTAGAACTCTTAGCATGCCATTCGTACTCTCGAATTATGGCTCTTGCTTTAGCGCCTCCGTGATACTCCACAACATTAAGTAGTGGAGCCCAAAGAGAAAACTCGGATAGCCAGTTCGGCATTGTTGAAAGTGGAACCAAAACTAAACAAGGTCTTGCAACTCCAAATTCAAAATAAAGTGAGGAAAGAAACGCACTGGCGGACACTGTTTTTCCAAGCCCCATCTCATCAGCAAGTATTACATTCTTCGATTTATGCCAGCATCTACGCAACCAATTCAAAGCCTCAAGCTGATGGGGAAACAAGGCTCCTCCTTTGAGCTCTGAAGGCTGTTCTGTAAGGGTAATTACTTCACTTTGCTGACCCTCACCTCTTGCCCTTGGGGAATTACCCTTAGTGATATCCCTTTCCAATGCTTTCTGCTCATACTGCTGAAAAAGATCTATCAAATGGGGTGATTTCTTAAGAATAGGCTCCTCCAAGCTCTCCCATGTGCATTCATCATAAGCTAGACCAGTCCATTTTACATAAGCTTCTTGGTCACCTTCTTCTGAAACCCGATGAGCAATTATTCGCTGAGGCTGTTTCCATTTATCTTCACAGATATTTATTATAGCTGTTCCGTACTTTGATTTGTAGTTTTCTAGTTTTCTTTTAGCAAGACCTTTGAGGTCTGCCTCAGAAATCCAACTGTTATGGATATTAGATTTTCCCACCCATTTAACAAGAAACTCATATGATACAGTCTCTCCAATAAGATCTGCAGTTTTAGCAGCAACTGGCTCCTCAATTTCTTCCCCTGCCACAGAGCTTTTTTCCCCCGTTTCTTGATGTGCATCAACAGAGACAGGTGTTTCACTAGCTTTTATATCTTCATCATCTGCAAGTCTACTCAATGTTGCATCAAAATTGTCTTCTGAAAGCACATCTTCTTTCTCCTCAACCAAACCCTCAGTACCTACAGCAGATTCATCCATATCTTTATCCTTCAGACGTGAATCCCTGGAACTTTTAGCCGTCTCAGAAGAGGAATCAGTTCTGTCCTCAGACACAACTAATTCAGCATTTGTATCTAGCACTGAACAATCTCGCTGGTCATTAGCTAGTAAATTATCAGAACACAAGTCATCTGAACGAGCACCATACAACGAGGTTTTATTAGGATCTTGGATTCGGCATCCCAAAACACGATCCACCTGATAGGAATCACAAACAAGAAGGGAAATCATATTTTACCAAGCATGAACAACACATAAGTTTCCAGGAAAGAAGGCACATGATCAAAGATAATTCTTAAGGAACAATAAATTATTTGATTGCAGTGACACAAAGTTTGTTTACCTGTAGGTTTGCAGGAGGAATAGAACTACAAGATTTCTTTGTGTCAAGTATTGCACGACGTTCCTCCTTAGGAAGCTTCTGCATTATTAACACACATAACTGGATAAGAACTTATAATAAATGAGAGATATGATACGAGATCAACTGCTTATAAAGAGTGTAGCCTATGGGACTATTAGACATGGTTCGTTAATTAATCTTGCTTTAAGAATCCTAACGAATAAACAAAAAACTATTTTCACTTAAAAGAGAGATTCACAGTTCATCTGCCGAATTAGAGGTATAGACACAGGTATCACAATGCCTTGTGAGAAACCACTCTACTAACAAACCGGAAAAACATACTAAGGTCGGGAAAAACATACAAATGTTGCAACATGTTAATTATTCACAAGAGCACAATCTTCAGGACAGCACAGGAACATTATATTCAGTATTGACCAAAGACTCTTTTACATTAATGCAGAAGATACTCAACATTAAATACAGAATGTCAGACAACAATTCTGAATTTGTAAACTCTAGTAAAGATCTCTGAGATTTTTTTTATACCTTATAGTGCTATAACACACTATGCAACATTTTACGGTTTCGTACAATATATTCCCCAATATAATAAACACAGTAGAATGTCTACAAAACCTATGATATAATTAGGAAAACATACCTTCACTTTCTCTGGTATTTCCACCTTGGACTGTGTTTTGGACAAGGATCTAAGAGTCGCACGATTTTTCTTCTTCTTTTTTTTGGATGACTCCGATGTCTTAGTATTCTGAGAACCCAACTTGGACAAACTTTTCTTTGCGCGTTTCTTGTCAGTCTTGCACTTTTTAAGAGGTTCCCCATCATTATGTTCACGCTTTCGTTTTTTCCTTTTACCTTTTCCACTCTCCGCTTCAACAACTGTCTTGTTTTCCACAGTCTCACTACAACCATGTTCCAATCTCTCCGCGGGTGCTTCATGACTTTTTTCGGTATTTGATAGTTTAGATTCATTGCCGGAAGGTGGATCTGGAGAGGGTATGACAGGTTTTCCCGGATCACCTTCTCCATGACCAAGCTCAGAACACCAATCCATCACTTCCTTTCCTATGAATTTGCTCTCCTCAGCTGAGATAGATTTCCCTTTCTCTGAAGATTGTTCTCCAGAAACTAGAGAACTGCAATAAATCTGTGAATCTCTCTCGCACTTTGTTCCGGCTTGTGAATTTCTTTTCGAAGTTTTTGTTCTTGCTCGCTTAGCAATGGCATCCAGACGATTGGAAGGCTTTAGTGCATCGCTGTTTTGGGAACACTTTGGACAGATCCACTTGCCAATTGGAATCCGCTAGAGGGTAAGAGATAAGGAGTAAGATAAGTTTTCCCAATTTGCGTATTGCGAATCTATGACTCCCTTTACAGAAGGACAAATGTAAAAAAGAAAATTTGTTTTACCTTAAGAGGTGGACTGAGGCATTCGGTATGATAGGTCCGAGGACAACTGTCACAGCACAGTAAATCACCACCAAGGTCACAGATCACACATTCAAAATAATTCTGTAACCAACAAAAAAAGGGTCATTACTAAAACAACAAGCAGATATGATATAAGGAGAAAAAACTTTACAATAACACTAGAAAGGGAAATTGAGGTTACCCCGTCATGTCCCTTCCTTTTAGAGGAGGTCCGTTCAGGAGTTGTTGAATCAATACTAAGCTGATGCTTAGTTGGTTTATCGGAAGAAGTGTATTCAGGAGAATCAACCGCCATAGGACTATGAAGTTCTATAAATTTCTCAGCAAGGGTTGGTCCCTTCATGTCTGAGGAGGTCCGTTCTGGAGTTGAACTAGCCTTAAGCTGATTTTTAGCTGGTTTACCGGAAGAAGTGTATTCCGGAGAATCAACAGCAACAGAACTATCCCCTTTTTGGTCTAATAAATCCAGTATACACGGAAATTTTCTTCGTTTCTGCTTCATGACCCAATCTGTATTAATGATTTCACTGCCTGAATCGGTCATCTTCTATTTCTGTTTTCATAACATCTGGCTGATAGAGCACTGGATAGACCTTCATGTGTAAATCACAGCTAGAGAAGTAACCAACAAATACTGGCCTTCGAAGAACTTTGCTTCCACACTAAAATTACAAAAGAAAAACGAGTAAGGTAAATCATAATCTAAGATCAAGAGAGACTGAAGGAACAAGGAGATCATCATCAAATTGACAGGAAAGCATGCAAGTCGATGATTATATAAACGAATAAATGAAAATGAAGTACTGAACTCTTTCCTGATTCAAACAGATCTAAAGAAGCAAAGAAACTAAATGATGTCCCCGGTAGATATGAAACGTTAGAAGTATCAGGCTAACATATTTAAGATACATAATCTAGAGTCTTGATTAAGCATGAAACACAAACCTAGTAACTAATCTAACCTCAGCACATCTCTGTAGAATATAACGAATTGATCCCTCACTCCCAGTGAATAACTTCCACTATGTAAATACTTAATACATGCCTCTACTTCAAAATAGTGTATTTATGCTACACCAAACAGAGTTTTAAAACAATGAATCTACCTGAAACTCAAAGAAATCTACTGTCAAATTTAGTATGTTTCGTTAGGGCTTGTATGAACTTAACCTTAATTCCTTAACCAATCCGCAAAATGGCAGATTCTTTTCTGTAAGCAATCACACTCAAGCAAACAACCTAAATCACAGGAATTCAAGTAAACACACAACCTTTTTTGGCAATGAAACAAGAAAAACAAACATGATACTCAACCACAAAATGGCAGATACTTTCTAAAGCGATTTTGAACTCAAAACGATCTCTTCAGCACTTGAAATCTAGTCAATCAAACAAACTAAATCACTGGAATTCAAGTAAAACACACAACCTATGGTGAAATGAAACAAGAACAAACACAAACCATCAAGCATTATACAAGACACATTGGCACTAATACATAAAGAAAACAGAATTCGGAGAGAAACCAGACATACAAAACCCAAATTTGCTCCATAACAATCACTAAATCAGTCCTTAATTCAAACAACATTAACCTCACACAAGCATTCAAAAACCCCAAGTAAACCAAATCAAGCATCGCAAATTTCATAGGAGACAAAAGCAAAAGGAATCAAAAAGAGCTTACAAATCTGAGAAAAAAATCAAAAATCGGAGATTGAAGAAGTTAAAACACTTAAAAGTCCGATGATCAAAGGAGGAGAAATCCGGAGAAGGAAGCTAGGAATTGAAGTGACGGAGAGAAAAGAGGGCTTCTAGGGCACGGCCTCGACGAGAGAACGAGAGAACGAGAGAACGAGAGAAGAGAGAGAGGTTACGGTACGAAAGGAAGGGAAAGAGAGAGAGAGATAGAGACGCGACACGCGAAACGATAAAATAAATAAAGAGAGAGAAAGTCTTTTTGTTGAGGATTGTAGAGCGAGAGAGAGAGAGAGAGAGAGAAAGGGGAGGCATTTGATTCGGATTCGCCGGGCTCATAGGGGAACGGACTCTGACATGGCACGCACCGCACAAGAGACAGAACCGGAGAACAGAGAGTGACCTAATCCTCTCTTTTACTCGCCACGTGTCCCCTCGCTCTCTCTCTCTCTCTCTCTCTCACACCAAACCACAACAACAACACCTTTCTCTCTTTTTTTTCTTTTTTCTTTTTTTTTTTACTTTCTTCCTCCGTTTCGAATCCTTCTCTCTTTCTCTCTAACCTTGTTGCGATTGTGCAATCCAAAGAGAGAGAGAGGATCTCAGAATCCGCCATGGTTTCTTTTTTTTTTGGAGTTTTTTTTTTCACTTAGATAGATACTTCAGTTTCTACTTTTGATATTTTAAAGTTTTAAAACTGTTTTTCGGTTTGTAGCTTGTTATAGTTAAAATTCGTTTTTTATTTTAGATACGACGAGACAAGCTTTATCTAGATTTTCTTTTAATTTATTGATTAAATTCCTTTTCTTAATTTAATAAAGTTGAAAAGTGAATCCTTCTGTTTTAAATACGCCGCCGAAAACATTCAATCTTTGACTCCTTTTTAAAAATTTAAGGTTTCTACAGTATCCTTTTGAAGTAATAAAATTCAGGTAATGGTAATTTTTTTGTTTCTTAACGTCTCTGTTCTGGTAAAAAAAAATATATTTAACGAGAAATGTAAAGTGGACCATCAGGTTTTTGGACCGAACATAGGTTACTTGTTAGTTGACATTAGGATCCGTCATTTTCGGACCCATTTTGAGGCCTTTAAAAGTGAGAGCTGTCATCAAATATATATTTATAGAATTTATAGTTTTTGAAATTTTAAAACAAAATAGACTACAAAGCCAAAAAAAAAAGAAATTAAACAAGATTCAAATTTAACAAAATAAAAAAAACAAGACTCAAATTAATCTTCTAATGGATTCAGTTAAAAGCAATTCTAGAACAAAGAGAAGCCACAGAACCAATTTAAACCAAAGACACCATAATTTTAAAATGAAAACGACTTTGCCAATTGAGAAACGCCCACTATAAAAACCTGAAATTGGAGTCTACACGGAACCGCCACCTCACAATAGAAAATTAGAGATTTTTTTTTCTCGCCACCACTAAAAAAAATCACTGAAGAAAAAGTAAGACACATAAAGGAAGGAGAGAGCTTGTGTTAGGAAGGAGAGAGCCAAGCCAGAAAAAAAAAAAAAACTCGTCAACCACCAGTAGAAGGAAAGACCATACCACACCTAGCGGCCTCTGAGAAGCCTCCGTTGCTATAAACCAGTCGCGGTCGAAAATCTCATGAACCGCATGTACCCTAAAACATATGACCTTATTCATGAGATTTCCGATGGTTCAAACTCCCAAGAACTTCATGCCGCTGAACTTAACACCCACCTCCGTTTACAATCACTACCGCACCGCTGGAAAATCGTCCTTTAGAAACCATCGAGAGAGAGAGCTGGGACGAGATATACCAGAAGGACGCTTGAGGAAGCTTCATCCAATTTTGTCCTCATTGGTAGTACAGTTGATCATTTTTTGACATAATCATTACAACAATTTTTTTTTATCTAATTGAACATTATATTTTTGATAGTTAAATGAAATGACTATACAATAATGTTGCACGTAAACCTGCAAAAACATAAACTTGCAAAAACATAAACACAAACATAAACATATTTTTAAATAATTTAACGGTTCTTAAAGAATTCACATATTTATTAATAAAAAAATAAAAAAAAAACAAAATTTAGACGTACCAAAACGTGTTTGGCTTATGTAGGGGAGAGAGCACGGTTGTAAACTAGTCACGATCCGATACAAGAAACAGAGTATTAAGAGCCTGCATTATGTCCGGTTGGAGATCTGGCAACAAATGTTCTTCAAAGTTGTTACCTTGAGACGATGGATGACTCGGAGCACCAGAGTTTTGATGTGTAGATCTTGGAGCGTTTTCACTCTAGCGTTGAGAGTGTTGAAGTGGAGACATTGTAGCCTGACTCTGACCTTGTGAGTTTAGAAGTGAAGACATTGGAACATCCAAACTAAAACATTATTGCTGGTGGATAATCTCGGATATGTGGACATTCGGGACATAACGCGACATTGAGCTAGCTGTGATTGAAGCATTGGAATGTAGTTTCTGTATGAAAAAAGTAATTATACTTGTATAGTTAAAAATAGTAAAATAAAAAAACGAAAAAAATTACTAATCTGCAAATTTTAGTCTTTTGATTTTGATAATTATCTTGCAAAATTGCAATTAAATTTACTAATTACTCTGGTATCAAAGTTAGTCATCAACAAAACCATTGACCAATAATTAATTACATTAACTACATATGTTGGTACTGGGCTATTTTTAATTTACCGTGTTAATGTAGTTAAGGTTTCATTTATACATATCAATATCAATTCTCTAATATATTTTATACCTGAATAAGAGAATAAGATCCACAAGGACCTAGAAATTGAAGAGGTTGCAGTAAGAAAGTTTTGCATGAAGGTATCAAAAGGGTTTTTGTGTCTCCATCATTTCCACACATTTTTTTAATGCAAACTATCATTTTCGTTAATTATAAGTGATGTCATTTAAAGTTAAACAAAGACGCATGGGCTCAAACAGTTCTTTTCGAGATACTGAGGCCACCCAACCAATTTCACAAGCGAGATGAGAGATTATGCCATAGTGCATCTATGATCCTAAAACTTCACTAAAAAATATTTATAATAAACCCAGATGACTCACTGCACAGATACTATATAAAAAAATGACCCTCCAATAAACGATGGTCATATCCACAGCAATCCCAAGATTACAAACCAGCAAACGTGAAATCTTAAGCAGTTAAAGATGCTAGGCAATGCCGTAACCATCAACTGAATATAAGATACGTCTCCGATCCACCGTAAACGAGGGTTAAATGGGAAGAACCAACTAATGACAACAAACAACTTCAAGGAACCGATGCGATTACGTGGAAAAAAGCATTACCAGATCTTGTCTTCTACAGATCTGAATCCGCAAAGACGCAAACACTGCAGATCCTCAGAATTTTATTGAAACACCGTCAGAAGTACTTCTAATAATCTCCCACCAAAAAGCAAACTGCAAAGTTTGGACCGAAAACTCGAATACACAGCGCATGAAGCCGCAACGACTGAGACCGCCTCCACACAAAGGCAAGCTGAGAGCTCCTTAACCGCCACCGCACAGTTGGAAAAACCTCCGGGGAGATAGGAGAACACTGAGAAGGAGAGAGAGCAGATCCGGATCCAAAATCTTGTCCTCATCAGATCTGGATCCGTAAGAACTCCTCCTAACTATAACAGTTCCGCCTAAACATCAAAACCAACCACCAACACGATCTAGGAAAACCACCTAACCAAAGGTGGAGTACCAACTTGTCTGAGTTGGAACCACCGATGGCTTCATCACTGGTGGAGTCTAGACGAGGTGGCTTCACTACCGCACACATAGCACCACCACACAACACCACCGCAGGGCACCACCTCCACCGCATGCATGGCATCACTGGCTTCAATACCGCACGCGCCGCACAGCAGTTATACCCTATATATATATATATTTAATTCTCCTTAAAAAGTAATGGAAACGTTGACAAAAAAAAAAGTAATGGAAAACATGATACCAATATACATTTTTTACGTACTTTAATATTAAACGAAAATTATATTCAACGTTTTGTTGACTCTATTAAAATATAGTATTATTCAATAGATAATGTGGATTGCTTTCTTTAATCCAAGGGTTTAGAATAATCACTTTTGTTGTCACTATAAACGTTACCAAAATTTTGAAAGTTTAAAATTTTCGTAAATTAATTGTACAACAATGGTCGGAATCATGTGGTATAATGTTAGTCACCTCTTAAATTTATGACATATGTCTGAGATTCGAACCCAACATCCCTCAATGTTATTAAGAATATTAAAGCCACCAAATTATGTTGACAAAAAAAATGTACTTTTGTTGTTGGTCAAAAATTCACATTGTTCAATGATTTTTCAGTTTACTAAGTTATAATGTTTTCTATTATTTATTTAGGTTTGTAAATAAGTGCTTGTACGTGAACCCATTTTAATTCGACTCTCTTTTTTGTCACTGCACGTCTATGTAGCTAAAATCTGTTTTTTTCATCTACATCAACATATGCAATTCAAAGTAATTCTTGTAAGAAAAACGAAGATCCTTTATATATGTTGGGAATGAGTTTTCCACCTTCTATTCTGTATTTTTCGTTTTAATGGTGACTCTTTGGTTTTTTAATAATATTTACTTTTTAAAACAAAAAAAAAAAGATGTTTTATATACTTGTGGTTACCTTAGGATTTCTCGCACACTACGCCACCTTCTGGGCAAGTGTATCTTCGAGTTTTCACTTGATGCAGCACACTTTCCTCGCTCCACAGAGCCTATTTTTCAAGCAGACTCAAACAAATTTTACTAGCCTCACAGTTTCACCATGTGCCATTTTTTGTTTGTTTTTGGTACATTATAAGAGAGAACAGAATCCTTCAATGATTTCCTGACTTTTTGCGAATATCAAATATAATCTTGTATGGAACGGATTGATCTCATTATCATAGAAGTGGTTACATATATACATCGAGTGAATACACATGAATGATAATAAGATATTTGTGCAATACAGGAGTATAAATCAGAATAAGTCATATATAGGAGAGATCTGCGTACATCATATCTTCTTTTACATATATACATTCCTAGCTAATAGCCTCCCTTAAGATGGAGGACCCTTTGAGACTCCAATCTTGTCGCGGAGGAGAGAAACGTATTTTCCTTAGCGGTTTGTTAGGACTGTTGGTCTTTGGTGGATACATGTTCCACATTTAGCTTGCCATTTTATATGAAGAGAGAGAGGAAGAACAACTTCGGGTTTCAATGGAAGTCAATCTCGAAATCTGCCTTCTTTATGCTAAAGTGGTTGCTGTAGGGACAACATGATCTGGAACACGCGAATTGTGTGATCATGGATCGTGATTAGGATGATGTGAGCGGTACTGATGTGCAGTGGTGCAGTGTAACTAAGATTTTCAACGCTGGAAAAGTGTCCGAATAGTGACCGCAATAGTGCATCTGAAAATTTAATGGGTATGTTTTAATTTTTCTTTTTCGATCTTGGATACAGGTGCGTCGCACGACATGACCGGGAAGCTATATTTGTTGACCAATTTTATGGGACATATCTACGGTTCTGATTATTCTTGCTTTTAGAGAAGGTACAATATATTTAGGCTCACATTTGGTTCTTAAATTGGTCCTTGTGTTAGAAAAAATGTTGGATGAAAATCATTGTGTTTTACAACTCTCTGATCACTTTCTCATGATTTAGGACTAGAGTTGGTAAAAGAAAGGTTGGACATTTTTTTTTCGAAGTATGGAGTAAGTTATGGCGTTAAACACAAGCGTGAAGATCTCATTGATCTCTGGCATAAGAGTATTAACCTCCTTCGCTCTTGCTTTGTATAAATGAATGAGATGAGGGTTATGATATCTACGTAGTCTCATTTTGGTGAAGCAACGGTGAAGGCAAATCAGTAATAAGAAACCAGATCGGACAGCAACATAGATCTGATTCTCTGTTGCTTATGTACGTATGGTCTATGTAGTATATCTCAAAACAAATTTAAATACACATATGTATCACATCGCTATGCACACATTAACAAAGAACTAAGTGTCACAAAGTAGAAGATGAAGAATCTTACCTCACGTGGTGCAACTAGGACGGATCCGGCGAGGGCTCGCGAATGCAGATCTAAGACGTAGATGATGATTTGTAGCTGATGCAAGGAGGCTCCTTATCATGGATACGATATCGGCTTGGGTTTCACAGTGAATTGACTCCACACACAGTGGTTGGAGGCTCCATAGGGCAACGATGGCTTCTCGACTACGGTTTGGTGTCGAGATAGTATGGAGGTCCGTAAGTATTTTTCCTGGCCTTAGTGTTTTAGAACTCAATATTTTCTTTTGCAATTTAATTTTGTGGATTTAATATCATTTTTAATATTGTGAAGTATTGAGTTCTAACCTCAAACACCAAACATGTGTCATAAATTTTAAAGATAACTACTATTCTGACCAACATTTTATTTTTGAACCGACGAATATGTTATAAATTATTTACGCAATCTCGAATTCAGAGAAAAATTATTTATTTTTAAGTAGTTTTGTCAAATAAAAAATATTTTGCTTCTATACGTTTGACAGATACCAAAAACCAGACCTGGTTTAGTTAATAGCATCAGCTGAATACACCAACATGATCTAATATATTAAATTATGTTATTTAATCATTAATACATAATAGTTGATTAATAATATACTATTACATTCATCGAAAAATTATTATCTATCTAGAAAATAAATATATTATGGTGTCTCCAGACAACCATTAATCATGAATACATAATAGTTGATAAACAATAAACGATTACATGCATCTGATAAATTATTATATATTTAGAAGTTAAATATATTATGGTGACTTCAGACAACCATCAATCTGGGTAGAATTGGTTGATTTTCCATACACATTAATGCATTCAACTAATGGCTTATTTCCATCGACTGTAGTAATATCGATTTGATCTAACACAATATCTTTGCAATATGTGACTTTGCTGCAATCTAACTTTATAATCTCATCGCGTTTTGACGTTCCATGAATATCTGCGAATGTCACATTACTAATTGCCACTGCTGATTCCTATTAAACAAAAGATATACAAAAATATTAACGTGGTTGTGCTTGCAAAAAATTTTTTCTTTTTTTTTTCATTTACAAAAGAAAAAAAGAATATAATTTACCTCCACATCCAGACGTCCTTTATCCATATAATTTTGATTGATTATGATCGGATTTTTTGTTTCAGTGAGTTTGATGCTTTTGAAAACTATATTTCTTGCATATCCTTTTCCATTCTAAACATTCAAATTAAATATAAAAATTGTATCACGATTATACCAATTCAATTAATTTTAATATATATAATTATAAACAAATTATTACCGGCCATGTCTTAATTCTTGCTCCATTATCCGTCCTATTAAAAGTGCAATTAGTCACTTGGACGTTCTCAACCATAGATTCTTCTCCATCTTTTCCTAGACTTCCCACACTGTAATTTAATTAGAAAGATCAACAAAAAATTCATTATGGAATCTAAAAAATTGATATCTATTGATGGCATTAAGTAATCATATATAAGTTGAACAAATAAAACTAATTATAAATAAACCTTATTCCATGTCCAGGACCACAATTCATTCTTGTGATGTTGATATTTATACTTCCACTGTTTATAGCTACACAATCATCTCCTGCAAAGTTTTAAGATATTGAAATACAAAATAACCATTATATCATATCAAATTGGAAATTTAGTGATTGAAAAAAAGGAGAGACTTCTAACTACGTACCAGTTCCAACGATTGTGTCGTATATTGTTACATTACTTGATCTTGAAATATCAATTCCATCGGTGTTAGGGCTATCACCAGGTGCAAGAAGCTTTATCTGCGTGATTTCAACGTGTTTGCATTCGTTGATTGAGATATGGTTTCTCGGGCTATCGAGCGAGGTTATTCCAATTATTTTAAGATTATTGCATTTTTTAAAATGCAATTGCTACAATACAAATAGAAAACACTTTCTTCATGAGTTTTCCATTATAGAATTTATAGTCAATTTAATAGGGAATATATATATATATATACTCACGGTAGGGCGTTTAGAAGCTGACAATTTGGGCTGGATTTATTAAATATAAGAAAAAAATATATTAGATCCATATTTTACAGATATGTAACTAAATTTTATTGTATTTTTTTTTTAATATGTGTAAAAATATTTTACCTTCCAGAAAGACGAACCACGTCCATTTATCGTTCCTGACCCAACGATTGTCAAACCAATTATTTCCTTAAAATCGACCCAATTACATGTCTTATACTCTGACCATGCCGCTTTGTTGATAGGAGCGACTATATTTCCTTTAAACTGTAAAATTGACAACATATACATTTCATATCCTCACACAATTTTTTTTCCACCCCCATATGTTTGTAAATGATCTTAAAAATATTAATTTATCGATGTTACCTGAACTTCTATTGACGGAGAGTTACAAGGACCTTGAAACACTAGAGGTTGTAATAAAAATGTATTATTTGAAGGAATAAGGAGCGTTTTATTACTACCACCACTTCCGCACATAGCTTTCCATGCTTTCACAAAAGCCTTTTTGATAAAATAAATAAATATATTTATAAGAATTAGTAGATAAATAACTATAGGGTTGCAAAAAATTTATGATCTATTTTGTATCAATCATTAGTAATAGAAAATACATTGTAAGTATGTATTACTCAAATGTTGGCTAGGATATTTTTTTGGTTTAACTACTTTAAACAAAAATATTTAGATGCAATTGTGATTATGTGCTATATACAGCTAGGTTATCATTGACAATCGTTTAGCACTTTCATATATAATGTATTTGAATATGATTTTAAATTCAAAAATATTTTTACTAAAATAAAATTATATATATTTATATAAATATATAAATATATATGTGTGTGTCTATGTGTGCGTGTGTACGTATAGTATATACAGACTATCTTACGTCAAATATATGCTTACTAAAAAAAGATTGCGTATGAACTTTAGATAATCTTAGAAGATACCGAAATCTCAATCCCATAATACGTTCTAATATATTCGATTAGGATTCTAACTTAAATTATTTGTACTACAAAAAAACTATATAAATATATATATCAGACGGCTTTTCATAAACGTATCAAAATTTCAGTGTCATCATTTTTGTTAAATAAACATGATGTTAAACTTTATAGCTTCTTATGCTCTCTTTATATAAATCAAAATCGAAAGTTGTGTCATATTGTAATAATAAAATCAGATAATTGCATAGCGAGAAAATGAGATATGTTTTGCAATATGATACCTTTGAATCATCGGTAGTACCATCTCCTTTAGCACCAAATTTAAGCACATCATAGATTTGACAATTTGTAATACCAAAATTGAATATAGTCAACAAGAACACAACACGTACTATGGTTTCCTACAACATCCAAAAGCAATGTCAACTGGAAATATACATATTGAGTAGAAGAGAAACTATATTTTATTTCATATTTACCATTTTGTGATGATGATCAGACAATTTCATCAAAAAAAAAAAAAAGATGATGATCAAATGATTGAATGTAAGGTATTGTGTATATGTATGTGTTGTTTATCACATATTTATATACGTACAAATCATGGATGTAGTTCTAAGATTTGCATATTTTGTACCTAAATTCATTACTCAACAATTTTATTTGTTATGCATAAAAGGGATGTAATCTACCAAATTAGAAAAATAAACTTAGATATAAATCTTAATTTATAAAATCAATTTCAAATTAATAAACAGAAAACTATAAAAAGAATAATATAAGTTACAAGAGAGATGATAATACAAAACTAAATAAAATAGGTATTGTAAATTTTAAAAATACAATTAAATTTGATGTATATTATAATCAGATTTCATTAACATAATTGTATTTAAAAAATATGATCATTATTTTAATATCTAAAAGTAATCTCAAATGAAATATATTTATTATGTAAAAGAGAAGCTATATTTGATTTCATATTTACCATTTGTTGATGATGATCATATAATTTCATCAACAAAAAATAAGATGATGATCAAATGATTGAATGTAAGGTATTGTGTATATGTATGTTTTATTTATCGCATATTTATATACTTAAAAATCATGGATATAGTTCTAAGATTTGCATATTTTGTAGTTAATTAATTACTGAACAATTTTATTTGTTATGCATAAAAGGGATGTAATCTATCAAGTTAGACAACTAAACTCAGATATAAATCTTTATTTTAAAATTAATTTCAAATTAATAGAGATAAAACTATAAGAATGAATAATATAAGTTACAAGAGAGATGAAAATACAAAAAAATAAATAAAATAGGTATTGGAAACTTTAAAATAAATTAAACTTGGATGTATATTATAATCAGATTTCACTATCCTAATTATATTTAACAAATATGATCATTATTTTTTGAAAGTTTCTAATAATTTTGTAGACTTTGTTTAATTATTTAAGATAGATAATATTAAATTTAATAGTTGATAAAGTATTTTATTTTATCTTGAATTTCTGTTTCTGGTAAATTTTATGAAAGACAAGATCATAAAAATTATCCTTCTTTAATTTCAAAACTAAAATCAAAATTTTATTCTTTAAAAGAAAAGATAGCATATCTAGGAAAATCAGTAAGTGTAAATGATTTTTATTTGTGGAATAAAAAACCTCTCAGCCACAATGGATGTGACATATTATTCTGTCCAGTTCTCTATCTTTATACTCCTACAGTTAAGAAATGCACGTTTATTTTTCTTTTCAGTATTTTCATTTTCCATTTCCACACTTTTTTTTTTTTCAAGGCATGCAATAACTCCGCATGTTGTAGACAAAATACTGGTCAAGCTGAAGTTTTGTCACGCCTCAAACAAGTTCTAAAGTCTCTGTCTCAAATACAACTCGACCAACTCGGAGACTGAACATACTCTTGATGGCCCGCATATGACTTTGATTTTACATTAAACTAGACTACCGATTATACTTATAGCTTGTTTACTGTGAGTTATATAGCAATTCTCGAGTAGTTTCATCACTAGAAAAAGAGATTTTATGATTATAATTAGCAATTATATATTTATTAGTTGTTACCATATACGATTACAATGCTATAATATAGCGATTCGTTTAAGATTATACAACTTAACTGTAATTCAGCCGCTCTTTGATAATGTAGTTATATATTATTGATTAAGTGATGATTATATGTTAAAATATAAAAAAAATAATTAAAATATAGTCGCTAATTGGAGACCAATATACAAGTATTATAACAATCGTAAAGTATTTGGTAATTTGACGATTAAAAAACGACTAATTAACAGCTGTAAGCATACAAAACCAAAATTTAACTCAAAAGATGTTTAGTTTTTAGTCTTTAACGTCGTAAATTATAACCTTATACATTTCTTTGGATAGTATTACTTTTGTTTTAAATATTTTAAATGATCTAAGATACTCGATTGATAAACACTAAATAACTTCCTGATCATCAACTTCGAACTTCTTTTGTTTCAAATATGTATTTTTGTCACTGAGATACCATTCTTTCTAATCAATTAATGGAAAGAAAATTTTTAAGTTTGTATGTCAATCATTTATTGGGGTCAAACTTATTAGATTAGTATATATATCTGTAGATTTATAAATGTTAAAATATTTAATAAAATTTTCAAAAAATACAGAATAATATACATCTTAGTTAACATGAAAAAATCTTAGATAACCAAATATTATTTTGACTACGATTTTGATACAGTAAAGATTGATCATATCAATGAAGAATACATGTATATCAATATATTATTTTTGTTCTCCTTCGCCTCCATTGGATCCCCAATTTAGCTTAATTTCGTTTTTTTTTTCCTTCTTACTCCTCTCCTTTCTCTTCTTCTCTTCGTGCCACTTCTCGTCTCCGGCAGCGAAGAATAACCTCCTCCTATCTCCGCCGATTCGCCTATAGCACCTCTCTTTACTGTCAACATCTCCTTTAACAACTACAGCAACAAGTCAGGAAGAAGGTTTGCTCATGTTTTTTTTTCTTTCCCCTAAGCTATCAAAAATCAAACGAGCATCTTCTTTTGCAATTTAGTTTCGATTGATAAACTGAGAAATTCTTTGTATATATTTGGTTTTCTTAATTTTGAGATTATGTAAGCGTATGTTTTGTGTTTTTGGGTTGGTGCTGAATCATCTTCCTCTTTCAGATATTAATCCACAATTGAATCAGTTGTGACATGGACGAGGTAGTGGTAGAAGTGGAGAAGAGGAAGAGAGAATGGGAAGACGCGCACGAGAAGACCATCTGTAGAAACAGAGAAACGACCATTCAAATCTGAGCAACGGTCGGTTCATCTAAACCAAGGCGGTACAGGTTTAACCAAGAGACTTTTTTGGTTAATTTTTAATTGTACCAAGTAGATTAAAATCTTCATATCACGTCATTCATGTTCTTTTGTTCGATATAAAAGAGATGAAGAACAAAGTAATTAGGTGTGTGTGAGAGATAGGATTGTAAAAGAGAGAGTGAGTGTTTATACTCTAAGTCTCTGTAGTGTAAAGAATTAGCTCGAGTTTGAGCAAGATTAAAGAAAGCTGGTATCGTCCAGCCCCGATGACGTAGTCGGCTTACCGATTTGGAAGTCCGGCGAACACCGGGTAAACATTTCGGTGTCTCTGTTCTTCGATTCCATTTTCATATTGTTTTTCTGTTAATTCTCGATTTGAGTTAGTTCGCGGTTATTTGTGAATTCATCAAAGAATTCTCAAATTGGTATCAGAGCCTGGTTCGCGAACAAAAGAGTATTCGTTTCTTTGATCATCGATCATCGGTTTAAAAGCTGGCTAATGGCGAGTACCAAGATCGATATTGAAAAATTCGACGGATATGGCGACTTCTCTTTATGGAAAAGACGGATGTTCGCCTATCTAAGCGTTTCGGGTCTAAAAGATGTTTTGGTTGCAAAACCTTCAAAGTCGGATTCAGAAGGCGATGAAGAGGAAAAGAATCCAGAAACGATAAAGAAAATGATCGCAGAAGAAGAAGAAAGATTGGAAAGGTGCGACAAAACAAAGAATATTATTTTTCTCAGTGTAGGGGATCATCTGCTGCGCAAGATTGAGGAATGCGAGACTGCTGCAGAAACTTGGGCACTTCTAGAGGCGCTGTACATGCCAAAAACTCTGTCGAATAGGGTTCATGCTCAATTAGAACTATATGGGTTCAAGATGCATGATCATCGGACCATCAACGAGAATATTGATGATTTTCTCAAGATCGTGAGGGAACTAAGTCATCTAAGTATTACAGTTCCTGATGAGGTTCAAGCGGTGCTGGTCTTGAATGCATTACCACGTAGGTATGATCATTTGAAAGAAACCTTGAAGTACAGCAGAAATGTGTTAAAGCTTGAAGATGTAACAAGCGCAGCAAGGTCCAAGGAGAAAGAATCTAAGAATAGTTTTAATATAAAATCAAGCTCCGAAGGCCACTTTGCCACTTTGTGAGAGGACGCTTGGAATCAAGAAGCTACACCAGCAAGAATCGAAATAACAATCGGTCACACTCAAAATCTTCCGAAAGGAGGAAGATCTACTGGATATGCGGTAAGGAAGGACATTTTAAGAAACAATGTTATAAATGGCTAGAGAGGAACAAAGTAAGAACACCAATTTATGATAAAGGGGAAGCTGCAACAGCAAGAGATGACGCCCAAGATTTAGCAGGGTTGCTAGCTTCAGAGGTAAACATGTCTCAAGATATATCTAACAAAGAAGAGTGGGTAATGGACTCTGGGTGTTCATTCCACATGACACCTCGCAAAGATGTATTCTTGGATCTCAAAGAGGGTAACTCTGTTAAAGTAAAGGTCGCAAACAACTCAAGTATTGAAGTAAAGGGAATCGGATCAGTAAGATTCCAAAATACAGATGGAACAACATTTGTATTAAGCGATGTGAGGTATATGCCTGAGCTTAGTAGGAACCTTATATCTTTAGGAACATTAGAAGCTAAAGGCTGCGAGTTTAAAGGTGCAAATGGAATCCTTAAGATCATTAAAGGTTGTGTAGTTGTTATGAAAGGACGCAGAAAGCAGCAAGATACTTTATATTTTTTACAAGGCAAAGCAATGCTAGCTGAAACCTGCAGTGTATCCGGGAATGAAGGGAATAAAGATGAAACAAAAGACTACACTAAGTTATGACATAGCAGAATGGGACATGCTAGTGAGAAAACACTGAAGGTTCTAGCAAAGAAAGGATGTCTAGATACTGAGAAATTGGATGAAATGAGTTTCTGTGAAGTATGTGTTCTTGGAAAGACACAGAGGCTAAGCTTTAGCGAAGCAAAGCATGTGACGAAAGGGAAACTTGATTATATCCATTCTGATCTCTGGGGCTCACCAAACGTTTCCAAAAGTTTTGGAAGAAGCCAGTACTTCATTTCTTTTATTGATGACTCGTCTCGGAAGTGCTGGGTCTATTTTCTAAAAACAAAGGATGAAGTTTTTGAAAAATTTGTGGAATGGAAGATACTAATGGAAACTCAATCTGAAAGAAAGGTGAAAAGGTTAAGAACAGATAACAGTTTAGAGTATTGCAACCAGAAGTTTGATACGTTCTGCAAACAGGAAGGAGTTCTAAGACATAAAACCTGCACATATACTCCTCAGCAAAATGGGATTGCAGAGAGGCTTAACAAAACTATAATGAACAAAGTGAGATGCATGTTAGGTGAAATCCGGCTTGGAAAAGAGTTTTGGGCTGAAGCTGCTTCAACAGCCGTGTATCTGATCAACAGGTCACCATCAGCTGCGATAGATTTTGAAATACCTCAAGAGAGATGGACCTCTACTATCCCAGATTTGAGTAACCTCAGAAGATTTGGATGTCTAAGAGCTAAAAGGGCTATCTTTTGTGGCTATCCAGAAGGGGTTAAAGGATATCGAGTGTAGCTTTTAGAGGAAAACAAGTTCACAGTCAGCAGGAATGTATACTTTAAGGAAGATGTTCTCTACAAGAACTTAAGTGCTATGGTTGGGACAAGAAGCGAAGAGATACAAAATCAGACTCTACCTTTGAAGACTCTAAGTTATGAGTTTGCAGAAGGGGAGGAAACTACAAATACTGATTTTCAAGGTGGAGCATCTACAGGACAGGAAATTCACAGCGGATCAGAACAAGAAGGGAGTGAATCCGAAGGTGATACTACAGATGATCTAAAGAACTATCAACTAGCAAGAAATCAAAATAGAAGAGAAATTCGAGCTCCTATAAGACTAGAAGACTATAAAAAAAAACCCTGAAGATGAAGACATAGCAGGATATGTATATCTCATGCAGGAAGATGGAGGTAGACCTGAACCCCAAAACTATAGAGAAGCTATGGAAGATCCGGATAGAGATCTGTGGATTGATGCAACAGACGAAGAAATGCTTTCCCTAAAGAAGAACCATACGTGGACACTTGTTGATCCAGTGAAGACCCAGAAGACTATAGGATGCAAGTGGGTGTTCAAAAGGAAAGCAGGCATAAATGGAGTTGAAGCTCCAAGGTTTAAAGCTAGGCTAGTTGCCAAAGGTTACTCACAGAAGGAAGGGGTAGATTACCAAGAAATTTTTTCACCAGTTGCTAAACATGTTTTCATACGCTTCTTGTTGTCTGCAGTCGTTCATCACAACATGGAGCTGGAGCAGATGGACGTTAAAACAGCCTTCCTGCACGGTTACCTAGAGGAGACGATTTATATGGAGCAACCTGAGGGCTATGTGGACAAGAAAACCCACATAAAGTATGCAAGCTGAGAAAGTCACTCTACGGTTTAAAACAATCCCCTAGGCAATGGAACACCTGTTTCCATGAGTTCATGACAAAGAACTTGTACAGAAGGAGTGAGTACGATATGTGTGTATATCACAAGGAGATGGCCAATGGTACTTTCATATACC
Source organism: Streptanthus diversifolius (assembly GCA_039880935.1). Lineage (NCBI taxonomy): Eukaryota > Viridiplantae > Streptophyta > Magnoliopsida > Brassicales > Brassicaceae > Streptanthus > Streptanthus diversifolius. Next base: position 8,777,082 of record JAXGFM010000012.1, on the reverse strand, counting down.
TTCTTCTTTATGTGGATGATATACTAATAGCTTCGGTGGATAAGGGATTAGTTAAAGAGCTTAAAAGTTTATTAAGCTCGGAGTTTGAGATGAAGGATCTAGGTGAGGCCAAGAAGATTCTTGGTATGAAAATCACAAGGGATCATACAAAAGGGACTCTTACTATTTCTCAAGCGGGCTACTTACAAAAGGTTCTCGGCAACTTTGGTTTTGACACAGCAAAAGGAGTAATGACACCACTAGGAGCTCATTTTAGTCTGAGATCTGCAACTGAGAAGGAGATAGCCGATCAAAGGGATAAAATGAAATCTATACCTTATCAAAGTGTAGTAGGTAGTCTCATGTATGCTATGATAGGGACTAGACCAGATCTAGCTTATGCCGTGGGAATGGTGTGCAGGTTCATGAGTGCACCCCTCAAAATTCACTGGATAGCAGTCAAATGGATTTTGAGATACATCAGAGAAACGATTGACACCAAACTCTGCTACACTAACAAGGGAAAGTTCATAGTGGAAGGGTATTGTGACTCGGATTATGCAGCTGATCTAGATAGGAGAAGATCTATCTCAGGTTTAATGTTTACTGCAGGTGGAAATGTGATTAGCTGGAAATCTAATCTGCAGAAAGTTGTGGCTCTATCTACCAATGAAGCCGAGTATATTGCTCTAACGGAAGCTGCGAAGGAAGCCGTCTGGTTAAAAAGATTTATGAATGAACTAGGTTTCAAACAAGAAGCTGTGGACATTCACTGTGATTCTCAAAGTGCCATATCCTTAGCGAAGAATGCAGTGTTCCACGAAAGAACAAAGCACATGGCGATAAAGTATCATTTCATACGGGATCTAATCTATCTAGGCTATGTGCGGGTACTGAAGATTTCAACAGAGTACAACCCTGCTGATGTTTTAACTAAGGTATTACCGGTGAGAAAGTTTCGGGAAGCAATGGACTTCCTCCGAGTAAAGAAAGAATAATCATCGTGATTTCTTAATTTATATAAGGCTAAGTGGATTACTTAGGATTAACATATCATTGCAATAAGCTGAGGGAGTTTTTCATACAGGTTTTTTTGTTTCTCTGTTTTTTGAATAGTCGTGAAGGTGGAGATTTGTAGAACCAGAGTAACGACCATTCAAATCTGAGCAACGGTTGGTTCATATAAACCAAGGCGGTACAGGTTTAACCAAGAGACTTTTTTGGTTAATGTTTAATTGTACCAAGTAGATTAAACTCTTCATACGACGTCGTTCATGTTCTCTTGTTCGATATAAAAGAGATGAAGAACAGAGTCATTAGGTGTGTGTGAGAGATAGGATTGTAAAAGAGAGAGTGAGTGTTTAATACTCTAAGTCTGTGTAGTGTAAAGAATTAGCTCGAGTTTGAGCAAGATTAAAGAAAGCTGGTATCGTCCAGCCCCAATGACGTAGTCGGCTTACCGATTTGGAAGTCCGGCGAACACCGGGTAAACATTTCGGTGTCTCTGTTCTTCGATTCCATTTTCATATTGTTATTCTGGTAATTCTCGATTTGAGTTAGTTCGCGGTTATTTGTGAATTCATCAAAGAATTCTCACACCATCGAACATACAGGAATACGGCAAACCAAGGAGAAGAGACAGAGGAGAGGAGAAGATTTCTCTACAAAGGCTTAACGGATTGGCTCAGGATGGTCTCTCTCGTCTCAACTCTCTGATATGCAATCTCGATCTTCTCTCGCCTCAGCTACCTTCTGATGATCATGTCCAATCTACTCAGTCGTTACTTGGAACTTGTAAGAATCAATATCAAAGGTATGTGCTTTTGAATTGGTTGATCAATTCAGAAACTTTTTGCGTATTTATAACGATTTGGCAGTTTGAGTAAAGCTCGAAAATTGTGATAGTTGTCGATTGATTTTCGCTTAAGGGTATGAAAAAGTAAGGTTCTTTTTTTCGTCTGTGTTTAATTTTCCAAACTGAATCTAGATTGTCTTCTAAGTCTCATGGCGTAAGCACTCTCTTTGATCTTGTTTTCACCAGCCATCTCAGTTGAATATTTTGAATAAAGAGTGCTTACAAATTATTGTAGAGAGAGCTTCCACTGAAGGTTTGATGAAGTAGTAGCCATTATGGTCTCTAATATTGTTTCAATTATAGTTTGTGTGTGTGTTTGTGTTTGGATTCAGCTAAAAGATTCTCTGTGTGCTTATGGTCTTTAATATTGTTCCGGCAATGCAGGATGTATGTGTAGCTGGTTTGATTTGCCCTCTAGTCAATCTGCTTCAAAATGCAGAGTTTGATATTAAGAAGAAGCTGCATGGGGCAATATCAAATGCCACTTGGGGTGGTTCCCCTGACCAGATCAAGTAAGCTTATTTGATATCATCCCCATCTTTGGTTGATCTCGCCTCCTTAAATAAACTTCGCTAGCTTTTTCAAACGAATCACTTAAATTTGTCCTTTGTTGCGTGCTTTAACTTTGACGAGAATGTGTACACCGTGATGGTGACAACATTAGTTCTCGAGGTGAGCCAAAATCTTTTCCTTTTTTCAAAAATTTAGTGTAAATTTCAGATCATGGAACCTGGTAATAATGGATTCCTAAAGAGCATAGGACCGAAAAGCTTAAAGATGTTGCCTTCGAAACCGTTTGTAGCTTAGAGCTTGGTTTATCTTTCCAAGTTTTATATTATTTTTTTTCGGTTAAGACATCTGATCATTGATACTCTCATGTGTTTCTTTCAGATATTTGTGATCCAGAACCAAAAGTGCTCGTGAGTGGCATGGATTGAATGGACTCACCCTAATATGCGTTGGGATAAAGCAGAGCTGTGGGTTGGGTACATTTCTTACGTCAATTGACGATTATATTTACGATTACATATTTTAGCTGAGTAAAAATTTACCACTATAATTTTTAATTATAACATAGTTGTAATCAATCATTTAGCAACTATTTTGTAATTATTGGTGTAGTAGTGAAATCTTTGTTTTGCATATAATCCACACAACTTTCTCAAATTTTTCCTTCTTGACCATAAGATCTTTATATTACATTTAAGTCATCCCTCTGTCAGAGTTATCCATTTCTTTTCTTTCAGACATTCAATAGGAAAGTTTCGTTTAAGATGGTTTGGTTTAAACCATCTTGTTAGATGAGAACCATTGATTAGTATCATATCTTGTCTGCCATTTCAGGAGCTGAATCTAGTTAATTCTTAAACATAAAATTACTTATATATGTCCAAATAACCACAAATTCAAGAGTACACTTCACCTCACTTCTAATAGTGTTATGATATTCTTGAAGCATTTCAACAAATAAATTGTGCTTTCAAAGTTAAAAATTTATCGAAATCATCTTTAGGGATTTTTTTTTTATTGAGCCCAAAGCTATCTTGCCATTACGCAATTGAAAAAAAGAAAGAAGACATTGTTAATTGATTCATTGTGAAACCCAAAAAAATGCCAGACTATAGTAATTTGCATTCGAAACCATTCAAAAGAGTATCATAGAAACAACACATATTCACCACACATTAAAAACTAACCTGTCCTAACAAAGCCATTTCAAACATTTTTCCAGTAGATCACACCCATGAATAATACTTCTCCATGGGAATGAAACCTGATTACACACTCTAGCTTTAAAAAAGATTTTAAGACATCACGTCTTTCTCATCTCATTCCCTATCTTTGACAAAAGTAAACGAAGAATTCATAAAGCTAAATCATTTTTCATTAATCCTTTTCATATTCTCTTTAAATATTTTTAATCTGTAATGCTTCTCAATCCTATGAGAAAGAATTCATCATCAAATAAGGGATGATCTATAAACGTAGCCATATCTGAGTATATGATTCCAAAAATTTCCACTCTGATTCGCCCTTGGAAAAACTTGGGATAAACCTTTCATACAAAGATGCAAACGAAAGGGTAATAGTAGATCACCTCTATGTAAGTCTCTCTGTGGGATAATCATACTATAGGACTTCCTATTAATAAACACCAAGTAAATGATCTTACACAAAAATATAATCCACTCCGGCTGAAATCCAAGAGACACCAACAACAATTTAAGGTTCTTGTATTAAATCATATCATAAGCTTTTGACATATGACTCAATCATATCATAAACTCTTCCTACTATCGTTTATAATTTAAAAAGAAAAAATGCCGAACGATTCTCAATCACATTTTTGTGATAGAAAATATCAAACTTTTTAATGAGCAAAAAAAAATATTTTTTTTATTGATTAAACGTTTCAATCCTCAATTTTTGTGGACTAAATCGTTTTAGTTTAGTTGAGTAGTGTTGCGATTAAAATAGTTTGGTTAATCAAAATTGGGATTACTTTTAAAATATTTTGAATAGTATTACTGATTTTTTTTTTAACTATTTTCTTGACATCAATATAAATGGAAAAAGTTAGATAAATATTTACTTTGATAACTATTTCTTTCAGCACTTATGTCTGTACAAAAGTTTTATATGCTTGAGTATGTGGCACGTCCCATATTTCTTATAAACGTGGGTCTGCCCCTATATATAGATAATGCATAACTATATTTGTAATTTGAAAGATATAGAATGAGCAATGTAAGAAATTTATCTTGAATTGCTTTACACCTTTGTTTTTGCATTATGCAAATTTAATTGTATGATTTAGCATGATGGATATATATGTTTTAATGCAGTTTCCTGGAACCAATTGCTTTAGCAATGTTTGAGTTGTTCTTTTCCCTTACAAAATTAATAAAAAAAAAATCGAGCCTAAACACTTTTTTTGTTGTTGTCAAAAACACTGATTATTTAATATTCAGGAAATATTATTTTCTCCACAAAAGTTTAATTTGCAGATCAAATTATCCAGTTATTTTAGATTTATATATAATTAAGCCAAATTTATCATGGATCTAGTGCAAGGACAAATCAAAGATGCTCAACGAAGACAACAATCGGGTTTACAAAAGTTAGTGGTGAAGAACTTGGTTCTGTTTTTTTTTGAGGAGCTCGCAGGAATTGGAGGATAAGAAATGCCTCAACTAAAGTTTAAGGCCAAACAGTTGGCAAGTATATGGAAAGGGAATATAAATTTATTTTTAAAGAAGTATATACCAAACAAAAAGAAAATGAAAATTTTAGTATGTTTACAATATAATCAGGTAGTTTCTTGCATATAACAATGCAATATCAGTTTTATCCTTTTTACAATCTACAAGTGGACCGTGTCACTTGTAAAAAAATATATGATTGTCAATCCAAAGGAACTAAATAATTTTAAATAATATTTATTTGACTATTTTGTGTTTATCTAAAAGTAAATTGTTTAAAAATTAATAGATGATATGTGTGATAATAATTATTTTTACTCAAATTATTTTTATTTACCATCCACGATAATCTATTTACCGTTTTTTTATCCACAAAGATATAATTTAAAAATTTATCATAGTAGATAAAATATTATTTCTTCACAAAGTCTTTCTGTAAATCACCTTCTTAAAAAATTGTAGGATATTAATAGTAATTTGGAATAAAATTATATAAATTTAGAAGAAATTTTATTTTTTATTCAAATCAAAACGAATAAATATATTATAGCAAAAGAGTAATGTTAAAATATATATTTTACCAGTTAAAAAGAATTTGATTTTGTTGATAAAAAAGGTTCAAAGACAACACATCTATTCAATTCATCAAGCATATTAAATTAATAACGTATAATAAATTAGAATATCTATGTTTCCATTTGTGTCTAAATATTGTGGAAACAAATTATGTCTTTAATTTCAGATATGTTACCATTAAAAAAATTTATTTGTTGACAAAAAAGTTTAGAGACAACAAGTCAAGTCAAATCATAAAGCATACCAAATTAATAACATATTATAGATTAGAATATGAACATCTATGTTTTCATTTGTGTCTAAAAATTATGGAAAAAAATAATCGTGTTTCTAAATTGATATATATTACCATTAACTCGTTTTTATTACCATTGTTAGGCTCTTAATTAAAAAGAAATATGTACTTGTTATATATATATGTTATCAATATGTAGCTGTAAAATAATCATTTCAAAGTATCATTTCAAATATCATCAATTTTCTTGTTAAGTAGAAATTCACGAAAAAGAGAAAACAAAATGCAAAACAGTTGTCCAGTTCTTGGTCCCAAATGTGATTATTGTGAATGCGCAGGTCGTGGATGCCAGTCTCGCTTCCCAAGTAATATTCAAATTTTTTTTATTTTACAGCATTTCTACTCATGATAATCTACTAATCAATTTAACAAGTTATAACACATATTGTGTTCCCAATCTAGTTAGATTCATTTGCACTGCTAAGTTTATTGTACATTTTTTAAAAAATAAAAATAAAAGTGGACGGTATACAATAGTAGTTATAGTGGAATATAGTTTGTAAATGTGTGATTTATGTTTTAATTTTAGAAAAAATAATACTACATATGAAACCAAAATAAATTAAATAAAATTCAATAATGTTTCTTCTGGTTTTGGTTTGTTTTGATATATTCAGTATTAATAAAAATGTATTGTTGTTCCTTGTTGTGTTGCCATTAAAATTATTATTTTAATCTATTATATTTTAATTTAGTTTCTAAATGAGTAGTTTTTTATTAGATTTGGAATAGGTAATATCAATTTATTAAAGCAATTTTTAATATGGATTTTTATACATAAATATGATAGTTTATTAATGGTAAAAAATTTAAATCTAAAAAATCATTCTTTTGGTAGAAATTTAAAAAGAGTAAAAAAGAAAAAATTGATTGTTTTGATCCGAAAATGTCTAATGTTATATATGAGTTTGAAACTTTGTGCATAACCCTAATTGACCAAATATGTTTAATCTTACAAACTTTAATACCATAAATAATACCAAAATATTAAACATTTGTTACTGGTGTGTATAGGACTGAAGGTGGAGTGGCCAGAGCTGAGAGGAGTAAGTGGAATTGAAGCAAAAAGAAAGATAGAAGTTGATAATCCACATGTGACTGCTTTTATATATCCTCAAGATATTTATCTACCAATCGACAATTGTTGTAACCGTGTTGTTCTCTATGTTCCAAGCAACAATTGCCCCAACGGTCCAGTCACTAATCGTCCCATTATTGGATGATCTATTATATATTGTTTCTTTTTCAGAATTCAGTTTCATGTTAAACTTTAATAATTTTTAAAACTATTTTTCAACTATTTTCTTGAATAAAACAGAAATATAAGAGTTATTTCTATTATATAGTCACATTTATATGTTTTTTTTACTGGACTCCAAATGATAATAATAATGAATTGCTTCTTATCTATTATTAATTTGATATTTTTCATATTAACCATTATTTCTTAGCTACTCAACTGTTTTTGAATATGTTTTGTTATAAAGAAGATAAAGTGCATACCCTTTTTCATATAAAAAAATATTGTGGTGTTTTAGTACTTTATAATATATAAGATATACAAAAAAATTATGAGGAGGCTATCAATTTTTGATAAGCCAACAACACTTTGTTCCGTTTCTATCAACATTTTAACTAAGATTTTTTGCAATATTTTTGAACCTAACTGGGATACTGAATCGGAAACCTCTTTGGACTGGTGAATTAGCAGGTTGATCTAGGCTGGTCCACTCAAAAATAGGCTAATCTATCAATTAATCATTTTTAATAATTGTTTTCTTTCATGCTCTTTGTGTTTCAGAACTCCAAAATAATTAATTTTTATTTTCTTAAATCTTTTCAAACACCTATTTTAATTCATAACCAAATATTTCACAAACTCATAGATATTAATCTTTTTTAAAAATTGATTCAGAACCCAATCATATAAGAATATCCCATCTATAAATTAAATAACTCAATGCCAAGTTTTTAGATCAATTTTAATATATGTGCTTAGATGAAAAAATGTACATAACAAAATTCATATTATCGTCGCCGACAATGTGATGTTCATATATGTGCATATTCACTTGATTTAGCTGATCAATTTGCATAGTTTGACATAGTATATTCACTCATTTAGCATCAATTTAAAGTAGTTTATTTCATTTATGCATTTTAGTGTTTAGGATCATGCATTTGCATATTTGGTACCTTTTGAGTTGTTTTTAGGTGTTTTGGAGCTTTCTAAATGGAAATCATGCAATGGACTCGTAGAAAGAAGCTAAGGAGATGCAGGATACGCAGGATCGATTGGTCTCCCCAGGGATCGATCGATCGCCTCCAAGACCGATGAATCAGCCATACAAGCTATTCACAATCAATTCTAGGATCGACCGTGCTCAGCAAGATCGATCAATCTACAATAAGATGAGATCGATCGATCACTCTAAGATAGACCGATCCGAATAAGTTCTCTGTGACGGAAATTTATAATTAAGCTGGCTTAGTTTTTCAAATATGTTCAGTTTTTATTGGGTTAAACTATAAACTTAAGGTTAATTAAGTGTCTCTATCTAATATTTGTGAAATTAAGGAGATTAAGGATATCTAAGGGTTTTGGATTTTTGGGGCATCTCATTCAATCTAGTGAAGAATCTTTCTGCTAATCTTTTATCCCTAATCTCTCTTCAATTATGTTTCATCTTTCTATTGTTCTGTTTTTTTTTTCAGTGAATATGAGTGAGTAGTTGATATAGGTGCATATTAGAGAAGTTTAGCGAGTCATTTTTCATGCTTTAACATCATTTATTCATTCTTTTAGTCTGTCTAGTTAACAATTTTTACTGTGTAAGATCATGCATTTGCATATTTTTGGTGTTTTGAGTCTTTTTCAGGTGTTTTGGGTCCTTTTGATTGAAAATAATACAATGGCTCGAGTAGAGAGGTAATCGTTGCTTGAAGCAAGTGCTGAAGAGCTAAGGAGAAGTGAAAGTTATCAGGATCGATCGATCCCTTCTTAGATCGATCGATCGCACTTACTCGGAGTTATTGGAGTTCCTTGGATCGACCACTGCAACAAGGATCGATCAATCGTTGACTAGAACAATCTATCCCAACCAAGAACGATCGATCTACCGAAACCAAGAATTCTCCGGATGTTCCTCAGATCGATCACGTCAATGAAGATCGACCGATTCATCATTCGGATCGACCGATCCCCATTAGGATCGATCGATCCAGGTTTTTAATCTGCACAAAAATTTCTAACTAAACCAACTCGGTTCATTAATTCTGATACGTTTTGTCTTAGACTATAAATACCAAAACCTATGTCATTTTTTTAGATTGTTTTACTTTAGAGAATTACACATCAGCCAAAACGTGATTGAGGAGAATGGGTGATTTGAGTTTTGGATTTTCTGGAGAATCTCTTTTAAGAAAATTGAAGAATCATCTTGGCTAATTTCTTAATCTTTTATATCTTTTTAATGATATTTAATCTACTTATGAATTTGTTTTATCTTTGTATGATCATGAGTGAGTAATCTCCCTGAATGGGTTAGGTAGATTAGGAGTTTCAATAATGAATGATCAATGCTTAGATTGTTAGATCTTCTGTAATAATTTAGTTTAATGCTAGCTTGAGAAAATTAAATATGGATTTTAGGAAGTTCATCACCCGAGAGGTGTATGATGAAAATCTTGAACATATCATTTAAGGAGATTATCATATCTGACCTTTGAGAGATGATGTTAGGATGATTAGTGGGCGAACTTAACCTGAATTTAATGATTGTAGACAGTTGATCTCTAGATGAGAGTTTAATCAGATTGATTTATCTTGCATGATGATTAACTACATGAGAATGTATTAATCAAGTTATTTCATAGCTCAGAGATATGCAGAACAATAACCTTACTGCATGATTCATGAATCACTGTTCCCCTAATGAAACCTTATCTGAAACCATTCTTTTAGTAATTTTATAAATCAAGTTTTTAAATAATAGTTCTTTTGGTTTGGATTAATAATCTAAAACACTCCCTTACAAAATTTAGAAAAAAAACCAAGCCTAAACACTCTTTTTTTTTTGTCAAAAACACTGATTATTTAATATTCAGGAAATATTATTTTCTCCACAAAAGTTTAATTTGCAGATCAAATTATCCAGTTATTTTAGATTTATATATAATTAAGCCAAATTTATCATGGATCTAGTGCAGGGACAAATCAAAGATGCTCAACAAAGACAACAATTGGGTTTACAAAAGTCAGTGGTGAAAAACTTGGTTCTGTTTTTTTTTGAGGAGCTCGCAGGAATTGGAGGATAAGAAATGCCTCAACTAAAGTTTAAGGCCAAACAATTGGTAAGTATATGGAAAGGGAATATAAATTTTTTTTAAAGAAGTATATACCAAACAAAAAGAAAATGAAAATTTTAGTATGTTTACAATATAATCAGGTAGTTTCTTGCTTATAACAATGCAATATCAGTTTTATCTTTTTTACAATCTACAAGTGTACCGTGTCACTTGTAAAAAAATATATGATTGTCAATCCAAAGGAACTAAATAATTTTAAATAATATTTATTTGACTATTTTGTGTTTATCTAAAAGTAAATTGTTTAAAAGTTAATAGATGATATGTGTGATAATAATTATTTTTACTCAAATTATTTTTATTTACCATCCACGATAATCTATTTACCATTTTCTTATCCACAAAGATATAATTTAAAAATTTGTCATAGTAGATAAAATATTATTTCTTCACAAAGTCTTTCTGTAAATCACCTTCTTAAAAAATTATAGGATATTAATAGTAATTTGGAATAAAATTATATAAATTTAGAAGAAATTTTATTTTTTATTCAATCAAAACGAATAAATATATTATAGCAAAAGAGTAATGTTAAAATATATATTTTACCAGTTAAAAAGAATTTTTTTTTGTTGACAAAAAAGGTTCAGAGACAACACATCTATTCAATTCATCAAGCATATTAAATTAATAACGTATAATAAATTAGAATATCTATGTTTCCATTTGTGTCTAAATATTGTGGAAACAAATTATGTCTTTAATTTCAGATATGTTACCATTAAAAAAATTTATTTGTTGACAAAAAAGTTTAGAGACAACAAGTCAAGTCAAATCATAAAGCATACCAAATTAATAACATATTATAGATTAGAATATGAACATCTATGTTTTCATTTGTGTCTAAAAATTATGGAAAAAAATAATCGTGTTTCTAAATTGATATATATTACCATTAACTCGTTTTTATTACCATTGTTAGGCTCTTAATTAAAAAGAAATATGTACTTGTTATATATATATGTTATCAATATGTAGCTGTAAAATAATCATTTCAAAGTATCATTTCAAATATCATCAATTTTCTTGTTAAGTAGAAATTCACGAAAAAAAGAAAACAAAATGCAAAACAGTTGTCCAGTTCTTGGTCCCAAATGTGATTATTGTGAATGTGCAGGTCGTGGATGCCAGTCTCGCTTCCCGGGTAATACTCAATTTTTTTTATTTTACAGCATTTCTACTCATGATAATCTACCAATCAATTTAACAAGTTATAACACATATTGTGTTCCCAATCTAGTTAGATTCATTTGCACTGCTAAGTTTATTGTACATTTTTTAAAAAATAAAAATAAAAGTGGACGGTATACAATAGTAGTTATAGTGGAATATAGTTTGTAAATGTGTGATTTATGCTTTAATTTTAGAAAAAATAATACTACATATGAAACCAAAATAATATAAATAAAATTCAATAATGTTTCTTCTGGTTTTGGTTTGTTTTGATATATTCAGTATTAATAAAAATGTATTGTTGTTCCTTGTTGTGTTGCCATTAAAATTATTATTTTAATCTATTAATATCTTAATTTAGTTTCTAAATGAGTAGTTTTTTATTAGATTTAGAATAGGTAATATCAATTTATTAAAGCAATTTTTAATATGGATTTTTATACATAAATATGATAGTTTATTAATGGTAAAAAATTTAAATCTAAAAAATCATTCTTTTGGTAGAAATTTTAAAAAGAGTAAAAAAGAAAAAATTGATTGTTTTGATCCGAAAATGTCTAATGTTATATATGAGTTTGAAACTTTGTGCATAACCCTAATTGACCAAATATGTTTAATCTTACAAACATTAATACCATAAATAATACCAAAATATTAAACATTTGTTACTGGTGTGTATAGGACTGAAGGTGGAGTGGCCAGAGCTGAGAGGAGTAAGTGGAATTGAAGCAAAAAGAAAGATAGAAGTTGATAATCCACATGTGACTGCTTTTATATATCCTCAAGATATTTATCTACCAATCGACAATTGTTGTAACCGTGTTGTTCTCTATGTTCCAAGCAACAATTGCCCCAACGGTCCAGTCACTAATCGTCCCATTATTGGATGATCTATTATATATTGTTTCTTTTTCAGAATTCAGTTTCATGTTAAACTTTAATAATTTTTAAAACTATTTTTCAACTATTTTCTTGAATAAAACAGAAATATAAGAGTTATTTCTATTATATAGTCACATTTATATGTTTTTTTACTAGACTCCAAATGATAATAATAATGAATTGTTTCTTATCTATTATTAATTTGATATTTTTCATATTAACCATTATTTCTTAGCTACTCAACTGTTTTTGAATATGTTTTGTTATAAAGAAGATAAAGTGCATACCCTTTTTCATATAAAAAAATATTGTGGTGTTTTAGTACTTTATAATATATAAGATATACAAAAAAAATATGAGGAGGCTATCAATTTTTGATAAGCCAACAACACTTTGTTCCGTTTCTATCAACATTTTAACTAAGATTTTTTGCAATATTTTTGAACCTAACTGGGATACTGAATCGGAAACCTCTTTGGACTGGTGAATTAGCAGGTTGATCTAGGCTGGTCCACTCAAAAATAGGCTAATCTATCAATTAATCATTTTTAATAATTGTTTTCTTTCATGCTCTTTGTGTTTCAGAACTCCAAAATAATTAATTTTTATTTTCTTAAATCTTTTCAAACACCTATTTTAATTCATAACCAAATATTTCACAAACTCATAGATATTAATCTTTTTAAAAAATTGATTCAGAACCCAATCATATAAGAATATCCCATCTATAAATTAAATAACTCAATGCCAAGTTTTTAGATCAATTTTAATATATGTGCTTAGATGAAAAAATGTACATAACAAAATTCATATTATCGTCACCGACAATGTGATGTTCATATATGTGCATATTCACTTGATTTAGCTGATCAATTTGCATAGTTTGACATAGTATATTCACTCATTTAGCATCAATTTAAAGTAGTTTATTTCATTTATGCACTTTAGTGTTTAGGATCATGCATTTGCATATTTGGTACCTTTTGAGTTGTTTTTAGGTGTTTTGGAGCTTTCTAAATGGAAATCATGCAATGGACTCGTAGAAAGAAGCTAAGGAGATGCAGGATACGCAGGATCGATTGGTGTCCCCAGGGATCGATCGATCGCCTCCAAGACCGATGAATCAGCCATACAAGCTATTCACAATCAATTCTAGGATCGACCGTGCTCAGCAAGATCGATCAATCTACAATAAGATGAGATCGATCGATCACTAAGATAGACCGATCCGAATAAGTTCTCTGTGATGGAAATTTATAATTAAGCTGGCTTAGTTTTTCAAATATGTTCAGTTTTTATTGGGTTAAACTATAAACTTAAGGTTAATTAAGTGTCTCTATCTAATATTTGTGAAATTAAGGAGATTAAGGATATCTAAGGGTTTTGGATTTTTGGGGCATCTCATTCAATCTAGTGAAGAATCTTTCTGCTAATCTTTTATCCCTAATCTCTCTTCAATTATGTTTCATCTTTCTATTGCTCTGTTTTGTTTTTCAGTGAATATGAGTGAGTAGTTGATATAGGTGCATATTAGAGAAGTTTAGCGAGTCATTTTGCATGCTTTAACATCATTTATTCATTCTTTTAGTCTGTCTAGTTAACAATTTTTACTGTGTAAGATCATGCATTTGCATATTTTTGGTGTTTTGAGTCTTTTTCAGGTGTTTTGGGTCCTTTTGATTGAAAATAATACAATGACTCGAGTAGAGAGGTAATCGTTGCATGAAGCAAGTGCTGAAGAGCTAAGGAGAAGTGAAAGTCATCAGGATCGATCGATCCCTTCTTAGATCGATCGATCGCACTTACTCGGAGTTATTGGAGTTCCTTGGATCGACCACTGCAACAAGGATCGATCAATCGTTGACTAGAACAATCTATCCCAACCAAGAACGATCGATCTACCGAAACCAAGAATTCTCCGGATGTTCCTCAGATCGATCACGTCAATGAAGATCGACCGATTCATCATTCGGATCGACCGATCCCCATTAGGATCAATCGATCCAGGTTTTTAATCTGCACAAAAATTTCTAACTAAACCAACTCTGTTCATTAATTCTGATACGTTTTGTCTTAGACTATAAATACCAAAACCTATGTTATTTTTTAGATTGTTTTACTTTAGAGAATTACACATCAGCCAAAACGTGATCGAGGAGAACGGGTGATTTGAGTTTTGGATTTATGGAGAATCTCTTTTAAGATAATTGAAGAATCATCTTGGCTAATTTCTTAATCTTTTATATCTTTTTAATGATATTTAATCTACTTATGAATTTGTTTTATCTTTGTATGATCATGAGTGATTAATCTCCCTGAATGGGTTAGGTAGATTAGGAGTTTCAATCATGAATGATCCATCCTTAGATTGTTAGATCTTCCTTAATGATTGAGTTTAATGCTAGCTTGAGAAAATTAAATATGGATTTTAGGAAGTTCATCGCCCGAGAGGTGTCTGATGAAAATCTTGAACATATCATTTAAGGAGATTATCATATCTGACCTTTGAGAATGATGTTAGGATGATTAGTTGGCGGACTTAACCTGAATTTAATGATTGTAGACAGTTGATCTCTAGATGAGAGTTTAATCAGATTGATTTATCTTGCATGATGATTAACTACATGAGAATATATTAATCAAGTTATTTCATAGCTCAGAGATATGCAGAACAATAACCTTACTGCATGATTCATGAATCACTGTTCCCCTAATGAAACCTTATCTGAAACCATTCTCTTAGTAATTTTATAAATCAAGTTTTTAAATAACAGTTCTTTTATTTTGGATTAGTGTTCGATTAATTGTTTTAAAACCAACATTTTGTTATTGTGTCTAGACTAAGTTAAATCATTATAATCATAGCGAGTTATTCTAGATTCTCTGTGGATCAAACCTTAAATATTTGCGATAGAAATCATAATCGTTTGTTGAATTTATTTGATACGAAAAATACCGTTTATCAGTAGTCACCTTAAATGGTTTTAGGATTGGTTGATTAGGGGTTCAACAATGATTGATTTATACTTATGTTGTTAGATCATTCTTGATGATTGAGTTTAATGCTAGATTTCACTTGAGAAAATTGAATTTAGATCTAAGGGAATTTATCGCCTGAGAGGTGTTTGATGAAATTTCTGAACCAAATCATTTAATAGCTTTTCTCATCTAGCCATTGAGAGATAATGTTAGGGTAATAAGCCGATTAAACTTGATCATAATGCTTGTTATTGATTGATCTTTCAAATGAGAGTTTAGTAAGATCACTTGTTAACAAAGTGATCAATTTCATGAGAGTGTGTTGATCACACTTATTTTATGCTCTAGGTGGTGCTTAATGAAGTCTTTGTTGCATAGTCATTCAATTATTGTTTCCTTGGTTGAATGTCTTTCCTAAAACCGTTCGTTTAGAAATATTATCAGCTAAGTGTGAATTGCTCTATTTCTTTTGTTTAACTTTGCTTTCTTTTACAAATTAATCAATTGCTATTTTCTCTAGATTAAATTGAATCATTGCAATCCTAGTGTGCTGTTCTAGACTTTTTGTGGATCGATCCTCAAATACTTGCAATAGAAAATTGTAGATGTTTATTGAAAAATTATTTGATACAAAAACCACTTCATCAGATGTAGCGGAAACAATGATAAACAACTCAACCAATGGATTCAAAAAAATCGAGTGAGGCATGCCAGCTCAATCAAGAGAATCTCCAGAATACTCGCTTGGGATATTGATGAATTTAATCATATCAATTCAAGGGAATGAGAATATCTTATCAAAAGCTCTTTATGAAAATATTAATATGAATAACAACTGAATAAAAAATAGCTATAAAAAGCAATTTATATGAAACTCTAAGAATTATGAAAACCTAATCCTAACTAAAATAAAAAACTATTAAAATACATAAAATATAAATAATTATTAATTATCTTAAATCTATGTTGCATCAGGTCTCACCGGCCAAGAATGATTCTTCCTCGAATCTTCAATAGGGGTTTCATTACATATTCTGTTTCAGGATTCTTCAAGTGTTTTTCATACATCTGATTCTGCACAATCTTGATATCTGAATCAATCTGATTACGTCGATAATGTGCACAATTTTGATTCCCAAAATAATGTTTTTTAAACACAAACTCGATATGCTCAACAACTATACGACCATCTTCATAGTATGATAAACATGATCACCATGAATCTCTTTGTAGATTTGATCATCATCTTCATATACGTCATAAATGGTATTACCATAGATCTCTCTATAGATTTCATGGCCCTCTCTCTCGACAAAAAAACTTTCTTCCTCGAAAATGTAGCGACTGCCAATTAACATGAAATCGATAATCAATCTTCAATAAAAGAATCAAAGGACGTAGCTCTGATACCAACTGATGTAGCAAAAACAGTTATAAACATCTCAACCAATGGATCCAAAAAAAATTATTAGGACCTGCCAGTTCAACCAAAAGATTCTCAGGAATTCTCGCTTCGAACATGATTCTTGATTGATGAATTTAATCAGATCAGTACAAGGAATTGAGAATACGCTTCTCAATGCTTATCAAAAACTTTTTATGAAAATATTAATATCAATAACTCAATAAAACACTAACTCTAAAATACTATTTATAAGAAAACCTAAAAACTCTAAAAGCCATAATTCTAATTAAGATAAAAAATAATTAATTTATAGAAAATACAAATAATTTCAAATTATCTTAAATATACACTAGATCTCAATGTCAGACACCAACTAGACCACACTAGAAAAGTAACCAGACTATGCATGAGAAATAACCAATCTATGTTAGAAAGTTATTCAGAATGTACTAGAGAAATATCCCAATGATCAGAGAGACTTTCTCTCTCTAAGAACTAATTAGAAAATTCCTGATATTTAGATTTTTTAAAAAATATTTTAATAAATTAATTTTTACCAAGAACTGGAGAATTTATAAACCGGGCCAAATTTTGTAATTTTTACCGAGGTGATCAAGATTTTACCGGTTTAACAACATCTGAGTTTTGGTGTCAAATCCAAACCGAAAAATACATTTGGTTGGGGATGAACGAATTTGATTGCCAGTCCAGTCTAGGTTCTAGAACATCGGTTTTGTGTCAAATAAGTAAAATTATTTTCATTAAGCATTTCAAAATGATTCAATTTTTTGTGTCTTGATATTGGATCTATTAATAAAAATTAGGAAATAAAACACGTAACCAAAAACAAAATTTTACCACTTTTACTTTTATAATAACAAAACAGTATACTACATAAGTTCAAACAACATAGAAAAAATACATAAATCAAGCTTTGATGACGAACTTTAAAGGTAGAGATCATCATTGATGCTGGTTATTGATGCTTTGATGACCAACCTTGTTGAATGAAAACATAGTCGAAATAGAAAAATTGGCGAGCAGAGATCTGTGAGTGAAGATTAACAAGCAAAGATTAATATATATATATATATATATATATATCAATGAATAGAGATCAGCGTCGTAGTTGGTGATGGTTGAAAGATATTAGTGTTGACACATAGGAGATTCATGAACCTAAGATTTGTTAAATTACATTATTTAATTAGGAAAAAGAGATAAGAAAAAAAATATGATAAAATTTGTGAAAGAGATAGAAAAAGTATAAATAAAGAAACGTGAAGATAGAAAGAGAAAAAAATATGAATATTCTATTCTGTATAAGTCTATACTATTCTTTGATAAAACCAACTTCTTAGGTAAATAAATTTATATCTAATTAGAAATAAACACAAATTATGTTAGATATGAATTTTTTCTAGTTTTTTAAATTTAATAAAGTAGATTCGATGAAAAAGTGATAAATTTAGTGCATACAGAACAATACAAATAATAATAATAATAATGATGTGGTTTTGAAGGTAAAATCATATATATTATAATTTTTAAATAAAATATCACTTTTATTTGTATTTTTGGTTATTTAATTATAAATAATTTTTGTTTTGTGATGCTAGTTTCTCTTCCATGAGTTTGCTCCTTTGTTTACTAGGATTATGACAAATTTTATATGAGACAATGTAAGGCATTCGTAGAGTGACTCAAGGTAACATCTGAGGAAAAAGAAGATGAAGATAGCTGAAATTGGTAAACATTATGCGTGCAGACCTCATTATTTTGAGTGATCATTTACATTGAAGATACTTTATTTGTTCTTCTCCTTTGAATTGATTAACCTGAAGATCTCGATTTTGGCGTAATCAGTCGGCAAAAAGAAAGATTTGTTTATTGATATATGACTTAATCATATCATAAACTTTTTCTACTATCGTTTATAATTTAAAAAGAAAAAATGCCGAACGATTCTCAATCACATTTTTGTGATAGAAAATATTTAATGAGCAAAAAAAAATATTTTTTTATTGATTAAACGTTTCAATCCTTAATTTTTGTGGACTAAATTGTTTTAGTTTAGTTGAGTAGTGTTGTGATTAAAATAGTTTGGTTAATCAAAATTGAGATTATTTTTAAAATATTTTGAATAGTATTACTGATTTTTTTAATTATTTTCTTGACATCAATATAAATGGAAAAAGTTAGATAAATATTTACTTTGATAACTACTTCTTTCAGCACTTATGTCTGTACAAAAGTTTTATATGCTTGAGTATGTGGCACGTCCCATATTTCTTATAAACGTGTGTCTGCCCCTATATATAGATAATGCATAACTATATTTGTAATTTGAAAGAAATAGAATGAGCAATGTAAGAAATTTATCTTGAATTGCTTTACACCTTTGTTTTTGCATTATGCAAATTTAATTGTATGATTAAGCATGATGGATATATATGTTTTAATGCAGTTTCTTGGAACCAATTGCTTTAGCAATGTTTGAGTTTCCTTCTTTTCCTTTACAAAATTAAGAAAAACAAAATCGAGCCTAAACACTTTTTTTTTTGTTATCAAAAACACTGATTATTTAATATTCAAGAAATATTATTTTCTCCACAAAATTTTAATTTGCAGATCAAATTATCCAGTTATTTTAGATTTATATATAATTAAGCCAAATTTATCATGGATCTAGTGCAGGGACAAATCAAAGATACTTAACGAAGACAACATTCGGGTTTACAAAAGTCAGTGGTGAAAAACTTGGTTCTGTTTTTTTTTGAGGAACTCACAGGAATTGGAGGATAAGAAATGCCTCAACAGTTGGCAAATATATGGAAAGGGAATATAAATATTTTTTTTTAAAGAAGTATATTCCAAACAAAAAGAAAATGAAAATTTTAGTATAATTACAATATAATCAGGTAGTTTCTTGCATATAACAATGCAATATCAGTTTTATCCTTTTTACAATCTACAAGTGTATCGTGTCACTTGTAAAAAAATATATGATTGTCAATCCAAAGGAACTAAATAATTTTAAATAATATTTATTTGACTATTTTGTGTTTATCTAAAAGTAAATTGTTTAAAAATTAATAGATGATATGTGTGATAATAATTATTTTTACTCAAATTATTTTTATTTACCATCCACGATAATATATTTACCGTTTTCTTATCCACAAAGATATAATTTAAAAATTTGTCATAGTAGATAAAATATTATTTCTTCACAAAGTCTTTCTGTAAATCACTTTCTTAAAAAATTGTAGGATATTAATAGTAATTTGGAATAAAATTATATAAATTTAGAAGAAATTTTATTTTTTATTCAAATCAAAACGAATAAATATATTATAGCAAAAGAGTAATGTTAAAATATATATTTTACCAGTTAAAAAGAATTTTTTTTTGTTGACAAAAAAGGTTCAGAGACAACACATCTATTCAATTCATCAAGCATATTAAATTAATAACGTATAATAAATTAGAATATCTATGTTTCCATTTGTGTCTAAATATTGTGGAAACAAATTATGTCTTTAATTTCAGATATGTTACCATTAAAAAAATTTATTTGTTGACAAAAAAGTTTAGAGACAACAAGTCAAGTCAAATCATAAAGCATACCAAATTAATAACATATTATAGATTAGAATATGAACATCTATGTTTTCATTTGTGTCTAAAAATTATGGAAAAAAAAATCGTGTTTCTAAATTGAGATATATTACCATTAACTCGTTTTTATTACCATTGTTAGGCTCTTAATTAAAAAGAAATATGTACTTGTTATATATATGTTATCAATATGTAGCTGTAAAATAATCATTTCAAAGTATCATTTCAAATATCATCAATTTTCTTGTTAAGTAGAAATTCACGAAAAAGAGAAAACAAAATGCAAAACAGTTGTCCAGTTCTTGGTCCCAAATGTGATTATTGTGATTGCGCAGGTCGTGGATGCCAGTCTCGCTTCCCAGGTAATATTCAATTTTATTTATTTTGCAGCATTTCTACCCATGATAATCTACCAATCAATTTAACAAGTTATAACACATATTGTGTTCCCAATCTAGTTAGATTCATTTGCACTGCTAAGTTTATTGTACATTTTTTAAAAAATAAAAATAAAAGTGGACGGTATACAATAATAGTTATAGTGGAATATAGTTTGTAAATGTGTGATTTATGCTTTAATTTTAGAAAAAATAATACTACATATGAAACAAAAATAATATAAATAAAATTCAATAATGTTTCTTCTGGTTTTGGTTTGTTTTGATATATTCAGTATTAATAAAAATGTATTGTTGTTCCTTGTTGTGTTGCCATTAAAATTATTATTTTAATCTATTAATATCTTAATTTAGTTTCTAAATGAGTAGTTTTTTATTAGATTTGGAATAGGTAATATCAATTTATTAAAGCAATTTTTAATAATTTTTAATATGGATTTTATAGATAAATATGATACTTTATTAATGGTAAAAAATATAAATCTAAAAAAATCATTCTTTTGGTAGAAATTTAAAAAGAGTAAAGAAGAAAAAATTGATTGTTTTGATCCGAAAATGTCTAATGTTATATATGAGTTTGAAACTTTGTGCATAACCCTAATTGACCAAATATGTTTAATCTTACAAACATTAATACCATATATAACACCAAAATATTAAACATTTGTTACTGGTGTGTATAGGACTGAAGGTGGAGTGGCCAGAGCTGAGAGGAGTAAGTGGAATTGAAGCAAAAAGAAAGATAGAAGTTGATAATCCACATGTGACTGCTTTTATATATCCTCAAGATGTTTATCTACCAATCGACAATTGTTGTAATCGTGTTGTTCTCTATGTTCCAAGCAACAATTGCCCCAACGGTTCAGTCACTAATCGTCCCATTATTGGATGATCTATTATATATTGTTCCTTTTTCAGAATTCAGTTTCATGTTAAACTTTAATAATTTTTAAAACTATTTTTCAACTATTTTCTTGAATAAAACAGAAATATAAGAGTTATTTCTATTATATAGTCACATTTATATGTTTTTTTACTAGACTCCAAATGATAATAATAATGAATTGTTTCTTATCTATTATTAATTTGATATTTTTCATATTAACCATTATTTCTTAGCTACTCAACTGTTTTTGAATATGTTTTGTTATAAAGAAGATAAAGTGCATACCCTTTTTCATAAAAAAAAATATTGCGGTGTTTTAGAACTTTATAATATATAAGATATACAAAAAAATTATGAGGAGGCTATCAATTTTTGATAAGCCAACAACACTTTGTTCCGTTTCTATCAACATTTTAACTAAGATTTTTGCAATATTTTTGAACCTAACTGGGATACTGAATCGGAAACCTCTTTGGACTGGTGAATTAGCAGGTTGATCTAGGCTGGTCCGCTCAAAAATAGGCTAATCTATCAATTAATCATTTTTAATAATTGTTTTCTTTCATGCTCTTTGTGTTTCAGAACTCCAAAATAATTAATTTTTATTTTCTTAAATCTTTTAAACACCTATTTTAATTCATAACCAAATATTTCACAAACTCATAGATATTAATCTTCTTTAAAAATTGATTCAGAACCCAATCATATAAAAATATCCCATCTATAAATTAAATAACTCAATGCCAAGTTTTTAGATCAATTTTAATATCTGTGCTTAGATGAAAAAATGTACATAACAAAATTCATATTATCGTCCCCGACAATGTGATGTTGATATATGTGCATATTCACTTGATTTAGCTGATCAATTTGCATAGTTTGACATAGTATATTCACTCATTTAGCATCAATTTAAAGTAGTTTATTTCATTTATGCATTTTAGTGTTTAGGATCATGCATTTGCATATTTGGTACCTTTTGAGTTGTTTTTAGGTGTTTTGGAGCTTTCTAAATGGAAATCATGCAATGGACTCGTAGAAAGAAGCTAAGGAGATGCAGGATACGCAGGATCGATTGGTCTCCCCAGGGATCGATCGATCGCCTCCAAGACCGATGAATCAGCCATACAAGCTATTCACAATCAATTCTAGGATCGACCGTGCTCAGCAAGATCGATCAATCTACAATAAGATGAGATCGATCGATCACTCTAAGATAGACCGATCCGAATAAGTTCTCTGTGACGGAAATTTATAATTAAGCTGGCTTAGTTTTTCAAATATGTTCAGTTTTTATTGGGTTAAACTATAAACTTAAGGTTAATTAAGTGTCTCTATCTAATATTTTTGAAATTAAGGAGATTAAGGATATCTAAGGGTTTTGGATTTTTGGGGCATCTCATTCAATATAGTGAAGAATCTTTCTGCTAATCTTTTATCCCTAATCTCTCTTCAATTATGTTTCATCTTTCTATTGCTCTGTTTTGTTTTTCAGTGAATATGAGTGAGTAGTTGATATAGGTGCATATTAGAGAAGTTTAGCGAGTCATTTTGCATGCTTTAACATCATTTTTTCATTCTTTTAGTCTGTCTAGTTAATAATTTTTACTGTGTAAGATCATGCATTTGCATATTTTTGGTGTTTTGAGTCTTTTTTAGGTGTTTTCGGTCCTTTTGATTGAAAATAATACAATGGCTCGAGTAGAGAGGTAATCGTTGCATGAAGCAAGTGCTGAAGAGCTAAGGAGAAGTGAAAGTCATCAGGATCGATCGATCCCTTCTTAGATCGATCGATCGCACATACTCGGAGTTATTGGAGTTCCTTGGATTGACCACTGCAACAAGGATCGATCAATCGTTGACTAGAACAATCTATCCCAACCAAGAACGATCGATCTACCGAAACCAAGAATTCTCCGGATGTTCCTCAGATCGATCACGTCAATGAAGATCGACCGATTCATCATTCGGATCGACCGATCCCCATTAGGATCGATCGATCCAGGTTTTTAATCTGCACAAAAATTTCTAACTAAACCGACTCGGTTCATTAATTCTGATACGTTTTGTCTTAGACTATAAATACCAAAACCTATGTCATTTTTTTATATTGTTTTACTTTAGAGAATTACACATCAGCCAAAACGTGATTGAGGAGAACGGGTGATTTGAGTTTTGGATTTCTGGAGAATCTCTTTTAAGAAAATTGAAGAATCATCTTGCCTAATTTCTTAATCTTTTATATCTTTTTAATGATATTTAATCTACTTATGAATTTGTTTTATCTTTGGATGATCATGAGTGATTAATCTCCCTGAATGGGTTAGGTAGATTAGGAGTTTCAATAACGAATGATCCATGCTTAGATTGTTAGATCTTCCTTAATGATTGTGTTTAATGCTAGCTTGAGAAAAGTAAATATGGATTTTAGGAAGTTCATCGGCCGAGAGGTGTCTGATGAAAATCTTGAACATATCATTTAAGGAGATTATCATATCTGACCTTTGAGAATGATGTTAGGATGATTAGTTGGCGAACTTAACCTGAATTTAATGATTGTAGACAGTTGATCTCTAGATGAGAGTTTAATCAGATTGATTTGTCTTGCATGATGATTAACTACATGAAAATGTATTAAGCAAGTTATTTCATAGCTCAGAGATATGCAGAACAATAACCTTACTGCATGATTCATGAATCACTGTTCCCCTAATGAAACCTTATCTGAAACCATTCTCTTAGTAATTTTATAAATCAAGTTTTTAAATAATAGTTCTTTTAGTTTGGATTAGTGTTCGATTAATTGTTTTAAAACCAACATTTTGTTATTCTGTCTAGATTAAGTTAAATCATTATAATCATAGCGAGTTATTCTAGATTATCTGTGGATCAAACCTCAAATATTTCCGATAGAAATCATAATCGTTTGTTGAATTTATTTGATACGAAAAGTACCGTTTATCAGTAGTCACCTTAAATGGTTTTAGGATTGGTTGATTAGGGGGTTCAACAATGATTGATTTATATTTATGTTGTTAGATCATTCTTAATGATTACGTTTAATGCTAGATTTGACTTGAGAAAATTGAATTTAGATCTAAGGGAATTTATCGTCTGAAAGGTGGTTGATGAAATTTCTGAACCAAATCTAATAGCTTTTCTCATCTAGCCATTGAGAGATAATGTTAGGGTAATAAGCCGATTAAACTTGATCATAATGCTTGTTATTGATTGATCTTTCAAATGAGAGTTTAGTAAAATCACTTGTTAACAAAGTGATCAATTTCATGAGAGTGTATTGATCACACTTAGTTTATGCTCTAGGTGGTGCTTAATGAAGTCTTTGTTGCATAGTCAATCAATTATTGTTCCCTTGGTTGAATGTCTTTCCTAAAACCGTTCGTTAAGAAATATCATCAGCTAAGTGTGAATTGCTCTATTTCTTTTGTTTAACTTTGCTTTCTTTTACAAATTAATCAATTGCTATTTTCTCTAGATTAAATTGAATCATTGCAATCCTAGTGTGCTGTTCTAGACTTTTTGTGGATCGATCCTCAAATACTTGCAATAGACAATTGTAGATGTTTATTGAAAAATTATTTGATACAAAAACCACTTCATCAGATGTAGCGGAAACAATGATAAACAACTCAACCAATGGATTCAAAAAAATCGAGTGAGGCATGCCAGCTCAATCAAGAGAATCTCCAGAATACTCGCTTGGGATATTGATGAATTTAATCATATCAATTCAAGGGAATGAGAATATCTTATCAAAAGCTCTTTATGAAAATATTAATATGAATAACAACTGAATAAAAAATAGCTATAAAAAGCAATTTATATGAAACTCTAAGAATTATGAAAACCCTAATCCTAACTAAAATAAAAAACTATTAAAATACATAAAATATAAATAATTATTAATTATCTTAAATCTATGTTGCATCAGGTCTCACCGGCCAAGAATGATTCTTCCTCGAATCTTCAATAGGGGTTTCATTACATATTCTGTTTCAGGATTCTTCAAGTGTTTTTCATACATCTGATTCTGCACAATCTTGATATCTGAATCAATCTGATTACGTTGATAATGTGCACAATTTTGATTCCCAAAATAATTTTTTTAAAACACAAACTCGATATGCTCAACAACTATACGACCATCTTCATAGTATGATAAACATGATCACCATGAATCTCTTTGTAGATTTGATCATCATCTCCATATACGTTATAAATGGTATTACCATAGATCTCTCTATAGATTTCATGGCCCTCTCTCTTGACAAAAAAACTTTCTTCCTCGAAAATGTAGCGACTGTCAATTAACATGAAATCAATAATCAATCTTCAATAAAAGAATCAAAGGACGTAGCTCTGATACCAACTGATGTAGCGGAAACAATTATAAACATCTCAACCAATGGATTAAAAAAAATTTATTAGGACCTGCCAGTTCAACCAAAAGATTCTCAGGAATTCTCGCTTCGGACATGCTTCTTGATTGATGAATTTAATCAGATCAATACAAGGAATTGAGAATACGCTTCTCAATGCTTATCAAAAACTTTTTATGAAAATATTAATATCAATAACTCAATAAAACACTAACTCTAAAATACTATTTATAAGAAAACCTAAAAACTCTAGTCAGACACCAACTAGACCACACTAGAAAAGTAACCAGGCTATGCATGAGAAATAACCAATCTATGTTAGAAAGTTATTCAGAATGTACTAGAGAAATATCCCAATGATCAGAGAGACTTTCTCTCTCTAAGAACTAATTAGAAAATTCCTAATTTTTAGATTTAAAACAAAAATATTTCAATAAATTAATTTTTACCAAGAACTGGAGAATTTATAAACCCGGCCAAGTTTTGCAATTTTTACCGAGGTGATCAAGATTTTACCGGTTTAACAACATCCAAGTTTTGGTGTCAAATCCAAACCGAACAATTAGTTTGGTCGGGGATGAACGAATTTGATTGCCAGTCCAGTCTAGGTTCTAGAACATCGGTTTTGTGTCAAATAAGTAAAATTATTTTCATTAAGCATTTCAAAATGATTCAATTTTTTGTGTCTTGATATTGGATCTATTAAAAAAAATTAGGAAATAAAACACGTAACCAAAAACAAAATTTTACCATTTTTACTTTTATAATAACAAAACAGTATACTACATAAGTTCAAACAACATAGAAAAAATACATAAATCAAGCTTTGATGACGAACTTTGAAGGTAGGGATCATCATTGATGTTGATTATTGATGCTTTGATGGCCAACCTTGTTGAATGAAAACATAGTCGAAATAGAAAAATTGGCGAGCAGAGATCTGTGAATGAAGATTAACAAGTAAAGATTAATATATATATATATATATATATATATATATATCAATGAATAGAGATCAGCGTCATAGTTGATGATGGTTGAAAGATATTAGTGTTGACACATAGGAGATTCACGAACCTAAGATTTGTTAAATTATATTATTTAATTAGGAAAAAGAGATAAGAAAAAAAATATGACAAAATTTGTGAAAGAGATAGAAAAAGTATAAATAAAGAAACGTGAAGATAGAAAGAGAAAAAAATATGAATATTCTATTTTGTATGTCTATACTATTCTTTGATAAAACCAACTTCTTAGGTAAATAAATTTATATCTAATTAGAAATAAACACAAATTATGTTAGATATGAATTTTTTTTCTAGTTTTTTAAATTTAATAAAGTAGATTCGATGAAAAAGTGATAAATTTAGTGCATACAGAACAATACAAAAAATAATAATAATAATGATGTGGTTTTGAAGGTAAAATCATATATATTATAATTTTTAAATAAAATATTTTTATTTGTATTTTTGGTTATTTAATTATAAATTATTTTGTTTTGTGATGCTAGTTTCTCTTCCATGAGTTTGCTCCTTTGTTTACTAGGATTATGACCAATTTTATTTGAGACAATGTAAGGCATTCTTAGAGTGACTCAAGGTAACATCTGAGGAGAAAGAAGATGAAGATAGCTGAAATTGGTAAACATTATGCGTGCAGACCTCATTATTTTGAGTGATCATTTACATTGAAGATACTTTATTTGTTCTTCTCCTTTAAATTGATTAACCTGAAGATCTCGATTTTGGCATAATCAGTCGGCAAAAAGAAAGATTTTTTTATTGACATATGACTCAATCATATCATAAACTCCTCCTATTATCGTCTATAATTTAAAAAGAAAAAATGCTGAACCATTCTCAATCACATTTTTGTGATAGAAAATATCAAACTTTTTAATGAGCAAAAAAAAAAAAAAATTTTTATTGATTAAACGTTTCAATCTTCAATTTTTGTAGACTAAATCGTTTTAGTTTAGTGGAGTAGTGTTGCGATTAAAATAGTTTGGTTAATCAAAATTGGGATTATTTTTAAAATATTTTGAATAGTATTACTGATTTTTTTAATTATTTTCTTGACATCAATATAAATGGAAAAAGTTAGATAAATATTTACTTTGATAACTATTTCTTTCAGCACTTATGTCTGTACAAAAGTTTTATATGCTTGAGTATGTGGCACGTCCCATATTTCTTATAAACGTGGGTCTGCCCCTATATATAGATAATGCATAACTATATTTGTAATTTGAAAGAAATAGAATGAGCAATGTAAGAAATTTATCTTGAATTGCTTTACACCTTTGTTTTTGCATTATAAAAATTTAATTGTATGATTTAGCATGATGGATATATATATTTTAATGCAGTTTCTTGGAACCAATTGTTTTAGCAATGTTTTTTCCTTCTTTTCCCTTACAAAATTAAGAAAAAAAAAAATCAAGCCTAAACACTGATTTTTTTGTTGTTGTCAAAAACACTGATTATTTAATATTCAGGAAATATTATTTTCTCCACAAAAGTTTAATTTGCAGATCAAATTATCCAGTTATTTTAGATTTATATATAATTAAGCCAAATTTATCAGGGATCTAGTGCAGGGACAAATCAAAGATGCTCAACGAAGACAACAAACGGGTTTACAAAAGTCAGTGGTGAAAAACTTGGTTCTGTTTTTTTTTGAGGAGCTGGCAGGAATTGGAGGATAAGAAATGCCTCAACTAAAGTTTAAGGCCAAACAGTTGGCAAGTATATGGAAAGGGAATATAATTTTTTTTTTAAAGAAGTATATACCAAAGAAAATGAAAATGAAAATTTTAGTATGTTTACAATATAATCAGGTAGTTTCTTGCATATAACAATGCAATATCAGTTTTATCCTTTTTACAATCTACAAGTGTACCGTGTCACTTGTAAAAAAATATATGATTGTCAATCCAAAGGAACTAAATAATTTTAAATAATATTTATTTGACTATTTTGTGTTTATCTAAAAGTAAATTTTTTTAAAATTAATAGATGATATGTGTGATAATAATTATTTTTACTCAAATTATTTTTATTTACCATCCACGATAATCTATTTACCGTTTTCTTATCCACATATATAATTTAAAAAATTTTCATAGTAGATAAAATATTATTTCTTCACAAAGTCTTTCTGTAAATCACCTTCTTAAAAAATTGTAGGATATTAATAGTAATTTGGAATAAAATTATATAAATTTAGAAGAAATTTTTTTTTTATTCAAATCAAAACGAATAAATATATTATAGCAAAAGAGTAATGTTAAAATATATATTTTACCTGTTAAAAAGAATTTTTTTTTGTTGACAAAAAAGGTTCAGAGACAACACATCTATTCAATTCATCAAGCATATCAAATTAATAACGTATAATAAATTAGAATATCTATGTTTCCATTTGTGTCTAAATATTGTGGAAAAAAATTATGTCTTTAATTTCAGATATGTTACCATTAAAAAAATTTATTTGTTGACAAAAAAGTTTAGAGACAACAAGTCAAGTCAAATCATAAAGCATACCAAATTAATAATATATTATAGATTAGAATATGAATATCTATGTTTTGATTTGTGTCTAAAAATTATGGAAAAAAACTCGTGTTTCTAAATTAAGATATATTACCATTAACTTGTTTTTATTACCATTGTTAGGCTCTTAATTAAAAAGCAATATGTACTTGTTATATATATGTTATCAATATGTAGCTGTAAAATAATCATTTTAGAGTATCATTTCAATTATCATCAATTTTCTTGTTAAGTATAAATTCACGAAAAGAGAAAACAAAATGCAAAACAGTTGTCCAGTTCTTGGTCCCAAATGTGATTATTGTGAATGCGCAGGTCGTGGATGCCAGTCTCGCTTCCCAGGTAATATTCAAATTTTTTTTATTTTACAGCATTTCTACTCATGATAATCTACCAATCAATTTAACAAGTTATAACACAAACTACTATTGTGTTCCCAATCTAGTTAGATTCATTTGCACTGCTAAGTTTATTTTACATTTTTTAAAAAATAAAAATAAAAGTGGACGGTATACAATAGTAGTTATAGTGGAATATAGTTTGTAAATGTGTGATTTATGCTTTAATTTTAGAAATAAATAATACTACATATGAAACCAAAATAATATAAATAAAATTCAATAATGTTTCTTCTGGTTTTGGTTTGTTTTGATATATTCAGAATTAATAAAAATGTATTGTTGTTCCTTGTTGTGTTGCCATTAAAATTATTATTTTATTCTATTAATATCTTAATTTAGTTTTTAAATGAGTAGTTTCTTTATTAGATTTGGAATAGGTAATATCAATTTATTAAAGCAATTTTTAATAATTTTTAATATGGATTTTTATAGATAAATATGATAGTTTATTGATTGTTTTGATCCGAATATGTTTAATGTTATATGTGGGTTTGAAACTTTGTGCATAACCCTAATTGACCGAATATGTTTAATCTTACAAACATTAATACCATATATAATACCAAAATATTAAACATTTGTTACTGGTGTGTATAGCACTGAAGGTGGAGTGGCCAGAGCTGAGAGGAGTAAGTGGAATTGAAGCAAAAAGAAAGATAGAAGTTGATAATCCACATGTGACTGCTTTTATATATCCTCAAGATGTTTATCTACCAATCGACAATTGTTGTAACCGCGTTGTTCTCTATGTTCCAAGCAACAATTGCCCCAACGGTCCAGTCACTAATCGTCCTATTATTGGATGATCTATTATATATTGTTGTTCTTTTTCCAGAATTCAGTTTCATGTTAAACTTTTATAATTTTTAAAACTACTTTTTCAACTTTTTTCTTGAATAAAACAAAATTATATGAGTTATTTCTATTATATAATCTTTTATAGTCAAATTTTTATATATTTTTTTACTGGACTCCAATTGATAATAATATGAATTGCTTCTTATCGATTATTAATTTGACATTTTTTTTTTATTTACCATTATTTCTTAGCTAGTCAACTGTTTTTGAATATTTTTTTTTTATAAAGAAGATAAAGAGCCTAGCCTTTTTATATAAAAAATATACAGTGGTGTTTTAGATTACTTTAGAATATATAAGATATATATAAAAATAATGAAGGAGCAATCAATTTTCGATAAGCTAGCAACACTTTGTTCTGTTTCTATCAACATTTTAACTAAGATTTTTTGCAATGTTTTTGAACCTAACTGGGATGCAAAATCGGAAACCTCTTTGGATTGGTGAGTTAGCAGGTTGATCTAGGCTGGTCCGCTCAAAAATGGGCTAACCTATCAATTAATCATTTGTAAAAATTGTTTTCTTCGTGCTCTTTGTGTTTCAAAACTCTAGAATAATTACTTTTATTTCTTAAATCTTTTCAAACACCTTTTTAATTCATAAAAAAATATTTCACAAACTCATAGATATTATTTTTTTTAAAAAAAATGTAGCAGAACCCAATCATATAAAAATATCCCACTATAAATTAAATAACTTAATGCAAAGTTTTTAGATCAATTCTAATATCTTTGCTTAGATGAAACAAAATACATAACAAAATTCATATTGTCGTCGCTGACAATGTGATGTTGATATATGTGCATATTCATTTGGTTTAGCTGATAAGTTCGCATAGTTTGACATAGTTACTTCACTCATTTAGCATCAATTTAGAGTAGTTTGTTTCATTTATGCATTTTAGTGTTTAGCATCATGCATTTGCATATTTGGTACGTTTTGAGTTGTTTTTAGGTGTTTTGGAGCTTTCTAAATGGAAATCATGCAATGGGCTCATAGAAAGAAGCTAAGGAGATCCAGGATCGTAGGATCGATTGGTCTCCCCAGAGATCGATCGATCGCCTCCAAGACCGATGAATCACTCGTACAAGCTATTCGAGATCAATTTCAGGATCGACTGTGCTCAGCAAAATCGATCGATCTACACTAAGATGAGTTCGATCGATCACCTCTAAGATTGATCGATCCGAATAAGTTCTGTGACATAAATTTGTAAATAAACTGGCTTGGTTTGTCAAATAGGTTCAGTTTTTATTGGGAGTATAAATTCTAAACTTTAGGTTAATTAAGTGTCGCTATCTATTTTTCTGCAATTAAGGAGATTAAGGATTTCTAAGGTTTTTGGATTTTTGGGGGATCTCATTCAATCTAGTGAAGAATCTTTCTGCTAATCTCTTATCCCTAATCTCTCTTCAATTATGTTTCATCTTTCTATTGCTCTGTTTTGTTTTCGGTGAATATGACTGAGTAGTTGATATAGGTGCATATTAGGAAAGTTTAGCGAGTCATTTTGCATGCTCTAACATCATTTATACATTCATTTAGTCTCATCTTAGAGTAGTTTGTCTAGTTAATGATTTTTAATGTGTAGTATCATGCATTTGTATATTTTTGGTGTTTTGAGTCTTTTTCAGGTGTTTTGGGTCCTTTCGAATGAAAATAATACAATGGCTCAAGTAGAGAGGTAATCGATGCATGAAGCAAGTGCTGAGGAGCTAAGGAGAAGTGAAAGTTGTCAGGATCGATCGATCCCTTCTTAGATCGATTGATTGCACTTACTCAGAGTTATAGGAGTTCATGTGATCGACCAGTGCAACAAGGATCAATCGATCGTTGAGTAGAAAGATCGATCCCAACCAAGAACGATTGATCTACCGAAACCAAGAATTCTCCAGACATTTCTCAGATCAACCACGTCAATGAAGATCGACTGATTCATCATTCGGATCGACTGATCCCCATTAGGATCGATCAATCCGGGTTTTTAATCTGCATGAAAATTTGTAACTAAACCGACACGGTTTATTAATTCGGATATGTTTTGTTTTAGACTACAAAGACCAAAACATAGGTCATTTTTAGATAGTTTTACTTTAGAGAATTACACAGCAGCCAAAAAGTGATTGAGGAGAATTGGTGATTTGAGTTTTGGATTTCTGGAGAACCTCTTTTAATACAATTGAAGAATTACACAGCAGCCAAAATATTAATCAATTGCTATTTTCTCTAGATTAAATTGAATCATTGCAATCCTAGTGTGTTGTTCTAGACTTTTTGTGGATCGATCCTCAAATACTTGCAATAGACAATTGTAGATGTTTATTGAAAATTATTTGATACAAAAACCACTTCATCAGATGTAGCGAAAACAATGATAAACAACTCAACCAATGGATTCAAAGAAATCGAGTGAGGCATGCCAGCTCAATCAAGAGAATCTACAGAATACTCAGCTTGGGATATTGATGAATTTAATCATATCAATTCAAGGGAATGAGAATATCTTATCAAAAGCTCTTTATGAAAATATTAATATGAATAACAACTGAATAAAAAATAGCTATAAAAAGCAATTTATATGAAACTCTAAGAATTATGAAAACCCTTATGCTAACTAAAATAAAAAAAACTATTAAAATACATAAAATATAAATAATTATTAATTATCTTAAATCTATGTTGCATCAGGTCTCACCGGCCAAGAATGATTCTTCCTCGAATCTTCAATAGGGGTTTCATTACATATTTTGTTACAGGATTCTTCAAGTGTTTTTCATATATCTGATTCTGCACAATCTTGATATCTGAATCAATCTGATTACGTCGATAATTTGCACAATTTTGATTCCCAAAATAATATTTTTTAAACACAAACTCGATATGCTCAACAACTATACGACCATCTTCATAGTATCATAAACATGATCACCATGAATCTTTTTGTAGATTTGATCATATTCTTCATATACGTCATAAATGGTATTACCATAGATCTCTCTATAGATTTCATGGCCCTCTCTCTCGACAAAAAAACTTTCTTCCTCGAAAATGTAGCGACTGCCAATTAACATGAAATCCATAATTAATCTTCAATTAAAGAATCAAAGGACGCAGCTCTGATACCAACTGATGTAGTGAAAACAATGATAAACATCTCAACCAATGGATTTAAAGAAATTGATTGGGACATGTCAGTTCAACCAAAAGATTCTCAGAAATTCTCGCTTCGGACACGCTTCTTGATTGATGAGTTTAATCAGATCAATACAAAGAATTGAGAATACTCTTCTCAATGCTTATCAAAAGCTTTTTATGAAAATTTTAATATCAATAACTCAATAAAACACTAGCTCTAAAAGACTATTTATAAGAAAACCTAAAAACTCTAAAAACCATTATTCTGATTAAAATTAAAATAATAAAATATTAAAAATACAAATAATTTTGAATTATCTTTAATATACACTAGATCACAATGTCAATCACCAACCGGACCACACTAGAAAAGTAACCAGACTATGCGTGAGAAATAACCAATATATGTTAGAAAGTTATTCAGAATGTACCAAAGAAATATCTCAACGATCATAGAGACTTTCTCTCTAAGAACTAATTAGAAAATTCCTAATTTTTAGATTTAAAACAAAAATATTTAAATAAAATATTTTTTACCAAGAACTGGACAATTTATAAACCCGGCCAAGTTTTGCAATTTTTACCGAGGTAATCTAGATTTTACCGGTTTAAAAACATCCGAGTTTTGGTGTCAAACCAAACCGGACAATTAGTCAGGTCGCGGATGAACATATTTGACTGCCAGTCCAGTCTACTTCCCAAAACATTGGTTTTGTGTCAAAAAAGTAAAAATATTTTCATTAAGCATTTCAAAATGGGTCAATTTTTTGTAACTTGATATTGGACCTATTAATAAAAATTAGGAAATAAAACACGTAACCAAAAACAAAATTTTACCACGTTTAGTCTTATAATAACAAAACAGTATACTACATAAGTTCAAACAACATAGAAAAAATATGTAAATCAAGCTTTGATGACGAACTTTAAAGGTGGAGATCACCATTGATGTTGGTTATTGATGTTTTGATGGTCAACCTCGTTGAATGAAAACAAAGTCGAAATATAGAAATTGACTAGCAGAAATCTGTGAGTGAAGATTAACAAGCAGAGATTAACGAATATATATATATATATATATATATATCAATGAATAGAGATCAACAACGTAGTTGGTGATGATTGAAAGATATTAGTGTTGACACATAGGAGACTCACAAACCTAAGATTTGTTAAATTATACTCCCTCTGTTTTTATTTAATTGTCATTTTAAAATTTTTTTCTTCTTTTTAATTATCTGTCGTTCTCTTTTTTCAACACAATTTTGGTAAAAAAATCCGAAAATAACATCATTTAATATAACACTATTTATAGTAAATAAATATCAAAAACCAATTATATCCAAAAGTCATTATACTACTCCCTCCGGTTTTTTTTAATTTTCGTTTTAAAAAAATTCTCGTAGATTAAGGAATCTTGTTAGTTGACTGTTTTAACCTTATTATAAAACTCCTTAATCTACGAGAATTTTTCTAAAACGACAATTAAAAAAAACCGGAGGGAGTATGATTTAATTAGGAAAAAGAGAAGAAAAATAAAAATATGATAAAATTTGTGAAAGAGATAGAAGAAGTATAAATAGAGAAATGTGAAGATAGAAAGAGAAAAAAATATGAATATTATATTCTATATATGTCTATACTATTTTTTGATAAACCAACTTTTTAGGTTAATAAATTTATATCCAATTAGAAATAAATACAAATTATATTAGATGTGGATTTTTTCTAGTTTTTTAAATTTAATACAGTAGATTAGATGAAAAATGATAAATTTAGTGCATACAGAACAATACAAAACTAAAAAATAAAAAGAACAATGATGTAATTTTGAGGATAAAATCGTATATATTATAATTTTTGAATAAAATATCACTTTTGTTTGTTTTTTTTGGTTATTTAATTATAAATTATTTTTGCTTAGTGATGCTAGTTTCTCTTCCACGAGTTTGCTCCTTTGTTTACTAGGATTCTGACAAAGTTTATTTGAGACAATGTAAGGCATTCGTAGAGTAGAGTGACTCAAGGTAACATCTGAGGAGAAAGAAGATGAAGATAGCTGAAATTGGTAAACGTTATGCGTGCAGTTTTTATAACCTCATTATTTTGAGTGATCATTTACATTGAAGATATTTTATTTGTTCTTCTCCTTTAAATTGATTAACCTGAACATCTCGATTTTGGCGTAATCAGTGGCAAAAAGAAACTTTTTTTTTATTGGCTAGGCGCTGAAAAGTACAGACTAATATACTTTTAAAGCATTTATATATGCGTTTATTTTATAAAATTAAGAAAACAAAAATCAGAATGAGCACCATATTTTTCATTATTAAAACGTTGTTGAATCGTGATCTCATAATTCACAATCTCTAATAACCACACCTTGGTGGAATATTCCATTTAGTGTCGGTCACGGTTCTATTCACCAACAAATATTGCTTCCAATCCTCAAGAGCGGCTTTAAGACTATTCACTTTGTTTTCCAAACGAAACACAACAATTTGCATGCATCGTATTAACCACGTTGATGTCTCGGCTAGGCTAACAAAACCCACCGAAGTAAACTGTGTCCAAGAACCTCATCGTACGTGATCCCAAGTTCCACGATGTATGGTTCGTTCTTGATGGAATTGAAAACATGTTGGTCGTGTCTTCTCGGGAATCTCTTGCTCGACTCACACCAATACTCATAGAACTTTAGAGTTTTGTTTTTGGCCTTGACATATGTGAATCCCACGTGATTGTTTTCGTCAGAAGGGTTTCCGTTGCAGTCATCGCAAGATATTTGGAAATCAACGTCGTAAAGAGAACCGGGGAAATGGATCCCGGAGTCATAATATATATGCATCCTGTATTCAACAATGAACACATATTATCACAAGGCATGGAAATTCATCCTATTTGTATTACTACCGAAGATTATGGAGAATACCAATCCCGTAATGACATGAATTGTTCAAATATTATCAAAAAATTCAAAAAACTTTTCTTTCTCTGTATCATGGTATCAGAATCTGAAACTTTTCTCTGAAATATTTTTTCCCTTAATATCAAATCAATGGAACTCCAGGAATGACGTAAACGGAACAAGAACCACAAACGACAACAACGATGGGACTGACTTGAACCCAGCGATGCAGAACCAGAACATGAATGGATTCCTTAAATGGATTCCCTCTAATTCTTTAATAACATTCTTGTTAAACCAAACAAAAACAGCAAAAAAAAACATCTAACCAAACTGAAGATCATATCTACTTTCTATTTTAAGGATATCCAATACATTTAAATCAACCTAAATGAACCTATACTGAAAATTGAAAACTTGAAACCGAAGAGAAAGAAAACCATTTAACATTCTAATTTCTCTGAGATAATTTCAAATTAATTCGAAACTATATCAAAGCGAATCGTAGGATATTCAATAAAATCTATCCGGCATTGAAAAGATAGAACTGAAACCGAACCCATTAACGTAATAAGTTATTTATTTAATAAATAGATTCCTGAAAGATATATAATTTTTTTTCTCTTTAAAAGGATTTTGGAATTAAGAAAATGAACAATAATATCAGAGATCGACTATGGTCATGACTGGATTTGTTGTGTGACGTCTATATATACAAACGAAAGAATGCGATATTGGATCTCGTTTATTGACTTTAGAACATCAACATCAGTCATAGTTTTTTAAAATAGTAATTTTTAATGATTTTTATTTAATTTTATTAATTTTTAAAATATTATTTTAGTAATTAAATACTAAACCAATAATATTATGATACACGACAAAAAGTCTCTTGAGACAATCTCTAAAATTTCATTTTATTGAGATGTTATTAAACAAAAGTCTATTAACTCTTTTAATTAGATGATATTTTCAAAATTTCAATTGGTTCTTAGTAGGGCTGGGCAAAATAACCAGATCCGAAGAACCGAACCGAACCCGACCCAAAAAAATAGTACCGAACCGAATTTAAAATTGACAAATAACCGAACGTTCCTAAACTCTTATATCCGAAAAATCGAACCCGAACCCGAACCGAACCGAGAACCGAATGGGTATCCAAAATATCTGAAATATAATTATATTTTCAAATATATTAATTATATTTAGGTTTATAATAATTGAAATACTCAAATAATAATAATAAATTTAATTTATTAGTTAATTTCAAATTAAAATAATAAAAATATTCAAAATAAAATTAAAATATTTAAAAATTTAAGTTATATTTACCAAAATTAAAAAAAAAATATTTAAATTTAATTAATTTTTATTTTTTAAATATATTATGGGTACCCGGATCCGAATTTGGGTGGAACCGAACCGAACCCGAACCGAAAATAAAAATTACCCGAACGGTTCCTGTTCTCTAAACCCGAAAAACCAAAAAACCAAATTATCCGAACCAAAACCGAACGGGTACCGGAATGCCCAGCCCTAGTTCTTAGGATGTTAGGTTCATCTTAACTAGCTAATATAATTGAACTTAGAGAATAATAATAATAATAATAATAATAATAATAATAATAATAATAATAATAATAATAATAATAATAATAATAATAATAATAATAATAATAATAATAATAATAATAAAACTTAAGCTATAATTTACAATATGAGCTAATTGACAGAATAATATCGATTTATTCCTAGAATTTCGACAGCATAAGATGAAATTTTTTTTTACTACACGTATGTTCTTACATTTTGAAATAGATAACCACATCTATATATCAAGATATAACTTCTCATACGTTTAGCATCACATCTCTATGCCAAAATATTTATGAAAATATTATTTCACTCGTCTAAATAAAGAATCCAATACACGAGATGCACAATGTGGTTTCAACCACAACATCCTTGAGAAATCGGATACCGATAAAATAAGACTACAATAATTGCTTTGAAGGAAACATACACAGATGCAAATATGTAGACTATGCTTCTTCCTCACTAGTTT
This sequence comes from Streptanthus diversifolius, assembly GCA_039880935.1. Classification (NCBI taxonomy): domain Eukaryota; kingdom Viridiplantae; phylum Streptophyta; class Magnoliopsida; order Brassicales; family Brassicaceae; genus Streptanthus; species Streptanthus diversifolius. The sequence goes on along the minus strand of JAXGFM010000012.1, from coordinate 8,738,138 downwards.
GAGTTTCAAACAGAAAGAACCACTAACCCGCAAAAGTTGACTCTCCAATGCAATTTCTTCCAACAAGGGAGGATTGTTCCAGTAATCTCCAATTTTAATCATTAGTTTGCATCTCTCAAATCCAATGAAAGCCTCTTTCTTTCTCAAGGGAAATCCTTTCTCACCACATGACTCCGAATCTTTCAACATCTTATATACTTAAACACCATCATCAGTAGCTACAATCAATATCATTCACACAAAAAGAGTACTGCCCAAATTGTTCATTTCAAATGCCCAGATGATCTATGCGGCTTTTGTTACATTGAAAATTAGAAGAAACTCATCAGTCCAAAATCATAAGTTTCGAATTAGCCAATTAAGTTTGAGCAATACTGTTACTCATTCATTGAGTGTGCCAGAGCCAAAGAGCAAAGATAGATTACCTTCAAAACAGTCTCTGGTGCGGCCTAGTCTTTGCGGCAAGTTCAAAAACAAGAAGTTTGTCTCATGAAAGCAACAAAGGACTTTTGAAGGTAAAGTCAAGAAGGGCTCTGTATCTTCCATTCTTGCTAAATAAGCAATTAAAGTCAACCAGGAGGGAATGTGAGAGAGTGGGATGCTCGTTACACATGTTCTATATACTGTAACAAATCAATGATCATATACCATAAAAGAAAATTTCCATTCGAAAACTTGGGACATGATAATGATAGGTGGACAATATATGCTTCAAATGAATCATATTCAGATGCAAATATGGAGGCTATGCCAAACAAGTAATAGAGTTAAGGAATTGTCTAGTAACAATTTTTTATTTCATTAATATTTCCAATTTGGAACAAAACACTATAAAATTACAAGGAACAGAAACATCTGTAATGACAGTCTATTCCCAAAATTAACTCAGATATGCAAAAAAAAAAAAAAAAAAAAAGCTAAAACAAACACTACAAAGAATTACAAACATTACAACTTACAATGACAAACTGCAAAAAAGCCGTTTCTTTTTCTATCTTTCTTTCTTTCTTCTTCATCATCCGTAAATGATTCAAATATCAAAGTTCTCCATCTGAATACTGCTCTTTAAAGGCACATAGTCACCAAGATACCCACCAAGATGATCGTGTAGAGCCGATTTATCAATGGCCTGATGGTGAAAGCTCTTGCAAACATAGTAAAACACACTCTGCACAAGCAAACCAACAAGATTCACAATGACCAAAACACCAACCAAGAACCCTCCAACAACAATCCTCGTAAATAACCCGAAATTATCTCCTCCAGTAACAACAACAATTCCGAAAACACCAGCAATGAAACCACAAAGAGCAAGATACATAAAAACCATGGAACACGCCATATGAGACTTTCCTTTAAGCAACTCGTAGCTTGTCTTCATAGCAGCGATCCCATAAACAGGTTCAAGAACAGAGACAACGCTAGCTAAATGCCACCAAGCGGTCATGTAAACATGAACACCAAGAAACATAACGAAGATGAAAACCATCGAGATAACAACAAGAATCCAGCTTTGTAAATCAATGGCTACGATAAGGATCACAAGAAAGAGCAAGAAGACGGAGTTATAGACAAGCATACAAAGAGAAACCCAGAGGAATGTGATGAAGAGACGTTTGAGAACGAGAGGAATCGCTGACATTGTTGATGAGAAGGAAACGGGTTTGCTCGTGTAGAGAGAGGCGACGGTGAAGACGACGGCTGCTGTTGAGAGGAGAGAGAAGGCGAAGAGGAAGATGATGTAGCAGAATTGGTAGACGAAGAGGAGAGTCCATTCGTGGTTTGTTTGAGATTGGTCGGTGGAAGGAGGTGAAGTGTCGAGGTGGTTTAGGATTGGTTGCGTGAAGATGGAATGTGCGAGGATGGCAAAGGAGAGAGGGAAGATTAGGGTTAGGGTTATGAGGTAGAATGTCTTTGGGGAAAATTTGGGGATCGTTGTGGATTCGAGTAATATACCTCCGATGCTGAGATATTGAAGCTCCTCCGCCGCGAGATCCATAAGGTTAATTAGGGTTTGGAGAGATCGGATGGTAATTGAATTGGGGAAGATGAAGCCGAGAAGAAAGGGAGCTGAACTTTGGAGAATGTTTGACGATAATTTCAGAGAGATCTCAACACTGAGAAAGACAAGGAGGAAGAAGGTTACATTGGTTAAAAAATAATTTATCTTTGTTAGTAAATTAAAAAATAAATTTCCATGAAAAAATTCCAAAATTAGGATCAAAGACACGACAAAATAAAATAAAATATAAGTTGAGAGAACATTTTAAGTTCACTAATCGAAGAAAAAAAATTACTTTTTTATGGTATAAAAATAAGTTCACTAATTATAATATAAAATTACCTTCATAAATACAAAAACTACAAAAAATTAACAATGTTAATATTTCATAACTATAAACTTTTGGGAGAATAATAATAATAATCATAAATTTCCACTAAATAAATATATTACTTTTATGAAATGAAATAAATAATCGAGTAACTGAATTCAATATAAGACTCACTAGCAGTTTACTTGTTTTATGGAGAATCTGAAGGGAAGATGCAATCGTGGTTTTGATGACTATGGCTTGAAGCTTTGCGTACAAGAGCAACTTCTTTCAAAGATTTTAAACCAAAACGCTATGAGGATTTGCCATATAGGTGCAATACAAGAATGGCTATGCGACCTTAAAGTACTTATTGTTCTTGATGATGTGGATCATCTAATCCAACTAGAAGCTTTGGCTAATGAAACTAAGTGGTTTGGTCCTGGAAGCAGGATTATCGTAACAACGGAAAATCAAGAGATGTTGGAGCAACATGGTATAAATTTTCCATCTAGAGAAGAAGCTCTTGAGATCTGATGTAGATATGCTTTTAGGCAAAGCTCTCCAGATCATGGGTTTAGCTTTAAGCCGAAAGAATGAAGAAGAGTGGGAAGATATACTGCCTAGGCTAGAAAATAGTCTTGATCGAGATATCGAGCAAGTACTTAAAGTCGGATACGACAGTTTCCATGAGAACGATTAATCTTTATTTGTCCACATTGCATTTTTTTTCAACTACCAAGACGATGATCATGTGATGACCATGCTTTCTGAAAGTACTTGGAGGTAATACTGGGGTTGAAAACCCTCGCCTATAAATCTCTCATACAAATATCTAACAAAGGTGAAGTATTGATGCACAAGCTACTACAACAAGTGGGTAGACAGGCGATTCAAAGACAAAGACCTTGGAAACGCCAAATCTTAATTGATCCTGATGAGGTCCTCGAAAATGATTCTGTGAGTTTTCTTTTAATTTATGTATCCATTGAACTCGATCATTTGGTGGAGACTCACATATCTTACCTATTGTGTTAACATTATATTTTCTTTGTTGTTTCTTTAAGGCTAGTACAAAGGTGATGGGTATATCTTTTGATATATCCAAAATCTGAGACAGCGTGTATATAAGCGCAAAAGCTTTTAAAAAATGCGTAAATCTTCGATTTCTCAGAGTCCTCAAGACAAAAGTTGATTAAAATGATAGAGTTGAAAACATATTATCCATCCCGTCTAAGGTTATTACGCTGGGACGATTACCCTAGAAAGTGTCTTTCTCCTACATTTACTCTGAAGAGATGCAATTTAAGAATCAATTTTCAATATCAATAGGCTTTCCGGGATAGCTCTTTGCGCAGTTGTCTCATTCCATGAAACCATGATCCGATTGAAACTTTCTCAGTAGAATGTACACTACAGTTAAAAACGAAGATGGGTCTCGTATTAGCTTAGACTGTAATTTTGGAGGTTTGACAAAACCAGGAAAAATTGAGTCAGACCATGTTTTTATCGGCTATGCTAGTTGTTCACACCTCACAAAACGTTTGGAGGATCAATACTCTGGTAACTCTATACCTAAAGACCTAAAGGCTTTCCTTAAGTTCCACGTCACTGATGCTTGTGAAAGTGAAGTGGTCAATTTCGGGATAAGTTTCGTGTACGCGGAACCACATCACGTACCTGTTGAAGCAAATCGCCTTATATATTCTTCGAAAGCGGGTGGTGGTTGGATGGATGATTTCATTGGTTACATCGTTCTGGCTTTTTTTCTGTGTAGTCGTCTTTGCTCCTCACTATTACTTGAGGTTTCTAAAATTCTGTTGTCCGCTAGTTGTTTTATTTCTTAGCTTATTGGCCATTGGATTGTCCGCGGAATGGAATGATAGGGAACAAAAACAGCAAAAAAGCAGCGAGACGCCTGGAACCGGATAGTAGAACAGAGGGACAGCGAGAGTATAGTGGTAAGTTTCGAACAGGAAAATTAAAATTTGGTGACTTTGTTGTATGAATCAGATATATTTTCCTGCGTTGTCTATTGTAGGATCATTTACTACATCTTTGAGTTTACATCTTCGGCAAGCTACCCCTCACCAACTACCTTTATGTTGTCAACTATGAATTCGTAGGGGCCAATAGTCAATGTCTTTATAGATAGCTTCGAGTGAAATGGGAGAAACTTGCAACACCTTTTTAAGAAGTTCGACGAGTCAGCACATTGTGGTCTGATCTTCTCCTAGACGTTCCCTGAGCCAGTCTTTTTTCTTATGTTTCAAGACTTTGCTCTTTAGTTTTAGGTAAGAACAAGAATTGTTAGTTGCAGAACAAGAAACAAATTACAAGAAAAAAAGTGTCCTAACTAGATCACCTTATTTTCTTGCATACAAACATAATTTCAAGACTTAAGATGGATAAATTCATGACTAATCAAATTCAGGCAACTTCTTAGTTAACTTGTATTTGCAGTTGCAGATCAATTAATGAATAAATTTTTGATTATTGAGAAAAATTGAAACCATTAAATCACACGATCTTACAGAAAACGATTATCTTTATAACAATTTGTTTTTTTCATTTCACTGGACACAATTCCTCCAAGGCCATCACCTTCCATGGGTTCCACCTTTCTCTCTTTACCTATATCGGACCCATCCCGTGATAGTATCACGTGTTCATCAACTTCCGAGGTCAAAAGCTGTGTGATGGGTTCCTAGGGTTTCTTTGTGGATGCTCTGTTAAAAGCGAATGGGCAACGTCTTTGTAATTGATCATGAGCTTAGAGGATGAGGAATCAAGAGCCGTGGTGACAATTTACTCCAAGAATTACACCAACTCTAGATGGTGCTTAGATGAGTGCCTGAAACAAATAAGGCTTCAAGTGATTCCTATTTTCTATAAGATGAAAACAGACGATGTAAAGAAACTGAAACGAAGGTTCGGCGACAATTTCCGGGAGCTGCAGTCAACACATTGCAGCGAGCGGGAACATTTTCGTAAATGGAAGGAAGTTTTAAAGTGTGTTTCAAGAAAGCTTGGTTTGTCTTCGTAACAATACAGGTTTTGTTTGCTTACATGCTCTTCTGTTCTTAGTCGCCAGTCAGAATACTCTGTTTCAAACTCTGTTTTGAGATTTTATTCTTGGTTAGGTCTGAACCTTATTAGTTCATTAAATCATATTTTGATGTACGTTATGACAGCTGCCAGAGTAGGTTCGTGAGTTCAAAAGATATTTCCGAGAGAGAACAGAAACTTGCTGAAGCAAAATTCAGCAATTATTTGGTGGGAAGAGCAGAGGAACTGATTAGATCTGTTGTCCATTTCCTCAGTCTAATTCTTCTCCTAAGTAGTTCTTGAACCTTATATGTTAGGTTTTGTCTTCCTTGATTCTTTTCTTTGGGTCGTTGCATTATAAGCCGAGCTGTGGCAAAAATGCCGGCTCAAAGATTTTGGGGGCTCATGGGCCAAAATTGTTTTTTTTGAATTTTTTTTAGTGGCTTTAATATCCCCAACATTGTGGTATACTGGATTCGAACTCCAGACATGTGTTATGAATTTCAGAAGTGACCACCACTATGTCACATTATCCCGACTTTTTTTTAATGAAAATTTAGATTTCTTTTTTTGTTTTTCAAAAAATTTACACATAACAATTTTTTAACTATTATATATGATAATTTTGTAATAAATCTATTCATGAAAATATAAAAAAATATCGAATTAAGAAAATATATGCCTAAACATTTTTGTTTGTTAAATTGATTTTGTCTATTACAAAAAAATCATACAAAAATGTTTTTTTTTTTCAAACTAAGCCAACAGACTTGGCAAAAAAAAAAAAAAAAAAAAAAAAATATATATATATATATATATATATCTAGAAATCTCATTTTTTATGGGTTCTGGTACAGTGTGGTTTGTCCCTCTCCCTAAGCCAGCCATGTGATAAACGAGTGGTGAATGGTAAACAATAGATTTAGAATACGGTTGTCTATCTTGCATTTGCATTCACGTTTCTATGTTATAATGATTATGACACTATAACACACGTAAACGCAAAGAATCTGAGACGAACTTCTTTCTGGTTTCATTGTTGCATTTGGTTTTTTATTTGGGTTCAAACATTGTTGCATTTCGATATTTATATGAAATCCTTTGTTAAAAAAAGATATTTATATAAAATAATTTGTTATTAATTTATTTACAACTGACTCACTACGCATTAGCGTAACTGAACAAATATTTAATCACTTTATACAAAAAAAGAAGAATTTAATTACTTAAAGACTTTGAGGAGCGTAGACTCTGCCGGCAGCGAATGATTTCGCTATACCAACTTTTATGATATTTTATTGCTTATGAGCTGGAAATTATAAAATTAAATAATTTTTTTGTCAACTTAACTCATTAGAGTTTTGATATTTTATTGTTTATGAATTGTTGAGTTTGAATCCGTATATATATATATGATAAAATTTAAAAGAAATTTAAAAAATGATAAAAAGGTATTTAATTTTAATTATCTTCAGGTGCAGATAAGTTACCAAAGTCTTCGTGTACTATTATTAATTTTGTTCTCTGTTTAATTCAGAAGCAATTCCAAATCCCAAGAGACAACATCGTCTCATTTCCTTGACCAAAGCTCAATGGTGGATCAAGCACGACCACCTCAAGTGTTTGTCAATTCAGGCGCAACCGAGTTGCCCGATGATTTTATCAAATATCTCGTGTTGGGCTTGACTGATATAGGGATACACAACGTTTTCATAGACAGGGACGAATGGTGGGGAAGAGACCTAAACCATATATTCACCTGTATAGAGGAGTCAACGTTCGCGCTTGTTATCTTCTCTCCGTGTTATCCAGAGACAGAGTGGTGCTTGGACGAGCTGGTGAAGATGAAGGAAAGAGCGAACAAAAATAAACTCTTGGTAATTCCTATCTTCTTTAAGGTGAGCAAGAACGATGTGAGAGATTTCGAGAGAGAGTTTGGAGATAGATTCATGGATTTGAGACAAAGATATTCGAAATACAAATACGATCCTTTTAGGATTCAAAGATGGGAAACTTCTGTGATGGCTATTTCAAGAATGGAGCCTAGTTTGAAGTGGGATGCACATAGGTATTACTAAACCGATCGTTGTAAATATCATTTCTTTGCTGACTACTCAGTCAACAAAGAGTTATCCTTTTTTATGAATAATCATCTGAATTTATGCATGATTTGATTGCTCAAAATATCAATCTCTTTTATCGAACTACTTGGCATGCAGTGAAACAACACAGTAATTTGTTTGTTATTTTGTTGATGAGTGGTATATCACTTTTTTATGTGTATACGTTTTGAAAACATGATGTTCTTATTTTTAAGCATCCACATTCATCTAAGTTTACATTTTTTTTTAATAACTCTCGCTATATATGATACACATTTAAAAATATAATAAAAAACTAATTCACGTGTTTTGCTATTTTATTATTCCGGTATACTATCATTGTAATATTCATCTGACATTTTAGTAACCTCTAGTAAGATTAATGGGATGACTAGTATGAGTAATGAGATGATTTATCGATTAATTACTTGGTGTAATAATTATTTATTATCTCTAACAAAATCACCTCAGAAATGAAAGTGTATACATATATAGATGGTCAAGCAATTTTAAGTTGAAAATCCATGAACTTCATTATTCTTGAGTATATTTGTTGAGGGAGTAGTAGATTTCATTTTTAAATTATATAACCTCTAATGAGCATAAGTCATGATGAAAGGTATTATCTCATGATTCATGAAGAGAACATGGTACATACTACTTATGTAGTTTCCTTAGGAACTAAACAATACATGAGTAAAAAACATTAAAATTACAGAAATGTTGACTCAGCGACTGACTAATTATTCCGGGTCCGCTGGTCGCTAGTCAGCCATCTACTAGTTGCCTAGCAACCTAAAACATTAAAACATTTCTTGTCTCGCAGTACTTACATACGTATTTATCTGTTTCTCTTACACGTGTTTGCGCAGATTGAGTACCACTCTTGCCGCGGATATTGTTAGGGAGGTTAAGCGAGAGTTAGACATGGCCTCAGACCCAGGAATCTCCAACGACTCCCAATCAAAAATGGCGATTGAAGAAGTGTTCATCTCTGCTTTTCTTGCGGCTGGACTCTTTAGCCTCTTCATAGCTCGTCTAATTTTCACAGATGTGAAGTTTTTCTGGACTACAAAGTGGTTAGTAGGTTTTCCAGTTGCGATTGCTGTATTACACCAGTTACATTGTGCATTGACAAAGCAAAAACAGACGATCACTTGATTCTTGACCACTAGCTTGCGATCATGTAGTTATTCTGTTTTGTTGTACATTGGTATCTTATTTACTACCTTATTTCTGTCTCTACTTATGACAATACATTTTCTTTGTCCTGTAAGTCTTTTGCTTCTCTTCATTGTTGAGCTTATTAATGGCATGGTTGGTTCAATGCCTTGTGTGATTTTGAGCATTAGGAAAATCAAAACATGAGTGTGGCTCTCTTGGTTGTTTGATTTTCCCTTGATAAATAGTTTACTCGGTTTATAAGATGGCGTTGTTTAGTTGGGTTAAATTAAACCTCGCTCAAATTATTATCTTGAATATCAAAAATTTGATAGCATTGTAATTATGAAAAAGAAATACCCGAAAATATACCACAATCAAGCTTTTGTTACTAAAATCGATTCATTGAGAGATATGAACCAAAATAGATTTCTAAAAAGATAAAATTACCCTCTTTTTTAAAAAATTGAAATGTTTCCACTTAGATTGTGTTTACATGTTATGTTATTCTTCTATATAAAATATAACAAAATTTAACTCAATTTTTACTAAAACCAAAAAACATTGATTGAAAAATATATCAATTAGACAATATTGGCTCATTAAAAATCAAAAGACATACATAGGAAAAGAAAAGACATAGAAGAAATACACTGCTGCAAGAAACTCAAAAGTATAATATCAATGGCTAAAACAGATCGTTAGAAAAGTGTAGGCATGCTTATTCTCCAACTATGCGATCTCTGAGCTGTCAAGAACGAAAGAGGCGTGAAGGGCAGACCAAACATCTGCTTCATGGCTCTGCCTTGTTCAGCAAACCTCACAAGCTTCGCAACGTTTTCTCCTTGTACGTGTAGCATGAGTTCGCTGGAAGAAATACAAGGAGAATCACATTTCAACAATAATGTACTGATTTTTATCTTTTAAAATATTTTTGTTTTAACATTTTTTTAATAAGTGAAAAAGACAGTTAGTATATAAATTTATAAACCAGCATTTTTTCTAGTTTGTAATCCCTAAACAATAAGGACCGGCTCTGATCCTGCTCTGATCGTAAGGGTTGGCTACTAACGCCATGAGTGATCCCTTTGTGTAATCTGGGCAAAGAGCTCAATAATCAGAAGTGCTCGCTTGCTTGATTCTCACTTGTTAATGTGTTTTTTTTTTTTCTGTACTACTTGTTTCATGTTTCCTTGATCTTGAGTTCTTGACTTTAAAACTACTTTCACATTTCAAGTTCCTTTCCAAGTGTTTGGAATTGTGTCTTACTCTAACGTACCAAGTATGCATTAGAAGCCTTAATGAAGTTTCACGCTGATAATTACGCTCGAAAACGTGTCACGGTCAAGAATTGACATTTACTCTTCTGCAGAAAAGACCGGCTTCGCAACGCATATCGCCAGGTATCTTTTTGTTTGGATACAGATTCTATCAACAAGTATCTAGTGCAATCTAAAATCTTATGCATACCAATGATGAGTTTCTGAGATCTAGTTTTGAGTTCTTCCTTTGTGATCATTTGTTATATATCCCATCCTTTTTGGAGAAATATTTGTTACTAGTTTCCTTTATCTTTGCTTGGTTAAAGTACAAAAATGTTACTATATATTCAAAACATATGTCTAAAACTTTGAATACATCACTTCATGATGTTAAAAAGAATATTAAAATCATATACTAAATTGACAAAAAATAAAGAAATATGTTAAATAAATAAACATGTTTGAATTGTCATTATATATCAACTTAATGTCAATATATATTGTTGACAAAAAATGTCAATATATATTAAAGAAAAGGTAGACAGCGCATAAAACTTGCTTGAATATTAAACAACCACTATAGATTAAATAAAGCACATTGCGAGCTGTAGACTTTAGAAATGAATTAGTCTAAAAGAAGATATTAATGTATATAAGGTTCGGTTTCCAGCTTCTTGAATTATGTTCTTTTGAAGATCTAGAAATTAAAGACTATAAACAAGAAAATTACTCATGCCTCCAATGGCAGAACAACAACCATACCAATGTCATCCTCAGGTGTTCATCAGTTTCCATGGAGATGAATTGCGTGACAATTTCATTAAATATCTTGTGTGGGGATTGAGAGACGAAAGATTCAACGTTTTCATTGACAGAGGAGAAGCAAATAGGAGAGAAATACGAAACCTTTTTACAAAGGTCGAGGATTCAAACATCGCGGTCATCATCTTCTCCAAGAGGTATACTGAGTCAGAGATGTGCTTGAACGAGCTTCAAAAGATGCATGAGCACGCTGAGAAAAACAGACTCATGGTGATTCCTGTCTTCTACGATGTGAGCAGGAGTGATGTGAAGAACCTCGAGGGTGAATTTGGTAATCATTTCAAGGAAATGAAGGAGAAGTACAAAAATGATCCATTCAAGATCCTGAATTGGGAGGTTTCCTTGAGTTCAATATCTGACAGAACCGTCTTGACTTCAGAAGAACACGGGTAATTATTTTATTGATGATTCTTATAAGTAGTGAAACACAAACTATTTAGATTTTCTAGATAAAAGCAAAATCTAATGCATCACTTGCACGCCTAAAATAGATGGAATGTAGATGAACATTAATGCAAATTTGTATTTACGAAGAATACTTGTTTGGTCTAATAGAGCGGTTTTTTCCAATTCATGCTTGCAGAACGGGTTTAGGTCTTGTCAGAACAATAGTTAGCACGGTTAAGAGCAAGGTACAAAACTCCGCGGGAGGAAGAAGTATGTCGAAAGCACAAGTGATTGTTTTAGTTTCAGCTGTTGTTTTCCTCTTTAGTCTCTTCATAGCGCGTATTTATTGCGCCGATGTGAGAATTTATAAGGCTGTTAAGTGTTTGCTAGGTTTTCCGGCTTTGGTTGGTGTCTTTCACCAGCTTTATTGTCTATGAACAGATGACCTCTTCATATTTCACATTGATCTCCTGATCTTGGTCAAATGGCTTTATACTATTTTGTTGTACATCTGTTTAATTGTTGTCTACTACATCAAAGAACAATATGTGTCCTGTATAACTCTGCTTTTGTCTGAGAGCTTATGAGAAAAGACAGTTTCTCGTCTTTTGTTTTCTTCATTGGTATGAACATGTTAAGAGTTTCTCTCTAGATATTTTTCCTTCAAAAACATTTTTCGACCATGATCCAAAATTCAGAAGATTTGGATCAATAGAAACAGTGATTTTTAAAGATGACTGTTGTTTAATATTGAAGAAAGACTAAGGAAAGGCCTAGCCTTTGGCACTTAATCACGGATTGGTCTGAAGAATAAAGAATGGTCCATCTATCTGTTTCTTGAGGACAAAAATGAGAGAACAGAATATTCAGCAACTCTATTTTCTGTCTTTGAGACGAACGTAACACCATTCCAATGGAGGCGCAGGTCCAAGTACCCCTTCCTCAGGGTTTTGTCAACTTCCGCGGAGCTGAGCTGCGCAATGACTTCGTAAGAAATTTCGTGTGGGCCTTGAAAGACTCAGGGATCAAAGTCTTCATTGACAACTACGAGCGAAAGGGGGAGAAATTCTAAAAGGTCTCTTCAAAAGGACCAAGAAGTCAAAGGCTGGGTTAGCTATATATCTTGTCAAACAAGGTACTGTGAGTCAAAGTGTTGTTCGGAGGAGCTTGTTAGGATGAATAAAAAAATGGAGGATCATGGTGATTCCCATACTGTTCGAGGAGAAAAGAGCACCCGGTCCTAATAGAAAATCCCAAGACGGCGTTACCGATGGAGAGTTCACCGTTTTCTTCAAGGAAATGAAGCAGAAATAGCAGCCTATGAGGGTCGAGTGATGGGAGTGTGCGCTGAGGTCTGTGTCAAGTTACAGGTTACTCTTGGATTATATATTCATGATGATTCTTGTAAAAGAAAATAAGTAAAAATATTCTTGATGATTCTTATGGATATAGCAGAATCAGAAAAGAAAACACTACTTGTCAGCTTTGCTTGCGGGGATTGTTAGGGAGGTTAAGAGACGGCTAAACTTGCCAACTGAAATATTTTTTCAAATGGAGATGTTGCTTTCTTAGTTCGATTGCTCGACTTGCACTTTAGTTTCTTCATAGCCTCTCTGGTGTTCCCTGATCTGAATTTTTTCCAGACCCGTAAATGGTTCTTAGGTTTTCAAGTATTGGTTCTTATGTGGCACATTTGGTAAAAGAAAAGTCAGAACAAAGCAGTGCCTCTTTATAGTTTTGTTTTTGTGTCTCGAGTGGTTTTGCGTAGTTTCATCTTATTTGTTTATTTGTGATATTTATAATAGATAATGAAGAGGCAGAAGCTGGATACACGAGATGCCGAAGGGATTTATCTAATAGACGTGTTTTTTTTATGCTCTTTTGATCTTTAATAGTCTCTAAAGTCAAAATCCACCATGAGAGATGCATTATTGACTCAATCCATGATCGTGAGATCTGGATATAGAGAGAGTGATGTGGTTTCTCTCGCCGTGCCTATATATTAAAAAAAGACTTAGAGACGCGTAGAGACTTTGAATTGAATATAAAATGGTCTCTAGTTATGTTTTATAAGAACCAATGAAGACAACAAAGTCTTCACCAGCTACATTTTCTTTTGTCTCTCAGGCGACTCACAAACCAACCCAATGGTTGTGAAGGCCAATTCCAAAGTACGTGTACGTCCCCCTCAGGTGTTCATCAACTTCCGAGGAGATGAGCTCAGAGAAAACTTCGTGAATCAACTTGTGACGGCCTTAAGAGAGGGTGAGATCAATGTTTACATAGACGTCCATGAGCTGAAGGGGAGAAAACTAAATACTCTATACACAAGGATCCAGAACTCAAAAATCGCGCTTGCCGTATTCTCCAAGAGGTACTGTGAGTCTGAGTGGTGTTTGAATGAGCTTGCGAAGATGAACAAACAAATGAAAGAAGGTAAACTCATGGTGATTCCAATCTTCTATAACGTAACCGCAAATGATGTGAAAAGAGCATGCAATCCTGATAGAGAAGCCGATTTCAAAGGAGAAGAAGAAGAGTTCACCACTCTTTTCAAGAAAATGAAGCAGAAACACGCAAATGATCACCAGATGATCAATAGATGGGAGCTTGCCCTGAAGGCTGTCACCGAAAGAATCGGCTTTTCCACGGATGTATACGGGTATATATATATATCAGTTGATTGTGTCTGATGATTCTTCTTATATCAAAAGCAAAAAAAAAAAAAAAGACTAAACGTTTGTCTTCTTAACTCATGTAGTAAAACTCTTGTGAAGTCTATTGTTATGGAGGTTAGGAAACAGGTAGGAATGCCCCTGGAGAAACCAATGTCTGATGTAGATGTTGCTTTCACTGCTCTTTGGGCAAGTTCGGTCTTTGGCTTTATCATAGCTCCTCTGCTTTTCCCGAATGTGACATTTTTCAAGACTGGTACTTGGGTCTTAGGTTTTCCATTATTGGCTCTTGCCTGGCACAAGTGGGATAAGGAAAACAAGAACACACCACCGGCTTACATCAGCCAAATGAATCATATCACCATTTGGGATGATAAGGTCAACCGTAACAATTCACCACCTTCCATCGGGAATTGGAAACGGCCTTATTACTCCAAATAGAGATGAAAACCAGAACAAAGACCACCGGTTTTCATCTGCCAACCGCTTCTTTCAAGAGCCGTGCTTAAGAGTTATAAAGACATGAGGCGAATCGTAATACATTCAACATTTTTCCTTTGTAAAATGGTCTTGAGTTTTATTCAGACAAGTGTTTGCTTTAATATTTTGTTAGTTATCATTCAAAGCATTATTATAATAACAAGTTTTAAGAAAAGAACATAAAATCTTTATCGCAGAACAACCCACCGGCCTCTTTCCCTGTTTGCTCCTCATCAGTTTCTTCTTTGCCGAGCCGATCAGCTTTGTCCCTCATTAGCTTGTTAAGTGGAAATAAGGTTTACCGTTAGTGGTTGCTAACTTGCCCCTTTACTACTGGAAACACCCGTAACAACCTGCGCCTTCTTGATCGGTTTAAGCCAAATGGTTTGGTGCTGTGTTGTGGCCTGTGGCTCCTAAATTATGGTTGTCTCTCGTTACCTCTGTATGTTGTGTTTATTTCCTTTTTGGACAAAAGTGTTAATGCTTCTTCGAGGACAATATCTTCGTCCTTGATTTTATGTTGCTCAGCCGCTTGAAATTGATTCTCTATTGAACAAGTACTTACTGCATGACCTTCAGAATTGGTTCTTGATTACGTACATAATTCAATTTTAAGCTACTAAACACTATGGATGATCCTGGTTTGGTTTGAACATAAACAAGAACACTGCTGTTCATTTGATTCTCTCTTGATCATTCGCTTGTCACGATTGATCATTAGTTTGATTAGCGGTACCTTCTGAGTAACTTTCCTCCAAATCTCCTTCACACTTCCATTTGGATGCGTATAATCGAAGTATCGTCTCACCTACACAAATCAAAGTTTCATATATTCGCATATTGGTTTCTTTGGATTCACAAGCAAACATTTGATAAAGACAGAACAAGAAACTTTCTTTACCTCTTTCATCGCCTTTTGGAACTTTAAAATCTTTACCGGTTTCACTTTTCTCAACTTCTTAACCAAAACCCCAGATTTCAAAGCCGCATCACTCCTTAAGAACACAGAGAACTTTCTGTAATCTATAACATCTTCGAAAGGTAGCTCAATGCCATCGCTTACAATCACCGGGACACAGAGACTTGCAATGGAATCAAACAATCTGCAGGCAAGAGTATCACCAGCTGCATGTAGACAAAACTTAGACGTGTACATCCCTTGTTTAGCCGCACGCCTATTCTCTCTTAACTGTGTTCCATGTTGGATCACAACATCATCATCTTCCTTCTCAAGCAGCTTGAAAAGCAAATCTCGGATTCTGCCTCCCTGTCAAACAAAACACACAACATAGCACATTAGGACATAAGTTTACGCCTTTCTGCAGTTTCTTCTATTGACATTCAATTCCAATCTATCTACAAGAACACTACCTAATCACCATGGCAATACAATCTCTGTATTTAACACAAACAACTTAACTCTAAACTCTTTGTCCGAATTCAATATCAAGCACAGTAGAGATCATTTAACATCTTACATCTTTACGATATCGGTTTCCCATGAAGAACAACAATGTGTTCCTCTTCTTAAGACCAAGCTCGCCTTCATAAGCATCAATCCTATGAGAGTACGGTATGATTACGTCCTTCACAAGCGACCCTTGGTCATCTCTTAACCGGCCAAAATCCGCAACAAGCAAAACCGCATTCTTAACCCGTTCCATGACCCGTCTCAACGCGTTCGGGTCACCGGCAATAATCACATGATCCCTCCCATTGTTCCTCCTCCACCATTCTTGACATTCCAACCAACCCACCAAACTCTCCTGCATCTCCTCGTCGCTGTAACCCGACCCGGTAACCTGACCCGAATTCACAATCACGCCTCTGCCGGGTCAAAAACCCTGAATACTGGAGACCCGACCCGTTCGGTTTCGGGTCGGGTAAGATCCGAGAAGAGAAACCACTCGTGCATATGCTGATGACCCGGATATTTAAACCCGGTGACGTCATCAAATTTCTCTCCGCCGCGAGCTATACGGTGTTGCTGGATGACTCCGTAAGTGAAATTCGTCGGCAGGTCGTACATGTAAACCTTCGTCTTACGCGATTTTCTCGAAAAGTCGAGACTTTTTCGGGAATCGACGAGATTGCGACGAATTGGACCCGAATCGGAGTAGAAATTTGGGTAGAAGAACGTATTAACAAAGACGAAGACTAAGAAAATAGAGAGCACTGAAACTGCGAACTTTTTCGATTCGGAGAACAGATTGTTGGGTTTTCTGAATTTGGGCTTTAATCTCTCACTCATCTCGTGCAAATTCCCGCAAATGTTTCTTCTTTTTCTAGTTTTTCCTCTTTCTTTAAATGAATATTTTGTCAGTTAAAGAAAGAGCTTATAGGAACAGAATCAGAGAGCCGTACGAGAAGAAGACGAAGGAGGAAGAAGAGACAGAACAGACTGTCGTGAGTATTCTTTTCTTAGCTGTACTCAAGCTTCGATGTAAGAAAATAAAAAAAGAGGTTTCTTATTGGGAAAATCAATAAGCTCATCTTCACGAGATATGATTTTGGAAGTAGTAAGTAAATTATGCGTGATTGAGAAATCGACGTTCGAACTTGAATTAGTTTTTTAATTTAGTACGTCGGTTCCTCGGCTGTTTAAGACCCGTTACGATTTTATATAGTTTTATTATGTGATAATAGGGATGTTTGGGTATCCGTTTGGTTTTTGTTTTGGTTTGGGTAATTCAGTTTTTTTGGTTTTTTCGGATTTAGAGAATAGGAACCGTTCGAATATTTTTTATTTTCGGTTTGAGTTCGGTTCGGTTCCATCCAAATTTAGGTCCGGATATCAATACTATATTTAAAAAATAAAAATTAATTAAATTTAAATGAAAATAGTTTAAATTTTAAAAAATATAACTTAAATTTTTTTGATATTTTAATTTTTTTGGATGTTTTTTATTATTTCATTCTTAAGTTAACTAATAAATTTAAATTTATTATTATAATTTGGATATTTAAATTATTATAAATCTAAATATAATTAATATATTTGAAAATATAATTATATTTCAAATATTTTGGTTATCCATTCAGTTTTCGATTATGTTCGGATTCGGGTTCGATTTTTCGGATATAAGAATTTAGGATCCGTTTGGTTGTTTGCCAATTCTAAATTCGATTCGATACTACTTTTTCGAATCGGTTCGGTTTGGTTCTTCAGGTCCAATTATTTTGTCCATCCCTATGCGATAAAGTTAAATAAATGGTTGAAAATATGACACTTAAGAGAAGAAGTCAAAACTCAAAACCAAAAATTTGGTTTAATTTAGGTTTGGAACAGTTTCGATTACGATTCGGGTCTATTTATTTCGTGCATTAATATTTGGTGAGATCCTTCAGGCTCAGATTTTTGTACCCTAGATTCAGGGATCAATTTTGAAATTTTTTCGCTCATATGATTTTGATGCTGTTATCTTAATTTTGAAACATTAGCGGTTTTCGTTTCTCTCTCACTATGGATTGCGGTAGAGTTAGCGAATTGCCAGATTCTTTGTGAAGATACTTTTAAACCTTGCGACCAAAGATTCCGTTAAGACAAGCGTTTTATCGACAAGATGGAGAGACTTTTGGTTAAATGTTCCTGGATTTGACTTACGGGCTGATGATATCCTCCTCCTTATAGTAATGACTGTCCAAGCTTCATCTACAAATATATTAGATTTAACCGCAAATCACGAATACAAAAGTTCAAGATTAAGTACCACTTATGCAATGATTATCGCGGTCGATTCTTGGAGTGGATTGGTGCTGGGGTTGATCGAGGGCTCCAACATTTAGATGTTGAGACTGATCTTGGTCTTTACATGCATCAGAACATTTACAAGAGCAATACATTGGTCTCATTTAAGCTCGTCTCCGTAGGAATCGAGAATCTTGAGTTTGTGGTTTCTCTACCTTGTCTCAAGATCATGCACTTAGAACATATTTTGTTTGATGATGATGCTTTGATCATTGAGAAGCTCATCTCAGGTTGTCCTGTTCTTGAAGATCTGACTATGATTAGCCAAACTGTTTATTTATCTGGAGTGGGAGTTTTGCTGTTTCTACGTGTGAGATCTCAGACTCTGAAAAAGCTTTCGTCTCACGTTTGAGAATACTATGACAGGTAGAGATTTTTCGGTTGAGACTGATGCTCCAAGACTCGAGTATTGTATCCCTAGTGTAAGACATAATTATCTCTCAACTTACTTTGGACGTATATTTTATATTATGTGATGCATACATAACAATTATATGTAGTATGATTCTCAACGATTTAATATTTTCTTTCCTCTTTCAGGTCATCTATCGATATCCCGAACCGATTCCCAAATTTGATACCTTATATCGTCTGCAAGGTGTGTTTGAATCTTTCTCCATCATACAATTGTTGCCAATCTTTCTTGAGAGCTGTCCAAATCTGAAACACCTCATCTTGGTAAGATGTTGTTTGAATCTGTGATTTGCTTTAAGAATATTGTTGAAAATTTATTGTAAACTCAGCTTGTTGGTTTGCAGGACTTTGGTGTTTCGATGGAGCCAGAGCTAACTGAACTTACCTATGTCCCTCAGTGTTTGTTATCCAATCTGGATTGTATTGTGATCAGAGAATTGAGTATGGAAGAAGAAACCGAGAAGAAATTAGTGAGGTATTTTCTGGAGAACTTAGTATTTCTCAAGAAACTCATTCTGCGTTTCAGAGATTATTCTTTATTGAACCATTATTCAAATATTTTCAAGGATCATCATTCAGATCATCATTCATTGACCATGTCATCAAAACTCAGTGCAGGAGGAATCTTTTGTAATAGACACGGACGTGGATTATTCTCATTTGGGTTAAAATAACTAAAATTACTGTTGTCAACTCCATAATTTGACTAGGGTTCATACACTGATAGTTCGTGTCTTTATTCTTGTATTTTTTTTTTTTGATATTTAAATCAATAAAAAAGATTATTTTTATTTTTGTTGTTTCCGTAGTTCTACAGCTATCTGGTTAATTTTTTTTAAAAAAATATCAAACAATAAAGAAAAATAAATAAAAAGGTATAATGGCATATATTTCACGAAATATGTAGAATATCATGAACAATATTTTATGGTTTTTTACTTTATTTTATGGTCATCTGGCGTAAATCCTCTTTCTAATATCTGTGTGAATAGATTTCTTCTTTTTGATCAATGTGTGTGTGAATTGATTGCAAATAGGAAATTGAAAAAATTGTAATATGTATGTAAGCAATGCATGTAACAAAAGCTGTGGCTGGTTAAATTATGCATCTTACAAATACGATTTATTTTTTTAAAAAAAAAATAATAAGGTGATGTAGAGAAATAGAGGAGAGACGACACAGAAAAAGAAACTGTTATGTAGTCAACCTTTTTTCTCTCATCCTATGAAGATATTTTGGCATATAAATTAGAAAATGTGTTGAATAACTTAGTCAACTTTTTTGGTTTAAATTTTAAAATTTTCTTAGTTATTTTGTTGTAAGAGCTCAATTATTATTGCCAATGTTCCTCATTACTCTATTAATTAAGTATGACATTTATTATTCAATGCTATGTTGTTTTAGTTCGGGTAACCTTGTAATGTTTTTATTTGGACTAGGATTCCCGATTTTAGGGTTTCCTTAACTTATGAAAAACATTTATCAACAAAAAGCCGACCTTATCTCTTCTCTCTCTCTCAGTCTCGTTCTTGTCTCTTCTATCCGCTTCTTGTCCTTCCTTAACTTTTCAATCTGTTAGTACTCAATCTAACTGTTTATCCTAGTTTCGAATTTTGTTCGCTTATGATCTGATGATGCTGTTGTCTTTGAAAATTTAGGGTTTTCGTTTGTCGTGATGTCTTGCGATAGGATCAGCGAATTGCCGGAATCGTTGCTAACTCAGATTCTTTTAAAGCTTACGACCAAAGAATCCGTAAGTACGAGCGTTTTATCGAAGAGATGGAGAAATGTTTGGTTACATGTTCCTGGACTTGACTTGGACGTCAGTGATTTCCCTCGTCATGGGAGAGTCTTGAACAGGTTCATCGATAAATTTCTGGTGTTTAACCGAGAATCACGAATGCAAAAGTTCAAGATACACTCCGGTCCTGACGATAGAATCGTGGACTGGATTGGTACAGCAGTTGATCGCGGGATTCAACATTTAGTTGTTGAGACTGATTTGGATCCTTACATGCCTCAGAATATTTACAAGAGCAACACATTGGTCTCGATAAAGCTAGTCACCGTAGGAATCCAGACACCAAAGTTTGCTGTTTCTCTACCTTGTCTCAAGATCATGCATTTAGAAGACATTTGGTATGATGAAGATCCTTTGATCATGGAGAAGATCATCTCAGGTTGTCCTGTTCTTGAAGATCTTACATTGATTGGCCCTACTATTTATATACCTAGAGCAGTTGTACTGTTTCTCCGTGTGAGGTCTCAGACTCTGAAAACCCTTCGTCTCACGTTTATGAATATTACGGGTAGTACATATTTTTCTGTTGAAATTGATGCTCCAAGACTGGAGTTTTTGAGTTTTAAAGATAATCTGTCTGATAAGATTATGGTAAAGAACATGAGTTCCTTGTTCAAGATCGACATTGATACTGAATTTCATGCCAAGTATCGAAATGCTTCTGAACCTAAAGAGATAGCCAAGAGAAATACTATATGTGATTTTCTATCAGGCATATCTAATGTGAGACATATGAACATCTCTCAGCGTACTATAGAGGTATATTATTATACTCTTTGTGATGCATGTATAACAAATAAAATGTACTTTGATCTCCAACGATGTATACTCTTCTTTCTTCGTGCAGGTTATCTCTCTATATTGCAATCCCATTCCTCAATTCGAGAACTTGTATTATTTACAAGCTGCGTCCTGTAGCTACATGCTACCATTGTTGCCAATCTTTCTCGAGAGCTTCCCAAATCTGAAAGAACTTATCTTGGTAAGATTCTGTTTGACTCTGTAAATGTGGTTGAGTAAGAAAATTGTTGTATTGTAGATTCAGCTTGTTCGTTTGCAGGACTTTACTGTTTCTACGGAGACGGAGCAAACTGAATTAACCTATGTCCCTCATTGTTTGTTATCGACTCTAATGTGTATTGAGATTAGAGAAATGAGTATGGAAGATGAAACCGGGAAGAAATTGGTGAGGTATTTTCTGGAGAATTCAGTAGTTCTCAAGAAACTCATTCTGTGTTTCAAAGATTATTCTATAGCAAAACAAGATTCAGATATACTCAAGGAGATTCGTACATTCAAAAAGCGTTCTCGCAAATGTCGTATCATCATTCGTTGACATGGCTGTGGAATATTCTGATTTATTGTTATGCAGTTGACATCATTCATTGTTATGTAGTTTGACATCATTGTTCATCATTGCTATTGTTATGTTATTGCTTTTAATAAAACAATATGGTTTTGATATCCAGTAAATCTTTCTAATTAGTTTTATATTTTTAGCATAATTTAATCAATTTGATTGTTTTTACTTTTTGTTGACTTCAGACATAAAAATATTTACATTTCTAAATAACTATATATGAAGAAAATAGAAATATAATTATTTAAATTAATTTAAACTTTTCTTTTACAATATTTTATTTATATTCCAATACGTATCCTCTTCTATAAAAAAATTAAAAAATTCGCCTTGCTTCCATATATCTGCTTCTGACATGTAGATAAATAATCAATCAATGAAACAAGTGAGCCATATTTGCAAACAAAAGACATAACTTAAACTGCTACCAGTTATAGACTTGTACTGGTGCCAGCTTTTTCTTGGAAACCTTTCTGAAAAAGATTTGGTATATATGTCTGTGTTTTGTCAAAGTAACAAGGCAATAATAAAACCAACTTCGTCTTCAGTTTGCATCTGTCACGCCAAAACCAGCGACTCCAACAACAACAGCCATGTCGACGAAGCCAAACCAACCATAATTCCCGTACGTTTCCATCAGTGTTATTGTCAGTGGAGAGCTGAGCCCGAGCCGCCAGGTTCTTGGCTTCAACCAAGCATTAGACACTTCATGAAATGTGGATGTAAAAATTGATGCTATACATTTCTGCTGCCATATAGAAAATTAGATTACACAGTCCTCATCTACGTAGAATTCTGTGAAAACACTAATAAGGTGTAAACAATCTAGAACCAGACTCAAGTTCGTAGAGAAGAATATAACAGTGGCATAAGAGGTTATGGAGTATGAGAATTTGATTGAGAATGAGAATATGAAAAAATTGAGTATGAGACAAATCTGGGAGAATAGAGAGTATTAGAGAATAAGAATAATCAGAAAAAGCTCTATTAAAGTAGTTTGTGATCTCTGGTCTATTAGAAGGTGATAATGGACTACCTATACTAGAGAATATGCTCTACGAGAGCTCAATATTTGTGGAGAATAAGATAGAACGTGAGCTCAATAGAGCTGCTTCTTCCCACTTGTTATTCATTTCAAGACGAAAACTACATTAAATGTTGTTTGGAAGCTGGGGCTGAGAAAATTTGGACTATATAGGATCATTAAGCGGGTTGGTAGAATAGCATACAATTTGAATGCTTGCTCATAGTCAAATTCACTCGGTATTTCAAGTTTTCGTAGCTCAAAGGTGTGGTGCCTCCAGCTTTAACAGTGGGTGGCAGAACCAGAATTAATCCATATATCAGGATTCACAGGTCAACTAGTGGTGTAGAACCTGAGGTGCTAGTTCATTGGAAAATCCTTTGAACATTTGAAGATATTTGGGAACCGATGAACCCATTGTCACTCCAATTTTCATCTTTTTACCTTGAGGACAAGGTGCACTCTTTGTTAGGAAGTTGCCAAGAACCACAGTCCACAGGGACAAAAGGCGAGGAAATGGGAGGTCTAAATTATAGTCAAATAATGGTCAAATGTCGTTTTACTTGTTTTGCTGTCGTTTAGGAGAAGGTAACGATGTATTTATTCTGAATATCCATTTTAGGGCTACTCTTTCCTAAAACGCTCCATCTCTCTCTCTCTCTCTCTCTCTCTCTCTATCTATCACTCTTTTTCTTCTTCTTCTACGATTCACCTTCTTCCTCTTCTCACACACCAAGTTTGCTCTCTCGTGTGTAGTGTAGATGACATTAATCGACTTTGCAACCTTATCAATCCAAAGCTTTTCCATATTTATGATTCGTTGTGATAGAATCAGCGAATTACCTGCTAACTCAAATACTCTCCTACCTCCCGACCAAAGATTCCGTTCCGACAAGTGTTTTATTGAAGAGATGGGAATCTCTCTGGCTTAGTGGTCCTGTCCTCGACTTAGATGAATGTCATTTCTCTCCTTATGTCGAAATCTCGAGAAGCCTAATCGACAATTCCGTCGACAAGTTTCTCGAGTTTAACAGCAAATCACGTTTGCAAACGTTCAAGATACATCCAGGCTTATGTAGTAGTCACGACCGAATCGTGGAGTGGATGGACATGGCTATTTATCTCGGAGTTCAACATTTAGATGTTTTCACCTATTGGGCTCCTTATATGTCTCAGAGCATTAACAATAACAACACATTGGTCTCCATGAAACTTGTGTCCGTAGGAATCGAGAATCCCGAGTTTGTTGTTTCTCTACCATGTCTTGAGATCATGCATTTAGAAGACATTTTGTACGGTGATGATCCTTTGATCATGGAGAAACTCATCTCAGGCTGTCCTGTTCTTTAAGATCTTACGTTCATTAGGCCTATTGATTATTCTAATCTAGAAGTTCTTCATTTTCTGCGTGTTATGTCTCGGTCTCTGAACAGGTTTCGTATCACGTTTGATAACAGTTTGGGTGGTAAATAATTTTCGGTTGAGATTGATACTCCAAGACTGGAGTATTTGAGTTTTTAAGATAACCAATCTGATTGGATTGTACTAAAAACCCCGACTTATTTTTCCATGATTGATATTGATACTGAGTTTAATGTAAGTTTGGTGATAGTCCTTTGGGACCAGATGATTTAAGCAAAACAGATACTATCATGAATTTCTTGCCGCTGTTTCAAGTGTAAGACATATTGCCGCTGTTTAAGTGTAAGACATATTGTTGGAACTATATATTAATAAGCATGAGGACTTATAATATATAGTTATAATGTGAATGAGAAATTGCTTAGGGAGATCAAAGATTTTTTTGTAACTTACAAATTTTGGTATTAAAAACCAAATAAATTTGGCCATTAAATCTAATTGATCACCAAACTATTCTTCTCCTATAAATACCAAGGTACCTAGAAGAAAAAAATCATTCATTCATTATAAAAGCAAAAAAACACCATTAAACACATTTTAGATATTATTTGAAAAGTTTCTAAGTGTTGAAGCTCTTTTGAAATATCTTCTTGGTTGTTGGTGTTAGGTGTTAATAGCTAAGGAATACACAAGGTTTAACATGTTCCTACTTTCTCCCACTTCTACTTTTCTCTTTCAAAAGTAGATTTTGTGTTATTGAGTATATGGTAAAATAATAACTCGTAGATTCTAACATGAATGAAACATGTTAGTCTTATATGTTTGGTTGTATCCTGGGATTCAAAGAATGCATATAAACCGTCTCATTTCGGGCATTTTATTGAGTTAAGAAAAGAGATCATCCCGCCTCCAAATGGTTTTTATGATTTTATAAAATCTGTTTATTGTTTAAATTTAGTTTCACACATATTGTTGTTTTCATCCATGTTTATTTTATTCTTTATTTAAGTTGTCAATATTAAAATGATAGTCATGAAATTGTACGTTGTTAATATTGAATCTAAGAATTATGTTCATGAGATTAATATATATGTGAAATATGAAACTATAATTCTTGGTCAAAGAATAAATTAAATATTGTTAGCTTTTATGTTCTTGCTAATAATTATGTTGGTCAATATTGAATTTATTATTCATGGTCAAAATGTTATACTTAAGTATGTAATTTAATATTGTTGAATTATGTAAACGCTATAATTATTTTGTTAAAATAAGTTATGGCACATAAATATCAATATTAATGTATATATATATATATATATATATATCTGTAGATATTAATATATATATATATATATGTGTGTGTGTGTTTGATTTCAATTTCAAGAAATAAAATATGAGTAAATTGATATTTCTAAAATTCGGTTTTATAAGGTTCTACAATCTTAACTAAATAAAAATTCGCATTTTAAACGGATTTGTTTTGTGAAAAATCGAATTTGCAAAAATCAAAGTTTTGTTTTTGATTGTTGAAAAAAAAAAATAAGTCGGTTTCAAGATGTTGTGACCGGATCGATCGATCCGGGTCTCAGATCGATTGATCCTTATTGGTAGATTGGGGGAAATCAAACTAATTGAACACCAAAACCGGTCTCCCGGGTCAAGCGACCGATCGATCGCCAGCCGATCGATCTCGTAAGATCGATGCTGTGAACCGGAAAAAAAAGTTTTTTTAATAAAAAAAAACAAAAACAAAAACCAATTAAAATCCAATTAATTTTTTTGGAAAATGTTTTTTCAAACCAAATATTAATGGTCTAATACCATTTAATTTATTGGTCAAACGTTATTTATTTCAATACATAAAGTATTGAAATATTATTGGTAAAACGTCATTAAAAATTAATAAATCTTGGTAAGACGTTATTTAATACCAATCAATTTAGGTAAAACGTTATTTAAAACCAATTAATTTTTGCAATTAATTGAATATTTTTTAAGAACCGAATAATTTTGGTATAGTGTTATTAATTATTAATAAATTTCTCCAAACGTTTTAAGCGAGTATGCGATTCGGTTTAAATTTTTTAAAATAAACGCTTAAATCGCTAAAAATAATTAGCGAACGTGATTTAAAACGCATATAATAACATATACGTTAATAAATTTATGTTAGTGTTTATGTTATAAAAACAGAAATAAGACAAATCATGGTAATGATCTTTTTGATTTTATACGATTTAATCATATAAATATGATTTGCTCAATTCTATAGTAATTCAAAGAGTAATTGGTGATATTATTTTGTTATTGTGCATTGTTAATCTAGAAAATATTTTTTACTTAGTATGATACTTGTTGAATTTTTCAACAAAATTTCAGAAGTAATTAATTTGTTTTTCTACGATTTATTGCTGCACTCATTAAAATGATTTATGTTTCATTTTAAGCATAGACAAAATCTGTTTAAAACGTTAGTAAAAGTCACGCTTTGACTTCTGTGTTGGAGTTTAATATTTCAGAGATTTAATAATATTCTGGAAATTAATTGGATGATTATGCAAGTTATCTGAATAATTTAAATAGCTTCATCTTGCCCTTGTATTAAATTAAATTGTTACTTTCTGAATTTAATAATTATAGAAATTAAAATTTAATTATTACGGAACTGCTATTGGTTACGAGTCTAGTGAGTCGACACATCAAATTCAGTTTGATAGCGGTCTGCCACATATGATTGTGCCAAATTCTGATGTATATCAGAGTGTCATGTGAGTGCCTAGTGCTATAAGCATAGGACTAATGATTGAAAAAATTGATGGAACTCAATTCATTATATGGCATGAGAAAATCTATATCTCATTGACCATGCTGAAATTAGAGATGTAACTCAAGGAGGATAGCATATGCTTTCTCTTGAGAATACTAAATAATAAACCTCTGGGTTTAATTCACACATATTTGTGTGATTTATTTACCCATTATAGGGGGTAAAAAGTATTTTGTGACTTTCATTGATGACAGTACAAAATATTGCTATATTTACTTGTTACAAAGTAAAAATGAGGTTTTAGATAAATGCAAGGAATATAAACTGGAAGTTGAAAATCAACTCAGAAAAACTATAAAAATAGTTCGGAGTGATAGAGGTGGAGAATATGAAGGACAGTTCGATGCATTTTGTAGATGACATCATTCATCAAACAACTGTTCCTTACTCACCAGAATCAAATGAAATTGCAGAACGCAAAAACCGAACTTTAAAAGAAATGATGAATGCAATGATGCAAGAATCAGGCGTAACCCAGAACATGTGGGGAGAATCTTTAATGACTTCGAAACAAACAGTGCTGGCTAGATCAACAATAGAATGAGTTCATTGCGTTGGACAAAGCAGCAGAAGAAGCAGAGCATCTTCAAAATTTTCTGGAAGATATTCCGATGTGGGAAAAACCAGTGTCATTGATTCGAATACACTGCAACAACCAATCGGCTATAGTTCGTGCTAACAATAGCTTGTACAATGGCAAGTCATGTCACATACGTAGACGACATAAGACCATTAGACAAATGATCTCAAGTGGTGTAATTTCGCTAGATTACATCAAATTAGTTGATAACTTAGCAGATCTTTTTAAGAAAGGTCTGACCCGAGATCAAGTATTGAAATCATCAATAGGAATGGGTTTAAAGCCTATGATTTAACGATGAAATTTGGCGGTAACCCCACCTATAATTTCTAGGTTCAAAGGGACAACTAAGTCAAATTAAGTCTAAGAAAACACTGTGAAACTTATGTTTCTACCCAGTTCCTAATAATGATAAACAGTGTTGTCTGCAAAATTGAGGGTGAGTGTAAGCTTTTAATGATTTCATCATATTTATTTCAAGGAAGTAAAGTAAAATACTTCGAAATAGAATACGAGAATCACCTGTTGAGTGTGAAATGAGGCCGTTTCTAGGAGAATAAAGGAAGACTGTATTCTCCAAATTCACTCAATAAATACCAGGTATGTTCAAAGCCAACATGAACACAACGAGAGAGCGAAATTTCTACTAGAAAATATAATTGTGTTATATCTATTGTTTCAGTTTACACTAGAAATCTGGATGGTTCAAGACATCGTGTTCACCAACTGGGCCTTTGAACTCGATAGATTATAACATTGATTGGTTCAACGCTGAAAAATGCAACTTTTTCATATACAGTTATTTTTCGCATATACTCAAGAAAGTCTTCTTTCAGCTTAAATATATCCTAAAAAGGTTTTTGAAAAACATTCTCCGTGTTTTAGAGTCAATTCTATTCATGTGGAGGATTGTTGGAACAATATATTAATAAACATGTGGACTTATAATATATAGTTAAAATGTGAATGAGAATTTGCTTAGGGGAGGTTAAAGATTTTTTTGTAACTTACAAATTTTGGTATTAAAAACCAAATAAATTTGGCCATTAAATCTATTTGATCACCAAGTTATTCCTCTCCTATAAATAACAAGCTATGTAGAATAAAAAAATCATCCATTCATTCTAAAAACAAGAAAACACCATTAAACATATTTTATATATTCTTTGAGAAGTTTCTAAGTGTTGAAGCTCTTTTAAAATATCTTATTGGTTGTTGGTGTTAGGTGTTAATAGCTAAGGAATACACAAGATTTAACAGGTTCCTACTTTCTCCCACTTCTACTTTTCTCTTTCAAAAGTAGATTTTGTGTTCTTGAGTATATGATAGAATAATAGCTCGTATATTCTAACATGAATGAAACATGTTTGGTTGTATCCTGGGATTCAAAGAATGCATATAAACTGTCTCATTGCAGGCATTTTATTGAGTTAAGGAAAGGGATCATCCCGCCTCCAAATAGTTTTTTTTTATAAAAGTTGTTTATTGTTTAAATTTAGTTTCACACATATTGTTGTTTTCATCCATGTTCATCTTATTCTTTATTTAAGTTGTCAATATTAAAATGATGGTAATGAAATTGTGCATTGTTAATATTGAATCTAAGAATTATGTTCATGAGATTAATATATATCTGAAATATGAAACTATAATTCTTAGTCAAAGAATAAATTAAATATTGTTAGCTTTTATGTTTTTGCTAATAATTATGTTGGTTATTCTTAAATTTATTATTCATGGTCAAAATGTTATACTTAAATATGTAATTTAATATTGTTGAATTATGTAAATGCTATAACTATTTTGTTAAAATAAGTTATGACACATAAATATCAATATTAATGTTATATATATATATATATATATATCTGTAGATATTAAATTATATATATATATGTGTGTGTTTGATAATTTATTTCAATTTCAAAAAATAAAATATAAAGTAAATTGATATTTCTAAAATCCGGTTTTATAAATTTCTACACATATGATCATCTCTCGGGTTACTCTAGATGAAAGTATATTGTATACTTTGTGATGCATATATATCCTTTGATTCTCTATGATGTATAGATGTCCAATTATTTCTTCTTGTATGTTCTCTGTCGATATTTCAAATTGGGACTGAATTCCCAAAATTGAGAACTTGTCTCGTTTACAAGTTGGGTTCTCTAGCTCTTTGTTGCAATTCTTGCCCCTCTTTCTTGAGAGCTGCCCAAATCAGAAACACCTCATTTTGGTAAGATTCTGTTTGACTCTTGTGAATTTGGCTGAGTAAGAAGCTTGTTGAATATATTTGTAAATGCAGCTTGTTTGTTTGTAGGACTTTGTTTTTTCGGAGGAGCCAGAGCAACATGGTAACGAGTTTGGAGTGTGTTGAGATTAGAGGATTTACTATGGAAGAAGAAACCTGGAAGAAGTTAGTAAGGTATTTTCTGGAGAATTCAGTGGTTCTCAAGAAACTCTTTATGCGCTTCAAAGATTATTCAATAGCAAACCATGATTCAGTAATCTTCAAGGAGCTTCGTACATTCACAAAGTGTTCTCACAAATGTCACAATCATCATTCTTGACAATGTCATCAAAATTCAGTGTAGGAAGAATCTTGTGTTCTTAATAAAAATGTTGTATGATAACTCCTATAGAAAATTTTTGGAGTTTGAAATTTCCAGAAAAAAATCTTAAAATAAAACTCAATTACAAAAGAGATCCTCAATTATGGCATTCAAGCCCCATGAGTCTGTTCCTCTAGAAAATCTAAACTCTGAGAATTCATGATATACAGGCCGGCATCATTGACATCGTCCTCTATGATCGTCGAGATTTTCGTCCAGAAGAAAGGGGATGTCGAAGATTTTAGTCATATGAGGCTAAGAGATGATCATTTTATGGTAGGATCATGATAAAGAATCTGAATTCCGTTTTCAAGATCTAGCTTTAAGCATTTGATCTCAATCTCACTTTCAATCTCAATATACAGAAACAATAACAAAGACGCTGATCTAATGGATTCAAATTTTGAAACAGCAAACACGATCAAAACTTAGATCATCGTTATCTTTGTTCAATATTTTTGTTGGGCTTTGGTTGTAGTCAAGAATTATATTACTGGGTTTCGAAAATACTGTAAAGCCCAAATTAGGCGTACCCTTTATAAACCTTGCGAAAATATTACAGTATTTATCTTCTTTCTGAAATGTTGTCTCTCTAGATAGAATCGTAACCGAAACATAGTTTATCACCACTTTGCTCTTCTAAAGCGATAACATCAGCGAAACAAATCGACGGTGAGTTCGTAAGACTCAGATTCTACTCTCGATTCGACGTCTACGTAAGTGATTTTCATGGACTTGTGCTTTAGATTTTGGTATCAGTTCTGAATCTTTTCGCATATCATCTCATGCTGTTGTCTTTGAAACATTAGGGTTTTCGTTTTCTCGTGATGGGTTATGATAGAATCAGCGAGTTGCCAGATTCTTTGCTAACTCAGATACTCTCATACCTTCCGACCAAAGATTCGGTTAAGACAAGCGCTTTGTCGAAGAGATGGGAATCTCTCTGGCTTAGGGTTCCTGCACTTGACTTACGGGTCAATGATGTCCCTCTCGATGTCTTCCCGAGCTTCATCGAAAATTTTCTTGAATTTAATAAAAAATCACGTATGCAAAAGCTTAAGATAAGGTATGAAGAAGACAGTCCTTATTGTGATCGATTCCCGGAGTGGATTGGTACAGCTGTTGATCGAGGAATTCAACATTTAGATGTTGAGACAGATATTATGGATGCTTGTGTTATGATAGATCCCATGCCTCGGAACATTTATAAGAGCAATACTTTGGTGTCTTTATATCTTGTAGCCGTAGGGATCGAGACTCCCGAGTTTGACATTTCTTTGCCATGTCTCAAGATCATGCATTTAGAAGAACTTTTGTATGATGATGATGAAGTTCCTTTGATGTTGGAGAAGCTCATCTCAGGTTCTCCTGTTCTTGAAGATCTTACATTGATTAGGCCTATTCTTTTTTACGACCAACATGTTCTGTGGTTTATGCGTGTGAGCTCTCAGGCTCTGAAACGCTTTCGTTGCACGTTTTATAACTGTTCTATGGGTCGTACAAAATTTTCGGTTGAGATTGATGCTCCACGACTCGAGTATATGAGTTTACAAGATTATCAACCTGATAGGATTGTGGTAAAGAACTTGAGCTCCTTGTTCATGATCGACATTGATTCTGAATTTAATGTCAAATATTTAAAGAAGAGAGATATTTTCCATGCTTTTCTCAACGGGATATCTAAAGTAAGACATATGATCATCTCTCAAACTACTCTAGAGGTAAATATATATATATCTATATATAACTCTTTAAAGCTTATACTAACAGATATATGTAATATCTCTATGATGTAAGCTTGTTTTTCATCTTGCAGGTTC
Source organism: Streptanthus diversifolius (assembly GCA_039880935.1). NCBI lineage: Eukaryota > Viridiplantae > Streptophyta > Magnoliopsida > Brassicales > Brassicaceae > Streptanthus > Streptanthus diversifolius. The sequence goes on along the minus strand of JAXGFM010000012.1, from coordinate 8,706,334 downwards.
TCTATCGATATTCCAAATTGGGAAACATACCCAAATTCGACAACTTGTACCGTTTGCAGGCTCGGTTATCTAGCTCCGAATTCGGCGACTTGTATGGTTTGCAGGCTCGGCTCTCTAGCTCCATGCTACAAGTATTGCCAGTCTTTCTTGAGAGATGCCCAAATCTGAGAAATCTCATCTTGGTGAGAATCTCTGTTTTGAGTCTATGATTTGGTTAACAACAATACAACATTGTTGAAATATTAAGTAAACTCTGGTTGTTTGTTTGCAGGAGGACACTGCTATTTCGACGGATCCAGAGGAAACTGAACTTACCCTTGTGCCTCAGTGTTTGTTATCGACCCTGGAGTGTGTTGAGATTCACACACTGATTACAATGGAAGAAAGTGGGAAGAAACTAATTAGGTACTTTCTTGAGAATTCTGTTGTTCTCAAGAAACTCATCCTGCATTTCAGAGATTCTTCAATACCTAATCGAAATTCAGATATCTTCAAGGAGCTTCTTACATGCACAAAGCGGTCTTCCAGTTGTCAGATTATCATTTGTTTCAAGACCAGCCTATGAATCTTTTACTCTGAAAAACGGCGATTGGGCTTTAGCAGTTATTTTTATTTTGGGTCTCACTGCATCTATGTTTTGAGGACCAGAGTCAAGAGTGTAGTGGAGAGGAGTCTGAAGGATTGGGAATGAGAATTTATGAGCATGGTAATGCAAGAATATGAAGATTAATTGTTTGCAGCATTCATGATGTTTTTTACAAATCATATGTTTTAGAGATAGATCAACTCTTCTTAATGGCCAAATATATAATACTTGAGGACTCATGTTAACTCTCTCCAACATTGATTAATATAATTGCTTATCTCTGAGTACTAAATAGTTAAAATATTTTTTTTTGGGTTTATAAAAACATAAGAGAACTCGAGATTTTGGGCGAGTGGTTGTATTTCAATAAGAAGATGCGTAAGTTCGATATTCTTATAGTGACATTGATATCTATAATAATAGCTAATTTCAAGATTAACATATGTCAACTATGATCCATCGATTGAGCTTTTAAAGACTCTGAACATCTATATTAGGTCGCTCGATATGTTCAGATCGTCATAATATAAAAAATCAACTTGATCTGAGAACATATGTGTCATGTTTTACTTTCAATCAGAAGAATTCAATTTGCAATGAATAAGAGTGGATAATGCAAGAGGTGATTTGGATAAGAAGGTAAAGAGAAACATATGAAAAGAGAGTTTGAACAACTCCATGTTTTTGGCCTTGGGATTATAACTTTAATGGTTGTTAAATCTTTAATTTAATTCTAAAGCCATTAAAGACAGAAGTCAAAAGTCAAAAGTCAAAAGTCAATTTTATTCCAATCAGATTTTAAGCTCTTTAAAATTCTAAAAGCCATTGGAGAAATAAAATTAATACTAATTATTAAGGAACATAAATAAATTAGAGTGGGAAGTAAACAGTGAAATGGTCGTGGAAGCAACGAGGCTTGGTATGAAAATGATGATAAAAATAAGTTTATTGATTTGTTGAAGGTGAGTAGGTGTAAATAAATATAAAGTTACAACAGGAAGAGACAAGTGTAACATAAAGAAGCTTCATGATATGATTATATACATGATACTGAATACGTAGGACTTAGAAGATAATTTAATTAAAGGTTATATTGGGTTTAGATGGTCAAAACAGAGTATAGGAGAAGTGGGTCTAAAAAATGTCAAATAGTGATGAATACTTGATGACATCCTAAGAAGCTTATGGTAACATTTTAAAACTAATTTTACCTTCTTTTGGATCATAAAATCACAGAATATACAATTTTCCTCATATCAAAATAGCAAACAAAACTAAATAACAGGGATATCCACTAGTAATAGTTTAAAACTGATTTATTTTTAATATCATAATATCGAGTAATTTATTAATATATAAAATTCATGGCTAAATGCATGCCTTCAAAAATTTAGACATATAATTTAAAATAATCGATAGTTTCCTTCCACATCAACATTTAATATATATTTTTTCAAATTCTAAAATTTTATTATTAATAAAAATGAATAAAATAAAAGAACTTATCTATAAATTTCTGTTAGCCATAAATCATTCTAATTGCAGATTAGGAAAATTCATAATTAAGAAGATTATCTCAGTTATATAGTTAATTATATATAATCTATAATAAATTGATAAAAAAAATTAAACTAAATTATAAAAAATTACATATAATAATATCTTTAAAAATATAAAAGATAAGGAAAGTATCTATAAAATTTTATTAACCAAAAAATTAACTTAATATCAATTAAAGAAAATCGTTTAAAGATAATTATCTTAATTATATAATTAATTATATATGACTTAAAATAAATATTAGTACCCAAAAAAACATAGATAAGCTGTAATAATAAAATATAATCTATTAAAATGAAAAAGTTAAGGCTAACTTCCTCGAATACTATCACATATGATTTAAAACAGTCGTTAATAACATTTTAAATAAAAAATTTATACTAAATTTTTTAAAAGATTCTAAAATTGTATTGATAATAGAAAAAAAATATATAAGATATGAAAATAATAAGTTCCTATTAACCATAAATTAATTTAATATTAAATTTGGAAAATTTATAATACAATAATTATTTCAGTTATATAGTGAACTATAACCTATAATATGGTGATAAAAAAAACTTGGAATAAATATAATAAAAATTTACATCTAAGAATATTTTTAAAAATAGAGAAGATAAGAAAAGTATCTATAAAATTGTATTAACTTAAAATAACCACAATAGATTCATAATTTTATTTTTAATTTAAGATAATGATCTCAATTATATAATTAACTGTATTTAACTTCAAATAAATATTGGTACCATAAAAATTTAGGTCACAATTTACAATAAAAAATTATTATAGAATTATTTCTTGTTTTTATTTTATTTTTGCCAACTAGTTCTTAGTTAAGGTAACTTTTGCAATTAAATTTTATACTAATAAAATTAACGTCATATACTTTTAAACTGTCTTATTAGCTTTTAAATGACAAATTAAAACATGTAAATATATTAATTAATATATAAAAGTTGAGTCTAAATGCTTATAGTGTTATACATAGGATTTAAAACAACAAATATTATCATTCTACATTAACATGTCAGATAAAAACATTTGCTAATATCTAAGTATGTTATTATACATAGTATACATAAAACGATTTTTAATATATGTAAAAACTTTTACACTAAGAAAATAGCCAATAATTGACAAGATATATAAAGACACAGATAAATATAATTTAAAAATTATTGAATACTGATAATTAATTTGTCTTAACTATAATTTCTTTTACTATTATATTTTACGTAAAACAGTTGATTCATTGATAATACATAAATTTATGTGATTAAAGATATTATAATATATAATTTTTACTATTATAAATATAAAAATAATATTTCAAAAAATATTAAGGACTATATATCAAAACAATCCTACGCGTAACATGGATGAAAAATCTAATTGTCTTAAGACGAGTTATTTCCTCTGTGTATAACCATAATTCAACCAAGTCATTAAAGAAACAAGAACATAATTAAATATAGTTTGTCAATATTTTTTTAAAAACATATCCGAAATTCAGAACTGAGATAATAGTTCAAATTTGTTCCCACATGAGCAAACAACTCCCTAATTCACCAATTGAAAACAACATGATTTTCCAGAAACATAGATTCATAACTAGGTTGATTCAAATAAAAACTCTTTGATACAACAAAGGGGTTTTATTCATCAGTCACCAAGTTTATAAACACCCAGATCACTCATCACCATCGTGGTGGCTTCCACTATCACGGAGGCTGTTACTCGCGGTGGCTGCGGTTTTCGACTTCTGGCTAACATACCTTCTGCAGTAAAGAGGACACCCATCGACATCAAACTAAACCTTTATATTGTTTCCCATCACAAGGTCTGGTGTGAGAGTATGCTTGAACACCACTTTCCCAAACAAGGGTGGCCCCCTTCCTCCCCGAGGCCTGAAGACATATACTTTCTCCACATACGGTGCATAACGCCTGATCATCATCATCATCATCATCATATACACAATAAAGAACCAATTTGTAATATGATATGAATCGCCAAATGTGACACGCAAATACATCTTTTTATGCATGTTGTCTTGCTTAATGCGATGTAACGTGTAAAATGCAATTATATGTCTATATGAAATATCATTTGGACAAACTAAACCAAAATTATTATCCATTTACAGACTTCGTCTATGTGCGAATTTTATATGTGTGCGAGTTGATTCGTAGATTAGGATATTAGGGTACACATAGTTAACATTATACGTCACGATGTAATGGGAATTGTAAGTTACGGGTATGGTCTTGTGACATAGCATTAACAAAAAAAAAAACTAATTTATATATTTAAAGGATTTGGACATTGCCTGTTGAAAAAATTAAAGATCTGGCTTTCCGTAAGAGGGAATCTATTGGAGAACGTCAGGTAAAGACTATGTTGGTCGGAGTATACCGGTTTGAAAGCTGGCGCATTCGCATACGCATTCATGGCCTCTCTCTCTCTGCTTATTCTCTTTCCTTTTATAAAAAAGAGGTGCACACAAATGTGAGCTGTCAATAATGTTACTATATAGTAAGGATGCAACAGTTGGAGTTTAAGGAATAATATTTTCATTTAATGCATAATATCAAATATTCAATCAGGTTATACAAATCTTTAATGTACATGCAGTGAACATACTGTGTAAAAAGAGAAACCTCATTTTTAGGTTTTTTTCTTAAAAAAAATTTTAGGTATCAAACTTAGTTTGGTCAAATACTCAATTTAGTAATTAATTGATCGCTATTTATCAGATCACATTTGGAAATTTCTTAATTATCAATTTTCCAACTAGATAAAATGAAGAGAATATTTCCATTTCTTTTTATATTTTTCATAAAAGATAAAAGAAATTAGAAAAAATTATAATTATGACCAGACTCCAACTAGGTTCCTTCATCGTCTTCCACACTATAACCATATCATTCTATAAAAAAAAAGTGTACTTAAAAAAGAGTAAATTTTAATTTAATGATTGTCGCTAAACAATAAAAAGTAAATTTAGTACAAAAACGAATAGAAAAATCTAATATTCAAAAAATATAATAAAATTAAATTACAAACAAAATAATATAAAAAGTGGTTCAGATCACTATTATATAAAAACACATAGAAATTCCGATGACATTTCAAAGGTGCATCTAATATATATTCTTTGATGCACATTTTAGACCTTTTTCACTAAGGAATGATCATTTTCTGATAGGTTCATAGTAAAGAATCTTAATTCCTTTTTCAAGAACTAGTGTAAGATTAACAAAGAAGATATAGTGTAATACTAAGACATTTCATCTCCAACGCACGTTGAGTGACTCTAGACAGAAGAGCAACAACAAAGAGCTAACCTAATGGACTCAAAATTTCAAACAGAACCACTCTTTCAGACAAATCAATAACAGATTTGAAACTTTACTAAGCTCAAAATTTATGTCTACTTATTTACCTCACAATTTTCCTCATTCTTAATTTGTTATTTTTTGCAGTGGGAGGTGGGGAGGGGGTATTGGAGTTTCGACAACTTGACAATTTTATTAATAACCAATGAAAATTTACAAAGTTAATATATAAAAAAATCTGGGGAAACAAGTTGTTACATAAGCAAATATATGCATCATATATTACAGATAATAATAACATCATAAGATAATATTAATATTCACTAACTGTGAACAACTTCTGTTATTTTCCTTCTCTGTATTCGATCTTCTTTTAATGCAAATTTAACTAGCAACTTTTGGCTAAAGCTATTACACACACCATTATAAAACCCAATGCTCTCGTATAAAGTTTTGTTTCTACAACTAGATACTAGTGCTTCATGTATCCAAAACCTTTTAACAGGGTTTGGCTTTAACTTTGTCATCCCGTTATATTCTTATCTGGTCCTTTGCATTCTCCATGGTGGTTTCCATGAAGGTTGTTTCCAAAGTAAAGCCTTCAGGGTTTCAACAAATCATAAGACCAACACATGTGGTCCATCGAAAGTCCAACGAAAAGAAAAGACTGGTGACCGTTGGGATTCACCATCGGAAACCACATGAATAAACCTGTTGATGATTCTAAGGCAAACCATCCATCATCAAGAAAACCTCATTGTTGGAGAGGAAAGAAAAACCCATTCAATCATTTTGAGAAGAAAGGAAAGGGTGACTTAGATACAACTTGCTGCAATATAAATTGTCGTATCCTTTGCATATGAGTTGCCTGGTGTGGAGACGATCATTTTTCCAAACCATCAGAGCATAGCATGGATGACCAATCATCGATGATTGCAAAGTTCCGCATAATCTTCTTAAATCCAAAACTCCTAGAATCCTAATGAACACTCCCAAATTTTCATATAGAGTTGTTGTGTTAGACAAGAACGCTATAAGTCTCCCAACACATACATGAATATATCGATTATGCGTCCGAACACATACATGAAGACATGGATCATGAAAATTGGAAGAATCCATTGGAGAAGGAATCAAAATACAGATAAGTGACATTGGCACAGCTTCCCGTTCTCTCTCATTTATTGTTAATTTCATACTACCAACCAATGGTTTTCGAACGATACAATTTTGTCCGCATATAAACATATTTCAACTAATTTAAGACACAGAGAAAAACATAATACAAAACAGATTGTCGATAGTTTTTAGAAACATCTCTTAACTGAGATAACAGTTCACATCTGAACAGACGTTCACTCCTTTATTCATTAAACTGAAATCAACAACAAACTTACTCCAAAAGCATGAATTCATAACTCGGTTGGCCCAATTAAAAACCCTTTGATGGATATAACAAAGGGATTTAATTCACTATTCAACAAATCACTCATCACTACCATGGTGGCTTCCACCATCAGTGGTAGCTGCGGTTTTGGTCTTCTGACGATTAACGAACTTTCTGCAGTAAAGATGACGTCCCTCGACAAAAACACAAACCTTTTCATGGTTTCCCAGAAAAAGGCCTGGTATGAGGGAATGCTTAAACACCACATTCCCACACAAGGACTGGCCCCTTCCTCCCCTAGGCCTGAACACATACACTTTCTCCACATACGGTGCGTAAAGCCTGACCGTCATCATCATATATACACAATAAATAACCAATTGGTTAACATAAAAATCTGTAATTTATTAGAACCAAAACCGTATGATGAATCACCAAATGTGACAAGCAAGACATCCTTTTACGCATATTGTCTTGCTATCATGCAAATATATATATCTATGAGATAGCATTTTCACAAACTACACTAAATTTATTATCCATTTATATAGACTTCACCGATTAGGATATTAGTGAACACATAGCTACAATTATACTTGACGAATCACGATATATATGGGTATGGTCTTGTAACAAAGCAATTGCACAAATCAAAAAACTATCGTCCATTTATAGATTAAGAGGATTGGCCATTAGGGTTATTTACTTGCCTGTCAAAGTAGTTGAAGACCTGGCTTTCCGTTAGGGGGAAGCCATTGGAGAACGTCACGTAAAGTTTATGTTGGTCGGTGTATTCCGGGTAGAATGGTAGCGCATATGGATTCATAACTTTTGTTTTTTTCTCTCTCTGTTATTCTCTATCCTTTCGTATAGATGAGATGCACACAAATGTAAGCTATCTCAATTGTATATGACATGAGGGAGTATGTAAGGATGCAACGGTTGGGATTTAAGGAATAATATTTTGATTTTAATGCAATATATCAAAACTTAAAAAGGTTACAAGAATCTGTAATTCACATGCAATGAATGTATTCAATATGTTTTTTTTTATAAAAAAAAAGACAAATCATTTTTATTATTATTAAAGTTTTAATATTTCAAAACATGACTGCAACATATGTTAGTCAATGAAAATGTTGAATTTAATATTTTTCCAATTAGATAAAAAAGAATAAAAGTAATTCAACGACTAGCTAAACAATGTAAAGTAAACTCGACTAAAAACGAACAGAGAGAACTAAATAGTTAAAAAAAATATCTGATAAAATAATCGGAAAGAAAATAGTAGATTTTTTAAAAATAAGATAATCAAAGTAAATAAATAATTATAATTCTTTTAATTGTACTAATAAGTGATGTTGTGCCAACATTCTCAATCTCATTTTTATAATTTTATCGGTGATTTGATTTGTTTTCGTTGTTGGTTTCTTTTATGGGTTGTAAATTATTGAGTTACATGTTTAACGATAAAAGTTGTATATTTGTAAAGCAAGTTTTTCGTAAAAAATTAATAATCATATAAGATGAGTCAATTTGCTTAATATACAATTGATGGCAAAAAATTTAGAATATAGCATCATAAAATATTGAATATTAAAAAGTTTAAAATAGAGCATCAAAATTAAGAACATAGCATCATAAAATATTATGAATATAGCAGGCTAATATCCAATTAATTATGGAGGAAGAAGCTTAGTTAATTACTTTCTTGAGAATTTTTGTTCTCGAGGTACTCATTATGTGTTTGAAATATTCTATTATATTCAACCAATATTCATATATATATATATATATATATATATATCTTCAAGAAGATTCTTACATGCAAAAGGTGGTCTTGTGGTTGCCAGATTATCATTCAATTCTTTGACAATGTCATCGATTATCAGCGTAGGGATCGTTTGCGATCAGAAATTGCAATTAGGCTTGACATATATTCTGATTTGGGTTTGAATCACTCGCATATCTTTAGAGGACCAATGTCAGAGTGTAGTATTATATGATCGAGGAAGGAGGGATTTAAGTCAATTGTGTAGCTTAGTAAAAGCTTTGATATGAAAGGAATCGTTTTTTTTTATATATAGAAAAAAGGTAGAACTTCTTACTAAGGGCATTTCTTATTTTTACTACATAAATATTTTGTATGTGTTATTAAAAATTCCTACCACAAATTTTTATCCTCACCAAAATGCATCATGATCATCACCTAATTAAATCTTATATGTCAAGTATTTTCTTAATTATTAATTTTATTTACTGATTTCGAAATTCGTTAGGACGATTCACAACAATAACTTTTTTATAATCTTAACAGGTATGAATGAGAATGGCTTCTCTCAGTAGATTCACTTTTTGTGATCGAATTTCCCTTTTTTAATATATATATATATATGACGACGACGTCATTGTAGAAATCGGCAAACTCACATACATAAATTACAAAAAATATGGTATGGATTATTGTACGGATGGCCACAATATGAAAGAGGTGGGTGAATGTAAAATATGAAGGTATAGCAAATATAATTAAAAACATTATCCAGTGTTTTCTGGATTATAACATCAAAGAACACGATGTAAAATATACGTAAAATACACATTTCAAAAATAGTTGTCGATCGTTGATATGATTAGAATTTCTGATACATAAATCCAAAAGCAAGTAACAACATGCAAATCATGTTTTTTTCCATGACCATATTAACTAAAATAATTAATTAAATCTCTAAAAACATATACTTAAACATATACTTAAACTCTAAATTTCATCATATATATCTAGGATTCAACTCTAATATTCTGCGAATGTTAAAAATATATTAAAACTATTAAACCATATTGATAAACAAAAAAATTATTAAAAATCTTGGAATCTAAACCTTACATCTATAAATTCAATCATCCAATAACGCTAGTTAGAAATAAGCATGGAATAAAGTTATAACCTAAGTAATTTGCGACATAAAATTTTAGTGATATGTCACAGATTTGTGACATACAATTTTTGTTTCGAAATTTTGTAATAATTGTTTATTTTCCTGTAGTTACAAATCTTAAACGAAAGAATGCTAAACTCTACACAAAGATTACTCAAATTAATTATTGTACAACATGTTTTTCATCAAAGTCAATATGTTTTCATAAACGACTTTTATGAGGGAAATTATAAACATAATGTTGTAACAAACTTCTGAGTATCATAATATTTTATTTGGAAAAACGCTAAACTACCCTATGTAAAAGATTCGTGAACTTAAATTGATTAATGTACAATATCTTCCTTAAAAGACATATACGACGGAAAGTCGCAACTCTAAACCTTACTCAGGAATGGACAAACCAAAATATATTACTGTAACTAACTTCAGAGAAGAAATAGTGTAAACCCATATTGATTAATCTACAATATGATATCCATTAAAAACATATAACAAGGGAATCTAAACCCTAAACCATAATTAGAAATGGACGAACCTAAACATAATTAATGCTATAACTAACTTTCAAGATGACATAATATCTTAAGTTATCACACGTTAAACCCTACGCAAGGAATCCAAATTGATTAATGTGCAATATGCAATCTATAAAAAGATACATGAGTGAAATCAATACCCTGAACCCTACATAGGAATTCGCAAATCCAAGCATAATACCATAACTAACAACTGAAATAACACAATTTCTTAAGTTGAAGAATGTTAAGCCCTATGCAAGGATTGATGAATCCAATTTGATTACTGTTCAGTATTTATTTCATTAAAGACATCTATAAGGGGATATCTAGATCCAACTTGGAATGAGGAACCCAAACATAACACTATAATTAACTTCCAAGAACAGAAAGTATCTTAAGTGAAAAGAACGATAACCTCTGTGCAAGATGGAATATAATTTGTGAAACTACAGAATATTGATTTTGATTATGAAAAAGTAACTATTAAATATATGTGAAAAAACAATACTTAAAACCTAAGATACCAAACCAAAATATATATTTATAAAATTGGTATAACATTGGAACTAGTATTAATGAAAGTAGTATGAAAGAGTACATAATATATATTAAATGATGTATTAAGAGATTAGAAAATGATCAAAAAAATATTGAACAAATAAAAATTTATAAATAGAAATGTAAAAGGACTGATAATTAAAATAACCCGATTGATATATATATATATATATATATATATTATACTAGAAACTATAACAAAACTCAAGTATTATGATATGTTCTTTCCTAGAAAGGTCATCCAAACCAAAAAATAAAATAATATATATAAGACCTAAAATAATATTGATAATCCAAATGTATCTGAAACATATGAAATATTTATAAATTAAAATATAACTGATGCGTGTCAGCTTGAATTCTCTTCTAGTAAAACATAAATTTTGGATAGTTTAATACATATTTTAATCTCAAATCTTAATATATTGGTCATAATTATGTATGTAATTAATTTAAGATATCAAAATTTGTATTTTTATCCGCTTATCATACAGATTCTAATATTCTATATAAAACTTGATATACAAATTTAATAATTAATATAACTGTGATATGTGTCAAGTCAAATATTAGCAAATATAAAAAAAAATCTCGAAAGTCTAGATAAGATAATATGGTTTGGTAGCAAAGCTCACTAAGGCGTATTTAATAACTTGAGATGATCAGGCTGAACGTGTGCAACTGAATGATAAGCATGAGTTACTGATTGAATGGACTTTTAAGTATTGATGAGGACATCGGCTCTTCAACAATGATAGCAGTCTTCAACATTTAGTATAATTTCTGGTTTTTAAGTTTTAAACTGTTTGTAGTTTTTTGTGGAAGTTTTGAACGTCTTGTTGTTTTTCTTTTAAAACTACTTATTGTTTTTTAGGCTAGGGTAATTAAAACCTTAGCCTCCCCTGGAATGACAGACATAATTAATTTGACAGCAAATTTCAGAGCCCTAGTCGATTTTTCCTTAATCTGTAGCAATCGAATTCTTCTGCCTTGATCTGTCATCCAGGCGCGAAGAACATTGGTGTATCACGAGATCATTCCTCCCTCGTGTGGTCCAAATCGCTTCTCCCTTCGTGTTTAACCAGGAGAGGATCTCCCTTGTTGGCACAAACACTAACCCCTTGATCTGCATCCTCTTCTGACAACCAGAGCGTGTATCAAGTATGATTGTGGTTAATGGGATCAAATTACCGTGTTTACTAAGCTAGTATGTTGCTTATACTTTCAAAAACTCTAACCCACGAGTGTAACAAAGATACAACCGTAATTTAAGAGTATGTCCATCTATAATTTCTTACTATAAAATATCTCAGAAATATATAAAAAAAAAAGTAAATAAAAAGGTAAAAAGTTTGGAGGATTTTCACAGCGATTGCGATTCATCCTCTTCGTTTATCGACACTACGATATCGTATCGTCTTCTTGTAGTCGGAATATGCCGTTTCAGATTTCGTTTGGTTCTGGTCTTCAACCACAACGACGAGTTCAGATTGGTGTAGTATCATCGGGGAAGAGATCACGGGGAGAGAGATGAAATCGTGGCCGTAGATGATGGATATTTTTTGTTTTTTTGGACAAATTAAAATAAAAATTTGGTATAGTGGTGGTTACCGAAATTCATTACACATATTTGTTAGAATATAACATCCCTCAACTTTAACGAAAATATTACAACTCCTAAACTAAATTTATAAAAAAAGACAAAACAAAACAAAAGTTTCTGTTTATATGTTGTGTAGTTTTACAAACATATATACCAAAATCACTTACTACAGTTCATATATGGAGATGGTTTGGCTGGTTTTAAATTTAGATTTAAATTAACCAATCTCTATTAATTTATATAACTATATTTTTTTTTTGTCAAAAATTTATATAACTATTAAATTTTAATTAGTTGCAGTTTATTTTTTAAATATCGCTAAAGTTTAATAAGGCTGAAAATGGAAACGAAAGCCCTCACACTTTCTCAATCCCTATCGATTTAACAATCGCTCACCCTAAGCCAGATCTCCGGCGATATTCCGGTAAGTTCTTCGCTCTTCCTTCGATTGTACGTTTACATAAATTGATTTAATCGACTTTTAACTTAGATTCTCGGATTAAAATTGATAAACGCTCTAGGATTCGAATTTGATGTTTGATATTCTTGATCATGCTCTAGTGATGGGTTACGATAGAATCAGCGAATTGCCAGATCCGTTGCTAACTCAGATACTCTCGTACCTTCCGATCATCGATGCGGTTAAGACAAGCGTTTTAGCTAAGAGATGGGAGTTTCTCTGGATAAACGTTTCTGCTTTGGACTTAAACGACAAAGATATCACTGTACGTTACAGAAAACTATTCGCAACCTTCATCGATAGGTTTCTTGAACTTAACCGTGATTCACGTTTGCAAAAGCTCAAGATAAAGTATGATGAATGCAATGTGAATCTCTTCCCGATCAGCGAGTGGATCACCACAGCCGTTGATCATTGCAAGATTCAAGATCTTGATGTTGAGATTCGGAATCCAATGTCTGTCATAGATTTTGTGCCAGTGAGTGTTTACAAGAGCAAGACATTGGTGTCTTTGAAACTCGGACACGTGAGGTTTAAGAAGAATGTGATCGAGCTTGGTGTTTCTCTACCTTGTCTGAAGATGATGTGTCTAGAAAACGTTTGTTACGGTAAAGAAGGTGCTATGGTTGTGGGGAAGCTTATCTCAGGTTGTTCTGTTCTTGAAGATCTTAGTTTGGTGAGGAATCATAATGATCTTTTGAAAACTCTAACTGTGAGGTCTCAGAGTCTGAAGATCTTCCGTTTAGTATTTTGTTGGGGAAATGGTGGGAATGAGTATGAGGTTCAGGTTGATGCTCCAGGACTCGAGTATTTGAGTTTTAAAGATAATCAATCTGATAGGATTCTGTTAAAGAACTTGAGCTCCTTGGTGAAGCTCGATATTGATAGTGAGTTTAATGTAAAGATTGGCGGCAGTGAGGATCTTAGGAAGAGTGATACTATCCGTGAGTTTCTCACTGGTATATCTAGTGTAAGACAGATGATCATCTCTCAGCCTACTCTAGAGGTATATATATATTTGATGGTTATGTAACAATTGAAATTTTTTATGAAAATGATCTTCACATGTCTTTCTTCTTGCAGATCTTGTATCGTTATTCCAAATTGGGACCTGTTCCCGAATTCCAAAACTTATGTCATTTGCAGGCTGCGTTTTCCACCACATCGTTACAATTATTGCCAGCCTTTCTTGAGAGCTGCCCAAATCTGAAAAACTTAATCTTGGTAAGAATCTGTTTTAATCTTTGATTTGCGTAATGACATTGTGAATGGAACTATGGTAAACTACAGTTTTTTGTTTGTGTGTGCAGGACTGTACTGTTTCAACCGAGTCAGAGGAGATCAACCTTACGAATGTGCCTCGTTGTTTAACATCGACTCTGGAGCGTGTTGAGATTCACAAACTGATTATGAGGGAGGAAACTGGGATTAAACTAGTGAATTACTTTCTTGAGAATGCAGCAGTGCTCAAGAAACTTTCATTGAGTTTCACAGATTCTCATATGACCGACGTGGATTTAGATATCTACAAGGAGCTTCTTACATCTATAAAGCGTTCTCGCATATGTCAAGTTTTCATCAGCTATGATGATGGTGGCCACATGAGTATTTGTCATTGAGGAGCAGTGTAGGAATCATCTATTCTCGTGAAATTGCATTTCGTAGATAAGGTTTATTCGGTTTTTAATTTGGGAATTAAAAGAACAACAAGAGTCTAATGGGGATGAACAACAAGAAGCTCCTGAAAATGTCCAGAAACATGGAGATATGTATATAAACCTGAATGATTTCGCTTTCATTTTGCATAATAACCCATTTTCCGGAATTTGAACTGAAAATGGATAATCTGTGACTTTAATTTTTTTACTTTAAACACTTTCCCAAAATGAAAGCAAAAATATTGAATTTTTTGAACAGATGACTGGAACAACAGCTACTGGATATCTAAAAGATGAATGTAATAGAAAAAGAGTGTGGAGTGGAAAATAAACGTCTGCATTCAATACAAAAAAAAAAACATTTTTTCGTTCATATAATCAAATGCTGCCATAATTATATTTTGTGTATAAAATATTGTTGAAGATTTATGTTTTAAATTATTTTTAATACTTTATAATTTTA
The DNA here is from genome assembly GCA_039880935.1 of Streptanthus diversifolius. Taxonomy (NCBI): domain Eukaryota; kingdom Viridiplantae; phylum Streptophyta; class Magnoliopsida; order Brassicales; family Brassicaceae; genus Streptanthus; species Streptanthus diversifolius. Next base: position 8,691,261 of record JAXGFM010000012.1, on the reverse strand, counting down.
ATTATTTATTATTTTATTTCATTAATTTTTTTTAACAATTAGTCTAGTGACCAATAACCCCAACAACTAAGTGGGTACCAATCATCGAACTTTCAACTATATATTCTAGTGTCAATTTAAAGTGAGAGAACTTACCTCACAAGCTATCAACTCTGAACCATTTTTAATTCATTAATTATTTGTTGGAAATTCGTCGGTTATACACGGCCATCGAAACTCCATTAGAAACTGGCAGAATCAAGCCATCGACCCTCCATTGAAAACCGTCAAAATAACGGCTATCAAAAATCGGATTTAAACAGATTTTCTAAAGATTTCATATTCAAATTTCACTTACTTTTTTAGTGGTAATCTCTTGGGTCAGCCTCTGGATAAAAACTAATGATATTTGCATAAATGGAACGTTGAAGCTTGCATGCCTTCCCAGCATTTTCAGGAGATATGAAACCCTCGGGTTGTGTCATGTACACATCCTCTTGAGATTTCCATTAAGGAAAGCTGTTTTCACATTTATTTGTCAAATCTCATAATCATAATAAGCGGCAGTTGCTAGGAGAATACGAATGGACATAAGCATTGCGACTGGGGAATAAGTTTCATCATAGTCTATACCATGAATTTGCTTGTAACCTTTTGCCACCAATACCATCCATGTCTATTTTCTTCTTGAAAACCCACTTACACTCAATGGTTTTAACACCATCAGGTAAATCAACTAAAGTCCATACTTTGTTGATTGACATGGAGTCCATTTCGATTTTGTGGCTGTTAGCCATTTATCAGAGTCAGGGCCCATCATTGCTTCCTCAAAAGATGTGGGTTCATCACTCTCTATGATTAATAGTTCATGATGATCCATCATCCAATCTCCAAATCTATCAGGTTCGTGACGTGTCCTTACGGACCTACGCACCTCAGGTTCCATAGGTTCCACAGGTAAAGGATCTATGACTCTTCGTAAATCCAACTGATGTTCTTCTTCATAATTTGGAACATCCTCCTGCGTCTCTCAAACTTCTTCGAGTGATACTTTACTCCCACTGATTTTCTTAGATAGAAACTCTCTTTCTAGAAAACACCATTACGAGCAACAAACACTTTGTTCTTTGTAAGGTTGTAAAAGTAATAACCTTTGGTTTCTTTGGGATAACCAACGAAGTAGCATTTATCAGATTTGGTTCCGAGCTTATCAGTAAACATTTTTTTAACATAAGCGTCACAACCCCAAATTTTCAAAAAAGACAAATTCGGAATTTTTCCGGTCCACATCTCATATGGTGTCTTTTCGACTGATTTTGATGGACATCTGTTTAGCATAAACACAGAATTTTCTAGAGCATATCCCCAAAAGGATAATGGAAGATCTGCATGACTCATCATAGATCGAAACATATCTAATAAAGTTCGATTTCTCATTTCAAAAACACCATTCAATTGTGGTGTTCCTGGAGGAGTGAGTTCTGAAACAATTACACACTCTCTCAGATGATCATTAAAATTTTGACTCAAACATTCACCACCTCGATCAGATCGAAGGGCTTTGATTGTCTTGCCAAGCTGATTTTGTACTTCATTCTGAAATTCTTTGAACTTTTCAAAAGATTCAGATTTAAGTTTCATTAGATAAACATAACCATATCTACTGAAATCGTCAGTAAATGTGATGAAATACTGATAGTTTCCTTTAGCATTTATACTCATTGGTCCACATACATCAGTATGTATGAGTTCCAACAAATCTTTAGCTCTTTCATTGTGTCCAGTAAAAGGAATCTTAGTCATTTTTCCCAATAAACAAGATTCACATTTTTCAAATGATTCATAATCACATGAGCTCAAAAGTCCATCTCTATGAAGTTTTTGAATGCGTTTCTCATTTATATGTCATAAACGACAATATCAGAGAAAATTTTGATTTGTTTCTTTTGACTTTAATCTCTTGGTACTGATGTTATAGAAAGGCACACTTTGGTCTAGAATATAATGTTCATTCTCTAACGGACCGCTACCATAAAAGATATCACAACGATTAAATAAACAACATTTGTTTTTAATCGAAAATTGAAATCCTTCCAAATCCAAACAAGAAATAGAAATGATATTTTTGTTTATAGCAGGAACATAGTAGCAATTATTAAGTTCTAGAACCATGCCTGAAGGCAAAGACAAATGAAATGTTCTTACAACTAATGCAGCAACTCTTGCTCCATTTCCCACGCGCAGGTCCACTTGTCCTTTCTCCAAAGGTCTACTGTTGCTTAGGCCCTGCATATTCGTACAAATATGAGCACCGCAACCGGTATCCAATACCCAAGAAGTAGAACTAGAGGTAGTAACATTTACTTCTATAACATAGATACCTGAAGATGAAATCTCGAAAATCTTCTTCTTTTTCAGATCTTCCAAGTATTTCTTGCAGTTTCTTTTCCAATGCCCAATGTCATTACAATAATAACACTTATCAACACTAGAAGGACCATGCTTGAACTTAGGAGCAGGTTCAGACTTGCTCGGATTCGCAATCCAGCTTATCTTTTCCTTTCCTTTGTTCTTACTTTGTTTTTTAAAATTCTGGCCCTTTTGTACCATAAGAACATGTGGGGCGTTCTTCTTGATGTTGGGTTCAGAAGTCTTAAGCATTCCATGCAACTCAGTCAATGTCTTTGTCAAGTTGTTCATGTTGTAGTTCATAACAAACTGATCAAAACTTGACGGCAATGACTGCAGAATGAGATCAGTTGTCAACTCTTGGCTGATAGGACAGTCCAGCTTTGCCAAGTTATCAATATAACATATCATCTTAATGACATGTGGGCTAACTGGATTATCTTTTGGCAGCTTACACTCAATGAGAGCCTTAACGGTTTGGTATCTCTCAGTTCATGTTTGCTCCTGAAACATTCCTTTCAGGCTAGTGATCATCTCAATAGGTGAATCCACGTTCTCATATTGCTTTTGCAAGTCTGAGTTCATGGTCGCCAACATTAGACAACACACGTCGACCCTATCACTGATATGCTTGTCATAAGCATTCCTCTCTGCATGCTGAGCATTGGTCTTAGGTTTTTCAGGAAGAACATTTTCAAGGACATAGTACTTTTTCTCCTGTTTGAGAACAATTCTCAAGTTTCGATACCATTCGAGAAAATTCGATCCATTCAGTTTGTCCTTCTCAAGGACAGATCGCAATGAAAACGAGCTATGATGAGTTGAAATTTCTGGATATGAAGAAAAGCTAATATTAAAATGATGTTCAGAGATAAAAGAAATCTTAACATTTAAGAAAACTCACATTATATTCAAACAACAATTATCCTCAAATTGAATATAATGATCCAAGATCCATATTTCACTAGAATCCGAGTGAGCTTTGGCTCATCGCCCGATTGTCTAGTTATTTAGGTAAACAACATTTTGTTAATTATATCAAATATAACTCTTGGTCGTTAGAAGACATCTCATGTCAAATATAACCTATGTCTCTAAGCCCAAAACCGTTTTGATGGCTCAGTCAAGTAAACCAATCTTATTTCACATGGTAATCATTACCATATACCTCACTTATGTAATCGTAGACACCTTGCTTAGCAAGCCCATCATACAACGAAATAAGCATTGATAGTTGATAAGATTGGAGAGACATTAAAACACTTGATATTACTTGAGGAATTAATTTAATCCAATTTTAATTTATATTTAAAATTTTATATCTAATATAAATAATTAAATATAAACTAAATATATCATATATATATTTAATTGGATTATAAATAATTTAATTTTGATCTGATTAAAATAATAAATTATTTATTAAATAAGTTTAACTGAATATTAAAATCTAATCAAATTAAAATTTTAAAATTTATATATAAGGTAAACTTTGATTAAATCTTAACTTGAATAATGATTCATAAATATCATAATTAAATATTAATGCTGACATTTTGCATTAAACTACACATCCACATGTATATACAATATACATATAGGTACAATAAATTTACAATAAATTGCATTTAAGGTGCTACAATTACGTTAGTACGTTACCAATGCATGAGCATTTAGGTGCATATTGACCATATCATATATAATCATAACCAACATTTATATCTAATATTTTATATGCAGATTATGTGCATATTAAATATCAACATTTAAATATTACTATAATATATATCTGTTGATTTTTAATTCAATTTAATATTCATTGACATACGTTATATGTTACCAATGCATTCTACATTGAGAATGTCATGCTATTCAATATATTCATTTATTAAAGATAATAATTTTATTGAATTTTATATTATAATCTCATAAATTACAATCCTCATGTGATGTTAGACGTAACGTTTTATTACGTCAACACACATTGAATTTATGCATATATATATATATAAATTGCATTCATCATTTAATTTAATGTGTAGTCAGTTGATTTGACACAATGGTCAGAATTATTCTGACATGCACACATGAAACATGATATATATATATATATATATATATTAATTACTAATAATCATATCATTCGTAATTAACTCATAATATTTTATATTCCAGATTTTGTTTATATTTTATTCAATATTCACAAACATGTAATTTTGGAACATAATCAAATTGAGGTTTATTTAAACATGATCCATTAAACTATTTTAATAAGATCAATCAAATTATTTTCTATATCAAATATAGAATAAATAAGATCTAATTTCAGTATTAGACAAGTATGCTCTGATACCACTGTAGGAATTCATACCGGTTTATAAAACAATTTTATAAACTAATCTATGAATTCATATGCCTAGGATCACAAGTAAATACTGAAATTAAGCTAAACTTTAGGATCTTGAATATACTTGGATATTTATGTCAAGTTTACAGCGGAATAAAGAATGATGGAAACCAATATGGTCAAGCACTCCAAATGTTGTGCCTCTACTGGTATCCACACATACACAACTAGATGATGAAGGGATGATAGTGCCGTAGAGATCTTATCTCAAACCTGAGACAAACTCTTTGTCTCTTTCTCTATTGGGATTGGTGTCAAGAGTTCTCACTCTAATTATATTTTCTTGCTTCCGTTTTATAAGACATCACTATGTCCTTTTATATATAACACCACATGTAAGACCTAACTCATTAGGTCACTTTTGGGCTTTATCCAATAAGAATTACACTAATTCTTATTCACATGCAAATGGGCTTATAATTATACATACAAAATATAATTATGTCCATTATGTAACCCAATAGAAATTGATCTAGTTACTTAAGTGTGTGACCATGTAGGATTATATAATATTAGCAATGAATTCTCAATTCATAGATTGTAATTGGTTTCTAGCAAAATATTACAACCACCCAATATTATATGATTGTGAACCATTCGGTTTTACGACTTCATCAAGAAGTAAGTACAAATATATTAGGATGATTTCATGACATTCCCGACAGTTAGTTTATAGATATGTCCACGCCGTTGAGAGATCTTGAAAGAAACCAATTCTGAAATAATTGAGAAGGTAGTGATGATTGCGTGGACCTCAGGGAAGATGACTTGTTCCGAATAGTGTAATAGACTGCTCTGAAGGTTTGAGTTGGAGTTTTCCTTTTCGTAGTATGTATCCTCCTATTTCTTTCTTTCCGAAGTTTATAGATGGAGCCATGGGGGTTTACCAAGCTAGAATTAGAAGAACCTTTTGGATACCTCAAAGAGACGAGATAGATAAGTGATCGATGATGTCTTGCCACTTGATGAGGAATGTTGATAGGGCAGCATACAAGACTATAAAAGAGATCTGCATTCCAAGAAGAAATGGTTAAGGGACTTATGATGAAAACTGCACTTAGGACAAGCTGTTTTGTAGTCTAGATATTTTTAGGTTCTTACTTGGGAACTAAAGACTCTGATTATAATAGTTGTCTTGAGATTTATTCGTATTGCTTTTGTTTAATGTACTTCTGGTTAGGAAAACTAAAGGGCCAACCTCATCACTATGTACCTAGTGCTGTGCATTTCGGGATGAAAACCAGTCTCGACCCATATCCATCTCAAACTTTCCATCCTATTTTCAATTCTGACTAAATAATTTCCCGTCCAGATCATTTATTTTATTAAAATTGATATAAAAACTGTACATGTAATTTCTTGAAATATCCCGAATATTTTAGGAATTCGAGCTTTAAAATTTTTCTAAAATATATATAGATATCCTGAAATTGACTATCATCCAGATTATAAAAAGTTTGCAAACATATTTAGCTCACAGATATTTTCCCAAATCCATCTTGTTTTCTATCGAGTTTTCTTTGAAAATTGTTTTTCAATTTTCAGATACCAATTATATCTTATATCCATAAATTTCTGTCCGAAATCTTGAAATACCCAACGCTATTGGTACCAATTGGCCAATTTGATCAAACTAAAATCAAATAAAAATAATTTATTTTTAAAGAAAGTCAAAGTTTTGATATTAATCTATCAAATGTAGCAGCTACCACCAACTTTGACGGAATCAATAACACGTCAGGTCATTTTGACTTTACCGAAGACTTGGCTTTTCAATTTATCATTTTTTTTTAAAAAACAAATTTTTATTTTTATTTTTTTCAGTCAGAGATACTTGGCGTTTCATTTGATTCGTTTAAAAATATATAGGCTAATAAAACAGTGGAAAAAGAAAAACTAAATCATTCAGAATCCACTTTGTGTCATGACAGGTTCTTGTTCTTCTTCTCGACCAAAACACTTGTTCTTTTTCTTCTTGTTCGTCCCATTTCTCAGCTTCGCAGAACAAAACTCTGTCAATGTAAACGGTTCTGTCTGGGAATTTCCGTCACACTCTTCTTCTTCATCCCCTCAAAGCAACTTCTCCAAAAACCTTAACAGGCTTGTCTCTTCAATCCCTTTTCTCCAGTCCAACACCTACAACTTCTACAACCTCTCGGTTGGAGAAATCTCGGATCAAGATCGAGTAGAAGCAATCGGAATCTGCAACAGAGTAGTCACTCGAGTAGATTGTCTTAACTGTATCTTTCAAGCCGCACTGAATCTAACCACAACGAAACTCTCCACAACTTAGACAAGCTTACGTACGGGCCACGAATTGTATGTTTCGTTATTCGGACAAACCCATTTTCGGAAAACTCGAAACGAGTCCTGTATTTGAGGCACCAGAACGGAATAAAGCAACGGGAGATATAAACGAATTTATTCGGTTACAGAACGAGATACTGAACCGATTCAGAAAAGTTGCTGCAGCAGGTGGATCCAAGAGGAAGTATGTTCAAGGAGAAGGGCCTGGTCCTCTGCCTAATACGACACTCTTTGCTGCCGTGCAGTGCACGCCGGATTTGTCTGAGAAAGATTGTAACGAATGTCTCAGTTATGGTTTCGGGAACGCAACGAAAGGGAGATCAGGGATCAGGTGGTTTTGTCCCAGCTGTAGTTTTCAGATACAGACTAACTTGAGATTCTTCCATCTTGAGAGCGAGTATGAGCCTGATCCACCATTAGAACCAGAATCAGGTAAAACAAATTACCCTGTTTTGACAATAAACAAATAATAAACCCCAACATTTTACTTTAGCTAATTCCTTACATACCAGAGAAACAGATCACTCTGGATTACCTACTTGGATATATATCGTTACCTACAGAAACTCAGATTATTTAACTTTGCAATCTCCAATTAGTTTCTTGCTTCTGGCAGGTCCTTTAGATATTTGGTTACCAGGACTAGACAAATCAAAAATTATACTCGCCACTGTTGGCTCTGTCGTTGGTTTTGCCATAATTGTTGCCTGCATTTACTTCTTATTGACAAGGAATAAAAGAAAGGAAAAACAAAGACATGAAGGTGAATTTTTTTCTTTAGTCAAAAATCAAAGTTTTTAGCTCGAAACTATTTTCTTGGGAGTTTTGACTTTTTTATAGTTTTGCTGCTTTTGGGTCAGACAAAGATGTCGAAGAGAATAAGATCATAGATGCAAACTTATTGCAACTCGACTTTGATACCGTAAGATTAGCAACTGATGACTTCTCTCCTGACAATCATCTTGGAGAAGGTGGCTTCGGTGCAGTTTATAAGGTGATTAGAATGATTGTATCTTATGTTATGATCTTAATTAAACGTTTTCGTTATCTTAAATGTGTCATAATGATCATTAGGGTGTTCTTGATACTGGAGAAGAGATAGCTGTGAAAAGATTGTCAATGAAATCAGGACAAGGAGACAATGAGTTTATAAACGAAGTCTCATTAGTGGCGAAACTTCATCATAAAAATCTTGTTAGGCTAGTAGGTTTCTCCCTTGATGGACAAGAACGACTACTCATCTATGGCTTATTCAAGAACACAAGCCTCGACCATTTCATATTTGGTATATTTTGATCTACTATAGCATCTCTATGTCTAGTTACATATAGCTATTGATCCAAATCTTTTTCTTTCTCAGATACTAATAGGAGAAAGATATTAGAGTGGGAAACACGTTATAGGATAATCGCAGGTGTTGCTCGAGGTCTTCTTTATCTCCATGAAGATTCTCGTTTCAAAATTATTCATCGAGATCTTAAAGCAAGTAATGTTCTATTGGACGATGCAATGTATCCAAAAATCTCCGATTTTGGAATGGCTAAGTTGTTTGATACAAACCAATCAAGTCAGACTAGGTTTACAAGCAGAGTTGCAGGAACCTAGTAAGCTGCGAAAAAAACAAAAATTGCCATTTAACTTATATCAGTTTTGTTAAAAAAGTTAAAAACGAAATTTATTTGGTCGTTGCAGCGGTTACATGGCTCCAGAATATGCGATGAACGGGCAATTCTCGGTTAAAACTGATGTATATAGCTTCGGTGTCCTAGTCCTTGAGATCATTACAGGCAAGAGAAACAATTGGTCTCCTAAAGAACAAAGCTCCTTATTCCTCCTTAGCTATGTAAGTGAATGAAAAACAGATTGTTCTGACTCTAGAGTGTCTTTGAGATTCTAGTTCTGGACTCCAATTCAACTCTTACTTTGGTTAATATGTGTATATAGGTATGGAAATGCTGGAGAGAAGGCAAAGTGTTAAACATGGTAGATCCAAGTCTGATTGAGACAAGAGGTCTAAGTGACGAAATAATGAAATGCATTCACATTGGTTTGTTGTGTGTTCAGGAGAAACCAGAGAGTAGACCAACAATGGCTTCGGTTGTTCTAATGCTCAATGCAAGTTCTTTTACTTTATCAAGACCCTCGCAGCCAGGTTTTTACCCAGGAGATGGAGAATCAACAAGTAGTAGTACTCCACCAACAATGACTTTGAATAGTGTTACAATAACTGTGTTAAACCCTCGTTAATTACTGTGTAAAAACAAGAATTAAAAAGTTAATCGAAAAAGTATTATCAGTATTCTTGAAATGAATTGGTGACCAAAATTTTTTTGTATTGTAGTGGTAAGAGAGTTGTTTAAGCTTGTGATCTTAATTGGTATCGGTTTATGCATTTTTGGTTAATCTGATCATTGAAGAAACCGATTCAAACCAGCTTATTGCTTGTGTCAAGGCTTGGTGTTATGTTGATCTGATTGGTTGTGAGATAGAGGCATCACAAATTTGTACTCTCTCTAAGAACTGACAAAGAGAATGGTTTTAAGTTTGTATCCGTAAGGAATCTCAATTACACAATCTAGAAGCAATTGCTTTTACATAAATTCAGGCCTAAACTATTCATACATGCTTTTACATTAGATAAGACCAAAACTGTTCTATTTTCTAGCTTTCTATTTTCCTTCTATTCAGTGATCTAATTGACTTCAATGGGTTTTATAGAAAGACATTAATTAGTCCTATGTTATTCATAGAAAGAAGTAGATGGATTTTACTAGAAATAATGTGTTTGATTGTATCTTCTATATATTATTATTTGAGAAATACATTTATATAATTATTTAAAAATTATATTATTTACAATTTATAATACTGATTTAATATATTAAAAATATTTGATAGCATATACAATATTAAGTTAAATTAACAAAAATACTTATTTAAATTAATCCCGTAACCCTGCATAAAACGCTGGTTAAATCCTACTTAAACTTAAGCCTCAAATCATTGCTTTGAGAGTTTGATCCCATAACTCGTAATTGTTTCACCAACTCATCACTCTCGTAATTAATATATGTACAATCATACGTGTCAACTTTCAATTATCATACTTTTTAGTCCTCTTTTTCTTCTCTTCATCCCAACATACTTGACTAAACCATCAAATTAAGCAAGTGGTGGTATATACATTCGTTGATTTTGTTGCGTTAGCTGAGATCAGTCCTCCAATCTTAGAATATGATTATCGATCTAAATATTGGATTTCCCAGAATATACATAAAAATGATTGAAACTCGAGTTCAAATGCCGTAGAGGCATAGAGATAAGTAGCTTTTAGCTTTTTGAAGCATATATATACATAAAACACATACAAAAGGTCACTTACTTGATTCATAGTGACATCTAAGTTGCGTTCATAGTATCATTTTATTGTATTAAAACAAGCTGCTTAAAGTGGCCAAACATTATACGGTAACATGTCCATAGGCTAGCTTCCTTTCTCAGGGTCGGCACTGAGCCCAAAGTGGAGAAGCTTCCTCTTCCTTAGATGATTTCTCTGCGACTTGGCTGCGGCTGCAACATGCGCTGCACTGTCCATAAGCATAGCTGCCGCAGCAACCGTATTTGCAACCGCCACGGCCGCGTTTCTGCATCCCCACACTGTTAGTTTCTTCGTTGGCGTAACTACAGCAACGGATGCAGCCGTTGCGTCCCGCATAGCAGCACCGTGCCTGCACAAACCTGTGTATCCTCCACCCCATTGCTCCGGCTCTTCCGCGTCGGTATCAATATCATCATCGGGATTCACCATTTCAGCTGTTTATATATATATGACATGTATGTAAGCATCACACTACACTATATGTATGCGAGAGAAAACATAAATGTAACTGAACTAACCATGATAATGTATAGAGAAACCAGGATGATCTACATATTATATATTAATGAGGGCATAAAGATGAATTGGATATATATACTTACTTTGTTCATTAGGTTTGCTCCGAAAGGGGGATGAATTAGCAAGAGATAAGCAGGTAAAAAACAAAGCTAAGACAACAAGAAACTTGGAGCTTGCCATGTTTTTTTATTGTATTTTTATTAATTAGTCTTAAGTATTTATGATAAAAGAGGTGTTTGTGTGAAGGATATGCAAGCATGATAACATGTATTTATAGTGAAGATGGCGACACGAAACTCTGGAGACCGTAAATCTAGTCACGAAAACTATTATTACGAAAGATTAATTTTGATATAGTCCATAATTACTTTAAAAAAGAGTATTTCATGAACTATATATATTGAAATACTACATAGTACATATCATACCTAATCATATTACCTCTTAAAAACATATGAATAAGGAGATTGTTGGGTATATTGCACATTAAATAATAAATACAACCATAATATGACAAATTACCAATGTAATTTATGGATTATATGAGTACTATATGTTGGAAGATATACTTTTTTCTATTGATGATTTATGTGGGTGTGAATGCTATAGATATCCTTTACAATATATAATAATATAATTATTTTTAGTTTTTTCTTTGGATAATAACTATCAAATTTTGGTCATATTTTTGCGAAGTTTTCTTTCAGCAATGATATTTGAGCTTGAAACTTTAGAATATCTTCTACTTATGCTTGTTTAATGAATTTATGTTACCATATATCCTATATTAATTGAGATATTTCATTGTACAAGTTACTGCGGCTGGATAATATGAAAAAAATTAAAGTTGCAATTTGGATTAGCTGTTATATTATGGTAACTTGCTGTGGTGGAGAGATCATCAAGTGATTTGTGATCCTTCCTAGATATTCGACCGGTTTCAAGTTTCTATATCCTCAAGACTTTTCTAAAGCCACCGGAAATTATATATTAAATCACTCTAAAATAACCAATTGCAAAATATCGCTCAATGAAAATTCTTCACGTATAAATTTTATGCATTGAGGCTCCGCTTAAATAAATATATTGGATAGATCTACTTGGCAACTGGCACCACCGAATTAATAATCGGAGTCCACATATATAGGCACATACTTATAATATGGAGGGGAGGTTAATGTTAGAGAAACAATTCCGAAAATAGTTCAGTGGCTATTTTTATTCTACATTATTTTTTAACTTTAATCACGCATTTAGATTACGGTCCAACTCAAACATATTGAAGACTTCAAGTACTGTGATGACTTTTTTTCCCCCACCAAAGACTGTCTAAGCAAATATAATTTGATTACGGAACATAAGTTTTATTCACTAACAGCATGATCTGCATCAACATTCTTTTAATATCTTTTAAACATTTTTATTTTATTAAATTGTTAATGAGAAATACAAATAGTTTAGTGACCATTTCAATATATTAGAATAAAAATTTTCAAATTCATAATCCTTTTCTAGTTAAAGATCTGTCGTTTGATTTCCAATCCAATGTTTGGTATTATAACATTTTTGATTTCTATATTTTTGTCTCACTAGTTGATCATATTTGTAAATTCCTTATTGTCTCTTTCAAACCATTTATTTCTCACATTAAGAAAAAGAGAAAAAAACGGACATTATTTTCTCCACTCATGAGTCCATGTATGTTGTAAATTTATAAGGAATCTGCTTGTAGTGGCGTATTTACTATCTCTTTGTGGAATCTCTTATTATCTAGCCAACCCTTATAAAATCATAATCATTTTGATGGTTACTGTCAAAATTACAGTAGAGGTTCATATTTACTACTCCTTAATTATGCATATACTTGATCTCTCTTAACATACAAAGCTGGATCCTTTTGAGTTGCAATTCATTCTAATATAGTTGAATTCTAGAGCTGAATCTTCGTTATGATAGATACTATGGCTTGATGTTCCAGCACTAGATTTACACTCCAATGACTTGATTTGTTTTTTCAAAGTTGCCACCAAGAACTTCGGCAATAGATTTATGAAGTTTAACCGTGAGACGCACCTACAAAAGTTCAAGATTAAGTTTGATAAAAGCTTTGATGATCTCTTTCCGATCAGCAATTGGATTGCCACAGCCGTTGGCCATCGTGCATTTCAGCATCTATCTGTTGAGGTCCAGAATCCAATGTGTTTCACTGGTTTCATCCCAGTGCATATTTATAAGAGCAAGACATTAATATCCTTGAAACTCCTACACGTAGGGCTTAAGAATCTTAAGTTTGTTGTTTCTCTACCTTGTCTCAAGGTCATGCACTTAGAAAACGTTTATTTACGTGACTGATGGTCCTTTGATTATGGAGAAGCTTATCTCAGGTTGTCCTGTTCTAGAAGGTCTTAAAGTGGTCAGATATCATTATGATTTTCTAAAGAATCTGCGTGTGAGGTCTCAGACTCTGAAGATCTTCCGTTTAACATTTCACCCGAGGATGGATAATACAGATTATGCGGTCAAGATTGATGCTCCACGGCTCAAATATATGAGTTTTAGTGATAGTCAATCTTATAGGATTGTGGTATAGAATCTGAATTTTTTGCTCTAGATAGACATTGATACTGAATTTAATGACAAGCCTCACACAAGACGTCCTTTCGAATCAGAAATTTTAAGGAAGAGAGATCTTATCCTTGAGTTTCTCACTTGTATATCTAGTGTAAAACATATGATCATCTCTGAGCCTACTCTAGAGGTATATTTTGCGACACTGTGATGCATATATTACAAGACATGTAACCTTTTCTTGTAGGTTCTTTATCATTATTCCAAACTGGAAACGATTCCTGAATTCCATAACCTATCTCATTTGCAGGCTGCCATCTCCAGCTCATCGCTACCACTGTTCCCATTATTTCTTGAGAGCTGCTCCAATCTTAAAATCTTATCTTGGTAAGAATTTGTCTAAAAACATTGTGAAAATGTGGTAAATACAGCGTTTTTGTTTGTAGGATCTTTCTGCTCCAACGGCCCTAGAGGAGAAGATCAATCTCACCAATATGCCTCAGTGTTTAATATCGACTCTGGAGCGTGTAAAGATGAACCAACTGTACCTGTGTAAGGGAACTGGGATTAAACTAGCGAATTACTTTCTTATGAATTCTACAGTCCTCAAGAAACTCAATCTCAATGGTTCATATATGACCAACCAAGAGATAGATTTCTACAAGAGCCTTTTTACATTGATAAAACTTTCTCCCAAATGTCAAGTTTTCTTTGGTTGACATGTAGCTTGATGGTGGGGAGAAAATGAGCAACATCAGTTTGGGAATGATGTATTATCATGAAAATTACATTTTGTTACTTGGGAACTAAGAAACTCTCAAGGATTATTTTTCTTTTCTTCTCACATTTCGTCATCTTCATTCTGTTTGGATATTTTTAGTCTATATAATCATTTTCATGCTTTAGAAACCAGATTATATATGTGCATGCAATTTGATTTTAGTTTCAAATTTTTTTTTGTTTTTTTGTCAATTTAATCTAATAATTTTAATATCTATTTTAATATTGCAGGTGCTATTTCAAACTCTGTTATAAATTTTAGAGTTATGCCACAAGATTCCTACTAATTCAGTCTCATATTTGGAGAATATAAATAATCTTTGCATTATTCACTGATAACATAATTTTAAATTTTTGTTTGGTTCGGTTTAAAAACATTTTGATTCCATTCCATTTATTCATTGTAGTGGGCACTAAGTTCGTCAGGCGTTCTTGTTCTTCTTCCGAGACAATTGCTCAAATAATTCCCAGTTTAAAAAATATTGCTGAAATATTCTTTTGACTTTTGTATTTTTTTCATTTTTTTATAAGTTAAAAGTATAAAATTATCAAAACATTTGATTAGTTGTTAAAAATTACGACACATACCGCAACCCATCAGATATGGATCTAGATCCACCCGGTTTCGATTTAATTTTTTTTTTAAAAAAAAAAATTAGTGGGACCCACCACTTCCGACTCGAGTTATTCCCTATCCCCTCTCCCTTCTCCCCTCTCCCCTCTCCCCCTCTCCCCCTTCTTCCCCGTCGAACTTGTTCTCCTCCTCCCTCACCTTGTTCTTTCTCTCACCTCATTTCTTCCTTATTCTTCGCCCATTACTCTAATTTTTTGTTGAAAACTTCGATTCTCAACCAAATCTTATATTTGAATCCTCCAATTTCGTGAATCTATAAATCTCTAACCCTAAATGGCTCCTCCAAGAAAACGAAAATCTCCTCCAGTCAAAAGAAAACTCGAAAAAGGGGGAAAGAGGAGAAAGTCGAGTCGGAAAAACGAAGGCCCGCGAGGTATTAGTCCCCACGAGAGTTGCGGATGGTAATTTTGAAGCCTCCACATTTGCGTGAACCTTCACCCTATCCTCCACTGTCACCTTCGGCTCCACCGTCACATTCGCCTCCACCTCCACATTCGGATACACCTCCACATTCGCCGGCTCCATCTCCAAGTTTGCCGCCTCCAAGTCCACATTCGCCGGCTCCATCTCCAAGTTTGCCGCCTCCAAGTCCACATTCGCCGGCTCCATCTCCAAGTTCGCCGCCTCCAACTCCACATTCGCCGGCTCCACCTACACAATCGCCGGCTCCACCTCCTCATTCGCCGCCTCCACCTCCACCTCCACATTCGCCGGCTCCACCTCCACAATCGCCTTCTCCACCTCCACAATCGCCTTCTCCACCTCCACAATCCCCTTCTCCACCTCCACCAAATCCGATTGAAGTAGGTGCCTCGTCTTCACGGGTTCCTATGTCAGAGGTAAACCCTTAACATTTTTGGTATAATTTTTTTCTTGATTTGAAGGAATTGGTTGATGTTGGTAAGCATATTACTAAATATTAATGTGTAGTTGTATATTATATAAAAGAGTATTACTAATTATTAATTTGTAGTTGATTTGAAGAAATTTTGAATTGTAAGTTAGGTAACGTTAATCTACAACTGAGTATTAAAAGATATGAATGTATGTGATTGTACAACTAGATTTCAATAGATACAACTATACCTTATTGTGCAACTGAATGCCAATAGATACAACTAAATATAAATGTATAATTGAGTATCAATAAATATGAATACATGTTATAGTACAACTGAGTATTGTTTGATACAACTAGACTTACAACTGAGTATCAATGTATACAAGTAAACATTAAAAATGTGTATGGATTGCAGATTACTGTGTCGTGTCCTCCGGGAAACTTATACTTCAAAAACACGGACTATGCTACAATCTGCAAGATAACATCGAAGTGTGAAGATTTCAAAACACTGAACAAGATTGCGGCTCTAAAGGATGGACAAGAATCGGATTGGTTTGCTAATCATCCCCAGTTTTAGCATATATGGCATAGAGAGAGGTCCTCAAACCATAAACTAATGGGAATGTGGATGCTTCTCCTACGCACAGTCCCTATGGAGAAGACAAAAATTGGTTTGTTTGCCGTTAATGGTGTGCCGATCCGGTATTCTCTGAAAGAGCATGCATTGATTAGTGGATTAGATTGCCACGCCTATCCTCCTCATATGGAAACACTCGGGGATTTGAGATTTGTGAAGCACCATTTTAAAAAAACCAAGGATATTACAGTTAGTGAAGTGAGGGTGAAGATGAAAAAAATGGATGGAAATGAAAAGCGACTGAAAATGGCGGTGCTTTTGTTCTTAGCAACTGTCATCAAAGGATCAAAAATGTATGGATTTATTGATCCTTTTATTCTTCGAATTGTGGATGATCTAAAAGTGTGTAGCAAGTTTTCGTGGGGGCGATACACGTTCGATGATTGTATCGAAGAGATTTTCCACATGATGGATTACTTCAAGGGTTCTGCTAGATCCACATGGTGTTTTCTGAGATTCATCATTCCGTTGGAGGTAATTCTCAATCATGTAGTTATTTTATTAAACATAGTATACCAAGTTATACGCAATTATATTATTAAACATAGTGCATTCCACAATTGGGACAGAAATTTCGTGACGATGTCCCCAATGCTGACCCTGGATGTCCGCGAATGTGCAAGCGGAAATGGCGAACACAAAGAAGTGGTGGTTATCTTAAAGGGTTTCCGTAGGAAGAGATCAACGAAACACTTGGAGCAACAGAAGTACATAGTGATACCTAATTATATTATTAAACATAGTGATATCAAGTTATATTATTAAACATTTTGTAAACTGATTATTGGTTTTGCAGGCGGATGCGCAGAGAATCATTAGCATCTTGGAACATGATGTCTTCGAAGCTTTGTTTTTCCCTCTCCACGCAGTAGTGTGTGATACTTTCACGCCTAATTTTCCTTGCACCAAATCAATGATATTCTTCATATTTGGTGTATCAATATTTCCTGGAAAATCATCATGCAAAACAGAAGCAACTAACCGTGAAGTTCCACATCTTCTCTTTGAACTTGTACTTGAAGTTGCACGAGAACACGTATGAATGTTGTTGTTCTTTCTAATTGAAAACCGAGTTAAATCCTTATGCCTTGCAGCCCGTAAATACCACTTACAATCTTTTTCTGCTCCACAACGTTTCACCATATACCGCATTTTATCGCTATTCACAATACTATACTGAAAATAGTTCAAATATCCAGTTTGTTCTACTAAATCTTGCACCTCTCCCTTGCTTTCAAATTCTTGCCCTACTTTCACATTCATCCCATCTTTCCATTCTAGATTTGCAACCTCATCTCCTTCCACAAAAGGTGCAACCTCAGTAGCTTCATTAATAAACAAAGTATCCATATGTCCTCTTTCTTCATCATGTACAACAATAGCATTATGTTCTGATGGCTCACTTGCAGATTGATTCATGTTGCCATAATCAAGTCGATAATTTTCTTTCACACTAGAAACCATGTCTGAACCACTAGCAACAAATTGGCTTCCTACATCATCTCTGATCGGTTTGTCATAAGTCTGATTATTAGCAACTTCCACATGCAACACACTTTTTGCATGATCTTCATACAACTCCAAATAACACAAACCACCATCATCGTCAGAGATATAGATAGGTTTCTTGGGATCCACTAAAAGTGGGATGTAACTAATTTTCATTGCAGTACTAACTTCTTCCAACCATATCCTTTTGCATATATCTTCAACCAAAAGCCTATAAGTGACTTCTCCACTTGCCTTTTTAATCAAACAGCATGATGAACATCTTCTCTTGAAATCCATACAACATTAACTCCCTTCCTTATATAATTTCTCGCATAATCAAAGTGCACCAGAGTCTGTTGTTGATTATTCATTATACCCTGAAAATAACAAAATTCAACATTACATTAATAGTTGTACTCAATTGATTTTCATAAACGTCAAACTAAGTTATATTCACTTTTATTCGTTATACATCTTAGTTATACTCGGTTATACTCATTCGTATTCGTTACAAATTATAAGTGGTTGTACTCAGTTGTATGTG
Organism: Streptanthus diversifolius; assembly: GCA_039880935.1. NCBI lineage: Eukaryota > Viridiplantae > Streptophyta > Magnoliopsida > Brassicales > Brassicaceae > Streptanthus > Streptanthus diversifolius. Next base: position 8,672,763 of record JAXGFM010000012.1, on the reverse strand, counting down.
TTTAGACATAGTTGTACTCATTTGTATACTCAGTAATATTTTTTATATACACAATATCGAACTACATTTCAACATTAGATTCAATAACCTAGAAACATAATAGTATTCCTATTTACAATTGTATTTTCTTAGTTATTCACAAAATCGAGCTACATCATCTAATAACCCAAAAACATAGTTGTATTCTGTTGTGCGTAGTTGCATTTTCTCTAATATACACAAAATGAGCTGGATTTCACTATTCCCGTCACTAATCCACAAACGGACATGTACATAACTCACATTACCTTTGACACAGACCAGATATAGACCATTTGCTCAAATCCTCTTCAAAAAAATGAAACTAAGAACAATCACCTTCAAGCTTCAAGCACCACTTATTATGTGCTCCATTTCTCTCACTTGCAGCTTTATTTTAGAAAAAAATTTTGTTAAGAATGGAAAAAGATGTTGACTAATGTGCTTGAACTTCATTTTTTGTCCTGAGTATGGTGAAGAATAATTAAAAACAAGTTGATTTGATGGTTGAGATCGCAATGGAGGAGGAAGAAGAGAAAATTTAATTTTGTGGACCCCACAACATCAGATTCATTACTTTCTTAAAAAAAAATTAATAAAAAACTTGAGGTGAAATAAAAAGTAGAAAAAGATATCTTAAAATAAAAATTTAAATTTCTAGGACTATATAAATATTTTTTGACAATCGAAATAGTGTTTTAGAAATTATCTACTGATGGATTGAGTGCTTCTTCCTTCTTTGTTCTTTAAAGAATCCGACGAGTCCGTTTCTCAATCGAATTTGAAGACTCTGGCGAATCAAATCGACGGTGAGTATTTCTTCAGAAGACTCCTCCGATTGTACGTTTTTATGTAACGGTGGTTTTAGACCTTAGAATTTGGGGGAAAAATTTAGAAAGTCAACGCCTTTATTCTTGATTTTGGAAGCTGTTATAGGGTTTTGTCTCAGTGATGGGTTTCGATAGAATAAGTGCGCTACCGGATTCTTTAATAACTCAGATACTCTTGTTCCTTCCGACCAAAGATTCTGTTAAGACAAGCCTTCTTTCGACCAGATGGAGAAATCTATGGCTTCATGTTCCAGGACTAGAGTTAAATTCAAATGACTTCCGTTACTCTAAAGCTGCCATCAAGAACTTCACTGATAGATTTCTTGAGTTAAACCGGGAGTCACGCCTGCAAAAGTTAAAGATAAAGTATGATGAATGCAATGTATATCTCTTTGGTGTCAGCGAATGGTTCGCTACAGCTATTAACCGTGGAGCTCAACAACTAGATGTTGACACCTTTAGTTGTCCTTTATACAAAGATTTAATGCCTTTAGACATTTATAAGAGCAAGACGTTGGTGTCTTTGAGGCTTGTAAACGTTAAGTTGTTGAATCCCGAGTTTGTTGTTTATCTACCTTGTCTCAAGATCATGCATCTTGAAGAAATTCAGTACAGTGATGATGATGACGATGATTCTTTGATCATTGAGAAGCTCATCTCAGGATGTGCTGTTCTTGAAGATCTGACCTTACGCAGGGCTTTTGATGAGACTGTGCCGGTTCTGCGTGTGAGATCTCAGAGTCTTAAGATGTTTAGTGTAAGGTCTGGCCCTGGGATGTCTTTGGGTGGTATAGTGTATGCGGTTGAGAATGATGCTCCGCGACTTAAATGTATTGACTTTCGAGATGAACAATCCGATAGAGTCGTGGCAAAGAATCTGAGCTCATTGCTCATGATCGACATTGATACCAAGTTTAATATTGAGCTTGGTAGTGCTTTGGAAATGAAGTATCTTTGTGAGTTTCTAAATGGTATTTCTAGTGTAAGACATATGATCATCTCTCACCGTACTCTAAAGGTATAGTCTTTGTTCATATGTATATAAACACCTAATGAACTTTCTCTATGAAGTTTTTTTTCACCTGTATCCTTTTTCTTGTTTTGTTTTTCGGCAGGACCTATATCGTTGCTTAAACATGGAACCGATTACCAAATTTCATAACTTGTCTCGTTTGGAGGTTTCATTCTGTAATCTCTTATTACAAGTGTTGCCTAATTTTCTTGAGATTTGCCCGAATCTTAAACACCTCACCTTGGTAAATCCTGTTAATAAACTTGTGATTTGGTTTTTGAGAGCAACATTTGTATAAGTACCTGATTTTGTTATATTTGTTTTTCTCGTTGCTGTTGGCAGTACCTAGTTGATTTAACGCCGCTTGAGCCGGAGAATCTTGAACTGACTAATGTTCCTCGGTGCATACTGTCGACACTCGAGTGTGTTGAGATTAGAGAAGTTACTACCGGAAAGGAAACTGGAATGAATAGAGTGAGGATTAGAAAGACAACCGTACTGAAAGTAGCAAAGCACAAGAAGAAAATTTGGATGGTAGTAGTGAGGTACTTTCTTGAGAATTCAGTAGTTCTCAAGAATCTCATATTGTGTCTCACAGATTCAGATATTACCAAGACGCTTCTGACATTCACAAAACGTTTTCGCAGATGTCAAACTATCTTTTGTTAAATGATGCTGGTGAGTGTATATTTTTTGTAAGTATCTTTTGTCGTAGGAAATCACATTTGGGCAGTTTATTATGTTAAAACTCTTCTGGTTATGATGTTTTATTCAGAGCTGGATTGTTCAACCATCGATATGATTAATGCAAAACTTGTTTCTGTGATCTCAATCTCAGTTTTGTTTTGCATTAGAATCGAATATGCAGATAATGTCTTTGACGAATTGTCGTCTGCGAGAGCTGAGAACTTTCTGGAAAAGCCGAGTTTACTGTACTGTTGTTGACTTTCGCTGTTATCTTTAAGTAGAAGATATCGAAGTTATCTCAGAAAGTAGCAATATTTTGTGAAACGTAAAAGACTTTTCTTACTTCTCGCTAGTCCATTAGGCTTTGTCTGCACGCCAAAGTTGACTCAGTTTAACCTTTATTACTTACCATTAAAGAAAACAGTTGAACGCTACATCCCTGGTCAATTTTGTTCCTAATCGTGTCTTACATTCATTAGCATAATCACCCTTTATATAATTTATTTAGTCATTCTTGATCAAGTTCTTACTTAAGTTGTGGTTGTCAGAAAAGTATCATAGATGTAAGATTAACAACTGGTGAAGTTATTGGATCTTGTTTCAGCTTGATTTGAGTAACTTTTTAGCTTCATCACTAATGTTTTGAAACTTGTGTTTTCATTTTCCAGTGTACATCAGCAATGGCTGCATCATTATTAGCAAACGAGAATTCAGATAAACGTAGAAGAACCGCAACATCATTCCGCAACTTTGTTTCACAAAATCTTGATTCTCAGTTTCCAGCAGAATCAGGAAGGTACCATTTGTACATCTCTTACGCTTGTCCATGGGCTTCTAGATGCCTCGCTATCTTGAAACTCAAAGGATTGGACAAATCCATAAGCTTCTCGGTTAGTAAAAAGAAATAGATCGGTTTCTGTCATTTGGAGTTTTAATGAAACTTATATTTGGTTTGTTTGTTCATTAGTCTCTTCAACCACTTTGGAGAAAGACCAGAGACAGCGATGAGCATATGGGATGGGTTTTTCCAGATTCAGATACAGAGGTTCTTGGAGCTGAGCGAGACCATATCAATGGTGCGAAAAGCCTTAGAGAACTTTATGATACCGCTAGCCCAAACTACACAGGCAAATACACTGTTCCTGTAAGTCACTATACTTTACCATGTTGTGTCCTCATCTTAAGTCTTGTGTTACTGTATTAAACATTTTAATTCTTGGTTTGGCCTTATCATAAGTCTTGATTTGTTACTTTTATTAAACATAAAAGTTGTTCTCTTACTTAATCAAGCATTTTATGTTTCTTTGTTTGTGGAAGGTTCTTTGGGATAAGAAGCTTAAGACTATAGTTAACAACGAGAGCTCTGAGATATTCCGAATGTTCTGCACCGAGTTCAACCATATTGCCGAGAACCCTTCTCTTGATCTTTATCCTCTCAATCTCCGATCTATAATTGATGAGACTAACGAATGGATTCACGATGCGATAAATAACGGTGTTTATAAATGCGGTTTTGCTACAAACCAAGCAGCATATGATGAGGTAAAGCTACTTTGCAATTTATTATCAATATGAGAAATTAAAATTTTGATTCCAACAAGTTTTGTTTCATCTTTGTAGGCAGTGAAGCAATTGTTCGATGCGTTGGACAAATCTGAAGAAATATTCGAAAAACAACGGTTTCTTTGTGGAAACACTTTGACCGAATCAGATATTCGATTATTTGTCACTCTCATAAGATTTGATGAGGTATTTTCTCTCTACGTTATGTTATGAGTTTCTTTATGATTTTTGAGAATTTTATGTTGCAGGCTTACTCGGTGATCTTTAAATGCAATAAAAGACTCATAAGAGAGTATTCAAATCTCTTTAACTACACGAAAGATATATACCAAATCGAGGGATTGAGCAGTACAGTGAAGATGGATCATATAAAGCAAAATTACTACGGAAGCTTTCCTTCTATAAACCCTCTTGGGATTTTTGCTCATGGACCAAACATTGATTACTGTTTGCCTCATGACCGACACAGATTTTCCTCACAAAGAGCATCAAGAGTCCATTCTCTTGGTCAATGTGTGTCTATGTCTTTCACAACATTGTTTTACATTTGACATGTTAGCGTTGTAAGTCATGTTTGTGCTATATCTTTTGCACTAGATTATGACTATTGTGAAAATTTTGATTATAGTCGAAACTAAGAGGCTTGTTTTTTATTTAATTTGTTTGAAATTTTTGTTTACTTAGCTCCTTCTTTGGACGAAAACTAAGGGTAGGGTGTTTGGAAGAAAGCTCCTTCTTTAATTTACTTAGCTCTGCCCTCTGTTTAATATCATTGAAGATCTCTTTGTCTTTTACAGAGTGATGGTTTCTTTGTCTGCATTTTAACTTCACACTAATCCACATAAGGTGGAGATCTACCAAATGCTTGGATGTTCTGCTTCTTTCATCCGCGTGATATGTCAGAGCATAGTAGCATTCTCTTCTCAGTGCATTGGTCTGGTTTCTACTATCCACTCCCCATACTGTTGATTCAGCATTCTTAATAAGGTTTGTTTCTTTCTTTATAAGATCAAGAGTTTTAAAAGTGTTTATAAGGTTTTATCAAAAAAGACTAATATCAATAAGATTTTATAAGTTTATTTATAAAACTCATAAACCACTGTTTATAAAATTAAAGAGTTTTCAAAAAAAATTTATAAGTGTTTATAAAGTTTATAAATATTTAAGAAGATATTTATAAATTAGGTTTTCGTAAATTTATAAGGTTTAATAACTTTCCTTTGAAAGCATTTAATTTTTTTTATATAGAAATAATATATAAAAATTATAAATGAGGTTTATAAATTTATAAGGTGTACATACAAGGTGCACAAATCATTTATAAAGTTTATAGTAGGAATCATGTGGCACAATGTTAGTCATTTTTAAAATTTATCTCATATGTTTGGAGTTCGAATCCAACACATGGTAAGATATTAAAATAATTAGACTATGTTGACCAAAAAAATGTATACACCATTTATAAATATATTTATAATTGTAAAAATATATATTTATAATTGTAAGAATGTATATTTATAAATTACTCTTTATAAGTTACTCATAAATCCTATTACCCAAAACAAAATAACTGTATATTTTATATGGAACTTAGAATGTTTTATAAATCATTTATAATGCTTTATAAATTCTTTATAAGGGTCTATAAATTATTTAAAAGGGATAATAAATTAATTATTAGAGTTTCAACTATTTATATGGATTTATTATTACATTTCTAAAAAATTACAAGTTATTTATAAGGTTATATAAATTATTTATAAATATTTATAAATTATTTATATAGGTTCATAAATTAGTATAAAAGAATATAAATCTATTTATCGACTTTTCTTCTTTGTTTCCCACAAGTTTAAGCCCTTGGCATGATCTTTTCTTTGCGTTGCAGATTTAAGCGGTTCACTTCAAATGCAACAAGAGACTCTTACGGGAGTATCCGAATATCTTCAACTACATTAAAGATATCTACCAAATCAATGGAATGAGTAGCACTGTGAAAATGGAACATATCAAGCAACATTACTAGGGAAGCCACCCTACGATAAACCCGTTTGGCATCATCCCTCTTGGGCCGAACATCGACTATTCCTCGCCTCACGGCCGCGACAGATTCTCCTCGTGAAAGGACTAAACATCAAAGATCAATGTTTTTATCACATGTCCTAAAAACAGCAGCCTTCAAATAAACATGTCTTTCTATTTCAAAAGTCAATACCTGTGTGTATGTGCGCGAATGTTCTTTTTTAAAAGTGTCTGTGTGAATGTTGCAATAATGTTCTAAATTTTGCAAACTGAAATCTATGTTTGGAGATTAATCTAAATTTTGAAACACTTTGACTAAGATCATCTTCGTTTATTAATAGCTTTGTCATATTTGCTTAATGTGATAAAGTTTTGGTCGGTCAAATATGAGAAGGAGAGAGAGTGAGTGAACATGATAGCTCTTAATGACGTTTGAGTGTGACCACACCATTTTGAAGATAAAGTTTACCAAAAGAAACATTATCAAACTTCTTTTAAATCTTTTATCCATTTCTTGAGTTTCTTCTACTATAGACAAATGGCTTCTTTCAGGATTTGTAGTAAATGAAATCTACAATGTTCTACATATTCATTATTTTAATTAGATTAGTAAATCAATTAATAATATAAAACAAATAAATTTAAACAACAAAGTAAAAATATAAAATGGCAAACAAAAGAGTCGCACTTTCCTTCAATTTGTGTTTTGAGATAACAAAGAAAGTCTTCGTCGTCCACTCTCAAGCTTAAACGAAGTTCTTGCGTCCTCTCTCTCTCTCTCCATTATTATTACATTTTCTCAATCCCTTGTATTCGATCCTTTCAAAGCATGAGAAAGATCTAACACCACTGATCGGTTAGTACTTCTTTCTTTCTATCGAATATGCCCCAAAATTCCCAATTTTTTCTGTAGATTTTATAATTAATTGTTACTCGAATTTCCGAAGCTTTTTTATGTTTCCTTTTCTGGGTTTATGATGATTTTCACTTTACCACATAGTTTCCCAATAAAGCTCTAACATTTATTAAATACTTCAACTAATTTGTAGTTTTTGAGACTACAAGCTTGACTGTGTTGTTAAATTCGGTTGCTTTATATATGTTTATGTTTGGTTTGGATGTGTTCTTGTTTAATTTGTTCAAAGTTTTAGTCTTTTTTTTTAAAAAAAACTAATGCACATGATTCAATTGCGTATAGGTTTGTGATATCTCTTCGTAGTAGAGGTTACAAGATGGAAGGGAAAAAATTGGATCTTAGATTTCATCCTTCAATATCATCACAATCATTGGATTCTGCATTTGATTTTGATAAAAATGGTTGCAATCATTTTAAAACGGCTTCTTCACCGCCGCTCCAACCGTTTCCATCTGGTGGTCAGCATCCTGAAACCACCATCGCTACTGCTGCTTACTTCTCTTGGCCTACTTCAAGTAGATTAAACGATTCAGCGGAAGACAGAGCAAACTATTTCGCAAACCTTCAAAAAGGTGTTTTGCCTGAAACTTTTGATGGCTTGCCTAAAGGTAAGAAAGCTACTACATTGCTTGAGCTGATGATGATCAGAGCGTTTCATAGTAAGAACTTGAGGAGGTTTAGCCTCGGTACAGCTATTGGTTTTCGGATTCGACGAGGTGTTTTGACAAATATTGCGGCTATTCTTGTCTTTGTTGCTCGGAAAGTTCATAAGCAATGGCTTAATCCTCTTCAGTGTTTACCTACAGCCTTGGAGGTTAGAAATCTCTTTCCTATTATTCTTCCGGATCTCATGATCTCATCTTCACTTTCTCCTAAAGTATCTTAATTTGGACAGGGTCCTGGAGGAGTATGGTGTGATGTAGATGTTGTTGAGTTTCAATATTATGGTGCCCCTGCGCAAACGCCTAAAGAGCAGGTCTATACAGAGCTTGTTGATGATCTGAGAGGCAGTGGTTCGACTATCGGATCTGGTTCACAGGTAACTCTTGTATAAAACTCGCATATATGCTTTGTATTATCGACATTCTTATAAGAAAACATTATCAGGCCACACCTCTCTTCCTGTAGGTGGCTAACCAAGAGACATATGGAACCTTAGGTGCTATTGTAAAGAGTAAAACCGGCATCAGACAAGTTGGTTTTCTAACAAACCGGCATGTTGCAGTGGATTTAGACTACCCGAGCCAGAAGATGTTTCATCCATTGCCACCAAGCCTTGGACCTGGAGTCTACTTAGGTGCAGTGGAAAGAGCAACTTCGTTCATTACCGATGACCTTTGGTATGGCATTTTCGCTGGAACTAACCCAGGTAGTCCGGTAAAAAAGTGTAGTGACTGTCTTTGCTATTAATAGTTTCAGGCGTAGCACATTCTTACTATCAATGTCTTTTCTGCAGAAACATTTGTCCGGGCTGATGGAGCCTTCATTCCATTCGCTGAGAACTTCAATATGAACAATGTAACCACAGCTGTTAAAGGGATTGGTGAGATTGGTGATATCCATGCGACTGATCTACAGTCTCCAATTAACAGTCTAATAGGAAGAAAAGTTGTCAAAGTTGGAAGAAGCTCCGGTTTGACCACTGGGACCATAATGGCTTACGCGTTGGAGTACAATGACGAGAAAGGGATTTGTTTCCTAACGGATTTTCTTGTTGTTGGTGAAAACCAGCAGACTTTTGATCTCGAGGGTGATAGTGGAAGCCTTATTCTATTTGCAGGGAGCGATGAAAAGAATGAGAAACCACGTCCTGTAGGAATTATTTGGGGCGGAACAGCTAACCGAGGACGGTTGAAGCTAAAAGTAGGGGAACAACCTGAGAATTGGACAAGTGGAGTTGATCTTGGCAGGGTTCTTAACCTTCTTGAGCTTGAACTAATCACTTCTAATGAAGGTCTTCAAGGTCTGTGTGATCTTCAAATTCTTTTTTTTCATACCTTTTAAGTATACACTACTTTGTTCAATGTCTCTTTTGCTGAGTGCAGCTGCGGTGCAAGAACAGAGAAACGGTATAATGTGTGCTGCAATTGATTCTATGATCGTGGAATCATCTCCTGGTGTGTCCAAGCCGTCGAGGTGTAAAACGGGTGAGAACTTTGAGCCTATTAACCTGAATGTCCAGCAAGTTCTTCGAGAAGAAGACAACTTGAACATTCATCCAGAGTTCCAAATAGAAGACGCGTTGGAATCAGCGGCTGTGATCGAAGAACATCAGTTTATTCCAAGTTCGAGCAACAACAGATCCCCGCTCCATCAGGAAATTAGTGGACCAGAGAATCTCGAATTCAAGAACCTGTCTTTCCTTAAGACTAGTGGCCCGGGTGATGAGATTGGCTTTTTGTTGCAGTTAGGTGAATCAGATGCAAAGAAAAGAAAGCGGAGTGAGTCACCGGATGGTTCTCAAGAACCATTAATAGAGTGAAGGTTATGCTTGCTCTCACAGTTTCACTCATGAGACTTTATTACATACCAGAGAATTCAACAGTAAAGATCTATAAGGTTATTCTTTTTCCACTGCATTTTTCTCCAGAGGAAAGAAATTCGGAATAGCATATTTGTAATGGCTAATGTCAAGGATAGTCCAAAGTTATGAACAGATATGTATTGGTGGGTTACGAACACCTATAATTTTGTTGTACCTAAAGAACATCTTGGAGCATAAGCATTTGCAATGAAGCCTCCCAATTCTCATAAATCTTGTTATATTAGTCGACACTTGACACCATAGATTGAGTTTTAGACATGAAAGATACATAGAACGGCAAAGTAATGCTGCAACTTCTTACTCCATTGAACTGTACTAATCTTTGTTGCTACTCGCTAGTCAGTGGATACGTTTGGCCAACCTTGGTCAGCCTGGAGCTTTACAAACTCAGACAGAAGCTTGATTTCTTCGCCCTGCAACCGTGGTCCAAAGGTACATTGTCCTCTCGGCGTGCACTTCTCCCCAAATCCCTGTAAGTTAATAATCAGACATAGTTCTCTCCCGACCATTTAGCTAAGCAGAAGGGAATTCTCATTTAACACAAGGAAGCTCTCGAAGGAGATCTCACCGGCATTCTTCCCTTTCCGTAGTATGTAACACGGAATATCTCTTCCTCAGTATCAACTCCATTTCTGTAAAAAGGTAAGAACCATAGTAAATCTTAAGAGACAAAGACCTGTCGGAATCTGATAGATGTACACAAGCCATCTCTTTTAGTGTGGAGCAATTGGTTATTTTACCTTTGGAGGTCACTTGGGAAAAGCGTTGCGCCCTGGAAAGACAAGGGTATGAGCTTATTGAAGAGAAGAGAACAAATAATGGTTCATGACTGAGTTTTCATTTAAGTGTTTAAAACTCACAGGTTGAATAATGTTTCCACCTGTATCATGACACCCGATACAAGCTCTATTAAACAATGTTGCTCCTCTTTGTATATCCAAGGTTTGGCCAAGAGATTCTACATCACAGTTATCCCCAAACAAGAAATCACTATAAAAGCAAGAAACTTTTCAATTCCAATCGCAACTCAACGATACATTGATTAACATCGTTGTTCACTGGTAGTTTCAAAAAGAAAAACATTCTTGAATGAAACAACAAATCAGACAGCTGTTCTAAAAATCCTCTTCGATTTCAGAAGCAGAGAATGAGACAGCTGTTTAAAAATTCTCTGTTAACCTATCTAAATCACTGAACATACGAATTCTTTAAAGATAAAGAGTCATTCTGCAATGTCTCAGACAAAATGAAACAAACTTTAAATTTGGAAGCTTGGTTCGGAGGAAGTTAGAGTTACCTGGAGGGTTACAGATGGGTGAAACCGCGAGTAAAACTGCCGTGAGCGGCGGAGCAAACTTTTTGATGAGAAATTGCAAATCTTTGTGCTTTACAGGAACTGGGAGTATCCATTCGCTTTCTCTTGCATTAGCCTTTCGAACAGTACATATGAATATAATCACATCGTCATGTCATGTTATGAAATCATATATACGCCGAAATGTATAGAGTAATAGATAGAAAAAAAATACACAGAGAACCTTGTGGGAGGAACAAAAGAGGTTGCAGGTGCGAGCTGAGGCAGAAGAAGAGAGAAGACTCATCTTTTTGCACATGTAGATGGATGAAGTGGAATCGGCCGTCTTACCTTCTTCTTTTTTGGAACATTTAACCGGTTACCGGTTTGGTACAGTTGAGAAAAACCGGAATGGATTTTATCTTTCAGGAAAAAAAAAATTGATTTGGTTAGTTATAAACAAACTTACATATGGAGTAAGAAGCGGGAGGGTACATATAAATGGAAGTGTTTGGAAGCGAACAAACGAGTTTTTAAAAATATTTAAAAGGTGGGTACATATTCAAAATGTATATATATATAATATATATTATATATTTATATATCAGAAAATATTAAAATACAATTATATTAAAAATTTATGATTTGAGAAAGAGAAAAAATAGTAAGAATTATGTAAGATGTGGTCACCTCTGAAATTATGACATGTATGAGATTAGAACAATTCACCTCATCATATTAAAGACAATATTAAAGTCGATAAACTAAATTAATTTCAAAAAGAAAAAATCAGATGATAAAATGATTTTTCTATTTCAGCTTATCATTATTTAACCATAAAAAACAAAGTAAGAATCACTTGACATATTGGCGGTCACCTCTAAAATTCATGACACATGTTTGGGATTCGAACTCCTCTCTAAATTAACAAAAAAAGTAGATCAAATTAAGCCACATAACATCCCAAAATAATTGTCATTTACTCTATCTACACTAGGGCTAGGCAAATAAACCGAACCCGATACCCAAACTCAAACCCAAACCGAAGTAACCAGTTCGGTTTGGTTTTGGTTTTTCTCGAAAACCCGATCGGTTTTTGAATTTTGGTACTTCGGGTTCGGTTCGTTGTGGTGCATCTAAAAACCCGATCGGTTCCTAAACCTAAATATTTTGGGTTTTGGATTCGGTTCGATTAACCCGAATTAAACCAAAGTAAATCAAACTGTATATTTTATTAGGGTTTTTTTTTCGGTTTTCTTCAATCGGAATTTTTCAGTTTGGGTATTTCAACTAGGAACCGAACCCGATCCAAACCCGATAATTATATGGGTACAAAATAGGACTTAAATTGTAGTATTAGAACCGAACCGAACTCAATATGTACTGAACTGAACCCAAACGGAAATAGATAATTACCCGAATGGGTCCTATACCTCTAAACATGAAATACTCGAACCGAATCCAAACCGAAACCGAATGTCCATGCCTAATCTACACTTTGATGTGATAAGGCTATTGTTTTCCAATCTATACCAGGACGCATCTACTGCGTTCCCAAACACCTCATTGTCAGAATTGCGATTCCGAACGTTTCTGTATGTATTTCTGATTCTGGAACGAGAAACATATCACCACTAATAAATCCATGCTTCCTAAGTTATTGATTAGATATAATATCTAAAGTATATAAAAATTTACATATATGATCCATGCTAAATCCAAATTTACATAAATTTACATAAAGTAAATTCATGCTTCCTAACACCTCATTATCAGAAATTTACATAGAAATTGATTAGATATCATACCTAAAATGCTACGTTTACACAAATCTATCCACGTAAGTTTATGATCCCTAGTGGCCAAACCTCCTCCCATTAATAGCCACTCGGTTTTTCTATTGCAGGGATGAGTTCTCTGCATTTTTTCTACTGGTTGTTCGATCAAACAAACAAAGGTTTTTTGCTGGGATTGATTTGCGAGTTAAGAAAAAGCAATACCGACACAAGAAGATTATGCGTGAACGTGTGAAGCAACGGAGAGAAGAAAGATTAAGAAAAAAAGTATTTCTTATGAATGAATTCTTCTTGCTACAATGCAATAAGTATTTATACTACTCGTGTTTATGATGATAACGTGAAATCGTAACAGAAACGTAATCGTAACTAACTAGCTATTTGGGATAAGATGCTAATTAACTATTTGGGATAATGTTTGTAACGAATTTTATAATCAAACTCGAGTAACTTTGGCATCCACTGTTGTTGTATAAGAGTATTTAACCGCTGCTCCAGCAAGTATTTGAGGCTCTTCTGATCAGTCTTAATAACAAATTTTCCTGTTAGCAGATAGTGTCTCCATTTTTCTACCGCAAAGATTACTGCTAACAACTCTTTCTCATATATTGACAAATGTAGTTGTCATCCTTTTAAATGTCTGCTGGCATACGCTAGGGGGTGACCATTATGCATTAAAACAGCTCATATACCTTCACCATAAGCGTCTGCTTCAACTTCAAATTGCTGATCAAATCTAGGTAATGCCAAAAGTGGAGCCTCACTTAAGGCTTTCTTCAGCTGATTGAATGCCTTTCCGGCATTTTCATTCCATTCAAAGTTGTTTTTATTAGTTAACTTTGTTAGTGGCTTTGCTATTCCGCCAAATTCTTTGATGAGCGCCTGTAATATCCGGCCAGTCCTAGGAACCCATGCATCTGTTTCAGGTTTATAGGTATCAACCACTCATGCACCGCTTTCACCTTAGTGGGATCTGTTGCTATTCTCTCTTGAGATATTAAATGCTGTAAGTATTCAACTCTTGAGGTTGCAAATTCACACTTGCTCTGTTTTGCGAATAACTTGTGATTTAACATCAGCTTAAAGACTTCTTCTAAGTGGATCAAATGATCATTTAACGAGGGACTATATACCAGAATATCATCAAAAAATATCAGAACACTCCTCTTTAAAAGGCTGTGAAATACCTCGTTCATCAGCCCTTGGAATGTAGCAGGGGCATTTGTCAATCCAAATGGCATAACTAGGTATTCATAATGTCCATTATGCGTTTTAAAAGCTGTTTTGTGGATGTCATGTGGTGCCATTCTGACCTGGTGGTATCCTGATCTTAAATCTATCTTGGAATAGACCTTGGAACCTCCTAACTCATCCATTAAATCTTCTATAAGAGGAATAGGGAACCTGTCTTTGATGGTCATGTTGTTGAGATGCATGTAGTCCATGCATATTCTCCAGCTCCCATCTTTTTTCTTTACCAAAACAATAGGAGAAACATAAGGGCTGGAACTCCTTTGTATGGTCCCGTTCTTGAGAAACTCCTGCACCAGTTTTTCAATTTCGTTTTTTTTATGCAGAGCATACCTATAAGGTCTTAGATTAACCGGATTTGAACCTTCTAGTAGAGGAATCTTGTGATCATGTGTCTCTCTATAAGGGGGTAGTGTCTTTGGTTCCTCAAAGATTCCTGCATACTTCTCTAACAACTTGTCGATTTCCTTATGACTTGGATGCCTTTCAGACATGTTGCAGAGATGTTTATCGTTCCCATCACACTCCATATACAACATGGACAGCTGGGCTTGGTCAGTGATATGTTTATTTATTTTATTTGCCTTAACTTCTCTGACTGATCCTGGATGTAATTCTTTGAGCACCATCTTCTTTGGACCCCATTTAAAGTGCATTTCTAGTGTTTTGAAATTCCACTTAATCGGTCCTAGAGTCTCTAAACATTGTATTCCCAATACCATATCACAACCATTAAGAGTAATAACCATCAAGTATGTTTCAAACCTTTGATCGTGAAACTTCCATCCGAAATGCTCAACTCGCCCCTTCACGCTGACCCTACCACCATCGGCAACAGTTACTCTAGTTAACCCTGGATCACTGATCTTGCAACTCATTCTTGCAGCGGCTTTCTCATCCATGAAATTATGAATGGATCTGGAATCTACATAAATCGCAGAACTTCCATATTGGCCTCTCACCCTCATTGTATGATAATCTGAAACCCCATTAACAGCTTTTACTGAGATCTTGGCAATATCCACTATTTTCTCTTCTGATCCCTCCTCTTCATCGGATGATGAAAACCCTTCCTCACCAACTTCCATCAGGTAAAGTTGGCTACGTTTGTGCTGTGATAAAAAGTGTTTTTTTAGTGTACTTTTCATCACAATAGATGCACAGTCCCTTGGCTTTTCTTTCGGCAATCTCTTCATTACTCAGCCATTTTCTCCCTTTCTCGACATTTTTTTGTTCAGGTTCCTTCTTGATCTGCAATAATCCTTTGTTATAAGGGTTGGTTACTCGATTACTGCTAGTGAATGAGCTGGATGCCTTGCTAGGATGCGCTTGTTCGTATAGTTTTCCTAACATTAGACAATTCATCGTTGTCTTGGGCATGAACATCCTGATGTGCATTTGTGTGTCCATCCTTAAACCTGCTAAGTATTGGCTCACCAAATACTCTTCAGGTAAGTTCACTCTTGTCTTTAACAATTCGAACTTCCCATGATAGTCTACTATTCCTTTAATTTTTTGCAGATTTTTAAGTTCTGCAATAGGATCGTCGAGAACCACACTGAATCTTCCTAGTAACTCTGCTTTGTAACTGTACCAGCTATTGCAGATGCTACTACCCGAGAAAGACTGGCACAAGGATCGGTGTCACGTTGTTGTTGCGCCTTCAAAATGGAGTGAAGCAAGCTTCACCTTGGTTCCTTCATCAGTGTCATCCATCTCGAAGAACTGTTCTACTTTATAAATCCAGTCTTGTACGTTTGTACCATCGAAACACGGAAAATCTATTTTAGCGAGACGTGTGGTTCCCGCGTGTGCTTGTTGTGCTTGACCGCTATGTGAATCTTGAACTGATGATCGCGACATCTCACCAAGATTTCCCAGGTTCGTCGTCAATGCCTTGATGGCATCGATCATGTCATTTTTGAATTGCTGGAATTCACACTGTAGCGATGAAATCGCCTCTTATTGTTCTTCCTAGTTTCGGGTTGCGATTGTTTTAGAACGAGTTTCCGCCACTGAAGTCGAAGACCGGAAGGCTCCGATACCACTGTTGCAGGGATGAGTTCTCTGCACTTTTCCTACTGGTTGTTCGATCAAACAAATAGAGGTTTCTTGAGAGAAGAAAGATTAAGAACAAAAATGTTTTTTATGAATGAATTCTTTTTGCTACAATACTCGTGTTTATGATAATAACGTGAAATCGTAACATAAACGTAATCGTAACTAACTAGCTATTTAGGATAAGATGCTAATTAACTACTTGGAATAAGATAACATGGTTGATCTATCCATGCTAATCTTCTGTTTCTGCTGCCACGTCACTTAATTCAAATCTTGCATCATTTTCGTACAAAATACATTCGAAGAAAAGAACAAGTCATTGGGTTATTTCTTTTTCGTTAACGAAGGACAAAAAATCCATTGATTTATTCTTCGTTTGACTTGTTCTCTTTTTTGCACAAATACAAATATTAGATAAAAATGAATTAGGTGTATAACCACCAATTTGTGTTAATGATGAAGAATATAGCCATGATGATTTGAAAATTCAATAATAAATAGAAAAATGTATTATTAATTTAATTAATTATATATTACTGATTGATTAATTCTTGCAATGCTATAAAAATACAAAATCTTTGATTGTATCGATCATGTTTTGAATTTTAAAATTTTGATACGATTTTTTTTAAGAAGTGAATAATATAACTATTGATAAATATAATAGGTATTTAAAATATTTAAAGAATTTTTTTTAAAGACATTTTGAAGATATATCGTATACATCTTCTCCAATCGTATAAGTCTTTACAATGAAATGGAAAACGCAAATAAGGAACCCCTTGGTCTAGTCCAAGAATACAGTGAGACCTCTTATACCATCACATCCCGCACACCAGCATACATTACAAGAAAACAAATTAAGAAAATAATTCTGGAGAAACTTCAAAAGATACAAATTAATTAAACATTTAGAAGGATTTTTGATGAAATGTTGTCAGATCTCTGATGGAATTTTGACATATTCATATTCATGATTCGTCAAAAATTAATAAACTTTCAATAAGGTACATATGTTGTGTTGGAACAATATATTAATAAGCATGTGAACTTATAATATATAGTTAAAATGTGAATGAAAATTTGCTTAGGGAAGGTCAAAGATTTTTTGTAATTTACAAATTTTGGTATTAAAAACCAAAATAAATTTGTCCATTAAATCTACTTGACCACCAAGTTATTCTTCTCCTATAAATACCAAGCTAGCTAGAAGAAAAAAATTATCCTTTCATTCTAAAAGCAAGAAAACACCATTAGACACATTTTTTATATTCTTTGAGAAGTTTCTAAGTGTTGAAGCTCTCTTCAAATATCTTCTTGGTTGTTGGTGTTAGGTGCTACTAGCTAAAGAATTCACAAGGTTTAACATGTTCCTTCATTCTCCTTCTTCTACTTTTATCTTTCAAAAGTAGATTCTTGTTCTTGAGTATATGGTAGAATATTAGCTTGTATATTCAAACATGAATGAAACATGTTTGTCTTAATGTTTGGTTGTATTCTGGGATTCAAAAATGCATGAAAATCGTCTCATTGCGGGCATTTTATTGAGTTAAAGAAAGAGATCATCCCGCCTCCAAATATTTTTATGATTCTAAAAAACAAAATTATGTTTAAGGTTTTATAGTTTATATTTGTTATTAAGTCATGTTAATCTTATTTATTATTAAATTGTCAATATTAAAATATTTATCAAGGAATCATGCATTGTTAATATTGAATATCTTAACATAGTTTCATTGGATAATATTTTTTGATATTTAAACTAAATATACCCTAGACATTATTTGCAAAGTGATTGTCAATCAAATTTTAGGTCATACTAAATTAAATCTCTCCCAAAAATATGAGTTGGCATCCTAAAAAAGATGAAATGGATAAGAGTTGAATATGACATGGTTTAGAGTAAAATATGACATCTTTAAACTGTAAAAGTAAAATGAAATTTTAATATAAAGTTTAAGTTGTAAGGTAAAAATTATATTTGGTAGTTCATTTTCAATACTAAATTTTTTAATAACTATTTATGGTTGACCAAACAAAACCATTAAACAATATAAATACTATAAATTTGCATTTATAATTAAAACTATTTACTAAAATGTTTCTAAGCAATATATTTTTCCTCGATAACTTTTAATAGATACTTATTGACATGAATAAGAATAATATTTGATTAAAAACATAAAATTAAATCTTATAAAAATAAAAAAATCTATAGAACTAAAATATATTTATTCAAGAAAAAAATAATTACGTTATGTTTAATATTAATTTAGACGAAAATTCAAAATTTTACAAGAATTTTCAGTCTTACCAAATTGTATAAGATTATTGATACAATATAATAAATCTTAAACCTATATTGTATTTACTTTTTTAAATTCCAAAATATTAATTATTGAAATTACGTTTTTTAAAAAAAATATTTTTCTCATGAAAAAATTTTTGGGAAATATAAAGCACAATAAGAAGAATAAATTTTCAACAAAATTTTTAAAACAATTTAATTCATCCTGAAACTTGAGAAAAATATATTGGTAGGATATGAGATGGCTTAAAAAAGATGTCATGACATATTGTTCTAAGCATTTTCAATTATTTATTCAAACTAAGTGCTATAAGATCAAAATAAATTTAATTTACTGTAAATGTTAAGATTTTTTGGGCTAAAAGTTTCTATAAATGTTTTTTGCTAACATATTTAATTTATTAAATAGTTAAATATCTAAGCGAAGATACAAAAAGTACATATATAGCTCATATAATATAGATTACTCTATACGAATGATTACTATGTTACTGGTTTAATTTTAATTGCAATATGAATATCTTGATCAAACCTTAAATAGCCGCTTATATAATTAGACATAAAAAATTATTAAGTTTATTCCCACCAAAATAATAAACGTTAACATAAATTATTAAAAAAAATTATAGTTATACGTCAGAAAATATAAATGTATTAGAAACTAATATTTTTATTTATTCTATTTTAGATAAAATCTGACTGAATGCAAATTTTTATATAAAATTGAAGAAAAAATTATTCATATGATTTAAAAGCTTATTTATATGTTTACGATGTTTTTTATTTGAATTAATCTAAATATATATATGGAAAATTCATTAAAAATATTTTATCTCATAATTAATATACAATAATTAAATTTTAAATTTTCTGAAATTTTGAAAATAAAGATATTTTGCATTTGTTACATATGAAAATACCGGATAAACTATACAAAAACCATAAAAGAAAAATAATAGACATAATGTCGAGAAGAAATCATATTAGTTTGTACTTTAAATTCATATTAATCATAGGACTGGAGAAATGAGAGTACATAAACAACCAACAGTAATTAAATAGAAATTAAATACAAATGAAAAACAGAGAACAACGATAAAATGATTTTTTTAAAAAAAACTATAACATCATCCGTAAATTTAATATATATAAAAATAATTAATTTAACAATAAAAATATTTTTATCGATTATCTAACCGCGCATGGTGCGGAATTAGCTAGTATAAATTATGTCGGAAAGAACTTTTCGTAAATGTGTTATTTATGTTTTCTTGTAGTATTATATTGCGACTTCGCCTAGTACTCGCTAGGCAAAAAAGATCTGGTCCATACCTATGCATGGAGTTTAAAACCAAAACTTAACGTGATCTTGTGTGGATGAATACATGACCACATCATTTGATATTTTAAGTTTAAGAAATGTACTGCTTTGGTTTAAAAATATATACGTTAAACGTATATATCTATTACAAGATTCCTCAAGTGAGGATCCCAATTTTTCATTCTTGAAATCACTAGCATAATACTAAATTAACCACGATAAACAGTTCAAGTCTCTCTATCATTTCCGGGACTTGACCTTAAAGGCCTTTTTCGGATTACATTTCTGATCATCTCATAGTTTAAGGTTGTTCTGTACTTCTTATTCCATCTAAAGTACTCAACCCCCAAATGACCTTTACTTTGTGATCCTCTCTTTCATCTGGATCCAGAGTCATGCATCTTTTTCTTCTTTTGTTTCCTGTCAACTTTTGGTATCCGAGATTGTTATGTGGTTCATTAATTCTTTCATTTTTCACCGACTTGTATATCATCTATCATTCAGAAAATACCTTTTCAACATATTTTCTGGACTTCGACGTGTTTGTTACTTTTTCAAGAGACTTAATAAACCAAAACAAAAACTTATACGTATTTGAAACATTACAGTATGGAAAAAAATAAACAAGAAAGTACAAACTTTGTGTTACAGAAAACAATAACAGAGTACAAACTTTTAACCAGATAACAGACATGCATTTTTTTTTTTTTATTTGGAATTAAATATAAATGAAGGTAGATCCAATATGCATTACTGCACGGGACGAATTGCAACACCTTTGACCACGAGCCCGCGCTTACGGTCAGTGTCAACATACTGATGCATCGAGAAACAGATCTTTGCGTCTTCTTTCTTCGGCGGCGCCTCAAAACCTCCGACATGAATATCCACCCAATTTTCGCCTATGTACTCGTCCAAACACAATGCATTATCCTGCTCATTCTCGCTTCCATCGCCCATAACAAGCTTGAGCATTAAAGTAACTGGCTTCTTCCATCCCAAAGCTGTATCATCTAGGCTCACAAGAAACACCACCTCGTATCTTCTCCCTGGAATCAATTTTCTCGTGGAGAACTCTCCGGTTATTTTAATTAAGGTGTGAATGTTTGTCATCGTTGCAATTTCAATGTCTGCTCTGCTGAAAAAACATGATTAAAAAAATCAATTAAGGACAAATTAATTAAAATTAAATCAAATGATCGGACATCATACTTTTTTTTTGTCAACGACATCATTTTTTATGTTGATTTTTTAATATATTAATTTGTATGGTATTTATCTCAAATACATTATATAATATATATTTCGAATTATTTTAAATCATTAGATTTATTTAAAATGCCAGAATATTTTGTTAATATTCTAAATAGCGGCTTAAAACATACTAATGTCGTATTACTTTATAAGAAGTAGTCAAAATTTTAAAGTGGTAAATTTAAATATCCACAAGTTCAGATTTACTCTCTGCGTAGTTGGTTATACTCACAAAGAGATTCTATGGAAGAAAGAAAAATCGTTTTAAGGAAAATAATAATGAAAAACAACGATCATACTAGCAAACATATCTAACATTGAAATGATCAAACCAAAATTAATAATAATACTATATAAGAACACACATATATATATATATATATATATATATATAAATGATAGTTTTCATTAATAATTTGATTTTTTTAAAAGTATAGTAATAGTAAAAAAAAAAAGCATTTGATTTTCTTTTTCACGAAAATAATTCTTACTATGTTCTGTCATAGATACAACTCCAGGTCCAATTTTCAGGATTATCAGAGTGAGTAATGTTAAGTCTCCTTGTAGGGACCAAAAATCCTCCTTCGGGACTCGATGCGGTTATCAGGTTTCTCTTCACGGCGATCTGCGACAGCAATCTCTGGATCTCGGAAACCACTGACATTATAAACTGCATTTCGTTCCTGTTACTCTCATACAATACGTGTAGCAAGATGTCAACATTTACGCTTGTTACATGTTCCCGTGTTATACAAGAAACAGCTACCCAGTTAGGTTAACTCAAATTTCGAAACAGCAATAATTATACTATGGACATATCAAGAATATGAGGTTCTAGATTTATCTACTTGACGACATACGAAGATTAGTATATAGTTCAGTCTGTAATTATTTACTATAAAGAAGATAAATAAAAATCGAACCTTTCTTTTGCCAAGGACATGCCTTTTATTTTAGAAATAGAATCTAAAGCCTCCTCCCATTTTTTAGTCCTTTCTGGCTGGTGTGGAATTTTGCGCTTCAGAGCCCTGAAATTTTCACCAAATTTCCCACTAAGTTCTTCCACCACGGAAGGTGTCGTAAGTTTGTAGAAGATGGGAATCACACTGAGACTGCCACGATCCTTGCACTCCTTGATCATGGCCAGCTCATCCAAGCACCAATCCGAACTTGTGTAAGCCTTCGAGAAGATCACTACCGCGACCCTTGACTCTTCGATCCTCACCATAAGGTTAGCCGGGTCTGTGCTCATCACGTCATCTTTGTCTACGAATAAGTTTATATTCGCATCTCTCAAGATAGACTCGAGAAAGGACACAAAGCTGTTGCCCACATTTGGTCCTCGGAAGTTGATGAACACTTGAGGCCCCTTTGAGGTGGGCCTCACAACAGAAGAAGAACAAGTATCCATGAGAGTTTTGGTTGATTGTTGTTTGACCTTTTGTGTGTTTGTCAGGTTGCTTTGGAACGATAAAGCTAACCCAAGTTCCTTATATATACTTGAAATCTCGAAATAATGTTAATGTGTATAATTTGTCAACATGTAGTTTACAAAAACAGATAATATCTTCTGTTCGAAATTTGACTGTGTCTATTAACTCTATCGCTAGCCTCCAGTCACAACCGAGTAGTTTATTGGATGACTAATTTTGTAACGTATGTAGGTGGTTAAATAAGAATAAATCTATGACGTCGATCAACATGCATATAAACTATTTTTTTTCTGTTACAAAACTGATGTTTACTACATGGTGTATGTTTGATTGGTTGCAGTTGCATGCATGTGTTTTACTTAGTCCCCCATATCATTCCTTGCATTATAATCCAAAAGATCCTCTCCCTCTCAATTCATAATATATGATGAAGAAGCTGCCAAGCGTGAGCTTTATTGGAGGAAAAAACAAAAATAAAATGTTTGTTCATTGTTGTTTGACTTTTGTCAAGTTGCCAACGTTGGCATATAATTAAAAGGAGATAAATGATATTATTTAATTTCCCAAAATGTCATTTTCTATAAACAGACCAACAAACTTGTATTATAAATTTTGAATTGGTCTTTTAACTCTATCTCTATCGTCTATCCACACCCGCCCAACCGTTAAAAAACCCGAGTATTTCTTGGATGACTAGATCTTTTTGGTTAAAACTTAGACTAATTAGTATTTAACATCTGTAATTAGTAAATAAACCAGTATCAATCCATTAACAACTAACTACTAGTTGTTTTGTCATCAAAACCGAGTTTCTCTGATATATAAATCATTTCATTTCATGATGATGAAGTGGGTAAAAAATTCGGTGTGTTAATGAAACAAAAGTCCAAACTCTTTCGCTGTTTTGATTATAATTGGCCATTGTGGAGTCAAAGGTACTCGGTTATTCACATGCTCTAGAAATTAATATTAATATACGTTTGATATTTTGATTGGTTGCTACTTGCTTGTGTCTTTGTCTCCGAAAGTCCATCCTTATTTATACTCCAACTGTCGAAGATGTCCCCAATTCGATAGTTAGATAAATCCAAGTGTCGATTTAAACATTGCAACTATCAAGATCCAGAAGTGGACTAGTTCATATCAATGGACTAGTTTATGATTTAAACTATTCTGACCCGTAATTTCATGGAAATGAAAATCTTTGTTTTTAATGTTTAATTTTCTTTTTATATTTAAGTTTTTTTTTGGGGGGGGGAGGCAAATGTATTATAGATATGAAATTTTGATTTATTTAATGGTTTTATTTTTGATATAGATATATTATATATTTTATTAAATTTTAATCCGCTCTAAAAGCAGACAATATTTTATAGTTTTTTATTTTTATGTTTTTTAATTTATACAAGTTAAAATTTAAGATGTGTTAATAATTTTAATTTGTTGTAGATGATGATATTATATTATTTGTAAGGATATTTTAGGAAATAACACTTTTCAAATATCACTTTTCAAAAATACACTCAAAACATTTGTAAAAATACACTTATTTTTAATAGGGTAGAAGGAATATAATAAAAACAAATATCTTAATATAATTAAAATAAACCTAAATTATTCTGTCTGCCTTCACCGGTACCAATATCTCTAATGATCTAATTTTTCTGGTGGCTTAATGTTTCCGACAGAGTCACTCATTCATTATCTCCTGTGAAACCTGGGCGACACTTCAGCAAATATTAATTGTGTTTTGGTAATAAGAATTCTTCATAGAATCTTCATTTGGACAAGTATCGTTATATGACATAGAATTTTTGATTTGGGATCTAATTCGGTGAACTTAGCTTAAGAAGCTGAAGTAGTAGCCTCAATTTAAGTCAATTTGAAATGTGAATTTCTAAGAAAAATAATGATTTTGTGAAAAAGACGATTTTTCTATTAATTCTGATTTTGTTAACCATTTTGTAAAGTTTTATAAAGCATATAAAACTATCTTCCAAACCATTATAAGGATAATCTGAACATGCATATACATTTGACAACTAAATTCTAACATTTTAGAATTAAGTTTTAAGACTTAATTGTTCAAATTTGATTTGAGATTCTGAACAAGGGTTCAAGTTCATGTCAACTAATTTTCTTATATGGATAATCTAATACTGAATTAAACAGATTCATCAACTTTTATAAATGATTAATAATTTTTTTTATTAAAATTATAACCTTTTTAATGATTTATTAACCCCTATAAATGATTTATAAAGATTTATAAAGTTTTATAAATTATATACTTATTAAGTAATGTAGTTGTATATGGTTTTATAAGGTATACAATCCAGTTTATAAAATTTTATAAATACAATTTATAAAGTTTTTCAGTGTTTTATAAAGCTTTATAAAATTTGCCAAAGTTTTATAAAGGTTTATAAATGGGTAATAAACACAACTCCTATTTATAGATATAAAGCTTATAAAACTGAAATTATTGGAAATTATCTATGATGAGAAATATAATCAAGAGGTACCATTTAGATCTCCGAAAATTCCATCGATTAGTCTTTATCTCTATTGTTTGGATTATGATTCAGATTTAGATTCAAATATATAATTGAATTTTGATTTTGTGGTTTTTTAAAAAATTCTTCAACACAAAACTTTTATTTGAGAAAAAAGAGTTTTATGGGAAGAAGAAAAAAAAACTTCATCGTAGGAGGAAAACATTGGAGATAGAAAAAAAAAATTAGGTCTACTTTGTCGGAGAAAAGAGATAAATAATAATTTTTTTTAATTCAGAGTGTTTTTACATAAGGGCAATTTATTATCTTTTTCATCTTAAGAAAAAGATTTTTATGGAAATGACTCCCTTTTATGTGTTAAATTGAAAAGTAATACTTTAAATTGTTAGTTTTGAAATTCTGCCTTATATGTATTAGTTTTATATTTATAGTATGATTATATAATATAAATATAAATTTAATATATCAAAATAGTTATAGTTTTTCATATATTATATATTGTAAAATTTTATTTTATAAATATTTTATATTATGTAAAATTATTTTTGTTCATATTTATGAAAATTAAAATAGGTTACTCCGTCAATTAACTATATTTGGTTTCAATTAAAAATATGTTATAAATTTAAAGTATCATATAATATTTATTGTATAGGTTTTTTTATTTTTAACTTGAGCGTTCGAGAAATGCTTTCTAATTTCCACGTGTTGATTACTTTTTCAGATAACACAAAGACGAAAAACCACTAAATAAAAACAAACTTATATATAAGTATTTGAAATCTTATAGTACGAAAAAGAAAACAAGAGAGTACAAACTTTCAACCAGAACTAAACATGCATTTTATTTTATTTGAGATGAAATATAAATATAGGTAAATCCAATATGCATTACTGCACGGGACGAATTGCAACACCTTTGACCACGAGCCCGCTCTTACGGTCAATGTCCATATACTGATACATCGAGAAAAATATCTTTGCGTCGTCTATCTTCGGCGGCGCCTCAAAACCGCCGACATAAATATCCACCCAATTTTCGCCTATGTACTCGTCCAAGAACAATGCCTTATCCTGCTCGTTCTCGCTTCCATCGCGCATGACCACCTTCAGCTTTAGGGTCACCTGGTTCTTCCATCCCTTAGCTGTATCATCTAGGCTCACAAGAAACACCACCTCGTATTTTCTTCCTGGAGTCAATTTTCTCGTAGAAAATTCTCCGTTTATTTTGATTAAGGTGTGAGTGTTAATCATCGTTGCAATTTCAATGTCTGCTCTGCTGAAAAAAACATAATTAAAATTTCAAAACCAAAATAAACGAGTTAAAGGCAATCAAATTAAACATCATATTCTTATGTTGAAAATTTGTATGTGTGTCTATGGAATGTTTCTTTTCAATTCATTATATTTAAATTACTCGAAATATTTTACAGAAAATTCATAACTATATGAAAAATTGCTATAATAGATTTATTCATTTATCTAATTTTAAAAATATCAATTCAAACAGTTGTAAAAATAAGTAAACGAAAAAGTATAGTTGTATTACTATATAGATGATTTAATTTTGTTTCGATAAATAATTTCATCCTTTAATAAATAAATTTTAAAAAATTATCCTTTGATAAATAATTTCAAAGATATAATACCCCCCGTTGTTGCATAAAATGAAGTTTTTTTTAATTCTTTTCACTACAATAATTCTTACAATGGTCTGTCGTAGATAGAACTCCAGGTCCATTTATCAGGTTGTTCCGAGTGAGTAATACTAAGTCTTCTTGCAGGAACCAAAAATCCTCCTTCGGGATTCATTTCTATTTTTGGGTTTTGCCTCACGGCGATCTGCGACAGCAACCTCTGAATCTCGAGAACAATTGAATCTGCGAACTCCCTTTCGTTCCTGTCACTGTCATACAATACGAGTGAGAGATGTCAACAAGCTTGTTCATTCCATTTAAGTGTTCTTGTTCTACAAGAAACAGCCACCCTATTTTAAGTGAATTCCAACTTCGAAACTTTAACATACCATGGCGTGTGGACATACCAAGAACACGAGATTCTAGATGTATACACTTGTGGACATACGAGTATATATTTCAATCTGCAACTCTTTACTACGAAGAAAGTAAAAGATAAAAGTCGAACCCTTTTTCTGACAAGGACAAGCCTTTTATTTTAGGAATAGACTGTAAAGCTTCCTCCCATTTTTGAGTCCTCTCTGGGTCGTGTAGATATGTCCGCTTCAGACTCCTGAAAGTATCACCAAAGTCTCCTCTAAGTTCTTCTACCACGGAAGGTTCAAGTTTGTAGAAGATGGGAATCACACTGAGACTGCCTTGATCCTTGCAGTCCTTGATCGTGGCCAGCTCATCCAAGCACCATTGCGAACTTGTGTAATCCTTAGAGAAGATCACCACTGCGACCCTTGACTCTTCGATCTTCACCAAAAGGTTAGCTATTTCTGTGCCCGCCACTTGGTCATTTTCTACGAAGACGTTTATATTAGCATCCTTCAACATAGGCTCGAGAAAGGCCACGAAGCTGTTGCGCAGCTCAGATCCCCGGAAGTTGATGAACACTTGAGGCCCCTTTGGGATGGGTCTCACAACAGAAGGAGAAGCAGACATGAGAGAGCTTTTTGTTTAGGAAAAAAAGAGAGTTTTGAGTGATTGTTGTTTGACTTTTTGTGTTTAGTCAAGTTGCTTTGAAGGATAAAGCTAATCCAACGTCCTTTATATACTTGAAATATCGGAGTAATGTTGATGTGTAAGTTTTCAACATGGTTTACTATAACACAGATCACAACTTTTATATTTTATTTTGAGAGACAGATCAGATCACAACTTGTCTTCGAAATCTGACTGTCTTTTTAACTCTATCACTATCCTCCGGTCAAACCCGAGTATTTCCTTGGATAACTAATTTTTAAAATAATATAAAGTACAATATGTACAATATGTCTTCATATTATTTTTAAAATAATATAAAGACAGATCAGATCAGAACAGATATATGGAATGTTTTTGGATAGAAACCCGAGTTTTATTAAAATAAATTGTATATATATACTTGTAAGAATACAAGGTAATGTTATGTTTGATTGGTTGCTTGGGTTTACTACCCAAAAGTCCTTCCTTAAATTATTATCGAAGTCTCCTCAATTCTAAAGTCTTTCCACAGATTGATCATATAATCCAAGTGTCGTATTAAAAACTGCAACTGCGAATTGAATAACTAGAAATTGAAAAGATAAGTGGACTTGTTCATAACTTCATATCATTGAAAACTGAGATCTCGAACGCGGTTAGACCAGAATCAAGCCATTTAATCTGTCATTGCATGCATCACAACCGATCAAAGTTCTTTTTACTAATAAAGTTTTGTTTTCCAAAAAGAAACACTATACAATATATATATATATATATATATATATATATTAAGCAATTCAAAGATGTCATGGTTTATGGAAATTCCATATTTTTATTGATTCTAAAAAATATTTAAATACATCAGACAATCTTAATATTGAAAGAAAAAAACGAATACTACAAATTAATATTAAACTCTAGTTGTTATATGCTCCCTCAGTTACCCTAATCTAACTCAAAAACAACTTGATTTAGATTATTTGATTAATGCAAACAACTATCACCAGCGGAAATGGATCCATCCAAAATTTTGTCATCTTCGACTAGCTACCCAAACTAATTTTATTGTTAATTATAATCTCAAACAAAATTTAAAACTTGGGCCAATTCAAATTCAGTATACCTTAAAGATAAACGATTTTGTTAAAAGGACATTTATTAGGTATAATAGAAGAATGTCTCTAAGAGATCTAACATGGAGGTATCTAAC
Source organism: Streptanthus diversifolius (assembly GCA_039880935.1). Lineage (NCBI taxonomy): Eukaryota > Viridiplantae > Streptophyta > Magnoliopsida > Brassicales > Brassicaceae > Streptanthus > Streptanthus diversifolius. Next base: position 8,644,078 of record JAXGFM010000012.1, on the reverse strand, counting down.
ATGGATATCTCATTTTTAAAGAAAAGTAAAATTAATATAAATGAAAAAAGAGAATATAGAGAGTTTCTCAATGAAACTCTTTAGATATTATGAAAAACTCATGAGACACTTCTCTTATTATGAGTGGAATATGTTTTCCATTTTGATTAAAATTAAATTATATAACTAATTTATATTAAAATCTTAATTTTTTGTTTGAAAATTTTTTAATGAATTTTAAGAATTATATTTTTAAGAATTACTAACGTGATTGAAAAGACTTATACAAAGAAAATGTCGTAAAAAATTCTCCAGTCATCTAGATCACTTTAGAAACTTTTCAAAAATAATATTGTCACAATTCAAGTTAAATATATATACCATATTCAATACCCCTCCAGAATGTAAAGACCAACATTTTACGTAATCTAATGTCGATGAATACGTCATATAACCACATCAACTGATATTTTAAGTTTAAGAAATGTCTTATGTGGTTTCCATATAATTGGATTAGACAAACGAAAGATCCAAACTGCTTTGCTTAGTGCGCATCAGTTCGTGGGAACCTGTGACGACGAGACCCTTTTTCTTATCATCGATAACGTATTGGTACATGGTGAAAGTGATCTTTGTCGGCGTGTTTCTGGGCGGAACCTTGAAACTCCGGCCAAAATATACACCCAATTGTGGCCTATGTACTCCAGATTCTACGTCCGATCCACCCGATTCACAATAAAATGTTTGTTGATTTTTGTTTGACCTTTTGTGTTTTGTCAAGTTGATTTGAACGCAAAATAGTAATCCAACGTCGGAATATAATGAAAAGGAAAGAAATGTTATTATTTAAGTTCCCAAAATGTCAATTTTTTATAAACAGAGCAATAAACATTTGACAACTACTAACTCTATCGTCTATCGACACCAGGTCAAAACCGAGTATTTCTTGGATGACTGGAATTTTTTGGGTTAAAACTTAGATTAATTAGTATTTAATATCTGTCATTAGTAAAAAAATCAGGATCAATCCATTCACAACTAACCTACTAATTGTTTTGTCAACTAACCTATTAACAAAGATACTCGTTTTTTCACATGCACTAGAAATTAATATGAATTTCTTAATGCCATCTTCGTGTATAATATGTGTTTGATATTTTGATTCGTCAGTTAGATAAATCCAAGTGTCGATTTAAACATTGCAACTATCAAGATCCAGAAGTGGACAGTTCATTTCAATGGACTAGTTTATGATTTAAACTATTCTGACCCGTATTTTCATGAAAATGAAGATCTTTGTTTTAAGAGTTTAATTTGCTTTTTTATATTTTATTTTTTGGGGCCAAATGTATTATAGATATGAAATTTTAAGATGTATTAATAAATTTATTTTTGATATAGATATATTATATATTTATTAAATTTTAATCTGCTCTAAAAGCAAACAAAATTTTATAGTTTTTTATTTTTATGCTTTTAATATGTACAAGTCAAAATTTAAGATGTGTTGATAATTTTATTTTGTTGTAGATGATGATATTATATAATTTGTAGAGAAATTTTAAGAAACAACACTTTCCAAATATCACTTTTCAGAAATAAACTCACTTAAAACATTTTTAAAAGTACACTTATTTTTAATAGGGTAAAAGACTGTTATACCTTAAGGAATATAATAAAAAAAATATCTTAATGCAATTAAATAAAAACCTAAATTATAGATCTCCATCTTCTTTTTTTCTCCTCTACCTTCATTGATACCAATCTGGATAAATCTCTCCAATGACCTAATTTTTCCAGTGGCTTAATTTCCCCACTGACTCATTGATTCATTGTCTCTAGTGAAACCTAAACTACACTTCAGCAAATAGTAATTGTGTTTTGGCAATGAAAATCCTTCATAGAATCTTCAATTGGACAAATATCGTGTTAATTTTGAATTGGGATCTAATTCGATGAACTTAGCTTATGAAGTTGGTAGTTTAGACTCGATTTAATTAAGTCAATTTGAAATGTGAATTTCTTAAAAATGATGATTTTGTGAAAAAGATGATGTTTTTTATCGATTCTGATATCTATAACTATTTTGTAAATCTTTATAAAAGTGTATAAAACTACCTTCCAAACCATTATAAGGATAATCTAAACTTGTATATACATTTGACAACTACTAACATTTTAGAATTAAGTTTTAAGACTTAACTGTTCTAATTTGATTTGAGATTCTCACGTAAAATTGAACTAATTTTCTTATATGGATAATATAATATGACTTAAATAGATTTATCAACTCTTAAAATGATTTATAAACCTTTATAAAAAAATTTAAAAAATTTATAAATAATTTATAAACCCTTATAAATTATTTATAAAGATTTATCAAGATTTACAAACCCTTATGAATATTTATAAAGTATACATTTATTAAGTAATGCAGTTTTATATGGTTTTATAAGGTTTACTATCCAGTTTATAAAATTTATAAATACAATTTATAAATTTTGTCAGTGTTTTTTAAGGATTTATAAAATTTGTCAAAAATTTATAAAGATTTATAAATCCGGATAATAGACACAACTCTAATATATATATATAAAGCTTATGAAACTAAAATTATTGGAGATTGATAATTCTATTTTGATGAGAAATAGAATCAAGAGGCACCACTTAGATCTTCAAAAATTTCATCAATTAATCTCTATTTCTATTGTTTGGATTATGATTCAGATTTAGATTCAAAGATATAATTTTATTTTGATTTTGTGGTTAGTCTAAAAATTCTTCAACACAAATACTTTCATTGGAAGAAGAAGAACGACTTCGCCGAAAAAGAAAGATATCGGAGGAAGAAAAAAATTAGGTTTACGTGGTCGGATAAAGAAGATAAATAAGATATTTTTTTTTTGTTATTCAGTGTGTTTTACATGAGGGCAAATTATTATCTTTTTCATTTTTAAAAAGGTGTTTATGAAAATGACTCTCTTATATTTGTAAATGATACACTGAAATTGCTAGTTTTGATTCAAAATCATCCAAAATCATTCAAAAATTATCTCTACAACACAATCTTCCTAAATTCATCCAAAAACTCATTAAAAATCAAATAAATTCAACTTCTCTCAAATACCATATTCAATACCCCCAAGAATGTAAAAACCAACATTTTACGTGATCTTATGTGGATGAATACGTCATATGACCACATCCATTGATATTTTAAGTTTAAGAAATGTCTTTTGTGGTTTCCATATAATTGGATTAGACAAACAGAAAATTCCAATCTGCTTTGCTTAGTGCACATTAGTTCGTGGGACGAATTGCAACACCTTTGACGACGAGACCCTTTTTCTTATCATCGGTCACGTAATGGTACATGGTGAAAGTGATCTTTGCCGGCGTATTTCTCGGCGGAACATCGAAAACTCCGGCCAAAATATTCACCCAGTTGTGGCCTATGTACTCCTTCAGATTCTCAGTCCGATCCACCCGATTGTCGCTCCCATCGTGTTGTACCACCTTTAGCTTCAGAGTCACTGGTTGCTCCCATCCGATCGCATCATCTTCTAATTTCACTAGAAAAACCGCCTCATACTTTGTGCCTGGTGTTAGATCCCTTGTGTCGAAAGTCCCGACTATTTTTAGCCAATAGATTTTTATCATCTTCGCAACTTCAACTGCCGTACAGCTGAAAACATATATAATTAATTATATATCAATCAAAAACAATAGAAATGACCAAACAAAAACTAGTTTAAAAAAAGAAAAAGAATATACGTTGTAGTCTTTATCACAATATCTTGTAGTTTTATGACCAAAAGAAATATATTTGTTTTTGTAAATATGAAACAAATTAACCCAAAAAGGTAATTTTGTAAATAATTTTATCTTTCATTAACTGGTATTTTTTTCTTGGTTTTACATATTAGAAATTTGTCAGTTTAAGAGATTTTTGGATTCTATTAAAAGTATGTTTTTAAGAAATGAAAATTCTTACTTTGGCGAGTCGTTGATAAAACTCCAAGCCCAGTATCGACTATTCTCAGAATGAGTTATTACTAGTTGTCTTGCAGGAACTATGGAAGGGACCGTAGAACCTCCTTCACGAATTACTTCTCTATCTAAGTTCCTTACAGGAACCATAGAAGCTCCTTGATGATTCGCTTTTCTTTCTTTCCATGCAGGGGTCATGGAACCTCCATGAAGATTCACTTCTTTTGCTGGCTTTCCTCTCAAGGCCATATGATCCAGCAATTTCTGAATCCCGACGACCATTTTGTTTATGAAATCTTTATCTGTCTGATCACTGTCATACCATACAAGTGAGAGATATCAACAAGCTTAATCTTCTTTCTCAAACAAAAAAAAAACATGCTTATTCTTTCTTTGTATTTGGGTTCCGTGTAAGAAAGATTTATCTGGTTCTCTGAATGAAATCAGAATTTAAACTTGCAACGTAAGACATACCAAGAACATAAGATTCTACTTAATCGGCCATTAAATTTATTTTAACTAGTGGGCTTAGTAGTATAAGTTTAGAGTTACCAGTTATGTAAGAAAAAAAAACATAGAAAACAAAAAGATTACCTTTGTTCTGCCCGGGGCATGCCTTTTATGTCAGGAATAGACATTAAAGCTTTCTTCCATTTCTGTATTCTTTCTAGCTGGTGTTGATGATTTCGCTTCATATCTCTGAACTTATCGCCAAAGTCTCCTCTAAGTTCTTTCACGACGGAAGGAGATAGCTTATAGAAGATGGGAATAACTATGAGACGATCTTGATCCTTAAGTTCCTTCATCTTGGCCAACTCATCCAAGCACCAATCTGAATCGGGGTAATTCTTTGAGAAGATAACCAGTGCGATCTCGGACTCTTCTATCCTCGTAAACAGGTTAGCTAGGTCTGTCCCCAAAAGCTCGTCCTCGTCTACGAAGACATTTATATTCGCACTTCTCAAAGCAGGGCAGAGAAAGCTTACGAAGTTGTTGCGCACATCATCTCCCCGGAAGTTGATGAACACTTGCGGTCCCGGTAGGGTTGTGTTCGATGAAGAAGCAGCCATGTGAGAGCTTTTTCTTTTTGGGTAAAATAAACAAAAAGAGTTTGTTGAGTTTTGTTTGACCTTTTGTGTTATGTCAAGTTGCTATGAATGCAAAACGCTAATCCAACGTCGTAATATAATTGAAATCTGTGAGAAATGTCAACATTTTAATTATTATAAAAAAAAAAATCAACAACTTGTTTTTGGAATTTGAAATAGTCAAAACCGAATTCTTTATTGGATTACTAATTTTTAGTTAAAACCTAGACTAATTATTTAGGAGTGGTTATTGGATTAAAGAGTTTAATGGAATTTAATGTAATTATAATTATAAGTATTTCAATAAAATTAACTGAATTTTTAAATATGTAATGAATTTAATGAATTTGCTTCTAATATATTTTGATTTTTGTATGGATTTAGATAGACTTTTTTATAATTTCAAATTTATAAAGAAAGCCCAAGAAACTTCATCTATAAATGAAATGTTGAATTTTGACCATAAGCATGCCACTTTGATTAACCGAAACCGAATCGATCGATTTTTCATTTTTCGGTTAACTGAAGTTTTGAAAAATATTTTTAGAATTAACCAAAATTAAATTTGGTTCGATTTGGTTTGGTTATCGGTTAGTTTTGGTTTTGAGTTTAAACCAAAATTAACCAAATTATGCTTTTTTAAAAAAAAAATTGATAATTTGTTTAACATGGTTAAATTTAGGTATTTTTGGTTAAATTTGGTTATTTTGGTTTGGCTAAATTAATATATAGATTAAAGTTGATCTAGTTTAGGTATAGTCCAGTTTTAATATTGGTATAAACCGATTTGGTTTTGGTGAAAATTAATTGAAAAAACAAAATTTTGATTAACCAAACCAAACCGATAACCGAATTTTTTTGAATATGCTGAATTGAATTGAACTTCTAACCGAATATAAACCAAAAACCAAAAATTTTAGTTCAGATTAGTTGAAATTCGCAGCATTAGTTGACCACATCCATTATTTAATCATAAGAAAACACATTTAACCTCGTCATTTTTTATATTCTTTATTTCTATAACCAAAAATCACAATTTTCACCAATGTTTGATAATGTTAGTCTTCTATTGTTAAATATATATATATATATATATATATATTTTTTTTTTTACTCTTGTTTTGTATAAAAGTACATTAAAATTTATTAGAATTGAAATCTAAAAATATCAAATAGATAATGAATAACAGATTATTTTAATACATTTTAAATTATATCCAACAAATATTTAATTAGATAAATAATAATGAATTTCACTTAAAATTTAAAATACATTAAATTCTATTAAATTATTCTATCTAATAACACCTCCCTAAAACAAATACATACATCGGGATCAATCCATATATAACTAACCTACGAAGTGCTTTGTCATCAAAACCGAGTTTTTCTGATATATAATCATCTCATTTCATGATGATGATGATAGAGTGGTTGAAAAAATCACTATGTTAATAGGGACAAAAATTGAAACCCTTTCCTAACTATTTTAATTTTAATTAGTCATTGGAGTAAAAAAAAATACTGGTTTTTTCACGTGCTCTAGAAATTAAACTGAATTTCTTCACGCTATCGTCGTGTATAATCTTTGATATTTTGATTGGTTCCATGTGTTTTAGCCCGAAAGTCCGTCCTAATATTATGATCCAACTGTCAAAGACCTCCCTAATTCATCATTAAAATTAGAAAATCCAAGTGTTCAATTAAAATTAGAAAATCCAAGTTTTCAATTAAAAATTGCAACACGAGTTAAGAAATACAAAATCGAGAAATGGACTTGTTCATATCAATGGAGAATTGAGCTTTCGAACGCGGGGAGACCAGATTTAAGTCATGTGAATCTGCCACTGCATACTTCACATACGATATTATTCTTTTTACAGTTTCAATTTATTTTTGAAAATAAAAATATTTAACGATAATTGTGATTAGTTGTGGTGTTTAATATTTCCTTGCACTGTTCGTTCTAGGTTTTCTCCACTATTTTCATCTCACGTAGAAAGCAAAATAAAAAATGAAAGAAAGTTAACTCCCAAAGATTTTTATCCTAGTAAAATTTTAGAAGACAAGTGGATATAACTTTTATATTGAAAGTGAGCCACTATGAATCATATTTGTTTTTTTTTCTTTCTTCTTTAATCTTTTTGTAAGGGTCGGATTTGGAATCAAAATCCTAAAAATGATTTGTGTGGTTTTAGGCTCTAAAGATTTTTTTTTTGTTGATTTTTCGGTTATGAAGAGAAAGCTCAACGCAGAATACGTACGTAGACGCTTTTCTTAACAGAGATTTAATTAACTTAATTTGTGTATTTTAATTTTAATTTTTTTTTTCAAAACTAGATGTTTTATCATATACGTATGTAATTAGTTAATTAGATCCATAATTTAGTTTGGAAGTATAATTACATCGGCAGCATGATTAATTTCTCTCAAAGCAAGGTTTAACGACAATAAAGTTAGGAAATTCATAATTTTTGACTAATGCTATAAGTATTTGTCTCCCCATGGATTCTTTTTTGGGTTAAAATACTCATGATATTTTGAATAACCAACATAAAAATAAAAATATCTTAATAGTGTTACACTGCCATTACGAATCTATCATCTTATCCTATTATTGATGATAAATCGTCTATAATGGACAATTTTATTACGTGCAATCACACAATAATAGATATAAATATCCAATATATTGTACATTAATTACTATATGGGACGAATTGCAACACCTTTGACCTTGAGCCCATTCTTCCGGTCACTGGTCACGTACTGGTACATGGTGAAAGTCATCTTTGCGGGCGCGTTCCTAGGCGGTGCCACCAAAACTCCTGCCTGAATATCCACCCAGCTTTCCCCTACGTGTTCTTCCAAGCTCGTTGTCCGTTCCTTCAAACTCTCTGTTCCATCTGGATTGATTAGCTTCAAGCTCAGGTTTACCGGCTGCTCCCATCCTGAAGATGTATCTTCCAAGCTCACCACAAACACAACTTCGTACATTGTCCCCGTTGTCATATTTCTTGTGTGAAAATTTCCGGATATGTGTAGCCAGTAAACCTCATTCAGCATCGCAATTTCAGTGGCAGCTTCACTGAACATAACCAAAACCATCAGTTCTTTTATATCAAAAGTGGTCTAGCAAACAAATACAGTCAACTAAATAAAAACATTTTCAAAATAAATAATCATATTTTTCAAATAATTACAATTAAATGTTAACTAACTATTGAATATTTTGAAAAACAAAAACATTTATATATCTTAAGAAGAAATTTAAAAGCATCTCAGTTATTATTTTATTATATCTTTACTAAATAATTAATTTTTTTTTTTATAAAAAAAAGCGAAACCACTCACAAATGCACAAATGGCTAAAGAGTTTCTAAAGAATATTTTAGATATTTTTATTTGAAAAACCATTTGTCTCTCCCTCTTCTACTTTTTTTCTTTTTAAATTATTTTATTGTTGAGATAAGAACTCTACACTAGAGTATGCTTTTTACCTATTCATTTTAAATGATCAAGCAAACTAGTATCTTCAATGGTGGATTCTCATAAGAGTACTCAAAATATATTACAGCAAAGATATTTACAATTAAATATCAATATTTTTTGTACTTGCACTTACATTTAAGTTAAAATACTCATGTTAAACAAATTATGTTGGGCATCGTTCAGAAATCCAAAAGAAATATCTAAAAAAGTTAATACTAACATTTTACTATAATTGACTTTTGCAATTAAATTTTATTTTATTTATTTAAATTGGACCAATTATGAACAAATATATGTTTATAAAGATCTCTCAAAAATGCTCAAAGATCTAAAACGAGAACGGATCTTTCAGTCTCTCTCTTACTTTTTCATTTTTTGTTTTTTTTTTTTATTATGAAATACTTTCTGCTCTTAATAGATTATTTAATAATAACGAGATTGATAAATTAATATAACTTTGCACTTACTTTGGTGCCCCGATGATGTACCTCCATTCCCAGTTTCTTAGTTTCTCCGAATGACTGATCTGGAGTTTCCTTGCAGGAACCATGATATATTTGGTATTTGCTTCTCGTTCTTTGTTTACTCCCACGGATATATTAGTCAGCAACCTACTCAATTCCTCTACTGCAGATTTTATGAGATCTTTCTTGGACTTTTCGCTGTCATACCAATTGGTTAGGAAATAACAAATAACAATGGTTAAGGTTGTCAAGTTTAACTAAATTAGCATGTTACTTGGACTCCGTTCTCTCCGAATTAGTTCTATTTACCTATATTAAACTTTGTTTTGTTTCTTCAATAAGATAACATGTTATAGGCACAAATATGAAATATTTTTCTATGTTTTTATATAAAAAAAATCAAATATTTTGTTAAGGAACACAAAAAAACATATCAAAAATATCTGTCACGTAATTGTTTATTTACTTAATTTTCTCCAAAAGTTTGTCATTCACCTAATTAATTACTGTTATTAAAAATACCATCAAATTTATCTGTAATTATTTGTATTGTTTTAATCTTGAAGATATTAGTTTTCTAAGCCTCTGATTATACAGTTAATTGGTCTTAAACGAACCCAATCAAAAATTGTGAAATCGTAAAGCTCCGTTTGCAAACCGGGACATCTAAAAATTAGCGTCATGATGAACGGCTTTCACGTCCAACATTAACAAAGACAAAACCAAAATCCAAGAAGATCTAAGAAGTGTCTTCGACCAGAACAGATGACAAAAAAAGGACCTGTTTTGGAGATCAGCCAAGTCTCCATTAAGCTTCTTGACAGACATCATGTCCACCTTATAGAATATAGGAATCTCTACATCTACGGGTTCTTTGATCTCCGGTAGTTCGCCAAAACCACATTTTGACTCCGAAAAGATAGCCAGTGAGATCCTCGAGTCCTGGATTCTTTGAAACAAGTTCTCTATATCTCTGTTCCTTACCTCTTCCTCGTCTATTACTACATTTATATTTTCGTTTTTCAAGACTGGCTCGAGAAAGCTTCTGAGGCCTCTGCTCACATCTTCTTGCTCGAAATCGATGAACACTAGAGGCCGTCTTGGGATCAATTCTACAACAGAAGAAGATGTAGAAGCCGCCATGTGATAGCTTTTTTGAGGGAGAGAGTTTTTTTTATCGATTTTTCCTTGTTATTATCTGTTTGAATCCTCTAAATAATTCAACACGTAACATGTCAACTTGTCACGATTTGAAATGGTCTAAAAGTCCAAGGTGGAATAGATCTTGAGTGTGTGGTATACCTTGGTTAATGTTCTTATATGTATAATTAGCTGTCACAAGGGGTCAGATCAAACCAATTAAATTAGAGAGGTGAAAAGAAAAAACAAAACCCGAGAATTGTTAATAGTAAAATAGAGGAAAAAAAACTGGTTTTTGTTTCACTACATATTACTTTGGGCTACTTTCTATTTCATATGGTCGAGTTAAAAGGATTTAATACATATCTGATATTTCTCTCTTGTTCTTCTCTTCTATTATTCTATTCTGTTTTCTTTTTAGGTTTTAAGGTAAAACACGGAGATTGATGAGACGCAATACGCGAAGGCTCCGATTGTAGTGTTTTTGGATATTAAGAGTTGTGAAATCTTTGTTGGTTCGATTACTCTGAATATAATGAACGGACACTTCTCCGATGCTATTCATTAATTGAGCATGCAAGATCACAATGTTCTCTTAGGACAGTCTTCAAAAGAAGCATCAGGACCGCTAACTCAGTTTGGTTTTGGGAAAATTTATTACCTAGAGGAAGCCATCTCACCTCTCACTTGAAGCCCGAAGCTCACAACTTCTAACACTCAAGCTTCTTGATGACCAAATCCATAGTATTATATAGATATGAACCACTTTCTCAGTTCTTGTTTGCACGATTATATAATCTCACAAAGCCAAATCTTATTCCCAGGAAACTAAATTATGAATGCATAAAACCAAACAAAAGTTCATCAGTTAACCAAAAAAAGTATGGGTAACTAGACATAAACTATGTTTCAAAAACGAAAGACTGAATGAGATATTAAAAGATCCGATATGCTTCTCCATTCATATAATGACTTGATCCGTGGCCGTGGGGCGTATTGCAACACCTTTGACCACGACACCATCCTTCCGGTCAGTGTCCACGTATTGATGCAAAGAGAAAAAGATCTTCGCGGCTCCACTCTTTGGCGGTGCCTCAAACTCTCCAACTTGAATATCCACCCAATTATCGCCAGTGTAGTCATCTAAGCTCAGAGTACGCTCCTGTAGACTCTGGCTTTCATCGCGATGTTCCAGCTTTAGCTTCAGGGTCACTGGCTCCTCCCATCCGGATGCTGTCTTATCAAAGTTCACCATGAACACTACCTCGTACTTTGTCCCCGGTGTCAACTTCCTTGTGTGAAAATTCCCGGTTATATTTAGCCAGTACACCTTAATCAGCGTCGCAACTTCAATGTCTGCTTCGCTGCAACCATAACTATTTGTAAAAAAGTATCCAACATAAACTCCACCATCCACTATACCAAAAGAAAATTGGTTTTTCAAATATTACCTCTGCGCGTCGTAGATAGAACTCCATGTCCAATTTTCAGGATTCTCTGAATGAGTAATTTCAAGTTTCCTTGCAGGAACAAAGAAAACTCCTCTTGACTGATTAGTTACTTCTCTTGGAGGCTTTCCTACGATGGCGATATTCGCCAGCAATCTTTTAACCTCTTTGACGATTGAGTTTATGAATTCTTTATCGGACCTATCACTGTCATGATATGAATGAATCAACTAGTTTGTCCTGACTGAAGTCATCGTTCAAAAATTCACATACATTAGACTTAACATACAAGTTAAGAACACGGAGGTACGTGCCTCCCGCCAAAATATATATAGGGCATGTAATAGCTATATGCTCTCATGTGGGTATATAAATGAAGTTTTTACAGTTTTGATTTTTTTTTGTTAACTTATTTTAATATTTCATTTAACATTGCAGGTACTGAGTTTGAATTCCAAACATTTGATGAATTTTTAGAATGTCACATGATTTTTATACCGTTTTAAGTTTATTAAAACTAAAATAAGCTTAGCAATTTGTTTATCTGATAATTTAAAGCTTTTAAACTCAACCATATATGTAAAGCATAAAGGTCTCAGAATAGGCTAGAAATCTAAATATATTAAGTATACCCAAAGATTATAGAGAAATTAATTTGTAGGATTATTAATTAGTTAGAGAATCTCCAAATAAATCTAAAACTTTTTAGATTCATTTATATCTCAATATTCTTAAAAGCTAGCTTACAGAAAACATGAGAAAGGGCGATCAAAGCTAAATCAATTTAGTCAGTGACAATATTCAGTGAAACTAAAAAAAACTATTTGTTATAAAACTCTGAAAGCCTAAGAGTGTTGGCATTGGTGATACTTTAAGAGTATCATTTAATTAAAAAAAAATAAATATAAAAGTTATGAAACTTTTGATTAAGAACACCTTAGTATGAAAAAAGTTTAAAAACTGTCTTAAAAAATATATATCATGTGTTTAGTATTTATTTAATAATACACTATTTAAAAAATAATAAAATTAAATAAATATTATTAAAATATTACTTCTTAAAAAACTCAAAAATTATCAGAGATGTTGATGATCTAAAAAACTGTAAAGGATAATCCTTATCAAAGACCAAAGAAAAACCTGTGTTCTGGTAAGCGCATCCCAATTGTTTGAGTAATAGAGGTTAGAGCTTCCTCCCACTTTTGGATTTTCACTGGCTCGTGTTGATGATTGCGTTTCAGATTCCTGAAATTATCGCCAAAGGTTCCTTGAAGATATTTCACGACGGAAGGTTCCAGCTTGTAGAAGATTGGAATCACTTTAAGACTGCCTTGATCCTTACATTCCTTGATCTTGACCAGCTCGTCCAAACACCATACCGAAGTGGTGTAATCCTTAGATAATATGGCCAGCGCGACCTTTGATTCCTCGATCCTCACCAAAAGGTAATCTAGGTCTGTGCCCATCAGCTCTAGGTCGTCTATGAAGACGTTTATATTTGCTTCTCTCATGGCAGGCTCGAGAAAGGCTATGAAGCCTTTCCGCAGCTCAGATCCGCGGAAGTTTATGAACACTTGAGGTTGCATTGCTGTACTCACTTGTCCCGCAACAGAAGAAGAAGAAGAAGAAAAAGAAGAAGCCATGTGAGAGCTTTTCTTTAGTCCAAATTAAGAGAGTCTACTTTGAAGAATGACTTGAGCCTTCATGTTACGTTGTTGCATAGTTGTATAAAAGAAATTGATCTTTGTGAGCTGTTGTCATCTATTCATTCGCACTTAATAAAATAACGTAAAAATCAACTTGCAGTACTATGAATTGGTATCCAACTCGTTTTTTCTTTTTGATGCAATCACGTTATTTGACCAACCAAGAGTAATTTGTATACAAATGCGTCTTAATACCAGAATTATTTTCTTTAAAAGAATAGTCTATTGTCATAGAAATATAAGCAAATATAGAGAGCAAAAGTTTATATTATGGCAACATTAAACTGAACGAATTAGAGAGAGATATGTCATTTGATTGACATTGTGTATTACCTTGCTTCTGAGTTCTGACGATGAGATTTATGTCCCCAAATCTCTTTTCAGGCTTTAAAGTCAAATATTTCATTCTTATTGCACTGTATAAAAAGAGACTGTCTTACTAACTGCGTACAGTTATATAGCAATAAGCCAATAAAGCTTGACATCTTCACAAACAAAGAAAAAACAATTCCTTTTTTAGAAATTGAGTACCTGCGGAGATTATCAGACTTCCGAAAAATTCATTCTAGCATCTGAGGTTATTATTTTGGTTGAATAGATATATTATATAGGAATCACCAACAACTAAAAAAAATTCACCCTAAGCTTTTGGTTTTTAGGAAAATCATGTTTCTGAATCAGTATATATATATATATATATATATGAAATCAACCTCTATGAAATCAATGACCAACCTCTATGTACATCTACTCAAGATTATAACCGCTTGATTTTATAAGATGGGCATGGTTATAATCTAAATATATACAACTGTTAGGTGTCTTCTTTTTAAAATGATCATATAATATCATTGGTTGCAAAGGTCTACTCCCGAATTATTTTCTAAAATTATATAATCTAAGTGTCATAGACTCTGGAAAATTGTGTTTCCTTAAATTATATAATCCCACTATGAAGTGTCAAACTCAAATTATATATATATATATATATATATATATCTCCGGAAGACTCTCGTTAATAACAAGAGAAGCTGACTTAAACATCGAAGGCCAAGGTCGTGGCTCAAAAGCTTAATCTGACGTTTAGTGGTGTCTTATTGATAATATATGTGAGTTCAAAAGTATCTTATTGTATTCAACATAAATTATGCCCTTGGACCTTACAATTAATCACCAAGAGGTCCGATTATATATATATTGTTCTCCGATCTTAGCTAGAAGCTTATTCATTCCTAAGAAATAAATAAAATGAGAAAACCACGATCACTGAAGACAGAAAAAAATAATATATACTATATATTTATGAAAACCTAGACAAAATAGGAAGTTAAACGATACCCTACGTACATCAATATTGACTTTTTAACGCTGTTATTTTCAAGATAACTAAGGATAATTCTGGTAAGTTTTTTTTTAAGTTATAATTTTGGTAAGCATATATTAACTAGGTTATTTTTCAGAAATAAACAGGAAGTGATTGTAAGTTTACAAATTATGCCTAGGTTAATAGTATTTTTGCAAATCCTCCTAATCGAATTGATAACAAATGAAATTGTAATTAATTAAAAAAGCAAAGAACTAATAATGAACAAAAAAAACTTTAATGATAAACTGTGTTAAAATAATAATAAAATACACACACCTTTTACCAAACATAAACTAGCTTTTGTTTTGGAAAGAAATAAATATAGAAAGATCCAATATGTTTTTGCTTCTGCATCTTAGTTCACGGCATAATTGCAACTTTAACGACAAGCCCGGTCTTCCGGATGGTGTCGTCATACTTATATATGTGCCATGAAATTTAAAATTTCCATTATTCCGATATCTTAACCTTTTAAATAGGAGAATTACCCTTAATAACAATCTTACATAAACCCATAAATAGGATAAACGTAAATAAAAGAAATATAATTGTTAATCAATATAGTTAAAATAATTATTTAAGAAATGAATTAAAATATTTAAGCAAATATAAAATATTAACATAATCAACCATTCATAGTGCAGAAATAATATTGATAAAACATAATAATAATAAGATAAAAGTGTTAGTACAATCATAAATTTACATCATAGTCAATTCTGGAGCAACATTGGAAGGAGAAAATTTAAATAAAATGAAATTTTCTTTACCATATTATAAATATTGGGATTGGTGGTAGAAAGTTATACTATGATTATATGCATGGAGAAATTATGAGAAATTAAAATTATTTACATTGAAGAAAACGTAATTAGATAGATTAAAAATATATAATACACATATTCAAAAATTAGGAAGATTTTAAAATACTAATAAATTCAATAATTAATATTTATATTAAGTAATTTAAGTGAATGTAATCTAAATTTATAATACTTGATCAAATTTAATACAATATATAATATGTAATAATCATATACATAAAACACTATAAAGTAATACTAACTTAAGGATTTCTTACTGCAACAATTTGAAGTGTTTTTACAAAAATAAACATTTGGGTGAAAAGTGCTTCTATAACTTAAACTCTAAATCGTAATATTTTTTTAATACTTGTTGTGAGAAGGTTGAAATTGATATATTGAATAACTTCATTGATTAATCTGCAAAATTTATCAGTCATAAAAATATTTATTATGCAGATATGATTTTGAATTCGATAAAAAAAATTAGAAATATAAATTGAAAACCAAAATATGTAATAAGCTAGAGACAAAACAAAATTAAGACAATGTTAAGAAAACAAAATTTACAATAAAGCTCTTACCACATAGCAATGGATGCAAGAAAACAAAAAACTAAACTTAAAGATTTAAGATATAGTGAAAGAAAATGAAAAATGGCTATTTATAGGATATATAAACATAAAGTAGAAGTTACACTGAAAAATAAATAAATTAAAAAATTAATATATAATAATTTTTGAGTTATGTAACGCAAAAATAATTAAGTAGGGATTTATGTTTTGAGTTAATAAGGTTAAAAATTGTGTGGTTAATTGTATTCAAAACTTCAGTTACAAAAAAAAAATTTTGTCAATCAGTTACAAAATTATTTTTAGTTATATATATTAAATATATTAAATATTATTTCTTTTTATTTTAATAATTAAATTTTCAAGTGAACTAATAAAAAAAGATTGAATCATTATTTTTATATATGATTTTTCTTAAAAAAAGATATATATTCAAAAAGTTCCAGTACAAATAAAATTAAATTAGAAATTTGTGGTATGTGACATACAAACATTCCGTGTGAATCAATATAGATTTTACATTTCATCAATTAATATTAAATTAGTGGTCGAAATAATATAGCAGTAGTCACTTCTGAAATTCATGACATAGGTTTGGTGTTCGAAATCAGTATTTCACAGTGTTAAATGAGATATTAAAATCACTATGTTAAGTTGACAAAAAAAAATATTAAATTAGTGAGTAGTGTGATTCAATGTTAATCTTTTATTATTATTATCAATCTGTAATACAATTATAATTTTGCCGGAAATATGCTAAGTGGAGGAGAGTAAAAATTTCTTCATTGATATAAAATAAAATGACTTTCTTGTCACGGTGGCAAGTTTTATTTAGGATTTTTAAAGCCCATTAAAATATTTTTATAACTTTGGGCCCATCGAATAGTTTTTAACATTCTGAATTTACACAAGAAAGCCTTTTGACTAGCAAAAATATTATTACGTGAAACGATATTATATGGTTATGGAAACACCTATTAAACTGTTTTCTTCGTTCAAAGCTTAAAATAATAAAAAGCTATACTCCGTATTAATTAATTAACTAACCCAACTGCTATTTTATATTTGTATCCATTAAACAGATTAGGTTTTGCTATCACAATCCATATCTCATGATTATCCAACAAGAATAATGATGATAGCACTTGATGCAATTCTTCGTACTTGAATTCTAAGAAAAAAGAAGATAGTTTTCTTCCAGAACATATAATATTTATAATGTATTTATAACAATATAGAATGATGACATAGAAATCGCTACGTGAAGGTCACACATTATCAAAATAAAATAAAATAAAATAAAAAGGCTGATCCTCAAAAAACAATTTCAGTCCAATCATACAAACTTTTTAATTTTCATCTCAAACTTCTACTAGAAACACATATTTATTTTAAAAAGGACAAAAACTGCTCGGACATTAGTTGATTATTTGCCAGAAATACATATATAATTTATAACGAAGCCAGTGTTGCAAAAGTAAAACAAAGTTTACAGCAGAGGTAACACAAACAAACCCTATCTAGTAAAACTAGAAAAAGGAGCAAAACTACATAATATCAAAAATATAAATTATAATTTTTGTAGCCTATCTACTATCTCTATAATATAGATTTATCAAGCCAATGGGAGATTTTGAATACTATATCGTAAAGATCATTAGCTCATGTATTCGTTTAGGTATATTATAATTTGATATGCACGGATGCATCTTGACGGATCATATCAAATTAGCATTTTGCTGCCTCATATTGATTTTGACGTTTAACTAGTTATCTAAGAATCATATTTTTTTTAATTAGATTCAGATACTTATAATTGCCGCCTATGATTGTCATTTGGTTTGGGTTGCTTTAAAATAATCAGTGTTTTGTTTTCATCAACTTCGAAAATTAAACTATTGATATTATTTCGTGTTTGAAACAATCAAATCATTTATCCGATAAAAGCATAATTTAACATCCACAACATGAAAGCTGGATTGCTAATTGATTAGTTTGCATAGTTTCTTGTGAACGATAAATCATTATTGTATCTGCAAAATAATATAACATGCGAGTTGCGACTTGTTTGGTATTCGTTATACTATTTTTTTAACATTATTTATACTTGAACTTTAATACAGTGCCAGGTTTAATATGTAATATCAACAAATGTATAAAGGTTAACATTAGTAATTAGTATGAGAAGTAGGTGAAGAAGCTTCCCGACTTTTCTCTCAAACATGATTGTAATGGGAACGAATAGTGATTATTAGCAGTGCTCCTTTGAGCAGTAATTAAAGCAAATTAAATTCAAGCTTAGCACAGTAGTCTTTGTCCGTCTGAACAATGAAAAGGTTATATTCAGACAATTAAGAAAACCATGCGGTATATACTTTTGGTTAAATAATTAGGGTTCGACTGGTTTAAACAAATCAATATAGCCAGGTTGCTGTTATAAAGAGTTTTCAGAAGTTGATGGTTGCAATTTTAAATGTTATTAAACGATTTATATAACTGGTACATATGGGTATATTTGCATAATATTTATTATTGATTGATTAGAAAAATATAGTAGCGGTTAAACAACAAATTAATATAAATATATTATATAATTATATAAAATATCAAAAAATATATTATCGTAATAAAATATAAAATAAAATTATTAATCTAACATAATTAGTAATAAAAAATTATGTTTATTTTTATAATTTAAATACAAGTTATGATTTTAGTGTAGAAATTATGTTTTTAATGTGAAAAATAATGTTAGATTTAGAATATTTTAGTTTATTATATTTATATAGTGTTAAATTTATTTATATGTTTCATAATTATAAGATTCAAATCTAAGAAATTTAATTTATTATATTTTGTGATTTAACTAACTAAATTTAATTTATTATATTTTTATTTTAAATGAACTTTTTATCATTTTCTAAATAAAAAATTATTTATTTTTATTATTCATTCGCGACCATCCCGGTAAACATTAAAAAAAAATACTCTTTAATTTTGAGCAGTTTAAAATAATAATAATAAAAAAATGTTTTCTATGGTTGTTATCAAACTCTAACAACTACTATTACTGGTTAAAACTATATTTATGGATACTAGTGGAGAAAAATCAACTTTTAGACAATAGAATTAGAAGGATAGAAAAAAAATATGGAGTGCATGTAAATCATTTTTAAAATAATAAATTTAATAATTATAATGTCTGCCTTGAGACCTGATTAAAATTTAGTAAACTATATAATATATCTATATCAAAAATAAAACAGTTAACATATTTCAAATTCTCAAATATATATATATATATATATACATAAATACATTTTGTCCGAAGAAAAATATGTAATATCATAAAAGAAAAATTAAAATTAAAAATAAAGATATATCTTTCCATTAAAATAAAATCATAAACATACAATAAAATTGACAATATTACTCAAAATTATCAAATACAATAATTTCAACAGAGTATGTCAAAGCTGTATTCCTGATTTTAAGTTCAAAGATTAAATGCATATTAACCATAAGGAAGATGAGGATTCACGAAAATAGTATTTCATTAAAGATTATTAAAATTGCAGCCCATAATCCATATATAGAAATTAATTAGGTAAATGACAATGAAGTGGGTTTAGTGAAAGTACATAGTTATTTTATTTTGAAGACTAACTTCTATTTTTAAAACATTTTAAAGCTAATTTTTTAGTATCTCAAATTATCAAAATATCCTGAATAAATCATTCTAAAATTATTTAATCTAATTATATTATTTTACTTAATTTTACAACTAAAATATATACTATTTCAGCATGCACTAATGCATTTTAATCATAAAAATGTTATTTGATTTTTGGTTAAATATCCGAGATTACATGATTAATCTACTTTAAAAAGTGTTAATTATTTTGTTTATTTCCATGATACACATATTCAAATAATTCGTTTTCATTTAGATTGATTTTTTAGTAATCTTATAAAAAAAATATATTATAAATAATATTAAAATAGTATAAGTCAATTGGGAGAAAAAACTATAAGCATGATAAAAAAATATATTGGAAGAAAAAATATAAGCATGATAAAAAAATAACTTACTTTAAGATGAAACAGAATTTATTTGTTATAATTATTTATGATGTGTATACTACAATATATAAGTATAATATTTGAAATAATATGTGTTATATTCATTAACTGTGTTTATATATTAATACAAGTAGTGCCTAAAATAATTTATTTTTAAATATTTCTTTTCAAAAATTAGATTATATAGAAATATAAAATACAAAAAAAATTGAAATATTTTCTTCTTATTTAATGAAATGTTATTTTCAAAATTTTGAAAATATAAATTAGTTTTAAAATTAGAAAAAAATTTAGAATATTAAACCAACTCTCCCGATTTTAATAAATTACATATTTTCAGATAGATGCCAAAATTTTATGTAATTACTCTTTCATAGTAATGATTCCTATGTGGTGTTTTAAAATCTATATAAAATAAATAAAAATGATTTTTATTTAATATTATAGTATTATTTTCATGTTGATGTTAAAATTTCATATAATTATTCATCTATATTATCGTCTAACATGTTTTCAAATTTATTGTAAAAATTGATGTTTATATAATATTATCATATTTAATAACATTTATTTTATTAACTAACATGACTAAATGATTTTATATAATAAAAATGGTATTTGAGAACTATTCATTCGATGTGGATGCTAAAATATCACAATAATATGTTATTTTATAAACTAATATGAGTTTACATTTATGAATTTTCTAAAACAAAAATTTTGCACAAACTATTAATCGGTGGTGTAATATAATGATTAATCAAGTTTCTAAGATATTGAACATATTAGTATTTAGTCAAGATGAAAAATTATTTTTTTGCTCAGCTTAATGTATCTAACTAATATAGAACAAAAACCAAAATTTTTACATTTAAATAATACATATTAAAAATTAATATAGTCAATATAAAAATATAATATAAACAAAATAGTTATTTTTAGAAAATACAAACTTATTTTTGCTAAAATTTAACTAAATTTAATTAAAGTTATTAAACTAATCGAAAAATAACCAAATTAAAAATGATTATTTTGAGGATTTATTTTTAAAAAAAAAAAGTGAAGCTAAAATCTAAAATTTATAATAAAATATTGACTATATTTCACTTTTAAATAAAAATTACTATTTTAAAAATATCATTATGCAAAAAACCTTCTAAATTTACCATTAGTTTTTGGCTTTTTCTCTATGATCAATTTGGTCCGTAAAGACAAAATAGTCAATCAACACATCATTTAAGATGTTTGAAAATTGGATGTGTAACAGATCCACTCCTTTTGTTTCTTTGAAACAACAACGAATCTATTATAGAATGTCCAGTCAATGAGTACAAATTTACTCAACGTAATTAAGTAAAAGAAAAGCTAAAGTAATATAAATAACTGTCCTTAGCTCTACAGAAAAACATCTAGCATAAAGTTTAGAGATCTTATAATCAGATGATTCTTGAGACAAAACCATACATCATATTTGATTTTAGACCTAGAATGATATAAAAATTCGGTTTAAAATCTTTTAGTCCTGAAAAAAAACAAGTTTAAAACAGTGTTAGTTAAGAAAATATATAGTTTTAAGTATCAAATTAAGCATAGTTAATGATCATCCAAAATTTAGTATATCTAACAAGTTTCGCGTACATAAAACTATATTCGAATTTGAATTAACTAGCTATACTAGTAATTAATTTATAAAATAAATGATAAATATAATATTACTTACTTTCATTATAAAAGAAAAAAACTATATACTACTCAATAATTATATTTTCGAGTTCACTTTTATATCAAAAGTTATTATCATTTATTATCATTTATATATAACACTTTCTTTTTATCATTTATTAAATACATTTTTATGTTTCATTTCCACATTTAGTATTGTTATTCCAAAACCCTAAAGTACCATACACAATTTTTTGGAAGGGTTCTACAATATTTTGAAATATATTTTTTGTTAGTTTTTTTTTTTGATAAAATGAGCAGTTTTGTAAAAAAATGAGTTTTTTTTTTTCTATCCTATTTTCTTATAAGAAACCAAAAAAAAAATAGTTATTTCTAAATACATTTGTCTTCTATTTCAAAAACCACACAAATATCGATATATTATATTTTAAAGGGGTTTAACTTAGCTTTTTCCATATGTACATGGATGGATAAAGAAGCTAGACCATCATCCCTCACCCGATCAGTAACGTCACTCTATTTGAAAAATAATAATAAGCAAAGAAGTTCTCCTAAAGAGAAATATTTTACCTTAAACTCGTAAAGAAGAAATAAAACGAAAACTAAATAAAAAAAATTAAACCGACATAAACCTGAAACAAGTCAGAAGAAAATCTTATAAAAAGTTTGACAGATGTGAACATTAAGATACTTTCATTAAATGGTGGGTCCTTCTATCTATTTTAATGTTTAGTTTGGGAATCATAATATTATAATGGAACTTGATTTGTTATTTTTCTAGTCTTTCATGGTTTTTTTATTCAATCTTTCTTCTTTTGTCCCGAGGACTTGGCAGACACAGAGGGAGAGAGAGAAAATATAGAAGTGGAGAAAGTAAAAGATGAGATGCTGAGTAGTCATAGTGGGACGTGCAATTATCATCGATTCTCTTATTTCTTTTTTCTTAAATAAACAATCTTAAAATCGAAAGAATTACAAAATTAACTGGAAAAATAGGTTAAAAGGTAAAGTACATTTCTGCTTTCTCAAGTGTATTCCACCATTTCATGCATAAATTATGGTCCACTCTATTTAATACTAAACCATATTATACATATTTTTTTTTAATGTCTACATATTTACATTCACGATTAATTTTATTGTAACTTGCAGTATATAACTCAGAATAATGTCTTCATGTTCTTTTGTGTCAGTGATTGTTTAATTGATATTTATTTAGTATAGTACGTATTTGATTGTTTCAAATAAATATATTTTTGCAAGAAAAATGAATATTGCAATGCTTTTAGTGAATACGAAATTTAAGAATAATAACAATAATAATATTTAGCAAAGTTTTATGACTATCCATAGTAATAATATAATATGAGAAGTTCGTTCATTTGTTTTTGTGAGACTATATTGGATTCGCAGTAGTCATATAGAAATGTCAAATGAGAAGTTATTTCATTTATTTTTTGTTTTTCAAAATTTGCGAATTTTGTTAAATGCGTATCTATATCTGATTTTGGAATCTAATTGTTTACTTCTTACACAATTAGACTATAAATACATTCAATGTATAACGTTGCTTCATGCACAATTAGTTTTCGATTTGGTTTAGCGTTCGTTTTTCAATAGTCAAAGATTTTAAATTATATTTTCTTATATGGATCAGTTTCTGAAAATCGATTGTATCTTCAATCTCAATAAAAGCAACCACATAAAAAACTACGTTTTGATCTGATTTTAAGATACTTCCCCTCGAATTTTCTTGGAAATCCTAATTTGGGCATATGAAAGAGCAATACGTATTATAATTACTATAACAAACACGTATTATAATTACTATAACAATGCGTGCGTGTGGTGATCAAGTTCCTATGTATTTGTGTTTTCGTTGTCATTCGTTAATGGTGGCATGTGAATGTGATGATTATTTCTATTTAAGCCATCCATAACCTTCCATTTCTCCTAATAAAATAGTAATAAGTGAAAACAAATTAAAGACAATTTGTCCATATGATTAAGTTTTATAGGTCTTTGATTAGCTAACTAAATAAACATTATGCTGACACAATCATACGGACAAATTAGCCTTAAGTTCAGATCAATCTCCACTAATTATATTATTTTTAATTTTTGCATGTGTTTCTAAAAGTACACAAAATCTTTACCTAATATGCTTTCCATTCTCCAACTTAACAAACACTAATTTCATATATTTATCCTACATTAAATAATCAGTATTATTGAAAAGTCTAGATCACTACCTAGTATTATAATATCCTGATTAATTTAAGAAGATGCTTAAATTATATCTGTGATTAAATTATATCAATTATCTGGTCTTCCGACATTGTTTTATCACTTTATGTTATCGTATAACTTCTTTTTTATCTATCTATATTCGAGCTTTCTTCACAAACATAAGAAACAAAATGAAACAGCAAAAATCGGTTAAATCAACTCTATTTTATTTTATCATATTTGACCATCGCATTTTGTATAGCATCTATAGCAAAGTTACAGTAAAATAATCGAAAATCTAATATCAGCTGGTCATAGTCTAGTACTCCTTTTTTTTACTTTCTTTGTTTTTGGTCTAGTTGATGTTGTTTCCTAAAATTTTTGTTCGAAACACTTAATTTCTTTGTTTGACAAAAAAGAAGTAATTTCACGGATTTAAAATGCATATAGCGACTTCATGATCAGTCTTGTGAAGATGAGTCTAATCTGCCTTATGCAAATATGTAGTAACCATAAAAAATGCACACTTATATATTATATTAAAGAGAACCGGTGGTTGATACCGAGAATCCATCAATCTCAACATATGCCACCTTTTGTGGTGGCATCTCCATTTATGATTTTCCACCACTCTTGTCCATTAAGAAAGGTTATCATTATTTATATTTGGGTATTTAGTACTTTTTTATACTTATATATAAACAAATTACTAAATATATGTATATATACATAAATGTATAGGAGGATCTGTTTTTTTTGTCAACATAGTCTAGTAGTTTTAATATCCTCAATAACATGCTGGGTGTTGGGTTCATTAAAAAGGGTTATCACTATTTATATTTGAGTATTTGATACCTTTTTATACTTATATATAAACAGATTACTAAGTATATGTATATATACATAAATGTATAGGAGGATCTGTTTTTTTTTTTGTCAACATAGCCTAATGCTTTAAATATTCTCAATAACATGTAGGGTACTGGATTCGAAGCCCAAATCTATGTAATTTATACCTTTATTTTTTTCCTTTACTTTTATTTTTTTCCTTTACTTTGCCAGTACTTTAAGGAATTTAAGATAATGCTAGACACATTATGTGAGTGGGGGATCACTGTTCCCATAACTTCTTTATTTTTGAATTTCTTTAATTATTTTTTTATCCTTTATTATTTCCTTTATCGGGACCAATTTGATTATTTCAACAATTTCAGATTTGGTTCCATCACTCTCTGTCTTGTCTCTATAGATACATTATAGGAGTCCATGGAAAACTGTCAAATCCAAAAACATTTAATAGTGAAAAAGGACAGGAAAAATGGTACCTAAACATATACATGTGTTTTAGGGGCGTGAAAGTGTCCCGTGAATAAATTTATGCAGATTTTGCAGAACCACATAAAGAAAAAAAAACATAGAAAAAAAAACATTTAATATTGAAAAGGACGATGAAATTGGTTGAGAAGTGTGATGAGCAACTCATCCACGATGTGAAGGAGCCTAAAAATATATAAAATACTGAAATTACAATTAATAATTAAAAATCATAATAATATTGATCATATTTATTATCTTGTGGGCGCGTTTCCGCAAATACAAAGGATGAGCTTGAACACGGCCCTAGTCCTCCTTGTCTTGTTCTTATTTAAACTCTTAGTTAATATTCAACTTATTAGTTATCAGTATTTAAATGAATCTACAAACTTACAATAAGACGAAAGTGCTCTCATATATCTAATATGAGAATTAATGCATTTGACTTACAACTGTAAATATAAAAACTCTAAAACCCATAGATAAATATGGATTGAGTTGAACAATTTTACCAAGATTGTATATCACAAATAGTCAATTTTGTATGTTATATATATATAATTCATCTCTGTAAGAATTCAAGGTTTATATAATAAATGTTGATCTCGGGATTCTAGGTTTTCGAAAGATCAACCATATTTCCAATTCATCAAAAAAAAATCTTCATCATCAATACAATTGAATTGAACGATGAATTAACGAGTTTATTATTATTATTTTATTGATTGCTTTAATAATGGTCATGCCTAGTGTATGAAACTCCTACCCACTTTCCCTTTTCGTCATATTCTCCCACAACCTCATTACAATGCCTCAACTTCCACTCTTCAACTTCTCTTCTCCCCACCACTTTGACATTTTATTACGTTTGAATTAATATATAGATTTATTCAGAAGTTAATTTAAGTGGTTAAATTCATGATTTTGGTTTTTGTGGATGTGAAATCGAATATGAACCAAAATTTGGAGATATCTTGTTGAACTACCGATTGTGTCATTACATTTATCTCACTCTCAGATGTAGAACAGCTATGCTTTAGGGTTTGAGATATTTTAAGCTATAATTTGTTTTTGGTCATTAGCTAGAAATATTATTATCGGCTGATACTCTTTATCTAAAAACAAAAATTAAATGATCATCATTTTGAAATGTGAGCGTAATTTCTAAATTCAAATATGATGGTTATACTTCATAGAAGAGTTATGAAATTAGCATTAATTTATATCACTATTAAATTGTTTATGAAAATAGTTTAAAAGTAAACCCTAAAGGCCTAAACTCTAATCCTGAACGATAAAAGTAAACCTAAAAACTAAAAACTAAATTTTATCCCCAAACCATATAAAAAAACCTAAATCTTTTCCATACCTCTACACACCGACGGCTCAAAGATTTTCCAAAGAGATTTATAATTGTTATTATATGTATTATTTCTTCTTGGTGACACATACCTATACGTATTCGTCTATATGAATGACATATATATATAGAGAGAGCGTTTGATACGTAGATTCAGCTCTGTACATCCAACAATGACTAGAAGACATTAAATACAGAGAGACATGCATGAATGAGTCTTAATGCATAAAATAGACCTTTTTCTCGTGGTCCACCTATTTATCCCAACATCTAAATTTTATTTTAATATTTTCCGTACAATGTTGAGAAATTATCGAATAAATTTCAGTATTAATTATCGATTACTTTGATTTTTATTTATATGAGTAACATAAAGAAAAAAAAAGAAAAGAACAAATCGACGGGACGACAAATCTTTTTTCCCAACAAAACATGAAAAAAGTAAAATGAAACAAAACAAATACAAATTTTTGAAAAACCAAAGGCCCATCAAATCTCTCTCTTTTGGGTTTAAATCTCTTTTTCTAAAGTAGAATATTCCCTATTTTGAAAAATAAAATATTCGTTTGGAAAACATTTTCCTTGATTAATCTAATTATATCAAAATTTTAATTTTGGCTATTCTATAATTTTTTTTGTCATTAACTGTGTTTTAAGAGGTTGAGATAAAAAGAGAGGGTTGCTGGTGTTATAAGTTCGAAATAATTTTGATGTGTATTATGATGTCATCTCCAATGGATCGATCGATCATGGCTATGTCTCTTGAGGAAGATGATCAACCGTTCGAGATGTCAGATCTGCCAAATTATGTTCGACTAAAAATAATAAGTTAAGTTTGATAGGGAGAACTTTGAATCCATCAAGTTAAAAGATGTCAAGTTTGATTCTAGACATGCCAAAAAAGTGGCAAAAATAGGATAAAGTAAGAGGTGTGGTGCTTTCACAAGAGAAGTTCCAATTTATTTTTTAAAAATGAGTACAGCCTAAAAAAGGTGATTAAAAAAGGTTTTCAGTCCTTTAACGAGTAGGGTTTAGTTATCAAGAGATAGAGGGAAAATCCACCTAAATATTATCTCCAACACGTCCTGTTGTGGGTACAAATCAGTAATATCCCACTCAATTATCATACTAAAGAGGCCATTACAGCTCAAGGAGATTTAGTAAGACAAGTTAATATGGTCGCTTTTGATCCCTCTAAACCACATAGTCAGGATTTTGTTAGGGTTCACATACTATTCGATGTGTCGAAACTGTTGAGAAGATCCAAGCTGATTAATTTACCGGGAGGGAAGTCAACATTTTTTTACCACTATGAAACAGTGTAGAAGATGTGTTATTCTTGTCAATGTTTTATCCATGATATGTATCTTTTGGTAGTCAAAAAGAAGAATGATGAAGCTTTATTAAGAAAGTAAAAATGGCAAGCACATGAATAAGCTATTCTCTTTCTAGAAAAAAAAAAAATCTAAAATGGTATCAACAAATCTCTTATTTTAAATATTTTGATTTTCTCTCTCTCGGTCTCTCCCTTAAATAAAAGCCACCCTCCTTTGTTTTTCTTCACCAGTCAACCACAAACCTCTCGAAAACTCTCTTTAACCTTTGTTGAATACTCATATCAATATGGCTGTTGAAGCAAGACAGATGAATCTATTCGCTTCTCAGTTTATCACCAACAGGTAGATTCATCATTCTTTAACTTCCATCTTCTATAATCCATTTTTATGTTCTTTTTGGAGTTTAATTAGTTTTGTTTTTTTCTCTTACAGAGAATGTTTTAAATCTCAACCAAACATTATCAACGAAACCGCCGGTGGGTTTCCGGTAGATCGACAGTTACATTACTTACAATCTCGCACCATAGATTCAAGCTTCAACAAAGCAGAAAGCGATCTAACGTATAACTTCAACCAATCACCAGCTCCTCCAGCTACAACTAAACGTCAGAGAGATTACACGTTTGACTCCGACGCTTTAATCGCATCGCATAAACGGATAACACCGGCGTTTGATACGTCAGCTGCGTCTCTAGTAGACGCGGAACTCGTTTCTCAGATCCAACATCAGTCTGAAATCGATCGGTTCGTCGCTCAACAAAGGGAAACGCTAAGATTAGACTTAGAAGCGAGGCAAAGAACGCAAAGGCGGATGTTAGCGTCAGCGGTTCAATCGGGGATTTCTAAAAAGCTTAAAGCGAAAGACGACGAGATTGTCCGAATGAGAAAACTAAACTGGGTTTTGCAAGAACGAGTGAAGAATCTTTATGTTGAGAATCAGATCTGGCGTGATCTTGCTCAAACCAATGAAGCTACAGCGAACACTCTCCGATCGAATCTTGAACAAGTTTTTGCTCAGGTAGATGATTTGCCGGCGAACGTAACCAGCGGAGACGCTTTACGTGGTCATGTAGAAGAAGATGCGGAGTCGAGTTCTGGAAGCTGTGATGGAGCTGATGACAATGATGTTACGGCGGTGACGGGAGGATGTAGACGGTGCGGTGAAAGAACGGCGAGTGTGTTGGTGTTGCCTTGCCGTCATTTGTGTCTTTGTACGGTTTGTGGATCGGCTTTGTTACAGGCGTGCCCTGTATGTGATACGGTCATGAATGCTAGTGTACATGTTAACATGTCATGACCATCATTTTTTTATTATTTTTTTCTTTGGTTTTAATTTTTTTTTTTTTTTAGTGAAATTGTTAAATAGTAAAATAGGGGATGAAGAGAAATAAAAGAAATATGACTCTTTTATAACCTTTTTGGGTACATTTAATTATGGAATTGATTATTTTGTTTGTATACAATCTGTTAATTACAATTTGTTTTTCTTAATACGGAAGTGTATAGATTTACAATTTATCTTCAATCAATGCGGCGGCCTCATCTTTTGTAAATATAAAAATTAAAAATATGTTATGGTTGCATGATATATATTTTCAAATCATATAATGATATAATTCTTGTAGTTTGATTATTAAACTTGCAAACTATAAAAATATTGATTCGGCGCAATTGTGTAGAGGAATTATTGAAATTTGGAATCAATACCATGCTTATGTAATTCTTAACGTTGCACGTGAAAATAAAGAAATGTGTGGTATTGAATTGTGAAATCACTGTAAACAAAGAATTTTGATTCAAAATCGCAGAATGATCCATTTTCTTCAATTGATGAATAATAGATTTGTGAACCGCAAAATGACACAACATAATTCGCTATTCAACATTATTATTCTTATTTTTGACAACAACTTTAACTTTATGATAAATCAAATTGCTACTATACCAAAGTATGGACTAATTTTTGGTCAAGCAAGTTGGATCACACATTCTTGGTTAAGTCCTTATCTAAGAAAAATGATTTACCTTCAAAGAGTATTTTCCCCGAGTTGGTCTGAACCTTGGTTTACGACTTATCATTTTGTTCAGTGTCCCATCAACGTGTTTAACTAACATTTTTGTGAATGATGATGGTTTAGCACTGTAGCTTGTTGTTGTGTTCATGCTTGGGAACGCCCTAAAACAATCTTTCATTAGGTTAATGCCATGCATGTTTTAGTTTCTTGTAACAACATTAACAAGTATATTTGTACATTAAAGAAAGAAAACGAAATTATATATTTGTTTTCAAGTTTTTCCGGTTACAATCATGATGCAATCGAACTGGATTAGTTTAAAACTGTAGAACTTTATAAAACCAGATTTTAAAAATATCAATTTGCAATATAATTTATTTTTTTAAATTGAAATAAACTATTAAACTTACATATATATTTTAATATAAACATATATGTATATATATATATGTATAAACATTAATATTGATATTTATGTGGGCATAACTTATTTCAGCAAATAATTATAGCTTTTACATAATTCAACAATCTTAAATTATATATTTAAGTATAACATTTTGACCATAAATAATAATTCAAAAAGGACCAATATAATTATTAGCAAGAATATAAAAACTAACAATATTTAAATTTTTTTGACCTAGAATTAATCTCACAAACATGATTATTAGATTCAATATTAACAATGACATTTCCATGATAATCATTTTAATATTGACAACTAAATAAGAACATGAATTGAAATTTGTCTTTAAAATCATAAGAACAAAAACAAAAAAAAATATTTGGAGGCAGGATGATCCCTTTCCTTAACTCAATAAAATACCCATAATGAGACGGTTTTCATGTTTTCTTTCAATCCCAAAATACAATTAAATATTAAGAAAAACATGTTTCATTCATGTTTGAATCTACGAGCTAATTATCTACTATATACTCAAGAACAAGAATCTACTTCTGAAAGAGAGAAGTAGAAGAGGAAGAATGAAGGAACATGTTAAATATTGTGAATTCTTTAGCTAATAACACCTAACACCAACAACCAATAAGATATTTCAAAAGAGCTTCAACATTTAGAAACTTCTCAAAGGATATCTAAAATGTGTTTAATGGTGTTTTCTTGCTTTAGAATGAAAATATGATTTTTTTTCTTTTTAGTTAGCTTGGTATTTATAAGAGAGGAATAATTTGATAGTTAAGTAGATTTAATAGACAAATTTATTTGGTTTTTAATACCAAAATAAGTTATAAAAAATCTTTGACCTCCTCTAAGAAATTCTCATTTACATTTTAACTATATATTATAATTCCACATGCTTATTAATATATTGTTCCAACAATCCCCCACATGAATAGAATTAAATCTAAAACACTGAAGATGTTTTTGAAAATCTTTTTAGGATATATTTAAGCTGAAAGAAGACTTTCTTGAGTATATGCGAAAGATAACTGTATATTGAAAAATGTTGCATTTTCAGCTTTGAACCAATCATTGTTATAACCTATCGAGTTTACAAGACCAGTTGGTGAACACGATGCCTTGAACCATCCGAATTTTAGTGTAAACTGAAAAATAGATATAACACAATTATATATTTCAGTAGAACTTTCGCTCTCTCGTTGTGTTCATTTTGGCTTTGAACATCCCTGGTATTTCTTGAGTGAATTTGGAGATTACAGCCTTCCCTTATTCTCCTAGAAATAACCACATTCCACACTCAACAGGTGATTCTCGTATTTTATTTCGAAGTATTCTGATTTACTTCCTTGAAATAAATATGACGAAATCATTAAAAGCTTACGCTTATCCTCAATTTGCAGACAACATTGTTTATCATTATTAGGAACTGGGTAGAAACATAAGTTTCACAGTATTTTCTTAGACTTAATTTGACTTAGTTGTCCCTTTGAACCTAGAAATTATAGGTGCGGTTATCGCCAAATTTCATCGTTAAATCATAGGCTTTAAACCCATTCCTATTGATGATTTCAATACTTGATCTCGGGTCAGACCTTTCGTAAAAGGATCTGCTAAGTTATCAGCTGATTTGATGTAATCTAGAGAAATTACACCACTTGAGATCAATTTTCTAATGGTCTTATGTCGTCTACGTATGTGACGTGACTTGCCATTGTACAAGCTATTGTTAGCACGAGCTATAGCCGATTGGTTATCGCAGTGCATCCGAATCGGTGACACTGGTTTTTTCCACATCATAATATCTTCCAGAAAATTTCGAAGATGTTCTGCTTCTTTTGCTGCTTTGTCCAACGCAATGAACTCAAATTCTATTGTTGACCTAGCCAGCACTGTTTGTTTTGAAGATTTCCAGGATACTGCAGCACCCCCAAGTGTAAACATATATCCACTTGTGGACTTCGAGTTTTTGGAATCTGATATCCAATTAGCATCGGTATATCCTTCCAATACGGCATGTTCTGAACCGTAATGCAGTCTATATTTTTTGGTAAAGCGTAAGTAATTTAATACTCTTGTTATCGTTTTCCAATGGATGTGTCATGGATTGCTTGTGTACCTACTTAGTACTTTACCGAGTGAGCTAAATCTGGTTTAGTACAATTAGTCAAGTACATTAGACTTCCGATTACTCGAGCATACTCATTCTGTGATACTGGTGCACATGAATTTTTCGTTATGTGAAGTGTGGTATCCACATGTGTTGTGGAGGTTCCAGTTGAATAGTTATTGAATCTATCAAGTACCTTCTCAGCGTAATGCTGCTGGGAAAATATATATCGTCCAGGATGTCTAGTGATTTTAATTCCGAGAATTACATCAGCTAGTCCTAGATCCTTCATTTCAAACTGTCCATGTAACATGGTTTTAGTCTGATTTATAATATCGTTGTCACTTCCAATGATAAGCATATCATCTACGTATAAGCATAACATAACATATGCATATTTCGTAGTTTTGAAGTATAAAAATTTATCACATTCATTTATGCGGAACCAATTTGACATCAAAACTTTGTTAAATTTCTCAAGTAACTGTTTTGGAGCTTGTTAAAGTCTGTACAGCGATTTGACAAGTCTACAGACCTTGTCTTCTTATCCAGGAGTAACAAACACTTCATGTTGTTTCATGTATATTTCTTCTTCAAGATCTCTATTAAGAAAAACAGTTTTTACATCCATCTGGTGTATTTTTAGATTTTTATAATGTTGTGATGCATATAATAGTTCTTATAGAAGTTATTATTGTCACTCGAGAATATATGTCAAAGAAGTCTATACCTTCTTTCTGATGAAATCATTGGACCACAAGTTTGGCTTTATACTTGTCAATTGTCCCATCGGTTTTTAGTTTGGTCTTAAATATCCATTTACAAACAAGAGCTTTGAACCCTTCTGGTAAATCTGTTATGTAAAATGTAAGGTTTTGCATAATTGAATTGAATTCACTGTTGACTGCTTCCTTTCAATACGGAGCATCATGTGTATACATCACTTCCACAAAGGTATTTTGTTCATTTTTAGTGAGTAAAATCATTAGAAAATCATCACCAAAATTTTTCTCCTTTCGAGCTCTTTTGCTACGTCTGAGTTCATTTTCAACGTTTTCTCCATTGTCTAGACCAATCGTAGAAGTGCTTGCTTCACCTACATCTCTTTCTTCTCTAGTCCATTTAAGGTGTATTTTATCCTTACACGGAAAAATATCTTCAAAGAAAGATGCATTTCGCGATTCTATAGTTGTATTTACATGGATATCTAGAATATCTGATTTTTGAACCATAAATCAATAAACACTATCGTGGTGCGCATATCCGATAAAAATACAATCAACTGTTTTCGATCCAATTATGACCCTTTTTTGGAACAGGTACCGCCACTTTTGCTAGGCATCCCCAGACTTTCATGTATTTGTATGTAGGGACTATACATTTCCACAGTTCATATGGCGTTTTTCCCGTTATTTTGTAATGATTTTATTTAGAATATAATTTGAAGTCATTAAAGCTTTTCCCCACATGTTCTGAGTTACACCATATTTTTGCATCATTGCATTCATCATTTCTATCAGAGTTCGGGTTTTGCGTTATGCAATTCCATTTTATTCTGGTGAGTAAGGAACAACTGTTTGATGAATGATTATATTTTCTCTAAAAAAATGCATCAAATTGTCCTTCATATTCTCCACCTCAATTACTCTGAACTATTTTAATAAGATCCTTATATTCATTGAATTTATCTAAAGTCTCATTTTTTTGCTTTGTAACAAGTAAATATATCAATATTTACTATCATCAATGAAATTCACAAAATAATTTTTACCTCCTCTAGTGGGTAAGTATTTTAAATCGCACAAATCAGTGTCGATTAAACCCAGAGGTTTGGTTTTTCTCTCAACTTTTGGAGATGGTTGTTTTGTGAGTTTCGCTTGTATGCGTGCTTCACATTTATCTTTACTTAATTCACATTTTGGAATTATGTGTAAATCCATTAACCGTGTTAATGATTTATAGTTCACATGTCCTAATCTTTCATGCCAAATAGTAGAAGACTCAACCAAATAAACAACTGAATTATTCTTATTAATTTTGGAGTTTGTTACTTGTGTTTGCCATCTGTTAACACTGTTAAACCTTGAGTTAGAATCTCATTTTTAACATGTTTTAGATGCATTTGTAACACATGTGAACACTTCGTAATATCAGGAAACTTTTTTTTCCTCATGCATTTACACTCCCGATCGATCTGAAGGGGATCAATTGATCGCTTTTGGATTGATCGGTCGCTGTGAAGCGAGGATCGATCGGAGTTGTATGTTGCGATCGATCGACCTCACGTGGATCGATCGATCCTGAAATCTTACAGTGTCTTGCGATCGGTTTGATCTAACATTCGATCGATCGGTCGCCTACCCGGTTAACAGCATCGATCTTGCGATATCGATCGATCGCTTAACCTGGGGTACTGGTTTTGGTTTTCAAGTTTGTTGATTTCTCTCTAACCGACTGACAAGGATCGATCGATCTGATTCCCGAATCGATCGACCTGGTCACGAAATCTTGAAACCGATTTATTTGTTTTTTCAAAATTTAAAAACAATTACATTGATTTTTGCAAATTCAATTTTTTACACTACAAATCCGTTTAAAAAGCAAATTTTTATTGAGTTAAGATTGTATAACCTTATAGAACCGAGTTTTAGAAATATCAATTTGCAATACAACTTATTTATTGAAATTAAAATAAAATATTAAACTCACATATATATATATATATTAATATATATATATTAATATAGACATATATATAGATGTACAAACATTAATATTGCTATTTATGTGAGCATAACTTATTTTAACAAATAATTATAGCATTTACATAATTCAACAATATTAAATTATATAATTAAGTATAACATTTTGACCATGAATAATAAATTCAATAAGGACCAACATTATTATTAGCAAGAACATAAAAGCTAACAATATTTTTTTTTTCTTTGACCAAGAATTAATCTCATTAACATGATTATTGGATTCAGTATTAATAATGACATTTCCATGACAATCATTTTAATATTGACAACTAAATAAGAACATGAATTGAATTTTTTTAAAAAAATCATAAGAACAAAAATAAAAAAACATTTGGAGGCGGGATGATCGTTTTCATTAACTCAATAAAATGCCAGCAATGAGACGGTTTTCAAGCATTCTTTGAATTTCAGGATACAACCAAATATTAAGACAAACATGCTTCATTCATGTTTGAATCCACAAGCTAATTATCTTCTATATATTCAATAACAAGAATCTACTTCTGAAAGAGAGAAGTAGAAGAGGGAGAATGAAAGAACCTGTTAAACCTTTTGAATTCATTAGCTACTAGCACTTAACACCAACAACCAAGAATATATTTCAAAAGAGCTTCAACACTTAGAAACTTCTCAAAGAATATCTAAAATGTGTCTAATGGTGTTTTCTTGCTTTAGAATGAAATGATGATTTTTTTCCTTCTAGGTAATTTGGTATTTATAGGAGATGAATAGCTTGGTGGTCAAGTAGATTTAATGGTCAAATTTATTTGGTTTTAATGCTAAAAATTTTAAGTTACAAAAAAATTTGACCTTTCTTAAGCAAATTCTCATTCACATTTTAACTGTATATTATAAATCTACGTACTTATTAATATATTGTTCCAACAAAAACAGACTTGCTTAGCCCTTACGTATTATTCTAGATAGTATTTAGATAATGAAATTGTGTTTATCCGTTTAGTTAAACTTGAGAGGACGTCCGATCTTTGTGAGATTAAGATAATCAGTTGACATTATTATCATCATTGTTGTTATTCATATTATAAAAGAACTATTTTTTGTTACTTTCTTAGAAACTTCATTAGAAGCCAAAAAAATGGAAGTAGTAAAAGACGACATAATAATTGAATGTGGAAAACAAAATTTGAAGCATCTCTACAAAACATGTGAGGTGGTCCTTGGCCTTTTATTTCTTCTCTGGCCAAGCAATAACTGGCCTTCACATTCCTCTGGTGCCGTTGAAATCACCGGAGATACGATGAAACTGATAAGGACTAGGGCAAAGAAGAAGAGCTTTATGATTGTTGCCGAAGCCGCCATTATAATTGTTTTAGGAAATTCTCTTTGTTTTTGTCTTCTTTAGATGTTTTTGTACTCTTGAGTTCTATTTGGGCTTTGTTAAAGACTTAAGCTTATACCAAAAAAAACTTGTCAGGTTATCCATGCCGGAATTTTGCTGATGTTGAATTATGAATATGTACCATCTTACTAGGGAGAAAGATGAAACTATATAAGGTGAAATAATAATTATTTTTTGAAAAGATAATTATTGTTGATGTTGGGATTTGGTGAAATAGCAATATTTTTAATCACATATTATATGTGATTAAAAATATTGCTATTTCACCAAATCCCAACATCAACAATATATATATATATATGGAGTTGTACGGATCTTGCCTTTACTCAAGTCGTATAAAATAAATAGATAATTTTGTGACGTTTCTTCACAGAATGATACCAATTATTTAATAGATGTTGTGAACTTTTGATGCATGTTAGATAAGCTATTTTAAGAAGTGATTCAAAGTTTAATATGTTGAAAACGAAGAACAATGCTCGCATTAAAACATTATGGAGGTAAAGAATATCATCAAATATAACATTTGTGCCTATTTCACCAAAAAATTATTTATACCAATCAAATCTTTTATGATTTTAATTCAGTTAACAAATAAATAATATAGTATTAATTAATGATGTTCTAATACGTTAAATTAAAATATCATCACAATTTATCGTTTATAGACTTTTGTAGGGGTTGGAGAGTGTGGGTCTTTTGATATGAAAAGAAATAGTGAACAAGAACTGGATAAACCTAAATGTCCTTTCTGTAATACATGCACACTGATTGTTATAGGTATAGTGAATTAGAGTGAATGATCTCCGGGCTACTGTTGAAAATTTCTCTAAATTTTGTAAAGTTAAATCTTTAATGTAAAATATTTCTTTTACATGAGTATTTTTTTAATTTGGAAAATAAATTTTATTTTATTTTAAAATAGCATTATGGAGTCATGGACCACGCATGTTTGGCCGTAAATTCATTTATCTAGAAATTTATATTTGTTCGGTACAATTTTTCTGATTATTCCTAACAGTTAGAGTATGTATTATGAATTTCTTACATTTACATATGGATTAGTTTTTTTGGCTCTTTTAAGTCTTAAGCGCATTCTAATTCGTGGATTTGAACATATTTTGTGCAATATTTAAAATTTTAGTTATAGAATTATTGTTAAATTAATAACTCACAATACAACATAAACACAAAAAATGAAAGCACATTCGCTTAATCACATGTATTCATGATAGGGAAAAATATATTATTTACACTCAGTCCCATAGAAACTGGAAATATCATGTTAAAGAGCTTAATTCCACTTGGCGAAAACTGACATTCCACCGCAACGGAGCAAAGCTGCGCCGAAGCAGTTAAACTGTGATTAATGCGGTTGGTCTATTGTCCGTGTTAATGCTCGACAAGGCTATACCAAGAGCGATCTCATATGGTGTTGTAATCTCAAAGAAGAAAGCCATCACGAATTTCTTCACATTTGTATAATTTACCGATTAAAAAGTTGTATATATTTCTATCTTCATATGGTTTTAAGTCCAATATATATATTATATAATTTAAGAAGAATACTAAAATCAAAATGATTTTTGTCAATGGTCCATTTTATATAAAAATATATTTATCAAAAGTAACCTTTACTAATATAAAGTTTCATATTATAATCCTCCAATCTATATGGTTGTATTGTGGTTTATACTTTTTGGAGTTGATGAAAAAATATATTATGGTGCTGGTAGTGATTAATATTTTCTTTCAAGGTTTGTCTAGTATTGTTTCGAACCAGAGAATAATACGGATTTGGATATAACAAACAAAAAAAATTACCTGGAGGATGCAACCGCCGAGACCCATGCCTTCGAACATTTGATGGAAGCAAAGAGCTGCAATAAGACGTTTAATTGTGCATGTGTCATTTGTTGCACCTAGCGATAGTCCAATAACTACCGAGTGCACTATAATCCCAAGCTCCAATACCTAAGATTACATATATATATATATATATATATATATAATCATTCAGTATGTGGACATTTAAAATTCCGGAATTTATAGTACTTTCAATGTAACATGAGCTAATTGAGCCTATAATGAAGAACTAACCATGGCGATAACTCTGTACCGCAATAGTTGTTTTGAGCATGTAGGGCTACGTTCTCCAGTTGTAATAGGCAAATGATCGATTTTAATTATCATCGGAGTAGTCTTGTCTTCACTGTCGTCACAGACAGCTTTCCTTGTATAGAGACTTGTAGCAATGGAATCAATCGCGAGAGTTACTAGACCTGAAAACATAACGACAAAGCCCGTGAAGGGAAACTTGTGCCACGGATCGTCTTCAAGACATGGTGAGGACAACACATCTCGAAAGAATCCGGCAATACGTGCATGAAACCGGTTCCTAAGATGATCCCGGATGCAAAACACTTGACGATCATGAAGATTTTACCGTCTGGACTCAGGAACGGAACATATCGGCTAAAGAGAGGTACCGTGACTCCGATCATACTTGTCACGAGAATAGCAACGATAGCTATGATTTTGAGGGGTAATGCTTTGGTTTTGTCGATGCAAGATTTCATTGAATCGGTGGGAACCGTTGAGATCGCCGGAGATGGCAAAGGAGATTAAGAGAAGTACGACGATGATTAGATTCATGTGTTGTGTGGTTGTAGCCAACTTTTAGGTTTTGGGTTGTAGTAAAACAAAATGTTTGAAATGTGTATGTTTTACATAATGTGCCAGCTGTGTTTATCCGATGAGATTGACATGGATTATCATTCTTTTTATTCTAGAGAGAACAAAAACACATGACACACGAGTCAATATCAATATAGATAGAAATGTTCAACGCGATGCAATGAAATACGTCAAGGTTTATTTGGTTGGATGTAGATTAGTCTATTAATAACATGCACTATAATTTTCTAATGGATGTAAAAAAGGGGAAAGAAGAACAACTAAAAGTGTGACACGTTAAAGTATATACATCAATACTATTAAAATATAAACATTCCTAATCTTTTAACTTTGCCTTACATGTGATTTATAAAATATGCAATTATAAACCACACAAATATTTATCATTTCATTAAATGTAATTTAATCATTATAGATTTATAGAAAAATAGAGCATAATAGATTAAATTCACCTAATCACATATGATCAGTCATATTTTAGTTACCAAATATAATTTTCAATTTATTTATCGTTAATTATTTTTAATTATTATATTTTTCTGAATTTCTTGTCATCTTATTTTGTATAAGATTAAGTAATCACATCATCCATTGAAAACTACAATATTTATATTTTATATATGTATAAGATGAATTTTTACAAATAAATATAAATGATAAAAATATCATACATTTAAAAAGTGATAAATATTACTATTATTCAATCATGAAACATGTTAAAATTGATATACTATGGTTGTGATAATCTACGGTTTTTTGGATCAAATTTTAAAGTTTGTAATAGTTTAATCAAGTTTCATAGTTTAATCTCATAATATATCAATACTATTAAAACACAAATATTAATATTTAATTTAAGAAAAAGTTAAGTATATAAATTATTCAATATTTATATTATTAAATTATATAATATATGATTTGAGATTAATGTTTTTTAGAATGATGTTCATTGTGGGTTTTTCATTAAATATATAAAATATTAAGATATTTTGAAACAGGTTAAAATGATAAAGTAACATATTTAGCTTATAAAAACATTAAAACATATTTTGACTATTGCAATATAGGTTAAAAAGATAAATTATCCCATTTTTATTATAAAATTTAAAAATAAAATTTAAATAACGTAAAACAGAGTAAATAGATGAATTATCCTATTTAACATAAAAATTAAAGAATTAAAAATAAAAATTTTAGAATAAAATATTTTAGATCAATGTAAAACAGATTAAAATTATATTATATTATTAATACAATAACTATTTTATTAAAATAGAATATGATAAATTATTTTAAAAACTGTGATCCTACAATGTAGTGCCGGTTAAACTCATAATCAAATTAATAAGTTTTGACTAAAATCAACATATTCTATATTTTTGATTTCTACAAAGTAAAACACATAAAAAATTAAAATTAATGAATCTAATTATTTGAAATTTAGTAATTATATAATATAAATATATATTATAAATAAAACTATTAATATCTCAATTTTTTTTATTCATAGATACATCTTATCCAAAAAACTAAATATAAAATAAGTTAATTTTTCAAAAATAAATTCTTGTTCTATCAAATTAAAATTTTCTCAAAAGATAATTTTTGTTTCAAAAACGCTGGTTAAATTATATTTAAACATAAAACATAACTGTAATTATATATATTTTATAAAGTATCATATATTCCTTATCATTAGTCCATTCCATATAATTTTGGCCAGGCTCACGCCGATTGAGGATTTATAAGTTTCAATCGTGTCTTCGATCGTTAATAAATTAATGTTAATTATACGATTAAAATAAACTGTCGTTAGTCTACAAAATTAACATTAGATTAGAACACCTCTATTAAAAAGTTTTTAATAAATTTTTTTAACAAAATATATAATAATAAAAGAAAAGGGAAGAGAGAGATGATAAAAAATATTTTAAATAAGACTTTTAAGAATCAAGTTAATAAACTTTTTTTCATATGTCAGTTCATAAATGAATGAGTCTTTTTATTAAATATTTGATTTAATTAAATAAAATATTATTAAAATATTATTATTTAAAAGTTAAGAACTTTATTTTCAAAAACTTCTGAATGGAGGTGCTAAGATTCTAGTTTATATTTGAACGAAGTATAAAGTTTAACTGTTTCTTAAAAGTAAGACTGTTATTTTGGACCAGAAGAAAAGAATTGTACTCTAAATTGGATTAGTGGAAATAATTTTTAAATTGACCCAAAAATAACTCAGAACCCAAAGTATTATTTACGGATGACGCACATCACCAGTAGCACCTTACTTTATGGGAATTTTGTAGTTCCTATCTAAATACAAGATATGATTTTTTAAGACTATATCTGATTTTCTGCAGTGCAAGTAAAAACAAATGAAATCTGACGGCTATATCAGAGTTATCCCAATCAAACGTGATGGATTTGATTTGGCTATGTGGTCAAAATCCTCCATTTCATCACCAAAACCTAACCCAACAAATCAAAATCTATTTTAAACTAACTTCGTCAAATCTGGGCTAAACCAAATCAGAAGAGCCCCTCACAGCTTTGGGCCATTTAATTTCATTTTAAGATCACTACACATCTTGATTTTTGCATTCCATTAATACTATTATTATTGAATGAATGTAAAATTAATTAATCAAAAAGTCTTTGTTACATGGAATGCTTCAAGTTTGAAATAAGAATGAAATATTTAGGTAATTTACATCTTAAGTTCTAGTTGAAAACCAAACCATAAGCATCTTCTTATGTTTAGCGTTACCAGAGTTCTTCATTAGGCTGAGCTTATTTCTCACATTCTTGTCAATCATTTGGATGAGTTGTTGTGCCGCTGGCGCTGATGCAGTTTCGCCATGTCGTCTTTGATTTCTCTATATCCATAAGGTATGCATTGTGGCTTGGAAGACATACCTTATGAGAAATTAAGAGAGGTTGTTGAGGTTTGAGCCCGTGGTGATTTTGATGATTTCGTCCCATTTTGTTGTGTACTGTTCTCCTAGTACACATGTGAGAGCATTCAAGATTTCCACCAAGTATGAGCATCGAAAGAAGAGATGGTTTCTCGTTTCCATGGGATCTTGGCAGCTTGATTCCATTTTTGCCATTCTATCCCCTTAGAATATCTGTTATGTGCTACAACCCAAGCCATGAATGAGTACTTGGTGTGCTACAACCCAAGCCATGAATGATCCAAATTTTGTATAAACTAGCTTGGTCATTTCAAACTTAGAAAATGTAATTTTTACATGTTCTTTAAAGATAATCTTTCTATTTTGAACTGAATTGCGCTTTAGAACCGGTAATAAAACTTTTATGAACCCCATTCACTGAGTTAACAAACGAAGCTCTAATACCACGTAAAATTGATCAATGTAAAAAAATGGTATGCGTTACTATCTCTTGACCTCTAAGATTCAAGATATATTCATTACTAAAAATCTCATTGTAAAGGAAAACCTTATACATCAATATATTTACTAAAACGAAACTTTCTACTTCTCAAAGATATGAGTTTATCTCAGTATCTCCCTCCCTCAAGTTGGAGAATGCAAGTTTTGAACACCCAACTTAGACAAAAGCACGTCAAACTCACGTCATCCCAAAGCTTTAGTCAATATATCGTCCATGATGTTTTGTAGAAACGTAAGTTGTCTTAATAATAACAACTTGTATCTCATTCTGAATGAAATGACAAAATTCATCTCAACGTGTTTAGTCAATTCATGAAAGATTTGATTTGCACTCGTATGTAGAACCGCTTGGCTATCACAAAGAAGAGTCATTATTAGATCACTAAACTATATAATTTTTTTTAAAAAAAACATTATTTACTACGTCATCACATCGCAGCACCCGCATCAAATATGTCGTCCGCATTTGTTTACGTCAGTTCTGTCATCACTCGTGACGATGGCTGTTTCTTTAATACTATTTTTATGACATCGGCTATTTCTTTATGACGGTATTAGTATACTATTAAACGAACTTTATAACTAATAACGTAAAGAATGGGTCAAAACAAGATTTAAACCTATAAATTTGCTAAACCTTTTCACATTAATGATACGTTTATCAATAATATCTTTTAATATGAACATTGATGACACACAAAAAAAAAAATCGCTAAATATTGTCAATTGGTCAGTAGTTTACTGGTATAATAGAAACGTAAATTGCTTTCTCCTTCTCAGAATCATACTTCTATTATCTATCTTTATTCTTTAAATCCTCCAAACCCTTTTTATAAACCAAACGTTTTATAAGTTTCATGATCAAAATTGAAAAACTATAGACTAAATTTTTATTTTTAAAAAGTGAAATGTGGCCATGGATTTTCCAGTCTTTGTTTTCTGTTTGTCGACTTTTATTTGAGTCTTTCTTTATGCATTTTTCGATCATGTTTTCAATCTACGCTTACGTCATCATTATTTAAATTGAAATTATTAAAATTTTATTTATTTATTTATTTATTTTGGTTTCCTTGCATCTTCACATTGAAGCCTGCCTGTCTCTTTCTTTCACCGTCACTTCACCTGTTTGTGTCCTCTTTCTTCTCAAACTCGTTTATCCTTTAAATATCCATTTCGTTCTTGACTTTCCTCAATTCTCTCTTTGCTGTGTCTCTTCCATTTTTCTTGATAATAGATTCCAATTTGGTTCTTTCCTCCATCCATTTGCCTTCTCTTTGATCTCCTTCTCTTCTACTTTATTTCGCGGTTCTGCATATCTCAAATCCATGATTTTGATTCTTCAATAGATCTATTACTTGATTTTCAAGATTTTTTATTTTCTCCCAATTTTGCTTGAGTTTTTCATTTTGACTTTTTTCTTTGTACATTGTTTCATAATGTTCTGTCTGAAAAATTTGAACTTTTCTTCTGTCTTGTCCTT
Organism: Streptanthus diversifolius; assembly: GCA_039880935.1. Taxonomy (NCBI): domain Eukaryota; kingdom Viridiplantae; phylum Streptophyta; class Magnoliopsida; order Brassicales; family Brassicaceae; genus Streptanthus; species Streptanthus diversifolius. The sequence goes on along the minus strand of JAXGFM010000012.1, from coordinate 8,599,760 downwards.
ATAGATCATACCTCCAAAATCCAAGTTTTACCCTTTTTCCTCTGTTGGTTCTGGGTTTGTATTTCCCTATTTGAAATGTAAATTTAGGGCTTTTGAATCTGTTTTAGACTTTGAACTCTTGATCACCATGGATCAAAAATAAGGATCTTGTAGACTGAGAATTTATGCAATAGAAAAATGGCTACTTTAACTGAGCCATCATCATCTTTAAGTTTCACGTCTTCTCATTTCTCTAATGTCTCTATGGGCTCTAATCATTTCTCACCAAGTTCAGCGTCTAATCTTGAAGTGGTTAGTCTAAGCAAACTTAGCTCCAATCTTGAGCAGCTTCTCATTAATCCAGATTGTGATTACACAGATGCAGAGATCATTGTCGATGGTGTTCCTGTTTGTGTTCATAGATGCATTTTAGCTGCAAGAAGCAAGTTTTTCCAGGAATTGTTCAAGAAAGATAAGCAGAGTTCGAAATTTGAGAAACCAAAGTACCATTTGAAAGAGATGTTGCCTTATGGAGCTGTTGGGCATGACGCTTTTTGTTATTTCATGAGCTATATCTACACTGGGAGGTTAAAGCCATTTCCGTTGGAGGTTTCGACTTGTGTTGATTCAGTTTGTGCTCATGATTCTTGTCGTCCTGCTATTAATTTTGTTGTTGAGTTGATGTATGCTTCATCTTTTCTCCAAGTGCCAGAGCTTGTTTCATCTTTTCAGGTGTGTTAAAACAAAATGTTTTCTCTTTGTTTTCTTGATTCATAGACCTTAATGAGAGATTAACGGTTTCCGTTTTTTTTTATGTTGTATGTTTGCAGCGACGGCTATGTAACTTTGTGGAGAAGTCTCTGGTTGAGAATGTTCTTCCGATTCTTTTGGTTGCTTTCAACTGTAAGTTGACTCAGCTGCTTGATCAATGTATCGAGAGAGTGGCAAGGTCAGATCTCTACAGGTTCTGTATCGAAAAAGAGGTTCCTCTAGAAGTAGCAGAAAAGATTAAACAGATTCGTCTTAATTCTCCACAAGACGAAGAAAACAGTCCCAAGGTTTCTGAGAGAATCGGGAAAATCCTCAAGGCGTTGGACTCAGATGACCTTGAGCTTGTGAAGCTTCTTTTGTCTGAGTCAAAGATCACTCTAGATGAAGCCAATGGTCTGCATTACTCCGTGGTATATAGTGATCCGAAAGTTGTTGCCGAGATTCTTATGTTCGATATGGGTGATGTCAACTACAGAAACTCATGTGGTTACACGGTTCTTCATTTCGCTGCCATGCGTAAAGAGCCTTCCATCATCATTTCTCTTCTCAAGAAAGGTGCAAATGCGTCTGATTTCACGTGTGATGGACGCAGTGCGGTTAATATATGTAGAAGATTGACAAATCCAAAGGATTATCATACGAAAACAGCAGAAGGAAGGGATTCTAGTAAAGCACGGTTATGTATAGATCTCTTGGAAAGAGAAGTTTGGAGGAACCCTATGGTTGCTGATAGGCCATTGTGTTGTTCCCTTTCTATGCCTGAAGATCTCCAAATGAGACTGTTATTCTTAGAAAAGAGAGGTAATTGACTGATAATTGGCAAATTCTTCTGTATCATTTTTGATACTTTTGTTAAAGCATGAAACTTTTTTTTTTGCAGTGAGGCTTGCTCAGTTGTTCTTTCCAACAGAAGCTAAAGTGGCTATGGACATTGCTAATGTAGAAGGTACAAGCGAGTTTACGGGTATTCCACCTCCTTCGAAAGGGTTAACCGGAAACTTGAATCAGGTTGATTTAAACGAAACTCCTCATATGCAAACAAAAAGACTTCTTACTCGTATGGAGGCTTTAATGAAAACAGGTAAAAGAAAAGCTTTGCTCTTTGTGAGCGAGACTTCTTCTTTTCCTTCTTTTCGTTTTCTCTTGGACTGACTTCACTACACGTTTCACAATGCAGTTGAGACCGGTCGAAGGTTTTTTCCATATGGCTCAGAGGTTCTAGATAAGTACATGGAGGAGTTCATAGACGAAGACATTCTCGATGATGTACATATTGAGAAGGGATCTCCACAGGAGAGAAAATTGAAAAGAATGAGATATAGAGAGCTCAAGGATGATGTCCAAAAGGCATATAGCAAAGACAGAGAATCTAAGATTGTGCGGTCTTGTCTTTCTGCTTCATCCTCTCCTTCTTCTTCTTTAAGAGTTGGTCTGAAGAACTCAACATGAAACCGTACTATAAGTTGAATGTGATTAGAGATCTTTGTTGAAAGGTTTTTCTTTTTGGGTGTTATATAGATAACTCAGGTTCAGTTTTAATAAAGAGGGATGGGTAGTTAGTTGTAAAACAGTAAAATTAGGAATGCTTTTTAACCCGAGACATTCTAACTACATGCAGCCTATTGTTTTTAATATTTTGGTAATATACTTTAACACTATATAAGAGACTCAAAATATGAAATCCTACAAACACAGATGAGAGAAATCTTTTGTCGTAGCTATCTTTACATAGTTGCAAGACATGGACTAATGGTTGACAAGAATAAAGGACAAAAACAACCTGTAATAATGCATCCTGGACAAGAACTGTTACATGTACAGTATGTCCCAGTAAATAGATGTTAGCTAGATTCTTTGGTCTTGACCAATACTTTGTCTCTTTCCCCAAAGAAAGCATTTCAAGTTGCATCATAATATTGAATTATGTCCGGTGTGCCTTGCCTCCTTTCGGTAGCCATAGAAGAGATGGCAAAGACAAAGGACAGGCCGATAAGTTGATAACAATTTGTTTACCTTTTCAGTCCAACCGAAGAATCACTTCACTAAAAGCAGTAGTGCATGGGCATTAGCTATATACTCAAGGAGAATCTCTGTTCTTTCCGCTTTCCCCAAGTCCTGACTTGTCCCATCTGTGGGCATTTAGATCACTATACTGATGAACAGACGTTACAGTCTAACTCAAAGGCCATAATACTCCACCATGCATCAACATATATTCCCTGACCCTCTCCATCGCCGTAAATCAAAATACTACAGCATAAAAAAACCTGCATCGGATTCTAAGATGATGTTATAAAAGTTGATCTGATCACCAATAAAACTTCACCTCAAGTAGATGTTTTCTTTATAATTTCCCAAGTAGCTGGACCTTCAGGATGGGAATTAACAAAATATGACAAAAACCGGGTATTAGAAATACCAACAATAGTGCCTAGTGTGAGCCTCGGCATTACTGCCTCTCTTTCCGTCAGCCAAATATACATTGAGAATCTCTGATGTATTCTCTCCATACTATAACACAAATATGTAGGGGACTCGACAAGAGATTCGATTGGATAACCTAAAAATTCTGTTAGAAGATTGATCTTCTTTTCTATGACATCTTTAGGCCGGCTGAGTATATGAGGAGCCCGCTTAACAACCTCGGTAACCACATTATAATCCAAACCAGCTTTCACAAGACAATCAAATCTCTCTTGTAGCTCATCTCCCCTCCCTTGGAACTTCTTCAGAGCACTCACCATCTCCTCAGAATTCTCTACATACCCTAGCTTCAACAAGAATGCTGTCTTCTCCGCGTTCCTAAAATCCAGTGAATCAAGTTCAATTCTTCTATTTGTTGTTTTAGAAGCTAAACTGAACAGTTTCAAAGGCTCTTCCTTAATGATCCGATGTAACTCGTCTCTTCCGATCTTCAGTTTATTGCAAACAGCTTTTGGTCCTAGCAGAGACGATGAACAGATAAGCTTCATGTGATGAAGTAAAAACCTAACGATAAACTGCTTTTCCATTCTGATACGTATCATGAATTTCATATCCCCCAAAATGTTTTTTACAGATTTCTCTAGTAACATCTCTGGGTGGTCTATCACTAATTTATCGATTTCATGCATCTGAAGTCCCACTTTATGCAACTTATCAAACATAACATAAGCTCTCTTCCCAGAAGTTTCACCCACCAAATCTGGATATGTTTTCAAAAGACTACTCAGCTTCTCCTCTTTAAATCCCATCTTCTCAAGGAGCTCCATTGTCTCAAGAACCCGGCTCCAGTTATATGTTTTTCTATCCGACAAATACCGCCCAAGCCAATCACATGCGATGTCTAAATCCTTTAACTTACTAACCACAGAAACAAATTCACTATCAATACCACCGACCAGAAGCGACGGGCAATAAGTTACAAGCTTAATGACAATAGGCTTGCTAAGACCCAAGCTCTCATAAGCTTCAAGTTTTGATGCCAAAACCCCATTCTCGTATCCCAAAATCTCTCTTGCTTCTTTATACACACAACCAATCTTGCTACGAGGAATCCCATAGTTGCAAAGAACATGGAAATTCTCAAACATAACGCTGTCATCACTCAAAAGCACCAAATCCCGTTGAAGAAAACGAGAGATCTCAGACGGACGCAGACCCAAACTCTCGTAAAAAGGTTCAAACTCGTTGATGGGATTGTACCTTAGAAACTTAGTCAACGACCGAGATATATCCTCCCGAGTATCGATCTTGGACAACAAAGACGAGATAAACCGAGGGGAGTTCTTACTTATATGCTCTGCATCAAGAAAGCTAAGAGTACTAGTATGATGCAAGTAATCAAAAAGAGCTTTTTGAGCTTCGTTCTTCATAGCTCGCGAAACCCGGTTCCCGAAAACCCGTGTGGGTGACTGAGACCAATGCCTTAAAGAAGGTTTATCATCCCCACAGACAAATCTACCACTTTGAAAACATCTCACTGTACTGTAAACATGATAAAGTTTGGACCTTGAAACTTGGTCCCGATGAGCAATGCGAAAGTTAAACTGAGCAATCTTTTCTAATTTTTCCAGAAATCTGAAAAGCATCCTTGCAACCTAGAACTAAGGCAAAGAGAGGAATTAAACACCAACCAAGAACACAGGGAGAAATCAAGAGCTATGGAAGATTCATCAAAAATGGTTTCTTTCCTTAACAATTCATCGAAAAGAATTGAAATTTAACAGAAATTAGGGAATATTACGCGATTGAATCATCCATCATCACCTGATTATCAAGGTTTCGTCGCTCAAAATCTCTCTCTCACTTTGCTAAAACCTCCTTGTTAGGGCTTTTACTTTTTTCGCCAGTGATACTCAAGCAGGCGACCACTGGATGGAAATTACCAGCTGGTCCTTGAACTCTTCCTTTTCTTACTAATATGACCGATCAGGCGACCATGGGTGGTTTTTGTTCCCCAAGTTTAAAATGGTACAAATTAATTAAAAGGTCCTAGGTTTCTGCATTTTGTAAACACGAGGCTGAAAGTTTTTTAAAGATCTTTCGCACCATCATTGGAGCTCTTTCTGCAATGATTCCTTATCCCAAACCGAACCGGATTTTGACACTTTTGAACCGCATTGACCTTTGTATTTCGGTTCAGTTCCGTGAGATTTCGATCAAAACTTATCAAACCGAAATTCGGACCTACTTCAAACGTAGCCAATAAATAATAGTCCATAAAATTTAGCAATCACAAAATGAAGTTTTATTTTGAAGATGTCCTAAATTAGTCCATTTTATGATATTTTAACGTTTTATTATAATATATTTTATCGGTTGATCTGATTAGTCTCGGTAAAAACACACCAAAATGCTATAGAATGAGTTGTTGTCATGGTTCAACAGTTTGATGGAATCTTTGGAAGCTCTGGTCAACGAGTCATAAAATCTATGAAATTCAGTGTTCAACTATACTGCCTATGCCTAGTTTGGACTTTGGAATGCTTTCCGATTAATGTCAGGGGATAATTAGATCGCTTGTTATTGGACTATCAAATAAAATGTTTAGGCCAAAACCTAAACTCTAAAGAACCTTAAACCCTGACAAGAATGTTTTAGCACATTTCCAAATCTCACCAACAACCATATATGGGCCATTTTTACCGTTTTGTTTTTACATTACAACTAACTTAAGTTTGCTAACTTTTTCTAGTGCATGAATGAGCCCAGACAAATCCTTAATATTGCAAACATAATGTTTACTTTTAGCAACTAAAAACTTAATTTAGGAAACTCTTTTTTAACGTCACAACTCACATACACACATTACAAAATTCAGATTCAGATTACAGTATAATACAAACTCGACCAATACAATGTTGTTCCATTCATTTAACTTTAGTAATAGTACTGTACCCATCGTCCGTTGCATATCCTGAAAGTCAATGATCAATTGCATTAGAAATAGTACATCTGTTCACTGTGAATACTCAACCGATAGCAGAAAATCCCTGAATTGATGCAGGGTGTACGCACAAGACTCATATATAAAATAGTTATCATAACTTATAACAATTAACCAAAAAGACAACATAAAGTACGGAATATAATTAATGTGTTTGTTTTTGTATTTTAGTTTGGCAAAGAAGACAATATATGGTGGGGCTTACGTGTGAAGCTCCATAAGAATATATTTTAATTGGACGACATGCAAAATAATAGACAACTAACATTTTATGGTGCACTGATGGGTACGTAAAAAAATATTATATATATATATATATATATTATTGTCTATAATTTGTTTGATTATATATTAATTCACATGGAAAAAGGCTTGGTGCATCATTTGTCTAATTACTTATTAAATTGACTAGATAATTAGATATAAAAACAAAATAAGCGAGAAACTAACTGCCAGACAGTTAACTACCAAAGTTTGAGCTTAGGACATTACACAAAAAATTTATTTTTAAGGGCTGCTATAAAGCATAAAAATTGTATAGGCATAGGACATCAATAAATATTGGACCGGGCCTGGTTATACTATATCCATACAAGCAAGTGATCCATCATGGATAAGATGCAGGGATCGAACCCCGACTGTAAAGTGATATTGGGAATTTCAGAAGTAGCGACTTACCAATTGCTCTACTTGTTCCTATTACCTAAAATGCTACTGAAGACTCGAACCCAACTGGAGGGACTCCCGCCTCCACTTACCATTAAAGTACCAACTCTTTCGCCACCAGTTAAGTCCTTATACCACGACTGTTTTTTTCATAAATTTTCTACTGACGTTTTATAAATATCACTTTCAAACAAATAAGAGAATGTCCCAAATCCACAATTTTTGTTAAGAATATAAGGTTACATTTGATTTTTTCTTTCTTTCAAAATTAGGCTTATGTATTTACTTTAATATATATGGGTTTAGGCTTGTCTTAAACCTTTATAAATCTAATCAAGATACTATCACTCGATCAATATCCGTTAGTTTTATACTTTGATATATAAAGGTTTAATACAAATCATTATATGTGATGAACCGGCCTTAATACAAATCACAAATGTATCAAAAATAGATAATTTGATTATTTTTCTCGAAGATAACTCATCGTCGTTGGTCGTAGAATTGAAGTCATGGTTTCTTGTAATATGTTAATATATTCTTAAGTATTAATGAAGGTTGTGGTAAATAAAAACTGTTAATGAAGGATAGTTTACACAAATACATGAGTTATTTATTATCATGTAGATTCTCAAGAATTAGGTTCATGATCATTAACAGTACTTTATTCCACGTGAGACGAAGTGCGGTCCATTAGAAACTTATGATATCTAATTTAAATGACGTTTCTAAAATATCACATGGAAGAGAGTACATATAGAAGATATATGGGCTTAGTTTATCAAATACATTATTTATATACTAACTATTGCATATAAAGTACGCAAAAACAATTTTAATAAAGGATTTCAGAACTCTAAGTCGTCTCTATAAATACCAAAACTAACTTCACCCAAAGCACATACAAAATAAAATATTTCATTTACAATACTTTCGTCCTCACCATCATATTGTAAGCTAAGTGATGGCAACCAAAATCAGTTTCTTGTTTATCTTTCTACTCATGACAATATTTTTCAATACTTCCAACAGAACCCAAGCAAGACAACACAAAAAACCTAGTTCCTCATCATCATCATCATCATCATCATCATCATCATCATCATCATCATCATCATCATCATCATCATCATCATCATCATCATCATCATCACCAGCATCATCTTCCTTTCTTGTTCTTGCCTTGACCAAATCAAGTGTTTCGCTTCCCACACCAAAGTCTGAAACCCAAGAAAAGATCAAGAAGCCATTAGAATCATCAGTAGATGTTGTAATGGAGCCCTTGAGAGAAGTGAGAGATGGTTTTTTGATAACTTTAAACATTGGAACACCTCCACAAGCAGTTCAAGTGTACATGGACACAGGAAGTGATCTCACTTGGGTCCCATGTGGGAATCTAACTTTTGATTGCATAGATTGTTACGATTTCAAGAACAACAGTCTAAAATCATCCTCAATCTTCTCTCCTCTTCTCTCATCTTCATCTCTTAGAGCCTCTTGTGCTAGTTCCTATTGCGTTGAGATCCATAGTTCTGACAATCGTTTTGACCCTTGCGCAATAGCTGGCTGCTCTGTGAGTATGCTTCTCAAGTCCACTTGCTTAAGGCCTTGTCCCACCTTTGCTTATAATTATGGTGAAGGTGGTCTTGTCTCTGGGATACTAACCAGAGATATATTGAAGGCTCGAACCAGGGATGTCCCAAGATTCTCTTTTGGGTGCGTTGTATCCACTTACCATGAACCTATTGGCATTGCCGGGTTTGGAAGAGGTTTACTTTCTCTCCCATTTCAATTAGGGTTTGTTCAAAAGGGATTTCCTCATTGTTTCTTGCCTTTCAATTTTGTCAGCAAACCTAACATCTCAAGTCCTTTGATCCTAGGAGACTCTCCTTTATCCGTCAATCTCACAAACTCTTTGCAGTTTACCCCCATGTTAAATACTCCAATGTACCCTAACAGCTACTACATCGGCTTAGAATGCATTACAATAGGTACAAATGTCACTGCCACACAAGTTCCCTTAAATTTAAAACAGTTTGATTCACAAGGAAATGGAGGAATGCTGATTGATTCAGGTACGACTTACACACATTTACCCAATCCCTTCTACTCACAAATCCTCAAAACTCTACAATCAACCATCACATATCCTAGAGCCACAGAAACATAATTAAGAACAGGCTTTGACCTATGCTACAAAGTCCCATGTCCTAATAACAATCTCACTAGTCTCGACAACGACGTAATGATGATATTTCCTTCAATCACGTTCAATTTCTTGAACAATGTAACCTTACTTCTTCCGCAAGAAAACGCGTTTTACGCAATGAGCGCACCTAGCGACGGCTCGGTGGTGAAATGCTTGTTGTTTCGGAACATGGAAGATGGAGACTACGGTCCGGCCGGGATTTTTGGGAGCTTTCAGCAGTAGAATGTGAAGGTTGTCTATGATTTGGAGAAAGAGAGAATAGGGTTTCAAGCTATGGATTGTATCTTAGAAGCTGCTTCACATGGACTTTATCAAGGTTCGTGAAAAAAAAAACATCTATCACTTGAGTTGTTTCGAGTTTGTTTTTGTATGTTCTTGTTTGAGTTGTTTCAATGTATGTTTGTATTTGTTGGGTTATTTTCTTTTGATTAAGTTATGTTTGTGGGTTTACAATGAAGTAACTTTTTTTTTTGGGATTAATGATTAGGATTCTTGAGCTGGATACCCTAGTTTACAGAGAATGAGTTGGCACTTTTTTCTTTTCCTGGTAATTGAATGAGTTGGAACTTAAGAGGAACATGTCTTCGTGGAATACGCGGTGGATTATACATTGAAATGTATAAGAGGACAAAACTACATGATCTGTTAGAGCATAGATGTATATATATACTGGTCTACATAGTATGTTGCCAAACATATAAACCAATACTGATGATTGATATTCATGGAAAAACTTTTTTTTAAAAAACAAAAATTATTTTAGCATATTCGATTACAGTAAATTAGTATTCCATAAATTATTAATTTGATAAGTTCATATTGTTTTCTGAACTAAGTTTTTGACTTATTTCAACAAATTTTTATTTGACTTAATTAATATCTGTTAAATTAACACCTCATTAAATTAATAAAAATCATAATTTCAATGTTATTAATTTTAGAGGTTTTAGTGTATTTATAATTTTGTACTTATATCAATTTTTATTATTCTACTATGCATTGTGTCGGGAAAACGATCTAGATCCCCACGAGATATGTGACATCTTATCAGTTCCTTTTCATTTTCGAACCACAACTTTTATCTCCATTCGACTATAGTTTTAGATCTATTTGAACCCGAATTTATATTTTTCGTTCTATTTCCCCATAATTTCGGTTAATCGTGGTTTTTAGCTAATCTCTAACCCAAATTAAGATAATATTAACCAAAATCTTAATTAAACTATTTTAACCGTTAATTTAACCAAAAATCCGATTAAACCTAAATTATTCATATTAAACCGAAGATGTATTTGAAAACCTAGATTACTACATCGATTTGGGAAAAAACCAAATCCACAAACCCACTTGCAATTTCTCTCCCCCCATCTCTCACAACTTTGTCTAAGAGATAAACTCTCTCTGCTACCCAATACGACGCCGTACTACATCATTAACCGATCTAATGCCTCTTCCACCACTGTTTTGTCTTCTCCGTCGTCGCCGCCGGCGATGGTTAAGGATCAGCACAGGAGAGTTGGTTCGATGTCCATGTCGTTCGCTGTGAGGGAAGCTTTGAGTTGTAATCTGATGGAAGTTTTAGGGGGAGGAGGACTTAAGAAAAGCAGATCTATGGCTCATGCTCTGAGGGATTCTTATATGGTTAAGGATTCGAAGAAGAAGAAGAAGAAGACGACGACGACGGCGAAGAAGACTGGATTTTGGACCAAGTTGCTTCGTCTCAAAGGGAAAGGCGGTGGTGCCGACGTCGGAGGGTTGGTTACTTCACGGCAAAGGGTGTATTAATTAATTAAATGACCGATTATTTTTTTTTTGTTTTCTCTAAAATTTTCTTTTTTGATATGTACAGTTACAAATAAAAAAAGTGAAATGGTGAAAAATAATGACAGTGATTTTTCTCACAACTTTGAAAAAACCAAATCCACCACAACTTTGAAAATGGCGATTCATCAACAAACAATGCAAAACCCAGAATTGCGATGTGAGAGATGGGGGGGAGAGAAATTGCAAGTGGGTTTGTGGATTCGGTTTAATATGAATAATTTAGGTATAATCGGATTTTTGGTTAAATTAACGGTTAAAATGGTTTAATTAAGATTTTGGTTAACATTATCTTAATTTGGGTTAGAAATTAGCTAAAAACCATGATTAACCGAAATTATGGGGAAATAGAACGAAAAATATAAATTCGGGTTCAAGTAGATCTAAAACTATAGTCGAATGGAGATAAAAGTTGTGGTTCGAAAATGGGAGAGAACTGATAAGATGTCACATATCTCGTGGGGATCTAGATCGTTTTCCCCATTGTATCAATACAACTTTATAATAAAATAAACTAAAATGATAAAAAGTTCTTAATGTATACACTGGAAGTGAGTGTTTTCGATAACATTTGTAACCGTTACTTACTATCGTTTGTCAGAATGACTCATATCGTAAGTGAATTTGTATGTAACATAGTAATAATGAACATGTGTTTTTTTTATTCATTGCTAAATGTTTAAAAGTGGAAGCCTATAATTTTTAAAACAGTATTATAGTCCAAATTAATCTTGATAGATGAATTGTCATTTCGCAGTTATTTTTTAATTGTATTTTCCGAAATGATGGACTATTCCTACTTTCATTTCAAGAAACCGGTTATAATAATGAACATGAAACTCTTTTATTAGTTGTCAATTAGTTTTGAGTCAATAATTTATAATTTTGAAAAAGTATATTTCTAAACTATTTTTCTGAAAAATGGTATTGAGCTTTTGTTAATGAATAAAGATGATTTTTATTCTAAAATGAAAATGGACAAATAATTTCTTAAAACCTACAAGCTAAACTAGATCTTATTATTCTAGTATTAGCTAATGTTTTACAACCCATTTTTGTCAAAATATAAAATTAAAAGAAATAACAAATTTTCTAGCCTTCGACAATAATTAATTGGACCCAGTGATGAAAACCCACTACCAAAATTTGAAATAACGTGCCTGTGCATAGAAACCGATATTTTATCGACTACAAAGAAGTTGATCAATGCCTTTGAATTGTGTAATCTCTTCCAATTAGGTATCAAAACATGTAAAGATAGTCTCCTCCACACCTCCCCGTCCAGTACGAAACTTAAGACAACGTGTGTGATCTGTTGTGACTTTAGAAACTTTAACTTTTTTTTTTATTCACAAATTTTTTTACGTTAATAAAAATCAACAGGCTTAATTTTTTTTTTTATAAAAAAATTCATAATTAATATTTTTTTGTCAATTTAATCTTTAATTTTAAAGATAGCTGTGTCACATGATCTCTAAGTCAATATTTTTAAACTAAAAGTTTGTAATTTTTTAAAAAAATTACGCAACCACAACAGTTACAACCAAAAAAGAAAAAAAAAGTTACGACCAATTCTTTTAAACAAAAATCTATAGTTGTCAATTAGTACTTCTATTTGTTATGGGTGTATTTTAGAATTATCGGTAAAGAGACGGGGTCTTTCGTAATTTCAATACTTTTGTGGGGTATTTTCCTTACAAGTCTCGTGTCGTATTCACGAGCCGTATAATATCTGTTCTTTGATTTTTCTTCTGCTTCCTTTTTGCTGTCGTCGGTCGAGAGAGAGAAAGAGGAATTTGATTGTTTGTTGACGAAGCTTCTTCTTCGTTCTCTCTTCTCGTCTTTCGATTGTCAACGTGTTTCCTCTCATCTGCGATTTCATTTATATTTTCTTAGCAGAAAGATTTCTCGAGCTTCAGATCAAACAATCATGGCCAGCGCTGGAAACAAGAACATCAACGCGAAATTGGTCAGCTTTTTTTTGTGCTGATTCGTTTTACTGGCTATAGATTCTTTGTGGGCTCTTTTTATCATCAGATCGTGAATTCTACTGATTTTGTTTTGGAGAATTTTGATTGGATCGTTGTGGTTCTGTTTCCAATTTGGGGAATTTCAACCAAATTTCTGAAATTACGAAATTGGTTAAATATCTCTAATCGTTTCAAAGTTGCATGCTTTATCAGTTTAAAACTAGGGTTTCGAGTAAAGGTTGTAAATTTCTTGGATGATCCGATCTGTTAGTTTTGGTTTCGAGTAAAGGTTGTATATTTCGAGTAAAAGTTGCTATTTTTTTTTGTACTTCTACAAATAGTTTCTTGTTATTATGATTTATATTTGATGATTTGCTTATCTTGGATATGAAGACTTTCTCGTGGAATGATTTTAGTATCGAAGAAGTCTGATTGTGAACATTTTAATATCTAAGATCATCGCTTTAAGTAAGTTGTTCCTCTCTTAGCTTCTTTGTTTTTGTTTTGGTGCTTAACTTGTGGCTAAGTCTTTCAGGTATTACTCGGAGATGTTGGGGCCGGAAAGTCAAGTCTTGTGCTTCGATTCGTGAAAGATCAGTTTGTTGAATTCCAGGTTGGTGGAGATTCGTACCATTATTAGTCTTTGTCTAGACATTTTTGATCGCATTTTCTGTGGCTGATTCTTTGAGGTTTTTGATACTTGTTGTTGTTAACAGGAATCAACCATAGGTGCAGCGTTCTTCTCTCAAACATTGGCTGTGAATGATGCAACTGTGAAGTTTGAGATTTGGGATACAGCTGGTCAGGAACGTTACCATAGCTTGGCTCCAATGTACTACAGGGGTGCAGCTGCTGCGATTGTTGTCTTTGACATTACAAATCAAGTACGAATTCTCAATCCCCGTGATCTAGTCAAGAACGCGCTAACTTGCTGATCAATGGTGGACTTTAGGTGTGCTTAACTTATTTTTCTTTTGTCACAGGCATCATTTGAGAGGGCGAAAAAATGGGTTCAGGAACTGCAGGCACAAGGTAAGGAATCTGTCTGTGGTTTAGATTTATATATAGCTTGTTTTTGATATCTAGATTCTAATGTAGTTGGTGAGGCTTATTTCCTACCATGGAGATATGACTATTTATTTTTGTTTTGTTGTTGTCGTGTCAATAGGTAACCCTAATATGGTGATGGCTCTTGCTGGAAACAAAGCTGATTTATTAGATGCAAGGAAAGTGTCTGCAGAGGTAAACCAAATCTTCCTCTCTTGTTAAGCTGTTCTGTCTGATTAGATGGAATTCGAAGTACAGGAAAAAATGCTAACACACGCTTTGGGACGAGATTCGAGTGATGCTACTTATGGAATCAGCTTTTGCATTTCTGAAATTGTGTTGTTAAGTGGCTCTTGATAGTCGTTCTTGATAGTCGTACTATTCGTCATTTGCAGGAGGCAGAGACGTATGCTCAAGAGAACAGCCTTTTCTTCATGGAAACCTCAGCGAAGACTGCAACAAATGTCAAAGACATATTCTACGAAATCGGTTAGTCATTCTTACATTCAAGAAACCAATCTCCAATTGCTTTCGACTAAATTACTTTTCACTTTTTCTTGCTTAACCCGCTACAGCAAAAAGGCTACCACGTGTACAGCCAGCAGAAAACCCAGCAGGAATGGTTCTCCCAAACGGGCCAGCAGCTACGGCAGTGAGTTCATCATGTTGTGCTTAAGAGAGATCTCTCTTGGTTAGTAACAGTAGAAAGAAACATCGAGACTTCATGTGTTTTCTTCTTCCTCTTCTCTTGACGTTACTTTGCTTGCATTGACAACAAAAGTGTATATCATGATATCTCCAACCTTGTGGAAATCTAAAGATATTTGTATTAGAAGAGATTTGGATCTCATTTGTGTAATTAGATATCATAACTTATTGCGCGTGTGTTTGCTTCTATATATTTTGTGCACCAATATCCAAATTCCTTGTGTAATTCTCTAAGGTTGTCTTGTCTTGTCTTGTCTGAACTGAAACATTGAAATACAATGTTTACATACTAACTAGTCCTGGGCATATAATCCAGAATCAAATACTCAAACCGGTTTGGTATAATCTGGAACCAGATACTCAACCGGTTTGGTATAACCCAGAACCGAGTACCCAACAGGTATGGTTTTGTTTCTAATCTAGCCAAAAGTACCTATTAAATACACGGATGTAGCCAAAAGTATTATATTGAAGATCTATGGATAAAGGTTCCGTTTTGGATAATACTTAAAAAACCATAATAGTTATCCGAATACTAGTATACATACGTTTCATTAATTACAAACTCTATCAATTGTCTTTTGTATATTTTCTACTCTCTATTATTTCTACTCTCTACTATCAAATAAATTGTGTTATATATCCATTTTAAAAGAAAATTATTTTCTTATATTTTTTATTAATTTGTAACGTCTTTTAATTAATGAAAATCTAAAAATATCTCTGACTTTGGTACAAAAACGAAAATATCTCTAATTTCGGTACAACTGATGTCAGTAATACTCTAGTTATACAAATTGAATACAACTAGATATCCGAGTTATATCAAATTGTACAAATCGAGTACAACTAGATACCCGAGTTACACCGAGTTGTACAACTGTAGTATAACTAGGTAACTAAGTTATATGGAGTTGTATAACTCGAGTACAACTAGGTACTCGAGTTATACTGAGTTGTAAAACTCGAGTTAACTAGGTACCTGAGATATCAGGTTTTACAATTCGAGAACAACTGGTACAACTAGGTACCCGAGTTATACCAAGTTATACTATAGATCTGAGGCTCGAACCCATGTTATTTGGATTGCGCGAAGAGAGTCTTACCATCTGCACTAGCGTGTTTTCGTTGGTATCATTTACATTTACAAATATATAACCCGTTATAGGAGTAAAATAATAATTTTGTCAATTAAATTTACAATAGAGGCATTTGAGATTTACAAATAAGATTGAAGGGTATTATAGATGATGTCTCCTACCATCATCTATAATGCAACATCTATAAATCGACTCCAGGTGTGGCTTCTTCTCCATTGATCTTCTTTATGCATTCTACAACTTGAAATAAATTTAAGATTTTTAGTTTTCATATATTTATATATGAAATTGAGTTCTCTTTTCTCTTATTGCTTTGTTTTTACAATCAATTCGGAGTTATGCTTCTTCTATAATTGATATTCTTCTTCATCTATCTCTAACTCTACATTATGCAAACTGTGCATTCGACAACTCATATATGAATTTAGGGTTTTTACTTTTCTTCAGTTTACATATGAATTTGTGTTCATAGTTTGATAGTTTATATATGAAATTAACTTCATAGCTTGGTACGGATTTATGTTCCATAGATAGAACACAGTTGTTCACTTGTTCTATTCATTTATTGTACTCTTTTGTACTTCTGGCCGAATATATGAGTTAGCTTTGTTAAATTTTGTAATATGAGTTTCTTAATATATTGCATTGCAGATTGATTCTAATCAAGATCCACCACACATGGATGAAGCAAAAGACTTGGAGGGTCGGCTAGAGAAAACAGAGATGAAGTGGAGACTCATGGTCCTTCTGCTAATAAAGGAAAAAAAAGTTGTTGCTTCTAAGAAAAGGAAGAAGAAGATAACGCCATTTGTTTGGAAACATTGTACAAAAACAATTGCCGACAATGACAAATGTAAATGTTATTACTGTTGGAAGGTAATGGCTTGTGTCTCATCATCTGGTACATTCAATTGGAAGAAGTATCTTCTCAATAGGTTATGAATCAACAAGGTGATGGTGGTCTCCAACTGAGCAAGGTGTATGAATCTGTCTTTAGGGAAGCATCAAATGATAAGTTAGTTTTAGGTGAACTGCCTTTGTCATTCATAGATAGACCTCAGTCTAGGAGAACAACAACTAGGGATGTTTATGAAATTTTTGTGAAAAGGAAAGCACTTATGAAGAAAGTGTTTGATGCCAATAAACAAAGATTGTCCCTGACTACTGACATTTGGGTAGCTCCCACCACTGCAAGTATTACATGGTAAGTACTGCACACTTCATTCACATCAATTGGAAATTAAAGAAGCTGATTATCGAATTTAAGAATGTGAGTGATCACAAAGGGTCTACTATAGCTGCTGTGCTTAAATAGTATTTAGAGGAGTGGAAAATTAAGAAGATTTTTTTGCATGACAGTGGATTCTGCAATGATGAAGTTTAAGGATGGATTCAAGCTAGTGGGACATGATTCACTAATTCTGAATGGTGATATTTTGCATTTTAGATGTGTTACTCGCATTTTGAATCTAATTTTGAAGGATGGACTGCATGATGTTGACAAGCATGTTGATGCTATTCAGAATGGTGTGCAATTTGTGAGGTATTCTACACCAAGACTGAATTCATTCCATCTTCATGTTGAGACAGCTAAGATGACAAGGGGCAGCCTACCTTTGGATTGCAAAACCAGATGGAACTCAACCTACCTAATGTTGAATAGAGCTATGGACTTTAGGGTTACATTTGAGAAGATGGAGGCTGAGGAAAAGCTATATCATGACTACTTTCAAGAAAGAGTTGATGAGAAGAAAAGGATAGGACCGTCGGTCGAAGAAGATTGGGAAGCAATAGACAGGTTACTCTTGGCCTATCTGCTTCTAATTCAGTTTGTTCTTACAAATGTTACAATGAAATTGTAACCATTGAAAGGAATCTCGTCTTATTAAGTCTAGATCCTGATGAAAAGTTGAGAAAGAAAAAAGAAGCTATGATTTATAAGTTAGCTAAGTATTGAAATCTGTTTGGGGAACTCATTGAGATGAATAAGTTGTTAATAATATGGAGTGTGCTTGATCCGAGAAAGAAGATGAAGTTTGTGCATATTTTTTTTTGAGAATTTGTATGGAAAATGTAGTATAAAAGATACTCGCATGCATGATTCCATCATGGACATTTTGAAAATGTTGTTTGATGAGTATAAATCAAGATGCAGTAGTTCTGTGAACAGATCTTCAAGTGATGCATCTGGTTCTGCTGCTTTTTCTTAGTCACAAGGCAATGTCTCATCATCTCAGACTTCTCAGAATAGAACTCACAAATCAGGTATAATGGATTTGGCTAGTCGTGTAGACTATGAAAGAATGAATTCGGTTTATAAAGATATGGTAGAAGAATTTGGATTTCAAAAATCTACTATTGAGTTAGAGTTGTATTTGAGAGAGAATGTGGAGAATCCACATAATTTTCAGGTTCTAAGTATGATGTTCTCTAATGGTGGAAAACTAATAGCCTAAAATATCCAGTTCTATCATAGGTGCTAAAGATGTACTTGAAATGCAAGTATCATCGTTTGCATCTTAGTCCGCATTTAGCACTAGTGGTCGCATCTTGGATCCGTTTATGAATTGCTTGACACACTACACCTTTGAAGTATTGATGTGTTTGGAGCAATGATTGGAGACATAGATTCATATGGATAATAAATGAGTTATAACAATCCAACAACTACTTGATGAGATTAAAGATTAAGATAATCTCAAAAGAGATATGTATTAGTCTCTTTCTGTTATTGTTTTCAAGTTTTTAAGTTAACTCATATTAACATTCTTTTTATCATTGTCTTCAGCGTTTGGAGAAATCAATTTGCAAGGACCATAAAAATGTGGTAATGAGTTTTTTTTTTCAACTGCTTATATTACGATTGATAATAATGATGAGTTTCCAACCTTTACAAAAGCCCATAAGGATGTGATCTAGCAAGAAGCTAATAACAAACAACATTTAGAACTATCACCTTAGCTCCATCATCCAAAAAACGCAACCAGTGCTGCTGAAGATTAGCACTTCTCATTGTTGAGTACTCTAGCAAGCCACTGAGGAAACCCAGCTGCCACATACGATTGACCAAAAAATATTTTACAGCGCTCTTAGCAATGAGAATAACTCCTATATTTGCTATTCTTTGTTCAATCATTAAGGACTAGTTCTTAACCTTTTCTAGACTCTTCAAAAGAACCTGATCTTGGTATCTAAAGGAGGGCCAAGCTTTAGGGCGGTTAACTGCCTCAATTAGAGATGTATCTTCCATCGCAAACACAATATCCTCCATTCTGTGTGAGCTTAAACTCAAAATGGCCCAATCTAAACCTAATAAATTAGCTTCTTTCAAGGATGCTACATTAGTATAAGATCGCCTATTATGTAATATCACTTCACCTGTGTCATTCCTCAAAATCCAAGCACATCCCATAGTTTGAGTTTTTTTTAACCCAATGGACTCCAACATTACATTTCAACTCACCCGGTTTTGGCGGCTTCCAATTCGGCTTTTGCTTCACTTCCGGTTTCCTCTGGTTTATCTCATTCATCTCCATTCGTTGTGCCTGGAACCACACCGCAGCCTCATCCCTGATTTTCTCTGCTATGTCCAACGAGTTAATATAGATTCCTTCAAAGATCCTATTATTCCTGTTTTTCCATAGCAGCCAAAGAATCCAAGGAAAACTTCTTCTTATTTCCTTTGGATTCCAAATATTCAACCCCACTCTAAGCAGGTAGAATATATTCACATAAAGTGACATAGGGTGATAACCATTCTCCGGTGAAGGAAAGTCCGACAGACCCCAAACCTGTCTTGCCACTGAGCATGTGAATAAAACGTGATTGATAGATTCTCCTTCCCATCCACACAATTGACATCTAGAATCCACCTTTATAAGCCGAGAGGATAGTTTAAATGCTACCGGTAAAGCATCAGAAAAAGCACGCCATATGAATGATTTGATCTTGGGAGCCGTTTGAAGATGCCAGATTTGTTCCTTTAAAACATTGATTGATGGTTGAGCTTCCACTTCTTGGAATAGAGCAGACATATTGGCTTGAGAAGCTAACCAATATCCAGACTTAACAAGATATTCCCCACTTTTAGTATGTTGCCACACCCAATAATCCTCCGAATGAACAACTGGTTTGATCTTGAGTATCATCGCAATATCAGGATCAAAGAAATGATGGTGTAGAGTTGCTACATTCCAATCACCCTCATTTTCCAAAAGAAGGTCACTTACCTGCAGATTTAGGTCCACCAAAGGTTGTTTCATAAAGGGGGCTCTCCTCACCGGTCCATCAATCCATTTATCCATCCACACACTTATAGACCTACCATTTCCCACTTCTCTTCTTAATCCTTTGGACAGTAATTCCCTTCCATACATCAGACTTCTCCATCCAAAATATGGTATTGCACCCATTTTTGTCTCCATAAATCCATCTCTATAGAAATATCTGCTTTTTAAAAATCGAGATAGAAGGCTCTCTGGATTTTGAAGTACTCGCCACGCCTGTTTAGCTAATAAAGCTTGATTGAAAATTTCAATATCCTTGAAGCCTAGCCTTCCCCGTTTCTTAGGTAAGCATAGTTTTTTCCAGCTAATCCAGTGAATCTTCTTCTTGTGCTCCACCGAATTCCACCAAAAATCTCCTATTGCTCTAGTTAGTTTTGCAATCGTTAGCTTTGGAAGTTTAAAACAGCTCATAGCATAAACCGGCAGAACCAGTGCAACTGCTTTAAGCAGAATCTCCTTTCCCCCTAGAGATAGAGTGCATGCAAACCAACCAGTCATTCTTGATTTTAATCTTTCACATTTATAGTTCACTAGATCTATTTATATGGTAATGAGTTACAACTGGTTATAAGTTTATTCTCTTTATCTATGAAACTAGTGTTATATAATCAAACTAAGATTCAAATCTTTCTTGTTTTTTGGTTAATGACTTGAATAACTTAATGTATTAACAGTTTCTAATTCAGGTATGTTAAGTGTTATTTCATGTATTTTTTAAAAAATTCGGGTAGTATTACAATTTTAGATATCGGGTATAAAGCCCAAATTTTTTTTAAACCAAAATATTTTAGATAATTTATAGATACTATCTACAACCTAAATTGATCCGAAACCAACACGAACTAAACTAGATTCGAATAATTTTATTGAAGTATCTATTGAATCCTAAATGTGTAGAACAAAAATATCCATAATCGAACTGAATATACAAAAACCCAGGACTAAGACTAACAAGACTAACTAACAACCTCAGACTGTATTTAGCACTAATGGTCACATCTTGGATTCATCTAGAAATTGCTTGACACACCACACCTTTAAAGTATTGATGTGTTTGGAGCAATAGTTAAAAACAGGAATTCATATGTTTATAACCCGAATTGATCGGGAACCAATACGAACCAAACTAAATTCGAATAAAGAAATTTGAAATATCTATTGAATCTTAAACCTGTAGAACCGAACTGAATATCCGAAAACCCAGGACTGACTAACAAGACTAACAATGAAGATTGTCCCGTGATTTGTTGTTTATTTCAAGTTTCAAACAGTGAGAACGGAACATAAGATTCATATTTTCTTATTCATCTAAACATCCAAAAAGGAGTAGAACAAAATTGCAGGATGTTTCCACACTAAAATGATCCAACCTCAGAGGACTTGGACAATAGAAGAATATCGAAAGCAGTCGATACTATCATACAGGTTAAAAAAACAGTCTTCGGAGTTTGTCTACATTTCCTCGAGATCAAGATCCTTCGAGCCTCAGACGCGGAACAACATTCATCGACTGGAGTTCCTGTAACCATGTATTGCGCGGAAAGAAAGAGAAGAGTTAAGACATAACAGAAACAAGCCAGAAGAAAAGTATAAGAGTAAAGCATTGCATTTGCATCTAAAGCTCGAAAATATCTTATCATTTCCAGACCACAAAAAAGCAAAAAACAAAGGATTAAACGCTTTTACCTGGAAGAGGAGCTTGCATGCGTAAGGGAGTCTCAACGTAGCAAGGCAATCGCCATTCTTACAAGTTGAACAAACTGCCTTTTTCAGCTTGTAATCGTAATATCCCAATAAACCACAAGCTCTGCAGACCTGCATTTAAATGTTTCGTGTATCACAAATATTAGGGGTTTTCGATCCCTTTGACATTTGATAATATCTTTTATACAATGTTGAAGTGACACAAGCTGTTGGAATGATTTCACATAGTTTGGCCACTTATCAAAACACTGCACTGCGATTTATTACCTGAACTTCAAAAGGATCACTAGAAAGCATGAGCCGCTCATAGATCAACATGCTGGCTCCATATGCAATAAGGCAATCTCGTTCCATTTCTCCCACTCGTAAACCTGCAACAGCATTAAAGATACAATTGAGAAAACAGCAACTCATGGTTAAATTCAGAGTGAAGATACAGAATTAAGAGTCACATGCCTCCATTTTTAGATTTCCCTTCAGTTGGCTGTCTTGTCATCATCACACGGGGTCCACTCCCTCGCGCATGCATTTTGTCCAGGACCTACTCAACATAAGCACAAAAAAGAGATATGTTTATGTTTGTTTTTCCGACAAAACTAACACTCTGATAAATAGAAAAATATTGTGTCATTACAAAACAGGAAAATGGTTAAATTGGGTTAGAGGAAACCTCACCATGTGTTTCAATTTCTGGTAATATATTGGCCCCATAAAAACGTATGTTTGTAATGGCTCGCCATTGAGACCTGCGATACTCTCTCTGTCATCAGGTTGATGTACAAAGAACGAATCATGAACCCTATATGGCTTTGGAGTAAGAATGAGTAAATCTTATAAATTTCAAATGATAGTGGCTTTGTTCAATTTCAGTGAATCTAAACGACTTTTTTTATTCAAATGATATAACAACCGACACTAGAACGGATTTTTTAACATATAATTGCACATTCTGAAATGTTGTGAAGAAAGTACCTGAGTATAACAAGTCCTTCCCACTGTAGGAAAAGCCATGCTTCACAAGGGTCTTACTGAATTGATAGAACATACGACGATATTAAATGCCAAAACAAAAGTTTCAACATGGAATAAGAATACTCATATTTAAGAGAGAAGAAACAGTACCTTATATTCTTAACCTTGTCAGCATGGCCACTTTTTTCTCCAAAAGCACTACCATAATGATATCTACCCGATGACACCCCAGCCTTACTTCCAAGGAGTTCTATCATCTTACCTACTGTCATACGACTGTGACAAGAACAATGTTAATAAAGTTGCCAACTATAATACAAATCTCAAGTAATCTAAAACTTCAAATGATCGTTCAAAATTTTGAACTAAAGGGATAAACATAAACGTTGGATGTTGGGTACCAAAATAGAAAACGAATTTTTCCTAACTGGTAGAACCATTGTTACTTTTGTTACCAGAAAAATTACTTAATAGTTGGGGCTATGTAGAATATAACCTTGGAAACCCATGAGGATTCATGATCAAATCAGGGCAAATTCCACGTTCAGAAAATGGAAAATCTTCCTGCTGAACGATTGTACCACATACACCTTTCTGCCCATGTCTACTGCTGAACTTGTCTCCAAGCTAAATAAGATCCACAACAAGACACGGTTAACACTGTAGAGCATGAGGCTGAGGGCTAGAAAGACAACAGTACTGTAAGGTAAAATTTCTCACCTCTGGTCGACGAGTATGTCGGATGATATATTTTATGCATAAATTGCCGTTCTTGTCAGAACAGAGAGCAACTCTATCGACCACTTGCGTCTCCCCTTCAGGACCTTTAAAATACTCTCTGGCCGGACGATATTGACTAAAAAATGCACAACAGATTGTATAGCTTTGTTTAACAGTTATAAGAAACAAGCATGACAATATATATGATGAAAATTTAGTGTGATACCTATCTGATAGCGGAGCTGTAATATTATCTCTTGTGTCCACAGGGACTTGTTTATTTATGTAGATATCATTCGGTCTAATAATTTCCCCTGGAGCAGCGATTCCATCATCATCCAGTATCTGAAAGAGAAAACAATAGTCAACATGAAAACATATTCAACAAATTTTAGCAGAGGGAAATCACAGAATAGGCAAAAATTAGCATTTGCAACAAAACTAATTCCCAAAGATGGCAAAAGCTTTGAATTTGACTTGACAAGTCGTAAGATATGTCTGCAAGAGAAGTAAAATCGAGGACACATGCAGGAAAAAGGTATTACCTGCATCTTTTCTGCGTCTGGACCTGTTCTTTGTGGCCTGAGTATTCTGTCTTCTGCATCGTTACCATACTTCTGGCAAGTAGCGACAAGTCTGTTTCACAAGGAAATACAATGTGAAAAGCAATAATAATAGTAATGTAAGAGACGATATCTCAAAAGGAACCGACTTTTGCTTCAAAGAGAAATCCATTACATACTTTTTCATAACAATGCAGCGGCCAAAACCACGATCTAAGGAAGCTTTGTTCATCACTATTGCATCCTCAATGTCGTATCCAGTATTACTCATCACAGCAACTGTTGCATTTTGACCTGCTCCAAGCTTATCGTATCCAACCTGTTAACAAGCATAATGTATTAGTACTATATTATTAATACATCCCTATTAGAGCAAAGACAATTACCAATTCAATTGTCCTTGTTGTCAACAGGGGTCGTTGAGGATACACCAATAGGTAAAGCAAAGAGTCCATCCGGTTTAACTATATACAAAAATTGTAAAAAGCAAAGTCAGTACCTGAGAGGGAGCAAGATGTAATAGCACACGATGCAGTAAAGGAGATAGAGGCGTTTAAAAATTAAACTTCACATATCCAACTCCATTAAGCAAAACTTTAGATAGCACAATAGGCAACAATAGATCTAGTTAAGTCATCAAAATTGGAAAACAGTAAGCTTTCCCTCAGTGAAATGATATGATGAGTATGAATGGACTTGCCTGGTTGTAAGCAATATTTCCCATAGCTTGTTTTCCCATAGCACACTGCACACAATGTAACATGACTATTACCGCGATGCAAATGAACAGAAATTGCAGCATCTTATGTCAGAATGTCTAGATACACAAACCTGATAAGTATTTCTAGGTGACTGATTATGGTGAGGGTAGGGGATAAGACCAGCAATAACACCTAAGATGGTGAAAGGCTCAATCTCAATGTGGGTTACGCCTTTCACCTTCATGGCTTCACTTTCGTATAAAGCAATCTTAGAACAAGGAAAAAGAACAGTGATCATTTTCGACTGCCTATTGTGCAATAAAATATAATACATCTAGAAAAAACGGAGGCGCACGAACCAATGCATTATTTTCCTCATTGACATCAAGATACTCGATCAAACCTTCACGAATAAAGTCATCAAAAGTGCGAACCCCATCCTTCAAGGCAATACCAATCAGTCAAGCATTGTCTTTAACTGATACCACTAAGGCAAGTATGCATGGATCTGGGAGCGTATAACACATGTACCTGTAATTCCTTCATGTGGTGTTGTTTAACTCTTGATACCCCGTTATCGGCTATAACAAGTGGGCGACACACCCGCCCACCATCAGAAGCAACGTAGATACAATGCTGATAAATATTTGTTCTTCGGGGTCAGTCCCAGTTAACATTTGTGTATTCAAGAGAAAAACTTGGTAGGGATTTAGGAAATAATCGTTTCCTTAAGCCGCTATTAGCAACAATGTACGAAGGTGTAGCGTTTTAAATGAGATCATCATGCAAAGGAGGCTACTGAAGACTTGAGAGATAAACTTCTTTAGCTTCCTCAGTCTAGTTTCAATTCAGAAATCTTACTCTTCATTCCAAGCTTTACCAATACAAGTTACCAAATATAAAGCTTAAATAATACATACACAAGAACACAGCCGTCAATTGGGTTATGCCTCAATGGACGAATGAACACAAGCTATAAGACGCGTGTGGAAAGACTTTTTATTACCAAAAAACAAATGATGGAGGAAATACCTGCTTTTCGTTTATGAACACACTGACGAACTCGCTAATTATCCCAGCTCTACGCAGGCCTCTAAGTGAATTGGCGAAGTGCTGAAATAATAGAAGTTAGTGAAGAGGTGCTAAAGATGTGTATTACGTTAGTTGCAGATCCGTGTATTTTTGAAAAAGTACCTGTGGCCTTCTATGTTTGCCAAGTATTAGCCCATTGAATATGACCAAAAATGAGTCTGGAGTGTGTAGCTCCTCTGCTGATAAGACTGCCAGATCTGTGACACCCAATTTGTAGCACTATTTCCGGAAAATTTATTAGAACACACAGATTCAGTTCTTAATTGACAAAAACCCATAAAAACCAGATGACTAGCCGAAAGTTATGAGAAGGGTGTGAAATTTCTGGAGGTATCCTACTCAAAGCCATAGCAAAGACGAGTAATACAATTAACAACCACATACCATAGCAACCAATGGGCCTTCCTCTTGATCCGTTGTGACATGAGTCATTAAAGCCAAGTTCTTGACAAGCCCACAAGATTCGCCTTCTGGGGTATCACATGGGCAAAGCATGCCCCACTTATAGAGCAAATCATAAAGCCAAAAATCAGATTAACTGAAAGTTCAAAGAGAAGCAGTAATTCTCTTCACAAAGTTACAGCAGGCTAATAAAGACAGCATCATTACCTGGCTGGGTTGCAAAGATCTCGGTCCACTAACTTTTCTAGACTTTTCGAATTGTGGCTGAATTTTCGTAATAAACCCCAAGCCCCCAATAAAAGATAACCTTGTTAAGACCTATATCAAAAGATTTATTTAAGAATACTGTAGCATGAATGAGGCCAGAGACATACCCACAGATGTGCATAGAGAGAGTTAGACTGACCTGTGTCATGCCTTTCCTATGCATTCTGAACCTTTTAATATCGAAGTTTCCAGTTGAAAGAGTTCTTTCCAATCCAAAAGAAATATTATGATTCTTCTCTCCAGTAAGACACTTCAAGCACATCACATTAGAAAGTTGAAGTTCTACTATCAGTTCTTTTCACTTAAGTAACTATTTTCTGAAAAACGACTCCATCCATGTTAATCCAAGGCCAAAAGTTATAGAGAACGAAAAATATTCTAACTGTAGCAATTCAAGTTGTAGGTGGAATATCCAAGGGATATGTAAGTTCATAGAGCAATTGCCACTCGACATAATAACATTAACAGCTAGCTAACAACTAATTACGAGCCTACTGCAAACAGCAATACGTTTTACTTAGTTCATAACTATGAAAGAAGACCGGTCCACAGCTGCAGCAAGACTGAACTAGTAGAGCAGTATATTTCTACACTTACTTGTGAAAAATCAAATCGGCTTGCCCGGTTAGGTTTTTGAAGGATACCATCTACTTTTTTAATGGCCTCAGTGATCATTGTTTTGAACAAATCCTGTAGCAGCGTTTAGGAGGAAATAATAGGTAAGGACTAGAAAAGAACCTTACAAGAAAAAGGAAGAGAAAGTACTGCGTCTGGTGATATTTCTAGTGATACCTCAAAGAGAAGAGATATTAGTTGTCCCGATAACTCCAACCGCTTGTTACCAACATAATCCTACAAGAAGACACATTTGAGAACACAGATACAAGCAATATGAATTTTCGGGTTATGTAAAACTTGTCTACAGATCATCCTTAATTTTTTCTTAGATAAATAGACTAACAAGTTAGCCATCATCATCATGTCAAAACTTAAATATTAATGGCTCTTTAAGGGACGGCCAAGACATTTTGTAAGACATTTCAGCATGTTCCTCCCTGTTTTTAATTTGCCAGCTTTAGGTAATCTAACATGTCATACAGAAGGGTTATGGTATTACCTTGTCATCCATGGCATCTTTGTTTAACATTGCTTCAATCATTCGTCTCAACATCACCCCAACATAGAAACATTTTGGGCGATAATTGTTGTCACGCACCTTAAGGGTAAGAACATAGCAATCAGTAAGCAAAGAGTAAAATTTTAAGAACCAAAAGAAGTTGAGATACTTACAGGTACGTGTGCAAGGAATAAATCTCTGAGAATGCCTAGAGCTCTGCCATCCTAGTAGATCATGCAAATACACAATGTAACTTTCATATTCAAATTTGCAGGACCAAAAACAATTATCCATATGTCTGAAGTTGAACTAGAGAGTGTAATAGCGGAGTAAAGGATAAAAACCTTTTCAGATGGAGGTCCATACGATGATTTCTTCACCTACAGAAATTAATAAATAAAAAAAAATGTCAATCTTGTCGCAAATTGACAAAAAATCCGAAACCACTGTTAAACTAACATAACATGATAGTCTATTCTTTTCGTCAGCGGGTTTTTCTCTCTAGTTACATCACAAAATGAAGTGGATACTAACTATAACAACACAAAGTCTATGCAGATTTCTTTTCAGCAAAGATACAGATGAGCTATGGCCCTTTTAACACTAGAAAGAGCTCTTTTTCAACAGGGCAGTGGTATCTTTTCTGTTTCCTAGGTAACTATTTAAGTAGACAATGTGTGTTCACAGGAAAACTTTGAACACACACCTTTGAATCATTGAACAGGAAAACTTTCAAATAACTCACTAAGAGGAATAAAACACTGCACCTTTGACTCAAGATAGTCCAGTGCTTCTTGTCGTGTAGTCACACCTTCACTAATACACTCCTGGAATGAGATAAGCAGTTCGAAGGATAAATATGACGCTTCATAGATCAAGGATCATCTGAACACCACAGGTTAAACAAAATGACATGGAAGAAAAAGCAGGTGGCTATAATACTTGCCTCCATAGAAGGTAGTAGTGATGCGCTAAAACGGGGATCCCTTCCAACCAATTGTACGATCTCTTGGTCGCTCTCCATTCCCATAGCTTTTAGGACGATTATAATTGGAATCTATGACAAAATTATATGCTCAGCCAATAGAGTCCAACCCTGGATGATCTACAATTAAAGAGAAGGACGTGATAATGTATCTTCACCTTTTTTACAAATTGATGTAGAAACAAATATATCTTCTCCTTCTCCATCTGAATAACTGTTTTGCTTTTCGTCATTTCAGTGCTGCTTGTGACAGATGCATTAATGCTGGCAACAAGCAGTAAAAGAGAGAATCAGCAAACAGTGTATGTAAATAGTGGGTGGGTAAATAATGGAAAAAAACGCTGAAGTATGATAAAACTATATGGTTGTCAGTTTATAATATTTATAGGGATGCTTGCCATCAATAATACAAGGACTGAAATAATGAAGAGATCACTTACTTCCCCTTTTTATCAGAATCAATAATAATTCTGTTCTTCGAAAGTTGTTCTTGTATCAACAACACCTGAAATGAATAGCAAACACCAACACAATCAATAGAGGCTACAGGTCACGTAAAGAAAGAAAGGATTCCATGAAAAAATGGGATAACTTTATTCATAGAGAAAAATATGAACGTGAAGCGCCAATAAGAACAAGAACAGTGCTGAACGGCTAAATAAACACATAATCCAGTATGAAATAAAGAGATAGAATAATACACAGCAGAAACAGATATCCCAAAGTCAAAGTGCAGACAAGTAGCCAATATATAGATTCCATAAGATAGCTGTAAGAAGATTATTTATACGAAGCATGAAGTAATATTACCTTCTCGGTTCCTTTGATGATAAAATATCCTCCAGGATCAAGTGGGCACTCACCTGGAAGGAATCCAAAACGGAATACAATAAATGTGATGAACAGAAGTAAGAAACGCTTGAAATAAGGGTGATACAAACCCAATATTGCAAGTTCCTCTTCATCTTTTCCATGTAATACACAGCGGCAACTACGCAACATAATAGGCATCCTTCCGATAACAACGTTATCCTAAAATAAAGGAACATCATATTCAGCCTGAATTTTTGTTGGTAAGCAGCATTATGTATAAATTACATATAATTTTCATTTTCACCTTTGCACTTATTGTCGTCTGTCCATGACTTCCATAAACATATTCTATATCGACATATATTGGAGCAGCATATCTGAAAATGTAAACCGAGATATTATAATGCATTTGAAACAGCCAAGAGACGAAGAATGTAACAAATTCTCACTATAAAAGCACGATGAATGCAAATAGAACTCATTACGTCATGTCTGCTAATCGGCACATGTGTGGATTGATTTTTTCCGCTATGCTAACGTTTAAAATCGAGGGCTCACCAACTCTGATATCCTTGAACCTGCACCAAAAAAATAGTTCCGAAAAGTTAAGTTTTTTTTCATTAAAACAGGAGGAATCAAACAAATAACTCAATCTTGTAGGATAGACTTAGAAAAGGACTGAAAAGCCACCAACTTTCTACTTTTTCTTCCCATGAAACAAGTTCATATATAATCCAGATTGTCAAATACCAATAAGACTGAGAACAGAATGATGGCAAAAAAGGTTAGACCTTAGGTAAATCGATGGGTCCAAAGTAGATGTAATACGAGAATTAGCACGAACAATCTTTTTAATCCCGACATTGATGAAGTAATTGAATGAATCCAGGTGTTGCTTCACAAGTCCTCTCACCTAGAAACAAAAGAGAAACAATTACACAATCAATCATCTAAGATTGCACACACATACCAAGTCGTATAAAGGCACAAATGAATATTCGTTGTGTTACCTTCAAGAACTCGGGAACAAGCTGGAACTTAGCAACTGTAGACTTAATAGGAGCTGAAAGCTTTTCCTTGTCGACGAAATTGTCATCGTCGCTCCAACTGTTTCAATACAAAGAGTGAAGAACATTGAAAGGATTTATGTATGAACATACAATTTATAACATAAAACGAAGAAAACACATTCATTATCTTCCCAAAAAAAAACATACTCTTGATCTTCGTTATCGAATACCATCACTCTCTTAACTTTGCAATTCACCAGTCAGTTATCTGAAATCATCATAAGGAGAAATATAAATTAATCCTTACACGTTTACATAACCTAAAGAAGCAAAATTTAGCATAAGCACTTTATATAGAAGTATATTATGTTTCAAAACGGACTTATAAGCTATAGAAACAATTTGGATTCTTTCACAGTGGTTACTGGTTATTGACCAAAGAAGCACCACCGAAAGATACGTTATTCATAAACCCTACACAAAACCTCATAACTACATCGTCGAAATTGGTAACAAATCGATTTCGATTGCTGAAGGAAGAGATAGTAACCGTAATCACGAGCCTCGGCTGAAAGAAACAGAGAAAAGGCCGAGAGCAGGAGAAGGGAGAGACAGAGCTTAAGTAAAACCCTGTGGGTATTTTTCCCAGAAAAAAAAAAAAAACAGGGTTTCGAGAAGGAGTGGCGGCGGTTTTGTATTCGGTTTTAACCAAACCAAACCGATCCGAACTCTTATCAAATTGCCGATCGGTTTTTCAAAATTTCGGTTGGCTAATTCGGTTTGATTTTTCTGCCCAGTCCTAATGGGTTTGAATAGCGAATTTGGACCGAACTAAACATACCAAACCAAACCAAATAAAAAATTTTAGTTTTGGTTCGTGTTCGGTTTATTTTTGATTATGAGTTCAGTTTAGTTTGGTATTTTTAAAAAAATCAATTCAATTGTTTATTAGGTTCGGTTCGTCCAAACAGACAAATTAACCAATTTTTATTATCAGTTTTTTTAAATTAAAATACATCAAATAAAATAGTTTATACCGAAATTAAACCGATTTGTTTAAAATTATACTGATTTTAATTAATATATTAATTTAACTGAAATAACTAAATTTAAACGAAATTAAAATTATCAATTTTTTTTAAAAAAAAACAAATTTAATTAATTTCGGTTTTTAAATTCAAAACTGAAGTAATCAATAACGAATTAAACCAAAATTAAATTCGGTTAATTTCAAAAAAAAATTAAAACTTAGGTTAACTTAAAATGAGAAATAGTATATTAATTCTGTTTTTTTTTTTTCCAAATCGCAAGCCTATTTTAAAATTGTGAAACTTTTAGATGTTTTCATAAAATTGATATAAAAAACATAATCATCTTCTAGGAGGAGCCACAAAAAAAAAAAATCTTCAAAAAAAGAGAGTAAAATATCAATTTTCTTGTAAAGGAAAGCAAAAGAGACAGAAACTCGAGAAACAAGCTTCGTATATTTCTCGCTGCAATTTAGGCGGTTCTATTTTCTTCTTCCTTCTCTCTCTCTCAATCTCTGCTTCTCGATCTTCGGCTGTAACAGTGAACTACGCAAACCAAAATCAACTTTATACTTTTACCTAATTCGGTATTAAACCCAAAAAATCCCAACTTGTTTTCTATACTTTGCTTATGCATGTATGCTTTTGCAACATCATCTAAAGGAGATGAGTTTTTTTATTCGAAATTTTGAGTTTTTATGAAGTTTTTGGGGTTTTACAGATCGGTGCCAGTAAAGTCGATTCTGTGAAACAGACATGGGGCAAAGCGAGGATTGTTGCTCGACTCAGCTAATCGATGGGAATGGTGAATTCAACGTGGAGGGTTTGGATAATTTCGTGAAGATGACGAAGCTCTCTGATTGTGGACTTTCTTATGCTGTTGTTGCTATCATGGGTCCTCAAAGTAGCGGTATGAGTTTGTTTTTTGTTCTTCTTTTTGTGATTGTAAGTTTCTTGTTTCTTCTTAGCTAACTCCAGTTAAAGATACAGTTTTTGATTCTTTTTTTTGGTTTGTGTTTTTGTGGATTATGGAATCTCTCCGAGCTACTTAGTACTTATTATAGATTTTGACTTTGATTGGCTTATTGTGGTATGTCTTTTTTGTTTTTTTTCCAGGGAAGAGTACACTTTTGAATCATCTTTTTAAGACCAGTTTTAGGGAAATGGATGCTTTTGCGGGAAGGTTAGCGATTGACAATATTCTTTTGATCTTTTTGTGGCAATGCCATTTTTATAGGGTTGTTTGACTTGGTGGTATTTTGTCTTCATCTTTCTTTCCAGGAGTCAAACAACCAAAGGTATTTGGATGGCTAGGTGTGTTGGAATTGAGCCTTTCACACTTGCCATGGATTTGGAGGGTACTGATGGTAGAGAAAGAGGCGAGGTAAGATTAATAACGATTCCCAATCTTATATACTGCAACACATTCAAAGCTACGGTTTTGGCTAACTTGCTAAGAAATTTTCGGAAATTTCGAGAATATATGGAGACTTATATCTTGCATATATACGTATGCTTGATACCTTTTTAAAAAAAATTCTTATGTCTTTCTAGAATTTCTCTTCTTATTACTGTTGTCAACGGTTCCTCTAATTTTCAGGATGACACTACATTTGAGAAACAAAGTGCCTTGTTCGCTCTTGCTGTTGCTGATATTGTACTGATAAACATGTGAGTATCTATATTTTGTTGGCTCTTCTTCTGATAAGTACTACTGATGTTTTTATTACATGGAAGCAGAAAGTTAACGTTCAATTTTATTAGAAGATATATATCATTTCAGAGTTACCACCGCTAGATGCTTATGTGTTCGATATCAATCCGGAATCTTAAGTATGTTAAAGTTAGATTTGAGTAAACTTAGTAAAGATCTACCAACACAGTCATGACGTTTTTTAGGCATAAAAGGTTTTTGTTAGCTTATTAATGAAGATACTGAACCCTATAGGTGGTGCCACGATATCGGAAGGGAACAAGCTGCCAACAAACCATTACTGAAGACAGTTTTCCAGGTATCATATTGTGCTTACACATGGAACTTTATGTTCAATCAGTGGCTTCGATAACTTGGTCATTATTGCTTTTGTAGGTCATGATGCGATTGTTTAGCCCTCGGAAAACAACTCTTCTTTTTGTCATACGTGATAAAACAAAGGTTTAGATTTTGCAGTTGAATACAATTCTTGATGGTGAAATCATATTTCTTAGACTGACATACGCGTTTGTCTTTAGACTCCAATAGAGCTGCTTGAACCTGTTTTAAGAGAAGATATTCAGAAGGTAACACACTCTCTCTATCTCTCACTTTCCTTTTATTTACAATTTTCTCCTCTTTGATTTGGGTACCGATTAATATTTAATATTTATCGCAGATATGGGATTTAGTTCGCAAGCCTGAAGCACACAAGAATACACCTCTAAGTGAATTCTTCAATGTAAGGAGATAGTCCTTCGCATAGTCGTAACTGAATTTCTATCTGATTGATGTTGTACTTTTACCAAATTGTTCATGAATATACCTGTCTTTTCCTTATTCTATAACTGGTTCAGTATATGCTTGTAGGTAGAGGTCGTTGCCTTATCCAGCTATGAAGAGAAAGAGGAGGTGTTTAAGAAAGAGGTATTATTCTGATATTTAAAAAATTGCCTTTTGAAGCATCAAAGTAAACCTAAGACCGATTCCCTTGAATCATGCGAACTTCTAAATAGGTTGCTGAGCTGAGGCAGAGGTTTTTCCATTCCATTTCACCTGGAGGACTTGCTGGTGATAGACGTGGTGTGGTTCCTGCTTCAGGATTTTCTTTCAGCTCCCAGCAGATTTGGAAAGTTATAAAAGAGAATAGAGACTTGGACCTTCCTGCTCACAAGGTTTTCTATTCAAATAAAATCTATGTGGTTAAACCATGTTTTCTGGTCTTGTGACCTAATGTTGTTTTGTTTTATGCTTGCAAGGTATTGGTGGCCACTGTTCGGTGTGAAGAGATAGCCGATGAGAAGCTACATCTCTTGGCAACCGATGGGGTATGCTTCTGTTGCCTCCTTACCTACTATAACTTTGCTTGCTGATTTAAATGGTTTGTGAGACATAACGTGGTAAACTCTATTTAGAGTTGGCTGGAGTTGCAAAAGGCCGTAGAAGGTGGTCTGATTCCTGGTTTCGGCAGAAAGCTTAGCTCTATACTGGAAAAATACTTCTCAGAGTAAGCTCCTCTCTTTTGGTTCCTCGAAGTATCTACTTCCCGAGCAAAGAAATGTTGCCTAATCTTGTTTCGCTTACCCCTTTGTAGATACGACGCAGAGGCAATATACTTTGATGAAGGAGTAAGAAAAGAAAAGCGTCTACAGCTAAAATCTAGAGCTTTGGATGTAAGACTACCTCCGGCTTTGGCTTTGCATTAATAGTGTTGACTCAGGATCTGGTTACTTATGATGATTATTGTGTCTCTTCTTTTCAACTTTTTTCCAGTTTGTGTACTCTGCTTATGCTACCATGTTGGGACATCTACGATCCAATGCACTGGAGTCTTTTAAGATCCGACTGGAACAGTCTCTAAATCAAGGAGAAGGATTCGCAAGTGCTGTGCAGGACTCCCGAGAATCTTGTCTGCTTGTGTTTGAGAAAGGATGTAAAGGTTTGAGTTCCTTTTTTTTTTTTGTCACAAAAAAAAAAAAAAAAAAAAAAAAAAGGTTTGAGTTCCTATTTTAGATTTTGCTTCAAAAGTAAAGTATCCTTGTGAGAAACAAATTGTTTAGGCCAAAAAATACAATAACATTTAGACTAGACTACATCCATTCTATAAAATGTGTGTTCCCTTCAGATGCTGCCGTTAAACAAGCGACTTGGGATGCATCAAAAATCAGAGAGAAGCTTTGTCGTGACATTGATTCACACACATCTTCTGCTCAGACTGCTAAACTATCTGAATTAACTGCCAACTACGAGGTTCTGCTTTGATTTTCTCTTCTTCTGACTTACTTAGCTGTTAAGGGCTCGTATTAAAATTTGTTCTGCATCCTGATGTTTTACAGAAGCGGCTAACTCAAGCACTGAGTGAACCTGTTGAGTCTTTGTTCGAAGCTGGTGGGAAAGAGACGTGGCCTTCCATAAGGACACTTCTTAAACGGGAGACTGAAACAGCTGTTACAGATTTTCTGGACGTGGTTACTGGTTTTGAGCTAGATCACGCTACGATTGATGCTATGGTTCAGAATCTGAAGGACTATTCTCAGAGTTTAGTGGAGAAAAAGGCGAGAGAAGAAGCTGCCAAAATTCTGATCCGAATGAAAGATAGGTAAGAAAAAAATCAGAGTAGACT
Organism: Streptanthus diversifolius; assembly: GCA_039880935.1. Lineage (NCBI taxonomy): Eukaryota > Viridiplantae > Streptophyta > Magnoliopsida > Brassicales > Brassicaceae > Streptanthus > Streptanthus diversifolius. The sequence continues at coordinate 8,564,085 of JAXGFM010000012.1, read as the reverse complement.
ATTAATAGCCCTTTTTGTCAGTTTTCTCTGCTTGAGATTAACTATTCCAAACACATTATAGGTTCTCAACAGTCTTCAGTCATGACAAAGACTCAATGCCACGGGTCTGGACTGGAAAAGAGGATATTAGAGCAATTACAAAAGATGCTCGGGCAGAGGTAACTTATTGAATTTTTAAGCGTAGGGGGCTAAGTTGATGTCATGAAACTCACTCTACTGCAGGCTTTAACTCTTTTATCTGTGATGGCTGCGATACGATTGGATGAAAGACCGGACAATATTGAGAATACTCTTTTTTCTTCTCTCATGGATGGAACTGTTTCCGTTGCATCTTCCCACAACAGAAGCTTAGGAGCTTCTGCGGATCCACTTGCGTCTAGCTCCTGGGACGAGGTAAACAATCTGATGCAGTCATTTCTAGTATGGTCTGGTTAATGTAAATGTGACTATTATTGGACTGTATGGACTGCAAAAATTAAACAAAATTTCTCCACTCAACCAGATGTCGTTTTCAGTTGTAGTCAAATAGAAATACCAATGTTCGGTTTTGTGAATGCAGCTACCTCCAAAAGACGTGGTACTGACGCCAGTACAGTGTAAGACTCTGTGGCGACAGTTTAAATCTGAGACCGAGTATACCGTAACCCAAGCTATCTCAGCACAGGTGATTTTGCAAGTCCACCTCCGAATTTCTGTGTGTTATATACATAATTTAATCAATGGTATATGTTTTCAATTCTACTCTACAGGAAGCTCACAAGCGGAATAACAACTGGCTTCCACCGGCGTGGGCAATAGTCTTGATGATTGTCCTTGGTTTTAATGAATTCATGATGCTCTTGAAGTAAAAAAATATCAATTTCCTTGTACTCCTGTACAATTTAATCAAGATTCTCTCAGTGTTTTAACTATTTAGACTCATCGGCATGTTCATCTTGTTGTAACAGGAATCCTTTGTACCTCTTGGGTTTCTTCGTGGCGTTTTTGATCTCCAAAGCCTTATGGGTGCAGCTTGATATTCCTAGGGAGTTTCAACACGGCGCAGTAAGCTCTCACTACTTAAGACTCAAATTTTCCAAACGCAAAAGTTTATCTGAACACCATCTTTGCTGCATCTGTTAGCTTGCTGGAGTACTCTCCATCACGTCAAAGTTTCTTCCAACTGTTATGAATCTTCTAAGAAAGCTCGCGGAAGAAGCTCAAGGGACAACAACTCAGGAAGCACCTGAATATACAACTTCCCAAAGCTACAGACACCAATCTCCATCAAATTTCGTCTCAAACACAATATCTGAATCTGTCTCATCAAACATATCATCATTGGTTGATGATGATGCAGAGTACTCGAGCCCTGCACTCGTTCAGAGACGAAACACCAGCAACGTACGAGAAACAGAGATCTCTCAAATGTAAACCAATTAAAGTGCAAGATTTACCAGAGTATGTCGGTTCTGATAATGTTCGTCATAATAATCGTATTGTAGTTTATATATAGGTAGTGTCTTGAATTTAAAACGAAATCATATTATATCATCTTGAATAAAAAAACCTTGAAGAAATAAGTAGCTCAAGTTATTCAAATCTGGAGTTAGCAATAGTACCAAATTATGTTTCCTTGAAGCTCATTTTCTGAATTCTCTGGTGGACAAGATAAAAGTTCAGAGCTTCGGAATCTTGTTGGGGACATTAGTTTGAGTAGATGCTTGTTGACGTCTGAAAACAAACCAAAACAGTACATTACAAAGAATCAAAATATGTTACAGCATTTAGCTACAGAAATATCAAGCCGAAACTTCAAAACTTCGAGAAGTAAACAAACGGTCGACAGTATTTCCACATTCTGATCTTGAGACAGCTGTCTTGAATTGTTTTTTTAAGACTTAATCTTGAGTCTAAGTTTTTGGATTGTCAAATCTGCACCTCCAAACCCATCCATTACGCCTTTTGCCGATGGAAACTCACCTCTTGCGGTTAAACTAGCAGAAAATGGCAAACGAAAAATGAGCAAATGATCAATGCTACACAGAAGCAACTTGCAGGAAGATGACCACAACTTTATTTGCGTGTATTAAGCAACAATAGTCGAAAAAGAGATAAAAAAACCGAACACCATAATACCTGCTTCGCATGACTACACAAGGCATGCCTATCATCTTTGCAGCAGAAACTCCTGATTGACTACCAGCAACAAGTACACAGTTTTTCACAGGTAATCCAGCATATTCCGCAGCAGCACGCAAAGCAACAACAATTTTCTCCAATCTGGAAAAAATAAAGAACATATCTTATTCTTCTTGTTGAGGTATGGAATTGGATTTTTTATTTATTTTCAATTTTTTTTAGAGAAGAACAGAAAGTTCCACCTCTCAGATGAGCTTGTGTCAATGTCTACACTTAGCTTTAGCATCGATGCAACTTCTTCAGCTATCCTCTGTTTCTCAGCGGAGGCTAGTCAGAAAAAAAAAAGTTTAAGAGGATGAGATATTTACTGCAATTACAAGAGAGAATCTTAGATAAAAAGTACTTGCAAATTGTCTCCGAGCTCTATACCTGCTTTTTTTACTTCCTTCACTAGTTGCTCCTCCAGACTTGAAGAAACTCCTTTGCCAAGAACAAGTTGTCCATACATACTCTGTTCCACCTCCTTGTCTCCGATAACCTTCACATTGGGAAGTCTTTCTTCACCAAGCATCTCGACAATGGATCTGTTAAATACCCGCATCAAAAAGACAGAAGAACAAACAACATAACAGAGAAAAAGTCAATGTAAGATTGTGTTTATGTTAATGGATTGTTTTGTGAAGACTGGATATGTATAAGACACTAATTAACTCAATTAAAATTGCAGAAAGAATTTTGTTTGGAAGCTTAGCTACTTACAAGGCTACTTTGTCTCCACTCTTACAATAGGCTGTTACGATCGCAACAGGTACTTTCTCCTCGTATGCATTATCGATAAACCTACACCGCAAAGAGATAAACCAAGTTGAATTTATCAAGCACAAGAAAAGAAAAGTCTCTACTTCATTGTTTCAATCTGAAAGAGGCACATCTAAAGAGACTCACTCTTGGACTCCAGATCTCAGAGGTAAGCTTTTGGACATCAGAAACTCATTCATGGCATTTTTCTGCCAGCAAAGCAAGTTGAAGTTAAACAATTGATGGAGTTCAAACCTTAACTTTAAAGAGAATAGTATTCAGCTGAAAATAACATTAAGTTCAAAGTATGAGTGCAACCTTTTCTCGCAATACACTTTTTACAAAAGTCCCTTTCTCATTGGTTGGCAACGACGACGGCCACCCGATCTGAAAATAGGTAGATAAACAAGAGAGACGAAGAACCGTCAGATTTTGATAACCTTGTATGTAGTCGTATTACGCAAATGATGCTTATGCAAAAATTTGATAACTTACCTGGTTGAAATACAAAAGCAACATTTTCTCTTCATCAGCAGCACCTTTTCTGGAAATAATCAACTAAAAGTTAACGAAATGCAATTGTAGAATGAACGCACTCTAATCGTCTAGTCATATCAAAGTATAAAAGAGGCAAAAACAGTCTACATATAAAACAATTATCAGCTTAGTATCTAATAAACTTGTATAAGAATATATATCCCTAGAATCAGAATCTAAGATATATAAACAGATATGACTGGTAACAACCTGATTCTTCAAGGTCACAAATAGATGAAACCAATTGCAACAAAAGAAACAATTCTTAAGCTTTTCAAAAGTAAACTTCAACAAAACCAAAAGCCACGCGGAAAACACAAGTCACTGATTGTTACAAACGTAGATATTATATACCTCAACAAGTCTGAATAAACTGGCTCAGGCCAATTTGCACAATCGAGCCCAAGCTTTTGAAAAGCTGGAATTCACAATAAGAGCAACAATCTTCAGAAAATAGAAAAAAAAATCATCACAGAACACAAATCTCATGGATTTTTACTTTTGAAAAACCGTCTATACGAAGGGTGATTTAAGCCGCACCTACGTTGAACGCTTGGCGATTACTTGACCATGTATCAATCATTACCCTGACAGAGCAGAACCAAAACTCACTTTACCACTGAATAAAAAACAAGAACTTTCTCCAATTCACAGAAATCACATAAGAAAGTTGAAAGCTTTTCTTCTTCATCGGAACTTACCCATCAACCTCAAGTATCACGGCGAGTTCTTCAGATGGGTTTACATCTTCTCGGCTCGCTGATAAGCAACGCGCAGAGAAACTCTGTCTCTGCAATTGCAGGCATTTTCCGAGAATCTGGGATTTTTCTGGGCAATCGAGAAAAGGTAAGGAAGTTCGTCTTTTTCCAGTGTCGTGTGACGACCGGTTGCTCAAACATCGAGTGAAAAGAGGAGACTTTGTACAAGAAGAAAGTTGGAGGTTGCTAAGAAACGAACAAGAAGCGATTTCCATGGCTACGTTCTGTTGGTTTTCTGCTGATTCATACCAAAACAAATATCTCCAATGATTATTCGTTCTTAGCATAAAATATATAAAGCACAGTTTTTTTATTGACTTTTGCCACTCTCCAAATTCCACACTCCAAGAGCCACCCTAATTTTTCAATCCCGAAGTAAAGATTTTTTCTTCTACTTTTTGTTACGATGATTCTCTCATCTTCCTTCTTCTCTCTTTGATTATATATTAAATCGAATTATATATCTTTACGATTTCACCGTAGTCGCTTTTATCCGTTTGAATTAAATGGAAGTTTTGAGATGGTTTATTAGATCACAAGCAAATACATAACAAACTTAAGAAAACAAAATCTGATAGATTACATTACATAATTCACTTCGATACCGTACAAAGGTTTCTCTTTTACATCAATTATAACTTTAAAAAGTATTGTAATAACAAAACTTTGGAGAAGCTATTAAACATACACTTGGTTGCGCAATTTGCGCCACAAAGAAGTTTATCAGGTGATTGTGGACCTGACCACAATTCATGCTTAATATGATCAGTATCGCAGTCAGTGATCCAACTCTCATCTTACCATAGTAGAGGAAACTTTATCCCAACGAGCTATATATAATCAAATGGAAGCAAAAGTATAAAAGTTGCCTAGAGGAACCAAACTGTTGCCGGTTTAAGATTAGGCGGAAAATAAGAAGCAGGTGATATAATGCAATTTTAAGTTCCCTAGCATGGAGTACTTATTAGAAGGAAGCCTAATTAGCTTCTCAGCATCTTTGTAGGATGATGAGTCCTTGTTCAAGCCGTTGGATTGTGCAAAATGCCACAAATATATTATATAATCAAACATAAAATACACCGACCATGGTTCCAACGACTGAACCGACCCATGTAGAAGTCAAGTTCACATGGTTAGGCATCAAAGTGCCTAAAGTCTTAGAAAGACCATAAGATGAAATCAAGAGTAGCAGTTTCAATAATCATTACCTCTCTCATGAATGGTTATTCTCTTGTGAGTGTCTTCTGTGCTCTCTGTCGCCATGATGACTACTACCTCTGCTCGTCGTCTTGTGGCCTTCTTCACCGTTCTCACTATTGTGGCGTCTCTTTCCTTCTGACTGCTTTTCAGGAGGGCTTCCCATTTTTCTTTTTCTGCTATGCATCACCGGGGACACATTGTTTACCATTTCGCCTTCCTCTGTATTCTTGACTCCTCCTTTCACATCTAGAATCTCACCATGTTCTGTACCCATGAGATCAGAGTTATCGGCCTTTGGCCTGCTCTGTACATTCCTTTGTTTTACCTTTTCATCCTCAACAGCTAGTTCCACATCTTCCAATTCTCTTTCAATCAAATCATCTTCATCCATCAAATCCTTTTTCCTCGTTCTTTCACCTAGCAATTTCTTAGCCTTCTCTCGTTTAGCCTTCACCTTATCCCGAAGCAATTTCAAGTCTTTTGGCGATTGGCTGATTGGGGCATCACCTGTTTCAACATTTCTAGATTTATGAACAGTACCATCATCTGGAAGCTCTCCACTCTCTCTTTCTGAATTACCCTTCGAAGATTCCTCAACTAAAGGTCTAGAGTTGTGGGGGACTTCCTTCGCATTGTCCTTATGAGCTGGATGATTTTCATGATGCGGGCTTTCTTTTGTTTCTCTCTTTATCTCCTCTTTGTGATCGACACTGACATTAGCTGCCTCAACACCCCCATTATCATTGTTCTGATTCAACACGCCTTTTGATGAACCCCCATGATTATCAGAATTTGAATGTTCATGGGTTGAACGTACTGATGTTTGCCTAGAACCAACATGTTCATCGGTTGACGCTGCATTTCTGAAGCCTGGCCGATGAGCTGACCCTCCAGCTACGCTACTTTCGACTTCGCTTCCTTGAGATGGAGGGACACGGTTTTGCTCATAAAGCTCAAGCATTTGGTTGCTAACATCTACAATACACAAAAGGGGATCACTCTTGAAATCATATCCAAAGAGGGAATGCAAGTTAAACAAGCAAACCAGAGTAGTCATATCAATATCATCATCTACATACCCTCCAATTGTCGGGGTGTGACATCAAATTCTTGCCACCAAACCTTCTCTCCATCTGATGGTAACTTCACTTTAAGGAACTTGGCCGCAAGAAAAATTGCACCAGCCGCAATGTGATGAGGCTTAAATTGCAGGCAGAGTGATGTCCGCAGACTGCAAGCCACTTTCCATTGTATGAAGACGAAAATACAAGGCACATAGAATTAATGGAAGCTTTAGAAGGAAATAGGACTCCAACGTACCCATCATTAACAAAATTCCATGCAACTTGGGCAAGAGCATTCTGGGCAACCTTAAATTTCTTTATTGCTTCAACAAGGGGTTTGTAAGGATGATGAACATTGAGGTCAAAGCCTAACGTAGAAAGTACTATTTTTTCTCCGTTTAAAATAAGCTCTTTTTGTTGCTCATATACTTCCTGCAAAAGTAATATACGTCAATACACATTCACATGCCGACCAACACAAAATAAAGCAGTACCAAAGGACCCTGAATAGACAAAAGGAAGAAGCAATGTCTGTACGTCAAATAAAACATAAGATATGGGGAAAACCAGAAAATTTTAACTAGCTAAACGGAGGCAATAGATCTGAGAAGGTTCATTAGTATGATGAATACCTTTTGCTTGATTTTCTGTGCAGCACCAGGATCCTTCTTGTTTATTATCTCATAGGATACATAAATAACGTCTTTCAAGGGACGTGGAGTTTCCTCAACCTTTCCAGCAAGGAACATACATACGGTTGCAATTGTCTGTGAAACCAACATGAAGAAATGGCTTAGTATCTAAGTATTATTTCCTGCTCCAGAAGAACAAATCAGCACCGACAATCACAATTCATAATCCTTGCATAGAATAAGCATAAGGCTAAATCTATATCAAAGTCACAGCCAAACTATCTGTTCAGAGTAGTGTGCTCTCTAGAACTACCAAGAAAAATGGCAAGGAGATAAGGCCAATATCCAAGAAACTGAAATACCTCGAATTCCACACTAGCTACACTAAAGCATAGTGATTCAAATGACAAATACTAAAGTCCATATTATTTTGAGTATTCGACTTGTTCAGGTGCAAAATATAAACTCACCCTTCTGTCATTCTTTGCATGTGACTGGCGAAAGAAGAATCGATGACAGAAGATAATCGCTGTAGCTATTGTAACCTGGGGACTGATTGGAAAACTATATCAGCCATTTTCAAAGAGAGGCAAAAAATTGAAAGCTTTGAACAGTGCAGAAATCATGACTACAAGCAGTAAAATTCAGACAATGTGACAGTAATGTATTCACCACTAATAACTATCTCTTCCTTGTATTCATGTAAATCAAAGAAACGATGAGATAAAATAACACACTAGTTTACGACTCTGCTGGAAGGTACTAGAACTAATAATAGTACATAGGTATGCCTAATACCATCAGTAGCACATCAAATTTAATCAAATTTCCAATTACTTATAATCAACCTATATGTAGAGGGGTAACTATATTCTTTACACAATGTAAATGGGATTTATTGGAACAGTTATCATGCCAAGCAATACCAAGGAGTTCAATGGACATGGACCAATCTCGGGTTACACAAACCGAAACAAATCAAAGATGTGGTGAAAAATAAAGAACTTACACTTTCAATCTCATGCCCAAGTCCTGGAGAAATGTACAGTAGGATTTACGGAGGTAAGTTTCCTTCTTTAAGTCGATACCATCCAGCCTTGATGGCGAATTTTCTTCTATTTCTTTTCTACCAAAGTACCAGCGGGAAACCTCTTCTTGCTTTTCTTGAGAATTCCTCGAGTGAGATGAAACTCCACTCTCACTGTACGAACATTCCCCAGCTAGTACTCCAGCCATTATGTTATCTTCTAAAATCAAAAATATCCCAACCTAACAAAAGCAGAACCATAAAGTGCATCACTTTACGATGGTTATTACCATAAAGCTAGAAAGGACGCAAGTAAAAGAGATCATAAGGACAAAAGTAGATTGACTCTGCAGCAAACTAAGTATGGTACTTTATATTTGTACTAAAAACTTTAGCTTTTACTAACAGAAATGTGTAAACAACTGTGTGTGTGTGTGTGTGTGTGTGTGAGAGAGAGAGAGAGAGAGAGAGAGAGAGAGAGAGAGAGAGAGAGAGAGAGGTCAATGACAAAGAAAGCAGATTTTCAAACATATATACGGAAGAGACAAAACTCGTGAATAGTAACAGGGCATATGACATAACCACAGAGTCTAAGACGAGACTCAAAGGAGGTAAAATCTTAAAAACTAAGAAAGATAGAGCATTTGCGAATTGCAAAATCATATGAAACGAACTTATCGAACCTCACTCACAAATAAAGCCAACACAAATCGGACAACTTAATTACGCAAATCTCATTGTCAATTAAATACATTCGAGGAAAACTTCGAACTTTTTGCTCAAAATACGAAATCGTACCGAGAGAATTAGGAATTGAGCAGGGACACATCAGATCCAAAGAGTTTGTAGAGTAATTAATCGAAAAAGACTGAAAATTCGTTTAATATCACTTGACCATGGGTGAAAAAAACCCAAATCGAGAGAAGAAGAAAAATCAACGAAAATCAAATTACAGTGATCGAACGAAGGAAGGAAAGGAAGAAATAATAGAGAGTTTTACCTCACCAGCGATGAAATTACTTCTCCAAATCGAGGATTGCAGAAGGAGAATAACGCGTGAACTGAACAAACCCTAATTCTAGAAGTCGCGAGAAACGGAGGAGGAGGAGGAAGAAGAGAAGGGATAGGGTGATAATCAAGAGTCTGATATAAAAGACCCAAAAGCTTAGAGAGATCCACTCTTTCCTTTTTACACATTAAAGGAAAAATAATTGTTTTTCTTCTCGTTGGTCGCAATAAGCTAATCATTAATCTTCTTTATTAACATTTTCTTTCCCGCAAAACTTTATTTTTTTTATCAATTTAGTTTAGAGATTTTAATAATATTTTTAATATTATGGAGTGTTGGGTATAAATTTTATAAATAGTTATTTTAAAAGTTTTGTTTAATATTTTAGAAAATTATAGAAAAGGAAGAGTAATATAAACATTTTTAATTGGTAAAAATGAACATTTCTAATAATACTTGTTTACGCTAGTATTTTATTTATGTGATAAAATTAAAACATTCCTCATAATTTTTTTTAAAAAAATCAATTAATAATGAATTTTAATTAAAATATGTGATATGAACATTCTAATTACGTAAAACTATATTTATTAGTATTTTTTAAATTAACACACACTCTGGTAAACGTGAATTGTTAAAAGAGAAAAAAAATATATACAAAAAGAAATATTCTAGTTAACAAAAATATGCAAGGTCAATCTCAAATCATACAAAGATCACTTATGACAGTAGAATAATATGTTTGGGTTCTTACAAAATATGGTAACTGTGGTCAGTTGGGACATAAGACTTTACGTTGTCACGCACCTATTTCAGAAAACAGTCATAGAGATTGTTTCAGCAAAAGAAGTTAGTCTATGTCAAGCATCCGAGGGAAGTGTGGGTTTCCCTCCCGACGGCAACACTAACCAAAAAGCATCTTAAAACGGCTTACTAATTACTTGCTACATCGATAATGTTATGTAAAACAGAATCGTGTAACTCAACTACAAAGCAGATCGGACTCAAGCAACCAAAACCTGAGCTTAAGGTAATACAATTTTTTTTTTCTATTTTTATTAGTATTAAAGAGGCATAAAAAATAAAAATTATAAGACATTAAAGACATAAAAAAAATTTGGTATAGAGCACTAAAATTTATGGACGGGTCTGCTACAAAGCACCACACAAGTTTAAAGGTCTCTTGCATTGTTGGTTCAAATCTTGGGGTTCTAATTTTTTTTTAATAATAGATCAAAGTCTGAAGTCACCTATGTTTACTATAGCAATCTTTTGTAATGACTTTGGGAAAAATATAATATTTGGAAGGATTTGATTTATAATAAGTTTTAGATGATTTTGGACGAATTATGGAACTTGTTGTTATTTTAATTTAACACACTAGAATCTCATCTAAAGTTAAGAGATTTGATTTTTTAAAAATATTTTTAACTAAGAAATTATACCATGGGAATCATGTGGCACAATATGATCACCTATAAAATTCATCACAAATATTTGAGGTTCAAATCCAATATCATGCAATGTTAAAAGGGAAATTAAAGTCATTATACTAATTTGACAAAAAAAACTAAGAAACTCCACCAAAACATATTAAAATCATGATAAATCTCTTAAAATCTATTACTTAAAATATTTCCAATAACAGTGGATTCTAAAGTACATTTTTAAAATCATAGTTCAATAACACTGTATTTAAAAGCATCTTTTAAAATTCATGTTTGAATAACAATACAATTAAACCTCTATAAATGAATATTCTTGGAACTAGAAAAAATATCTGTTTAGCAAAATTTATTTATTTATCGATAAATGAATATATTATTTATTTATCGATAAATGAATATATTATTTATTTAGCAATAAATAAACTAGAAACTTGACGAAAAATACAATTTAGAAAAATAAATTTTATAAAACTAAAAAAAAGAAGTTTTCTAGAATTATAAAAAGAATTTTTTCTCGATTGAGGTATAATTAGAAAAAATAAGTTTTTTAATTCTTAAGATTCAATGTAACATATATAAACACAAGTCTTGGTGATGAATTGTATCACCTAAGAAAGAGCTAGAGAGACAAGAAATAATTGTTTAGTTTTGAGAGAGTTTCTAAACAATTAATAAGAAAAGTTGGTATTATAATCTTTTTGACATTCAGTTTGATGGCTTCCAAATAAAAGCCAAAGCCATCAACAAAAACATTTTTGGCTGACAAGATAAAATTCTACTTTTTACAATACAAACAAGATATTCATAAAATTTTGTTTGTGTTAGGAAAAACTAAGGATGAGATGAATTTGATGATAAAAAACAAAAAAACTATAGACTTATTTTTTGTAAAAAATGACTTATTGTATGAATATGGTTGATTATTTTTTTTTAATATGTATATATATATATATATCTATTGACATGTGATGATTATTTATTTATATTTACATAGGGTCTTTAAAGATTTCAAAAATAATTATTTATTTATGCATTTGGCGAGATTATTCATTTAGCTCATTAGCCCAAGTCGAAAAAAATTATTCATTTGTCGAAATTATTCATGTATTGAACATTCAATTATCGAGGTTTAACTTTAAATTGTCATTCTAATACTAATCACTCCAAATTTCAGATTAAACCCTATTCTTTTGATTCTTTCAATTAATTTGATATTTCATCAAAAATACATGCTTAACATCTACTATAAACTCTGGTTTATGTTGATTTGGTTGGGTTAAGATAGATTTTTACAATTTGTTTTAGTTTTCCTAATGTACTTAATTTTGTAAAACTTTTTTATAAGAGATTACTTGTGGCTGATTTTTTTTTTCATAACACTTTGTTTTGTTGAATCTGGTTTGAAATATATAATTACATCATAGAAGAAATACGAAAAATAAAATATGATGAGAAACTAGTAGTCTTTCCGCACCAAAAATTAAGCGAAGACAAACATCATTGATGATACATTAGCAATATAAAACCAGTCTTGTTTCGAACTAAGGTAATGATAAGGTGTTTGATACCTACAATACCAGACGAACATCTAATACCTTACGATAACACAACAATAGTTCTCATAATTTAGATAGATCTTTTTCGATTATCTTTGTCAATTTTTTCGAGTTAAGGTGAAACTATCGTTGAACAAACTTGAACTACAAGTAAATCTTGGAAACAAATAGTAAACCCGACCAAAAGTAAATCTTGATAAAAAAAAACCTCATCGTTACCTAGCGAACAAACCCCAAGCCGACCAAAGAACCGAAACACTGATAAGAACTATAACTGAAGATCTAATAGATTCAGACCTTCCAGCTTCATAACCCAGTAGATCACAGCCAAATCAACTACCTTGACAACGTCTTATTCTCTTCAGCCTTTTTTCTCATCCAGAGATACAAAACTAACTAGTAGAAACCCAAATAATAGAGCTCCTTTTTTTTACCTTTCTCTTGGTGTTTATACAAGACTTGTTTTTATAAAGATGCTTGTGGCTGATCTAAGAGATCCCTATATAAGTTTTTTTTTTATTTTACTAAAATCAAACAGAATTCAAACTAGTACCACATCAATAATCAAAATTAGATCCAAACCGACTGAACAAGAAAGATAAGTTTTTATTAAACCGACCAATTCGTAAACCCACTCTCCCTCTTAAAAACGTTCTTCTTCTAGCTCTTGCTTTCTCTCTCTCTCTCTCTGATGAACTCGATTTTCTCAATCTGTAAGATTTGTTGGACCAATTGCTTAAGATTGGGATTTAGGTAGAGTGGATTGTTTCTGATTCTTGAAGTATTACAGCTCCCTTTTGTACCATGGATGGATCATTGACGATGAGGTAGTCTTAATTCTTGAAGTTTGATTTTCTTATGCTTTCAATTTTTGTACTCAATTCATTATTGCCTCTGATTCCAGAATGCTGGAACAAAATGCTTTGATGATATCAAACAAGTTGGTTTCTCTCCTTTTGAAATGTCTATGATGCATCTGAGAGGTGGAATCACAAAACAAAGGCCTCCTCTCTTTAAAACAAAGCCTTTAACACCATGAAATATGTATTTTACTACATAATTACAAAGAAGATGATGTGTATTCAACAAAGAAGAATGGAACATTTACATTGCATTCTAGGTATGAGTTCAAATTAGTTTATCTTTTCTAGCCAATAAAAATTGATGTTAAGCGGGTAAAATGAACTTCATGGACTAATTTTTAATGTTTATTAATTATCAAATTTGAAAACGAAAACTTAGCTTCACTGATGAGGTAATTGAGGTCATTTATGTGATCCAAGTTCTAGGATAGTTTTTCATTATTTTTTTGCATTATTAGTTATTGTGAATTCATCTTGATCAATTGTTAACTTCCATGGCCCATTGTTTCCCATTTTGTAAATTATATATATATATATTTTGCTTAGTGTTTGCTTTGAGTGTTTGTTTCCTTTTCTTCATTGTGCGTAGCTTAATTTCTCATTGCACTTGGTTAATTAGGTTTTTACAAACTCAAAATCTTGTTTCTCTTAGCTTAGGAAGAACTCTTGCATTCTTAGCGTGTATCTTCTCGTTACTCGAGGGTCGATATACCCACTCTAGCTACAAGCGACTTACATGCACTTGCGCTTTGAAGCAAGATAAAAATTTATCGATCCTCTATCAAGACTAATCAAGCTGGACCTAAGGAACTGCAAAGAGCTTCTGAATTTTCTAGTAAAGATCTACAACTTAGAGTCTCTTGAAATGCTCTATCCTTTTGGCTGCACTACGCTCAAAAGCTTTCTAGAGATCTCAAAACGGGTAATGACTCTCCAGAATCTTATATAGCGGTACAGTCATTAAAGAATCATACACCTTACTCTCTAACATGATTGAGCTAAAAGTGTTGGAAGTGAGCAGGAACCTTATGCTGCCTTTCAGCATGAAGGACATAAAGGGCACGTAGTTGAACACGGATTAATATAACTTAAAGTATTTTGGCTGGAAATGGGATTATTGCACAGGCTGTAAAGGGTTTACTAGAGTAGATGAGATTCATTTCTAAGATTGATTACAAATCCATAGATGAGATTTCAAAGAGAGATTACAAATATGTTAACTTTAAATACGAAGGCAGGGTTCAAAAAACAAGATGTGATTGATTATGCAAGACCCAGACAACCAGATAGTAAAGATCAGTAATGAAACATATCAGCAGAGGCCATGATTGGCTGTGAAGAGTAAGACATATTCCAAGGGTTCATCAGAGGATCAGGAATCTCGGGAGTCTCTCTAGCGACTTCTTCCACCAATTCCATGACAGAGTTCAGTGAGAGCAGCCTATCGCTTAGCTCAAGGAGCTGAGCCCTTAGAACGTTGTTCTCAAATTCGATGTCCGTGTAACCCTTGGAAACCACAGCAACCTGGTTTGCAATGTTAGAGTTTTCTTGCACTAGAATAATGCTCTCTCTAAATTGTTCAACCGGTTCTTGAGTTGATACTTGGCTAGGTCTCTGCCTTCCTAATGATAAAGTATATCTTGTTCTTCCTGAAAATGGAAAGCTACCAATATTCCCTTGTAGTATTTTCTTGACTTCATTGATAATTATCCTAACGAATTTACTTTCATTTCTGTGAAAAAACCAAAAGAACAAAGTTAAATTTGGTCAGAAACTAACTAATTGGATTTTGGAATATCCAAATAAAGAATTAATGTCTGAGCAGATATATTAAGTTTTGGAAGTTGTTGTTAATTAAGGTTTAAAAGACTTTAACCTTTTCTTGTCAAAGGTCAGACCAATTTTACAAGACATAGATGCTAAAGATTCTTTCCATCTCTCGGTTCTTGGTTTATCACACCGATATTCCCACTCACGATCCCTGAACTGATCACCGAATGCTCCCCTGAGCTGTTTCACAGTGATTGGTTCCACTTTGAAAAAAATGGGAATGGCCTGGAAACAAGAAATCAGTAAATCTAAAATGTTCAAAGAATCGTGGATCTTGGCTCAATCTATATTTTAGACAAACGCACCTTGAGTGATCCTTGATCTGTGAGTTGATTGATCTTCACGAGCTCGTCTAAACACCATCTTGACTCCGTGTACCTTTTCGAGAATATGACCAGTGCGATGGTCGACTCCTCAATCCTGGCGAATAAATTGGTTAGATCTTGGCCGATCCTCTCGAACTTGTCTATGAAAACGTTGATCCCATGTCTTTGGAGAGCTTCCACGAGATGGCTGACGAAACCGCAACGCAGCTCCTCTCCCCGGAAATTGACGAACACTTGGTCCTTCCTCGGCCGAATCTGGCGGCTGCGGACGTCCATTGAAGAAGCTCTAAAGCTTTTGTTTTACTTTACAAAGAAATGGTTTCTTATTTTCTTCGTAGAGTCAAGAGATAGAGGTGACTCAGAATACCATATGTCGACTCGTTGTTTTTCCTTTTCATTCTATTTGTTTATTATTATATGCATTAAAAACAGCGATGAAGTTGGAGAAATGGTCTTAATCTAAAAAACAATTTTCAAAACATATATTCTATTTTTTTCAAGTAATTTTAATATTATTTTAAATATTATGAGGTGCTTGTGTCATAAATTTTAGAAATAATCATATTATATCACATGATTTTGACATATTTGATCATTAGATCCTATAAAATTAGGTTGGTGAATAAAATCCAAATAATTAAGAAAAAATGTTTTGAAATAGAAATTATGTGGCACAATTATAGTAACCTCTAAAATTGGAATTGGAACTCAACATCCAACAATATTTAAGATAATACAGTCAATTTCAAAATCTCTGGGGAGGAAGCAAGGTGAGGCTAAATATCGAGTACCGTAATTACTTTTTTTCTCTCTCTTGTTCTCTTGCATTTATTGATTTATTATTGGTTTCATTTTGTTTTACAGAGTGTACCGAAGTTGAAGATAATAAATTTTAGTCATTCTAAGCAACTAGTTGAAGTGGATGAACTCTCGAAAGCTTGTAATCTTAAGGAAATCGTTCTACAAGGTTGCACAGCTCTGGAGCGTACCCCATGCATTGATCAGCTAAGGAATCTTCAACTTCTGAATCTCTCTTGTTGCACGAAAATTAAACGTGAAGAGATTATAGAGATGATCAAAGGGCTGAATCTAGAAGATGGATTGAAAGAAAGGGAATCTGGATCAATGGTGTTCTTCACTTTAGTAAAGCCTGAGGATCACACGGAGTGCTTCTGAGATTACAAAATTTTAAAATCGTCTATGTTTTATACCTTTGAGCCACTCGAAACTTTAAGCTTCCTATGTAAAATTCTAAATGTTTTAGGGAAAGTAAGTGAAAGATTTTCTCAATATTTTATCTATGCTATGATAGGACGAATAGAAGAAGATTACATCGCCTGCTTACCTTTGGTTTATTCGGACTGTGAATCTTACTTTGTTTTTCCTCTTGCTTGTTTTATTTCGTGGAGGTCAAGCTACTGCTACTTGCTAAATATGAAACCACTAACAGCTAGATGACAAGGAGAATCAAATATCAGACCAAATATTAAACAAAGAATTTTGCGGAAAAGCCCAAATTTCTGGACTCTTGCTAGGATCTCCTCTAACCTTTGTCAGATGTGCGGTAGAAGTCATCAACATCTACATCATTGTTGTAATATCTTTCTTCACATCAATGGCGATTGTTGAACCAGACCTTTACTTGCTCTGAGTATCACGGTTCGGAGGTTAAGTTGCATATATATACGAGCTATGAACAGGGTTCAGTGATTGCATAGGTTAGACTGAAGCCGCACTTGATCTCCTTGCAGTTTAGAACCTTTCTTGCCCCGTCATTCATTTCGGAAGTAACTGAAGCATCTGTAGCTAGTAGGCTAGTAGCACTAGAAGAAAACATATCAATTTTCGATGGCTATTCTTGTTTATTATATATATGAATTCACACTTTTCTCATTTTTCACAAATAAAAAAAAAAATCTCAAAATTTGAAAATGAGGGGATATTTTCGGTTTTGGATGGACGAACCTATGTTGGAAGAGGAGTTCGGATTATTAAAATATGATTGTGTACGAGATATATGCGAGTTCATGAAAATTGTCGGAAGGAATCTTAATCGAAAAAATTGTAAGATTAAATGTCCATTTTTATTGTGCGGTAATAATAGTAATGTTAAGATTGAGTTAGTTTAGAATCACTTATACAAAAATGAATTTACGCCGGAATATAAGATTTGGTATTTACATAGAAAAATTAATTACGAATATGATACTACTAGTGAACCATATGTTGCGGGTAGGTTAGGAGAACATACAACGGAGGTAGATGTAGGTGTTGGTACGGTTCAGATGGTGAATGATGTATTCAGATAGAATATGCATTAGTCGGAATATGATAGTTCTAGGGTTGAAGAACCTAATTCAGAAACCTGAAGATTTTTTGATAGACGCAGCAAATAAACCACTATATAGAGGATATAGAGAAAATCATTCACTGTTATCATCGGGTAGTAGGATGATGAACATAAATACATACTACAATTTGTCGGAAGAATGTGTTGATGCCTTCACTTATTTTGTGAAAAATATTTTGCCAGAAGATAATTTTTCACCTGCATCATACTATGAAATTCAGAAACTTTTGGCTGATCTTAGTTTGTCGTACCAGATGATTGATATCTGCATTGAAAAATGCATGACAAGCGAAAAAATGTGATGAACTTCTTAAAAAATTATGACCAAAAGAAAATTATGTTTAAAAATATTGAACTTTTCCACAAAGCTTTCAGAAATAAATTGAATTCCTCAAGACTTAGCAACCGTTGAGGATGAGTGTTTTCAAGGAGATCAAGTTCATTTGTGGAAGATACTCGAGGTTCATGCATCCTCTTAGTTTCGAAAATATACGACCTTTCATGTTTTGTAGCTCTTTGTGAACTGTCTTCAACTCCGTGTAGCCACATTGAAGGTTAAAAGCCTGTGATAAATTCGATAATGTATCCATCTTACTTGAATGGCTCAGATCCAGCCACTTTAATTTCAAGGTATCCTTAGACCAATATTAAGAGAAAAAGGGAAGAAGATTCAGTTGTTGAAGCTACTATATAATCAATGATAATAGAGTTAGAAGATGATATTTATATATACTTTGCTTCCTTCCCAGACTTGCTCTACATGACTGTAAGGCAAGCTGAGGTCGATAAGATTATGCGGCTCAAAATCTGGTGGGAGTCTCGTTGGTAAAAATCTCTGCCAATGCAGATATCGGGTCTCTTGCAATTTGAAGTTAAGTCCGTTCGGGTAGTTTATTGGTGTTTCATTTTGATTATAAAACCAAACAGATTACAAAACAAAAGAAAAAACATTGTATGAGATGAAACAAAGAAAAGAGAAACATAGTAATCAAATTGTTATTGAATTAATTATATTACTCTTGATGATCATACAACACACAGACACACACGTTTATATATAACACAAAGAAATACGATCATATAGTCACAACTTATACAAGTCGTGCCTTTATATGAAAAGTTACAACCCAACATAACAACACATCACTTAATCATAATCAACATATATAATACTTTATATTATACGAGATACCATTATATTTTAATACTCTCTCTTAATTATATATCGGCTTTACTCCAAGTTTTTTTCTAAAATTTTCAAACCTTGAAACTCTTTGTGAGAATATATGTGAGTTGATTTTCGCCTTTAGCTTAATGTACATAATAATTCTTGATCTCTATGTGTTTTATTGTTGTTGTACTGGATTCTTTTCACTTGCTATTGCTAACTTATTGTCAGAGAGATACCTTCTTCAAACTTTTCCAAATGATATCTCATCAAAATGACATGTTAATGTTTCTTCCAACTGAAGAAAGAATTTTTGAAGGAGCTTTTAAGGCTCAATTTCAAAGGCATGAAATAAACAAGTATAAAGAAACTAGTAAAGGTTTTCCCAAACCAAAAAAGAAAAAAAAAAAGTTCGAACAGCAAAGAGAAAGGTGGTATGGTGCTACAAGAAGTCTCCACCAATTGGTCCGTCTTCTAAAAAGTTCATACTTAAAGGAAGATCCCATGATTACGCTCCAATATTTTGTTCTGTTTTTAATCTGATTACAAAAGGAAAAACTGTCCTCATGGGGGAAAACACAAGTGTCTAAAGCCTCATCCTTAATTCAATTGAAGTTTCAATAAACAAAATAAGCATACATCTTAGCACAGATATGTTTGGATGTGAGTAAGCCATCTTGAAATTGTTGGAGTTGCACCAGAGTAGGCTTCACGAAGGCAATCATCATCTTGTACATTTTTTAAGAGCTTCTTTGGTCTCGTTTACCGTTCTCCACCCTTGAAGTTTCATCAACGTTTGCCTCCGAAAATGTATTCACAAGTTCATCGGGCTCATAAATCAAAGTGAAGCCACACTTCATCACTTTGCATTCTGAAACCTCATTTGTACCATTTGTCACTTGAAAACTAAAGGATACATCGGTAGCTGATGAAAACTCTTGACGTTTCTTCATGTTGAGCAAAGTGGTATGGCCAATGACGACATGATTCGAATCAATCGTATGTGGCTTATCCCCTGGTTCGGACCAACCACCGATAATGAAGCTTTCCCGGCTCAAGGATACATTAGTGAACTCACAGGTGCATTTCACTTGGAGACCATTGTTTTGGTCTTTATAATCCTTAAACGAGACTACAACACATAGAGCTATACCATTTAATTGGCCTTCATTCCAATATTGAGGAAACTCCAAGTTTAAGAATGAACCATAAGCTTGGTGGTTGAACCATGCAGGTACATCACATCCAGGAAAGCAAGTACCGATCAAGGGTTTGAAAACAAAATCCTTCAAATTTAAATAATATGTTAGAATATCTCATAATACAAGTTGGAGATAATTTAAGACTGATGTATAAAGAACATAAGACTTTCTATACTCATCGTCAATTAGTATTGAGTTAGCCAAAAGAGCCATTGTTATGATAAGGCGTACGTGTTAGAATATCCACATTGGAAGTGACGATAATCTATATTTCTCACATATTAATGCCAAAAGAAACTCAGAAAATTTGGAAGTTTGTCGGAGATAATAGAGAGGTTGAAAAAAATAGAATTAATACCTGATTGTATCGATCGTCTGACATCAAGTGGCTTCTCTTCTGAACGTAGGATATGATGGCACTTCTTGCGACTTGTTCTAGTTCATGACAATTAGTGAAAATAAAGGTGGAATAATGAATCTGTTTTGTTGGCATAGGAAAGGCTAGTGGACTCGCGACTGCTCTTAGTGAAGTACAACCGTATGCATTTAAGCATTGGAGATTCGGTGGAAGTCTTGGAAGAGATGTAAGATTCTTACAATACTTTAACTCGAGCCACTTTAGATGGAACAGTTCGCTCATATCAAATTGTAGGCTGAAGAGTTTGTCATTCCTGCTTAAGCATAGACTTCGTAGGAAAGATAGGTTGCTAATATTGCATGGTATCTCTGCTATTGATGTTCCATCAAGCAGCAAAAGCCGCAAATTTTCCATGTTCTTTTTAAGATTGGGAAAAATCTTGATCTTTGAACAACGAGAGAGTTTGAGTTCTTGAAGAGATTTAAGGTTTTCAAGAGAATCAGGAAGAGTCACTAGATTTTTGCAGTCTTTCAAATTTAGCAAGATAAGACTGTGGAGTTTATCAATGGCTGGAGGAAGTCCATCTATTGCAGTACCGTTTAAGTGCAGAGTTTCAAGATTTTCAGAAATCACCTCAAATGTTTGAAAATTTGAACAGCCGCTGAGGATGAGAGTCTTTAACGAATGGATGGTGATTGTTGGCAGAGACAAGAGACTTGTGCATCCTTTTAGATTCAGGAAAACGAGATTGTTCATCTTTTGCATCTCTTCAGGTAACTCCTTTAAACTAGTGCAGCCAGTGAGATTTAATCTCAAAAGATTTGGTGCTTCTGATAATGCTGACAAGGAACTCAACTTCTTCGAATGACTCAGATCAACCCACCTCAGTTTTGGTGTAATCTGTGCTGACAAAACATAATTGCACCATTAGTAACATAAAAAAAACACACACAAAGATCAAATTAGTTTAAACTGATTAGAGAGATACAAACCTTAGCACAGTTCCATAAGCTGGTAACCTTGCTATAAGGCAACCTAAGATCGATTAGATTCTCCGGTTCAAAACCTGATGGAAGTTCTTTCCTTGGGAATTGCATCCAGTCGAGGTACCGGACAATATTATCCTTTGGGAACTCAATTTCATCCGGTAAGTTTAACTTGCACTCAGCTTCACAGTGCCTAGGAAAGAGAGAATTGTAGACTTTCAGGTACCGTAGATTGCTCATACCGATAAAGGCTTGGTTGTCTAGGGGCATTTCCTCCATTTTGGACATGTCTAAGACAATTCCTCTAACCTTATCTCTTCCCTGTTGATCAAGTAAGAACTAGAATAAGTTTTTAAAGCATATATATGAAGTTTAAGTGTTTGTGGCTTAGTGTTTTTGCCATGACTTACCTTAATTATTCAACTAAGAAATAAGAATTTATAAAGTTTAGAATTGTCTCTCTTACTTGGTTATTTCTCAACGCACTAGTAAAATCCACACATTTCGACGGTAACAGCCTGTATTTCCCTGTAGTAGCTTCAACGAGTCCCTTGGCCATACTTGAAACTAGATCATGCATCTCAATTCTACCATCACATACACCTATCAAGAACTTGTCTTCGAGTTTTCTTAATACCTTCTCAGCTTCGGCAGATTCAGAGTCAAAAGAATCAAGTAAACTTCTAACGTAGGTCTCATCTTCTGATCTGAAGAAATAGGCTATATCAAGAAAAGCATCCTTCTGCTGCTCGTTTAGCTCCTCGTAACAGATTTTCAACTTTTTTCCGACACCTTCTGTCAGTGTTCCAAGTCTTGTTTCCCAGTCACCCTCGTCTTTCCCTTTAAGCTCCTCACCGAATTCTTTGAGAGCTAATGGGTTCCCTCCCGCATAATCCACGAACTTTCTAGATAACTCCACGAAGTTTCGTTCAATTTTAGTACAGATTTGAGCTGTAAAGAGATCCATGCTGTCTCTGTCATTCAATTTAGGGACCTCATAGAGATCACATGCCAATCCCTTGAGCAGTGACTTGTCCCGTGTAGTGATGACGATCCTGCTCCCTTTCTTAATCCAGTTTTGGTTCTTCAGAACCGCATCGATCTGTTTTTTGTCACTCACGCCATCAAGAACAACTACGACTTTCTTCTGGATAAGAAGATCCTTCCAATCTTCAAGTGCATTCCCACCGACACATCTTAAATTGGGATGATCTTCCTGTAATAGTTCTTTCACAAGTTCCTTTTGCAACCCGTCCAATTCATGTTCCTTCGTCTTAATAAACACGTAACGACTAATTTTCGTCTTAAGCTTGACCAAAAGTTTCTTGGCAAGATAAGTTTTGCCAATTCCAGCCATCCCAACGACTCCAACAATACGAGTTTCATCGTTGTTGCACTCTACATCCACTCTGTCTTCCAATTGCTTCAGGCGTTGTTCTCCTGGTTTCATACTGCTTGATGATGTGTTAGAGCCTTCCTCGGGTTTAGGCTTTTCTCCTCCTCTTCCTTGGGGTTTAAGTTTTTCTTCGCTCAGTCGTTTATCTAGATAATTCTTAATATGTTTTGTTATCATTTCCATGAAAACGAATTCGTTACTGCAGAAAAACAGAGAGTGCAAAGTCAAAGTTACTCAACTCTGATATATTTAGAAATACACTATCGAATATATTGTTTTTGGAAATTTATAGGACATGTTTTTCTCTTAATAATTTCAAGGTGCTTTAGAGCTTTTTTAGTTAGAAATAAAGATTCAAGTTTCATGGTTTAAATGTGATTCTTCAGAAAATAAATCATATCAAATAATAAACCTTTATACGTTAAACCATATTTAATATAATACACCACCCTTTAAATAAATTTATCGAGCACAACGAATCAAATTTTCCTACATGTAATTTTGTGTACTAAAATTTTTTAATACCCCCTCCATACCTAATTAAGTGATGTTTTAGAGGAAAAGAAATTGTATCAGATTATGTTTTCAAATTTCAACGAAAAATTAGTTAGCTTTTTATCTATTTTGATTATTTATAATTTTAGTATTCTGCAGATTATTTTGTTATTAATTGAATTGTGTATAGGTAAATAATAAGTTAAAAATAAATTCTTATCTGTGTGTAAAAATCTTAAAGATCACTTTTATTTTGATACATAGGAAGTTATTAAATAACTGTTTAAGAAAAAATTCAAATTATTAATCTAATTTACTTCATTAAACCGTGTAAACACAATACACCGCCCTAAAACTTCATAAAAACAATTTCTTGAGAATAAATACGTCTAGCTATATCAAACAAGTTTCGATATGTTCAATTTTTTCAAAACGACTCAGATCATTAACATATATACTAGTTTGTTGTTTTTTTTATTTTGTTTTGGACATTTTTAATTTGCTAGTTTTTATTTTTTTTCGTATACCTAAATCATAAATCGTGAAATCTACACGTCCATCCCAAAATCCTAAAAGCTAAACTCATATTAAAAACCTAAATCCAAAATACTAAGTCAGGGTTCATCTTCACATTAAAAAAAATAATAATAATAATTCATAGTTCCTTATAGAACTAATTGAACAATATCAAAGTCATGTACGCTATGTTACCTGTCTTCTTCCAATGTCATCGCGTGCTTGCCCCTGACGTCCTGCAAAGCTGCATCCCACTTAAGGATCCGGTCGTCTCGATTACCTTTTTTTCTCCAGAGATTCCATAGCTGAATACCAAATTCTCCTTCAAGATTCTTCACAATGGATTTCTCCAACTTGTAGAAGACTGGAATAACAAATAAAGTGCCTCGGTCTACACACTCTTTTATCTTCACCAGCTCGTTCAAACACCAATGTGACTGCGTGTACCTACTCGATAAGATCGCCAACGCGACCGTTGACTCGTCAATTCTGTCAAAAAGTTTCTTAAGATCCACACCTGGTTGCTCGTCATTATCTATAAAAGCGTTGATCCCGTTTCGGTGCAAGGCTTCATGGAGATGGGGGACAAAGCTGTTACGCAGGTCTGCTCCCCGGAAATTGATGAACACTTGTGGTTTGGCGGCGCTGCGAGATGAGGATGGAGCCATCTCTATTTTCATTTCTTTGCTCTTCTTTTTTTTCTCCAATTTATTGTTTGGAGAAGCAAATGACTTCCTCTTAAACATATATATATCTTAGCTGACCGCGTTAATCGTGGAGATTATAAAAATTTTAAGATATAAATTTATGGTACTACACTGGTTGATATTTTATTAATCGATAAACAATTTTGATTAGAAATAATGTTTTCTTTAGAGGCTGCAGAGTTTAGATGACCAATTATTAGCTAAAAAATAGTTTGGATTTGGATCCACAATCAACTAATCAATATAACATAAAATAGTTCATTCTTGGATTTTTTTTTTTCACTTTTGAAGGTCTCCTTAGTTATTGATGGACTAAAAAAAAACTTATATCAACAGTTACAATTAGCATGTGTGTTGTGATTTAAATCTCAAATTTAACCGAACTAAATACTCCATGTTATTAAAAACGATATTAAAATTACTATACTAAATTAATAAAAAAAATCTCAAACTTAACCCTCAGAAAAGAAAAACACTTCAAAAAAATGTGTACAAAGTTTAAATATAGTGGTTTACACAATCACACTCAACCTAAGAATTATATTCATTTTTCACCATTGTGGATACCATTATGATCAAAGAAAAAAAATATATATGCTACAGTATAATTTTCTTACACTTTCTCTCTGTCTCTCATCTTTTCTCTAAATTTACTCAAAATAACTAAGAATAACAGATCCAAATGGATCAGCTTGTGGCCCAATCGTCAGTCCGAAAGATTTGTCTCGCAATAGATTTACAAGATCTTCATTGCAGGAACAATAAAAAAAAAATCACTTTTGAGTATGTGTTGATATTTTGTATGAGTTGATAACCGATTGATATTATATATGGTAAAAGTTGCTACCACTTTTTTATTTACTTGGCTTAGTGTTTTTTTTAGTTACAATTACAGAACTTTTCTTTGAAATCTGATACTAATTAAGCTTTAGCACCACGACATTCCATATGCATATCTGAAAAGTCTTCAATTGTGTCAACTAAATGATGAGTAGCATTTTGATGAAAGCGTGTAAATGCACCAACAAATGCAATTGAATATACAAAAGTTTAATCTGATTTCATTTGCGTCTAGTTGTTAAACAAAAAAAATCGTGTGCATTTATGTTCATATGTTAAATGAAAAATATTTAGTTATGTATCGTCATGTTTTTATTTGAAGACCGAGATTTTTGTTTGACTCTTGCACTTCTGTATGAAACCCAACTGCCATAACTTGTTTTTTCTCTTTCTAAATGGTTATTTGAATGTGTCAATAATTTCGAGGAAACGGATGGAAATTGACTTATTTGAAAACAAGTTCCTACCAACTCAGAATAAGAAATACACAATTCGATCTCATGACGTAGTTTTACAATCCGGAACCGGACAATCTCGCTAGGTCGCAAATTAAATTGGTTCAATACATGTTTTTTTTTCCCTGGATTTATATTAATAAATCCTTAAAACCATTCGAAAACCATTACAAAACCTACAGAAGATGTTAGTATTTTAAATATCCCTGGAACCAAAAGCCAAAAAGGGAACAAAGCTGCAAAACAAGGAGATCAACAAAGATTATATTAAAAAAAAAATCAAAAATATAAAAAATTTCATAGCAAAAGTAGTAAAACTTTTCAACAAAAAAAAAACAAAATCTAGTAAAATCGTATATTCATTCAGAATTGAAAATTTGAAATAAATATTAAAATGATAAAAAAAAAACTCATCATACCAAAACTAGTAAATTCTATATTCATAAAGCTTAAAAGGTGACTGTTCACCACAAAATCTATGATGGATGTATGCATAATTAAGAGATTGACAAGACTGCATAAAGGAAATCAATAAATAAACAAAAGACTAAAAGAAGATTGCCTAAATCTCAAATGATTTTAAGATTACACAAGAGATAAAAACCTATATACTAATTACGTTTTACACCTATTTATACTAAAAGAAATAAAACTGGGTCAATCCAATGGTAAATGGAAAAAAAAATCTGAAGTTAAATTGTCACAGTAAATCGTAAGATTTTCTTGGAAAATTTTACTTTCTTCAAGACATCAAAAGGCGGTTGGAAGAGGTCGCTAGTACAAACCGCGGTTTGAGTATGCCCGCCATTGTAAATCGCCAGGGCTGTGGCCGTCAACTCCGATCGCAGTAGTATTGATATGATTTCAGTAAATTAGCCATAACTACTGAACTACAGCTCATAACAACTTGAAACTACTTACATTATAAATATAATTCAAATTACCATATTTTTTAAGAATAGATATACTACATATGAAAATCGTTAAGGTCTTAATATGAATCAGTCTTTGAGGGAGAACTTGTGGATCATGCATATAATCAATCCTTATATCCTCCTTTGATGCAACTTTCATGCTTCTAGGTTCAACATTGCTCCAATAGCTCCCAAAACTAAAAATATATACTCCTGATAAAGACAAGCATGTATATGCAATCTAAACATGCCTAAATGCAAATAAAAGTAATTAAAAACGAATCTAAAATGATGATAAAACAACTGAAATTCCTAGACATCAATGTGTGACGGTTATTTTACAATTTTTGAATCCTAAAATACAACCGTGATGATACTGTTTTACAACATCCAAAACAGAATCTACAAATTTATATTTATATTATACTCTCAACTTAAATATTTAGACAAAACGAAAGATTAATGGAAGTTTTAATTTGCTCTGAAAGTTTTTTGATGGGATATATTTTATGAAAAGACAAGACATATATTTACATAGGAGGAATAGCTTAATCCACAAGCTAAACTCATTGAAAAGAAAAAAAATATATTTTCTGAATATTTCCCGTTTTTGAAAGTAAAGGAAATAAAAAAAAATTCTATAATCATCTTGACAAAATCTATTGATTTATCCAATTTTATTTGACAAAATCTTTAAAATTTATCATTCTATTATAGAAAAAAATCCTAATAAAAATTTATCCCAAAGAAACATCTTTTGTGTTAAAACCTACATTCATCGAGATCCAAGACCAAGCTTAAGCCCAACCCGGCTCGGCATGGCACAACGTGTGTATAGTTCGCATAATGGCTCTACACTCCTCCATGATGTCTCCCAAGGCTTTTGAACCTTGTTTTGGAAATGCCACATATATATTAGAGATTTTCTCCTCTTATTTCCAATGTGGCATCAATTAAATTTACCTTTATTAATTTACTCATATCTAAAAACACAAGAACCCAATGACCCAATTTATATATACACTTATTCAAAATTTTACATAGCCTAAGTATTTACAAGGGTTCCAACAAGTCACACCGACAGACAGTAAAAAAGGCAACCACCAATTCCATAAGTGTGAACAAAGTGGCAGAGGGAGAAGAGGACCCCTAAAAGAAGATAATTGCTAGAAAAAAAATATGTCAATTCACATATTCACTAATCCCTAATATATATATTCACCAGCAGGACTTCTGATGAGTCCACTCATCCCTAGCCACATTCCTAACTTTAAATTCATTATTTCTCGAACTTTCACAGTTTTTTATTAAATTTTGAATAAAAACAGTAATTAAAACTTTTTAAGTAGAAACAAAATTTTATTGGATTTATGTAATCTAAAATTTATCACATATTTATGACTCGAATCTAACATTCCACAATATTAAAAATATCAAACAATACTCCGATAAATCTTCATAATTCTGATAAGAGACACTTAACCTAACTGTCACTTCCTCTCCATCTTAACACGCCGATAAAGAATCGAGAAAAATAAAATCGCTGACTAACACCGATTTAAAAACTTTTTCCACAAATGAAAACTGCATACAACAAAAGATGGAGGCGAAATCTTTTCCCATGCAGCAAGAATTGGTCGTCCAAATGTAAATAAAAAATAAAAAGAAAATCAGCGCTAAAACAAACACAAGAAACTTCTCCCGAACTTTTCTCCAAAATTAAAATAATTAATATATATATGTATATATATATATATATATATTGCAATATTAGCTATCGATTTCTCGACGCGTTCTTGGATTTTTCATGTTGATTATTTTTGTTTTTGTCAGATTGACCTCATTTTAAAATTACAAACTACTAGACATTAAAAATACGTATAATAGTTTGGAAGAAACTTGTAAAAATCTTTCTAAAGGTTTTAGTCTTACCCAACCAGCACCTAATTAATACCATGATTCTAGAATATTCTCCTAATTATATTGTTATGTTTTATGTTTGTTCACATTTATTAGCTATTATTGATTTATTTATGTGTTTGAATTTGAATCTATATTTATTGATTTTTTTATGTGTTACAATTGTTATTGGTAGTGAGACAATATTTTGATTATTTATTTTAGCAATATGGTTTTCATCAAGATTTCAATAATATGTTTTTGATGATTAAAATATCCCACAAATTTATCCCCGTTCAACTACTGTACCAATAGGTATACCAAGGGGTATTGAATCTGAAGCAACTAAAAAAATTCAATCCAAACTAAAATAACCGATCTAAAAACCAAATCATATATTAATATGATTTAAATGGATTCACTTTTTATAATAAAAAATAGAAACCAAAATTAAAATAAACCAAAAATAAGAAAACAAATCTAAAGCCGATAATTTCTTAAAGATATATTTTAATAAAATATAAATCTGAGCCAACCCATCTTTAGTAAATTTGTTTTTTCTTTAGATGTAATTTTTAATAAATCAAATCTAAATTCCAATTGAACAGTCTATTATCAATCATAAAAAATCATTCCATAAAATTATAACCGCAATAGTAAACTCCCATGATTCTCTCATCTTTTATAAATTACAGCTTGTGCTTCTGCTACATATAAACTAGTTGCACCAACGAACCATTACAGTCTTATAGAATTAGTGTGTTAAGATGTCAATTATAAAATGCAAACGCTATCTATTGTCCCAAAAGAATTAGATATGTGGTTGTTGTTAAGACTAAATATTTTTGATTTGCCAACTAGCTAAATTGACATTAGAAGAGAATAAGAAAGAGGGTTTCATAGGCAGTGTATACAAGTGTTATCTTATAATTTTTTCACGCGTTCGTCAACTTTTGTTTGTCAAATGTTAGTCGATTAAAAATTAAAAATTAAAAACTACTACTGGAATAGATGGACACTATAAATTAGGGACGTAGGGAATCTGTATTTTAATTTATTTTCTCACTAAACCAGCTGCTCTGGTTACATGCAACATACAAAACTTTCTAGGCAATCGAATTAACATTTAACCAATTTTTATTAAAAAAATTTGTGTACTTTTATATCTGATTAATTATTTATGTTTATAAATATATTGGTTGGTATAGACGGCCCTTATTTCCGATTTTCGATTGATTTTGAAGTGATTTTATAAAAACAATATTGCATCCATGTTTCTTAAGTATCCCTCACCTAACATGGCTACAACCGTTCACGCGCTAACATTCACTCAAATGGTTTTGGTACTCTCAAGATGCTCATCACTAGTCACACTTTTTATGCATATATTTTCTGCTATATATGGATTATGACAATCACATAAATTCGAATCCAAAACATATGGTGAATTTAAAAAAGGAGCACCATTATACCAAATAATTCTTATATATAATTACTTTAGTAAAGCAAATACTGTTTAGGTTTATCTCTAGAAACTCTTGGATGATAACACGCCAACATGATACTCTGTAAGTCATATGTTGAGAAAATATTATTGTTAATAATTTTTTTTTCAAATAATATTAAAATGGTTGTTTAATACTAACAGTTGGTATTACCTAATTAAATTAGGTCTTTTCCAAAATCTATCAGGTTCGAAAAAACTTTCTTTAAATGTGTTCAAATGGAATTCCGTCAATTAAATAAGAATTACATAGCAGTTATCCCTAATCTTCAATAAGCAGCCCTCAGACATGTCCGTGTGTTAATAATACGTATCATCGATAAATAAAAAGAATATATAAATAAACTCATAGCTCCATAGATCATCATCGAAAAGCTGGTAATAAGGTTTTGTTCCTACGGCTTATAAATACTAATTTTCGTACTCCTAAGTAAACTTCCTGTTTAACATAATATTATTTGTACTTTTAACCAATCAGAAACGGTCAACTTTAAAAATAGCAGTAGTTTCGTACGTGGAAATTTCCCGCCTTATTTTATATTTGAGAAGATTCTATACGCTAACAGCAATTGACTCTAAAAAATATTATTGCTGTAATTTATTGTTCCATTTCCAACCAAAAACGGGTGGCAAAACTGAAACGTTTTTCAATTTTTGCCTTTTGATATTCCCAATCAATATATGGTCATTGACAACAACCATAACAATGACAAAACTAACATTTCAAGAAAACTATAAGAATTTCGATAGGTTTTTTGATAAAATTTTAGTTTTTCGGAAACTCCAATGGATGTTCGTCGGATGTTTACCCATTTTTTATCTGTCAGAAATCTCTTTCTTTGAGGGATGACTGACATTTTTTTTTTTTTAAAAAAACAAAATTTCTTTTCTTCTGTCAAAAATTATTGAGAGAATTTTCGACAGATTTAAATCTCTTGAAGATTTTCCAATAAATTTAATCCCACAAAAATTTTGAGAGATTTTCAATGGATTAAAAAAATGATTTTTTAAAAAATCTGTCCAAATTTCCTTAAAATTTTTTTAAGATTCCTAACGGAGAAAATTAAAATATTTTCAAAAAAAAATTCGAGAGATCTATCAGCTCGACGATCATAGCAATATGCCGAGCGAATTGGGCTTCTAGTGATGGTTTTCTCCAAAGACTACACCTTCTCTGCACCTTAAAATCATGTGAATCATCTCAAAAAGAAAGACCTTGTGGTGGTTCCTGTGCTTCATGGAGTCACGATATCATCGGCCGAGCAGTAGATTGCGATGCTCGACCAGGTGACTATGTGGCCACGGGTTTTACTATACGCAGCAGTATTACCAGCTCACATATATATATAAAGACAAAGGTATCTGTATATAGGAACTACAAATAGGCTATGATTTTTTTTAAAACGAATCTTCTATATATTAAATCAGAAGTCATAGTTTGGAATATGTATTATGTTCTTAGGCCCGAATCTGCAAATTTAATCAGATGCAATACAGCTAAAACTACATCATTTTGACACTTTGAGAAAACCCGGAATTTTCTATAAAATAATCTTATTAGGATTAATAATATAAAAGTTAGAAATGAGTAACATGTTATTAGTTACCAAGTATTTCCCTCTAGAACGTAAATTAACAATACCAGAAGCATGCACATAACATCATATTAAAATGTGTTTTCTTTTAATATGTCAATTTGGTCAAGTTAAATAGATAATTAAATTTTCAAAAAAATTGTGAACAAATATTAATTTTAAAACTAAATTTTTATTTATTTTGTGAATATTAAAATATAATAAAATCGATTTGTTGAGATTATATATATATATATATATATAATTTTTTATATGACATATAAATTAATTAAAGTATATGTTGTGATTTATTTGAAAGTAAAAAACGCTAAGACCAAAAAAGAAAAAAAGCGGTTGCAAAATCATAAATAAATGAGGTGTGATGTCACACATGATTTAAGCAATTAGCATGAAACCTGCAGGCTCTTTAGAGTTTCAGGAAGCTGATTGGTAAATATTGAATAATTGAGATTTTCAGTATCACACACCACTATTTATCATGGCGTCATTTTTGCAAATTAACCACACCATATTCTAATAACTATTACTTTCCTATCATTTTGCATGCCGGATCATGCTATTTTTTATTTGTTGTCAGTTCACTCACTATCGAGTGTGAATCGATAATAAGGTCAATTTCTGAATCATAATATGGGATTTTTTGGGTGAAAAATATCTATGTTAATTACTTTTACATTTTTAAATATTATATTTGGTTCGATAATAAATTTAATATTTTAGAATATAGTATTACATGTGAACATATGGCATAATAATAGTCACTTCTAATATTTATCACAAATGTTTAAAGTTCAAATTTAACATCTCACAATATTAAATAAAATATTATAAATAATAGATTAAATTAATAAAAAAATATAATGTTACATATTTTAATAATTAAAGAACTCAAACTCAATACTTGAGACTTTACCAGGTTTCCTTCTCTTCCTCTTATCCCACTATGTGGTTTAGGGCATTCTTCACATGTGTGACGGTCGTAGACAGGAAATCCTCTTTACTGCTAAAACAAAAAAGGAAAAATCATAGTGAGAGAATAATAACCGAATATGGATGGTGTTTTTTTCTTTAATAAAGAGAGACTTTGTTTTTGTAACCGATATGTAGAATCCTACATGAAAAATTCCATACAAATTCACTCACCTTTTCCAAGATTTGCATTGTTTCTAGAAAAATATACAAACAAATTGTCTTACCAATATAAATACATTAAAAAAAAATTATTGATGAGCAATCTCTAAGAGAGTAAGAGGTATCAAAGTTGCATTGTTTCTTGAGATAATTTTTATATTCAGTCTATATATTTTATAAATACTAAATTTCAAGTTAGCTGTTAAATCTTTATAATTTACTAATACTAACATTTCAATGTGTTTTCCCGACATAAAATATAATATTGAAATTCAATAATACAAAAATGAATGAATGAGATATGTGAGTATTTTTCATTGGAAAAAGTCCTCCAATGACCAATGTTTTTTTTTTTTTAAAAAAATCAGCATTAACCTTATTATAGTAATCAGCATTAACCTTAAAAAATCAGCATCTAATCAACATCAAAATTCTATTTTTTTTATTTCTATGGTTAGAGAATCGTTAAAAAAAATATTACAAATATGAGATATCTATTCATGAAGATTTGTGAGTAATCATTTATAGTCTTTAGATTTAGGTAGGTATGGTGTTTTAAGGCTAAATAATGATGTTTAAAACCCTCCTTTCTTATCCCATTTTATATCTAGTGCTCTTAAAGACATTATCTTTGCCACTTAAATCTAATTCATAAATACAAACATGCTCACAAAGTATTTGTTAAAATACTTGAACTACTAGATATGAATTTTGTTAAACCTAGTCAATGGAAAAATTTTCTAGGTTGCTTAGTATTTATAAAAATCATATCCTTAATGCTTATTTGTCGTCAAATTACAAAATAGAATTTTGATGTTGATTAGATGATTAATAAAGTTGTTATTACTTTGAAAATTGAGGTTCTTTATTCAATAGGATGGCTTTTATTGGACTTTTAAACATTAAATTGTTTCCCCTAAAACACATCTAACCCTTTATTTTAGCCCAAAGAATTTTTTTTTGACAACCCAGAGACTTCTTTTAATTTGCAAATTCATTAAAGCATTTTTATTACTATAAGTTTTTAGCTTTAATATATTTATTTATTTATCTTTAAATTTTTCTCTTTTTTTTTTATTTATTTATTTATTGTTTTTACTTATTTTAAGTCTTTGCAACTAGTTTTATTAGAGATTAGCAAAACAAACAAAACAACCAACTTTGGTTAGTTTAAAATAAGATAGAATTTGCATTCTTAGTGTTTGTTAATCATTTCAATTTGGATTGACACTTTAAGTGCTACAACTACATTTAGGAGTTAAGACAGAAGTCCACAAAGACATACTTATCACTTAACAATCCGGTTGTCTCGACTACTTCCTCTACCGGACAACCTCCACAGATCTCATAAATTAAGACGAAATGTCCGTAAAGTTTGGCCACTGTGGATGTCTTCAACTTGTAGAAGATTGGAATGACGAATATATTGTTATTGCATCCTTCACCTTTCATGCTCCATTCCTTCTTCTTAACTAGCACGTCCAAACACCAATGTGACACCGTGTACCTACTCGATAAAACCGCGAGAGCGATCTTTTCAAAAAGGTTTCCGAGTTCTCGGCCAGGGTCTTCATCAGAGTCAATAAAAGCGTTAAACCCATCTTGTCTCAACCTAGAATAGAGATGAGAGATGAAGGTATTACGCAGCTCTGCTCCTCGGAAATTGATGAATAATTCTGGTCCTATTTTAATTGTCAGAAGATAAAAAAGTTGTCACCATCGAGAATTTCTTTTGTGGAATTTTCTTTTAATTAGATTGAATGATTCGATCTGGCTATTTATATATCTTGCCAGTTTGCAACATACCACGTTATTCCTCAAGACTACAAGTATATTAAATCATTTATTCTTAGACACAAACTCTTTCAACATTTATAATTTATTTCTGAAGATAAAATCTAAGTCGCACCACTTTTACATTTTACTTGTTTAACATATCAAATATCAACTTGAGATTCTTCAGTTTATTTTTAGAGTATTTATTAGCGATTCTTAAACGAGCTGGCCTCTAAATGGATCTATTCTATACATCGGTGTAAAAGATTCGGTGAAGGAAAAGGTCAAGTGGTAGTCATATATATAATTGTGCATTGATAAGTCCATACTGGGTATAACGTGTTTTGATTGGATATTAGATTTTAAAAGATGTTAATTTAGTCTAGTAGTATCGTCATGTTGGATATCCTTTTTTTTTGCGGGGGGGAACAAATTTTTTCTATGAATTTTCAAACAGTTCACTTCCAAATTATCTTTGTATTCGGGATAAGAAACCTAACTAATATATAAAATATAATAGATTTACTGGTATATAACCCTAATTCCCATAGTTAGGTAAGACTTTAAGCTTCTGGATGTCATAAAATGAGATTGTGGCTTACTTTCCTTGATTGCAATAGCCACTATAAAAAGAAAGATAGATTGCATCAATTAAATAATTTATCTTATTTGAGATTATATATTAATAAGTAATATAAAATATATAGTTTCAAATAAATTATGATAATTGATGTTGTTATTGACTAACTTAACATATACAAATATATATTAGTTTGCATCACTTTAATAAAAATAATACAAATTATGAATTTAAATTAATTAAAATAGTTATTTATTAAACTTTTTTACTTTGGTCCACATTATTAGTTGATGGGAGGTGAAAAGAGAAAAGATTTTTAAAAGTATTAGAACTTAAATGACTAATTTTTAGATTAGTAAATCAATAAAACTAATTTTTGTTCTTTGGTTTAATTACTGATATGTTACCATGCCAACAATGTTTACATAAATGATATTATTATCAATTATTTATGAAAATTAATAATTAATTCAAGTTTAAATATCAGTTATAATAACTGTAGAACATACTAAATTTTTTCTATTAATTAATGCAAAATTAACACTATTGATTGTAATTAAAATCAACTATAAAAACCAATACAAATATTTACATCGTTTACTTAAATTGATGTGAAGTCTATTTGCATCACCACTTTTAGAATTATTTTTAAAAGTGATAAAAAATTTATTTTTATCAATTCTAAATAATAAAGTATATATGATAAATGATGCAAAACACTCTTTTTGCAATAAGTTCTGCAAAATTTTGTTAACCATTTTTCTTTTTTGAAAAAGGTTTGAAAATTAAATAACATAAATGTTAAAACTATGATTCAAAAATCAATATACAGTTTTTAGAAGGTTATACATTTTGTTGAAACAGTGCCGGTCATGAGGTTTTTCAAACTAAAAGCGATAAAAAATTGCTCCTTAAATTATTTTTAATAATTAAAAATTTTAATATTAAACGATATCTAATAAAAAAAATATATTGATATATATATATATATATATCTGAAATATAAATATTTTCTGAAATTTTGTCACTTAATTCTCTATTTTTTAAAAAAAAATATTTGTAGAGGGTGAATCTGGTGTATAAACATAATAAAAATGAAGTTAATAAACTAATCAAAATATTTAGAGAGATAGGAAGAAGCAAAGAGAGAGAGAAAAATAGATAAGTTTTAAAATTATAAGTTTTTGTTATTAAATAATATTTTGATTATTAAAAATTAATAAACTAAACAAAACAGAGAGTAATATGAAGAAATGGAGAGAAAAAAAATTGTTAGCTTTTAAATTATAATTTTTAACATAACTTCTTTTATATTAACTCATTTTTTTCAATGCGATTGTTATTAACTCTTAAAATTAAGATAAAATTAAGGATGTGGTTCGAACTCAGGTTAATAAGCCATATGAACATGTGATAATATTCTGTAACTTTGACCCCTAAAAATGTTTAAATCTATTAACCCCTAAACTCAGATGGACTTATACTCATGTTCAACCCTTGGTTTAAACATATGGGAATGGAAAATACGTTTCAAAATAAAAGGGGTAAATTTTTTGAATATCCAAAAAACAAACTAAAATTAACAATACAGGATCTAAAAGAAATATTACGTGAGTAACAAATTTTTACTATTTGACTGAAGGAATTGACAAAATTAACTTTATCTTTTTTTTCAACCTAGTTTCATTTTCTTTTGTGCTATTTATATTAAAGAGATAGAATATAATGGTAGGACTTAAGTTACATATATAATGTAGAATACTTATTTAGATTCATTAAGCTATTTTGAATAATTATATTTTTTTAATTTTAAATGATGATATATGCAAATAAATATATATGAAGTAATTTGAAGTTTGAAAAAACAACACAGTCTTTAAAAATGGATAAATAAATCTGAATAAGTATGTGCTATTCTATATATAAACAAATATAACAGAATGATAGTATATTTAATATAGAACAATACATTCTTACTAATATTTTTATCCTCACGGTATTTTTTTATATAAATATTAATTTTGAAGAGAGGATTTTTCTTAGAGGGGTTATTCAATGATGGTTTTTAAAAGAATTTAAATTTAATTAGAATATATTATTATCCAATTATTGATTCTAAATTATGTTTTAAAATTTAGCTTTATTGAATCTTATATTTATAAATCATATGTCATAGATTTTACAATCTGGTGCTATTCAATAAAAATTTAAGATACTTCATTAAAACCTAATGTTATTCAAAACTAAATGATATTAAATTTTTATATATTAAGTCATTTGAAATAAATTACAATGGATATTCATACGTAAATTTTAAAAAATAAAATATAAACTTTATTGTAGATATTTTAGAATCTACACACATAAATTCTTAAAACCAATATGAAAATTTTATAAATTTTGAAGAATATAAGACAAAGAATTTGAGTTTATATCTATGATTGAATAACACCTATAGTATAGTATCAACTGAATTGATATATTCCATGGATAAAAAAAAACAATTTTGTGACGCTTGACCCTAGATAGATCATACTTGGCGTTTTATAATGCAAATACAAAAAGTATATAATATACATGCGTTTTATAATGCAAATACGATAAGTATATAATATACACATTTGTTAAGTAACGCCTTCGAAATTTAAATTGCGAACGGCTAGAATCTACCAATCTTACGATTTAAAGAATTATTTATAATCGTTGAAATTTTTCAGTGGTAGTTAGTTTATTGGTTTTGTTGAGTTTGCCATGAAATTGGAGACTCATTCATTAGACGCACCTAATCGACGACTCTTTCCTTGTGAACAATCACTCAACATCATCTTTAGAAAAACACCTATTCAACAGCTTTGTTTGGAATTAGTTTTTTAAGTTTCTGGTTCGGAGTGTTTTTTTGTATCATCTAGCTAAAACCATTTTTTAATTAATCATATGATATGTCACTGTTACATGGCTTCGATGTAATAAAGGGCCATTTTTTTATTAAGCATATGATATGTCACTGAAACATGGCTTCGAAGTAATAAAGGATATATAGATGGAGTCACTTTCGTGTTGCGGTTCTTTGAAGCTCAGTGAATGGTGAAGCAGCGAAGCGCGAAAGTGGATCGCTCCGGTAGTGGAATTCTTACGAAGTTTCTCTGTCAGTTTCACCGAGCGTTTGTGTTCGGCTTTTGGCTGCTTTTGGAATCCATAATCGCTTGGCGACGGACAATGGTAGCGTGATGCGGCGCATGTTTACAGTGACCGTCGTGGTGTTTGGCGATTTAACAATCACAGTGTTCTATGTTTTGATGTTTAGCGACTGCGTTTGGCAACTGCGTTTGAAGACTGCATTTGGGGCCTGCGTTTGGAGTTTAGCTTTTGACGTTTGCGCTTTTGGGTGTTCACACATGATCTGGTCGTTGTGCGCTTGGAGTTTTGAGGACAGGATTCCGAGGCTAAAATTTTCAGATTCATAATTCGCCTATGATTGTGGGATTCCGATTGCTTGGCTAGACACGTGACTTTTGTGTGGATTCCATCTCTGGCGTTATGAGGTAGCGCTTGTGAGGATCTAAGTGTCACCCATTTCATCGGGTTCTATGTGATGGTTGCGCTGTTACGGATTCGAGGACAGAATCTGGGGATTCTATTCGCAGCCAAAAGAAATCCCATGGTGATTATTACATTTGGCTGGCCGATAGCTAGTTTGTGATTTTGGGTTTCCAGCGATTTCGACCACAGCCTTTTGGAGGGACTTTTATATTTTGGTTTTATAGTGGACGTAGTGGAATCATCTGGGTTAAGTCTAAATTAGTCCTTAGTGAAGTTTAGATAGTTAATTCCCAGGAGAGTTGGCTTTTTTGGATTTCAGTTTAACAATGTATGCCTTATGGCAATGGATTTAACGTTGTAATTTGATATCATTAATGAAAAATGGTATTTTTGTTTTAAAAAAAGACCATAGATAAATAGAGGCAATTGATGTTTAAGTTAAAATATCGTCATATATATTTTCAGAATGATTCCGACAAGTAAAAGCGACTCTAGTAAACAGGTTTCAAGCAGAATGATTCCGACGTAGTGGTGAGTTTGGAATTTATCGGCTCCCCATTAATGATGTGATTAATATTGATATTATTACCTGCAAAGATCATTGTACGGTAACCTAGAGATCATGCAGATTGCACCGACCAGAGTAGCGTTGTACATTCTGCTTCTTCCACATATGTTCGACTCTGAAATTTACCCATTTCGTCATCCAAAAGGATACCATTGCTATTACAGAGTACCATCCCAAACCAGAATGACGATTACCCTCATGATGAGAAACATCATAGTTACATTTTACCCACTCCCTTGGTAACCATCTCCATATCACATTGGGCTGTGATAATGATGCAACATGAGAAGCATAAGTTTCCTTTTGTTCATCTAACTAGACTGGATCTCATGGTAAATGTCCTTTTATCTGGAATAACATGTTTTAGAAAAGTGTAGAATAGAGATCTGTCGTTTAAAGGATGAAGAACTACTTAGTGCGGGGTCTTTGAATAACATTTTTTTTCTCGAAGACTCTTTCAATACCTATTAGACATCGATCGACTGCTAACCATTATTCGAGAAGTTAACAGGGTTCGTGTGAGGAGTTTCATCTGAGGATCAAGACTCATATCTGTTAAAAAATGGTTAAAAAGATTGTGTTTGTGGGAGTGAGGTTGGAGCTCTCCTCAGACTAGTCATATGTATATATTTGTGGGAGTGACCTTTATGTAAGAAGAAAAATCACCACTTTCTCCTTGGAGTTACCTTTCTCCTCTTTATAGAGAAGATAACTTGATGAAGCATCTTTCCCACGACCTTAACCATGTCCAGGTTTTGTGGCTGCCACACTCGAGTGGTTTCTGAACCTATCATCATAGCTTTACAGAACTGCCAAGAACAATAACGACCGCATATGTTCCCGCTGAGTTGGTGAGTTTACCGGACTCTCCAGTATGGCTCGTTAAGATTTGCTATAGTAAAATTATTGGACCAAAATATTAACAATTAAATTAGGCTTATAATATATTGTTAATGTGAATATGAAATGAGCTTAAAAATTATACCCATTGAAAATAAGTGAAACTTAATAAAGTCTTACATTGGTTAAAAAGAACTTTTTCCACCAACATATATAGTCACCAACATATATAGTGGAACAAAGTATCTAAGTTCAAAAATGATTTATGGAAAGAACTAAGGGATCCACGCGCATACCACCACCACCGCTCGATCGCGTTCGGGCTCGTGGGAATGTCTCGTCGTCGAGGAATCCCTATTTTTTGGACCGATCGATCCGTCTTCGCGAGCATTACCAGGATCGACCGATCCAAGCGAGATCGATCGATCTCGTCCTACGGATGGTTTCAGGATCGACCGATCCATTCCATATTGATCGATCCCTTGCTGCGTGTACCGGCAGGATCGATCGTGTGGTCACGATCAATCGTTCGCATACATGATCGATCGACTTGTTTTCTGGAATGATTGATCCCGCACAAAATCTGCATGTTTTCCACGAAAATCCAGTCAAAAGATTTTGTAACAACTTGGCGGATGTTCCAGGAAATATGCAAAAAATCAGGATTTTATCTCGAAAAATCTTTTATCCAATATTTCCTATATAAGAGACTTCATGCGATCATTCTAGGTACCCTGTAATCCCTGAAATCCTAAAAATTATTGTGTCTCTCTAAATTCACTAAAAAAAGTCCAGTTTTCTCTCACTCTCGTTTCTCTCAAGCGAATTTTTTGCTCTTGAGTATACGTAGATACTGTGTTCGCATATTCCGAATTCGATTGTTATGAATCGGTGTATAAACGATTGTATCCTGTGACTTAAAAATCGTACAGAAACTATCGCACTATGAGCGCTTTATTGAGTTAAGGAAAAAGATCAAATCTCGCATTCGTCTTCTTTTAAGTCGTTTTATTTAATTGTATTTCAAAAATTAATTTAACTTATATCCGATTTATCAAATCATATTTTCTTATCCGTTTAACAGATCTTACAAAATCTTTCTCAACATTTAAATTTTATCCCAAATGATGTTTTTCTGGCTCAAGAGAGATTATTAGCTTCAAAGAAATGGGTGTCGTGTCATTAGTGTGTTTAGGTCGGGTCTAGTACACGCGGCTTGGTGCCAGGATATCAAGACGCCTTCCCTTGGTTACCACCAACTCGAGGCGGGCCACATGAGGAGTAACATTTGTGACTATGGACTTATTGACATCTTTGTAGAAATTGCCACATACTTGTTCTTATGGAACTTGAGCTCTTTCCAAAAGTGTAGAAGCACCGATACTGTATATAGTCTCGAACTCAATTCTCTCAATAAATAAACCTAACAGAACCGACCAAACAAACCGACATACCACTGCTTGTAACCGGTCAATTTTGAGAAGTTGAAATTGGCCGCACGTCTCATAAATTTTTTTAAAAATACAGTATTTTCGACGAAATGGTCTTAATTTTATTTTACAACTACGCATTGTGTCGGGGTCGATTACTACTATATAAG
Source organism: Streptanthus diversifolius (assembly GCA_039880935.1). Lineage (NCBI taxonomy): Eukaryota > Viridiplantae > Streptophyta > Magnoliopsida > Brassicales > Brassicaceae > Streptanthus > Streptanthus diversifolius. The sequence goes on along the minus strand of JAXGFM010000012.1, from coordinate 8,522,496 downwards.
GTTATCATTGTACGACTCTGTATCTGCCTTTGATACTCCTAATAAAACAAGCATGGAGAACAACGAAGAAACTCAGCGACCCGTCTACATTAGCTACAACAAAAATGAATCATCAATCATTTCCTTCATCAGCTACCTCATCTCGGCTTTAGACCTGAAAGGGATCAATCAGTTTTACGGGCTCAGAATAAACTTGGTCGTTTTCTCTAGCGACTACGTATCTTCTGCTTCATGCCTTGAGAACCTCATGAAGCTTCTTGAATTGTCGCGCCTAGATAAAGGCAGCTATATGGTGGTTCCGGTGTTCTATGGCGTAAGTCGATTGGTAGTGAAGCAACAATCTGGGATGTTTAGTGATGCCCTCACAAAGCTTGAAAGGTTATATTCTAAGGATCAGGTGGCTAAGTGGCGATGCGCTCTAGCGGAAACCTCGGAGTTACAAGGCCATGACTATAATGATGAATTGAGGTATGCCAATCCATCTTGTTAGAATTTTTCTTAGAACATTATTATAAGAAGGTTTATACATTACTCAATTAAATATTATTAACGCTCTCTTAAAATATTCCACGGGCTGCTGTTGCGTATACATGTAATTTAGCGATTGGATGGGGATGTGTTTTCTTGACAATTTTGACGGTTTAACAAAGGATACACTATTTTAATGTAAAATTATCAAACTATATACTAAGAAAGATCTCTGAATATATTTTATTTAGAAGATTGTGAGAAATTCTCTTAGGATTTGATTGGTTGTTTCGTAGTCACCATGTGTCCGCACGATTGTGGTTTCAAACTTCTGAAACCGATCCTAACAACGGGTTTATGACACTAAAAATGCTTTAAAACAAAACAAAAAATCGGACAAGTCTGTGGCAACAGCATTTATGACTAAAAGTTCATTTTTAGAGTAGCGACAGGGATTTTTTATATTTTTAAATTTTTTATATATATCTTAAGGTTCTCAAAAAAAAATCCTTTAATGAAAATATATATATAATTAATTTTACATATTAAAAAAATAAACCAATTAAAAGAAAGAATATTAGAGAGCATATTCATTGGTGTGGGTTCTCACCCAAAACCCCACCATTAAAATAAAGAAACAAAAAATTGGAGAGAGAATAAAAAATGTTTTCAAGCAGAAACTTTTAGAACAGGTTGGTTCTCAATCGTTAACTAGAAAAAATAACCTATTATCAATCAAAACTTTTAGAACCGGTTCTCAACCCTTCAACTTGCACATAACAGTTAGCTAACATTTTAATATTTTTTTTTAAATGAAAATATAAACAATAATATATTAATATTCTTAATTTTTTAGGAACTCACATAATTTTTAACTGTTGAAGATGCTGTTAGACCATGCGTATTAGTGATATCAAACTATGTTTCATTTCTTGTTTTTTTAAAAAAAAAATAGTTAAAAAATCTGTGAAGCATCTCTAACAAAAAAATATCGGTGAGAAATCTCACACCATGTTATCAACAAATTTAATATTAAATTATACTTATGATAGTACCTATGAGATTTTCATGGGTTATCATTTGAGAACCAGTCCATATTTTTTTTGTTACTTTTTAAATATTTTTAATGGTTAGAACCCCATTAAAAGACTCCCAATGGAAATATTCTTATAACTCTAATATTAAAATAAAAAGATAAAATATTATTAAACTATATTATTAAATATAATGGTATTTACTTGTGTAAATTTAGTTAAAGGAAATGGTTATTGAAAACATGCAAGAAAATTTAAAATATTTGTAATATTTGCAATATATCGAACTCAAACTTAAAATGACATTTTCAAAATCAGTGAAGAATCCAAATTTTTGGAGGAGATCGCCCAGGATGTGTTTGAGAAACTCTATCCGACGAAAGAGATTGGGATCCACAAGCGGCAACTGGATATAGAAAAAGTTCTTTGCAATCAACCATGGGGTGTTCGTACTCTAGGCATTTTGGGTAAGCCTGGCATAGGCAAGACAACACTAACTAAAGCGGTCCATCGTCAAATGTCTAGTGACTATGATACTTCTTGCTTCATCGACAATTTCCACTCAAGATATAGTAATATGAAACCTGAGCCATTGGATGAATCGTTCTTGTGTATGATTCCAATGGAACGCTTTGACATAAACGATCCAGATGTAGAGCCACAGAGACGCCGCCAAAAAAGGGTATTCATTGCTCTAGATGATGTTCGAAATGCAAGAGACGCAGAGTCTTTTCTTGGTGGTTTTTACCGGTTTGGACCTGGGAGCTTGATTATAATAACCTCAGGAAATAAACAAGTTCTTGAAGAATGCAATGTCAATGAGATTTATGAGCTCCAAGGTCTAAATGATGAAGATGCACTTAAGCTATTCACGAGATGTGCCTTTGGGAATCTAGTGATGGAGCAGAACCTTCTGGATCTTTCAACGAGAGTGATTAAATGTTCTGATGGTAACCCGTCTACTCTTATCTCATATGCCGAAGCCCTAAAGGGCAAGACAAGAACCGAAATGGAATCAGCTTTGCTCAAGATCTGCCACAATTCATGCACTGACACTAAGAAGAACATACCCATGTGCCTAATCACCTATGGAAATGACGATGAAGATAGCGTTTTGGTATGTCACATTCGATCATACACATATTTCTCTTCTTTAATATATGTATTTAAAGATTTTAGGATTTCATTAACGTCGGCAATTGTCTTTCTCATTTCTTTTTTTCTTTTTATTTGTATTTGTGTGTTTTTTCAGGACATTAGTGCCGCTCAAATATTTCTATCTGATCTTGAGAAGCTCCAAGTCTTCAATCGACCCGATTGCATTCGTGAGTCTGTACATAGTGATCTAAGGATTCCCCACATGGATCATGACCCTGAAATGCAATCCTTTTTCCAAGGATTTACTTCTCAATCTAACAAAATCTGGGAACGGGGAGGATATTATAAGGTAAGCGGAACCACAAAAGCTCACTGCAAAAAATAACCATTAATTGTAGAAATGAGAGAGAAGTTTTAGTAGATCGTGTCTGCATATTAGAAACCATCAGAGAGGTTAGTCTTATAATTCGTACGAATACCATCTAGGAAAATATCATACAATGCCAATCTTGAAAATTACTACAACGATTGCCATTTAACAAAAATCTTACTACAAACTAGCGTGTGTTAACATGATTTTACGTAATATGTCGCATGAATTTAATTTTACTAACGTTATAGTTTTATAATTATAAATTATAGAAAAGCATGTTAAGCCACAGATATATACTAGATTTGATCTTTTGTATTTTATGTTGCTAAATATGATAAATGCTAATCAAGACATTGCTATAGGATTGGTGGCAAACTATAGACATGAGAGATTGATTCTTTCCATTTTTTGTTTATTTCGTCAGAACTTCTCGAGGTTAAAGAGAATCAACCTTGGGAACTTAGAGACACTGGTTGAAGTTGAAGAACTCTCGGAAGCACGTGGCCTTGAGGAAATCGATCTTCGAGATTGCAAAAAATTGGAGAGTATACCAGTCACCGATAAGCTAGAACGTCTCCAGGTCCTTAATCTTTCTGGTTGCAACGGGATCAAACGTTTTCCAAGAGTTGTGTGGACCATAAGAGAACTGAATCTTGAAGGCACTGGTATAAGAGAAATAAGATCTGAAACAACAAAGTACTCTCAATTGGTAAAACAACAAAGTACTCTCAATGGCTAAAATCAATTTTTGTTTTTATGTTTTATTTTAAAAAATGCAAGTCCAATATCTTATTAGATCAAAACCCAAAAAACTGAAATTTGATTTGTATAAATATTTTTGAAAGTTTCTAAATAACACAATGTGTAAAAAAAAATACTGTAAATACGAACATAGATCTGTGAATGTGATCTTGCAACTGAATGCTTGTTTATGAACCTGCTTTTTGTTTGATTCGAATATATCCATCACCCTTTAAGAACGTTGGGTTGTTTTACGGTGTAACATTTTTTTTTTCTAATTTTTCCCAAATTGTATCTAATTTGTAAAAATCCTTATAAACAAAATCAAGCTTATTAAATATAATATTTATAAAAGTCTTCTAAAAATCTTGGCTTATTAGTTTGATCATTATACATTCTTTCAAATATCTTAAAATAAGGATTTCATCAATAAATCTATTAAATAGATTCGATGAGATTTGGTAGATAATTTTTAGTTAAAAGTTAACTAAAAGAAAAATCACATATTATGATGGTATTTGAAAAAATTTTAGATTTAAGTATTTTTTGTTTCAATCTAAAAAAATCAAAAATTTTAAAATGTTGTAAGAAAAATTATACTTTGAAAATAAAATAAAAAATTATTGGATGTCAAAATTATTAACAAAAAATATGGTAAAACTTTTCTATATATAAAAAAAAATCTTACCAAATCACCAATAAAATTTTATTTTTATTTTTATATTTTACCAAAATCCCCAATTTAAAACTCACTAAAATCCTCAAAATTTTCAAAATCATACCAAAATTACACATCTAAATCCCTACCAAAATCCTCAAAATTCATTTAAATTCTACTAATTTTAAAACCCCAAATCCTATCAAACCATCAATTCAATAAACCTCCTATATCTATATCTGTTATTGGATGACTTCCCACTTTATCCAAGGAACAAATTATTTTGAAAATTAAATATAACTTTATTCAGAATTAAATTTGATTTAAAATGTAATTTGGTATAGATCTGTGCTATAGCACATATTTATGTTTATAAAATAATATTGTGAGACTTTAAGTTTAACAAAACAATTGTTACAAAGTTGATGTGATATAAGTTAATGTAATTTTTTTATATTTTACAGAAAAATATAAGTTATATTTATGTTTATTTTAAATGTTTTCAGAATAAATTAATATATATATAAATATATAAGTATGATTAATGATAATTAAAATAAGATAATTCATTCATTTGATTCTTCAAATTTGATTTTAATGTTTTTATAATTTTAATTGGTTAACCTATATTCTTAACTTGTTTTTTGTGGTTGACATTCTTTATCGAAATGGACTAATCTGTCTCATAATGATATCAAATATCTCGCATGTTCTGACGGAATAATCCATAAAAATTGTAAATTATAAATTATCAATCCTTATTTTATCAAATAAAATTTATTTATTTTGCTTGTGTGTATGTTGACCAAAAGTTTGGAATTGAATTTTTTTATATATATATAATTTATAAAATCATTATTTTAGGATAAAGTTTGGTTTTTCATATTTTCCGCTATTGAGTCTTAAACTCCATGACCCGTGGATATCGGTTGGGATCCAAATCCTACACGAGACCCAATCGTGTTCCCAATAGACTTGAAAATAATAATGCATCAGCAAAGAATAAAACCTAAGTCCACTAATGTCTTAGTTAATACTCTGCTTTATTTTAATTTTTATATTTTCAAGTTTTTATTTTGGTTTTATTAAATATTTATTTAAAATTTTAGATTTTCTTTTGGTTTATTCTAGTTTATATCAGTTATTTATTTAGTTTATGATATAATTTTTGGATTTTGGATAATAAATACTCAAATCGTTTTGAAACCGAGCCGAATCCAAAAAAAACTTTAGGCAAAAAAGAATTGACACACAAAAATATGAGATATGAACCAAAAAAAATTCCGATAAAAAATTCTAGAATATTTTACGGGTACACTAAAATTGAGACATTGGATCTTGGCAGTTGTTCAAGTTTGATCATGCTTCCTTCCTGTATTGGGAATCTCCATAAATTGAAGGACTTGGACATGGAACATTGTATAGATCTCGAGGTTCTTCCAACCGGCATCAACTTGAAAATGTCTTTATTACCTTAATCTCAATGGATGTTCAGAGTTAACAAGTTTCCCAGAAATATCAAGAAGCATTTCAGATCTCTATCTTGATGGAACTGCGAGATAGAAGAAGTTCCCCAAACATATCCAAACTGAAACTTCTCGAGGAGGTAGACTTTTCAGAATGCAAAGCATTGGGTGAATATAGCTGGCGGAAACATCCTGAGCACTTCTCTCATGAGAATCAACATTGTCTTATAACAATTTTGAGAGACTTCCATTCAACCAAAAAATCTTGAACTCAGTGTCTAACCACTGATCTATGGTCCTCTGCAGCTCTGCTACATTGAAGACATGAAAGAGAAACTGACCAATGAAGTGAAGATGAGATTTTCCAAGTCGCTCTAGAAACTGGCGAGCAAACTAGAGTTTGCACATTTTCGTGTTGGTAAAATTCAAAGATGGCACATATTCAATGTGTCTCACATATTACAAATGAACAACTTTTCAGCGAGTTCTGTAACAACATCATCACCACCACACTCAGAGCCATACTGATCCAGCAAACACTTTACATAATTTTCTTCCTCTGATCTGAAAAAACAAGCTATGTCGAGAAACGCATCCTTCTGCTGCTCAGTGAGTTCTTCATAACTGATTTTTAACTCTCTTCTGATATTATCATTGCACTGATGTGGCAGCTTTTCTAGTCTTTTTCCCCATTCATCCTCGTCTTTCCCAAGAAGCTCCTTTCCAAGTTCCTCGAGGGCTCGTGGATTGCCTCCAGCATAATCCACAAACATTCTGGTCAGCTTGGGGAATTTCCCTGTGGTACCGGAGACTCCATCTTCAAAGGCATGATTCTTAAACAGCTTCCAGGCATCTGTATCGTTCAAAGCAGAGACAACATAAATATCCGGAAACAGTTCTGCAATCGATGACTTGTCACGCGTTGTAATGACAATCTTGCTTCCCTCCCTTATCCTTCCTCGGTTATGGAGTAAAAACTCTACATGTTTCTTGTGGCTCACGTCATCCAAAACAAGGAAAATTTTCATCAAGAAGTGTCTTCTCCAGCCAACGATCCCCTCTCACTTCTAGCTTCTCACGGATTCCCAAGATAATCTTGTTATACACATACCTGTCGTTCCACTTATTGAAATAAAATTTTAGCGAGAGTGGTTTTACCAATCCCAGGCATCCCAACGATTCCAACAATTTGAGTTACCTCGAGATCAAAATCTATTTTTTCTTCCAATTGCTTTATGCGTTGATTCATTACATCATCAAAGGATTCATTACAACCAGAAATTACCGGTGATATCTCCGTAGGGAGCACATTGTGTGAGCTTGGTGGTAGAGCTAGCACTTCTTTGACCGAGGCAACGATCTCTTGAATGAGCAACCTCTCGTTACTACAATGCGAGTGAGGTAAACCAAATGAGATTATTGAATAAGAAACAAGATAAGATGATGAAATAGTTGTTATAGTTTTGTTACCTATAGTTGTTCAAAACCAAGCCAATATTGTCTGTAGCAGACTTTAAAGCCGCCGACCAAATGGGCAGAGCGGATGGATTATGTTGACTTTCTATATATACCTTACAGCCGAAACCTCCGTACGGACTTTTTACATCCTTTGGGGTCACGTTAAAGAAGACAGGGATGACTTTGAGTCTTCCTTGATCCACTTGTTTCATTACCTCAACGAGCTCCTTCAAACACCACTTTGATTCAGCGTACTGGCCTGAAAAGATTGGCAATGCGATCTGGGACTGCTGGATTCTCGTGAAAAAGACATTTTGGTTTTCGCTCCTGGTGTCTATGTAGTAGTTGATGTCAACCTACTTGAAAGCTCCCTCCAGATGGCTAATGAAGTTGTTGCGCAGATCTTGTCCGCTAAAACTGATGAACACTTGCCACGTTTTAGAGGCTACTTGGGAAGAGGGATCATCAGCCATTGCAAAGTTTTTGGTTGCAAGATGCAACTCTGGATTAATTCAATAAATCATATACAGTTTATGGTCATCTTCAATAAGTTTATATATATATATATATAACCGAGTAATTAATGAATTTTATAACCGAACATAATCAATCATCTCCACGCCGGTCTTTTTATATTGAATCTATTTGACTATGGTTAAGATCTAATCCGTTTTACACAACACAATACAATAGTTTAATTTTAATTCATTAGAACTATGGTTAGATCTAATTATTACTCAATTACGCAGACTAGTATATACTATATCATTAGAACTATGGTTTGAAGTACATACGTATTATAACAAGTTTTAGATCATTTCGAAAAAAAATTAGTTGTTTCGAGTGCAAACAAGCATATAAAAATGTAGGATTGTGCAAAGGTGTCGTAAGTTTGCCGATCCTCCCATAAATTTATTAAGCTCATTTTTGTGCACCATATAGAAAATTGAGTTAGCTTTTAATCAAACGATGTGATCAAAAGCTATGCCTATTTCTTTTTGAAATTGTTTTGTCTGGTAAACAAAAGAAACATGCGCAGAAAAAGTATAGAAGCCAAAAAAAAAATCGAGACTCTTAGACAAAAATTCTGAACTTCTTTTTGTGTGTCAAAATCATTCCAGTTTAACCTAATATTACCTTAGATGTAATTATATTTGTTTTTCAACCACTTTTGAAGTATGTACATTCTTATTTTTAGATATTTCAATAGTATGCTTTGGAGAAGATAACACGTTATCCCGTTTCTAATTTAATGAGCGTAGACCAAACTTTTTTTTAATAAAAAATCTGAATATTCCATATGAGATACCATCTGTTTATGTTAAGGGCATGTTAATTCATCGTTCTAGTTTTGTTAATTCATCTTTAATGTAATAATGTGTGATATCTGTTCTTTGTGTTTCTCGTCAAGTGTTGACAGGACGCAAAACTTCACTCGTAGAATTCTAAAATAATTGTATACATGACATTATTGTATACAAATTAAGCTGATCTCTAAGTTTTTTAATTCATTTTATTAAATAGATTATAGATTAACTAGGTTTGTTTCTGGTGTTCATCAGTAGTGAAAACACATGAAGGGATGATCAACAACAACAACAAACGCAACTGAGAAATACATGTGTTTACTGTACCAATGAAGAAGAAGCAAAGAGTTACACATTGAAGAAATTGTCTTCTCAAGAACCAAGTAATACAAGATATTCATTTCAGATGTAGTTTAAAACAAACATAAAAAACACGAGCCCGGCACTGCAAACAACAGAACCAAACCAGTACCACCACATCTGGTCTATCCTGCTGCAAATGCTCTGATAAACAGACCACAACACCAACCACCACAACTAGAAAACCCACTAAGAACTTACCAGAAGGCGGCGAATTTCGCATCAGTGAAAAGTAAAGGAGCTATGAAGAAACTAAAGAGAAAAAAAGCCGCAAATAAAGCAAAAATGAACACACGTGCACTTAACATAACTCCTCTATTTTTGTTAGCCCTCTCTGAACTGCACCAACAGTCGCTTCAACAAGAGAGGCATCTATGCTGCAAAATTTAGTGAGAGAAACTAAAAATCAATACAATGTAACGTGTCTTGCTACCTACAAATAAGAACTGTCTTGATGTTCTTCTAGTGTGAAACTAACGATGAGTCTTTCATTCCTTTCCACAACTCTTTTCAACAGATATTCATGAATATTAATTATCAGGAAATGAATACCCGTGAATTTTCGAGTGTATGCCGATTGTATTTGTCATTGACATCAAGGAAGTCTCCCACTTCTGGACATTCTTGGGTTCGTCCTCGTGTCTCTTTCTCATTTCCTTGAAACATCTTCCGAACTCTCCCTTTAGGTTTTTCATATCGCTACAGATTACCTGGTAGAAGCCGGGAATCACTAAGAGTTTGCCTTCCTTTGCAAGCTCGTCCATCTTCACAAGCTCGTTCAAACACAACCCTGAAGCTAGGTACCTCTTGGAGAAAATAACGACTGCGATCTTTGAGTCCTCGATCCTATAGTAGAATTTTTGCATTTTTGTCCACATTCTCTCGTCGTTGTCAATGAAGACGTTGACCCCAGCATTTATCAAAGTACTCACGAGATGTTTGACAAAGGGGATGCACAGATCACTTCCATGGCAACTGATGTAAACCCAAGGCTTCTGGGTCAACCAAACAGACGATGCTCGAATATGTGTCTCTCTTCTTAATTGTTTAAATCCAGTTTCATATTCAGGAGGGGTTACATGAGACTTCTTATTAGGTGCTTGGGGAGTGTTAGCCTGAGAAAACGTAAACAAAGATATATAAGTCGATGATCCTGCCCACCATCCAGCCGCCTTTTCATTGTTTCCGTTTCCGTCCTTACATTAGGGATTGCCACTAAGAAGGAAGAAAAACAAGAAAGTACAGGGAATCAGCCAATTGAAAGCATCGAGATATACTAGGGAGCAAAGACAATCACTCAGAAAAAGCTAAAATGATGTTAGCAAAGAAATCGAGTTCCGTAGTGATTTGCTCCGTGTATACCTGATTGGATGCGTAATTCATCGGATGCATATACCAAACTAAAGCTACACTTCAGCACCTCGTATCCATGTAACACTTCAGTACCATCTGTTACTTGAAATTCAAAATAAGTCTCGGCATGACTACAACCCTCTTCATCTTCTTCCTCACCATGTTTCTTGATATCCACCATACATGCATATCCAATAAAGACATGAGATGGTACAATCTTCCCAGCTGTTTTACCTGGATCACTCCAACTGCCAACAGTGCAACTTAAGCGGATATGAGTCCCGTCTTTATTATTGAACACACCATTACATTTCACTACAAGGCGGGCCCTCTGCTCATGGTAGTTAGGAAACAGGATAACAGCGCATAAAGCTATTCCAGTAAACTTGTTGTCACTCCAATGTGGAGGCAGCTTTGGCTCCAACACCGATCCAGATGCTTGATCACTGAACCATGCGGGTACTTCCCATCCAGGAAAGCAAGTTCCAGTGTAATCTTCCAAACCAAAATCCTGCAGAAAAGAATACCAAACAAGATGAGATACCGACAGATGTTGCCAGGAATACTGGAAACTGATACATAGAAATATGCATACCCTGTTGTATCGAGAGAGTGCATTTAACACTAACTCACTTTTACACCGAGTATAAGACACGATACTATCCTTTGCATCTTGATCCAACTTGCTGCAGTTAGAAAAAAATAAATTTGGCATGGATCTGTTCCAATAGCACTGGAAGAGCCAGAGGATTTGCAACTCTTTCGAGTGAATCACAGCCATGAGCATCAAAGTACTGAAGTCTCGGTGGAAGCATCGGAATAGACCTCAGCATCTTGCAATCCTTCACGTCAAGCCAATTTAGATTGTAAAGTTTCCAAATGTCTGTTTGCAGGCTGACAAAATCATTTCCATTTAACGATAGACGTTGCAGAGAGGATACTCCATAAATACCCTGAGGCCATCCACTCGGGCCTTGTACGAGCATATCTGCAGAAGCTTGGCCTTTGGATATAGTGATGTTTGGCATCTCTTTTGCACCGATCCTGTCAATATGTAAACTCTGAAGATGTTTCATGCTCTCCCTTACACCTTGAACAACCAGAAAGTATCAACTCTTCAAGAGCTTTCAGCTCACCGAGACAATTGGGAAGACACTCCAGCATTTCGCAGTTTTTCAAATTCAACACAACAAGTCTCAGGAGGCTCTGGATGGCAAGAGGAAGTCCTGTGATTGCTGTGCCATCCAAATGAAGATACTCTACACTTTCGGAAATTAGCTGAAAGTCCATGAGGTTTGAGCAGTCACTGAGTATGAGGGTTTTTAGAGAGATTAAATTAATCTTTGGCAGAGACCAAAGACGTATGCATCCTCGCAAGTTCAGGAAAACCAGAGACTTCATATTTTGAATCTCCGCCGGCAATTCCTCTAAACCCGTGCAGCCTTCCATATTTAATCGTTGAAGGTTGTCAGCCTTTGACAATGATGACAAGTCTAACAACTTACTTGAGTGGCGTAGATCTACCCATTTCAATCGTGGTGTGTCCTGTGACAAACCGGTCAGAATTCAATAAGGAGAACTATTCGAGTGGAAAATAAAAACTATAGAAAACAAGGGCACAGGAAAACACACCTTAACACCTTTCCATATACGTTGAATTTCGCCGTACGGTAGCCTAAGGTCAACAAGATTTTCTGGTCTGAAATCTGGTGGAAGTTCCTCCAAAGGGAATTTCACCAAATGGAGATATCGAATCTCTTCCAAAGGGAATGAAAGTCTATTTGGGAAGTATAATTTGCATTTGGCTTTACAATGTCGAGGACAAGAAGAATCATATATCTTGAGGTATCGAAGATTAGGCATATTTGTGAAGGTCATTCTGTTCAACACCAAGTTGTTTGTTACTTCGGACATGTCTAAGAAAATGCCTCTTACGTCATTAGGTTCCTGTTGCAAGATAAAAAAGATGTTAGCAAAGCTAGTAAGGAATTTTGGTCAAAGATGTTACAGAGCATAGAAAAAATTATCCTGAAAGAAGTTTCATATATTTAAGGATCATATATTTTAAATATCTGGATATAAAGGAAGTTTCATAGCTGACATTGATATTTCAACATCGTTTTAAAAGCAAAAAGAAAGTAATCAGTAATTAAAACCTACCATTCAAAAGATAAGCAAACAAATTAAAATCCAAACATAACTTTTGACAAAATCGGTATAATATCTACGGAACTCTCTACCTAGCGTTCTTACATAATCTATTATTCCATATTGATTCATGTTTTCAAATTAGTTATAATAAAATTCATAATCCAATCTAACTACTTACACATGCAGATAGCGTCAGTAGCGTCAGGATCTCCTGAATCCAGTAAACTCCGAACAAAATACTCATCCTCTGATATGAAGGTCGAGAAACACATCTTTTTGCCGCTCGCTAAGTTGATCAGTAGAGAATTTCCAGACATCTTGGATCGTCGTATTGTGATGATCTGTTACTGTTTCCAGTCTCTGTTTCCAATAAGCCTCATCTTTCCCACGAAGCTCAGTACCTAGTGATATGAGGGCCTGCGGGTGCCCCCGGGCGTAATCCACAAACTTTCTTTAGAGAATCACGAAGTTCTGTGAGGAACTATAGGTTTGATCATCAAAGGCATGATAAGTGAAGAGTTGAAATACCTCTTTGTCATTCAATAGAGGGACTACATAAATATCATCAACAAATCCCTTGAGCAATGACCTATCACACGTTGTGATAACAATCTTACTTCCCTTCTTAACCCAGTCTAGGTTTCCCAGGAGAAAATCTAACTGCTTCTTGTCACTCACGTCACTGAGAAGAACAAAGACTTTAGTTTGGAGCAGGATCTCCTTTACGGATTCATGTGTTATCTCGTTATTTTCTCTGGAAACTTCCCCTCAAGTAAAACTTCCAGAAATGTCTTCCACAACCAGCCTAACTCATGGTCCTTTGACTTCTTACTGATACCTAGAAGAGGCATGCAATGTACAAATTTGTTGTTCCACTCTTCGTACAACCTCATTGCAAGAGTGGTTTTACCAATACCAGGCATTCCAACAACCCCAATAATTCGAGTTTCGTCCTAATCAAACTCTAACTTCTGCTCCAACTGCTCCATGCGTAGCCTGATTCCAACGAGGCGGGAAGAAACGTTTCATGGTTTTCTCCTTTTTCTGTGTGCAATTCAGTATTTTCTTCTCTTCCTGTGGTAGGAAAAGAAGATGGACTTTCTCGTCCCTGCAACGAAGTTTCGACCATCTTCTTAATGGCCTTGGCGATGGATGTAATGAGTTCGCTCTCAAGACTGTCAAACAAGAGAAACAACCAATGTGACAAAATTGATTATGTCAACACAACGATTTAGTAATCTAAAGCATCAAAGAATTCAACCTAATAATAAAGTTATAAATTTCAGTTACCGATCCTCCTCAATTATTAAACCCTTCAAGCCTCCAACATACTCCAAAGCTTCCTTCCATATAATGACACGGTACTCCCGACGACTCCTCCAAAAATTCCATATCCTAACACCGAAATTTCCCTCTAGTTGTGTAACCTGCAACTGCTTCACTTTGTAGAAGATTGGAATGATTAGGAGCTTCCCTTCATCCATGCGTTCTTTGATCTTCACCAGTTTATCTAAGCAACATGTTGATTCAGTGTACCTGCTTGAGAAGATCACAATCGCAATCCTCGACTCCTCGATCCTCTTGAGTAAAATCTCTGTAACAGCTCCAGTTTGCGAGTCATCTTCATCTATATAGACGTTGAATCCAAACTTTTCCAAGGACTCGACGATGTGGCCGAGAAAACCTTCGTGCAGGTCGGTTCCCCGGAAGTTGATGAACACTTTATGCTCCGGCAGAGGTTTGTAAGAGATCACCACAATAGAGCTTTTGCTCTCTTTTCCTTGCTTCTTTTCTTCATTTACTAGATCAACTTTTTCATTTGCTTCAGAAAGGAAATTTTCATCCTTTATTGATTCCCCACACAATTCAGCTTCACCTAGGACACTCTCACCATCCACCCTCTCTGATATGACGGCATCTATCTGCTGCTCACTAAGTGAATCATGTGACTCGTTAAGTTTCTCCTCCATTGGAATCTTCAACATTTTCCTTACATCCTTGACAATGCGAGTGACAAACTTGGACTCATCACTGCCAGTGAAGAGTGAAGAAAAACAGTGATAACTCTTTTAATGGTAGACATTGACTCAATTTAAACATATGTAAATGAAGAAACCATCAGAATCAATTCCTTTAAGAAATTTCTAAAATCGCACACATAAACTTTCTTGCTCCTGTTCAATTGATACTTTTTCTTCAGTCAAAATCACAAAATTGAAGTAGGCTAGAATCGTTACCTGTTCTTATACAAGTGATATCCCATCATGCACGAAACGGAATCCAAAGCTTTGTTCCAAATCTTGAGCTGGTCAGGTCCAAAACACTCATAACCGGATTCAACAAGTTGAGACCGGAGCCACCTTCTAGCTCGGCAGATGTATCAAGCTTGTAGAAGATTGGAATCAGCTCGAGTTTGCCTTGTTCCATTCGTTCTTTAATCTTCACAAGCACCTCTAAGCACCATCTCGATTCTGTGTACTTACTCGAGAATACTACAATTGGCATCCTCGACTTCTCGATCCTCTCCAAAACAGCTTCCGTTACACCTTCTTCTTCACCACTCGGCTCATCTGCGTACGCGTTGACTTGGGAGCTTTTCAAAGCCTTGCCGATTTGGTGGACAAATCCGCCGTGGAGCAAGTCAGCTGCGTGAAAATTGATGAATACGTAATGCAGTGGCGGGAAATTGAACTTGGTTGGCTTCAACATTTGTAAAAATCTGAAAATCTGGATCTAAATTATCACACTTGCTTGTTACTAAAAGAGCGTCGTCTTCCTAGTTTGACTCATACTGATAAAATAATAGAAAACTGAAATTTATGAAATATTGTTTTTTATTTTACAGCTTTTGAGATATAGAAACTTTTTTTGACTTTGTTGATATCATGAGTATATAAACAATCTATCGAGCTATATATCATTCCTGGTGAAAGTTGTTTCCTTCACCATTGAAATTATCTGTCACTCGATGCTATTGAATTTACAGTTTTACATTCATAAAATGTAATCCAAAAATCTACTTCCACCTTGTTTAACTTCTTCTACCATTGGATTTGCATCAACTTTTGCATCGGAATAACCTATCAGATTCACAAAACAAACTAGGCTAACTTTTTGACATTTGTTGATATAAATGAGTCAGAATTAAATAGTCATATTTTAAATTCATAAAACAGATCTGGGTTCGAATCCAGCATTCCACAAAATTAAAGAAATATTAAAAACTACTAAATTAAGTTAACAAAAAAAGCCAATAAAAAACTATCATTTCTTTTTAGGAGCATTTCTGACTTTTCGTCAATTGCTATAAATTTAATTATATTTATATTGTTGTTGCTACTTATTATTAGGTTTTATATTTTATGGCTATTGGGCCAATTCACCCAAATATATAAAGAAATATAATAAGATATTATAAGGTTACAAAATTAAAAGAAAATAATGAAGCTGGTTGGGGTTCTTCCATTTTTCTAAGATACAATTAAAGCTACAAAAATGGACGTTGACTCCGACCTTTGTGACAAAGCCGTAGCGCACCTTGACTCCTCGAACTGATGAACACTTAATGATGCTGAGGCAAATCATTTAGATAGTGTTATTTGTAGTTGGAGAGGGAACGTCTTCGCCAACACTCGGTGACCACGCAATTTCTAAAGATTGGCCAATTTCCACATCACAAATTAATACGAGTAATTGAACGTCTCATATATATATATATATATATAACAATAACACATTTGAAAGGTTGTATTAACACCAAATACCAATATTTCGTTCGAAATGTCACCCATCTACAACAAAACAAAAACCACTTAACCCCGTTAGGTTGGTTCGGTAGGTAAGAGTTCCAGGCAGCTAAACCGTAGCCTCGGATCTCCTCAAAGTTCAATTCCCCGATCCAACTTACCAGTTCACTGCCACAAAATGCAAAACTGAAAGTCTTCTTTTCACCAAAATGATGTCCTAATAAGATCTTCTCTCTTTCTTTTTATTGCTGCGCGATCAAAACTTCTTTGCACTCACAAAGCTCTGCACAAGTTTTAGTCGTCATTGTCAACTCTTCCCCCCCATATAACACAACTGGGGTAAATTCCTAAGAATAGAGCATGCTTGAAGTTATCCGATCTTGTTCAAAACGTTGATAAGCTTTTCTAGTTCTCAAAAACAAGACAACACTTGAACCTAGTCCAAGAACAGACAAGCATCCCCACCACACAAACGTTAGGAAATAACAGTCTCTTCCCATACATATTACCGACTCAGTCTTTGACCCAGTCATGCTATGGGATTCATAGACCAAAGCAGCTAAGAAACCGTAGACCAATGACCCTATTGGTATGTTTGTGATGAGGATGTTGTGGTTAACACCGACGCTGTTGGGTCCAAACAGCTCAGATGTGATGGAAACCGCTGCTGCGAATATGAAACCCGAGCTTAGACCAATTAAAGCTGTTCCTGCTTGTAACGCTGACAAACTTCCTGATGATGCCAGCAAGAAAAGAGCGATTGTGGTTGGAAAAAGAGCAACGGTTAGCCACCCAGTTCTAGCGAAATAAAACCTCCTGCACAATTCACAATTCGAACTTCATAATCTTCGCATGATGCTAGAACCAGAGGAGTAAAAAGGCTTGTGTAAGGGACTTACGCTCTGATATAGTCTGGTGTTGCTGAAAGCAATCGACCGAAGAATGAGAAAGACGAATAGAGTGTGACAAGAGTTGTTGTCTCAGAGCTTTGTCCTAACGATTGCGCAATCTGTCCAAGGTTGTTGCTATAGACAAGTCCAATCGTGCCACCGCAAAAATATGCTATATAGTAAAGCCAAAAATCTGATCTGCACAAAAGCAAATGCAGAGGATGTTCTTCTCCAAGCATCCCAAGCTGATTTCTTGTAACGAGCTTATTACAACAAGATCTGTTGTCATCTTCAATGAAACTCTTCTGATCAGGAGTAATGGTTGTTCGCACTACATCATCGTTTAACAACTGATAGCCTTCGAAGCTGGCTTCACGTGTGGCCATTCCTTTATGCATCTCAAGCTCATCCACATCAACAAGAATGAAACCGGAACCTTCTAAACGGAAGCTGGAATGGACATTGTGTAGATACCAACTACGAGCGTAAACTAGACCAGGAAGGCATAATGGGAGAATCAAGAGAAGAATTGATCCACCAAAGAGCAGACGAGCTGCGGTTACATCAGAAGTCTTTGAACCAAAGAGAAGCAGATAAACACCGTTCAAAACAGCTAATATGTTAAGCAAGAGAAACATGAGAGAGTCTCTTCGAACTCCATCTGGTGGAAGAGGTTCAAGAGGCGGTTGGCGAAGAATAGGAATGAGAGCAGCGAAGGAGACGATAAGAGGCATAAGGGCGTTTAAGAGAAGGTATAGCTGTGTAGAAACAGGATTGATTGCGTTGTAAGCAAGAGTGTATAACGCAGCACTTACACCATTAAAGCTCACTGTGAGAGAAAGTGCAAGTGATCTGTTTGCAGGGAAGTTTCTGATGCAGAGCACAAAGCAGACCGTGTTAAACCAACAGATACTTAGCCCAGCTAGCAAACAACACAGAAACACCTGCCACAACATCACATAAACCATACTTAGTTGCATGTTCGGTCCTGAGAAGTATCTGATAGAATGGCACTTCTTTAAGAATCAAGAATTATATAAACAACAATTTGTAACAGAATTGTGCATTTGATCACAATCTTCTCTTCAAATAGTTAATTCATTCCTCCCAAAAAAAAAAAAAAAAAAAATCGAAACTTCTTAAATTGACTAGGCTCAATGGAAGATAAATTCATACAGCCACAATACTTCAATCTGAAAATTCAACATTATATTTGTATCACATGACAAAGAGCCCCCAATGCCTACTCATCAAAAAAGAGAAGAAACACTATTTAAATGATTTTGGCGACAAAGAGAAAAATATTAATAAACACAAAACGAAGATCCGATCATAGAAACAAAAAAAGATTATCGAGATAGTCTGCAAATCCAAGATTAAGACGAAAAAGTCCAAAGAAATCACGTGCGACCAACCAGTCAAATGAAAATTCACTTCTAAACTACCAATCAACTAGTCAACCATCAACGACTCTTCTTCCACAACTTCCAAATCTTGAATTCGCCTCATTTGCACCAAAAAATAAATCAAATAAAACATTTTTTATTATAAAAATATGAATTTTAATAATACGTAGGTTAAGATGAAGTAAACTACTATGAGGAAAAAAAAAGATGAAGTAAACTACTAAAAACACGTCTTTGATTTAATACAATAAGTCAAAAACAACACTGTAATCAAATGGAAGAGAACAGAAATGATGTTCTTAGTCTTAAAGCGATAGAGTACTGAAACCACATTAGTTAATTACCTGTAAAGCTGAAGAAAAAAAAGACTTAGATGAGTGATATTTTTATTAAAACTATAAAGTAATGAAACTACATTAGTTACTTATCTGTAAAGCTGAAGAAATCGAATAAATGTTTCAGCAATCAAGATTAACTATAAAAATACACTACCCATAATTATAGAACAAGAAAAAAAAAAACACAAATTCACATTATTCTGATTAGTTTTTACATTATCCTGAGCTAACTTGGAATCATTAAATTAATTTACCGATTAAAAAAAGAAAGAATTAGAATAAGCTCAAGAAATTAAAATGTTGAGGAAAATGTGTTTTGCTTTACCAGAATGTAGGGCAAAGAGATAATGTGAGTGATGACGAGCCACTGAAGACCATACCCAACGAAACCCATAATAGCGGCGGCGAAAAGAACCGTCCAGAGAGGGAAATACAAGAGTGCAAGTCCCGATGACCAACCGAAAACTTTTCCGAGATCCGAAGCTACGGCGAGATAGTTCAGCTGTACCTGTGAAATCCCTAGAACCGATTTGAAATCCGACGAGTACGTCGAGAAATCGAAATTCGTACCAGTGAAAGCTTGAATCCAGATCGTCGCCACAAGAATCATCCATTTTCTCGACTGTCCCGCCATCTGCTTTCAAGTCGTCTTCGCAATCTTCCGACGTTTGGTTCCTAAATCTCTGGAGATTTTGTTGTTGTTTTTTTCTTGGTTCCGATGTGTGTTTTGTTTTGTGTAAAGCGAAACTTCGCTGGTTTTTAGAATCGAGAGAAAGAGCCCAAACGAATCTCTACGGTTTTTAGTTTACGTGGCGGCATCTTCATATTTAGGAGTAAACCGATTTGGAATCAATTTTATTCGGTTACTATCTTTTTGTCGGCAATCAATTGTATTTGGTTTATTATGATTTCGGTTTGGAAAACTCCACTACGATTTCAGTTTCGTATCTATTTTTATTATAAGTTTGATTCTTCAAAGGGCAATATCTGATCAATTAAATATTTACAATTTTGTTAACTAGTAACTTTGAAGAATCAAGCTATATAATATTCTATAAAATTTCATCATCCGTAATGATTCTTACTTTTCAATTGAAAAAAAAAAAAGAAAAAAAAAACTATATCTCTGATGAATCTTTTCTGCTCTTGTTTCAGCCTAGTAGTGGTCGTTTTGAAACAAACACCAGGATTTGCTTGATATATAACATTAAGTCAATAACCAAAGTAGAACAAGTTTAACCAAACAAAAAGGATGATAGTGAATCGATTCCTTTGCTAGATTTTAAGCATATGCCACAATGATTTAACTTAAAAGCCAAAGCCTCAAGAGATGATCTTGGCGCTTCAATTATAATTTCTCTTCAATTATAACTTAGGCATTTCCAGTCCTCCAATTCTTACGAGCTCCTTAAAAAACAGAATCAAATTTTTTAAAATCGCGTTATCATTCTTTTTATTTTATTTTCGTTTTATACTGTTTTGTATGCATTAAATTAACCAAATCTACTGCATTAAAATTTGTCATCAAAGATTGATTTATACATTATTTTGTATGTTATTTTAATTCATATATTATACTGTTTTTATTATAAGAGTAAAAATAATAAATTAGTATTTTTAGTTACTTTCTTTATTTCCTATTTTTATGACTTTTTTTTATTAATAGGTCTATTATCAAACTACAGAAAATTGATCCTTCGAAATGTTTAATGAAAATATTTTTACTTTTTTGACAAAAAAACCAATGTTTTAGGATTGGACTGGACAGGCCAGTCAAATCCGTTCATCGGCGGCCCGACCAATTTTCTGGTTCGGGTTTGACACCAAAGTTTGGGTGTCAAAAAATGGTAAAATCTAAATTATTTCAGTAAAATTTTGATCATCTGGGTAAAAGCTACAAAATTGGGCCAGGATTATAAATAGTTCAGTTTGGTAAAAAAAATATTTCATCTAAATATTTTTGTTGTAAATCTAAAAAAATAGAAATTTTCTAACTAGTTCTTAGATAAAGAAACTCTCTCTGATCGTTGGGATATTTCTCCGGTGCAATCGGAATAATTTTCTAACATAGATTGGTTATTTCTCACGCATAGTTTATTTACTAGTGTGGTCTGATATCTGCTTGGCGACGGCAATATGACTTTTGTTTTGTATATTGTTTCATCTAAGCAGAGATATTAGAGTTAATCTAAGAACTTTGCATGGGTTATTGAATTTATAGAAGGGGTTTCTTATATGATTGAGTTCTGAATCAATTTTCTTTAAATATTATAATATCAATGAGTTTTTTGTGAAATGTTTGGTTATGAATTAAAATAGATGTGTGAAGAATTTAAGCAAATAAAATTATTTATTTTGGAGTTCTGAAACACAAAGAGCATGAAGAAGACAATTATTACAAATGGTTAATTGATAGATCAGCCCATGGTTTGAGCAAACCAGCCTAGATCAACATGCTGATTCACCAATCCAAAGTGTTTTCCAATTAAGCTTCCAAATTAGGTTCAAAAACATTTGAAAACACTTGGTTAAAATATTGGTAGAAATGGAAACAACTGTTGTTAGCTTAACGAAAATTTATTGTCTCCTCATAACTTTTATGTATATCTTATATATTCTAAAGTAATCTAAAACACCACTGTATAGTTTTTTTATAAAAAAAAAAGTTTAAGCACTTTATCTTTTTATTAATTGAGTTGATGTGTTGTCTCTGAAACTTTTTTGTCAACAAATAAATTCTCTTTAATTGGTAAAATATATATTTTAATATTACTTTTTTGGTATTATATCTTAATTTGTTTCCACTATAATAAAAGAAAATCAAAAGTTATCTTATATAATTTTTTTTAAGTAATATTCTACAACTTATTTAAAAATTGATTTACAGGTAGATATATTTTTTTGAATTTTTCATCAAATCTACTTATTAAATTTAGAAAACCAGAAAAATGTTCACATTAAACATCATTTGTATTTTTCTAAATGACTATAAATTTATCAACTTAAATAATTGTTTTTTTTAATATATAAACATAGATAGAACAGAATTATCTTTCTATCTTCACATTTCTCTATTTCTACTTCTTCTATCTTTTTCAAAAAATTTCTCATATATTTTCTTTCATGGCCATCAATTTCTTATCTTTTTTCTACCATATCATGTAATTTAAAAAAAAACCTATGTTCGTGAATCTCCTATATGTCAGCGCCATTATCTTACAATCATCATCAATTACGACGCTGATCTTCACTCATTAATATATATATATATATAGATATATATATATATATATTTGCTGGTCTCCGCTCGTTAATCTTCATTCATAGATTCCTGCTCGTCAATTTCAATATTTTAACCTTATTTTCATTCATCCAAGTTGAACATCAAAACATCAATAACCAACATCAATGGTGATCCCCACTTTAAAATTTCATCATTAAAGCTTAATTTACACATTTTTCTATGTTATTTGAACTTATTTATTATACTCTTTTGTTATTATAAGAGTAAAAATGGTAAAATATTATTTTTGATTGCGTGCTTTATTTTAATTTTTTTATGGCTGTATTTTTTAATAATAGATATAAAACAAACATTATTATTACCAATAAGAATCCAGTAAAAGAAACATATAAAATTGACGATACAAAAGTATATAATAGAAATAACTCTTATACTGGTTTTTTATTCAAGAAAATAGCTGAAAACAATAAATAGTTTTAAAACTTATTAAAATTTAACATGAAACTGAATTCTGAAAAAAAGAACAACATATAACAGATCATCCAATAATGGGACGATTGATGACTAGACCGTTGGGACAATTGTTGTTTGGAATATAGAGAACAACACCGTTACAATAATTGATGGCTGGTAGATAAACATTTTCATGATATATAAAAGCAGTCACATATGGATTATCACCTTCTATCTTTCTTTTTTCTTTGACTCCACTTAATTCTTTCAGCTCTGGCCACTCCACCTTGAGTCCTGTACACACCAGTTATAAATGTTTAATATTTTGGTATTATATAATATCAATATTTGTAAAATTAAACATATTTAGTGAATTAGGGTTCATGCAAGTTTCGAACTCAATTCTCATATAAAATTAGACATGTCTGGATCAAAACAATCAAGTTCTTTTTTTTGGGTTTTCAAAACTTCTACCAAAAAAGTATTTTTAAAAAATTTAATAAACTGTCATATTTATTAAAAAAAGCCATATTACAAATTATTAGGACGATTGCTTTAAATAAATTGATATTAATTACCTAATCCAAATCTAATAAAATAAATACTCATTTAGAAATTAAATTAAGAGACTGATAGGCTAAAATAATCATTAAAATGGAATTGAATTCCAACACAATTGAGAAGGAACAGTAAGACTTTTTATTATCTCTGAATATATCAACAAACCAAAACCGAAAGAAACATTAGCAAATTGTATTTACATTTAATTATGTTTCATATATAGTATTATTTTTCTCTAATACTAAATCATGCTTCACATATTACTGCTATTGTATCCCATTAATTTTTTTTTTTTAAAATGTATATATTAAACTTAGCAGTGCAAATAAAATATAAGTTGATCTGGAACACAATCTAAGTAATGACTTGTTAACTTGATTGGTAGATTATAAGTATAAATACTGTAAAACAAAAAAGATGAATATCACCTGGGAAGTGAGACTGGCATCCACTACACATTATTCATATTTGGGATCAAGAACTGGACAATTGTTTTACATTTTCTATTTTTTTTCCATGAATTTCGACTTAAAAAAATAATTGATGATCTTTCAAATGATACTCTGAAAATTTTTGTTAACAAATAATTTTTTTCTGACTGGTAAAATATATATGTTAACATTACTTTTTTGATATTATATCTTAATTATTTTTGACTGGAATAAGAAAATGAAATTATATAAATTTTTATTTTGTAGCAAATTCCTACAGTTTTAAAAATTTTGATTTACAGATAAATATTTTTTTTTGAATTTTGGTGTACTATAATATAATTTGTGAAAAAAAAATATTTTATCTATTGTAAGAAATTTTTAAATCATAAATTGTCTTAGTAGATAAGAAATTATTAAATAAATTATCGTGGATGGTAAATAAAAAATTTTGAGTAAAAATAATTATTATCACACATTCATCAACTAATTTTTGAACAATTATTTTCTTGATGAACACAAAATAGTCAAATAGATATTAAGTAAAATTATTTATTTTCTTTGGATTGATAGCCATTTCTTTTCGACAAGTGACACCGTAAGTTTATAAATTGTAAACCGGACTATGAGTTTAAAAAAAAGATTGTAAACCGGACAAATCTGATCTTGCATTGCTATATGCAAGAAACTACCTCATTATATGAAAAATTTATTATATAGGATTTAAAAAGTTAGTTTTTCTTTAGATAACAAATTTTGAAAGAAAAATTATCATCACTAAGCAAAAAAAATTATAATTAACGATAATTAAAACAAAATAAAAAAATTTATGATATTTTTATAGAAATTATAATATATTCGATTTCACCCTCAAAACCACATCATTCTTTTCATTTCTTCATTTGGTAGTGTTCTGTACTCATTAAATTTATCAATTTTCATTGAATCTGCCATATTTATCAATATTTTTCAACCATCATCAAAGCTTGATTTACACATTTTTTATGTTATTTGAACTTATGTATTACACTCTTTTGTTATTATAAGAATAAAAATGGTAAAATATCGTTTTGGTACAAGATTATATAATAGAAATAACTCTTATAATTCTGTTTTATTCAAGAAAATAGGTTAAAACCATAGATAGTTTTAAAACTTATTAATGTTTAACATGAAACTGAATTCTGAAAAAGAACAACAATTTATAATAGATCATCCAATAATGGGACGATTGATGACTGGACCGTTGGGGCAATTGTTGTTTGGAACATAGAGAACAACACGGTTACAACAATTGATGGCTGGTAGATAAACATCTTCAGGATATATAAAAGCAGTCACATGTGGATTATCACCTTCTATCTTTATCTTTGCTTTGACTGCACTTACTCCTCTCAGCTCTGGCCACTCCACCTTCAGTCCTATACACACCAATTAGAAATGTTTAATATTTTTGTATTATATATGGTATCAATTTTTTATAAAATTAAACATATCTGGTCAATTAGGGTTCATGTAAGTTTTGTCTCATATAAAATTAGACATGTCTGGACCAAAACAATCAACTTTTTCTTATTTTTCCAAAATTTCTAACAAAAAAACATTTCATAAAAACAAAATTTTGATAAAAAATTATGTAACTTTCATATTTATTAATAAAAAAGCCATATTACTAATTATTAGGACGATTGCTTTAAATAAATTGATATTAATCACCTATTCCAAATCTAATAAATTAAATACTCATTTAGAAACTAAATTAAGACATCAATAGACTAAAATAATAATTTAATGGAATTAAATTCCAACACAACATAGACGAAACATTAATGCATTTTTTATTATCTCTGAATATATCAGACAAACAAAAACCAAAAGAAATATTATCAAATTATATTTATATTTAATTCTGTGTATATATAGTATTATTTTTTAATACTAAATCATGAGTCACACATTTACAAATTATATTTCACTGTTTATTGTGTACTATTACTGCTATTGTATCCCGTCAAACTTTTTATAAAAATATATACAGTATACTTAGCAGTGCAAATAAAATATAAATCGATAGAAAACACAATCTACGTTATGATTTGTTAACTTGATTGGTAAATTATAAGTAAAAATACTGTAAAACAAAAAGATGAATATCACCTGGGAAGCGAGACTGGCATCCAATACCCGAACATTCACAATATTCACATTTGGGACCAAGAACTGGACAAATGTTTTGCATTTTCTGTGTTTTGTCTTTCGTGAATTTCTGCTTACCAAGATAATTGATGATCTCTGAAACGATTCTCTTAGTACTACATATTGATAACATATATATAGCAAGTACATATTGCCTTCTTTGAGGAGCCTAACAATGGTAATAAGAAACGAATTACTAGTAACATATTTCAATTCATTGACAAATTTTTGGTTTTCCATATTTTTTAGACACAAATAGAAACAAATAATCTAATTTATAATAATTTATTAATTTTATATGCTTTATGAATTGACTATATGTGTTGACTCTGAACTTTCTTGTCAACAAATAAATTCTTTTTGACTGGTAAAATGTATACTTTAACATCATTTTTTTGGTATTATATCTGAATTGGTTTTGACTAGAATAAAAAATAAAGATTTATCATAAAATTATATTTTTTTTTTATTTTTAAAATAAAATTCTAAATATTTTTGAAAAAATTGATTTACAGGTATATATATTTTTTTGAATTTTTGAATAAATAGTATTTTATATATTATTAGAAATTTTTAAATCATAATTTATGTTTGTGGATAAGAAAACTATAAATAAATTATCGCGGATTATAAATAAAAAAAATTATATAAATATAATTATATCACACATATCTATTTTAAAATAATTAACGCGGATTATAAATAAAATAGTCAGATATATATTATTTTAAAATATTTATTTCCTTTGGATTGATAGTCACTTCTTTTTTTACAATGACACCATACATTTATATACTGCAAAAAGGATAAAACTGATCTTGCATTGCTATATGCAAAAAAATATATGGTTATATGCAAAATTATATTGTATAGGATTTGAGAAATCAGTTTTAATTTAAGATAATAAATTTTGAAAGGGAAATTAGCATTACGAAGCAAACAAAACAATTTATTACTAACAATAACCAAAATAAAAAAAAAAATTGATATTTTTTTAGAAATTACAATATATATGATTTTATCCTCAAAGCCACATCATTCTTTTCATTTCTTCATTTTATAAACATAATAAAATTTGTGTTTTCTTTTGGTTTAGTATATACCTTTTTTAAAACAATAGTTTGGTGAGACGAATAAATTTGACTATGGTCAATTATAGAGAAATATTTTACAAATAATACAGATAATTTTGATTTAAAAGATATATTACTAAATTATAGTTTTGCATTTCTTAATTAAACTACAATGCATACGTGTTATCATATTGAAACTTAAGATATTCAACAATATGATATTTAATGTAAAGTTTAGAGTTTAGAATTTAAATATTAAACTACAAAACAAACACTGCTTTATGTATTATAATTTTTATATGCAAATTTCTTACATTTTATTACTTCTTATAATTAATTAAAATATTGATTTTTTAGTTTTTTCATTTATATTTACAATGATTATACACATTAACACGATTTGTATAAATTTCAAAAATATTTATTAGTTTTACCTTATAAAATTTAGAAAAATTAAAGTGAAAATAAAGAATTAGAAAAATTGGTATGGTCATGTTTGTTACTTGGAACTTGGAAGTAATGTCGAACAAACCTTGTTTGTGCAGTCACAGTCCTCACCTAGTCAATTCACATCCATTTTCTTAAACTTTTTTTGAGCCAAACACATTCATTGTCTTCTGAGCTTTTGTTTTTATTTAAGTAATTATTTTACCTTGAGTCATTAAGGTTTTTTAATAATACTCTCCTGCTTGACTAAAGATATATGGGCATAAAACCACTTCAACTAATATAACTCTACTTATTTACCCCTAAATTACATAACTTTTTATAAAACCACCTAATGTATGACATCTCTTCCTCAAACCCCATAATCATTATAAAACTACATAAACATTATAATTGATCTTCCTAAAACCTCATAATATTATAAAACCACCTAAACATATAATTTTTATTCCTAAAATTTTCTAATCTTTCATAAAATTTTTTTTTTTTAACTAACATCAATTTTATAGTATAAAATGCCATAATATTTAATATTTGAAAACTAAAAATATAGATTTTTCTAGTCTAGTGAAATTAATCTAATTAGTTATAATTTTATGATATTGTAGTAATTGTATTACATTATTTTTAAAAAATTATAATAGTTTAGTTTAAGGGACAAAGTTTTATTGTTCTAAAATTTAATAGAGGATATCATTCTATATTTTAATATATATAGATACATATATCTATATTTTTAGTTTTCAAATATTAAAAATTATAGCATTTTATTTTATACAAAAATTAATATTAGTTAAAAAGAATAAAATTTCATATTTTTGAAAGATTATAAAAATTTTAGGAATATAAATTATATGTTTATGTGCTTTTATAAGATTATGGGGTTTTAGGAAGAAATATCATACATTAGGTGGTTTTATAAAGAGTTATGTAGTTTGAGGGAAAATATGTAGAGTTATATTCATAAGAGTGATTTTATGCAGTCATCCCAAGATATTTTAAGATATTTTACATGTTACCCAATTTTCACTTGTTACTCAACTCATATATTTTTTTGTCAACTTATCCTAATAGTTTTAAAATATCATTTAACATTGCGGGCACTGGGTTGGAATTCTAGACATGTGTCATGAATTTCAGAGTTATCCACCATTGTGCCACATGATTCCAACACTCAACTAATATCTATTTTAAAAAAATGAAACAAATCTAAATTTATAAATTAATATTTGATAAATTAATAAATATTACAAAATAATAAACATTATAGAATAATAAAAAATAGTGTATAAATTTCAGTTTTATAGTAAATATCACAAATCAATTATATCACAATAAGAATTAAATATCGATTTTAGTCATAGACATATAAAACCAAAACAAAATTAAAAAAAAACTGAATTTTTGAATTGGCTTCAGGACTAAGCAAAAACAAGTGATGGTTTATGTATACTGAGAACAGTGGTTTTCAGTTAGGATCTGGGTTTTATCCAAGAACCTATCAAATAACCTAAATTTAAACACAATAACAGCCTTATACATTACCCTATGTTAGGTCGATTCATTTTTTCTAACCCTTTTATATTCATTTTTCAAAAAAAAAAAACCCAAATTACAAAACTGGAATCTCTAGCTCAGATCGTCGGTTACTTTTCATCACAACTGTCAACTGCTTCGAGGATCCAATCACAAGTAGGTGTGTCAGATTGTTGACCAATACTGCTCATCTGTTTCTTATTTCCATAATAATAATTTTTGATTCCATATTTTTGATTCAAAATTTTGATTTTGATTCTATATTTTCTATTAAAACATTTACATCTTATTTTCTGGATAATGAATATGGTTTATATCAATTATTTTATATTCTCAATTCTCAAAAGTATATTTTTCTTCTTCGGTCCTCTATGTAATATTTAGTTGTGTTGCTTCCATTTCTTCAGTTTGACAAATGGTTGTCCATCAATGCTTTTAACTTTTATGTATATCTTATATATTCTAAAGTGATCTAAAACACCACTGTATAGTTTTTTCATAAAACAAAATTTTAAGCACTTTATCTTTTTATTAATTGAGTTGATGTGTTGTCTCTGAAACTTTTTTTCAACAAATAAGTTCTTTTTAATTGGTAAAATATATATTTTTACATTATTTTTTGGTATTATATCTTAATTTGTTTCCACTATAATAAAAAAAAAAATCAAAAGTTCTCAAGTTATATAATTTTTTTGAAGTAATATTCTACAATTTATTTAAAAATTGATTTACAGGTAGATATATTTTTTGATTTTTTATCGAATCTACTTATTAAATTTAGAAAACCAGAAATTTTTCCACATTAAACTTCATTTGTATTTTTCTAAATGAATATAAATTTATCAACTTAAATAATTGGTGTTTTTTAAAAAATATAGATAGAACAGAATATCCACATTTTTTATTAATCTTTCTATCTTCACATTTCTCTATTTGTACTTCTTCTATAATTCTCATATTTTTTCTTTCATGGCCATCGTTTTCTTATCTCTTTTTCCTACATATCATGTAAATTTACAAAAACATATGTTCTTGAATCTCCTATATGTCAGCACCACTATCTTTCAACCATCATCAACTACAACGCTGACTCCACTCATTAATATATATATATATTTACTGGTCTCAGTTTGTTAATCTTCACTCACAGATTTCTGCTCATCAATTTCTATATTTTAATCTTATTTTCATTCATCAAGGTTGAACATCAAAGCATCAATAACCAACATCAATAGTGATCTCCACTTTTAAATTTCATCATTAAAGCTTAATTTACATATTTTTCTATGTTATTTGAACTTATTTATTATATTATTTTGTTATTATAATAGTAAAAATGGTAAAATATTATTTTTGGTTACATGCTTTATTTTAAATTTTTATGACTGTATTTTTCAATAATAGATATGAAACAAACATTATTATTACCAATAAGAATCCAGTAAAAGAAACATATAAACTTCATGATACAAGAGTATATAATAGAAATAACTCTTATACTTCTTTTTTATTCAAGAAAATAGCTGAAAACAATAAATAGTTCTAAAATTTATTAAAGTTTAACATGAAACTGAATTCTGAAAAAAAGAACAACATATAACAGATCATCAAATAATGGAACGATTGATGACTGGACCGTTGGGGCAATTGTTGCTTGGAACATAGAGAACAACACGGTTAACAATTGATGGATGACAGATAAACATTTTTTCAGGATATATAAAAGCAGTCACCTGTGAATTATCACCTTCTATCTTTCTTTTTGCTTTGACTCCACTTACTTACTCCTTTCAGCTCTGGCCACTCCACATTCAGTCCTATACACACCAGTTACAAATTTTTAATATTTTGGTATTATATATAATATCAATATTTGTAAAATTAAACATATTTAGTCAATTAGGGTTCATGCAAGTTTCGAACTCAATTCTCATATAAAATTAGACATGTCTGGATCAAAACAATCAACTTCTTCTTCTTTTGTGTTTTCAAAACTTCTACTAAAAAGTATTTTTAAAAAATTTAATAAACTGTCATATTTATTAATAAAAAGCCATATTATAAATTTTTAGGATGATTGCTTTAAATAAATTGATATTAATTATCTAATCCAAATCTAATAAAATAAATACTCATTTAGAAACTAAATTAAGAGATTGATAGGCTAAAATAACCATTAAAATGGAATTGAATTCTAACACAACTGTGAAGGAACAATAATACATTTTTTATTATATCTGAATATATCAACAAATCAAAACAGAAAGAAACAACAGCAAATTGTATTTACATTTAATTACGTTTCATATATAGTATTTTTTCTCTAATACTAAATCATGCTTCACATATTACTGCTATTGTATCTCATTAAAGTTTTTTTTTTTTAAATGTATACATTAAACTCAGCAGTGCAAATAAAATATAAGTCGATATGGAACATATGATTTGTTAACTTGATTGGTAGATTATAAGTAGAAATACTGTAAAACAAAAAGATGAATATAAAAGGGAAGTGAGACTGGCACCCACTACACAGTATTCACATTTGGGATCAAGAACTAGACAATTGTTTTGCATTTTCTGTTTTCTTTTCCATGAATTTTTACTTCAAAAATAGTTGATGATCTTTCAAATGATACTCTAAAATTTTTTGTTAGCAAATAATTTCTTTTTGACTGGTGAAATATATATGTTAGCATTAAGTTTTTGATATTATATCTTACTTCATTTTGACTGGAATTAGAAAGTAAAATTATATAATTTTTTTTTGTAGCAATATCCTACAATTTTTTAAAATATTAATTTACAGAAAGATATATTTTTTGAATTTTTGTGTACTATAATAGACTTTGTAAAAAAAAATATTTTATCTATTGTAAGAAATGTTTAAATCATAAATTTTCTATGTTGATAAGAAAATGGTAAATAAATTATCGTGGATGATAAATAAAAAAATTTTGAGTAAAAATAATTATTATCACACATTCATCAACTTATTTTTGAACAATTATTTTCTTGATGAACACAAAATAGTCAAATAGATATTAAGTAAAATTATTTATTTTCTTTGGATTGATAGTCATTTCTTTTCTACAAGTGACACCATACATTTATAAATTGCAAACCAGACTATGAGTTAAAAAAAATTGTAAACCGGACAAAAAAACTGATATTGCATTGCTATATGCAAGAAACTACCTCATTATTATGCAAAATTTATTATATGGGATTTGAAAAATTAGTTTTCTTTAGATTACAAATTTTGAAAGAAAAATTAGCATCACTAAGCAAAATTTTTTTTATAATTAAAGATAATTAAATCAAAATAAAAAGTTATGATATTTTTATAGAAATTATAATATATTCGATTTCACCCTCAAAACCACATTATTCTTTTCATTTCTTTGTTTTGTAGTGTTCTGTACTCATTAAATTTATCACTTTTCATCGAATATACTGTATTAAACCAAAAAACAATTCACATCTAACATCATTTGTATTTTTTAAAAACCGATATAAATTTATCAACTTGAAAAAATTGTGTTTTGAAAGAATAGTATAAACATAAATAGAACATAATATTTATATTTTTATTTATCTTGCTATCTTCACGCTTCTCTATTTTTATTTCTTCTATCTCTCTCACAAAATTTTCTCAGTTTT
Source organism: Streptanthus diversifolius (assembly GCA_039880935.1). Lineage (NCBI taxonomy): Eukaryota > Viridiplantae > Streptophyta > Magnoliopsida > Brassicales > Brassicaceae > Streptanthus > Streptanthus diversifolius. The sequence goes on along the minus strand of JAXGFM010000012.1, from coordinate 8,490,045 downwards.
TTTCTTTCATAGCCACCATTTTCTTATCAAATCATGTAAATTTAACAAAGTCCAGGTTTGTGAATCTCCTATGTGTCATCACCAATATTTTTCAACCATCATCAAAGCTTGATTTACACATTTTCTATGTTATTTGAACTTATGTATTACACTCTTTTGTTATTATAAGAGTAAAAATGGTAAAATATTGTTTTGGTACAAGATTATAGAATAGAAATAACTCTTATATTCTGTTTTATTCAAGAAAATAGGTTAAAACCATAGATAGTTTTAAAACTTATTAATGTTTAACATGAAACTGAATTCTGAAAAAGAACAACAATTTATAATAGATCATCCAATAATGGGACGATTGATGACTGGACCGTTGGGGCAATTGTTGATTGGAACATAGAGAACAACACGGTTACAACAATTGATGGCTGGTAGATAAACATCTTCAGGATATATAAAAGCAGTCACATGTGGATTATCACTTTCTATCTTTATCTTTGCTTTGACTGCACTTACTCCTCTCAGCTCTGGCCACTCCACCTTCAGTCCTATACACACCAGTTATAAATGTTAATATTTTTGTATTATATATGGTATCAATGTTTATAAAATTAAATATATATGGTCAACTAGGGTTCATGCAAGTTTTGAACTTAATTCTGATATAAAATTAGACATGTCTGGACCAAAACAATCAACCTTTTTTTTTCAAACTTTCTACCAAAAAAAATTTTCATAAAAAAATTTCATAAAAAAAATTAAGAAACTTTTATATTTATTACTAAAAAGCCATATTACAAATTATTTGGGAAGATTGATTTAAATAAATTGATATTAATCACCTATCCCAAATCTAATAAAATAAATAGTCATTTTCAAACAAAATTAAGACATCAACAGACTAAAATAATCAATAAATGGAATGAAATTCCAACACAACATACATGGAACAATAATGCATTTTTTATTCTCTCTGAATATATCAAACAAAAAAACCAAAAGAAACATTATCAAATTATATTTATATTTCATTCTGTGGATATATAGTATTAATATTTTTAATACTAAATCATGAGTCACACATTTAAAAATTATATTTCACTGTTTATTGTTGACTATTACTACTATTGTATCTCGTCAAACTTTTTTAAAAAATGTATACAGTAAACTTTGTAGTGCAAATAAAATATAAATCGATAGGAAACACAATGTATGTTATGATTTGTTAAATTGATTGGTAGATTATAAGTAGAAATACTATAAAACAAAAAGATGAATATCACCTGGGAAGCGAGACTGGCATCCAATACCCGAGCATTCACAGTATTCACATTTGGGACCAAGAACTGGACAAATGTTTTGCATTTTCTTTGTTTTGTGTTTCGTGAATTTCTACTTGACAAGATAATTGATTATGTTTGAAAGGATACTCTGAAACGGTTCTCTAAGTGCTACATATTGACAACATATATATAGCAAGTACATATTGCCTTCTTTGAGGAGCCTAACAATGGTAAAAAGAAACGAATTACTGGTAACATATTTCAATTCATTGACAGATTTTTGTTTTTCCATAATTTTTAGACACAAATAGAAACAATTATTCTAATCTGTAATACTTTATTAATTTTATATGCTTTATGAATTGACTAGATGTGGTGTCTCTTAACTTTTTTGTCAACAAATAATTTTTTTGACTAGTAAAACGTATATTTTAACATTACTTTTTTGGTGTTATATCTGAATTGGTTTTGGCCAGAATAAAAAATAAAATTTCTTGTAAAATTATATATTTTATTTTTATTTTAAAATTCACATCCTAAATATTTTTGAAGAAAATTGATTTACAGGTAGATATACTTTTTGAATTTTGGTATACATATAATAGAATTTGTGAATAAATAGTATTTTTTATATTATTAGAAATTTTTAATCATAAATTCTATTTTGGGGTAAGAAAACTATAAATAAATTAACGCAGACTGTAAATAAAATAATTTATGTAAAAATATTATCACACATATCATCAACTAATTTTTGAACAATTGTTTACTTTATGAAGAACACAAAATAGACAAATATATATTATTTTAAAATAATTATTTCCTTTGGATTGATAGTCACTTCTTTTTTACAAGTGACACCATACATGTTATATATTGCTATATGCAAAAAACTATATGGTTATATGCAAAATTATATTGTATACGATTTAAGAAATCAGTTTTAATTTAATATAATAAAATTTTGAAAGGGAAATCAGCATTACAAAGCAAACCAAACGTTTTATAACTAACAATAACCAAAACAAAACAACAAAAGTTGATTTTGTTTTAGAAATTCAAAATATACGATTTTACCCTCAAAACCACATCATTCTTTTCATTCCTTCATTTTGTATTGTTCTGTACTCATTAAATTTATTAATTTTCGTTGAAACTATTGTATTAAATTTAGAAAACCAGAAATTTTTCCACATCTAACATCAATTGTATTTTTCAAAACTGACATAAATTTATCAACTTGAAAAGTTGTTTTTTTTAAAGAATAGTATAGAAATATATAGAACAGAATATCCACATTTTTATTTATCTTTCTATCTTCACACTTCTATGTTTCTACTTCTTCTATCTCACTCACAAAATTTCTCAATTTTTTTCTTTCATGGCCACCATTTTCTTATCTTTTTTTCCTAATCAAATCATGTAATTTACAAATCTTAGGTTATTGAATCTCCTAAGTCTCAGCACCAATATATTTCCACCATAATCAACTACGACGCTGATATGCACTCATTGATATATATATATTCGCCGGTCTCCACTCGTTAACCTTCATTCACATATCTCTGCTTGCCAATTTTTATATTTCCACTATTTTATATTCAACCAGTTTGAACATCAACACATCAATAACTAACATCAATAGTGATCTTCACCTTTGAATTTCATCATCAAAGTTTGATTTATATTTTTTTCTATGTTATTTGAATTTATGTATTATACTCTTTTGTTATTATAAGAGTAAAAATGGTAAAATATTAATTTTGGTTATGTGCTTTATTTCATATTTTTATGACTGTATTTTTAATAATAAATAATAAACAAAACATAATTATTATCAATCAATTCCAATAAAAGAAACATATAAAATTGACAATACAAAATTATATAATAGAATAATTCTTATATATCTGTTTTATTCAAGAACATAGTTGAATCAAAAAAATTGTCTTAAAACTTATTAAAGTTCAACATAAAACTGAATTCTGAAAAAGGGATAACAACATATAATAGATCATCCAATAATGGAATGATTGATGATTCGATTCGATCGTTGGGACAATTGTTGCTTGGAACATAGAGAACAACACGGTTACAATAATTGATGGCTGATAAATAAACATCTTCATAATATATAAAAACAGTCATATGTGGATATCACTTTCTATATTTCTCTTTGTTTTCATTCCACTTACTCTTCTCAGCTCTGTCCACTCTCCACCTTCAGTCTTATACACCAGTTACAAATGTTTAATATTTTGGTGTTATATATGATATCAATGTTTGTAAAATTAAAAATATTTGGTCAATTAGGGTTCATTCAGTAAGTTTTTAACTCAATTCTCATATAAAATTAGACATGTCTGGATCAAAACAATCAAATTTTTGTTCTTTTTTTCTGTTTTCAAAATTTATACCAAAATAATGAATTTTTAATTTTTTTTTAATAAACTGTCATATTTAAAGACACCATTTTTGTTTTTCCATAATTTTTAGACACAAATGAAAAATAGATATTTTAATATATATTATTTCACTAATTTGATATGCTATATGAATTGACTTGACGTGTTGTCTCTGAATCTTTTTTAACAAATAATTTTTAACTAGTAAAATTTTTATTTTAATATTATTTTTTCGTATTATATCTTAATTGTTTTACTAGAATAAAAAAGAAAAAATTCTTAAAATCATATAATTTTTTTTGAAATTACTAGTAATATATTATAAAAAAAATTAAAAAAGTGATTTAGAGGAAGTTATATTATTTTTGAACTTTGGTGTAATACAACACAATTTGTGAAGATACAGTATTTTATCTACTATAACAAATTTTTAAATCATAAATTGTTTTTTGGATAAGAAAATGGTAAATATATTTTTGTGGATGGTAAATAGAAAATTTTGAGTAAAAATCATTATTATCACACATATCATCTACTTACTTTTGAACAATTATTTACTTCTAGATGAACACAGAATAGTCGATTATATATTAATTTAAATTATTTATTTTTGATAACTTCAAACATTTCTTTAATAGACATTTATATTTCTTTATATTTTATTTAATTTTTCAGCATTGAATATGAGTGAGTAATTTTTTTAACAGGTTGAGCTTAACAGATTATGAAAGGCTGATGGACAATTCATGATGCTTATTCATTCAATCAAATTGTGGTTAATGCTAGATTTAGTTTAGTTAACCAAAGTCTTGATGTTTGAGTTTTTATGCACCAAAAATGTTTGATAAAATGTTTGAAATAACTTGTATGAGCATTTCTTTATAACCAATACTATTATGTTAAGGTGATTAGTGTACTAAATGAACTTCCTTGGTTACTCCTTGAATTTGGGTGATTAGCAAAGTAATTAGTCACAATAGTGGATTAGTCTTGTTTAGTGATTCATATCTTAGGATGCATGCTTAATGCTTCTTCTTGCATCAAAAATTAGTCATCTTGCCGACTGACTCCATTGTTTGCTCTCGATCCATCCTTTATCATATAGTTTGTGTCTATGTGCTATCTTTTCATATTGACCTGTTTCTTTGCTTATTTAATCATAGTTCTCTTAGTTTCTTGTGCTTGATTCAGTTCTTAATTCAAATTTGGACATAGAAAAATTCAAAACCCCTTTCATTTAGCTTTAGATTAACTTGTTTCTTTCTTACTAAATATGTTCATTCATTTCCTTTAGTGATAGTCATTTATTTTCTGCAAGTAACACCGTACACTTGTAGATTGTAAAAAATGAATTTTCATTGATATATGCAAGAAACTACCTGGTTATATTATAAAGATACTAAACTTTGTGTTTTCTTTTGGTTTAGTATATACCTTTTTTATAACAAAAGTTTGGTGAGACGAATAAATTTTGATTATGGTCAATTATAGAGGAATATTGTACAAATAATACAGATAACTTTGATTTAAAAGGTATATTACTAAATTATAGTTTTGCATTTCTTATTTAAACTACAATGCATACGTGTTATCATGCTGAAACTTAAGAAATTCAACAATATGATATTTAATGTAAAGTTTAGAGTTTAGAATTTAAATATTAAATTACAAAACAAACACTGCTTTATGTATTCACAATATTTATATGCAAATTTCTTACATTTTATTACTTCTTATAATTAATTAAAATATTGATTTTTTAGTTTTTTCATTTATACTTACAATGAATATACACGTTAACACTATTTGTATAAATTTCAAAAATATTTATTAGTTTTCCTTTACAAAAATTAGAAAAATTAAAGTGGAAATAATGAATTAGAAAAATTGGTATGGTCATGTTTGTTTGGAACTAGGAAGTAAGGTCGATCAAACCTTGTCTCTGCAGTCATAGTCCTCACATTGTCGATTCACATCCATTTTATTAAACTTTTTTTGGACCAAACACATCTATTGTCTTTTGAGATTTTTTTTGTTTAAGTATTTATTTTACATTGAGTCGTTAAGGTTTTTTAATAATAATCTCCTGCTTGACCAAATATATTTGGGATGACTGCATCAAAATCACCCCTATTAATATAACTCTACATATTTCTTTCTAAACTACATAACTCTTTATAGAACCACCTAATGTATGACATCTCTTCCTAAAATCCTCTAATCATTATAAAACCACATAAACATTATAATTTCTCTTTCTAAAATCTCATAATCTTATAAAAGCACCTAAACATATAATTTATATTCCTAAAATTTAAAACACCACTGTATAGTTTTTTTATTAAAAAAAAAGTTTAAGCACTTTATCTTTTTATTAATTGAGTTGATGTGTTGTCTCTGAAACTTTTTTGTCAACAAATAAATTCTCTTTAATTGGTAGAATATATATTTTAATATTACTTTTTTGGTATTATATCTTAATTTGTTTCCACTATAATAAAAGAAAATCAAAAGTTATCTTAGATAATTTTTTTAAGTAATATTCTACAACTTATTTAAAAATTGATTTACAGGTAGATATATTTTTTTGAATTTTTCATCAAATCTACTTATTAAATTTAGAAAACCAGAAAAATGTTCACATTAAACATCATTTGTATTTTTCTAAATGAATATAAATTTATCAACTTAAATAATTGTTTTTTTAATATATAAACATAGATAGAACAGAATTATCTTTCTATCTTCACATTTCTCTATTTCTACTTCTTCTATCTTTTTCAAAAAATTTCTCATATATTTTCTTTCATGGCCATCAATTTCTTATCTTTTTTCTACCATATCATGTAATTTAAAAAAAAACCTATGTTCGTGAATCTCCTAAATGTCAGCGCCATTATCTTACAATCATCATCAATTACGACGCTGATCTTCACTCATTAATATATATATATATATATATATATATATATATATATATATATATATATTTGCTGGTCTCCGCTCGTTAATCTTCACTCATAGATTCCTGCTCGTCAATTTCAATATTTTAACCTTATTTTCATTCATCCAGGTTGAACATCAAAACATCAATAACCAACATCAATGATGATCTCCACTTTAAAATTTCATCATTAAAGCTTAATTTACACATTTTTCTATGTTATTTGAACTTATTTATTATACTGTTTTGTTATTATAAGAGTAAAAATGGTAAAATATTATTTTTGATTGCGTGCTTTATTTTAATTTTTTTATGGCTGTATTTTTTAATAATAAATATAAAACAAACATTATTATTACCAATAAGAATCCAGTAAAAGAAACATATAAAATTGACGATACAAAAGTATATAATAGAAATAACTCTTATACTGGTTTTTTATTCAAGAAAATAGTTGAAAACAATAAATAGTTTTAAAACTTATTAAAATTTAACATGAAACTGAATTCTGAAAAAAAGAACAACATATAACAGATCATCCAATAATGGGATGATTGATGACTAGACCGTTGGGACAATTGTTGTTTGGAATATAGAGAACAACACCGTTACAATAATTGATGGCTGGTAGATAAACATTATCTTGATATATAAAAGCAGTCACATATGGATTATCACCTTCTATCTTTCTTTTTTCTTTGACTCCACTTAATTCTTTCAGCTCTGGCCACTCCACCTTGAGTCCTGTACACACCAGTTATAAATGTTTAATATTTTGGTATTATATATAATATCAATATTTGTAAAATTAAACATATTTAGTCAATTAGGGTTCATGCAAGTTTCGAACTCAATTCTCATATAAAATTAGACATGTCTGGATCAAAACAATCAAGTTCTTTTTTTTGGATTTTCAAAACTTCTACCAAAAAAGTATTTTTCAAAAATTTAATAAACTGTCATATTTATTAAAAAAAAGCCATATTACAAATTATTAGGACGATTGCTTTAAATAAATTGATATTAATTACCTAATCCAAATCTAATAAAATAAATACTCATTTAGAAATTAAATTAAGAGACTGATAGGCTAAAATAATCATTAAAATGGAATTGAATTCCAACACAATTGAGAAGGAACAGTAAGACTTTTTATTATCTCTGAATATATCAACAAACCAAAACCGAAAAAAACATTAGCAAATTGTATTTACATTTAATTATGTTTCATATATAGTATTATTTTTCTCTAATACTAAATCATGCTTCACATATTACTGCTATTGTATCCCATTAATTTTTTTTTTTTTAAAATGTATATATTAAACTTAGCAGTGCAAATAAAATATAAGTTGATCTGGAACACAATCTAAGTAATGACTTGTTAACTTGATTGGTAGATTATAAGTATAAATACTGTAAAACAAAAAAGATGAATATCACCTGGGAAGTGAGACTGGCATCCACTACACATTATTCATATTTGGGACCAAGAACTGGACAATTGTTTTACATTTACTATTTTTTTTCCATGAATTTCGACTTAAAAAAATAATTGATGATCTTTCAAATGATACTCTGAAAATTTTTGTTAACAAATAAATTTTTTTTGACTGGTAAAATATATATGTTAACATTACTTTTTTGATATTATATCTTAATTATTTTTGACTGGAATAAGAAAATGAAATTATATAAACTTTTATTTTGTAGCAAATTCCTACAGTTTTAAAAATTTTGATTTACAGATAAATATATTTTTTTGAATTTTGGTGTACTATAATATAATTTGTGAAAAAAAAAATATTTTATCTATTGTAAGAAATTTTTAAATCATAAATTGTCTTAGTAGATAAGAAATTATTAAATAAATTATCGTGGATGGTAAATAAAAAATTTTGAGTAAAAATAATTATTATCACACATTCATCAACTAATTTTCGAACAATTATTTTCTTGATGAACACAAAATAGTCAAATAGATATTAAGTAAAATTATTTATTTTCTTTGGATTGATAGCCATTTCTTTTCGACAAGTGACACCGTAAGTTTATAAATTGTAAACCGGACTATGAGTTTAAAAAAAAGATTGTAAACCGGACAAATCTGATCTTGCATTGCTATATGCAAGAAACTACCTCATTATATGAAAAATTTATTATATAGGATTTAAAAAGTTAGTTTTTCTTTAGATAACAAATTTTGAAAGAAAAATTATCATCACTAAGCAAAAAAAATTATAATTAACGATAATTAAAACAAAATAAAAAAATTTATGATATTTTTATAGAAATTATAATATATTCGATTTCACCCTCAAAACCACATCATTCTTTTCATTTCTTCATTTGGTAGTGTTCTGTACTCATTAAATTTATCAATTTTCATTGAATCTGCCATATTTATCAATATTTTTCAACCATCATCAAAGCTTGATTTACACATTTTTTATGTTATTTGAACTTATATATTACACTCTTTTGTTATTATAAGAATAAAAATGGTAAAATATCGTTTTGGTACAAGATTATATAATAGAAATAACTCTTATAATTCTGTTTTATTCAAGAAAATAGGTTAAAACCATAGATAGTTTTAAAACTTATTAATGTTTAACATGAAACTGAATTCTGAAAAAGAACAACAATTTATAATAGATCATCCAATAATGGGACGATTGATGACTGGACCGTTGGGGCAATTGTTGTTTGGAACATAGAGAACAACACGGTTACAACAATTGATGGCTGGTAGATAAACATCTTCAGGATATATAAAAGCAGTCACATGTGGATTATCACCTTCTATCTTTATCTTTGCTTTGACTGCACTTACTCCTCTCAGCTCTGGCCACTCCACCTTCAGTCCTATACACACCAATTAGAAATGTTTAATATTTTTTGTATTATATATGGTATCAATTTTTATAAAATTAAACATATCTGGTCAATTAGGGTTCATGTAAGTTTTGTCTCATATAAAATTAGACATGTCTGGACCAAAACAATCAACTTTTTCTTTTTTTTTCCAAAATTTCTAACAAAAAAACATTTCATAAAAACAAAATTTTGATAAAAAATTACGTAACTTTCATATTTATTAATAAAAAAGCCATATTACTAATTATTAGGACGATTGCTTTAAATAAATTGATATTAATCACCTATTCCAAATCTAATAAATTAAATACTCATTTAGAAACTAAATTAAGACATCAATAGACTAAAATAATAATTTAATGGAATTAAATTCCAACACAACATAGACGAAACATTAATGCATTTTTTATTATCTCTGAATATATCAAACAAACAAAAACCAAAAGAAATATTATCAAATTATATTTATATTTAATTCTGTGTATATATAGTATTATTTTTTAATACTAAATCATGAGTCACACATTTACAAATTATATTTCACTGTTTATTGTGTACTATTATTGCTATTGTATCCCGTCAAACTTTTTATAAAAATGTATACAGTATACTTAGCAGTGCAAATAAAATATAAATCGATAGAAAACACAATCTACGTTATGATTTGTTAACTTGATTGGTAAATTATAAGTAGAAATACTGTAAAACAAAAAGATGAATATCACCTGGGAAGCGAGACTGGCATCCAATACCCGAACATTCACAATATTCACATTTGGGACCAAGAACTGGACAAATGTTTTGCATTTTCTGTGTTTTGTCTTTCGTGAATTTCTGCTTACCAAGATAATTGATGATCTCTGAAACGATTCTCTTAGTACTACATATTGATAACATATATATAGCAAGTACATATTGCCTTCTTTGAGGAGCCTATATATATAGCAAGTACATATTGCCTTCTTTGAGGAGCCTAACAATGGTAATAAGAAACGAATTACTAGTAACATATTTCAATTCATTGACAAATTTTTGGTTTTCCATATTTTTTAGACACAAATAGAAACAAATAATCTAATTTATAATACTTTATTAATTTTATATGCTTTATGAATTGACTATATGTGGTGACTCTGAACTTTTTGTCAACAAATAAATTCTTTTTGACTGGTAAAACGTATGCTTTAACATCAATTTTTTGGTATTATATCTGAATTGGTTTTGACTAGAATAAAAAATAAAAATTTATCATAAAATTATATTATTTTTTTTTATTTTTAAAATAACATCCTAAATATTTTTGAAAAAATTGATTTACAGGTATATATATTTTTTTGAATTTTTGAATAAATAGTATTTTATATATTATTAGAAATTTTTAAATCATAATTTATATTTTTGGATTAGAAAACTATAAATAAATTATCGCGGATTATAAATAAAAAAAATTATGTAAATATAATTATATCACACATATCTATTTTAAAATAATTAACGCGGATTATAAATAAAATAGTCAGATATATATTATTTTAAAATATTTATTTCCTTTGGATTGATAGTCACTTCTTTTTTTACAATGACACCATACATTTATATACTGCAAAAAGGATAAAACTGATCTTGCATTGCTATATGCAAAAAACTATATGGTTATATGCAAAATTATATTGTATAGGATTTGAGAAATCAGTTTTAATTTAAGATAATAAATTTTGAAAGGGAAATTAGCATTACGAAGCAAACAAAACAATTTATTACTAACAAGCCAAAATAACAAAAAAAAATTGATATTTTTTAGAAATTACAATATATATGATTTTACCCTCAAAGCCACATCATTCTTTTCATTTCTTCATTTTATAAACATACTAAAATTTGTGTTTTCTTTTGGTTTAGTATATACCTTTTTTAAAACAATAGTTTGGTGAGACAAATAAATTTGACTATGGTCAATTATAGAGAAATATTTTACAAATAATACAGATAATTTGATTTAAAAGATATATTACTAAATTATAGTTTTGCATTTCTTAATTAAACTACAATGCGTACGTGTTATCATATTGAAACTTAAGATATTCAACAATATGATATTTAATGTAAAGTTTAGAGTTTAGAATTTAAATATTAAACTACAAAACAAACACTGCTTTATGTATTATAATTTTTATATGCAAATTTCTTACATTTTATTACTTCTTATAATTAATTAAAATATTGATTTTTTAGTTTTTTCATTTATATTTACAACGATTATACACATTAACACGATTTGTATAAATTTCAAAAATATTTATTAGTTTTACCTTATAAAATTTAGAAAAATTAAAGTGAAAATAAAGAATTAGAAAAATTGGTATGGTCATGTTTGTTACTTGGAACTTGGAAGTAATGTCGAACAAACCTTGTTTGTGCAGTCACAGTCCTCACCTAGTCAATTCACATCCATTTTCTTAAACTTTTTTTGAGCCAAACACATTCATTGTCTTCTGAGCTTTTGTTTTTATTTAAGTAATTATTTTACCTTGAGTCATTAAGGTTTTTTAATAATACTCTCCTGCTTGACTAAAGATATTTGGGCATAAAACCACTTCAACTAATATAACTCTACTTATTTACCCCTAAATTACATAACTTTTTATAAAACCACCTAATGTATGACATCTCTTCCTCAAACCCCATAATCATTATAAAACTACCTAAACATTATAATTGATCTTCCTAAAACCTCATAATATTATAAAACCACCTAAACATATAATTTTTATTCCTAAAATTTTCTAATCTTTCATAAAAAATTTTTTTTTTAACTAACATCAATTTTATAGTATAAAATGCCATAATATTTAATATTTGAAAACTAAAAATATAGATTTTTCTAGTCTAGTGAAATTAATCTAATTAGTTATAATTTTATGATATTGTAGTAATTGTATTACATTATTTTTAAAAAATTATAATAGTTTAGTTTAAGGGACAAAGTTTTATTGTTCTAAAATTTAATAGAGGATATCATTCTATATTTTAATATATATAGATACATATATCTATATTTTTAGTTTTCAAATATTAAAAATTATAGCATTTTATTTTATACAAAAATTAATATTAGTTAAAAAGAATAAAATTTCATATTTTTGAAAGATTATAAAAATTTTAGGAATATAAATTATATTGTTTATGTGGTTTTATAATGATTAGGGGGTTATGAAGAAATATCATACATTAGGTGGTTTTATAAAGAGTTATGTAATTTGAGGGAAAATATGTAGAGTTATATTCATAAGAGTGATTTTATGCAGTCATCCCAAGATATTTTAAGATATTTTACATGTTACCCAATTTTCACTTGTTACTCAACTCATATATTTTTTGTCAACTTATCCTAATAGTTTTAAAATATCATTTAACATTGCGGGCACTGGGTTGGAATTCTAGACATGTGTCATGAATTTCAGAGTTATCCACCATTGTGCCACATGATTCCAACACTCAACTCATATCTATTTTAAAAAAATGAAACAAAGCTAAATTTATAAATTAATATTTGATAAATTAATAAATATTACAAAATAATAAACATTATAGAATAATAAAAAATAGTGTATAAATTTCAGTTTTATAGTAAATATCACAAATCAATTATATCACAATAAGAATTAAATATCGATTTTAGTCATAGACATATAAAACCAAAACAAAATAAAAAAAAAACTGAATTTTTGAATTGGCTTCAGGACTAAGCAAAAACAAGTGATGGTTTATGTATACTGAGAACAGTGGTTTTCAGTTAGGATCTGGGTTTTATCCAAGAACCTATCAAATAACCTAAATTTAAACACAATAACAGCCTTATACATTACCCTATGTTAGGTCGATTCATTTTTTCTAACCCTTTTATATTCATTTTTCAAAAAAAAAACCCAAATTACAAAACTGGAATCTCTAGCTTAGCTCAGATCGTCGGTTACTTTTCATCACAACTGTCAACTGCTTCGAGGATCCAATCACAAGTAGGTGTGTCAGATTGTTGACCAATACTGCTCATCTGTTTCTTATTTCCATAATAATAATTTTTGATTCCATATTTTTGATTCAAAATTTTGATTTTGATTCTATATTTTCTATTAAAACATTTACATCTTATTTTCTGGATAATGAATATGGTTTATATCAATTATTTTATATTCTCAATTCTCAAAAGTATATTTTTCTTCTTCGGTCCTCTATGTAATATTTAGTTGTGTTGCTTCCATTCTTCAATTTGACAAATGGTTGTCCATCAATGCTTTTAACTTTTATGTATATCTTATATATTCTAAAGTGATCTAAAACACCACTGTATAGTTTTTTCATAAAACAAAATTTTAAGCACTTTATCTTTTTATTAATTGAGTTGATGTGTTGTCTCTGAAACTTTTTTTCAACAAATAAGTTCTTTTTAATTGGTAAAATATATATTTTTACATTATTTTTTGGTATTATATCTTAATTTGTTTCCACTATAATAAAAAAAAAATCAAAAGTTCTCAAGTTATATAATTTTTTTGAAGTAATATTCTACAATTTATTTAAAAATTGATTTACAGGTAGATATATTTTTTGATTTTTTATCGAATCTACTTATTAAATTTAGAAAACCAGAAATTTTTCCACATTAAACTTCATTTGTATTTTTCTAAATGAATATAAATTTATCAACTTAAATAATTGGTGTTTTTTTAAAAAATATAGATAGAACAGAATATCCACATTTTTTTATTAATCTTTCTATCTTCACATTTCTCTATTTGTACTTCTTCTATAATTCTCATATTTTTTCTTTCATGGCCATCAATTTCTTATCTCTTTTTCCTACATATCATGTAAATTTACAAAAACATATGTTCTTGAATCTCCTATATGTCAGCACCACTATCTTTCAACCATCATCAACTACAACGCTGACTCCACTCATTAATATATATATATATATATATATATATATTTACTGGTCTCAGTTTGTTAATCTTCACTAACAGATTTCTGCTCATCAATTTCTATATTTTAATCTTATTTTCATTCATCAAGGTTGAACATCAAAGCATCAATAACCAACATCAATAGTCATCTCCATTTTTTAAATTTCATCATTAAAGCTTAATTTACATATTTTTCTATGTTATTTGAACTTATTTATTATATTATTTTGTTATTATAATAGTAAAAATGGTAAAATATTATTTTTGGTTACATGCTTTATTTTAAATTTTTATGACTGTATTTTTCAATAATAGATATGAAACAAACATTATTATTACCAATAAGAATCCAGTAAAAGAAACATATAAACTTCATGATACAAGAGTATATAATAGAAATAACTCTTATACTTCTTTTTTATTCAAGAAAATAGCTGAAAACAATAAATAGTTCTAAAATTTATTAAAGTTTAACATGAAACTGAATTCTGAACAACATATAACAGATCATCCAATAATGGAACGATTGATGACTGGACCGTTGGGGCAATTGTTGCTTGGAACATAGAGAACAACACGGTTACAACAATTGATGGATGACAGATAAACATTTTCAGGATATATAAAAGCAGTCACCTGTGAATTATCACCTTCTATCTTTCTTTTTGCTTTGACTCCACTTACTTACTCCTTTCAGCTCTGGCCACTCCACCTTCAGTCCTATACACACCAGTTACAAATTTTTAATATTTTGGTATTATATATAATATCAATATTTGTAAAATTAAACATATTTAGTCAATTAGGGTTCATGCAAGTTTCGAACTCAATTCTCATATAAAATTAGACATGTCTGGATCAAAACAATCAACTTCTTCTTCTTTTGTGTTTTCAAAACTTCTACTAAAAAGTATTTTTAAAAAATTTAATAAACTGTCATATTTATTAATAAAAAGCCATATTATAAATTTTTAGGATGATTGCTTTAAATAAATTGATATTAATTATCTAATCCAAATCTAATAAAATAAATACTCATTTAGAAACTAAATTAAGAGATTGATAGGCTAAAATAACCATTAAAATGGAATTGAATTCTAACACAACTGAGAAGGAACAATAATACATTTTTTATTATATCTGAATATATCAACAAATCAAAACAGAAAGAAACAACAGCAAATTGTATTTACATTTAATTACGTTTCATATATAGTATTTTTTCTCTAATACTAAATCATGCTTCACATATTACTGCTATTGTATCTCATTAAAGTTTTTTTTTTAAAATGTATACATTAAACTTAGCAGTGCAAATAAAATATAAGTCGATATGGAACATATGATTTGTTAACTTGATTGGTAGATTATAAGTAGAAATACTGTAAAACAAAAAGATGAATATAAAAGGGAAGTGAGACTGGCACCCACTACACAGTATTCACATTTGGGATCAAGAACTAGACAATTGTTTTGCATTTTCTGTTTTCTTTTCCATGAATTTTTACTTCAAAAATAGTTGATGATCTTTCAAATGATAATCTAAAATTTTTTGTTAACAAATAATTTCTTTTTGACTGGTGAAATATATATGTTAGCATTAATTTTTTGATATTATATCTTACTTCATTTTGACTGGAATTAGAAAGTAAAAGTATATAATTTTTTTTTGTAGCAATATCCTACAATTTTTTAAAATATTAATTTACAGAAAGATATATTTTTTGAATTTTTGTGTACTATAATAGGCTTTGTAAAAAAAATATTTTATCTATTGTAAGAAATGTTTAAATCATAAATTTTCTATGTTGATAAGAAAATGGTAAATAAATTATCGTGGATGATAAATAAAAATTTTTTGAGTAAAAATAATTATTATCACACATTGATCAACTTATTTTTGAACAATTATTTTCTTGATGAACACAAAATAGTCAAATAGATATTAAGTAAAATTATTTATTTTCTTTGGATTGATAGTCATTTCTTTTCTATAAGTGACACCGTACATTTATAAATTGCAAACCAGACTATGAGTTAAAAAAAATTGTAAACCGGACAAAAAAACTGATATTGCATTGCTATATGCAAGAAACTACCTCATTATTATGCAAAATTTATTATATAGGATTTGAAAAATTTGTTTTCTTTAGATTACAAATTTTGAAAGAAAAATTAGCATCACTAAGCAAAAAAATTTTTATAATTAAAGATAATTAAATCAAAATAAAAAGTTATGATATTTTTATAGAAATTATAATATATTCGATTTCACCCTCAAAACCACATCATTCTTTTCATTTCTTCGTTTTGTAGTGTTCTGTACTCATTAAATTTATCACTTTTCATCGAATATACGGTATTAAACTTAGAAAACCAAAAAACAATTCACATCTAACATCATTTGTATTTTTTAATAACCGATATAAATTTATCAACTTGAAAAAATTGTGTTTTGAAAGAATAG
The DNA here is from genome assembly GCA_039880935.1 of Streptanthus diversifolius. Taxonomy (NCBI): domain Eukaryota; kingdom Viridiplantae; phylum Streptophyta; class Magnoliopsida; order Brassicales; family Brassicaceae; genus Streptanthus; species Streptanthus diversifolius. The sequence goes on along the minus strand of JAXGFM010000012.1, from coordinate 8,473,108 downwards.
TATAAACATAAATAGAACATAATATTTATATTTTTATTTATCTTGCTATCTTCACGCTTCTCTATTTTTATTTCTTCTATCTCTCTCACAAAATTTTCTCAGCTTTTTTCTTTGATAGCCACCATTTTCTTATCAAATCATGTAAATTTAACAAAGTCCAGGTTTGTGAATCTCCTATGTGTCATCACCAATATTTTTCAACCATCATCAAAGCTTGATTTACACATTTTCTATGTTATTTGAACTTATGTATTACACTCTTTTGTTATTATAAGAGTAAAAATGGTAAAATATCGTTTTGGTACAAGATTATAGAATAGAAATAACTCTTATATTCTGTTTTATTCAAGAAAATAGGTTAAAACCATAGATAGTTTTAAAACTTATTAATGTTTAACATGAAACTGAATTCTGAAAAAGAACAACAATTTATAATAGATCATCCAATAATGGGACGATTGATGACTGGACCGTTGGGGCAATTGTTGATTGGAACATAGAGAACAACACGGTTACAACAATTGATGGCTGGTAGATAAACATCTTCAGGATATATAAAAGCAGTCACATGTGGATTATCACTTTCTATCTTTATCTTTGCTTTGACTGCAGTTACTCCTCTCAGCTCTGGCCACTCCACCTTCAGTCCTATATACACCAGTTATAAATGTTAATATTTTTGTATTATATATGGTATCAATGTTTATAAAATTAAATATATATGGTCAACTAGGGTTCATGCAAGTTTTGAACTTAATTCTGATATAAAATTAGACATGTCTGGACCAAAACAATCAACCTTTTTTTTCAAACTTTCTACCAAAAAAAAATTTTCATAAAAAAATTTCATAAAAAAATTAAGAAACTTTCATATTTATTACTAAAAAGCCATATTACAAATTATTTGGGAAGATTGATTTAAATAAATTGATATTAATCACCTATCCCAAATCTAATAAAATAAATAGTCATTTTCAAACTAAATTAAGACATCAACAGACTAAAATAATCAATAAATGGAATGAAATTCCAACACAACATACATGGAACAATAATGCATTTTTTATTCTCTCTGAATATATCAAACAAAAAAACCAAAAGAAACATTATCAAATTATATTTATATTTCATTCTGTGTATATATAGTATTAATATTTTTAATACTAAATCATGAGTCACACATTTAAAAATTATATTTCACTGTTTATTGTTGACTATTACTACTATTGTATCCCGTCAAACTTTTTTAAAAAATGTATACAGTAAACTTTGTAGTGCAAATAAAATATAAATCGATAGGAAACACAATGTATGTTATGATTTGTTAAATTGATTGGTAGATTATAAGTAGAAATACTATAAAACAAAAAGATGAATATCACCTGGGAAGCGAGACTGGCATCCAATACCCGAGCATTCACAGTATTCACATTTGGGACCAAGAACTGGACAAATGTTTTGCATTTTCTTTGTTTTGTGTTTCGTGAATTTCTACTTGACAAGATAATTGGTTATGTTTGAAAGGATACTCTGAAACGGTTCTCTTAGTGCTACATATTGATAACATATATATAGCAAGTACATATTGCCTTCTTTAAGGAGCCTAACAATGGTAATAAGAAACGAATTACTGGTAACATATTTCAATTCATTGACAGATTTTTGTTTTTCCATAATTTTTAGACACAAATAGAAACAAATATTCTAATTTGTAATACTTTATTAATTTTATATGCTTTATGAATTGACTAGATGTGGTGTCTCTTAACTTTTTTGTCATCAAATAATTTTTTTGACTAGTAAAACGTATATTTTAACATTACTTTTTTGGTGTTATATCTGAATTGGTTTTGACTAGAATAAAAAATAAAATTTCTTGTAAAATTATATATTTTATTTTTATTTTAAAAATAACATCCTAAATATTTTTGAAGAAAATTGATTTACAGGTAGATATACTTTTTGAATTTTGGTATACATATAATAGAATTTGTGAATAAATAGTATTTTTTATATTATTAGAATTTTTAATCATAAATTCTATTTTGGGGTAAGAAAACTATAAATAAATTAACGCAGATTGTAAATAAAATAATTTATGTAAAAATATTATCACACATATCATCAACTAATTTTTGAACAATTGTTTACTTTATGAAGAACACAAAATAGACAAATATATATTATTTTAAAATAATTATTTCCTTTGGATTGATAGACACTTCTTTTTTACAAGTGACACCATACATGTTATATATTGCTATATGCAAAAAACTATATGGTTATATGCAAAATTATATTGTATAGGATTTAAGAAATCAGTTTTAATTTAATATAATAAAATTTTGAAAGGGAAATCAGCATTACAAAGCAAACCAAACGTTTTATAACTAACAATAACCAAAACAAAACAACAAAAGTTGATTTTGTTTTAGAAATTTCAAAATATACGATTTTACCCTCAAAACCACATCATTCTTTTCATTCCTTCATTTTGTATTGTTCTGTACTCATTAAATTTATTAATTTTCGTTGAATCTATTGTATTAAATTTAGAAAACCAGAAATTTTTCCACATCTAACATCAATTGTATTTTTCAAAACTGACATAAATTTATCAACTTGAAAAGTTGTTTTTTTTAAAGAATAGTATAGAAATACATAGAACAGAATATCCACATTTTTATTTATCTTTCTATCTTCACACTTCTATGTTTCTACTTCTTCTATCTCACTCACAAAATTTCTCAATTTTTTTCTTTCATGGCCACCATTTTCTTATCTCTTTTTCCTAATCAAATCATGTAATTTACAAATCTTAGGTTCGTGAATCTCCTAAGTCTCAGCACCAATATATTTCCACCATAATCAACTACGACGCTGATATGCACTCATTGATATATATATTCGCCGGTCTCCACTCGTTAACCTTCATTCACATATCTCTGCTTGCCAATTTTTATATTTCCACTATTTTATATTCAACCAGTTTGAACATCAACACATCAATAACTAACATCAATAGTGATCTTCACCTTTGAATTTCATCATCAAAGTTTGATTTATATTTTTTTCTATGTTATTTGAATTTATGTATTATACTCTTTTGTTATTATAAGAGTAAAAATGGTAAAATATTAATTTTGGTTATGTGCTTTATTTCATATTTTTATGACTGTATTTTTAATAATAAATAATAAACAAAACATAATTATTATCAATCAATTCCAATAAAAGAAACATATAAAATTGACAATACAAAATTATATAATAGAAATAATTCTTATATATCTGTTTTATTCAAGAACATAGTTGAATCAAAAAAAATTGTCTTAAAACTTATTAAAGTTCAACATAAAACTGAATTCAGAAAAAGGAATAACAACATATAATAGATCATCCAATAATGGAATGATTGATGATTCGATTCGATCGTTGGGACAATTGTTGCTTGGAACATAGAGAACAACACGGTTACAATAATTGATAGCTGATAAATAAACATCTTCAGAATATATAAAAACAGTCATATGTGGATATCACTTTCTATATTTCTCTTTGTTTTCATTCCACTTACTCTTCTCAGCTCTGTCCACTCTCCACCTTCAGTCTTATACACCAGTTACAAATGTTTAATATTTTGGTGTTATATATGATATCAATGTTTGTAAAATTAAAAATATTTGGTCAATTAGGGTTCATGCAGTAAGTTTTTAACTCAATTCTCATATAAAATTAGACATGTCTGGATCAAAACAATCAAATTTTTGTTCTTTTTTTCTGTTTTCAAAATTTATACCAAAATAATGAATTTTTAATTTTTTTTTAATAAACTGTCATATTTAAAGACACCATTTTTGTTTTTCCATAATTTTTAGACACAAATGAAAAATAGATATTGTAATATATATTATTTCACTAATTTGATATGCTATATGAATTGACTTGACGTGTTGTCTCTGAATCTTTTTTAACAAATAATTTTTAACTAGTAAAATTTTTATTTTAATATTATTTTTTCGTATTATATCTTAATTTTTTTACTAGAATAAAAAAGAAAAAATTCTTAAAATCATATAATTTTTTTTGAAATTACTAGTAATATATTATAAAAAAAAATTAAAAAAGTTATTTAGAGGAAGTTATATTATTTTTGAACTTTGGTGTAATACAACACAATTTGTGAAGATACAGTGTTTTATCTACTATAACAAATTTTTAAATCATAAATTGTCTTTTTGGATAAGAAAATGGTAAATATATTTTTGTGGATGGTAAATAGAAAATTTTGAGTAAAAATCATTATTATCACACATATCATCTACTTACTTTTGAACAATTATTTACTTCTAGATGAACACAGAATAGTCGATTATATATTAATTTAAATTATTTATTTTTGATAACTTCAAACATTTCTTTAATAGACATTTATATTTCTTTATATTTTATTTAATTTTTCAGCATTGAATATGAGTGAGTAATTTGTTTAACAGGTTGAGCTTAACAGATTATGAAAGGCTGATGGACAATTCATGATGCTTATTCATTCAATCAAATTGTGGTTAATGCTAGATTTAGTTTAGTTAACCAAAGTCTTGATGTTTGAGTTTTTATGCACCAAAAATGTTTGATAAAATGTTTGAAATAACTTGTATGAGCATTTCTTTATAACCAATACTATTATGTTAAGGTGATTAGTGTACTAAATGAACTTCCTTGGTTACTCCTTGAATTTGGGTGATTAGCAAAGTAATTAGTCACAATAGTGGATTAGTCTTGTTTAGTGATTCATATCTTAGGATGCATGCTTAATGCTTCTTCTTTTTTTTTTTTTTAGCAACATAGCTTAATGCTTCTTCTTGCATCAAAAATTAGTCATCTTGCCGACTGACTCCATTGTTTGCTCTCGATCCATCCTTTATCATATAGTTTGTGTCTATGTGCTATCTTTTCATATTGACCTGTTTCTTTGCTTATTTAATCATAGTTCTCTTAGTTTCTTGTGCTTGATTCAGTTCTTAATTCAAATTTGGACATAGAAAAATTCAAAACCCCTTTCATTTAGCTTTAGATTAACTTGTTTCTTTCTTACTAAATATGTTCATTCATTTCCTTTAGTGATAGTCATTTATTTTCTGCAAGTAACACCGTACACTTGTAGATTGTAAAAAATGAATTTTCATTGATATATGCAAGAAACTACCTGGTTATATTATAAAGATACTAAACTTTGTGTTTTCTTTTGGTTTAGTATATACCTTTTTTATAACAAAAGTTTGGTGAGACGAATAAATTTTGATTATGGTCAATTATAGAGGAATATTGTACAAATAATACAGATAACTTTGATTTAAAAGGTATATTACTAAATTATAGTTTTGCATTTCTTATTTAAACTACAATGCATACGTGTTATCATGCTGAAACTTAAGAAATTCAACAATATGATATTTAATGTAAATTTTAGAGTTTAGAATTTAAATATTAAATTACAAAACAAACACTGCTTTATGTATTCACAATATTTATATGCAAATTTCTTACATTTTATTACTTCTTATAATTAATTAAAATATTGATTTTTTAGTTTTTTCATTTATACTTACAATGAATATACACGTTAACACTATTTGTATAAATTTCAAAAATATTTATTAGTTTTCCTTTACAAAAATTAGAAAAATTAAAGTGGAAATAATGAATTAGAAAAATTGGTATGGTCATGTTTGTTTGGAACTAGGAAGTAAGGTCGATCAAACCTTGTCTCTGCAGTCATAGTCCTCACATTGTCGATTCACATCCATTTTATTAAACTTTTTTTGGACCAAACACATCTATTGTCTTTTGAGATTTTTTTTGTTTAAGTATTTATTTTACATTGAGTCGTTAAGGTTTTTTAATAATAATCTCCTGCTTGACCAAATATATTTGGGATGACTGCATCAAAATCACCCCTATTAATATAACTCTACATATTTCTTTCTAAACTACATAACTCTTTATAGAACCACCTAATGTATGACATCTCTTCCTAAAATCCTCTAATCATTATAAAACCACATAAACATTATAATTTCTCTTTCTAAAATCTCATAATCTTATAAAAGCACCTAAACATATAATTTATATTCCTAAAATTTTATAATCTTTCATAAAATTTTATTCTTTTTAACTAACATCAATTTTTGTATAATAAATATAGATTTTTCTAGTCTAGTGAAATTAATCTAATTAGTTATAATTTTCTGATATTATGGTAATTGTATTCCATTATTTTAAAAATATTATAATAGTTTAGTTTAAGGGACAATGTTTTATTGTTCTAAAATTTAATAGAGGATATCATTCTAGATTTTAATATATATATATATATAGATACATATATCTATTTGTATTACATTATTTTAAAAACATTATAATACTTTAGTTTAAGGGACAATGTTTTATTGTTCTAAAATTTAATAGAGGATATCATTATAGATTTTAATATATATATATATATACATATATCTATATTTTTAGTTTTATTAAATATTATAGCATTTTATTTTATACAAAAATTGATGTTAGTTAAAAAAAATCATATTTTTGAAAGATTATAAGATTTTAGGAATATAAATTATATGTTTAGGTTCTTTTATAAGATTATGGTATTTTAGGAAGAGAAATTATAATGTTTATGTGGTTTTATAATGATTAGGGGATTGAAGACCAGATGGAATTCAATATATCTCATACTAATAGAAGTGATGAAGTTTAGAATGAATTTTGAGAAGATTGAGGCTGAAAGATAAACCATACAACGACTAATTTATGAAATTTGTAGATGGAAAAAGGAGGTTGAACTTCTAGTCTATTGGGAAGCAATTGAGAGGTTGTTCACTTCTTATTATCTTTTATAATTCAAAAATAATTCTTTTAACTTCAAATTCAATCACTAGACATAAAATCTACAATGAGATAGTCACTATCACTATGAACATTAATAGGATCAGCATTAGTTCATATCTTAATGAAGAGTTACAGAAAAAGGTTGTAGCTATGAAGGGAAATTAAAGAAGTATTGGAATCCTTTTGATGATCTGAGTGATCATGAAATGATTAAGCTTTTGATAGTTGCAAATTTATTTGACTCAAGGAAGAATTTGAATTTTTCTTAGCTCTGCTTTGGAAAGCTGAAAGCATGGAGTCTAATCGTTTTTCTGATTTAGTTATGGATATCTTAAAGCCTTTGATGAGTACAATAGTTTTGTGAACATAAATAGTTGTGATGAAACTATGACATCGTCTCAGTCTGAAAATCAACTAAGAGGTGAATTGGTTAAGAGAATAGTTCTGGGGAAAGGTATTGGTTAAACGAGAATGGATAACATATACGAAGAACTTGTACAATTAATTTCAAGATTCAAATTCAACTAATGAGTTAGAATTATACTTGAAAGAGAATGTGGAGAGCCCAAAACTTATTTCAGGTTCAAATTATGATGTTTTGGTGGAGGAGAGACAGTCCCAAATACCCCGTTCTGTCCCTTATAGCTAAAGATATACTTGTAAGTAAAGTGTCTTTAGTATCAGAATCTGGACCCATCGAGAAGCTGTTTGACACACTATATGATAAAACTGTTGATGTGCACCGAGCTATGGTAAAAATGTGAAATTCATATCAATGAAAATGGAGTGTCAACAAATGAACAACTCTTGCGGATGTAAAGTTGCAAAATGATATAACGAGAGATTATCTATATGCTTTGAACTTTTTTTTTAATTCAATTTTTTAATTTTAATTTCTAAGCTTATATTCATCCATTTTTCTTTAGAACTTGAACATGAATTCAACTTCCAAGGAACATTAGCATGAGGTAACTAATTCTACACTCATAACTACGAAAATGACATTGTTTCTATAATTTGTGTTATAGAAAAACCAAATTACAACACAATCAATTCTAAATGAATATAATACCCCTAAAACCTGCAAGACTTGAAATCAAACTGAATAAATGAATGCCCAAAGGTAATCAGCTTCGACATTATTTTTTTCAAGCTATTTGTCTTTACCTTGATCAGATACATGTAATAAAAATCTATTTTCCTTAAATTTTATGATGAATAACATATATTATAAAACTCAAGGACATTCAGTTTACACCTAGTCTTATTGCTTAAGATGTTACAAATTAATTAATCGTGATTTAAATTCAAAGATAATTATATTTAAAGAAGAAGTAAATTAAGACTTATTTTCAAAGTCTTATTAGAGATCTAAAGCAATATTTAAAAAATAAAAAAAAGCTCAATCTACTTTATAAATAACATTTTTAATTACATAATAATTCTTTTTTTTTATTTTTTAATACTTAAATAAAAAAAATTTCTCTAATTAATATATTAAAGCAATAGGTTATTAGACTTTTGTACATGATATCTTTATGAGAAAAAAACTTAAACAATACTACTAGCAAAATAAAAGAAATAATAAATAATTTAAAATATTGTTGATGAAACATATTGAGTATTATCACGACTGACTTTAAATATTTGACATCAGTCAAGTGTTTATCAACTTATTCATTCGAAGTTAGATCAATTGTCTCGAATTCTTCGTTATAGAAAAATTGTTTCCACTATTTTTCTTTTTCTTTTTTTTTTTTGGGGGGGGGGGGAAGTTGTCGATTTGCAAACTCCACCTTGATGACAACAACATAAGCCAATTAAGCAACAACTGACTACATCTTAAATGTTTTTTAAGTAAAATATAATCCAACTAAATAATACATTTCATTCGTTTTACAAAGATAAATGCTTTTAAAAACATATGCCTCTAAAAACATAGATTTTGAATATATATATATATATATGTTTTATTTATATATTTGTTAACAATGATAAATCATAAAATATATGAAAACTAATTATATTTATTGAATTACCATTGATTTAAAGTTCTTAAAAATTGTTAATCATAGAAATAATATATTTACAATAAAATTTTAATTTTTAATATGTATAAAAAATTGAAGACATCTATTAATGTTTAAAAGAAATATATATATATTAACTCTATGCTTTCAGAATATATTCGGATTATATTGAAATAAAAACATCATGTGATGTCAAATTATTGGTGCTCAAAAGTCAAAAGTCAAAAGTCAAAAATCAAACCCTCAAACCCATATGATGTCTATTAAACGCGGTTTGGGATTTTAGAAAGAAAAAAAAAACTTCTTTTAGAGAATATTTTACGATTTTTAGGGAAAACAAACAATTCAAAATTTACGATCTTCGGGGCCACTTCCGCTAGCCTACCTCTGGGATATCATTTAGGAATTTCTCCAAAATTCATTTAATTTGTAGTTAGACATTCTACATCAACATTGACACAAATTATACACATATCATCTATGGATTAATATCTATCAGGTAATTTTATTCATTTCTTGCAATACTGGACCACTTGTCCACTAATATTTTAGTAGCAAATACGAATGTATCTAAATATCTAACGACATGTATTTGTAAGATCTAATAATTTTGAGACTGGATTGAGTTTTTTAGGCTAATTAATATATAGTTAAGGTTTGATCGGTAGACTTTGTAGTAAAATAGAATAAGGGAAAAAAATAGAAAAGAGAGAAAAATAAATAAAAAGTAGGAAAGAAAGAAAAATAAAAAATGAAGAGTAAATGAGAATTTTCTTGTAAAATCTAAATTAAATATTAGTGTGCTTTTTTCATTGATATTTTATCTGATTGGTGAGTTTTTATCTAAATTTAGGATATTTTAAAATTTAGAGTAAATTGTTATTCTAAAACAATCAACCGATTATAGCTTTATAGGTGTTTTGTTGTAATTATGTCGTCAAATGAGTTATTATAATCAAAATTTAATAAAAATACAGAAATTTTATAAATTAGTATTTGATATATTAATACATTAATATATTAATAAAATTCTATTTTCTAAATTAAGTTTTCTACCAATTAATTTTTCAATAAATTAAGTACTCGGTCAAATATTATTAATTTATTAAAAAATTATTGTAAATTGAATAATTAACGAAATCAACCTAAATATGATTAGTAGATAAAACTAAAGATTTACTTTACCGTCAATTCGTATGATTTATACTCCATTTGTTTGATATTAATAAATTTTTTTTTATGTTTACACATATATTAAAATATAAATTAGTTATAATGTATCATTTTGTGATTAACAATTTATAATAACTTTAAACTAATATTAATTTAATAACTTCTATTATTTTAAAAAAAAATTGCAATATATCATTATCAATTAATAAAAGATACATAAAATTTTAAAAAATAATTTTTCTGAAATAGTTTTTTTTAACGTCTAGATTTTGAAAACTGAAAAAGTATTATTTAATTATAACTTTCCATTTTTGTTCATGATATTTTATTATAAATACAACCAACTACTTACGGATTTGACTTTTGCATCGATATATATATTTTTTTTGCACCGATATATATCGATCAACATGCAATCCAAAATCAATTATTGATGAGATCTAAATCAGTTCAGCCCCAATTTACACTTCTAAGTTCTAACGTAATTTTAATATAATATGAAGATGAAGGAGATGAAAATCAAACTAAATAATAGAAGTAAGCCACCGTGACTTCATAAGCCATAAGGTCTTACATATTTGGTATTATGCATTAACTCGGTTCGCTGCATTTGAACTACCGACACGACAATACACGTGGCAAATTATTCTATTTGCAAAAATAATTTAATGTTACTGTTTAAAATGATAAATCATCTAAAGTGAACTGATATGGACGTTAGTACAGTAGTTTTGTTAGATTCCGTCCAGACATATATTTTGATTTCATTATAGGTCATAGTATATTTACCCACTACTACATATTGGAAAATGTTATTGTTTCTTTTGTTTTCGTTATTATTGGTTTGGTTGGTAACCCACAATTTGAATAATAGAATGATAACATGAATTTTTTGATTTACACAGTTTTACCAGCTATTCACCATTATATCGATTATTTATGTTCAAATAATCTGTGATAGTATAAAACCAAAATTCAGTGAGGATTTTAATAAGCAAAGTCAATAAATTTGATTGTATAGCTTTTCAGCTAAATCAATTTTTGTTTAATAATATAAATTCATTCCAAATATCTGTTTTACGTTATAGTATTTGGTATTCTGTTGTGTTATCCACCATAATATTTTCCAAACAATGTTATACCTTCTTAATAGAGACTGACCTAACTATTTATAATAGACCTAGTTATTTTTAAATAGGATTTTAGTTTGCATATGTTAATTTTTTTTAAAAAAAAAATCATTGTTTTGAACCTTACAAAAAAAACCATTGTATCCATAATATTTTAAAATTTGAACTATACTTGGAATTTAATGTGGATACAAGTAAGTACTGGAGATATAGCTCTCCAAAATCATCTCTCCTATGTTTAGGAACTTGGGCGTAAAATTTGTGCTTAAAATCTGTAATCTAATTTGTTATAATAATCTCTGATTTATGTAGTTTAGGAAATAATAGTCTCGGACTTGTATCAGAAAAGCTGTAACATTTATCTCAACAACACATCAAAAACTCTTTTGCAATAAAAAAAAAAACAACCCATCAAAAACTTTTCTTCTGTTATCTCTTGTAGGCAAATATGCTCTAAGGAAAAAGAATGATTTTTTTCCAAGATAGATATGTTACATCCGAGAGCTGAATAAACAGGATAACAGATTAAAAAAATGTGAATACAAACATATGACTACATAAGTTGTTTTCCTGGGACTCTTATAACGTAGAATGTCTCGTGACCTGGCGGAGACATGAAAGAAACAAATAAACTTGATGCTTTATTTTAATAAATGTAGGAGAAAAAAAAAAAGATAAAAAGAAGGACAAAAAAAGGTTTTCTTTGAACGTGTGGTATTCTGTATCCATCTATATAACAGAGAAGACAGCAATGGCTTTCTATAAACTTCTAAACCTTACTCTTGAAGACTCCTCTTCTATATATTTCTCTACGTGAATAAGAAGAATCTGAAGACCCATTTCTCAAGGTAAAGCTTATTTTTCTTCATAAAAATGAAGTTTCATTCGAATTCTTTATATATTTCTCAGTTCTTTCAAGATTTTTTCTTGGATGATAATCTTTCTCTACGAACGAAAGATCTTGTTCCATGTTTGAGCTAAAGTCAGATTTTCTTATTCAACTGTAGCTTTTTAGATATGTTTCGAAGTTCATTATTACTTTGTGAGTAATCTCTGGAATTTAACCTAGCTAGTAGCTACGCTCGTTTAGGTTATAATGCATAAATTTTGCAATTTTTTTGTCTCATTGTTATCATTTCTTCAGGAAATGATTTGATTTTCGAATAGTAGGAGGTCCAATAAATTGAATTCTTTTTACAATCTGTTGAATTAAAAAGATATTATCTAAATGGAGCTCTCATTATTTACGTGATTCCCATTTTGCCCCTCCCGACGCCGTGAATTCTGGTCTGTTTAAGTTTGGCCTAGAAGGTTACTTTCGGATACGCCGTAATTTAAGTCATTTACTTGTTCATGGAGCTACCCATCTTTATAGCATTTAATACAAATGCAATCTAACAACTAATCTTAGAAAATTCCAATTTTTCTTTTAATAGATCGTTCATTGACTAACGAGGTAAGAAATTATTCCCACAATTTTTTTTTTTTTTTTGTCAATAGTCTTGTGGTTTTAATATTTCTTTAATATTGTGGGAGTGATGGTTTAAACCCTAGACATAAACATGTATCTATCATGAATTTCAAAAAATAATCACTATTTTGCCATATGATTTCTATCAATAATTTTTTTTTTAATAGAAAAAGTTAATGATATTTATATTATATATTTTCTAACTTATAGTAATAAGCTAATAATATAAATTATTTTCGGTGGACTACACCCATCGATGTATTTACTACAGCCAACTAAAACACACACATGGGACTGGTCCTTTTGTTCCCCGACTTTTTAGTACACCAATGGACGAATGGTGATACTTTTAAAAATAATATTTATCCTTGCAGTTCAGTCAAGTTGCACAACCAAATTTTGCATTATTTTATCCTCATTTGGTAGTATAAATAAATAATAAATTACTCTTTGACCAAAAAAAATAAATAAATAAATAAATAAAAACTACACAATATAATTACTTGAGATCCGATCACATGCCGTCATCTTTAAGCTTTTGTTCGAACCATTCTCCGCAGTAATTGGGAAAGAGTTAACATTCTAACCATTGTATTTGTAACCACAATAAGATATTATTTGGAAAAATTGCTGTCAATTAAATCGTGGGTTATCTGTTTACTTTTTTTTACAGGATGGTGAGGGTAAAGCAATTATGGTCAAGTCTTATGGTGTTAGCTATAGTGGTGATCAGAACCGGAGCTGTCCCCATCACATATCTAGAATCTGCTGTGGCTGAAGGAGCCGGTACGCAATTTTTGTTTGTTGCTTTCTGAAATACTTAAATTAAGGCGTTAATTAGGGTTAAAGTTTGAACATTCACCGTAACGATGGGCATAAAAACTAAACTGAACGAATAAATTAAACCAAATTCAATTCTTTTAACCCAAATTGAACCAAATAATTATCTGAAATTCAACAAACTAAAGTTATATAGTACTCTCTTTTTTCATTTCTTATAATGCAAAAAGGAATAAAATGTGAACCAAATTTTACTACAACAAAACCGAACCAAAAATAAATTTCGGTCATAGTTCAAACCAGTTTTTTTTTCCTAACCCCAAACCCAAAATGTTTGAACTAAACAAAAAAAACTCACATGTTCAGATCTAATCAGCCACAGCCATGTTGGAATTTCAAATAAGAAAGTTTAGAAAAAGTTCTTATGGGTCCAAAATAATTTGGTTTTTTAAACAGGACAGCAGATTTCTTGTTAAGTAAAACAATAGTTTTTGTCTCAAACAAAAATGGTTTAGACTGTTTAATCCTGAAACTAAATTAGCATTTTCAAGCAAAACTTGACTGGGTTATAAATTATTTTTCGAGATATACAACTTTAGAAATAAACCGTTTCGTGTGTTTATAAATTGTGCCGTACCCATACCAAAATATATGAATTAGCCGATTGTTGTGTAATTTATTTGATAGATAAAACCAATGCATTGGTATAATTGATTACAATATTTTTACAGTGTGTTTGGACGGTAGCGCACCAGCGTACCATTTCGATAAAGGATCTGGCTCAGGAGTGAACAACTGGATCGTTCATATGGAGGTTATTAGTTGAATGAACTTCTAAGTTCTGTCTTTAACTGAATATTCTCATCACAAATTATGGTGCAATAACATAACTAAGTTAACTAAATATATATTTATGTATATTAGGGAGGAGGATGGTGCACTGATACAGCTACATGCGTAAAACGTCAGAGTACAATGAAGGGTTCGTCTAAGTTCATGAACAAAGACTTCGGTTTCTCTGGTATCTTGGGTGGCAAGCAAAGCACCAATCCAGGTTCGTAACTTAAAATGTAGATATATGTATATATAATATATATATATATTGTTTATCGATTTCATGAGTTGCTTGTCATACTTTTGATGCAATGAGATTGAACTGAAATTTGTTTTATTTGCAGACTTTTATAACTGGAATAGAATCAAAGTTCGGTATTGCGATGGTTCATCTTTCACTGGTGATATAGAAGCCGTTGATCCGGTAATTCATCCCACTGTCACCGTTAAATTTTACTACTTGAAATCGTTATATCATTTAAAAAGCAGAAACAATCTAGTTGAAACTGTAGACATGATCGGACTTTGAAAATTTTCAGACAAACAAGCTGTTCTTCCGCGGTGCTAGGGTTTGGCGTGCAGTGATCGATGATCTTATGGCAAAGGGAATGAGCAACGCTCAAAACGTATGAACACTGGAAATTTCAAAATTTTCAATTTTAGTTAGTGATTTCTTTTGATCTTTTTGGAAATGAGAATATTTTGTTACATTAATTTTCAGGCGATACTCTCCGGTTGTTCAGCCGGCGCATTGGCTGCGATTTTACATTGCGACCAATTCAAGTCCATTCTCCCCAAAACAGCTAAGGTCAAATGTGTTTCTGACGCCGGTTTCTTTATCCACGGGTAACATTCATAATCTCTAGAAAATAACATCTCAGAAAACGAAGCAACTTATTTTGTTATCTATGCTGTCTTAAACAGTAAGGATATCAGTGGAGGATCTTACATCGAATCATACTACGGCAAAGTCGCAGCGACCCACGTACGATCTCTCTCTCTCTCTCTCTCTCTCTCTTCCGACCACAATTCTATAAGACAATAGATTCTTTATGTCGCGGCTAATCTTGATCACTATATGCAGGGATCTGCAAAGAGTCTTCCAGTTTCTTGCACCTCAAGTATGAAGCCCGACTTGGTAAGTCTCTATTAACACATCGTTGATATAAATTTTTGCGCATCGGTTATATTGTATAAACGCTATGTTTGATGGTGTTTTTCGCAGTGTTTCTTCCCGCAATACGTTGTTAAGACCATGCAAACACCGCTTTTTGTAATCAATGCCGCCTTCGATTCTTGGCAGGTTCGATTATCATCTCATTATTGATTTGTATGCAGTAATATTATTACCCGCCAAAGATCGAGAATTGATTCGTATCTCTTTCATTTGTTCTATTTGCAGATCAAGAACGTTTTGGCCCCAACCTCTGTTGATAAACGCAATGAGTGGGATGATTGTAAGCTTGATCTTAAGAAGTGTACAGCCGCTCAGCTCCAAACCGTTCAAGGTATATAAATAGATGAAGAAAATTAACTAATCCCGCTCTGGTTTGATGTCTTAGATCTTGTGTAAACTGATAGGTTTGTTTTATTCTCTCAGACTATAGAGACCAAATGTTGGCTGCTTTGGCACCAGTTCGAGCAACGACGACGAATGGATTGTTCTTAGATTCGTGCCACGCTCATTGCCAAGGCGGAAGTGCAGCCACTTGGTCCGGTGCTCAAGGCCCCCAAGTCGGGAATACGGTAATTATTATTTTTTCATACAAAAGAAGAAGAAAAATATAGAGAAATGCAATCAAATATAACAAACACAAGTTTTAATGCAAAAAGTAACACAAATTTTCCAAAACTACCACTTTTTCTAGGTCGAAGAAAAGTTCTTAAGTCCTAAAACATTAAATATTCTAGATTTTTGTGATATTCTAGAAAATAAAACATTAAATGTTAATTTTTTTTTAAAAAAAAAACTTTGATTATAGTTACTAATTCTTTAATTATGCTTTGGGATTTTTTTCAGAAAATGGCAAAAGCGGTTGGAGATTGGTTCTACGAGCGGAGTACGTTTCAGAACGTAGATTGTTCATTGTTAAATTGCAACCCTACTTGTCCTGCAGTATCTACTGAAGAATAAATTTTTTATTGTTTTTAACTTTTAAGTTTAAAATAAATTTATTCATCTTTGGAAGATTGTTGTTAAAATTTTACATATGATGTATAACTGATGCAACTATTTAATACATTCAAATAATATATAGAAACATTTCCATTGTATTACCTTTTTACAATCATGTAATCTATTTTATATTATCTACTGTTTTGGTTGTTTTGGGAGCACAATCCAGAGGCAAAGATGCTCATGGAACACAAAAGCTTCAATAGATTTACTTCTTATAGATATGAGGCTTCAATTAAATACAGAAATTTAAGTACAGAAAGTGTGAAATTTGTTTTGTTTTGTTTTCTTTTTCAATTGTGAGTTACAAACAACAAGCAAAAATACAACATTTTAATTCACTTCCAAACAAAAACCGATGAACGTTCTTGGTCTCTTGCACAATCAGAAACTCTCAGTAATCAGTTTTGTTCAAGTGATACATCATGTCTACAAATGTCTCCACGACATAGCGGACATACTCTGCATTGCCATAAAAACATCATCAGATCTCATCTCCGATACGAAAAAAAAAAAACAAAAAAAATTGTTACCACAGCTCCAAATTTCATACCTGTGAATCTCCTTAAGCCATTTATCCACACATGTCCTATGGAATTCATGATGACAAGGAAGTGTCCTTATAGTGTCTTCTTCTTCATACTCCACAAGGCATATGTAACATCTGAACGATCCCAGCAAAAGAAAAACAGAAAAGTAAGTTTTACCATAATGTCTCGACTTTTTAGCAAGCAAAAGAACCAAAAAGGAATGAAAGAAAGTAGGCATTACTGTGACGAATCTTCGCTTTGTGATTTAGTATATTGTTTTATAGGTAATAAGTCCACAACGTCGTTAGGTGCAGGAACAGATCCTATTGGTGATACCGATGGTTGTTGAGAGGATAATACAACAGATTGCTGATGAATTTCATCAAGAACCTAAATTGAATACATTATAAACCCTTAGCATACTAAAAGGAAAGCATGTGTGGCAAAAGTTGTTAATGGGAAGACATGTATCTACCTCGAAGAGAGCTTCTGCTAGCAATACTATCCTTGAGATGCTAGCTCTTGCATTTGTTTCATCTGATGTTGTCGTTGTTGTTGTGGAACCACGGTTAATACCTGCACGGCATGTGCAACGTCCTGCTTGATCTCCACCTGATAGGACACAAGCCATATCATGATGGCCTGTGACATTTTCAAACCGGCTTCCCAATCTTTGAAGCGCACGAACCTACGGAATTAGTTAGTCACATCCGTTGATTAGATCTTTAGTTGAACAGAGAACATCAAGAATGAAATAATCAAATGAGTTTTCAAACCTGAGATCTTATTCTCCTCCTCCTTTCAAGGAAATCTGATCGGTGTTCTAATAAACCTTGATACCTTCCTTCTCTGACAAGAGGACTTGGCCTCTCGTGATCTTGAATGCCAAATAAAGTCCTCCTAATGCTAGAAGCTGAACGGTTTAGTATAGACGTTGAAGTCACAGGAATATCCTCTGCTGCTACTGTATCAGCAGAGAAGAGACCAGTATCGTCTTCTCCCTGATACGGCGCACGGAATGTGAAGTCAGAGAGTGAAGACCGGCGAAGAACTCTGTCACGGAGTCGTCCAACACTAAGAGTTCTGCTAAATCTAACATTCCGGTCAATGGAAGGTTCACGAACAACATGTCTTCTATCAAGAACTCCAGCATAAGTACTGTCAATGCCATTAACTACTCTCGGAGAACGTAAGCTACCATTTTCCCCATACCTCATGCCATCAATATCTCTAACTACATTGTCAATCACAGGCATTCTCGGAGACTCGACTCTATCAATGAGCCTAACAGCAGATTGTGAAGGTGAAGTAACACCTACTTCTCGTTCAATCGTTTGACGAGAAGAAGAGACTGGATAAGTAGTGTTGAAGGATCTTGAGCTTGAAGCTCTGCTAAGTCTAGAGCTTATGTTACCAGGAATGAATTTGAAATGCGAAAAAACTCGACCTGGAGTTGAAGATTCTTGAATCGAACCGCCAACATTGCTTACAGTTGCTTCTTCTTCTTCTTCAACACCACAATCATCATCAAGCTCAAGCTCATCACAATGTCTTTCGTTTTCAGATTTCTTCTTATCTTTTAATTCTTCATTATAGCAATCTTCTGCATCCCCTTGATTCCTAGATTCCATTCTTCGCCGTGAAACACTTCCACTACTCTTTCTCATCCATCCATTACATACCTAAAGATAAAGACTTATGATTTTGTCCTAATTGTTGAATTAAAAAAATCAACGTTTATTGCATAAAAAGCAAAACAAAACCTGTTCATCATCATCGTCACTGTCGTGAGAAGTAGAAGATGAAGCAAGGCAAGAAGAGTGAAGAGAACAAAGGAGACTCATTGGTTTTCTCCTCCTTCCACCACCACCACTCGGAGGTTGAGCCGCGTCGGAATCTTCTCTACCCGTCGACGTCAACGAAGAGCCTCGACATGATTTGCTCCGCCCAGATCCCATCTTCTTGTCTCAAAAAGCAAACAATTTTCTTCTGAAATTACATCATTGCCACAAGACCCACAAGCTTCCCATCTTCAAAATCAAAATCTCCAAGTCAAAATCGGAACTTTTTCCTCAGATCTTGACAATGAAGCTCGAATTCGCCATTGAAAATGCAGAATCGAAAGCCCTAATTTTTGAATTTCAGATCTGAAACTCGATCGAGAAGAGGAACAAAAAATTTCAAAGAGTAACCTCGAAAATGCGAGGATGTAATGTAGCAACTAAGTTATATATATATATATATATTGTAATGTTTTCTTTTATCGAAGAGAAATGCTTTAAACAAAAGGAAACGTTATTTTACTTTTAGGTGATCGGAGTTATCGAAGAAGGAGACAAAGCACCTATCTGCGATAGAGAGAGAGACTTTTACGGGAAGAGTTTGTATTGATGTTCGAAGGAGAGGGAACAAAAAACCAAACTCTCCCATTTCTTTAATTTCAATTAACTTATTTTAACGTTTTTTTTTGCTTTTGAATTTTTTTTATCTTTTCCCAATCATAATTGGATTCGATTGATGACTAGAATTGAAAAAAGTTTGAAACGGTCATAGTGATCACTAGCGGTGCCAAAAAAAATCATTGGCCATAAGACCAAACTTATATGAATGTTTTATCAAAACTGAACTGAGAATTATTTTATAAATTGTTTTGTTAACTGAAAAACCAAAAAAATAGAACTGATTTAAATGTACCTGAAGTGAAACACCAAACCAAACAAACGGAATAAACAATAATTTTTTATATTTTTGACACATAGTTGAAATAATATTTCATATATATATTATTTCATATTTATATTATTTCATATTTGTCAATTTATGATAATATTTTTACCTATATATAGGTAAATTAAAATTAATCATTTTTATTACATATTTCATATTTTGTCAATTTATGATAATAATTTTAATATTTCATTTTAATATTATGGAGTTTTGAATTCGAATTTTTTTTTTAGAAATAATTATAATTTAGCCATTTATTTCTGATTTTTAAAAACGAATTATAGCCAAACTAAATATCAAACTGGAGTTTTATTAAATAGAAACCGGAAAATTGAACCGAAACTACATATATCATAAACAGAACTACCGAGGATCAATGCGATCCACCTTGCGAAAATAGGTTATATTTGTAGACTTGTTTATTACCGTTGTTTCATGTAATTAATCATATTTATCGACATTAGTTTGTAAATTCATAAAGTTACAAAAAAATCTCAAATGTGGAAAGTAGCAGAGAGAGAGAAAAAAAACTTCACGGCCAAAGAAAAATGCACACGCTAAACAACACCACCATCACCGGTTCACAAGATCCAATCGACCCGAACCGAAATCTCGACCCGGATCAATATCCCCAACGAAACCAAAACCATCCACAGTCTCGTCGGCCGCGCGGGTTTGCCGTTGTAGCCGCGGCGGCGTCGATGGGTCCAGCTGAAAGCGATGTCAACAACGGAAACATCGCCGGAATCGGCGGTGGAGAGACAAGCAGCGGAAGAGGAGGTGGAGGAGGGAAAGGGAAGAGAGAGAGGGAGAAGGAAAAGGAGAGAACGAAGCTTAGAGAAAGACACAGACGAGCAATCACTAGTAGAATGTTGGCCGGATTGAGACAGTACGGGAATTTTCCGTTACCGGCGCGTGCGGATATGAACGATGTAATCGCTGCTTTGGCGCGTGAAGCTGGCTGGAGTGTTGACGCCGACGGTACTACTTACCGACAATCACACCAAACAAACCATGTGGTTGGAACCCTTTCTTTTAAAAATTCGAACTTTTCAAGTCTAAATTTACTAGAATGGATTAGTAGATAATCGTAGCTCCAACATTTCTCAGTTGTTGTAGCTTACAACACTGTTCTTGATGATGAATCTGAAACAAATGTAGCAAAGTTGTTTCCTTTGATAACCTATTTCAGTTGGGGTTTATTTGAAAAAGCTGATCACTTTGATCCCAAATCTGTACGGAACTTCCCTGTGTCATTAGCTTGTTCTGTTATCACTTGCTTTGAGTTTGTTTCTGAAGCTAAGTTATAAACTAATAGAAGAGATAGCATCATGAGCTTGTTAGATAGATCTTGATTGTTTCATGCCATTGGACAGGTTCAGTTTCCAACGAGATCCATTGAGAGTCCTCTTTCTTCGAGTACTTTGAAGAGTTGTGCTAAGGCTGCACTTGATTGTCATCACCATCCCGCTCTTAGAATCGACGAGAACCTTTCTCCTGTGTCTCTTGATTCTGTTGTTATCGCCGAGAATGATCATCCCGGGAATGGAAGGTACACGGGTGCTAGCCCTATCGCCTCAGTCGGATGCGTGGAAGCCAATCAAGTAACAAGAAATTTATAAATTCATTTGCATTGTGCGGAGAATTGACTTTGATCTGGACTTCTTTTTTGTCTAACAGTTTTGTTGTTCTTTCAGCTTATACAAGATGTTCATCCCACAGAGCCTCGTAATGACTTCACAGAGAGCTTTTATGTCCCTGTGTACGCCATGCTTCCTGTGAGCTTTTGATGAGAGTACTCTGTGTTTTTAATTGTATAAATAGTTCTTTTACCACTTTTGCCGCCATCCTTAGTTTCTTAAGCTAAAGTTCTAGACTTTTTCTTTCAGGTTGGCATTATAGACAACTTCGGCCAGTTGGTTGATCCTCAAGATGCAAGGCAAGAATTAAGTTACATGAAGTCATTAAATGTCGATGGAGTTGTAATAGATTGTTGGTGGGGGATAGTTGAAGGTTGGAATCCTCAGAAATATGTGTGGTCTGGCTATAGGGAGCTCTTTAACCTTATAAGAGACTTCAAACTTAAACTACAGGTGTGAAATTACTACTTGTAGAGCTTTTCAAATACATCCCTATGTGACCAAACTGTAACTATCGCGATATAGAACCGTTTGTTTTCGTACTCTCTTAGCAATTAGCATATGGTCTATTTGAAGGTGGTGATGGCATTTCATGAATATGGAGGGAATGCATCTGGAAATGTTATGATCTCGTTGCCACAGTGGGTTTTGGAGATTGGAAAAGACAATCCAGACATATTTTTCACTGATCGTGAAGGGAGAAGGAGTTTTGAATGTTTGAATTGGAGCATTGACAAGGAACGGGTATTGCATGGACGAACTGGTATAGAGGTACTTAAGAAGAACATTCATTTCTCATAAACTGAATTGCTAAGCATTTTGGTCTATTCAGTGGACATATCATCCTCTTTGTACTGGTTAGTTTCTATTTTTGTCGTAAAGATTGATTTTTCAGGTCTATTTTGATTTTATGAGAAGCTTCCGGTCAGAGTTTGATAATTTGTTTGTGGAGGGGCTAATTGATGCAATCGAGATTGGTCTTGGAGCTTCTGGTGAACTAAAGTATCCATCCTTCCCGGAAAGGATGGGTTGGATATATCCCGGCATTGGTGAGTTTCAGGTATTTTTTCAGATTGCTGGACTTTACTTCCTAGTTCTTACTTGTGACTGATAAAGTCTGAGCATGGTTCACATTTCGATCTATTATTTCTCCTATTGCAGTGTTATGACAAGTATTCACAAACGAATTTGCTAAAGGAAGCGAAATCACGAGGATTCGCTTTCTGGGGTAAAGGACCAGAGAATGCTGGTCAATACAATTCACAACCTCATGAAACTTGTTTCTTCCAAGAAAGAGGTGAATACGACAGCTACTACGGCCGCTTCTTCTTAAACTGGTATTCACAATTACTAATAGGACATGCAGAGAATGTTTTGTCTCTTGCGAATCTCGCGTTTGAGGAGACAAAGATTATTGTCAAGGTATTATCTTTTTGGAAGTTTTTCTTCAAAACGAGTAATACCATGACTATGAGACTCATACAACAACATTAAATATGCAGATACCGGCGATTTACTGGTCATACAAGACATCTAGTCATGCTGCTGAACTAACTGCAGGATACTATAACCCTTCAAACCGTGATGGGTACTCTCTTGTTTTCGAAACTCTGAAGAAATATTCAGTGACTGTGAAGTTTGTGTGCCCTGGGCCACAAATGTCTTCTAATGAGCATGAAGAAGCATTAGCTGATCCAGAAAGTTTAAGTTGGCAGGTAATGGCAGTTCTTATTGATAACATAGCTTTCTTGTTTCATTGACCGAAGATTGGTTATTTGTGGCCAGGTGGTCAATGCAGCTTGGGATAAGGGACTTTGTATTGGCGGAGAGAATGCGATTACTTGTTTCGACAGAGAAGACTGTATGAGATTAATCGAAATGGCTAAACCAAGAAACCATCCAGATAGCTATCACTTCTCTTTCTTCACTTATCGTCAACCTTCTCCTCTGGTTCAAGGATCTTCTTGCTTTGCAGATTTGGACTACTTTATAAAACGCATGCACGGTGAGATTTACTTGCCTGTACGATCTCAATCGCGCATATCTACATTGCTTAAGTTGTTGTTCTTAGGATTGTATGTATGCTTTTGCAGGTGACATACAGAGATAAACAGTGGTTGGAAATCAAAACGGAGCGATAGAAAGTTGGAGGGTTTTTAAAGTAATGTTCAACTTTGAAACAATCAAAATTTGTTTTGTCTTGTTGTTATCAGCGCCTAAATCTGATATTTTATATGTAAACCCTTACACTCTACACTAGTTGATGTTGTACTAACTAATTAAAACCCTTCCTTTTGCAAATTTTTACGTCTTATATATAAATCTCATCCATTATTTATTCACTTTTAAAATTACACATGCGGACCTCATAAATTATTTCCTTTACAAAATTAAATGCAATTATTCTGAACCCACTCAAGTAGAGCATATACTTTTAGAAGTTTTATTTCGGCAACTTATAACCTTACAAGTAGAGTTAGTCGTTGGTAGGTATAGAGAGTCGTTTTAAAATGAGATGAAACTTTTAATCTCTCTTGCATTCGTTTTTTAAGTTAATTAAGAAAAAAAGGTAAAGGGGAAAAAAGACAATAGCGTAATAAAGCTAACAAGTCGTTAGGTTTGAGTCCGGTCCTGTCTTTGAATATCAATTTTATTTTATTTTATTCTTAGCGTTAAATGAAGGATTAAACTGCTTGTAATTAGTAGGAAAAGAAGAAACAAGAAGATATTAATTATTTATAACTGACAGAACAGAAAGTGTGTTGCACTTAAACCTTTTTACTAAATTGCCCGAATCCGATTACATCAATTATGTCATTACCTTTGGTCCATCTTTTCTTGTATTTACTGCACAGACACATTCTGAGATTTTTCAGCATAATATTTGACATTTTAGATCCAGCAACGAAGTAATATTTCCATAAAAGGCAAACCATGTCCTTCATTTTTTGAGTAAAGAGCATGTCTTCTTTTATGCTGTACAAATTAACTAAGATAGTCCATGATTTCATGTAGAGTAAAATGTTGGTCAATACGAGAATACTTTGTTGGAACAATATATTAATAAGCATGTGGACTTATAATATATAGTTAAAATGTGAATGAGAATTTGCTTAGGGGAGGTCAAAGATTTTTTGTAACTTACAAATTTTGGTATTAAAAACCAAATAAATTTGGCTATTAAATCTACTTGACCACCAAGCTATTCTTCTCCTATAGCAAGCTACCTAGAAGGGAAAAATCATCATTTCATTCTAAAGCAAAGAAAAACACCATTAGACACATTGTAGATATTCTTTGAGAAGTTTCTAAGTGTTGAAGCTCTCTTGAAATATCTTCTTGGTTGTTGGTGTTAGGTGCTAGCTAAGGAATTCACAAGGTTTAACAGGTTCTAACTTCCTCCATATTCTACTTTTCTCTTTCAAAAGTAGTTTTTATGTTCTTGAGTTTATGGTAGAATATTAGCTTGTAGATTCTAACATGAATGAAGCATGTTAGTCTTATATGTTTGGTTGTATCCTGGGATTCAAAGAATGCATATAAACCGTCTCATTGCGGGCATTTTATTGAGTTAAGAAAAGGGATCATCCCGCCTCCAAATGGATTTTTTTTGTTCTTATGATTCTAAATCAAAATTCATGTTTATGTTCTTATTAAGTTGTTAATATCAAAATGATTATCTTGAATTCATGTTTTGATAATATTATACTAATAATCATGTTCATTAGATTAATTCTTGGTCAAAGAATAATATTAAATAGTATTTAATATGATCTTGCTATTTAATTATATAATTAATATTGTCGAATTATGTAAATGCAATAATTATTTTGGTGAAATAAATTATAATTACATAAATGTCAATATTAATGTTTATACATATATGTATACATATATATTAAAATATATATATTTATATATGAGTTTAATAATTTATTTCAATTCAAAATTAATTGTATTGCAAATTGATATTTCTCAAATCCGGTTTTATAAGGTTCTACAATCTTAACTCAATAAAAATTCGCTTTTTAAACGGATTTGTTATGTGAAAAATCGAATTTACAAAAAAAAAAAAAAAATCAAAGTTTTGTTTTTGAATATTGGAAATATATATATATATATATATAAAATATATAAAAAAAAAATAATAATAATAATAATTCGATTACAAGATTTCTTGATCAGATCGATCGAACCTTGTCGGTCGTTCGAGAGAAATCATCTAAATTGTAACCGAAACTTGGTACCGCGGGTCAAGCGACCGATTGATCGCAAGCCGATTGATTGATCTCGCAAGATCGATGCTGTTAACCGGGTCGCAAGACAACACAATATTTAAGATCGATCGATCCACGTGAGGTCGATCGATCGCATCATACAAACTCCGATCAATTTCCTTTAAGATCGATCGGGAGAGTAAATGCATGAAAAACTTGTTTTTTCTGATATCGCATTGTGTCTACATGTGCTAAAAATGCATCTAAAAACATATTAAAAATGAGATTTTAACTCAAAGTTTAACAGTGTTTAACAGATGGCAAACACAAGTAACAATGCTGAGATTGCACCAATGGTGACAGCTCAAACCACCCTTGTGCCTGTCAACACAAATGGGCTACTTCCCGAGAAGTTTGACGGGGCTGGCTTCAAGAACTGGCAACAGAAGATGTACTTCTACTTGACATCTCTGAACCTGACAAAGTTCCTCAAGGAGGACAAGCCTGAAACTCCCGAAGAAAGAGAGACAGATGTGCGCACGTTAGCCACATTGGAGGCTTGGAATCTGACTTCCTATACAGAGGTTGGATCCTAAGCCGACTGGTGGACAACTTGTACTCTGTCTACAACAATGAAAAAGAGTACTCCACTTCCAAGCATCTTTGGATAGCTTTGGAAAGGAAGTACAAGTCTGAAAATGCTGGTTTTCAGAGATATGCTGTGGCAAAACTTCTCGACTTCAAAATGGTGGACTCAAGGTCTATAATGGATCAAGTTGAGCAATTGCAGCTGATCAACAATGAAATTGCAGCTAAAGGAATGATCCTTCCTGAAGCTTTCATCGTTGATTGTACTATTGAGAAGTTACCGCCAAGCTGGGTGGATTTCAAGAATTACTTGAAACACAAGCGAAAGCAAATGTCGCTTGAATCATTGATCTCAAGACTTCACAATGAAGCAACGATTCGCCTCTCCAAGAATGAAGAGAGAGGGTATCAGGCTTACCTTGCTGAACAGCTTAAGGCAAAAGGCAAGGGAAAAATGGGAGGAAAGAACTACACATTCAAGAACCCCAGAGCCACTAGCTCCACGAGCTTCAAGAAGCATACTTCTGGTGCAAAGAAGTTCAGTGGAAAGTGTCACAAGTGTGGCAAGATGGGTCATAAGGCAGACATGTGTCGCACCAAGACCATACAGAAGCGACCACATAATGCCAACCTCACTGAAGCAGATCTCTGCTGTGTTGTGACTGATGAAGTCAATTCAGTGGAGGGAAACCCACTGGACTGGTGGTATGATACCGGTGCAACGGCCCACATCTGCAAAGATAAGGCAATGTTCAACACCTATCAACAGTGCCACACAGATGAGGAAATCATGATGGGCGACATACATTCATCCAAGGTCGCTAGACATGGAAAGGTGATACTGAAGTTGACTTCAGGACATGAGATCACCCTCACAAGAGGAGGTAAAAAGTATTTTGTGACTTTCATTGATGATAGTACAAAATATTGTTATATTTACTTGTTACAAAGCAAAAATGAGGCTTTGAATAAATTCAAGGAATATAAGCGGGAAGTTGAAAATCAATTAGATAAAACTATAAAAATAGTTCGAAGTGATAGAGGTGGAGAATATGAAGGACAGTTCGATGCATTTTGTAGAGAAAATGACATAATTCATCAAACAACTGCTCCTTACTCACCAGAATCAAATGGAATTGCAGAACGCAAAAACCGAACTTTGAAAGAAATGATGAATGCAATGATGCAAGAATCTGGCGTAACCCAAAACATGTGGGGAGAAGCTTTAATGACTTCAAATTATATTCTAAATAAAATCCCACACAAAGTGACGGGAAAAACACCATATGAACTTTGGAAAGGTATAGTTCCTTCATACAAATACATGAAAGTGTGGGGGTGCCTTGCAAAAGTGGCAGTACCTGTTCCGAAAAAGGTCACAATTGGACCGAAAACAGTTGATTGTATTTTTATCGGATATGCGCACCATAGTAGTGCTTATCGATTTCTGGTTCACAAATCAGATATTTCAGATATCCATGTAAATACAATTATAGAATCGCGAAATGCATCATTTTTTGAAGATATTTTTCCGTGTAAGGATAAAATACACCCTAAACGGACTAGGGAAGAAAGAGATGTAGGTGAAACAAGCAATTCTGCCATTGGTCTAGACAGTGTAGAAAACGCTGAAATTGAACTCAGACGTAGCAAAAGAGCTCGAAAGGAGAAAAATTTTGGTGATGATTTTCTAATGATTTTACTCACAGAAAATGAACCAAATACCTTTGTGGAAGCAATGTCTACACCTGATGCTCCTTATTGGAAGGAAGCAGTCAACAGTGAATTCGATTCAATTATGCAAAACCATACATTTTACATAACGGATTTACCAGAAGGGTTCAAAGCTCTCGGTTGTAAATGGATCTTTAAGACCAAACTAAAAACCGATGGGACTATTGACAAGTATAAAGCCAGACTTGTGGTCCAAGGATTTCGTCAGAAAGAAGGTCTAGACTTCTTTGACACGTATTCTCCCGTGACGAGAATAACTTCTATAAGAAATATCATATGCATCGCAGCATTACGAAATCTGGAAATTCACCAGATGGATGTAAAAACTGCTTTTCTTAATGGAGATCTTGAAGCAGAAATATACATGAAACAACCTGAAGGGTTTGTTATTCCTGGACAAGAAGACAAGGTCTGTAGACTTGTAAAATCGTTGTACGGACTTAAACAAGCTCCAAAACAGTGGCATGAGAAATTTGACAAAGTAATGATGTCAAATGGATTCCGCATAAATGAATGCGATAAATGTTTGTATTTCAAAACTACAAAATATGCATACGTTATGTTATGCTTATATGTAGATGATATGCTTATCATTGGAAGTGACAACGATATTATAAATCAGACTAAAACCATGTTACATGGACAGTTTGAAATGAAGGATATGGGACTAGCTGATGTAATTTTCGGAATTAAAATCACTAGACATCCTGGAGGATATATATTATCCCAGCAGCATTACGCTGAGAAGGTACTTGATAGATTCAAGAACTATTCAACTGGAATCTCCACAACACCTGTGGATACCACACTTCACCTAACAAAAAATTCAGGTGCACCAGTATCACAGAATGACTATGCTCGAGTAATCGGAAGTCTAATGTATTTGACTAATTGTACAAGACCAGATTTAGCTCACTCGGTAAATGTACTAAGTAGGTATACGAGCAATCCAGGGCACATCCATTGGAAAACGATAGCAAGAGTATTAAATTACTTACGCTTTACCAAAAATTATGGACTGGATTACGGTTCAGAACCTGCCGTGTTGGAAGGATATACCGATGCTAATTGGATATCAGATTCCAAAAACTCAAAGTCCACAAGTGGTTATGTGTTTACACTTGGGGGTGCTGCAGTATCCTGGAAATCTTCAAAACAAACAGTGCTGGCTAGGTCAACAATGGAATCTGAGTTCATTGCGTTGGACAAAGCAGCAGAAGAAGCAGAGCATCTTCGAAATTTTTTGGAAGATATTCCGATGTGGGAAAAACCAGTGTCATCGATTCGGATACACTGCGATAACCAATCGGCTATAGCTCGTGCTAACAATAGCTTGTACAATGGCAAGTCACGTCACATACGTAGACGACATAAGACCATTAGACAACTGATCTCAAGTGGTGTAATTTCGCTAGATTACATCAAATCAGCTGATAATTTAGCAGATCCTTTTACGAAAGGTCTGACCCGAGATCAAGTATTGAAATCATCAATAGGAATGGGTTTAAAGCCTATGATTTAACGATGAAATTTGGCGGTAACCCTACCTATACTTTCTAGGTTCAAAGGGACAACTAAGTCAAATTAAGTCTAAGAAAACACTGTGAAACTTATGTTTCTACCCAGTTCCTAATAATGATAAACAGTGTTGTCTGCAAAATTGAGGATAAGCGTAAGCTTTTAATGATTTCATCATATTTATTTCAAGGAAGTAAAGCAGAATACTTCGAAATAGAATACGAGAATCACCTGTTGAGTGTGAAATGGGGCCATTTCTAGGAGAATAAGGGAAGTCTGTATTCTCCAAATTCACTCAAGAAATACCAGGCATGTTCAAGGCCAAAATGAATACAACGAGAGAGCAAAAGTTCTACTAGAAAATATAACTGTCTTATATCTATTGTTTCAGTTTACACTAGAAATCCGGATGGTTCAAGACATCGTGTTCACCAACTGGGCTTGTAAACTCGATAGATTATAACAGTGATTGGTTCAACGCTGAAAAATGCAACCTTTTCATATACAGTTATTTTTCGTATATACTCAAGAAAGTCTTTTTTCAGCTTAAATCTATCCTAAAAAGGTTTTTCAAAAACATCCTCAGTGTTTTAGAGACAATTCTATTCATGTGGGGGATTGTTGGAACAATATATTAATAAGCATGTGGACTTATAATATATAGTTAAAATGTGAATGAGAATTTGCTTAGGGGAGGTCAAATATTTTTTGTAACTTACAAATTTTGTTATTAAAAACCAAATAAATTTGGCCATTAAATCTACTTGACCACCAAACTATTCTTCTCCTATAAATAGCAAGCTACCTAGAAGGGAAAAATCATCCTTTCATTCTAAAGCAAAGAAAAACACCATTAGACACATTGTAGATATTCTTTGAGAAGTTTCTAAGTGTTGAAACTCTCTTGAAATATCTTCTTGGTTGTTGGTGTTAGGTGCTAGCTAAGGAATTCACAAGGTTTAACATGTTCTAACTTCCTCCATATTCTACTTTTCTCTTTCAAAAGTAGTTTTTATGTTCTTGAGTTTATGGTAGAATATTAGCTTGTAGATTTTAACATGAATGAAGCATGTTAGTCTTATATGTTTGGTTGTATCCTGGGATTCAAAGAATGCATATAAACCGTCTCATTACGGGCATTTTATTGAGTTAAGGAAAGTGATCATCCCGCCTCCAAATGGTTTTTTTTTGTTCTTATGATTCTAAATCAAAATTCATGTTTATGTTTTTATTAAGTTGTTAATATCAAAATGATTATCTTGAATTCATGTTTTGATAATATTATACTAATAATCATGTTCATTAGATTAATTCTTGGTCAAAGAATAATATTAAATAGTATTTAATATGATCTTGCTATTAAATTATATAATTAATATTGTTGAATTATGTAAATGCAATAATTATTTTGGTGAAATAAATTATGATTACATAAATGTCAATATTAATGTTTATATATATATGTATACATATATATTAAAATATATATATTTATATATGAGTTTAATAATTTATTTCAATTCAAAATTAATTGTGTTACAAATTGATATTTCTCAAATCCTGTTTTATAAGGTTCTACATACTTAACTTGATTCCTTTTTTTTTTTTTGTTAAATGAGATTGACAACTAAATAAACCCATAATCTCTCAGCTATTAAAAACTTGAAATAAAGTATCTTTTTAAGTGCAATAATACCTTTCTCCACGTCTCTTCCGTCCAGCTTTATTGTGTGAGTCATTCACCAAAACAGATTCTCTCCGTCATACATTACCAGCAATGTTAATCATTCACAATATCAATGTACACGTTAATACTTATATGCTTGTGTGTATTATTTTGTTTCTATATAAACACACTGCCCAAAAATGACACGAAAAACAATATCCAAATAAACCATTTATCAAAACCAAACCGAATCCTTCAAAACCTACAAAAACATCAGCTTCGGAACCAAAATAAACTCGAATCCGACGCCATCATGAACCTTAACAAACGAGATTCTATTTCTATTGGTTTCGATATTTTCTACAGAAGGCTGAAAATCCAATTCACAAGATCAAAGGTAAACTCAGAGATTCGATAGAAAAAACTTACCTGCGACACTAAATCTCATCATCACCAATCTACGCCAATGTAGAAGCAGCAAAAACCCTAAAAACCCCATAAAGCATTAAGCTTTGAGATTTACAGAGTTTTTCCACCAGAAATGTGTAGTGGGGTATCACAAAAAATCTAACTCAATGAGCCAATGAACATCTTCAAGTATGAAGAAATCTAATACCAAGATCCTAAGAAAACCCTAGATCCTGAAATTTCGCCATTATTCCTTACGTTTCAGTAAACTAAACAAAAGATTCCAGACCTTTTAAGACAGAAGATTACAGTTTCTAAAAACCCAATACCGAATCGAACAAATTACTCAACTAAACAAGAATTGATGATCTGATTTGTATATCTTCTTTCACCTCTCGGACTCCGATTCAGTTGATGCAAGGCGGGATCCGATCCCTGCTCACAAGCCAACCATGAAAACCCACGTGGCAGTGTCAGCCAATCAGTTCCCGACCTGCACCAAGCGAATCAGAGACCGCCGGTAATTTTTTTTAACATCCATCATCTCTTCTTTTATCTCTCTCTTAATCGAAAACTTATATAAAAAAAAAAAAGAGAGAGAAACAGTTACCCTCCTTTGGTGGGTATTTATTGAAAATAACAGACTATTCATGTATTTACGCGTCTCTTCTTTGGAAAAGTCTTCTCTTTCGCACAAACTACATTTTGTTTGACTGAAAAGGTGAAGGGAATTAAGTACGTGATTCTCACGTGGAACCGGTACGGGGGTCTTCGAAATAAATCCCGGTTTACTTTTGATGATTAATTGATTATACAATCTAGACACTGGGTTAGTTCGGTTTAGTTTGAATTTTATTTTCCAACAATCTTTATCTCTAACAACTTCTTTAAATTCTCAACAAAAAATATATTTTAATATTAATTGTTTATATAATTTAATTGTAGTTAGGAAAGAAACCTTTTCGGTCATACAGAGACAAATCTCTAATGAGTTTTTATTGCAATCTAAAGAGTAATGTTCCATACTCTTTCTTATTTTCTACTAAATTTTTTTCCTAATTGTGAGAAATTCATATTAAATATCTCAATGAAGATGCCCTAAAAAATTAATCCATAGATGAACCTAGTTTTATTTCGATCCAAGTAAGTATAATAATATATAAAACTAATTAAGAATTAAATATATAAATCAATCTATTATTATAATATGTTTTAAACATTTTAATGTCGTTGGTTTACAGTATAATTATTTTGTTACCATTCGTATTAATTTTAAAATTTGTTTGGTCTCAAATCGACGAATCAAGATTTGATTTGGTTATATCGGATATCTCATCCCCTAGTAACTAGTACATCCACAAGAAAATCACCTAAAGATTTAGTATGTTTACGTGTACACAAACTTCTATATATCATAAATCATTTATTACAAAATACAGCACCCGAGTTCGGTCCGGTCCAGCTTGACTAGACCAGGATAGTTACATTCACAAAGAGAAAGTACTAAAGAGATTTGATTAGTGTATGTAAATATGTATATGGAGAAAAAGCTTTAAGTAACATAATTCACGAACTCTGTCGGCGAGGGGACCGAACCACTACCAAGCAAAGTAAAGACCGAGCCAGCAGTGCTAAACACTCGTGGGACCACCATTCGAGCAATTCTCGGTAGGATTGGATAAGTAAGAGTACCAACGATAAACCAATTGAGGCTCATAAGAGCAACTGCATCTAATGCCGGTTTGTTCTTAACCGTTGAGAAAAACTGAACCACACTTCTCAAAGAGATACCAACCACAGTGAAGAGTGCTCCTATAAGTGGAGTACACAGCTCTTGTTCTTTGGCTCCATACATTACCATGCCCACGACAAGCGCGAGCGTCGCACTGAATACGCTTCTTGAAATCGCAACGTCTCTCTCTAACCCGATAATTCGTGGTGTTAGTTCTTCTTCTTTCGGGATTGTCGATTTTGCGAAAGGGTAAAGAGGTGATTCAACCGATGTAAAATCGGCTTTTCCCTTTGAACCATAAGGACTATTATTTGGCTTTGGTATGTTGCGGGTTTCACTCGGTTCTTCCTCGGCTTTGACTTTG
Source organism: Streptanthus diversifolius (assembly GCA_039880935.1). Lineage (NCBI taxonomy): Eukaryota > Viridiplantae > Streptophyta > Magnoliopsida > Brassicales > Brassicaceae > Streptanthus > Streptanthus diversifolius. The sequence continues at coordinate 8,439,496 of JAXGFM010000012.1, read as the reverse complement.
CCTTTCATGCTCCAGTTCTCTTTTCCGTAACCTTCCTTCAGTTGAAGATTTTCCTCCTTTAGTTCTTGCAACTGTCAAAATCCAAATGTATTAGAACATATATATATATATATGTGTGTTTAGTTATGAGAAGATAGACAAAACTGGTTTTGGTACGTACCTCAGCCTCCAGCTTTTTGATTCTTGAAATGGCTTCATCATGTTCATCTTCTAGTTCATCTAACTCGTGCTCCATGATACGATATTCTTTTATTGCTGCCCGAAGAGTATCTTCTATTTCTTTTCTATTCCATTCAAGACTCTCCAGCTCATACCGCAATTCATAAATACTCTGCTCAAGCTGAAATTTACAAAAGACCCCCTCTCAAAAGCACTTCTTTTATCAACTTTTCAAAAGGCTACTTTAAAATAAACCAAAAAATTTGTATAAATCTCTAAGGTCAATAGATGAATAGTATAGAGTCCGTTCAATATTAAATTCATCAAAGATTACTAAAACTAAATACAAGAAAGGTTTGCAAACCGAAACGAACCAGTCTTTCCCTTGGTATAGAAGCGAAGAAGCGAATGGGAAACGTAAAGAGGAGAACAGATCCCCAGATTGTGCCCCACACAGCTCTCCAAATCATACTTAAGTTGAACCATACAGCGGAGCTCACCATATCAGTAGACACGAAGGTTGTAACAAGAGCTGTTCTAAGACAGAACATACATGCAGATATGCAGAAAAATAGAGGTCTGGTCATCAGATAAATTGAAGATGTCACCAACCCAGAAACCAAACCTCCGAGATCCATTTGTCTTCACTGACAACAACAAAAAAAAAAAGTTCCCTTTAAACAAAAAAAGAGCCATTAAGTTCAGAAATTTCAGGAAAAGGAGTTTCATGATTGAAGAAGAACCATAACTTGGGAATCTTAATACATTAAGCTCAGTGATTCAACGAACCAATATGATTTTAGGTTCCTTATAGCAGCGGCATCAAAATTCCAAACGACCCATAAAGGAAAGGACAAATTAAAAAGCTTACCTTTTATACACGAAGAGTAAGACTAAGAGTAAGAGTAAGAGTAAGAGTGAGAGTAAGAGAAGTTGTATCGACTGAGCCATAGAGAAAAGCAAAGGAGAAATCGATAGGGAAAGAGGCAGAGATGTGGCAGACAGAGGAGAGCCATGCACGACACGTTGAATGTATTTCGCAGGTTACATGGATTTGGATAAAGATCAGAGTTTTTTTAAATATAAAATATTTTCTATTTGAACGAAAACAACAATACACAACATTTTATGGAACAACAAAACTATGTATTAAAAAAAATATATCATAAAATGAAATACAAACTCGTGAATAGCGTGACATTTGGCTTCTTATAGAAAAAACCTTTTAATTCATCTACTAGTAAAATTCATCTAGTTCTTAATATTATTAAAATGTGCAAAAAATTATAATTTTTTAAACAATGTAAAAATTCATTTTTCTGATATATCACATGAGAAAAAAGAAATAAACTAAATTTAAAATTTTGTCGCTTTTTATATTTTTTCTATTTGCACCCGAGAATTTATTATTAAAATCAACAGCGCAAGTATGTTTCAAAAGTTTTAAAATAATACACTAGTAAATTAAAAACTTCAAAATAATACATGTGTTAACTTCAGAAATTAGATTAAAAAAAAAGAGTTAACACTAAGCACCATCATTGCTGCGAATTGAAGCCCCGCCACCAAAAAACTTCAACTATTGCCAATATTATATTTATCAAAAAATTTCAACATAACTTTAAATTTTGCCTATTTCATATATCGATGTATTTCATGTCTCTTTACTAAGCTATCGAGCTAATTAAACGATCTTGACATCGCCATAAATAAAAATAAGATAAAACTGACAAATTCAGAAGTAGATATATTCTAAAACTCTTACTCTACTAAACTTACCCCAAATCAAACAAAGTTAAATCAACAACTTCATCCAAACTTCTCAAGAGAAACTTAACAACATATAGCTATTCCTAATGACTCTTTCTAAGAAGAATAAGATTTACACTCAATTGAAGACGGAGAACTATAATCACTGAAAATAATCAACCTCAGCAAACAAAGATAACCTAAAATGAAAATGAGAGGGCTTGATTGCTGGAGATTCTAATATCTAAATTATTAATTATCTCTTTCGCTTTATAATAATGCAACATTTTTAAATTATTACATATTTTATTATCTAGATTTTTTAAAAAATCTTGATTTTTAACTGAATAATAAATCTTGATCTAAGAATAATCGAAGAGATTATAATAGAGATGAAATCGATATATTCTGACATGATACCTAGGAGAATTTGTTGCATGTATTTTTAGGTTGATATATAAGTATGATATAGGGCTAGAAGCGTATTGATAAAAGTCAAATAGTGTAATCAATAGTAAATGTATATTTGTCTAATTTCGGTTTGAAGCACATATATGAAATCTTTTTTATTTTATAAATGATAAATGAATGTAATTACATAGATATTATGGTACATAATAATTAGTGGTGTTTTATAGATTAAGCTTAAAAAGAGATGGAATTCGTAATATACGATGTAGATTAAGCTTACTTTTTGATAGATTGATGTCATCGAACAAAACACATCAATTTTGTGGAGCAGATAACATAAAAAAAAAAGGAAGTGGCAAATCTCTAGAAAATTCTTTATTCAAGTATACTTAAAAAATCGGAAACTCGAGATAATTCTGTAAATATAATGAAGTATAACATGCTACTTTTTGAGAAGATGAAGATTGGAGAAGAAGGTTGTGGAAATTTCCTAAGTTAGCTGCAGCCATGGCTCGACTCACTTGTTCATCTACTCGTATCCGGTTCCGTGCCTTCTTCGCCGTTTCTCTAGCAGCCTGAACCTCTCTACGGACTGGCTCGCTCGTACGATGAAGGAAAGTTACAAGATTCCATGAATCCCATTCACCAGATTTAGCATCACCCGTTCTAAACGAGTAAGCACCATACCCTTGCTTACGACCTTCGTGCCACGCTCCTTCATAACAATGAGCATTAGCGAAACGATACACACCAATCCCATGGATCTTGTCTCCAAAGCACTCTCCTGCATACTTATCTCCATTTCTACACATAAACAAAAATAAATAAATAAATAAAGATTATGTTTTTGAAAGTTCACATTTCAACAATTATAGTTATTAACACACACACACAAAAACATAGATGATATATTTACCTAAAATGGTAAGATCCAAGCCCATGTTTGACACCAAATCTTGACTCTTCAACGTAAGAGCTACCATCATTGCAAGATTGAACGCATGGCTTTTGACCATTTAGTCACTCACCAGCGTAGCAATCCCAGTGTAGAATCTGCAAACTCCATAGCCATGTCTAAGACCTTGCCTATACTGACCTTTGTACTTCCTTCCTATAACCCAGCTTTCGATCCCATGACCATCGATCCAATCACCTTCGTACCTTCCTCTCATGGCATTGTAGTAAACACCACTCCCATTGCATTTCCCTTTGTGAAACTCCCCTTCGTAGAAATCACCATTGCTGTAGAACTGAACACCTTTAACGAACCGCTTGATTTTCTTCTCCGGTTTAGATTCGGTATCGCGGATGTACTGGTTTCGATTGGTTCTTGCTCTGAACCGAAGCTTTTTGTGGTTTCGTCGACTACGGTTGGTTGAGAAGTGCGATGTTCTTGGACGAAGATCAAAGCTAGGAGGAGGTTCTCACAAGTGAGAAGCTCATCGGTTTGGGAGAAAACATCAAAGAAGAAAAAAAGACGAGAGACTGAGGAAACATGGTGAAAGCTAGACCCAGATTAATTCGGGTTAATCCGGTTCGAGGACTTGATCCGAATGGTTTAGGCGGTTTTCTTCGGTTTTTAATGAAAGAATTCGCTGAAATCGCCTTCGTCGATTGTATTAAAGCTTAGAAAAGACGTTGTGATGTTTTGCCTCTCCTCGTTTTATCAATATCCCGAACTGGACCGGGTTTGGTCTTATTTTAAAGGGACGTTGGATGAAAGAAAAAAAACGCTCGAATATATGAAGACAAGTACTGCTTTTTTGAAAATATGTTGTGTCGTATTGTGTAGATCTACACTTTCCTAAAGGAGGAGAAATTATTGTTAAGCTACTGTGTTTATGGGAAGAGAACCTTTTTGATGTATGTCGATGTAGACTTGCTGTGGAGAGCACAGTAAAATTTCATTGGATTTAAGTAAATCATGCCAGAAGATGCATATTCAAAGCAACTGCTTCAAGTTTGCTTCCACAAGAAATAACTTTTTTCATACACCCTTGTTTATTTGTCCATGATAAAATTAGTAGTTTTTGATTTCCACGCCTAGTCTTATAGTGATCATGCCCAAAGAACAAGGTTCAGGTCAGTTCAATGTTTTCTAAGACCAAATACAATAAAAACTCGGAATTATGTACAATTTACCCCCAAAGAAATTGTAGGTCTTTTTATTTTCTTTTATTTCCAATTACACACACGGTGTTTAGTAGGTAATAGGGCTGGGCAAATAAACCGAACCCGAAACCCGAACACAAACCCAAATCGAAGTAACTAGTTTGGTTCGGTTCCGGTTTCTCTCAAAAATCCGATCGGTTCTTTTGTGATGCACCTAAAAACCCGATCGGTTCCTAAATCTAATAGTTTGAGTTTCAGGTTCGGTTCGAGTAACCCAAACTAAACCGAAATAAATAAAATATTATATTTTATTAGGGTTTTTCTTCTTTTTTGCGGTTTTTTTCAATCGGGATTTTTCAATTTGTATAATTCAATTAAAAACCGAACCCGAACCGAACCAAATAAGTATATGGGTACAAAATGAGACTTAAGATATAATACTAGAACCGAACCGAACCCGATATATACTAAACCGAATCCAAACCAAAATAGAAAATTATCCAAATGGGTTCTAGACCTTTAAACCCTAAATACCTGAAACCTGAAATACCCAAACTAAAATCCAAATGCCCAGACCTAATAGGTAAGTGCCGGGACGCAAGTGATTATGCCTTCCACTCAATGACTCAAATAAAGTTTCATAAAAAATAACGGAAAATAAGCTTCCTTGGCTGGACATATAATCGAAGAAAGAAGAGTGGAATAGACGAGAAAACCTCGAATATCTTGATTTTCTTTCATGTTCATTTGATAGTTATGAATAATGTATATTAATTATTTTAGAAAAAAAAAATCAGCCCCAAAAATATAGAAATAGAACTAATTAACTAAGTAAGAAAGAAAAATCCAATGAGAGACAAAGAGTCTTTAATGCTTATGAGCAGAAGTGCAAGGGGATGGGATGTGATTATGATCAGACGGTCTAAACTTAAGCTCACAGCTAAGATTACAATCGAACTTGACCGATCCTAATGGTCCGACACGCCATCTAGTCTTTGACCCACCTTTGAGCTCGAACGTAATCACATCTTGTTTAACCGCAAAGTCTATAGTTTGCATCATTGATGGACTCAATGGTATTGGATATGACTGAACCACGTAATGAGAGAAAACTGAATTCTGTTTATCAACTCCAAACTCACCCTGTCTTAAATACGCAATCGTTTTACCTTCATAGGTTAGCTTAAAATTGGTTGCATCAAACCACGCTTGAGCCTTAGCATTATCATTCTCTGCCCGTATCACAATCGTTAACTGCGTCTGCATGACTCCAACTATATCATACCTGGTTCAATAAAACCAAAGGGAAATAAATCGATCGATAATGCTCAAGATTTCAAGATCAAGAAAAGGGAAAGAGGTTGTGGTAAAACCGTTACTTTAAGAGGTCGAGGTGAGCATAGTCGACGCTAATAATTGGAACTCGCGGGTGAATGACCATGTAACCAACGAAGACGACAATTCCACCAAATATCACAGCAATGGTGATGATTGCACAGATGATGGCTGCACACCAGATGAAAGGACTAGTAGAATGAGCAGATCTCGTTCTGGACATTATTATGTGGCTCTCGGACTCAGGGTTTTGGTTAGGGATTGATGAGACAGCATCCGGGCTGGGAACAAGTTTTTGTCTTGGATAATTGAATTGGATGGACGTAGGTACTTAACCCTAATTGGTGGGGAAGGTCTTGGTATCTTTCTTTCCCTTGGTGTAAAGGCGAAACTGGGTTTTGCAAGTAACATATTAACTGTGTAAAGCTTTTTGTACATCATAGAATTTAAGGAATCTTCTAATATAATGCCTAATATGCTTTTTCGTTTTATCAAAAAATAAATTCTTAACTTGCAAAGTGTTAGTAACTTAGCTTTTGTTTATATGTTACTTTTTGTTTCTCTACATGCAGAACCAACATTCTCTCCTGAGGCCTAAGCTCATCAGACATAAAAAGGAACTTCGAACTTGCCAATATGATAATGCCTAACAAATCTTGAGATATGGTTAACCATAAAGCTATTTTTTTTTTTTTTTGTTTACCCGAAAACAGAGTGCGATTGTGCGAATGACCAATACGACCCCCTTCCTTCTAAGGAAGAAAGAACTCCAGATCAGAAATGTGTGTTTCTGCCTCGGCCTCTCCCACCAGAAAAGTAACCGTAACCAGAGTTTGGGTAGTAGCTGTTGCTGTTGCTGTTGTTGTTATTATTATTATATCCGCCTCTGTAGTTGGTTTGTGCAGCGAGATATGCACCCTGACCCGGTTGTGGTTGAAGTGGCCTTTGAAAATGGTTACCAAACGCCTGAAATAAAAGATGAAGAGAACAAACTTGTCCATAAAATAAACACCAATATAATTTGAGCAAGAATTGTTTCACAACTTTAGGTTTGGTGAATATATAAAGGATGAAACAAACCTCAGGATCATGTCTCATGTGCTCCGGAAACTGGCTGTGTTGTTGTTCTCCGCTTCTTGCCACACGGTCAAGTCGATTGCATGAGATTGTATCGAAAAAGTCATCCTTGTTATAAGCAGGCTGCAACAAGCAGATAATAATGTTGACTGCTATTTGAAATATCATATAGATCATTATTAACTAAGATAATGTCAAGAGCTTGAAAATCAGATCTTCATTAGGCTTGATAAAGTTAGTAATGACTACCTTTGCCTTCCCTTCTTCGCTTGGCTCAACTGCAGTCTCTTCCCTGTGCTTGATTTTGTTGTTTTTCCCGAGAAACCCCCATAGTTCACTCTTCTTGAACTTTTCATTCATTGCCTCAAAATCAAATTCTTCAGTGAACTCAATGTTAGAACTAGGGATCCGAGACTGCAACACATTTAGAACCAGAAAAAGAAAACCCTAATTACAAATTATGGCATGTATTGCAAAAAAGATACGAACAGCAATGGAGCTTGATATGTGGCTATATGATCACTGGTAGTGAGATCATGAATCTCAGAACAAATGAAATCAAGAACTTCATAATAACCATGAGACATCATGCATAGGTGTGATAATTACGAGAAAACATCAGAAATAGAATATAAACTAAAGAGACCTGATGAGCTGAAACTGGAAGAGGCAGCGATGGTGCTTGATATGTAGTAGGAAGACTACGAGATAGCACATCCACTGGTACCGGGTTGGTTGCACCAAACATCTCTTGACCCCTACTGACCATCTGCTGCCTATATTGCCGTAACGCCTCCATGCCTAAGAATGACTGAGGGGGGTTCGGAAAAGGACCAGGAATTACAAGAGCTGAATCAGAAGTCACAGCTGGTAAATTATAAGGTATAGATCGGTTATGAAGGTTAGACTGAGAGTCATAGAATTCTTGACCAACAGCGTGGGGAGCAATGGGGTAACTGTCCTGAATATATGGAGCAGAAAGCTGTACTTCAGAGAGTGGAGGAAAGTTGGAGAGTGAAGAAGCAAGACCAGGTGCAGTATGGCGTTGTGCTTGACCAAGAGGAGAAAGGTTAGAAGGGTGTGATAGATTTGAAGCAACGTCGGGTGTACGAGTAACAACCTTTGTTGTATCATCTACTAATCCCATAATTGGTGAAGAAAACATATCTATAATCTGTGGATCATTGTGTTTCATAGAGGATGCTGAAACTGCCTGGTGCATCATACCAAGAGGGAAACCAGTGGAAGCTAGTTTGTTTCCTTGCACGAAAGAAGGCATAGGCATAGACGCACCAGCATTACTTTGAGTTGCCTGATAAGTATCTGCTGAACCAATCAGGCTTGGTGTCGATTCTGTCAAGCTTCCAGCATTAGATGGAGGAGGCTGGAAGCCTAAAGGGACGGGTGAATGTTGTGTGGTAGGAACCGTTTTAGTACTCACAGCAGGTGTATGGACCCATTGTGCTCCTCTACCCAAACCATAACCACTATCATATCCAGAAGGCGGAGAGCTTATAGCTGTCCAAGCATGAGAGGACTGTAAACAAGGAAAACGGAATAAGAAAATGAAAAAATCATGCAAGCTGATAGTTCGAACAGACAGTTATCATTATCAAAGCTCTACATGAATCTCTTTACCTGATTGATGTCTTGTTCACTTTGATCCTGTCTTGACTGTGCAGATAGAGAAGGGATCACTTGCAGATCCTGAAAACGCCAATAAAATATCGTAAAAGTATAATATTAATACCTCACTAGTGGTTGAAATGAGTATTGTCCTAAATTACCATCAACAATCTTCAAACCTTTATAATGATCATGTTTCAGAGATTCCAAAAAGAATCAACTACATCAAAACATAAAATGTATAAGAAGGTCAGAGTTTGAACACTAACTTTGATGTCACTTCCGCGGAAAAGAATGTAATCGTAAACTGTATCACATGGCGGAACTTGCGGCCCATCTTTCTTCCTCCCCTCCGTTCCACAAGATCTTACTACAGAATCATTCAATAAGTAACATAAGAGCATTTTCATCCAACACAAGCACAAGGACAAGTACTCCACATTTGTATATCAAACACAAGCTGATTTTTACTATTAGTCACAGATAAATTTCCAGATTCTGGTCAGAGTTTTCTACTCTCCACTAAATGTCAACACAAATTTGAATTGAAACTAATTATAAACGAATGCTTCAGCCTTATTTTACATTCCCTTGAATCCAGAAAGCATAATCACTCACAAGAACGGATTCAGAATCAAAATTTCAGCATATATATAACTGAAAACTCCAAACGCAATACAAAGTGATAAATATACATTTATCACTTTGTATTTTGCGTTACGAAAACACAAGAATTAACATGTAAATCAGCGTTCGGAAAACCTAAAATTAGAAGGAAAAAAATCCAAAAATCGGAATAGGTTTTTGGAATCCGTACCGTTCTTCAGACCTAGCGTAGAGTCTTGAACGTTGAGATGGTATAGAATGCCTTCGTAACGGATCTCGGACTTAGAAATTAGACTAATGAAGCTCCCTATGAACGTATCGCCGACATTGTTTCCCAGCGACGGAGAAGGTAAAGACGACGGAGACGGAGATGGAGATATAAGCGACGGCGAGGAAGATTGAGAACTCTCACTCGCCATTTCAGTGGAATAGTAAACCGAATCAGAGCGTGAAATCGATTAGGGTTTCTTGTACTTTCTTGTTTCTTTCTCTCTCTCTCTCTCTCTCTCTCTCTTGGAACCGTCATGGCTCGAGTTCGTCTCCGTCGTGAGTATTAAAGGCGGGGACATCTGTGTGCCGTTGATCCATCTTTGAGAATATTTGGGCCTTAAAAGGCCCGTGTTCTTTATATTTTTACAATTTTGTTTTTGATTCATGATTTAAGCTCACATTCGTTTATGTAAACCACTAAAAAAGTTGGATCAATCCGGTTTACACGGAGTATTCCGGTTAACTAGTTGATGATGCTTATGACAATTGTAAGCTCCAATAAAAGCGTGAAAGATTGTGATGATATCAAAAGTATTTGCTACTTTAATGGATTACTAGTTTAACTTTTATATCTACATACGTATGTATGCTTAATTTCATGTTAATAATACATAATTAATCTCCGTTAAGCTTGTTTTTTCTCTTTTACATGAAGCTTCTGCAACAAACAAAATTCCTCATTTAAAAAGAAAAAAAAAAGGATACCCTTGATCTTGATGAAAATTAGGTTTAAGAGTTCCATCTAGAGATCGAAGTTCTCTTATGCTAGAATTGGTAGAACCACAATAAAATAGTTTTATAGATTCTCTCATCTTGACTTGACAGAATATCCAAAAACAATGACGATATATCTGATCTCATCAAGCTAGTGAACTTGTGAGAGTTTTCAATCATGCACCTCTTCTTGATTGGTCACGATAATATTAACTCCAACAATATATATAATGCAATTGTATGAATTTGAGGAACCTGCTTATTGCTTATCCAGATGAATTAAATATGTTTTTAGTTCTTTAATCTTTTTTAGATATTTTGTGTTTTTATTTTTGGCGGCTATTTTGTGTTTTTATTTGTCCTTGGCTAATTACTTTATTGAACTAACTATTAAACCGTGGGTTACAGCCAACTTATCAACTAACATAGTAATGTACAGTCACTTGTGCACTTTGACAGACTGTTTATTCTTCACAATCTCGATTTCAATTTTAAATTTAATACTTCAAAATGCTAGTATTATCTACCTAATATAGTAATATTGTAACAAAGATGATACTCTTAGTCTCACCTAATACCGAAAATATTGAGTAAATATAGGAACTTTAACAAGAGGAAATATCAAATAAATATTTTTTATAATATCAAATACATATATTTTACTCCAAAATATCGTTATTTAGTTGAGTCAGCAAATACAATATTTATTTAACATAACTTTGTACCGTAGTAATTAATATGTATTAACACTGTGGTTATGATCTTATTATCCAGCTCGTACACTGTGCCCGACTTATACGAAAAATTGTGTTTTAAGTAAAAAAATCCTGTCCAAGTAACCGAAATTTTTTTATTTCTGATATTTAATTTTACTGTTGACTATTTTACATTTCATTAGTGTATAAACATTTATATATAATTATATTCGAACCTCAATCGTTTAAAATCTATTATTTTTTTAATTGTAATTAATAAACAGTTCTGAGATTCGAAATGAAAATGACATATTAGTTTTTTTTAGTCCATGGAAATTTTTTGAATGAAGCTATTAACGAAAGGTTAATTAATGCTTTTACATTAACAAATTTAGGGTTTGATTTTCTAAAAATACATTTTTTGCAGATTAATAGAAATAATCTTAGAAATAAATCTTCAGTATAGTACAAATAAAACTGTTCATCATGATATACTATAGGTATATTCTGACTATTATAAATTTTGGTGGAATGGATAAAATTGTCTATTGAATAATTATAAAAAATTATAAAAGGAATTACACATAAATTTGTATTAGAATTGTGATATGATTTTTTGGCGTGATCTAAACCTCCTTAAAACATATAATACATCTCTGAACTTTTGTTTAATCTAATTAAAATAAACTAGATCGTAAATTAAAGAAGAAATGTAAAGAAAGAAAAGAAAAGAAAAGAATAGAAAAATGAGAATGTACACAAAAGTATAAATACCCTATAACTCGGCCTAAACGTTTACCTAACAAATCAAACAAGAGCTCTGTCATATCATTCAAAATTCGTTCTCATTCACCAAATTTAGGATATGAGTAGCAAAACGGATTTTTTAGTATCAAGTGCTTGCAGAAGTAATTTATGTATTCGTACTTATGATTAGATGAGACAATACATAATAAATGTGTTTCTACCAAAAAAAACCCCAACTATACTAAAAGCACCTTCATTAAAGATTTTTAGATAGGTTTCTTAGTAATATTTTAATGAAAAAAAAGCATTAAAGATAGAGAGAAACGGATGTTTTAGAATTATGTTTAGAAACTGATATTACATGTGTACATTTCTGATTGGTTTTAATTTTATTATTTAAATATAAATTTTAATTATATTAAAATAATAATAATAAATTATTTAGATACTCAAAAATAGGTATACACCATAGGAGTATTGGATCGGTTATCATCTCTATAATATATTTGAACACGAGAATTTGACTTTCATCTTCGAGAAAGATTAAGAAAAGACTAGGTGATCCCTTGATTAAAAAAAAAACTACAGCTGTATATTTTCAAGAATTTTTTTTGTGATCATTGATTATAATTAGTCACATAACGTGGATATTCGCATTCGTGTAACAATATAAACAAAAAATAATCATATTTGACCGAGTTGGCTCATATTTACGATTTATGGTCAAAGTCGTCGGTGAAAAAGATTAGAATGGAATCGGCTTTTTACGATTCTTACCCTATGAATAAAATAATTTCAAAAACTATATTACTCCAACTGTCCAATTGTCGTTGATTTGATATTTACTTTACACAAAGGATATTTAAATTCTTTTGACCAGCCACTTTACTATTTTCTAACAATTGAAGTGTTAGACTAGTAACCAAGTGAATGGTCGAACCAAATAAAAAAAAGTAACAAGTGAATGGTAAACAATTTGCCATGATTATATTCGATGTCCGGTGCTAATACTAGAAAATTTAAAAGGTGATTACATTCTCCAATTTTTGTGTTATTTAACATTAACCTAACTACCTTAGACATTGATCATCGCAATTTGAAAGTTAAACAGTTGATATGGTGCGTTTTCTTTTTAAGATTGTGGGAATTTCAAACCTTTGACTCATAATCTTTTCTAGTATATGAAATTAACTTTTAAATATTCCAGTTTAAAGAATATTTTTTTTCGTGCGAAAAGGAATTTAAACCCAAAACATTAAAAAAAACAATCTCTTGATTTACAAACTACTGCGAATTTTGTTGAATTAGCTTTCGGCATTCCATAAATTGGTATCTATTACATCAATAACAAAAGAATTTACAATTTGAGAGAAATGACAAAAGAAAAAAATATAATACCAAAAGAAAAACAAAGAGTGAAAGTCTTACTAACAGACGAACCAGCTCCATACACATTAAACCTCTATAACCTATTTTTCTTTTTCTCCCAAAATTTAGTTATCTACATTTCCTAAACCTAAAAAAAAATTCTAAAAAATGAAAATTTAACTAAAATCTATGTATACTTGGGGGGTCCCTTTGGGATTTTTTTCCCTGCCCTTTTTCATTACTAAATTTTGTTTTTCTTTTCCAATGTAATAAAAGAGAATCAATTGTTTTCTCTAAGATGGAAAGAATTGCTCACTTTCTAATTTTAGAAAGCTAAGGGGTACTCTCGTAATAATTTCTATACGTCAACCTCTGGTTTTCGTTCCAAGGCAATAGGCAATCCATTTTGAGGAAGAGCGAACGGCCCATACTGTATTCCGTCGCTAGGTCCCACGATCGACCACCTGAAATTACCAAAATACTACTCATAAGAAAAAGAAAAAAAAAAAAAACTTTCCAAAAGAAGACGGCAACCTCAAAAAGTAACCAACCTGTACTTAGTGGTGAGATGATGGATTAGAATGGAGATTTCAAGTTTAGCTAACTCATTGCCCGGACAAGAATGGATCCCATTTCCAAATGGCATGAATGTATTCGGTTTAGGTGCAACTTCGAATCTCGATGGATCAAATTTTCCAGGATCCGAGAAGAAATCAGCATTGTGATGAATATTTCTGAATAGTGGCAATACTTTCCATCCCTTTGGTATCAAGTATCCTGTAGAAAAGATGTAAAACATTAGCATATTTGATATGTAACATATTGATAAAAGTATGATCACATATACGTATTTTTGTACATACCTTCGTATTCGACATCTTCGACAGCTTCTCTAAATGTGAAAGATAAGATTGTGGCAACTCTCATTGTCTCTTGGACGACTCTAGAAGTTAGTGTCATCTTCCTTGTATCTTCCCAAGTGAGACTCTCTCCTTCTTTTTTCACTTTCCTTATCGCCATTTGTTCTTCCTGTTTTACCCAATAAAAATCCATTAATTTACGAAACTACCACTCTCTTTATGAGATCTTAAGTGTCTTTTTTTATAAAAAAAAATATGTGCTTACAGTGACAGCTTCTAGGACAGTTGGATTATCTGCTAAGTACTTGAGGATCCACGTCAGCACACTTGCCGTCGTGTCTCTTGCCGCGAAAATAACCCCGATTATGTTGTCGGCGATTTGTTCGTCGGTTAATCCTTCTTTGTCTTCCATGAATGATCCGAGAAGGTCTTTGTTCGTAGATTGGTTTTGTCTTCTTTTGGATAAGATTTTAGCGAGGATCTGAGCTAGCTCCTTGCGAGCTTTCATGGCTTTGTGAAATAGTGTTCCCGGGAGATTAATCGGCATCGAATTGTAACCTTTCTCAAGAATGTAGTAGCATCGTTTTAGATCTTCTCTGTAAAAACCTTCGTCTTCTCCGAGTATAGAGATTAACGCCACATTGAAAGTGTACTGTTGATACAAAAAAGATCGAGTCAGTGAGATACAATAACAGGACACACAAAAACAGGGGATACTCTGTTTTTAAAGAGAGAGAGAGAGAGAGAGAGAGAAAGGTGTGGTGGGGCTTACTGTTTTCATTTCTTGATAAGTGTTGAGTTGAGTTCCATCCCAAGAGTTGAGTGATTCTTGAGCGATTGATTCAATGTTAGGGACCATGTTTCTGATTGAGTCAGGCGTGAAAGCTCTTAAGACGAGCTTTCTGAGTTTAGCATGATAATCTCCTTGGTGGAAGAAGATGGCTTGTTTCCCGAGCATCCTCTCTTTGCTCGCTGGAAAAGTTGGTTTAAACAAATGAGATTTTGTAACCAATACGAATTTCGCTGCTTCAGGGCTCGAGATCATCACACATGGACATCCTAATATATGAGTCTTGAACACCGATCCATATCTGTTTTGTAGAAAAAGATGTAATAAGAAATAAAAGTCAACTTTTTCTGTTTTAGACGAAAAAATTCGAATTTAGTTTTTTTATTATTATTATTATGTGCAAATTAAGACCTTCTCTGTTTTGATGCGAAGAACACATTTGGGTCTTGTGAGTAAAGCTGGAATGTTTCGCCGACGTAAGGATAACCCATTGTTCCAGGAGGAAGTGGGAGTTTCGAGGAGGAGCTACGGCGGAATCCGGCGGCGGAGGCTATAAACTGGAGTAAACAGAGAAACAGAGCCGCCGCAAAGAAAGTGAGAAACATGCCGGAGAAATCCATTATTATTTAAGTTTTTGAACAGAAACCCAATTAGTCTTTAAACAGTATCTGATGTGAAGTTCTCTCTAATGGAGGTTTGTTTGAGATGAAAAATCAAGTGGGAGAGATGAATTGGTTTTATAGGCAGTGGAGGAGAGAGAGGGAGAGACATTTGGGAGTTTCTTAATTTTCGAGCCAGCTCATTTGAGCGAGAGTGACGAGAGCACGTGTCGAAGAGCATGCAAAACAAGAAGAAACAAATAGCGTGTGAGATTTTGACCAAAAACTAGCCATCGTTAATTACTTCCATTAATATAATAATACTATATATTTTTTATTAAAAAAAAAAACCAAAAAATATTAGAATGAAGTCAATGAAAGGGGCAATTTTGGCTCTTAAGTATAGACAAAGGAGGTAATGGGCGGTTTTATTTAAATGTTTGCCATGTTAACTAAATGCTACACTTCAAGGATTATATTAGTTTAATTAATGTAGCCTCCTATTAAGTAGTTGAAAAGTGTTTTGAGTCATCAATATGAAATTTATGCTGTTACAAATTTAAATTGGCGATGCTGGGTTCGGAAAAATAAATTATTTAAACAAATATCTTAATCTGCTTAAATTATTTTAATAATAAATTTTGTTTTGGTACTATGAATGAATCTGATAAAAGACGGTAATGGAAAAACCACGTGTGATGAAAACAAAAGACACAATATTCAAAATTTTCAGGATTTAAGTGTTCATGATTTTATGTCACTAATCGTAAGCCCACTTGTTACTAACTTAATTATTCATAGATACTAATTTCTCTCCCACGTTCACCGTGCATCACAGCCATATATTATTACTTTATTATAAGCTTACACGAATTAATCAAAACCTACGTGGTTGACATACGGATTATTCAAAACCTATGTGATTAGACCTTAATTATAGTGTATATAAAAATAAAATTTGACTTTTATATTTTCAAATCATACAAGTAGGTTTAAACTACAAATTTGATCAATTTCACTAAGTAGTTTCGTTTTGATGTTTTAATATCCATTGACTTTTGTTTTTTATCTATTTAATGCAGTTGACTTTGTGCCTGTAAAATAAAAACATAACTATTTTCTTGGAGGATCTATGACCAAAGACAAGCTAACTACCGCCAATATCTTGTAAGATTAATATGAAAACATATATTCATAAGTAGCATTATTTTTACCAACAATTGTAGCTAAAATCTTAGAGAAACACACTAGTTATACCATATGTGTTCCAAGATAGACTACTTATAGTTAACGAACTAAAAAAGATATTTTTTGTGTGCATAACAGTTTGATATGTATAGATTGTGTAAATTTCGAGTTCTTGTTTTTGTTAGTTAAAATATCTAACTTTTATCAATAGGTTCTTGAAATCTAAACTAATATGTGATATGATTTATAATCGATAAAGAAAAAAACAATCCTAATTTTCACTATAAAAGCATCACTGAACAACAATATACAACTACACACTTTGACCCAAAATTAAGTTGAGTTTGAGACAGTCAAACTTTGTCAGAGATCGATAAACTTATGATCAACACAGAGTTCAGTGACATTTCTCTTATCAAGGTTGTGGCCTCCTTATAATCCTCTTAAAAGATAAGAAGATGTGACTTTTCATAATGAAGAAACATCCTCATCTCCACATATCGTTTAATAATTGCAAAATTCACAACTTCTAAAAGTAGAGTAGGGACTACATGGTTGGGGAGGTTGATCATAGAACGATTCCAAATTTAATGTTCTTCAACAAGAAACATATATACGCGGTCGAGTAAATATGATGCATCGTTACGCGGCCGAAGATTTCGTCTCATTTGTACATAGTCGTGGTACGACTTCTTCAATTTAATTTAAATTATAATCATATATGAACTATTACATGATATCACTATTGGAATTTAATTATCATTTATCAAACATGGCGTGCAATCATGCTGGTTTAATTACATCGTAGATGAGAATATTGGACAATTTCACAAAATTCATATACTACACTTGCATGCTTTAAGCCAAATCTGTGGTGTAATAGTAGCGTTTAGTTTCCCTTAGGTTTAGGTCGATAATAAAAAATTTAGTATTATACTAATTTTTTTTTCAATCTATAATTTATCCGGATATAAAATATTTATTATATATATTTTTATTTTATAAAAAATGGGATCAAAAATTCCATAATTTTTTTAAAGTACAAACAAAGCAAAACAAGAAATTATAACTATAATAAAGACACATATGAATCTATCATGGATTTTACAACCAAAAAAAATATTTCAAGATTAAAAAGGTTAAGATCCTTAGAATTGTGGCACACAAATTTCTTCTATGCACTTGGTTTTCTAGAATGAAATATTATTTTTGAAATCTCACAAAAAATTATAAAATCCTTTTCTGGATAATATATAAATGTTGGAAATAACTTCCAATTGAGGATAATTTTAAATAGTTCGATTATTCTCTAGTTTTGTTAGAAAATGCTCTTTTATTTTTCTCTCAATGGAATTATGGAACAAAAAATCTGTTTAGATTGAAAGCGAAACATAAACGAAATTTTGAAATACTAGAAAATTATAAAGAAAGATAAATCGAAAAAGCTGAAGGAAAACAGTGTTGCAGAAACAAAAATCTAGCTATAAATCACGAGAACCAGAGTCTTTGATTGGAAAGAGAAAGCTTCTTAAGTTGGAATAAAAAACGGCAGATGAAAATTGATTGTATATAATTTGTTCATTGATTGTGCTTGAATGAGACAAAGAGACCAAAAAATAGGATTGACTTTAATAAACTCTCTTAATTATTTAATTTAATATTCAATTCTCTTAAATTTTCAAATTTATTACTAAACTCTCTAATCTTAAATTATTCATCACTAAACCATCTATATTACTTATTAAAACATAAAAAAATAAAAACTAAATTTAAAACCCTAAAAACAAAACTTAAAACAGAAACTCAAACTTAAAATTTATGAGTTTTATCTTAGAATTTTTGGATTTTAACTTGATTTTTTTTAAGTTTTGATTTTGATTTTTTGGATTTTTATTAGATTGGATTTGGATTGGATTATAGCTAAATGCTAACAACTTAATTTTTAAAAATTATTTAAACCAACTTAATAGCAATTAACTAGTTAATTTCACAAAATCATCAAAACCTACTTAGTATAAATTAACTCATTAGCATTAAACAAATCACTTTTACCAATAATCTGACATAAATTCAACCTGCTACAAACATAAAAAACAAAATTAAAAAATAAAACCGAAATTAAATCTAATTTTTTTAAAAATAAATCCACAAAATTTAGGTTTTAATTTCGTTTTAATTTAAGCTTTTTAGGTTTTATTTTGTTTATGGATTTATAGCGGATTAGATTTGAATCGGATCGGTTATGATTGGATTATGGATTAAAGTGATTTGTTAAATGATAATTAGTTAAATGATATTAAAAAGATTTTAATGATTTTGTGGAATTAGTTAGAAATCAAATAGTATAGATAGTTTAGCGATGAATAATTTAAAATTGGAGGGTTTAATAATGAATTTGAAAATTTAGAGGGATTGAATATGAGATTGAATAGTTAAGACGGTTTATTAAAGTCAACCCAATAAAATATTATCTCTCTTTAAAAATGATGAAGAATTATACTCTATCAGTTCATAGTTAAATAATACCTACTATGGAGAATGGAGTTACGTTCTCAAATTCAGTTCTGAATTTAACTGGAAACTAATTCTTTGATCATATTTATATTATATATTGATTATATATTAAAAATTTCGGAAGATAAACTATAGATTATTGGGTCTTTGATCCATTTATCTAAATCCAAATTGATTCAGTTCTGTTCGTCGTGTTTGTGTATGTAATTTAGTATGGGTTTATTCTTACTTTTTTTTTTTTCTGTAGAAGAGTCACTAAATTTTGACTTTATTATAGATTCTTCTTTATAATTGTTAGTGTGATATTTTTAAAAAATATTTCTTCAAATAAAATTTACAGTTTATTTTTTTATCTTTTAAACAAATTCTACATATATATACTATGATATTTTATCTACGGCGAGGATCCATCATTTTTATAATCTAATTATTTTTCAAATGAATTTTATCAAATAATTATCCAAAACAGATGGGCGAAGTATATTTTTAAATTTGATTTCAAAATTGTAAATAATACTCATGTTAGATGAAATTATAATACATAATAATTAATGAGAAATTATAAAATAAATAATATGCATGACCATGTAATATACTATATATTTGGAGATATATCTAGTATTTCATTCGGTATTCGGTGGAAAGCAAGTGTTACAACTGTGTTTATTTCACGACAAACACATTTTGCATTGCATTCAAGTAATTTTATGTTTTGTGGATGTTTGAGCACGGTACATAAGATAGAATGAAAAGAGTAAACATGAGATATTGATGTCCTGTTACGTTTTCAATGTTTTTTTAAGTTTTTAGAAAATGGGACAAACTTGAGAGAACAGTTTTGTTAGTTTTGTCCACCAGATTTTTTTTTTTTTTTTACAAAAGTTTATTTTAATCCTTCGAAGTTATGATAAAATTTAGGTAAAATTCAATAGTTCTTATATCTGTCTAACTCATCAATCATCATTTAGGATTTCTCTATTTAGTTCGCTTGTTCCGTACTAATTAAAATTATTTGTTCTATTCATTTCACTTGTTTTATATTGTTTTAATTATATTTCAACCATTCATACTTTCAATTTTTCAAAATTAATTTAACGTTTTTCATGTTTTTGTCAAACACTTTGTTTATAACCAGAAAATTCAGTACCGCAATTCAAACTAGTCTTCCCAATCTGTTAAAACGAATTTGGTCATTCTTATTATTGTTATTACTTTATTATAAGCGGTATTCTTATATAATGATAACTTATTTAATATAGTGGGAGGACAATCTGGGCAGTTGTGGATTGTGTACGTGTAACGTGTTGTGTGTTTTCACAAAGAAGACTTCTGACAGAAAAAGAGTGACAAAGATAAGCTCTTATACACGAACGAAACATTATAATATACGAAAATATTTACAAATATCAGGAACGTCACAAGCTAGATGATTGTTGTACCTTCGACCGATGATATTTTCTTCATAACATGCAAACATGCTTCGGCCTTTATTTGCGTGCATGACAAAAGCTTATAACTTTACTAGGATATTTACGTGGGCTACTTTCCAATGAGGAAATATCAGACTTTTTAAAAATATATTTTATGTAGATATTTTTTTCGTTTTTTATTATTTGATGTTTTAGATATTTTTTTTTGTTTTAAGTTAGATGATGTTTTTAATTTTAATATAAATTAATTATAATATTTTTGTGTGATAAAGCCTGAAACAAAATTGAAAAAGAGAAAGTATTAATTAATATAATATTTTATCTGAACTAAATTTAATATTATATATATGCTAAATTTTTTTTTTTGATAAATATATGTCAAACTTTGCATGTTTATCTGTTTGTTTTACTAGTAAAAAAACTCAAAATATCCACGAATTACCCTTATATATTTTCGTGGGTAAACTAAAAAACTCATGTACACCCACGATTACCCATGATGAACAGTAACTGGATTACCAATAAATATATATATATATATATATATATATTGCATGTATGGTGTAATAAACTAAAAAACTGTTCTAACAGATAGCATAATTAACATGATGATATATATTTGCCTAACCTTAACCGGCAATCGACGACTCGAGGTGGACACGTCGTTTAGGTTATACGTATTCCAGACCGATTCTTATACAATTTTGGACATAATCAAATCGTTTGAATCTCTTTGTAACATCTATGCCAGGTTTTCCATATGTATCTATGTATATATATAAAAAAATTATTCTAATGATTTGTTCTTGCATATATGTGACCCATGTCAAATTTACGTAATCTTTTATAAAGTTGTTATTTGTGATTTTTGTATAGATCATGTATATGAATGAATGTGACTAAATGATATTCCGAAACGTTTTCTTATCTATAAAGAAATCGAAGTTCAAGAAGGAAAAAGAGGATATTTACTTCTCTATTTAACAAATGGAGGAATCGAAGAAAGTTCCAACCTTTTTTTTTTGAGGTTCTTCTGACATAACTTTACATATATTAGCAGACGGAAGCTTTGATCGTAATATGAAGTATTCAACCACAACTTCTATGAATCTCCAAAGTGTTACTCTCAGTTAATTGATGGTCTTATTTTAGTATGGACAACTTTAAGAAGGAATGTCCTTTTTTTTCTCTCTAATACGACTTTTTGAAACAATAGTTCCTATGTGCAATTTAGGTTATCTGGACGTAGAACAAAACCGGAAGAATCAAAGTAATATAATTTTAATTCTCCCATAAAAAAAAAATTATATCATCATCTGCAAAATATATTTTCTGGTAGTATTTATCCTACAATCGA
The DNA here is from genome assembly GCA_039880935.1 of Streptanthus diversifolius. Classification (NCBI taxonomy): domain Eukaryota; kingdom Viridiplantae; phylum Streptophyta; class Magnoliopsida; order Brassicales; family Brassicaceae; genus Streptanthus; species Streptanthus diversifolius. The sequence continues at coordinate 8,417,889 of JAXGFM010000012.1, read as the reverse complement.
TGCAAAAATTATATAAACTTCGATATACTGTAATTATTTGTTTACTATGATTAAAGATTACAATTTATGATCCTGACACAATCATACATGCATGTGTATATGAGAGAAACTATATTAGTTACTTCAAAAAAAGAGTCGTTTAGAATAGGTCAGTGTCCACATAATCACCATATGTACGTACTGATCTTCAATTGTCTACACGACAGAGTTCGAATCTTCAATTGTCTGTTTATATTGTGATTTTTATCAGTGCAAATATACTCACTAAGATAACTTTAGAATATTTATAAACAATATATATTTATAAAATAATTTGATAAAAAATGTTAACAATGGAAGATTCGAACTCTAAAATCCGATTCTCGTAAGGGAAATTATACCATTGTACTAAGAAAACTTTTAATAATTTATGAACAAACATATAATTTTAAGGTAATGTGGTAAAATTTAAAAATAAAAATGAACTTAATTAGTATTATAGTAATAAAAGAGTATATTAAGACATTGTTATTATTTTCTTGGAAAATTTTCCTTAAAATAAACATCGTATCTTCTCTTCCAAAAGTGTGAAAAGGATGCTAATATTTGTTTTTATATTATTATTGATTGTTAATTTTGGATAACTTTTCTTTTTATCAGTGGTTTGCCATTTGTAATCGTGGCCATGGTTTTCCGTGTAGTCAACATCACTCTTTTTGAAAGGTTTTCGCATTTCTTATAAAAAGCTTCCGTTCATGGAAAAAAAAGCTACGAGAACAAGTTGGTTCCTTAAAAAAGATACTGTGATAGATTTTATTTGAGTGTCTTTTTGCATATTATTTTTTTTTTTAAAATTATGTGTCGTTCTCTTTTTTCAATATAATTATTGTAAAAAGTATCTAAAAATAGCCTTATTTAATATCATATTATTTATAGAAAATAATGCTTCCTCTGTTCTTTTTTATCTGTCGTTTTAGAAAAAATCTCTTAAATTAAAGAGTATAGTAATTTTACTTTCTTAACCTCAACATAATAATAAATTTACATTAACTACCTTATTCTTGTGATTTATTATTTTCTAAAAATAGTGTAACTAAATAAGGCTATTTTTGAAAAACTTTTACAATAATTGTATTGGAAAAAGTAAACGACAGATAATTTGAAAAATAAAAAAGGATGTAAAACAGATATAAAAAAACAGAGGGAGTAGATAACAAGAGTCATTTTACTCTGGTCAATACAATCATTAAATATTATATTAAGGTTGAAAAAGTCAAGTAACAACTCTCTTTAATCTAAGTGAAATTTTCTAAAACGACAGATAAAAAAAGAACAGAGAGAGTATTGTCTTATTTGTTTTCTGTAATTTACCCCCCACACGGTATCAAGTTACATTCATTTAACGTAGAAAATAAATAATGTCAAAAAGAGAGTAGAAAATAATATATGATGTGACCATGATGAGTTAGATTGTCTGTACCAAACGTGCTACTTGTAAACGTAATATGTTTGTTAATATTCTTTTTTTTTGTTCAACTAACATTTTTTTGTCAACCAACAAACATTGTTATATATATCCAAAGGAATAGTAAACATAAATAGAATAATTAAATTTATACTTTCTAAATTTAGAAATTGAGATATTTTATACTTTTTATGAAAATGTTAAATATTTTTTACTATACAATTTGAACATTCAGTTTTTCTAATTGTTTTTTATTTAAAAGTGTTATTGTATTAATCTCTGTACTTTTACTTCGATACTTTTAGTTTAAATAAATAATATATTTTATATTTTCTAGAAATAATATATTGTAATTTAAGTACTTGATTGATAGAAGACAAGATTTTTTCGTTAAATAATTATCTTGGATTACATTTAAAATTTTATTCCAATGTTATGTTTTTTTATCTTACCCAAAAAATAAAAACATTGATATTGTGGTTACCCTAATTTTCTATTTCATTTATTTTGTGAAGATTTAGAAGGAGATATATATCACCTAGAAATTTAATTGTTCAACTTTTATAATACAAAATTATGATTCTTTTTTTCATACGACCTCTAAGAATCAGATTATCAAGAAGTCAGCGAAGAATTGATAAATTAATAAATAATATATACGTGTATATATATATAATATAAAACTACTTTAAAGAAGGTAGTGCATGAAGTACGGACGTGGTGCATAATGGAATTCGAATATTGCTTCAAAAAGAAGGCATACATAATTGATCCAATCATATCGAATCTATACATTTCTGCAGTTTTCTTTTTTTTTTGGTTAAAGGATATTCACACAACAACCCATGCAGTTCCTGTATTTATATTCAATTACAAAATATTAATGAAGACATAATATATAGTATAATAATTAACTTTTGAACACAATCAAAATTCATTACAGCTATATCGGTGATCTATAATTTGAACCCCCCACCCCAATAAACTCTTGGGCATATATATCGGTAACTCTTGGATTGTTTAATTAATTAATGGTTATAACTGATAATTAAATGTTTTGCAGAAGTATGGTTTAATTTTTAATTACGACAGACAGAGGAAAAATTGTAGCATTTCGAAATATTTATGTGTAAAATGCTTTTTTTGTCAAAATTATGCGTAAAAGGAACATTTGCAAAGTGATAACGGATTTGCTACTTTGCTAGTAAACTAGCCATTTAACTAGAGAGCAAGTCCACTCTCTCAAAAACAATTAACTTCAAAGTTAATTATATGTTTATGAAAAAACCTACATATATATATATATAGGTCATTAATAAAAATAACATAAAACTAGAACTTCGTAATCATATCTCGAAGTTAACATAATCAATATTAAAAAATTCTTATAACTTATATCAGAATATTGAAGTTCAAAAGTACAAAATTTAAATTCTAATAAAAAATTGTGTCAATGCAAAAGTATATGCATATAACTTAAACCGCGTAAACGTTTTTTTTCATGAAATTAATTAGGAAAGTAATTTGTTATATTCGAGTCTTATTGCGAAAACTATAAAACTCTAACAAAAATGTGTAATAAGGAACATCTTAAACCAAAGTAAGATTAGAATGAAATATCCTGATAAATAGTTTGTCAGTGAGAGCCACGAAAAAATTTGTTAGAAAATTTTAAGATATTTTAAGTAAAAAAGTCGAATAAGGAGGTACAATGACTTTCGACCTAACTAATAAACAAAAACATTGACAATATGTTAAAAACTATATAAAAATAAATATCTTGACAAGTAATATCATACAAAAGAATCAACAAGAATTGTAATGAACGGAAATAAGGCGACAAAAGAAACAAACAGAAATAACCAAAACTTTAATATTAACTGTTATTTTAATCATTCAGCTAACTGATATAAACGTAAGGATGTGGGAATAAATAAATAAAGAAAAACAGAACAGTGGGCTCGTCAAAGCGGTTTTAATCGAAACCAGGGACTTCGTCATGGCTCGTAAGGTGCCAGTTGTCAACACAAAATTATTTATTTATACTTCAAGAAAAAAAGAATATTAATTATATAGATCACATATTAATATTCATATGCTCATAATGCTACTTTTAGTTAATGTCTGGTTGTTGTCGAATTTTAATTAAATAGACAAATCGCATTGGGACGCATACTTTTCAATAAGATGATGGACGAAAATGTAAATAGCCTATACAGTTTTCTGTTTTAAGAGCACTATCTCTATTTGGTCGTCATACCATTTCTATTCACGTATAAAACTATTTAGAACTTCAATAATATTCTCTCAAAACAACTAACAAAATAAACACATTTTTTATTAAATTAAATAATAAAATTTTTGATAATTTTTTTTTATAATTCAGTGATTTTTTTCTAAAAAGTAAGAATAATTTTATTTAAGATATATACGATAAAAATTAATTAACTTTTTATTTAAATTACTAATCGATAACAAAAGTTTAGATTTTTATAATATTTGTTAAAAATTCATTTTTATGTATTGTATTCACATTATTTTATAAATATTAATATTTTAAAATTATTGTAATTAATTACATTTATAATTACTGTTAGTACTTTTAAGTAATAGTTTTTATTCTAAATTATATTTTATTGTGTATAAAAAGAAATATCTTTGTACTGATATTTGAAATTACTAATTTTATAATTCGTATTCACGTTAATGTTTTGTAATTTTTATTGTAAAAGTGTTATTACTAAATTGAAAATAATTAAATAATTAATTGTATTTTTAAAATATTTTAGCCAAAAAATTATAATCAATTATAGTTGATAAATATATGATTTTTTAAATTCAAATAATAATTAATATTTAATTAATAAGTTATTAAGGTATTTATAATTTTTTGGGATAAATATCGTTTTTAATGAAAACTATCATGATTATCTATAAAAATTCAAAATATAGACCATGACATTAGATTGTCGTTTCCAATAGTGTGCCCGAGATACATACATGGTGTTCTAGAGACTGAATGACTAAAAGGATGAGAAGATATATCTGATCAATTTTGTAGTTGTGCCAATTATTTTAAAATAGACAAGACTCATAAAAAAATTGGTCTATATAGATAACAAATCAGGAAGGCAAACATGTAACCTTGCAACTTGATTCATGAGGCATCCCATCACCCCGATCCCTAAAGTCCGAACCCTAGTGTTAATGAGATCAGACCAGATATGAAACTCTACTTTAAGTCGGATAAATTTTCTAAATCCAAGAAATTTCTCACCAATAAAAAAAATTTAAATTATTCAAAGTAAATGCATATGCCTCCAACTAATCAAACATTAAATATAGATACTTAAAAGTTGTCTGGGGATGATAGTCTTTTCTTGTGTAAAGCTTCTCTTCATGTATGCTCCGTATTCAAGCGATACTTAAAAGTTGTCTGGGGATGCATCAGGTCAAGAGATCAATTTCCAGAAATCATCCATTACTTTGGAGTTGATATAGACCCAATAACGAGAAGATTGATTGTGAACTTACTGAATATAGATAAAGGAGGAAATGCTTGAAGCAAGGTTACATCTTTTCTCTCTAGCTAATGTGAACCGTATCTTAAAGCTCCCATTAGGAAATGTTGAGGATCGTTATGTTTGGGCTTTATTCAAAACATGGATCTTACACAGTTATATTAAAACTAATGTGAACCGTATATTGCCTCATCTCTTCATTATTCACCATGTCAGTCAAAACCAATATACACCAAGGACATAATACATAAAATCTTTAAAAAACAGAATAAGTCATTATAAAAGCCATAGATAGCTTCACAGCACACCATATAATACTATCATACTCATTATCGAGTCTCAATTATTCAATTCAAACGAGCGATCTCTAAACCGACGAAAGCTAACTTATAATGTTTGGGGTTTATTTGAAACATTTGGTCAGTCAAGAGAGACGGATTAAAAGGGGTTTTTAGATCACTTCCACTTCTTGAACTTCCCTCCAAACATCCCATGCTTCCCATGTTTAAATTTTCCTCCGTGATGCTTGAACTTTCCGTGCTTCCCGTGCTTGAACTTTCCGTGCTTCCCGTGCTTGAACTTACCATGACCATAACCATAGCCATGACCATATGCAGCGTGCCCGTAAGGACTGTGAGAGCTATGAGCTATGTGGTGAGCTCCATAGGCTGCTGCAGCACCTGCAATCATACCCCCGATTCCTCCTGCGTGTCCTGAAACAAGTAAAGGCAAATTACATGAAGGAAAAAAACCAAAAAAGGACAAACAATATATAGCGCATTATACAATCTGCAAAGCTGTCTTCGTGATGCTCAAAGGTTTGATCTTTGGATAGCTAATATAACCAATTTGTTGTAATCATGGGCAGAGAAGTTAACGGTATTTAGCAATTACAATACAAACTCTTGCATTTCATTAACAGTCATTGGCTATAGACTCTTGTTAGCAACCAGATAAAGTTTCAATTTTAAGACATACAATACAACATCAGCAAATCTTCTGTTTCAACTTATTTCTAAAGAAACATCTAACACCAGATACGATACTAAATCTTGGTTTTGCGCAACGAACATATAAACAAAAATATCATTTTCAACTTCTTTTTCAGTTTGACATCTTCCACAGCAACATATTCTAAAGTGACAATTACAACATGTACGATACTGCCAAACTACAGGAGAGGACAGAGAATTAGCAGGAGGTAATACAGTACCTGAGTGATGAGCAGGATAGCCAGTAGGAGGATAACCAGCATGACCAGGTGCAGGAGGATAACCTCCATAACCAGGAGCTGGAGGGTAGCTACCAGGTGGAGGTGGGTATGCACCAGGAGGAGGTGGGTAGGCACCAGGTGGTGGAGGGTAACCTGGTTGTGGTGGGTATCCAGCTGGTGGATAAGCCCCAGGACCCGGTGGGTATCCAGCGGGTGGATATCCATGAAACCCTTTGTCTTTGTCACCTCCCATGTTTTCTCAATCAACCAACAAAACCTACAAAACATAAAAGACAATAAAAACCCATTCGATTAAGGTCAAAAGATCAACAACATATTCAAATTGCACAAACCAAGCATGATCTTCAAGCTTACATCAGGCTTGCAGTGTAATTAATCATTGATTAGGTCTGATATCAATGTAATAAATCCTAACCAAATTGCACAAAGCAAAGCATTAATTAAACAACGACATAAACCAGCGAGTCAATGACAAGCAAAAGGCTTATAATAAGAAGTCGAATTTAAGATCTTAAGCATAGGAACGTTTTATAGGTCATTACTCAGACGCTCAGAGTTCGAGACAGCCAAGCGAATCCAACAAGGAGGAAACAACCTAAACCTAAATTATAATTTTATTTGTCATCAAACATAGACCTAAAACTGGAAAAAGGTTTAAACTTTCTGGGTTCTCAGCAGCAAATAAACGCGATTATCAATTATTTCAACGAATCAAGAGAGAATGCGAAGTTTGAAGTATACACAGATGAGAGCAAGCGAAGCTCCGATAGATCACAGAAACAAAAGTGCGAAAGTAGAATAACAAATGTTAAATGGAAAAAGGATGATACTTTTTTTTTACCCGAGAAGAATCGCGAAATATGTCGAAACTGAATTGGAAGAGGATGATTCTACGAACAATATACGTAGGGGGATAAACTCTTTTGTTTTTAGTTGAACTTTAATGGAAAATGCCAAAAGGATCGAGTCTACACAAATTATTATTATTATTTTCTAAATTCTTAAACAACACATGTATTATTTATGTACAACAGATAAATATTTGTAGACAAATAAAACTAGATTTATTAATATATTCTTCAAGAAATGATAAATAATCATTATTTAAATTTCTGAGCTATGTATGTATCTATTAAAGAAAACAATCCTAACAAAATTACATTTTCTGAATCCATTCCTAGTCAATTACTTATCTATATAGAAAATCATCTTTATATTAATTCAGTATTCAAAACAATTCTTTTTGACAAATCATTATTTTGATTGATTTATAGTTTGGGAAAATTTCCATACTAATATACTAACTTAACTTTCTATTACCATTTTAATACACTAATTTTTAACGTATCAAAAATAATATACTAGTTTTTTTCATTTTAATTTACCAATTCTTACGTATACATCAGTTTTATGACATAACACGAGTTTGAAACAAACAAAATAAACAACTATATAATTCTTGTGATCTTCAAAAAATTGTTATGTTGGAAACTTTTTCAGAAAAGTTTTGTGTCTAAAAATTCTAAGAAAAATTGTGCCAGACGATCTCGTACAAAATCGGCAAATTAAAATAGAAAAAAGTTATATGCAAAAAAACTTATTTATTAAAATAGTAATAAAATATAGAGGGTGTATTTTCATGGAATCAATCAAATTACTGATTGGTCAAATGATTTAAAATTGTTTTTTAGGCTGGAAAGTTATTTTTGAAATAACCAATCTGCTACCAGATTACCTTAGTGTTATAACCAATTGGTTTACATGAGAGGACATTTATCATCATAATCAGTTTGGACAAGATAAATTTGCGATATGGATTTAAAATGAAAAAAAAAAAATAGAAACAGACTAGAAAAACATATTGAAGGGCAAACCAATATCCAGTAATTACTAATTGCTATGAAAACTACTAATTACCAATATGATTTTTACTGGAAAAAGTTGGAACTTAATTACTAGCTGTAAAACAGTTTTTAAGGACGAATATATAGCAAATTACAGACAAAGATCTGCATAACTTACAAAGAAGCATAAAGACTTCTAAAAACAAGAGCTACTTTTCATTGCACTCCAATGATGTTGTACCGTGAAGTACACAAGCAGACTCGGTAAGAGAGTAGAGATTTTGAAATCGGACGAAAAGGCTAAGACTTTCGATCAGCAGAACCCAAAGGTGCGATCTAATTCCTGCTCACTCTCGCAGTTGTATCCAAATTCAAAAGCTCGATCTGCGGACAAAAGAAGACACAAAACAGTACAGTTACATGCTGGAGATAAGAGGATAAACAGAAAAGGAGCAGAGAGAGATAGATATGTACCAAAACGCCCTTTTTCTGTTAATACTTCAGGTTCTAGTTCAGCTTCTTCCTCATCTGCGTCTGAATCATCTTGTACGATCAAACTTTCAGAACAAAGCCCCGAGATAGTACACACCATGTTCCCACTCTCCGGACAAAATATTACTTCCTTGCAGTTGTCATCGCAAACTGTTTATAAGACCATAAAACAAAAGGTAAGTTTGGACAAACATAAACAAGTTTACATTTTTTACAGCGTTCTTTATTTCATACCATGAACATTTCCCGTCTCTTGGCATATGAAAACGTCGTCAATCTGATGGTAATCACATTTTGTTCCCAAACAAACATGGCCAGCTACAGCCTTATCCGCAAGTCCCTTGCTTTTCTTCCACAGAGATACTTGGTCAAGTACAGTTTTGTCAAGAACTATCCGGTCATCCACCATCTAAAACATTGCAAACAAGAACGTGAGAAGACACCAAACCATTATCGTAGTGCGAAAAGAAAACAACTATGAGATGAACATGTTACCTGGGCCGCAAGAGGTGCTTGGCTTCGCTTCGCTGCTTGCATTTGAATGTAGTACTCTTTAAAATCCTTTGGACAGCTTCTGACAAGTTCAATCATGTCCTTCTCATCACGCTAAAATTCGACAAAAGAGAAGAATCGCTTAAAAGGGCAATATATGAATGACTTCTAATAGCAACTCACAGTACCATTTCTATACTCTTGAGCAATGTCATTTTACTTGTCAACAAACAAATTTACACAAAACTACTCACATCAATATAAAGCTTCTTCCAAGCACATTCTCGTAACATCCTAGTTGAAGGCATTAGACCCCACCGGATACAGTACCTGCAAATAAAATCAATCAAAAGAGAGACAGATTAGTTTTGAGTACAAAGTACTGATTTTGAAAACTTGATTATCCACAAGACCACGGAATATGAGAAAGACACTTACAAGCGACGCCATAACGATTCATCAGAGGCAGCAAAGTTGAGAAATTTACACACTAAAGAGCATGATAAAAGATCCTGCAAATCACATTAGAACAATTTAGATTAATTGCAATCCTCAAGATTATGCTATTCCAAACAACTTGAATCTGCCATTGTTCTAGCTTGAGATGAAAGTGAAACAATACCTCAGAGGATAAGAACTTGAAGATATGACGAAATAGCTCTGTGGGAACTTTGCTGAAAACTCCACTCTCTATTCTCTTTGCACCATTTCTATCTTTCTTACCATCTTCCTTTTGATCTCCATCCTTCTCTACAACGTTTGTTTTGACCTTCTCAAGACATTGTCGTTTTGGTTCAGGTTCTTTCGTTTTTTCTTCATCCTCTACCTATAAAAGAACCCCCCCCCCCCCAAAAAAAAAAAACACAAAGGCATCAATGAAAAGATTCGACCTTTCACAGGAAAACATGAACAAAGAGGTAAATCTCAATTCATAATGGGACATAAAGCGAGAAACATGAGCCAGATTTATCTGAAGACCGACCAAACCCAAATTCGATGCAATAAATTAAGCATACACACCGACCAAATTTGAATTACACGAAAATACATCAAATTTGTAATCTTATTACAGATTCAACGATAAATTCAAAAAGATTTTTGGGGAAAAAAAACTAAACCCTAAATGAATTTGAACAAATTAAATAATAATACCGATGAGACTTCAGATTCTAGGAACCGAGCGAAGCACTCGTCTTCATCATCGGAAAGAGACATATTGTCGAATGGTGAAGATCGGAGCTCCGGCGACGATGGTTGAATTTATGTGGCCAAGGAAGAGATAGAAAGAGGAGAAGGTTGGCGATTGGAATCGGTGGCGTGAGTTGGAGATGACTTCGGGCCGAGCAGCTTTGATTAATGGGCCTCTTAACCTGTTGTTGAAAATTGGGTTTACAATAAAAAAATAAAAAGCCCCTATATAGCCCAAAGCTTTATACTGTCATATCAATAATCCAAATTCGTTTCCTACAACAATGCATTACTGTGGATCTGAATCCAGCTTGTTACGTATTAATATTGGATACTAGCATAAATCATTAGACTAAATACCATGATTATCATGCTTTTATAGTATTTTTTTTCTTTTCTTAAAATAGAACATTCGTCATTTGGACAAATAGTTGAATTTTAAGGACTGTTTCATATAAATATATTTTTTATATATATATCCTTCTTCATATGAATATATAGTCATAAGAATTTATAAGAGATTGAAGTAAGTTTAGATCGTGGAATCTGCTTAACACATGTGTTACCAACTTCAACTTTCAACTATAAACATTTTTAACAGTTTTGAGGAAATAATAAATCAGAATCCCACTTATATAAAAACATATTTAATAAACTGTGATATTTGATAGTATGTTTTAATTTTAGTTTTCATAAATTGTAATCAAGAAAATAATCTGGCTAATGACTCAAAACATATTACTTTTGTAATTGTCTTTAATTTTTTTTGTTTTTTAAATGATTTAGACCAAAAGAGAAGATCAACCCAACGACTACGCAAACACAAAGCAGAGCAAAGGATCTCAAATTTTTAGTCTTTATTGATTTTGGTTATCTTCTTCGATTCGGAGGCAGAGAGAGAAAGAGAAGAAAGATGGCAGCTCCGGTGGTAGTAAGCGGCGGCGATACGACGGAGAGGGAAACTCGAATGGCGCACTCTGCAATGACCTTAGTACAGCTAATTAATGGCGCTTACCATGTGATTACCAAAGTAGCTCTTAACGTTGGTATCAATCAGCTCGTCTTTTGTGTCTTCCGTGATCTTCTTGCTCTCTCAATTCTTGCTCCTCTCGCTTATTTCCGCGAAAGGTTTCATTTTTCTTTTGAAAACCTTCCTCTTTTTTTTTTCTTTCTCATTTTTGGTTGAAGTGTTTGAATCGTTAATATCTATGAAGTTTCTTCTTTCAAAAATCACCTTTCTTGATTTTTTTTTTTGTTATGAGTGGTCAATGCAGTTTCTTGATTGGTTTGTGGGTTTTATATCTCAATAATAGCTTCGATCTTTCTGTAATTGGAATTAGGGTTTTTCTCTTGGTTTGATAACTCAAGAGTATTTGTTTCATCTGATTCTACTGTTTGATGAATGGGGATTCAAGGTCTTGAGTTTCTGAGGAAGACGCCCTTATTTTTCAAATTTCCTTATTGGTTCTATTCTCATACTGTTTGATCGTTGCCCTGTCACTCTCTCAGTTTTAGTGTTAGTCCTGAAACTGCGAAACTTGTCGGATGATTTGTAAATGTTAAGAGTCTGTTTTAAGACAAAATTATTCATAATCATGGTTGTTCTTTTGATATTGTAGAGGGATAAGACCTCCTATGAATAGAAGCGTTCTCTTTTCACTCATCTTTCTAGGTTTAGCAGGGTAAGTAACCAATCTTTGATTAAACCAGGATCTCATTAGTCTTTAAAATCATTTTTATGAAGATTCTAATACCATTGAATCTTAATCTTGATAGGATATTTGGGAACCAATTACTATTTCTTATGGGTTTATCGTACACGAATCCAAGTTATGCCGCTGCTATACAACCATCCATCCCAGTCTTTACCTTTCTATTAGCTGTGATGATGGGGTGAGTATAATTCTACTCAATATCACCATAAAATGTGAAATGTATATATATTAAACCTTTCTTATGTATGCAGTACAGAAAAACTGAACTTGTTTAAAGTCGAGGGTCTAACTAAAGTTGGAGGCACACTCGTTTGTGTTTCGGGGGCCTTAGTGATGGCTTTGTTCCGTGGTCCAGCCTTGTTTGGAGATAACGATGCAGACGTTACAGAAAATACTGTGATTATTGATAAAAGTCAACCTGAGCTTCATGGTTGGTTAGTCTCTAGTTTTCTTGGTCTTGGACTTGGGCTTGATCTATGGCACATTGGAGTTATATGTTTGATTGGAAACTGCTTGTGTATGGCTGCTTTTATCGCTGTCCAAGCACCGGTTTTGAAGAAGTATCCTGCTTACCTTTCGGTTACCGCGTACTCATACTTCTTTGGTGCGTCTATAATGATCACAACAGCTTTGGTGTTCGTTAGAGAGCCTAAAGATTGGAGCTTGACGCAATCCGAGATTCTTGCTGTTATATTCGCGGTGAGTTTGCATAACCGATACAACATGTTTATTCGGGTTTGTTTGACACAAAAGATTGGAGCTTTTCTTCATCTGAGTTTTTCTTTTTTGCTTCTCAGGGAGTGTTTGCATCAGCACTAAACTATGGACTCTTGACTTGGTCTAATAAAATTCTTGGGGCTGCTTTGGTTTCTCTATACAACCCTCTCCAGCCTGCAACATCCGCCTTTTTATCGGCAATTTTTCTTGGCAGTCCAATCTATCTCGGAAGGTTTTAAATCTTAGAATCTTGCTTGTATCTTTGATCTATTAACACACACACACACATAACCTCTTTCTCTCTTCTTCTTTCTATTGCGCAGTGTTGTGGGTGGAATTCTCATCATTTCCGGGCTATATATGGTTACTTGGGCATCTTATAGAGAACAACAAAGAACAGTTTCAGGAATGATTGCTTCTTCTAGTGATGTAAGAATCTCGGAGCCTTTGATTTACAGAGATGGAACTGGTAATAAAATTGGGTAAAGGAGTGTCATTTTAACAGTGAGGCAAGAACTATATCACAGACAGTTTTTTTTTTTTTTTTTCCAATAAAGCTTTGTTCGTTTCATTTCATGATTTTGTCATTCAACTGAAGCAGTAGCAAATTAGCAAGTAGACTTGATAGATAAGTTTAAATTTGAAAAAGCCAAATATAGACAATATCAATATCATGGCTATTATTGTCAATGATAGTGACTGATATTGCAAATTTTTTAAAGAAATATGTTGGAATTGGAAAAAAAATTTGCAAAACAAAAACTAAAGAAAAAAAGAAGAAGAAAAGAAGAGAAGTGTATTATTTGCAATGGCTTATATACCTTATGTCCAAACAAGCGTAGAATAACAACTACGATTTCGTTTTTTTTTTGCCACTCAAAATGTCTCATCTCCAGCCAAATACGATTGGGCATACCTTAAGAAAATAAACTCTCCATTACATCAATTTTAAAACCATATATGATCATAAAAGTAAAGATTGAAGAAGCAACAATGATAAAAAGTACTGTTTTACTTAAAAGTTAACGTCAATTTGGACCTACACGCAAGCTTATTGCCATTATAGATACATTTTTGGATTAAAGGAGTGTTATTGGTTATATAAATTTGAAATCAACTCATAAAATTTAAAATAAATCAGATTTTAATTTTTTTTTTCATTTTACAACTTAAGATATATGATTTACTAAATCTATATCAAAGTATTTATAAAGTCAACATGATATTATTTGATTTCTACAACAATTGTGGTTTGATTTAAACTCTTTCAAAATTTTCTTACAAAAAATATTAAATGAACTATAAAATGTAAGAACATAAAAAGAAAACTATAAAAAATTAAGCATGTATCCTAACAAAACAAAATAGAAAATGAAAAAAAGGTTAGAATCAAATCCATATATGATGAATTAGCCAATTCATGTAATCTAAAAATCGTTACTTAAAAATTGAAATTTATGTTTCATTTAAAATTCCAAAGAAGAAAATATGACAGATGTTAGATAGATAGAATTAGGGTTTGATCAACTTTTTAGAGAAATCTGTGTTTGTATAAGATGATATATTTTTGGAATAATTAAAGATGACATTTATATAATAATAACAGTAAATGTGTCTTTATAAATAGAAAATTATTTGAAAACTTGAGGATAAATGGTTAGATTTTTTGAATACTTTTACAACTATAATTAGATTCAAATCAATTCAATTTTTTCTAAATAATATGAATTGTAAAAATCTATCAAACATGAATAAGACAAAATTTTAATTTTCATATTCAAATCTTTAACTGAATAACAATAAATTTCAAACTCTTTTAATAATGAGAATGTAAATACAAAAACCAATAACACTAGATTTAAAAATATCTTAATACATATATTTCAAATATATTAACCAATAACATCAAATTTCAATAAAGAAATTAAAATCAATCATTGAATAACAATGAATTACAAAATCTATAGAACTAATTCTAAATAAACTCTTATTGAATAAAACCACCTAACATATTAAAAAAAAAAAACTAAATGATAGTGACGTTCACTCATCCTCAGGACTCAAATGTTTGGACAGAGCCACTCAGCCACAGACTTGCTAGAATTAGCGTTGGAGTATATACGAATGATTAATCAAATAAATATTACATATATCAATATGACTTTTTTTTTTTTTTTTTTGTCAACATATGACTTTTGTTTATCTGATCTGGATCAGTGTACTTTTAATTCTTTTTTTTTTTTTTAACACCAGTGTACTTTTAATTCATGTGAAACTAAAACATATGTAATAAAAACATAGAAAATCAAGACTTCACCGATCAAAATGAATATTTTTCCTATGCATCGGCACACACTACAACCGTTTAAAAAAAAAAAAGTAAGGAGATAAATCTTAATATAGACCCTGCTCCATATCGTTTTCATTCCGATTATAGTACTATGATATTCATAGTTTTGATTTGCAGTATCTCTAATGTGTTTAATACATCATAATTGCCAATCGTATAAACATAGTGCATACAGTCATTTATAACAAGGCTAAGAATCTTGGATACACTTTGGTTAAGATTGTATATGCAGCAGTCAATTGTAAATTTTGATATATGAAGCAAAATACAGACACTTAAAGTCTAAAATCAAAACATGAATATTACAATACCATACTCTAACTGGAAAGGATATGAAACAAAGCCTATATTAAGATTTCCTTAATTGTTTAAATGCATGTACAGTGTGGTGATTTAAATGTTTTGATCAAACTGCTATTCTAAGCAACAAGATACTGGCGCATACAATATGGGCCAGGGCCCTCTATACCGATCAATAAACAAAATAACCCGACCCGGAAGTATAACTGGATCCTTTAGTCGCGTGTTTCTTTCTTTCTTCTTCTGTAGTTTTTATCAAATCCACTTTTTCCCAATTTCTCTCCCAAAACTCTTCCTTCTTCGCTTCAGCCATGGGAACCCTATCCCTCTCATCTTCTCTCAAACCTTCACTCGCTTCGTCAAGACTCAGCTCATCTTCATCTGCGTCTTCTTCTTCTTTTCCGAAACCTAACAACCTCTACCTCAAACCCACCAAACTCATTTCAGCTCCCATAAGAACTTCTCCGTCGCCATTGAGATTCGCAAATGCTTCAATCGAGATGTCGCAGACACAGGAGTCAGCTATTCGCGGCGCCGAATCCGACGTCATGGGTCTTCTCCTTAGGGAAAGAATCGTCTTTCTCGGCAGCAGTATCGACGATTTCGTCGCTGACGCCATTATGAGTCAATTGCTGCTTTTAGATGCTAAAGATCCTAAGAAAGACATCAAACTCTTTATCAATTCCCCTGGTGGCTCCCTCAGGTTAAATCTCGATTTCGCCTTCTTCTTTGTCTCTGCGTTAGTGGCAAAAGTTTCAGTCTTTTGCTTATAAGACTAGGATAACTTCTAAGCTTTGCCCTCACAAAATTAGGTCAACGGAGACTAAAGTTTTAGTCTTTTGCTTCTTGTATTGATAAGTTGATGTGTTTCCTCAGCAAAATTGCTTACTGTTACTTGTGGTTTCGTATAAGTGACTAATCCATTTCTGAAAGTTCGTATCTTTCAGTGACTTCAAGTGATATCAGTAATTTTTCTGACTTGTGTATATAATGTTTCATTGAGTTTGGTTATCCTTGAGATGATCTAAGTTTATGTTCTTTGTTTATCTGTTAGTGCAACTATGGCTATATACGATGTGGTTCAACTTGTGAGAGCTGATGTTTCGACGATTGCTCTTGGTATTGCTGCATCAACAGCTTCGATTATTCTTGGTGCTGGAACTAAAGGCAAGCGCTTTGCTATGCCCAACACGAGGATAATGATTCATCAACCACTTGGAGGTGCGAGTGGTCAAGCTATAGATGTTGAGATCCAAGCGAAAGAAGTTATGCATAACAAGAACAATGTTACCAGCATTATCGCTGGATGTACTAGCCGATCCTTTGAGCAGGTCCTGAAAGATATCGACAGGGACCGGTACATGTCTCCAATTGAAGCGGTTGAGTATGGTTTAATTGATGGAGTTATTGATGGAGACAGCATCATTCCATTGGAGCCTGTTCCTGATAGGGTGAAACCGAGAGTAAACTATGAGGAGATTAGCAAAGATCCGATGAAGTTCTTGACTCCGGAGATACCTGATGATGAAATTTACTAAAAAAAAGCCAAGCCTCGTCTAGAACCAGGTGAATTGATCAAATGAGAGACTATAATTTCTGGTTAAATGTTTAGCCAAATGATTCTTCATCTTTTTGCTATTTTAGTGGCGACAACCGTATACAATGCTTGAATCTTCTTCATTTGGTAAGGTGAATAAAGCTTATGATTTCTAGTAGTCAGATTAACTGACTAAGATGAGTAAAAGATTTATGATTTAAATTAGTCAGTTAGATTGATGAGTAAAAAAGCTTATGCTTTGTGTTGAATAGTAATATGAAGTTTCTTCTTCTTTTATCTCCAGGGATCTTCCAATGCCACTGAGATTGGTAAAATTTAGAGGAAGAAACTCGATAAACTTCTGCGATCACTGATGACTGGCTTTGCGAAACCGAAGTTGATAGATATTGCTTGCCTTTGTATCTCATTTTTTGCTTATTCAGAAAGATAATTGTTCTTAAAAATCACTCTGTTGTGAGCATAATGACTTAAAGAAGCTTGTAGTTTTTATTTAATTTACATGTCAATCTTGCTGATTATCTCC
Source organism: Streptanthus diversifolius (assembly GCA_039880935.1). Classification (NCBI taxonomy): domain Eukaryota; kingdom Viridiplantae; phylum Streptophyta; class Magnoliopsida; order Brassicales; family Brassicaceae; genus Streptanthus; species Streptanthus diversifolius. Next base: position 8,400,511 of record JAXGFM010000012.1, on the reverse strand, counting down.
CTCAATGAAAGCTCTATTACCTATTTCTCGGATTTGGGCCTTAACTTGGGCTGGACTTCTAGTCGTCTCGTCATTTTTTCTAAGTAAGGTTTGATCGCGGCCCACTAAGTATTCAACGTCAGCATTTCATTGAAGCTTCCACTGGAAGCTTAATCAATGCCAGTACTATTTTGATAGCCGAAGATAATATTTCCGACCATTCCTTATTTGTTTTGGTCTCTTGATTTCCATTTCCTTCCAATTGTAATCATGTGACTTGAAATTTGGGGTTTAAAAAAGTAAAATGGGGTTTATACGTAATTCTTATAAAGTCTAAGACCCAATATGTTAATAGTATAAACTCGCGGGAAACGTTCTACTTTCCCTCTCAAAGCCCTTAACTTTTAGCAGTTAGGGCTCATTAAATCCCCATTTCAATTACATCTTCTCCTCTCTGGGCTTCTGTAAATTCAAAGCTCGCATCCAATATTCTCTTTCGCTTCTCGATTTCGGGAATTAACCTTTTTTCTTGTCGTATACTCTACAGTGCGGAAAATTCTGGGTTTTTGTATCAAGATGGCGACGAACTTAACGGCGGGAGCGGTAACGAAGATGTTAAACGGAGAAGTGACGACTGAGCAACAAATGAAGCCGATACTGCAAGTGACGGGGATGAAGCTGATTCAACAAACACGGAGAAACCAGGAAGTAAGCATGGAGAGGTATATGATTTCGTTATCCGATGGGATACAATCCCAAGAAGGATTACTTAATACAACCTTGAACATTCTCGTCAAACAAGGCAATATCCAAGTCGGCTCGATTGTAAGACTCACCCATTTTGTCTGCAACGCCGTTCAGATTCGAAGGTAACATTTTTTAATTCCTCAATTAAATATTGTGGAGATTTTTGGGTTTAGTAGGTAATTTGTAAACTTACTGTGATAATAGGATTGCTATTGTTATGGAATTAGAGGTTATTGTTGAGAAATGCAATATAATTGGAAACCCTCTTCTTGCACAAACGGGGAAGCCTACTAATCCTGGCCAAAGCTCGGTTGATCATACACAACAACAACAACAACAACAACGACAACAAGGTGGACCGGTTTCTGTAAACACACAAAGCGTTGGTGGCTTTGAGCAGCAACAGGCTAGAACGAGGGAAGTGAATAATGGTACAGTGAGACCTAATGTAGCCAATTCACCTCAACCTCAAGTTAGTCAAAGACAAGGGTTTGGTACTGGTTCTGGCTTTCCTGAAACATCACCGTCCACTAGACCATATGTGAGCTCAAATGCAGGTAATGTGAGCTCAAATGCAGGTTATGTAAGCTCAAACGCAGGTTATGTAAGCTCGAGGCAGGAGCAAACTCGGACTCCTCAAACCGCTTATTCTCGTCCAGCGGTTCAGCATCAACCACCATCGATGTATGTTAACATGGGACCAGTGGCTAGGAACGAAGCTCCTCAAAGGATAGTTCCTATCGCTGCTTTAAATCCTTACCAGGGTCGGTGGAGTATTAAGGTTAGGGTCACGAGTAAAGGAGAGCTTAGGCGTTTTAATAGTACTCGTGGGGATGGGAAGGTGTTCAGTTTTGATTTAGTTGATGCTGCTGGTGGAGAGATTCGCGTGACTTGTTTCAATGAGGTGGTTGATAAGTTCTTTGACCTGATTGTTGTTGGTAATGTTTATCTGATCTCAAAGGGAAGTTTGAAGCCTGCTCGGAAAGAGTATAATCATCTTCCCAATGATTATGAAATACATTTAGACAATGCGTCGACGGTACAGCGATGCTATGAGGATGATGCTACCATTCCACAGAATCATTTCCATTTCCGGAACATAGGTGATATTGAAAACATGGATAGCAACAGCATCACTGACCTGATTGGTATAGTGTCGTCCATCAGTCCCACAGGATCAATTATGCGGAAGAATGGAACTGAGGCACAGAAGAGGGCACTTCAGTTGAAAGATATGTCAGGTCGAAGCGTCGAGGTAACCATGTGGGGTAATTTCTGCAATGCAGAAGGACATAGATTGCAAAGTCTTTGTGATTCTGGTGTATTCCCGGTTCTTGCTGTGAAGGCTGGCAGGATCAGTGAATTTAATGGGAAGCAAGTGAGCACCATTGGATCAAGTCAACTCTTCGTAGAGCCAGACTTCCCTGAAGCAAGAGAATTGAGGGAATGGTATGAGAGAGAAGGACGTAATGCTCCTTGTATCTCGATATCTAGAGAGTTTTCCGGTGCTGGAAGAGAGGTTCGCAAGGTACTCACTCAAATCAAGGACGAGAATTTAGGGACCTCAGAGAAGCCTGACTGGATCACTGTCAGTGCCACCATTTCATTTATGAAGGTTGAAAATTTCTGCTACACAGCTTGTCCTATCATGAATGGAGATCGTCAATGCAGCAAAAAGGTCACCAATAACGGAGATGGGACTTGGCGGTGCGAGAGATGTGACCGATGTGTGGATGAATGTGACTACAGGTATATATTGCAGCTACAATTACAGGACCATACAGATGTGACCTGGGCCACAGCATTTCAGGAAGCTGGTGAGGAGATTATGGGAATGCCTGCGAAAGATTTGTACTATGTGAAGCATGAGGATAGGGATGAGGAAAAATTTGAAGAAATCATCCGCAAGGCTGCTTTCGCCAAGTACATTTTCAAGCTGAAGATTAAAGAAGAAACTTATAGCGACGAATCCCGTGTTAAAGCAACTGTTGTGAAAGCTGAAAAGCTGGAGTATTCTTCGGATACCAGGTCACTACTAGAGGCAATAAATAAACTCAGAACAGAAGATGCAAATTCTCTCACTATAGAACCAGAGAGTTCCAACTACAAGGTGTCTGGTCCATTTAACTCCGGTATTGGAACCTCAAGAACCAGAGAGACCTCATCAGTGGACGTGCCACGCAGAGAATTTGGATTACCTGCAGCAAACCAAGGGACTCAATTTGGAAATCAATACAGTAGCAATTCAAGACCTCTCTGTGACGCATGCGGGAGCAATGGTCATGTTTTTGCCAATTGTCCAAGCTTTATGAGTGAGCCACAAGGACAATACACACAGGGAAGACACGCAGGAAGAGGCATGTCAAGGCAATATGTTGGCAGCTAATGACAGACTTGAGTAACTATTTCACATTATCTTTCTTCATTTAGATACTCAGGTCAGAGGCTGTTTTGACTGTTTTAAGTTTACTTTCTCTACATGTTTCCGTCGCATTTTTTTTTGTGGGTCGATGTTGGTGCTTTGTATAAAATCTAAGGTAAAGTTATGTGAATTCAAATATTGTCATATTACTTCCTTTTGCACTTATAAGAGAGGATATCAGGTAATTATTTACCTTTTGTTTCGACCCATTCAAAGGGATCATTGTTCTGGTTTACACAATATTACTGAATTACAAAACCTTCCCACACAAAACATCCAATCCGCACAGAGAGTAATCTGTAGTTTTAATAAGAATATATATCAATAGCAGAGTCCAGTTGATTTAGCAGATTCTCCAACATTCACATTATAATAAACCTCCTTCACTCCTTCCCCTGCACCACAATGTCCTTTAGCAAAGCCTGAATCATCAGAGATCGGGTTGTATCCAGAACCCGCAGTAACAGTAGATGTTTCAGCAACTGTTCTCTCAGCGACCGCTCTGAGACGGTAACGTTCAGCTCTTGAACCAATAATCTGTCCCAGAATCGAAGCTCCAATGGTCAAAGCCATGGCTGTTTTCGGCATCAGCACAGATTTCCTGAGCATAGCTATGAAAGGCACAGCAGCATGAACCGCCACAAACCATGAAGGCGAGAACTTTATGGTGTGTTCCCTCCAAACACCGAGAGGCACGTTTGCAGCCATCCCCATGAGAGCGATCGCGAGCATCTTTTCTGGTAAAGGCTGAGGTCGAAGGCTTTTAACCAAAGCGGTCTTGGAAAGCGCAGCTCTTGCAGCTACTATAGGAGCTGGACATCTAAATTTCATACCAGATGGTGGTTGTAATGCTTTAGCTACAAGAGGCATGACTTTGCTTGCAGCTCTATAAGATTTTGCAATTGGACAGTTCCCGGTTTTTAACCATTCGTCTCCAACTACCTCGTGTTTCGATGAATCCCCAGACTGCAAAAAAAAGCAAGTAAAAAACTGAATTAAGTTCATTATCTCCATAGTAAAGTCTTTGGAGGAGACTAATAAATTCTTTTTAACAATCTTACCTGTTGCTTTTTGGGTTTCTTTTGTTGTTTCTTCCACTTCTCCGAGAAAGGACCAAAGCCAAAAGGTCCTCCAGGACCAAAAGCTGATGATAGGCTTATGGTAGCGACCTTTCCCGCAAGAGGATTAAATTGGGGAGTAGCACGAGGAGTCTCGTCTTCAAGATCATCTCCGAAACTCGAATGTCCCGAAAGCGGCACAATACCATCTTTTCCATGGAAGAGCTTGAAAGCTGAATCAAATCCAGGACCATCCTCAAAAATCGGACCTTTACTACCTCCTTGCATCTGAAAAAAAAAACTTTATATCAGGAATTGAATCAAGTAAAGTAAAGAATTTTTTCATGTTAAAAGGTAAAGAAAAGATTACCGAAACAGGAAAATTCAAGGAGGAGAGGGAAAAGTTGGTAGGCTTGTTGATGTTTCTCAGGAAAGGGCATTTTTGGATGATGCTTTCGGCAACAAAAGGACACTGAGATGATTCTTGATGATCCATTGATTTCCTTTTCACTAAGAAATTGGAAATTTTAAAATAAGAAAATTGACGATTATTAACGAACAAAAATCCAAAATTGATTTCAGAAGCAGCAAACAATCCCAGATGCGAAGAAAACAAATCGAAATACCCACTCTGACGATAAAATAATTACCACTATGTATTGAATTTACTATGAAACCTAATTTCGAATTGAAAATAGATTTCGAATGAGCTATTTCGTCAAATATAACAAATAAAAATGATCGCGAAACCTATAAAAGAGATCAGATTCAAATACGAGGAAAACAAAAATAACGAACGGATCGATGATAGATCACGAACTCGAATCACCTGAGAATTTTTTGATTGTTCACGCCAGAAAGAATTTTGCAGAGCAGAGCGGCTTTTAGATTTTGATAAAAATGTGTGGCCAACACAGACGTGTATAAGAGTTTGTAACCGGTTGGGTCGGTGAATTGGGAAATTGCTCCTGTTTAGAGAACCGGTGATCGCCGGTTGTTAAGTATTTTGTGGTTGACTTTGTATGAAGCACGTGGCTGTATTCGGTGAGAAACGGAACTACCGTGATTATTTGGTAATGGAGATTGATCTCTTGCCGTTTGTCGTTATGGATAATCTGATCCAACGGTAGAGATTAGTGGAGTAGCTTAGTGGTGGTTGTAGACTTATACTGTAAACAGTTAGATTTATTTATAAATTGGGTTATTAAGTTGTAGAGTTTTCCTATTTTTTGGAAGGAAAAAGGTAATTTGTTTTTCTTGTTAATAAAATCGAAAAAGTCAATTACTTTTTTTTTTTATGGATTATCCATTTAGTTTTCGAAGAATTTTCTTTTACAAATTATAAAATATTAGATTGTAAAATTTCGGAACCTAGTCTAGTAAACTATAAAGCACAATATAAAACTTTACATGAAAAAGGCAAAAACTTTCGAAATTTTAAATTATTTGTCAAAGCTAATACTAATATAATCCAAATAAATTACATTTTTAACCAAATTATCCCTAATTAGCTTTTAAGACGATCATATAAAATATACTAGGTTGGACTTTGGATTAAAAATATATATATATATTATATTTGTTTTCATATTTCCCTCTTAAAAAGGTGCTATTTTGGGAAACGATACACAGATGCCCAAGTCTTGTAATTCGAACTAAGTAAACAATTATAAGTTATTTTTCTTTTTTTTTGTCGGTCTCTAAAGAAACTCTTTTGATTACTCTCTGGGTCATGCAGAAACAAACTCGAGAAGCAACAACAATAAGATATCCCTGCGTTACACGGTTCATGACAGTAATAGATTCAAATTCAGAAACGTTATGACAGAAAAAGGGAGATTGTGATAAAAAAAAACTGTATACATGTGCTACTTTTAAGATGCATATACTTATCAGACATGTGCCTTTTCTGCAAATCTCAAAGGAATGTACCGGGAAAAAAAAACAATACAGGCATAAATCTGCCTCTAGAGATCGAATCTTACGTGACTGAGGATTCCGAAATTCTACAACAATGTTCTTGGAGGTTTAATACTAGTTCTTCAGGTGAACCGATCATTCAGCCTAGGAATAGATTTCCACCAATGATATTCTACTAGGAATACACAATCATAAACCGAAAACAACTATGAACATAAACATGTTTCATGCCAAGTTCACACCCTTTTCCCTCTCACCAAACCCATCATACTCATGCCTTTTGCATTGTCCTGTTCAAACTTCAAAGCATTAAAATTTGACCAGAAACTAGCAGATGTAAAAAGGGAATTCAACAAACCGCAGAAAATAGCACTGTTTTGATGAAACAGCAAGCCTTCCCAACATCAAGCACAAGAGCAACGACCTAATAAGTATGTTCACTATGATTCCTAGCTTCTTCTCCTTACTCCCAAAAGACTCATCAATCCTAGATTAAGTAATTTACCCATGACTATATGGGATAATTGATACGAAACCTATAAAACATCAGCTAAAGAACATGTTATCAGCATTTCATAAACTCCATCTCTCCAGATGATTGATTATCATCTTCCACGTAACTCACATTCAATGGAAAGATAACCATTCACCAACCCTAACAACTACAATGGAAAAAAAAAAGAGAGGCTCTTGTGGCTTCACGTTTGTTTACCTCAAAGGATTCTCTTCCTTAGCTAATTAGGTCCAGACTTTGAGCTCCTGAACCCTTTCTTAAGCTCAGTAACTCTCTTCATACAAGCAGCCTTCGACTTCCCAGGTACTGCAGCTGCAATCTTCTCCCATCTCATAGCTACTTCTTTCGGAAAAGCTTTAAGAGCATTAAGCAATGCAATATCTTCTCCATTACTCCAACTCTCCTTACTAACCTCCTCATCTAATCCTCCATTCCCTGATTTCTCAGTGTCTTCTTCACCTAATCTAAGATCCGAAGCTTTCCTATTCTTTAGAAACTGAGCGTAATCATCACTCTCGTAGATTCTCTTCTCTCCAATCTCTTTCGCCTTCTTAATCACATTCTCCGTCTTGTACCTTCCTCCGAACGCCGCAGCCACCGCTTCCCACCGCCCAGGCTTCCCCGCTGGATGCTTTATCAGCTGCTTCTTCAGAATCTCGATCTCTTCTTCACTCCAATCCTTAGTTTCCTTCACAGTTCCACTCGGATCTACTTTTCTCGAAGCCTCCGTCATCACCGGAGTTGGATTTTCCTGAGGTGTATCGTTCTTCGTCACTTTATTAGATCGCTTATTCCCCGATTTTCTCGATGGATCGTCGTTGATCTGCTCTGGCTCTAAGATCTGACCGTAACCGACGCGAGTTTTACCTCCCGTGAGAGAAGAAGGCGCGAAAGGACCGACGAGGAAGGAGATTGAGAGCCATAAGAGAAGCGATTTGGTAGGCTCGGATTCCAAGTAGAAGAAGGAGAGTGATAGAATGAGGAGAGAGGTAAAGACGGTGATTGAGATGAAGACCTTCTTTGGAATTATTGGATTATCTTCCTCCTCCGTTGCGCGAGAAGAGGAAGGACGTGACTGGAAGACGAATCTTGGCCTGTCTTCGTCGTAAAACTCCATTGCTCTCCCGATTTCTCCGTAACTCTCTTCTGTAGAAGAAATAAGCTGAAACAATAAATTGGAATTTACAATGCTGGAAAATATTATAAAACAAAAAGAAAATTAGTATTTGGGCTTTTGTGTACTGTAAAGCCCATATAATCCAAGACTATATCTTGTTACGACTACACCCATTCCAAAAGTTATAGGGATGATCAATTTTCACAAGGTCTTGGTTTAGATACAACACTTTGCCAAAAAAAAAAAACGATTTAAAGCTGATGATAACATGCACGAGACAAGTATTTAGTTCATTTTTGTTATCCAAACATATTGAATAATTTCGAGTCTTGGTGAGAATTATGTAGTTTCTTTTCCGGAATTGTATTTGTAAATTTGAAGTTTTCTTTTTACAAGTTGTATTGGTATTTTTGTACTTCTTCCAACTTTTTCTATCAGCTAAACAAAATTTATTATGCTTTTGAACTTTCCTGTATGTGAATAACTACGACAATAAAGAGAATACACATTAATGAATAACACAAAATTCCTTTGTGGTAATTGATGTGGTGTCGAAGCAAAAAAAAAAAATTCACACACTTTTCTTTAAACAAAACGTAATTTGCTTTTTAATTTATAATGGAGATGGGTACAAACTTAAAAACAACTCTTTTCCAACAACAATCAAGAACATGGAACACGACTTATTACTTATTTTCAGAAGAAATACAAAACTAAAACAAGAAATTAATCTAAGAAGAAGACTGATGATCAATCTTGATACATGTGAGGAGGGTCTTGCTTTCTCAATATTGATGCTCGTTGTTCATGGACAAAACACCTCTCTGCATATTTCTTCCTTGAGGTTCACAGAGATACATCCGATCATCTAAGTAGGCTGTGATATTGGAGATGATCGTTTGTAGATCAGACGAGTCCTTTTCTGCCCTCAATTTGGCCAAAAAATGCTCTCTGACAACATGTAAAGCTTTCAAGAACTGCGATTTATACCTCTTGTGAAGACCAAATCCTGCGGTTTGGAGGAATGCGTTTAAAGCCGTTGCGGTTGCGGTTGCTTTGTTGTGTGCTATGGTTTTGTTAAGAAACCGAGCAAGCCAAGCCCACTTATGCTCGATCCCATGGATGTATCCGTGGATATCGGTCTGGACAAGCGCACCGTAGAGTCTCATAACAGAGTCTATGCGTCTGAGTCCCAATCAGGCTGATCTGATATTGTTACAGCATTATGCTTCGGGACAGTGTATATACAAGCTTTGTGGAACTCAGCGAGAAGAAGTTCCATTGTTTGTGGAAACTGCGAGGTCACGCAAACGATCACATAGCTGCAGGCTTATGGATTTTGCTTTGCGGATGCCATCTTCTTTGCGAAAGTTGCGATACTGATGGAGATAGGACAAGAAGGGTCTGTGAATATTTTGAGAATTTCATTGGTTTTTGCAATAACGTTGTCCTTTGTCGCGCAGATCTGGTTTATCATCCTTGCCACATGACTCTCCAAGCTAGTAAAGTCTTTGTCTGAATTCGCTCTTATCAAATTGGTTAGTTGCTTACAACTCTTGAAGCTTTCTCAACCTGTACTTCTCCAATGTCAAAGCACTTTCTGCAGCTTGAGGATGATTACTTGTCTCTGCAACTCTAATATTAACAACTCTCGCTTCTTCTTTTGCTACCTTTCTCTGATAATCATCAGCTTTTTTCTTTGCTTCTTCTTCGGCTATGATCGTTGCTCGCATTACAACCTGTGCACGAGCTTTTTCTTGTTGTGCACGTTTGACTGCAGCTGCTTCTTCGGCTTTGATCGTTTCTTGCATGACAGCTTCTCTGCGAGCGTTTTCTTCATGTGCACGTTGTTGAACTGCAGTCAGATAGGTATCGAGTGCTTCAGAAACTTTCCGCTGATATAGACGGTCAAGCCTCCATTCCACATCTTCTCTAGTCTCTCTGTACTTTTCAACCCGAACCATCGCAGAACGAAACATTGCAATCTCGTGAAATGTCTCTGTTTCAACGACTGATACTTGTTTCCTAATAACTTCCTCAATTAGGGTTTTGTAGTCGTTGAGCACAAGAGATAGATTATCATCGCAAGTAAAACGTTTTTCAACCCTACAAATTTGATAATCTTGTTCTTCTTCATCTTCGCTCTCAGTCTCATCTTCAGACACACGCATTACAAATCGTCTTCCATTCTTTGAAACGACATTGAGATTCTTTTCGACAGAATCAGAGACCAAGCAATCGAGATTCCAGTTAGGGTTATTACTAATCCTAGGCCTGGGCATTTGGGTACCCGTTAGAGTTCGGATCAGTTCTTTCGGTTCTTAAGTTGAAGATCCATTCAAGTATATTTTAGAATTCGGTTCGGGTTCGGTTTGGATCCGGTTCTTTCGGGTATTTACTTAAAGAACTGAATTAGATCCAATACTAGTTTAAATATTTTTGGTTTTAGTATTATAGTACCCAAATATATCCGAAATACTAATATTACCAGAATTTATCCGGATATTAAAGTATTCAAAATAGTAAAATTACCTAAATGTACTCGAAATACTAAAATTACCTAAATCAAAATAATCTAAAACATATTAATATAGAGAACTACCATGTTACATAACTCTAAATTCCGTAAACAAAAATAATATTATATTTGGTTCCTATAAGTACTAATTCGGGTATCGGTTCGGTTTGGATATTATCCGATACCCAAAGTATTAGAAGACAAGACCCATTCATATATTTTTAAAATTTGGTTTGGATATGGTTCAGATATTTTTGATTCGGTTCGGTTCGAGTATTCGGTTCCGAGTATTTTGCCCATGCCTAACTAATCCCATTGAAACTTGTCGGATATTCCAGAACGGTTCTCATTAGGCAATCAAGTGATCGTCTGCCTTCTCACTCGAATAGATTTGCTTTATTTCGATCTCTCCAATCTACCAATTTACCCTAGTTCTCAACCTTTGGAAGAGTTTTAAACACATATTTTTTTATCAATTTAATCTAGTGGTTTTTATATTCTCTTTAATATTGAGTTTTCCACACATTTTTTTGTCAACTTATCCTAATAGTTTTAACATCTCCTTTAATATTGTGGGGGTGTTGAGTTCGAATATTTCAGAGGTGATCACCATTGTATCATATAATTCCAACAGTTTTCGACACAGTTACAAAATTTCTACGCTAGAGAGAGACATAATATATAGGTCCTTGATTTATTTATTACAAAAAAGAAAGAAAATACAGTGTTTGACAACAAGAAAGGAGTCATATAGTGTTAAACAAAAAAAAATGAAATTTGTGGTGAATATAAAATAAAATAGAAAAATTGGTGTTCTTATTCCAATGAATTTAATATCATTTATAAGTGGTGAGAATCATGTGGCATAATGGTGATCTCTGAAATTCATCATACCTATCTAGGATTCGAACCTAATACCGCACAATGTTAAAAGAATATTAAAACTACTAAGCTATTTGAAAAACAAAAATCATTTATAGGAGTATAAGAAGATAGAGGTACTTGTGACATAGTAAATCATAATGTATAATTTTAGAATATTAAAAATATGGGCCTTGTGCATCCATCTAAATATTCATAATGTATAAAGAGAAAAAGTTACTTGGTGACAAAATAAACTATAATATATAAATAAATCTAGAACCTTCTAAAATATATGTCTTATAATGTACATCCATCTAAATATTCATAACACTTCCCTTTAGATGTTCATTATGTAAAAAATTCTTCTAAAGCACGTAGGATGCTGTCTCGTTAAAAATCTTATCGAAAAAATCTAAAAAAATCATGGTTAAGGGAAAACGAGTGCAACGTGCGTTAATTCTCCCTCATAAGTACATTACTTAAGATCTTTGAGATGATGCAATCCAATATGATGAGATAACTTCTTGAAAGTAATGTATTGGTGAATATGACTTTCAAATCTTCACTTGAACAAATTTGTAGAACAATTGCATCACCATTCTTCTATAGTGCATGAGTCTTATTGATAACATATTCTACATCATTTTCTTTGATTCTCTTAATTTCATTAATATATATATATATAAGAAAAGACTTTGAAAAAGTGATAGACTACGCTATTTGTATTATGAAATTTTTTTTAGGAGTCTATATTTTATGTGTTCATCGTCGTTTCGTGAAAACCTTAACCTTATTATGAAAAACTCACGGGAATAAAAACCATAAAAGAATACAGCCACACATATCACTATATTTCTCCATCTAGAAGCAACATCTTCATAATATGCATTATAATCATATATATATCACATTTTGATAATTGAACTTAGGTATAATCGTATAATTTTAATATAATATCTAAGGTCATTGGACTTTTGATCCATAACACCATTTTGACATATAGGATAATTTTTTACTCTATTTGGACTTCAGACCAAATCTTTTTATATACTATCTTTTAACAGTTTATTGTACATACTTGTACATATGGATTATTCATATTCTCCTTATAAAAGTCAGTATTGTTACTCTCTTCATTGTCATAAAAAAATACATCTTTCACTCATGAAAAGATCAGTAACTTGCTCAAATAATATTTTAAGTATGATACTTCATGAACAAACATATGTCAGCATTCTTTATATAAAATCATGCAAGGATATTTCGAGATAACATCTCTTTCTTTAAATATTTAATTTGGAATAAATATAGACAATGTTGTCTTTCCAAGTTCTTTCTTCCAAACTATACATTTTAATAACTCTTCATGTCTAGATTAAATGTTCTAGTGATCCATGATCCTTTCATAGATACATATGAGTATATTGACTAATCTCATAATATTCAATTTCTGATTATACTCCATGAAATGAATTTGTCTTACTTAATTCGATTAACTTGAATTTTTGGAAACATAATTCTAATATCATCAATCTTTCTGGGATTGTATCCTTAAGTGATAATTATAATGGAGTTTTATATACACTATTCATTGGGTTGTATAAGTTAAGTCTTATTATATTCATACCTTTCAAGAACATGAAAGTAGTTGCATCCACCATATGAGACTATGTCTCTTCATAACCAATCTCATACTACTTTCGCACAAAGGTTCATTAATATCTCACTGGTTTTTTTCACTTTTAGTCATTTGAAATACTAATCCAATACTTTTATACTTCTTTAAAGATTTTAATCTTGCATGTGTTGCTTTTTTCCAATTTGGCTAATCATTTCTTTGCATACACTTTTCAATAGATTTTATTTCATGATCCTCATTAATCATATCAACTGTTACTTTACATGCAAAAATATTATCGACGTAAATTTGCTTTTGGTTTCTTTTTATTTCACACATAACATAAGTTATTGAGATTTTTATTTTATTTTTACATGCCTGAGTTTCTTCTTTGTCATGTTTAATATATATCTTCTTGGAGATTATCCAAAAAATATTTGTTATCTCAGTTTGATCAATTTTAATTTCTGCTCATTTTCTTTTCCAAGAATTGAGAACCAATACTCATTAGCAGTTTGATATTGTTCTTCAGGGACCTCAATTCTTATTGGAGCATTTTCAGCTGATATTTGTGAATTTGTCAATATACTTGAGTCAGTAAATAAGTCTGACAACTGATTTACTCAACTCTATAAATGAATTATCTTTTGGACTTCTAATTCATATTCTTGAGTCAGATGTTCAATGATAATTAATTCCAACTTTTTTTTTTCCAGCTGTTTATTTCCCCCCCTCCTAATTTTAAAAAGACTAACTCATTCAAATTTCAGTCTGTAAATCAAGCCTTACTTAGTTTTTGTGTGTGGATGGCTAGATTTTTCAATGGAGATTCATATCCAACATAAATTTATTTCCATATTGTGGAGCAACGTGAATGTATACCATTAGTCCTGGGCGTTCGGTTTTAACCGAAAAACCCGAACCGGACAAACCGAGAGTTTCGGTTCACGGATCCAATTTTGAAAGATTGACTGAACCGATCGGAAGAAAATATATGTTCGTTCGGATCTCATGTTTAATCGGATCGGTATTCGGATCCAATCGATGTTTTCGATTTGACCTTAAAACCACGATTAATCCCAAAGTATATAAGGGCAGTTAAGGTGACATTAGTTTGTGGTCGAGAATTGAGAGGCGAGATTCAAGTCGTCGTCGAAAATTAAACAATCACCGTCAAGAGATATAGTCGCCATCAAGAGAAACCATCACCATTGGCTAATCAGTTCTTCATCTTCTTCGCTTCTTCTGTTCTCGGTTCATCGTCTTCGCTTCTTCGCAACAAAGCAGATGCAAATTTCAAGTTTTCGGATAATTGCTTTTGTTCTTTGATTTTCTTTGTTTCTAGGTTTCATCTCAAATCTTTACGAATTCAATTATTTTGTTCTTTGCTTCGTCGCTTTTTTACATTTGTTATTTTTAAAAATTGTGTTATTCGGTTTTCAAATATTATATTTTTATGAATTTCGGTTTTTGTCGGCATACATTTTTAAATCCTAAACCAAGCCGAAAAACCCGATAACCGTACAACCCAAACCGATTAAAAAATCAGTTCAATTCGGTAAACTTTTTCAATTTCCGAATTATGAATGATCCGAATAAACCGATCCGTTTAACCCGGATAAACCGAACGCCCAGGATGATATACTATACATCAATAATTTTGAGATGAGAAATATTTGTTTTTGACCTAAAACCAATAACATGAATAATTAGTTATTAATCGTTGGCCTGATGCAAATCAATGATGCCGCATTTTGTGGGCGAACATGTAATTCAAATGTTCAACATTTATCACAATATATATGTAATAATACTCAAAGGATCGTGAATTCACAAGTGTTACTAAGATGCATGGTGGGTGATCAGTCCACCAACATCTTCTTACATCTATTAATATATTTCAAATCTATTTTGGTTGGTGAAAAATATATTATCAGCTTATCTTTTGAGTAAACAGCACGAAAGAATCATATGTTTTTTTTTATTTGATTCTCTTTTGCATTTTTATTATTATCATTGTCTAACTGGTTCATGCCAAACATTGAATTAACAAGTGAATTTATAGTTTATTGTATCATTTATCTCTATTATATTTTTGTGTAGTACAGTCTAGTATAAAATGCATATAGTTATCTAATATATTTACTCTTTCGGAAAATACTTATGGTTTTAAACATCTTCTTCACTTATTGTCGTAGCATGATATATATGTTATTCCATCTATAATTAATAAGTATGTGAAAAATTATATTATTATTAACTAAAGTTTTGGTCAGGATTTTTAGAATTTTAAATATGAAAAGAAAATAGTGTTCCAAAAATAAAATTATAATAAGATCAAAATTCTTTCTCATTTCAATATATAGAGGACTGCCTTCAATATATTTCATTGAACTTTAAACTAAACTAATTAATGAAAATTGTATTTAGTAACAAAATATATGAAAATAATAATAGATTATAGATTTTCAAAAACTGAAACATTGTGGCATTATATAGTAATAAAAAGGCCATAAAATTTTAAAATAAATGATATTTGACCTAGAATAACATCAATATAAGTAGACATAACTTTAATGCTTTTGACTAACTTGACTCAACAAATCTATAAATGTAACAAAAAGTTAACCATAAGGACACAAAAACAAAAACAAAACTTTAGACATAACTAAATTTTTATTTCAATACAAAAAGAAAATGGCGTCTAAAAATGCTGAAATTTTCGAGCTTATTGCCAAACTCAATCTTATGAAGGAAAAACCACAAGTAGATGAAGAGCGTATGAGGGTGAGTGTTTATTTAAATTATACTTACTCTTATATATTTTTTTTGTGTGTAAAAAGCTAATTGGATTTTTGTGCAAGTTAGGGTTTAGAGAAGATGTTGATTGAATACCTTGAAGAAAACAAGATTCTTGTGGATGTCAGATTTTTAGAAGAAATTCAGCATTTAAATATAGATAAATTAGTCAAATCTCAGTTGAAGATGATAGATAATCGTATTGAAGAGATAAATAATAAAATTAATGAGATTGAGGCGTCCTCCTCTGAACCAGTGGTCTCAGTCTCAACTGATAACACCAAGGATTAATATATGAACATCGTCACCATATATCATATATGATCAAATTGTCGTTTATTTCTCTATTTAAAACTTTTATGGAATAACAAATGGAATGATATCATGTTGTATGTGTATCAATATTTCGAAATAATATTCTCGTAATTTAAATATATCTTGGTGATTTTTTTTTTTCTTTTATCAATAGAAGTTTCATCAAATATCCAAAAATAATAGAGATATATCTTTTTTACAAAAAATGCAGTAACTAAATGTGTGAAATTGTGATTAACCTCAAACTAAATCAATACAATATCTATTATAACTAAACATGTATGAGATTCTTCTTCTCAAACGATGTTTCCAGTCTTCGATTGTAACAATAATGAAAATTAGTAGAATATATGATGATGATGACTTCTTATCAACTTATCAGAGATCATATAATGCTTTTGACTACATTGACTCAACAAATCTATAAATGTAACAAAGCATTATCAATAAGATGAAAATGCGAAAAAAACTTAGACACAACTATTAAAATTTTATTTTAATACAAAAAACAAAAATAATATTGGTTGAAGATGATAGATAATTATATTAATAGATAAATAATAAAATTGAAGAGATGTAAGTTTTCTTTTCTAAATCAATGGTCTCAGTCTCAATTTCTGTTTGGTATTTAGAGAATTATTTTTATATCGTATTTATTAAATTTAATGGTATCTAGGGATTTTTTTATTAATTTTTAAGAGCGTCACACCAGATTTTATTCCAATATATTCTTTCCATTTAATTAATAGTTAGTTAGAATTTTTTTTTCTTTGTTATTCCGTCTACCATCAACAAATATGTGTTATAAACTAAAATGTTAGTAAATATTTGGTCAAGGGTTTTAGAATTTTAAATAGGGCAAGAAAAGAATGTTCCAAAAATAAAATTATCAAAAAATCAAATTTTCACCATTTCAGTGTAGAGGGCTAACTTCAGTTCATTTCATATAACCTTAAACTAAATTATTTAAAAGTTTTTTTTGGTAACAAAATATATGAAAATTTTAATATATTATATTTTCTTCAAACTGGAATATTTGTGGCATTATATTTTAATAAAAAGAAGATAAAAATGTAAAAAAACCATGATATTTGACCTAGAAAACATCAATATAAATAGATATAACTTTAACGCTTTTGATTGGCTTTACTCAACAAATCTATAAATGTACCAAAGGGAAAAGTAAAATTTATACATAACTATTAAAAATTTATTTCAATACAAAAAAGAGAATAACATCTACAAATTTTGAAATCTCGAACTTATGGCCATACTCAATCTAATGAAGGAAAAATTTGAAGTAGATGAAAAGCATGTAATGGTATATGTACTCTTATATATATAAATACAAATATATATATATATATATATATATATATATATTTCGTATGTAATAAGTTAATTGATTTTTGTACAATTTAGGTTTTGTAGAGATAACTGATCAGATACCTTGATAGAAACAAATCTTTGTGGATATCAAACTTTTTAAAAAATTCAACATTGAAATATAGATAAATTAGTTGAATCTCAATTGAAGATGATAGATAATTGTATTGAAGAGATGAAGGTTTCCTCGTCTAAATCAATATTTTCAGTCTTAGCTGATAAGATCAATAAAACTTAGTATACGAACATCATTAACATATATAATATATAATCGATTTTTATTTATTTCTTCATTCAAAGTTTTCATGGAACCATAAATTGAATGAAATCATGTCGTTGTGTATTAATATTTTGAAACAGTATTCTCATAATTAATAAATAATAGTAGTGTCATCGAATATCTAAATACAATAGAGCTGTAAATTTTTCATAAAAAAGCAATAACTAAATATGTGAAACGTTGATAAACCTATAAACTATAAAATATATCTTATAACTAAATAATAATGTAAGAGATTCTTTTTCCGAAACGATAATTTCAGTCTTGGACTATAATAATAATGAAAATTAAAAAGATATCTGATGATAGATTTTTTATCAACTTATCAGCGGTAAAGAGTATTAATGCATCTGGAATAAGAGCAAAGACTCATAAACCAGATCAAAACAGAGATGAAAGACGGTTACTCATCCCGGTTATGCCACAAAACAAGATTACCAAAGTTTGTAGCCCACGCGACAAAGTTCTCAAGGCTATACGTCTTTTCAAACTTGTGTTTCAAGAGCTTGATCAAGACAAAGCAGCTCTGCGTGGAGAATCAAAGACTACGACGAACAAGATACATTACGATACACGAGCTATCCTCATAAGAGAAGGGACGCAAGTGAATACAGAAAAGATGATTGGACCAGTCCCTGGAATAGAATTTGGAGATGAGTTTCAGTACAAAACAGAACTCACCTTGATCGGTCTCCATTTCTACATTAGGTGTGGCATTGATTACATAAATAGAGGAGGCTTGACACTAGCCACCAGCATTATTTCATCGGAAGGTAATGGTTACAGCGATAGTTGCAGTTCTGATGTGATGATTTACACCGGTCAGGGAGGTAACCTGGCGAGCAAGGATCAAAAAGTAATGGAAGATCAGAAGCTTGTTACGGGGAATTTGGCTTTAGCTAATAGCATGTGGGAAAAGGCTCCAGCGAGAGTGATTCGTGGCAAAAAGAGATTGAACGAGAAAAGAAAGCGTTACGTGTATGATGGGTTGTATCTAATTCAGGATTATTGGCCAGAGAGAGGCCCTGGACATAATATTATGTTTAAGTTTTCTAGATTTCCTTGTCAGCCTAGAGACATTAGTATGAGAACTCTTCTTTTTTTTTTTTTTCGGGGACAGAGTCTCAGAGTGATGTTGTAGATCATGGTCCTGGTAGTAGAGGAACTTGAATTTTGCTTACAAAAGCTGGCTAATTGACAGTAGGTTGGGATCTTTTGCTTTATTGTAAGTAGGTTTGGGATCTTTTGTATTGATGCTTCTATGTTTCCGTTTCTGTTCAAACTTATTGATACATTTTGTGCCAGTTCCCTACCTAAAAGAAACCTTAAATCTAGTTCAAGTCTTTAACATCTACTTAGCAAAAATAGTTCATTGCGAGTCACTCATGTAATGGTACCAACTACCATTTAAAAAAAGTAAAAGGAAAAAACTATATCAAACTCTATATCAGGTAATGTTTTAGAACAGAAGGAAAAATAAAGCAATAATCAACAGTGAGAATAAAGAGAACAGAGATAATGGATAAAAAACTAATTTAAAAGTAAGTTATCTATCTCCTTTATTCCAAATTTGATAAAGTTCCTTTTAGTAATTTGATGTGA
This sequence comes from Streptanthus diversifolius, assembly GCA_039880935.1. Taxonomy (NCBI): domain Eukaryota; kingdom Viridiplantae; phylum Streptophyta; class Magnoliopsida; order Brassicales; family Brassicaceae; genus Streptanthus; species Streptanthus diversifolius. The sequence continues at coordinate 8,381,372 of JAXGFM010000012.1, read as the reverse complement.
TGTCAGAACAAGAAAGGAAATCACACACTTTTCTTTCGACAAACATAACTCTATTTTCAATATATATAACGACGATGGAGTCTCAGTTCCTACAAACTAGGGAAAAACTTTACTTATTTGCACAAGTACAAAACTAAAATAAGAAAATCGAAGTAGAAGACTCTCAATCTTGACACGTGAATTTGGCCTTGTCACCTCATTGGTAATGATGCTTGTAGTTACCTCGACAAAATATTGGTCGACATAGTTCTTCCTTGAGGTTCATTGAGATACATCTGGTCATCTATGTAGGCCGTGATCTCGGCTATGATGACTTTTAGGTCGGATGATTCGTCCTTTTCCGCCTTCAACTTGGGCAATAAATGCTTGTTGACAAACCTTACAGCTTTCAAGAACTGATATTTGTACTTCTGATGTAGACTAAATCCTGCGGTCTGGAGGAATGCATTTAAGGCCGTTGCGGTTGCTCTATTGTGTGCTATGGTTAAGTTAAGGAAGCGAACAAGCCAAGTCCATCCATGTTCGATCCCATGGGTGTTACCGTGAATATCGGTCTGGACAAGTGCACCGTAGAGTCTCATAACAGAGTCTATGCGTTTATAATTTGCCTCTGAGTCCGAACCCGACTGATCTGATGAGTTTACAGTATTCTGCTCCGGGACAGTAGTGTAAATGCAAGTTTTGTGGAATTCAGCGAGAAGAATATCCATAACTTGTGGATACTGTGAGGTCACGTGAACAATCACATAGCTGAAGGCAAAAGGGTTTCCCCGAGCGGATGCCATCTCCTTTGCAAAAGCTGCGATACTGATGGAAACATGACAAGAAGGGTCCTTGAATATTTTGAGGATTTCGTTGGTTTTTGCAGAGACGTTATCCTTTGTCCCGCGGATTTGATTTATCACCCTTGCTATATTCTTTTCAGAGATGGTCCAGTCTCTCTTTGAAAGTGATTTTAGCCATTGGTTCGTTGCTTCCAACTCACGGAGCTTCTTCAACCTGAGTTTCTCCAATCTTGAAGCAGTATATTCAGCTTGAGTCCATGTCTTTGCAACATTGCGTTTTTCTTTTTTGGCTGTCTTTCTCTGACAAGATTCCTTCTTTGCTTCTTTTTCAACTCTGATCGTTGCTTTCATTACAGCCTCTGCACGAGTATTTTCTTCATGTGCACGTTGTCGGACTTGAGTCAGATTGGTATCGAGTACTTCAACAACGTTTCGTCGATATTGAAAATCAAGTCTCCGTTCCACATGTTCTCTAGTCTCTCTACACTTTTCAACCCGAGCAATGGCAGAGCGAAACGTTGCAGTCTCGTGCAGTCTCTCTGTTTCAACGACCGATACTCGATATGTAATATCTTCTGCGGGTTGGCTTTTGTGGTCGTTGATCACCGGATACAGATCATCATCATCATCATCATCATCATCATCGCAGGCAGTACAGATTTGACAATCTTCTTCTTCGCTCTCAGTCTCATCTTCTTCAGATACACGCATTACAAATCATCTTCCATTATTTGAAAAGATATTGAAATTCTTTAAGACAGAGTTCATATCAGAGACTAAGCAATTGAGATCCCAGTTAGGATCATGAGGGTTATTACTAATCTCATAGTAACTTGTCTTCGGAACAAAACCCATTAACACAATCAAGAGATCGTCTGCCTTAATTATGTTCTCTCAAATCGAATAATTTGCCCTAATTCTTACACTCCCGAACAGAAAGATTTATTTTCTTCACCGTTACAATCTCTACACTTCTACTCGATCGTGCTAATATAGTAGAGGAAAAAAAGGAAATACTGTTACACAAAAAAATAGCCAGGAAAAAAGGAAAGAAAGATTGATTACGGATTAAAATATTTAATAAAATGAAGTACCGAAGGTAGTATTTATACAGCTTAAAGGAGGGAATACAAAAAAAAAAAAAAAAAGGAGGGAATACAAAAATGGAAAATGCTTAAAGAGGCGGCAAACAAAATTTCATAATCGTACGATTCAAATTGGTGATGACGTCATCACCGAAAATATCAACGGTTTATGTGTAATTTGTTATTGTAGGCTCGAGATGCAGGAGATCAAAGCGAGCCAGTCACAACGCACGACCATAATAATATTGTTCAATATTAATAATAATAAATTATATTTAGCTGAGATATTATAAAGTAGGTTGTTTATTTTATTTGTTTGTTATTATCACGAGAAGCTCTAAAAAATACGCGGCAAAAAGAACCTCTCGAAGTTTTTCGTAGGAGAAGCTTTTCGGATAACGTCTTTTCCCGTCGTCGGAGACGGAGGTTAAGCCTGTTGGCTCTTGAGGTAATCAAAGATCTTTCTGATTTTGACTGATTTCTATTTTAGGTTTCCCTTTTGCTTTTTTTTTTGTTGTTTTTCAAATCGGACTGGTGTTTGGTTTGAGTATTGTTGTTTGATTGGAGTCGCGTTTGTGAGATCTGATTGATTTGAATTTGACGTATCCGAATTGCTTCCTTTCTAGAATTTTAGGATTACGCTTCTGTGTTTTTTTTTCCGATTTTGAATATCTTCGTTGTTGGATACATGTTCATTGTTCTGTTCAGGTAATTTGGGTTTTCAATTTGTTCATGGAGATCTGAGATAAATTGGCCCGAAGATTACTGTTTTTCAATTTTAAGTGAGTGGAGGTTTGGTGAAGCCATTAGCAGTTGTAGACCTCTCAAAGAGCATAAAATTTGGATAGACTCTGTGCTTTCGTTGGTTGCAATTAAGGTTTCTTAGAGTTTTATGAATATTTGTGATTTCTCCTGATTTTTCTATTGGAACGGCTTTTTCGGTTATTGAACTGTTATTTGTTTCTTTTGTATTTTAGTCTGTCTGATATTGATTTTGTTACTGGTGTTGTGTGTTCATTGTGCAGGTAATAGCAAGTTTTCAATTGTAGTGAATTTGCTTCTTTTGAGAATGTGGAACAAGATTACATGTGCTCAGGCTGCTACCAGTATCGGGTTTTCTCATTGCAAGAAGCACTCGATTGGCGGTTTCTTGCGCGCTAAGATTTCTTCGTTGGCTCTTTCTTCAACTGCACTTAGTGTTCAGACCTTCTTCCGCAATTTTTTTTATGGAAGGTGTGATGCAAACTTTTTATGGAAGGTGTCAGCCTACCCAGTGGGAGAATCTTTGAGTTTGCTGGCATACGACCAAGTGGAAGAATGAAGTTATAGATATATTTCAGAAGTTCTATACAGAAAAAATACTAAAGGGGATACTGTGCTTTAACATAGAGGCGATGGAGAGGTAGGTTTGATTTCGCTTATGTTTTTCTGCACTATTGGCTTCAGACCCCTTAATTTATTTTTGATTTATAATATCTGTAGGTATATTTTAATCAAAGAAGTTGGTGATGGAACTTTTGGGAATGTTTGGCGAGCTTTCGATAAACGGACGGGTGAAGTTGTAAGTTTTTTTTCTGTGAGAGATCAATGCTTATATGCTATTTGTGCTTGATTCTTAGGGTACTGAATTTTTTTGTTGACAGGTTGCAATTAAAAAGATGAAGAAGAAGTATTACACTTGGGAAGAATGTGTTAATCTCAGAGAAGTGAAGGTATTGTGTCTCCTTTGCTGAAAATTGTTATCAGTCTTTCTTCTTGTATGTTTGCTGATTCCTCTCTTTTCTCATTTCAGTCACTTAGCAGAATGAATCATCCAAACATTGTGAAGCTGAAGGAAGTCATCCGGGAGAATGACATCCTATACTTTGTGTTCGAGTACATGGTATAGTTGTTGCTACTTTTTTTGTTTGATCTATTTGCCATAACATTTTATTCTCCATCACCCTAATTATTCTTTCTGTTCTTACTCGATCAGGAGTGCAATCTTTACCAGCTTATGAAGGATCGCCCTAAGCTTTTTGCAGAATCTGATGTCCGAAATTGGTGCTTTCAAGTCTTTCAAGGCCTTTTTTACATGCATCAGTGTGGATACTTCCACCGTGATCTTAAGCCAGGTAATTGATAGCCTGGAGTTGCCAATCAATACATATGTGATGGGTGCTTCGATTACATTTCCAGGTTTTTCAAATGTAGTCAAATACTTGTCAATGAAACATGTGTATTTCTTTTTTTCGGATGCAGAAAATATATTAGTCTCTGAAGATGTCATTAAGATTGCTGATCTTGGCATGGCCCGGGAGATTAATTCAAGTCCACCTTATACAGAGTATGTCACTACACGCTGGTAAGATTCACTTTTTGCTCTGTTGAAATGTTCACTAAGAAAATCAATCTATTTGTAATTCAATGAGACATATTACTAAAGTCTGTGTAACAGGTACAGGGCACCGGAAGTACTACTACATTCATATGTGTACACGTCAAAAGTTGGTTAGTGACCTCAAAATTCCAATTGTAAGAAGTGTCTTTGGTGTTGGTTAGTTTCTTAAGAATGGGGTAAATTTGATTGTATTTCAGATATGTGGGCAATGGGCGCTATTCTGGCTGAGCTGTTGTCTCTTCGCCCTCTTTTTCCTGGAGCTAGGTACTTGTCAATGGTGTTTGATTACAGTTGTCTTGATTAAACAATGTTGCGGATGTGATGCTAAGCAAAATGTCTCTTTTAATGTGTGCAGTGAAGCAGATGAGATTTATAAAATCTGCAGTGTGATAGGCAGCCCAACTGAAGAGACATGGTTGGAGGGTCTTAATTTTGCCAGCGTTATCAATTACCAATTCCCTCAGGTAAATTTAAATTTTGCACAAATTTTCTACGTTTCTGGAGAAAAAGCGTCTCGGAAATTTCTTTTTATCTTTGGATACTAGTAATGATCTATTTTGTTATCTTGCAGCTTCCTGGTTTAGACCTTTCAAGCTTGATGCCATATGCTAGTGCAGAGGCGGTTAACCTTGTTGAGCGCCTGTGCTCATGGGATCCCAGCAATAGGCCGACTGCTGCAGAGGCTTTGCAGCATCCGTTCTTCCAGAGTTGCTACTATGTTCCACCATCTCTCCGTGCCAAACCGTCTGTTGGACAGAGAGGGTCTCTCGAGCATCAGCAGCAACACGTCAAGAGGTTGCCGGCGACTTTGACCAATACTGCTAATAATTATAAGCCATTCAACAGTTATGCTACTCCAAAGGCGAATGCTCCTCCTTTCGGCGCTTGTCAGACCCAGCGAAAGCTGCAGATTTCTAATGAGATTGATCAGGACACAACGTGGAACAACCAACCTGTGGGAAGTTATCATGTCAGAGATGCTGCTAAGTATGTACCTCCGCCTCCTTGTAAGTAAAAAAAATCACATATTTTGTTGTTTTATTTTCTCTCTGTTTACCTTAGTTTGAGTATTCATCTGAAGGAAATAAGAATCTGCAGCATCTATGAACAAGAACTGGGTCTTTCCTCGTGGGCCATCAGAGACTGCAAATAAACTGACAAATGCAGCAGCAGGAAGATGGAGTCAAAGTCAAAGGCAACAACAACCGGAGATGAAGGCAGGTTGGGTAGGAGAAAGTGGTGACACGTTCCTGACCTACACAGCCTCCCAATCCCTACTCTAGGAGAATTGCTGGTTAAAGCCCAAAGGCTCTCTTTCTTATGACTCGCTCATAAGTCCCTCTTTTATGTTTTCTTCTAAAGCTCTCTTGTTTAATGGAGTGTTCATTTTTCTTTTCGCAATAAAGCTCTCAGACTTTGGACAAATTTTCCTCCATGAATGAACTTATATCATTAAACAGATGACAGAAATTGAAAACTATTTTGAAAACAAAAATACCACAAACATCAGTTTTAAGTTATATTTATAACGATAATATTGTTTACTACTAGATGTGCCCCAACAGAGGGATCCAACGAGTGGTTGCTTCTCCGTGTTTCTTTAGTCACGAGTTCATACCATACCATACCATACATGATCTCCTTCTCAAGACTTCTATACATAACTTCCCACCTTCCCATATCTAAAACCTTGAGATCATTCTTATACGATGTTTTTAATAGACGACCAAACGTCTTCTTCGTCTTCTGTGATGGTTGCTCCTCCGAGAACCACTTCAGTGTGAACTCAGGGAACATCTCGGAAACATTGAACAATGTTTCGATATTGTCTGCTGTCATTTTTGTAGCTATAGGCTGTCTTGACGACCCTTCTGCAAGGCAGACCTTATCCAGTTTTGATTTTCTTGTAGATGATTTCTCCTCCTCTTCATGATCGATAGCAAAAAGTTCCATCTCCTTCGAGACGCCAACCAATGATAAATGCACAAAGTGGGCCATCTTGTAGCTAACTGGCTCCAGTTTGCGTTTGTTTTCAACAGGTTCAATCACATTATCCTCCGTGAACTCCCTGAGAATGTCTTTCACAGCATCTTCAGGTTTGACTTGATCAGGTAGAAATATCTGAAGGTGAGTGTTACTGAGCTTCTCGAACTTATCTCTTACTTCTCTGAGAACCGCACGTCTTTCGGGAAGTTCCTTATCTCTTAATTGCGATATATTCTATCATAATATTCGTCCTGAGTGTGATCTTTTCTTTCTACGTTCCGAGGCATTTCATATTTCTAGCAGTTTTTCTCACCTCATCTCCAACGTCTCCTGAAGTTGTTGAACCTTAATTACACCGTCCTTCAGCAAATGGAGATTACGTTGCAACTTAAGAAACACATTCTCAGAATCTTCTTGGCCAGTTGTAACAGCCAGTGCAATTATTTCAAGATTTTCTTTTTGCTTATTGAGTTCAGCATCGGAGCTTCTAGACGTCGTAAATGCATGATACGGAAGCAGCTTTGTACGCAATCGGTCTAGGATCTTGAGGATGTCGTGGATTTTTAGCCTCTGGATCGTCTCTTAGATTTGGCTCCTGTAGTGAAGAGTTCTTGGAAGCCATGATACCTTAGTGTTCAACCCCTTTCTTCTCAGCTCCAAACAAACATAAGCACTAAAGAACTAATCTACAAAATCTTGTAAGCAACCAAAATGTTAAATCTTCTTTCGAGGATTTAGGTGGAAACACTAATGGTTGTATTATCTTATTTAGTTAAAAAAAGAAAAAAAATCTATAGATCAAGTTCCTCGAAGCGACTCCACAACTATAATCAGTAATCAAACTAAGATAATCTTTTAAAAAAGGTTTGTTCTTTTCTCTAGAAAGCTTTTAACCTATTTGCAGAAACATTTCTAAAAGCAGACATTTTGATAAAGAAGAGTTTATTTTTCCTTACCTGTTTGCTGTTTCCTTCCCGGAGAAATGTGAGCATTATGTCTCACCTGCAACTTCAAATTGCTAAATATGACAAAAACAAATGCGACAAGAGATGGAACATAAATAAAATAAAAATACTATTTTTTTTCCCAACTCAACAACGACTAAAGAGTTTTATTACCTTTAAAAATTCAATACTTAAATGGCAACTGAAATTTTCTAATAAGCAAATTGCTTGAAAAGTTAAAATTTAGGGGTGATTAGTTGAGATCGCGTCTTTTTAGTACACACAGCTACAGGTAGAGTAACGGTTTGATATCGAAGAATCGAAGGGAGAACAATAGGGTGATTTGATGTTAGATTACAACATCTTTGAGCTATGTCTGTTTCAAGATTGTGCTGCTGCTTTCAATGGCGGCTAAAAGCTTTCTTCTTGCGGCTTCTTTCAGTGGCGGCTAAAAAGCTTTCTTCTTCTTCATCCTCTCTCTCACAGATTCTTGAGTTTTTGGTTCACAAAAGCTCTCTTATCTCCAACAACTGTATTGCTACACAACTCTTGTTTTGCAGGTTGGAAGGATCCATCAACTATATGTGTAATCTAGAATCATCCAGATTGATCTTAAAGCATACATATGTCACAATCCTTTTTGGAATATGAGCATGAAAGAAATTTGGCAAACGGTGCAATAGACATCAAACAAATTGCATCACAAAACATACAATATCTATTTGCAGAACATACTTCCTGGTTTTGAGCGGAGATTAAGCAGGAGAAACAGTTCATGGTTGAGCAAACGATGCAATAGACAACATAAGGTTATGTCAACATCATTTCTATGCAGAAAAGAGCTAATAGTTGAGCAAAAAGTAAAAGGAAATACAATGCAGATTAAATAAGACACTGGGAAATTTGTTTTCACTTGCCTATTATGAGTTTAGCTCTGGCATCTCCTTTGTTAATCTGGAACTGATCTGTCAGTCCAAAATGAGCCATTAAAAGCCAAACGAAGTTGATAAGCTCCCCACCTCTGCTGAGCTGCTCCACGTGAGCTGTAGAATCGCAATGACAAGCTGCATAACAGAGAAGTTCCACCCACACTTTGCTCAATATCTCCCATTTGTCTTTGCCATAATTCTCCTCTATATGCCAAAGGTCCTTGGCCAGCCTGCTCGCATCAAACAACACAGACTTGCTTCGATCTCCCTTGACTCCCATCGGATCAATATCACTAACGACGTCACGGATTGTGTCGCTGGCTAACTTCACGTCTTGCTTGTCCTCGATATGCCTCCTTTGGAAGAACTTTTCAGCTTCGGCCAATGTGTCTCTGAATCTGATCTTCCCAATTCCAGCAACCTCTGACATGAGACTAGGTTGCAAGATCAGGAGGTACATCATGTAGTCTGAGAGGATTTTGCTAAACTCCCGGTAACTGTAATGTTTAGTTTCATCATAATCTTTGAAGATAGCGTCTTCCTGGTGATAACATAGCTCGGTGGCGATGTGCCACATCAAAAGACTCTGATCATAATCGACCTTTGTGACATAACGAACCAGTTTTTCACGGTCTGCGTCCTCTGGCAGGTTTTCACGCAAAGTCCATTCTCCCCGAGCCAGAGATATCCTTTTAGCATTTTCAGGACTGTCTCCAAACTTTGATTTCTTTTTCAGCTCATCGAACATGAACGCCCACAGCTCTTTAGTCATGGGCTCTCCGTGTACAAATAGCATCTTGTGGACCTGATCAAGCACATCCGAGATGTCGAAGAAGTCGCTGAACTTATCCCACACTAGTTTGATGAAATGAGGAATACGTGCTACGAACCCGAAATAGAAAGGGTAAAGAGTACTACGAGCCATAGGTTGTTTTCTCGATATCTCATTGACTTTGTGGCTGATCCACCTATGCACACCATTGATTAACTTGGCAATCCATCCACATAGTTTCTGGATGACGAAGTTGAGCTTTACGAATGGAAAAGCTATGACCTTCCATGAGTAGCGGCGGAACCTACCTCTGGCGTCGTGGATCCTCTTTACCTTTGCTTTTGTCGCGTACGCTAGAAAGTTGAATACGTTAATGCTCCCACACCATCTCCGGGAGAAGAACCCCGTCGTCAGCACTTCGTGCTTCTGTACCGTTGAACACTTATCAACACCTTCCTTGTTACACGGTTTGTTTGGACACTTATGCTCACCTTTCTTGTGGCACTCTTGCATCATCCAACGAAGCTTTCTGAGACTAAGTAACCAGTTGAAATATCGATCTTTCAATGATAGATCTTCGTCCGGGTTGTCCTTCAAACTACTGAGTGCGACAAATGTCCAGTCAGAGAACAGAAACAAGACGATGGATATGAAATCCAAAGCTGTGCCAACTGCAAACAGCGTGTAGGTAACCACGACATCAGCTCCTTGAAATTCTCGGCCTTTGTTTTGTTTCCTATCAAAGAGGATGAAGGCTGCCACAAGGGTCCCAGAAGCAACGACCCGTGATATAGTTCCAATAACGGTATGAAGAACCGCGATTTTGGTGAATAGAGCATCGTAGAGGAAGCCAAGCTCGACTTCAATTATCCTCAAAGCTTCCTCTGCATCCTTCAAATATTCAAAGATCTCTAGGCTCTCGTCACGCTCCCTGAAGCTGAAGATAAGGTTGACTATAAGGCCCTTGAATGTGTTGAAAAACTTGTAAGCATACTGAGCAATCTCAAGATCGGTCAACTCACTCTTTTCTTTTCTAATCTCCGAGGCGTGTGATGGATGCACTAACTTCTTAGGCCTATTTTCCTTGTCAGGCTCATCAATCAGAATGATCTTGGTGGGTAGTCTTGCCTCTTTCTTGGCCTTGTACTCCTCCATGAGCTTGGCGTAGTTTGGACCCGGATCTGGTGCTTGAATCATAGAGTCCCTAAACTTGTCCAAACTCGCACTATACAAAGCCGTTGTCCTCTCTAAATACTTTATACCCCCAGAAATGAACACTAACAGTATTATCAACCAGAGGCTATTGGGAAGAGACTGGAGAACCACATAGACACCAGCAATTGCCTGAAAGACAAGCCCAAAGACGTGTCTGAGCCAAAGAGCGTTATCCTCAAGCGCAAAAGCTGTGATTGTGTCTGGTCCACCAAGATGCAAGAGCAAGAATGGTGCCCATAAAGCCATGAGATTTTTGTCCTGTGGAGGGTCACCAGGTTTGGGATCTTTACCTTGATTCTTGGAGATGAGACCAACAGCGAAATTAGCAGACCAATCTGCTAAGAGATAAGAAGACCAAACGAGCATGATCAAGAGCCTTCTTGGTGTGCGTTTCCTTAGAGGAGAGAAGCAAATGAGAATTGCTTGAAGGGTTAGACTTAGAATGATTGCTCCTCTTATGTTCCACCTATCCCACACTTCCTTGATGTGCTTTGGTATCACTTCCACAACCATTGTTGTTGGAAAGTAAAAAACAAAAGCTTCTTCCTTTTCTCCCTTGAAATATTTGGGTTCTTCCTTTTCTCTCTCTCGATGTGGCTTTTTTTTTCTTTTTGTTTCTCTCGTTCCCTTCTGGTTATGGAGATGATTGTCCTCAGATTTACTTGAGAAATTTGAGGTTTGTGGAATGTTTTTGGGAAGCCATTGAGGCTCACTCGGGAGAAGAGACGACTCAACGACTCAGGTGGCTCACTCGGGAGAGAGACGACTCGGGTCTACCTGTGTTCTTTTTTTTCCGAAATAATAGATTATTTCGGTTATTTTGCATTTTCGAATTCTTGCAAATTGTTTATAAACAAAGACTTGACTTTTGCTGGAGTTGTGACTCGAGAGTAGGTTTGGATATTGAGGGAAAAGTTGGGTATGAAGCGGGTTCAAAATAGGATGTAGGTATTTTGGATATTTAAATAGTATTTTTCTACCTTTTTATTATTTGTAAATTACACCGTATTTAAATACTAGTAATTTACAAATAAAGATCAGATAAGGTTAGAACAGTTGTACAAGTATTTAAAAGTATTATTTAAACAGATAATTGAAAATAATTGAAAATAGTTGCAGATAATTTTATAAAAATAATTAACTTTATAAATATTTTAGATTGTAGCAATTTTTAATACTTTAAATTTTTGAAATACTGATAATTTTGAAGAGTTCTAATTTTTTAATTATTGGATATTCTAGATAAATATTTGATCTGATTCTTATCTATGAAAAAAAAAACATCTTAACCTAAAATTATAATTGTTATACTTATTACAAAAAAAAAAAGAAGAAGAAAAAAAAAGAAAGATAATTGTTACCTTTATCCAGCTAAATCAGGTCTGTAGTTTGAGTTGAATATGAAAAAAGTTGGATATCCGACCCGTAATATCCGGGCTTTGAGAGACGACTTTCACTACTGGTCTTTTTTTTTATGGGACATGTTGTATAATACTAGTAAATTTTATTTGGACAGCTGTTGTACAATAGTTGAAGTGTTCATGTATCAACAGTTGAGGTCGCGTCTTTTTAGGAAATTAATTAATCGCTCATCGAAATATTAGTTAGTTTGTGTCATCACTTTCATTGAATATTTGTAAAGACTTTCTAGTTAAACACATATAGAGAGCTTAAATTCTTCTAATTGGATTTTGAAGGTCCTCCTTGTTTACTGATTTTGTAGGATGAAAAGGAAAGTTCTCTTTGGATCGCAGGAACCGATCAAGCCCACATAAACGATTGTCTTAGCCAAACAGAATATGAACAACAATGACATGAGTTAGAGTTACAATGCAGATGACAGATAATTTGGCTTGCTGGTATTGATATGATAGCTGCAAACAGTTCAAGACAATACTCTTTTGAAAGAAAGAAAGAAAAACACAACAGAAGCAAATGCTACTTTTACGCTTATTCGATGATCACTTGCCTATAATCAGTTTGGCTCTGGCATCTCCTTGGTTGATTTGGAATTGGTCTCCTAATCCAAAATGAGCCATCAATAGCCAAACAAAGGTGATGAGTTCTCCACCTTTGCTTAGCTGAGCTGCGTGTTCTATAGCGCCACACTTAGTTGCTGCATAAGAAAGCAACTCAACCCACACTTTGCTCACTACTTTCCACATGTATGTGTCGCCATTTACCTCCTTTAACCCTTGGAGCTCCTTTAAGCCTGGGAGGTCTTTTAAACCCGTAAGCTTTTTTGCCAGCATACTCCCATCAAACAGCACGGACTTGCTTCGATCACCTTTCACATCGATAGGTTCAGCTTTTGCTAGATCCGTCACAGATAAAATTGCCTCGCTGGCATTCTTAATGTCTTGGTATGCGATATGCCTCCTCTTGAAGAACCTCTTAGCCTCTTCGCAGGTGTCTCTGAATCTTATCTTTCCAATACCGACAACAGCTGACATGAGAGTGGGTTGCATCATCATGAGGTACATCATGTAGTCCGAAAGGATTTTACTGAACTCACGGTAGCTATGATTATCTTCAGTGCCTTGTTCTGTTTGATATAAGAGCTCAGTTGAAATATGCCACACAAGAAGGCTCTGATCATAGTCCATTTCCATCACATACCTTAGAAGTTTCTCACTCTTTTTCTCTGTTTCTCTGTCTTCACCGTGGATGTCTCGCAGAGTCCAATCACCTCTAGCTGAAGATACCCTCATGGCGCCTTCTGAGTCGTCAGCGTATCGTGATTTGTCTTTAACCTCGTTGAATATGTGTTCCCACAGATCCATGGTGAGACGATCACTTGATGTAAATATAACCTCCTCTAGCTGAGCTTGAATGCCAAAGAAGTCCATAAAACTTTTTATCGCACGTCCAGGTAGACGAGGAATGTAAAATGTGCAGTAGAAGCAAAGCCTAATATACTCTTCATTCATCAACTTACTATTCCTGCACCATTCACTTATGTAATTGTCAATGCACTTGGAAAGCTTACCACTTCCCCTTTTTATGGCCCGAAAACAGGATACAGCTACGTTTCTAATTCCTCTTAAGGCGAGTCCGATGAGAAGGTTTTCCATAAGCCAGTCAAAGGACCTGTGTATCAAACCCTTGTTATGGTGGATTCGCTCCGGGCTTATCCCTAGGCAATATTCGATCAAGTTGTGTGCATGTACGTACTCAGACCACCTGCGTACCATAAAAAAAGTGTTGAGAACTCTATGCGTCTTCATATATTGTTTATCCTTGGAACATTTATATTCTTTCGGCTTCGAGTTCCTCAAATCTAGGATGCAGTTTAGCTTCTCGTCGAACCAGTTTTTGCGTTTCTTGACTTTTTTGTCTGTATTGACTTTATTGTCTTCATCATCATCGTCATCCTCCACCTCGTCCTTCATCTTTCTCAGCCTGACAAACGTCCAGTCAGATAGACAGAACATGACAAGAGCAATGGAATCCAGAGCTATTCCTCCTATCAGCAACGCATAAGTAAGGCCAACATCAAATCCACCGTAGTCCTTCTTGTTCTTGTATTGGAAGATGCGAAGAGCTGCTATAAGGCACCCCAGGGCTATGAACCTGAAGATGACTCCTATCCAATTATGTAAAATTTCGGCTTTCGTGAATAGAGCTTCATAGATGAAGTTGAGCTCAACCTCTAATATTCTTAGAGCTTCATCTGCATTAAGTGAGCTAAAGAATTTCTTGCTCTCAGCACGTTGTTGAAAGGTAAAGATGAGATCAACCACAAGACCTTTGAAGATATTGTAGTACTTATAAGCGTACTGGAGAATATTGAGCTCAGTGAGGACATTAGGCCTTACTTTTTCTCCAGCTTTTGGATCTTTCTCAGGCTCTTCCATCTTGATAATCTGCGTAGGCATCTTCATATATTTCTTGGCCGCATATTCCTCCATGAGCTTCGCGTAGTTTGGTCCAGGATCAGGCCGCTGAATCATGGAATCCTTAAACCTGTCAAGACTTGCCAGATACAAGGCTAATGTCCTCTCGACATACTTGATCACTCCTGTCGCAAATACCAGCAAAATGGGTTTCCAGAGAGCGTTTGGTAACGACTGAAGAAGCACGTAGACGGTTGCAATTGCTTGAAAGGCAAGACCCAACAAATGCCTGAGCCATAGCTCATTATCCTCAAGAGCAAGGGCAGTGATTGTATCTGGACCACCGAGATGCAAGAGCAAGAAAGGAACCCAAAAGGCTAAGAGCTTGGCGTTCTTTTTCGGTTCTCCGGGCTTTGGATCGTCTCCTTGACTATCAGAGATTTGTCCGGCGGCGAAATTTGCTGCCCAATCAGCGAGAAGGTAAGCTGACCAGATGAGAGAGAGTAAGAACTTTTTGGATGTGCGTTTTCTCTGAGGTGCGAAGAAAATGAGAAATGTTTGAAGGCTAAGACTGAAGATCAAGGTACTTTGGATGCTCCATGCGTCCCAGATGTCTTTGATAGGCTTTGGGATTGCGTTCACCATCTTGAAACTGAACTAGTTCCTGATCTGTTGGAACAGACAAGAAATTTTTTTTTTTTTTTGCCAACTAGAATTTGTCTCAATTTTTTTGAAAAAAAAAGAAAGAAATGTATTTCATTTTTTATTCCTTATAAAAACAGCTAATACGGTACTATTAATTCTTTATTGTATAGTTGTAAATATTATATTTTCTTTTTCAGTTTTTTCGCATAGGTTGAAGACTACAAACAGTTGTAAAAACTGCAATTAATTACTTTTCGATGATTTTAATATTAGAAGATAGCATAAATAAAGATGAACGAAAAATCTGGTGGGACACATAAATGCTAAGCTACATTTTTGTTCTACTCCTGACTTTATCATTTGTTTTAAGGTTTTTTTAATAAAGATTTATCAAAAAAATTTATTACCGTAATCTTGATTTAAATTTTTCCTCGTGTCTTGTTCCTTTTCGTTTTCCTGTACGCACGATTCCTTTTCATTTTTATTAACTTTTTTTTGTTAACATAGTTTTTATTATCTGCACTTAAATTAATCAGATGTCTAGTTTTAAAAATACGATGTTGTCTCAAATGGAAATTGTAATGGGCGACAATGGACAAGTGTGTTATCTATCTGGTCCTAAGTTTTTTCCCATGTAAACCTGTTAATGTAAATAAATTAATTGTTATAGTTATTTTTTGCCGCTTATAATAAATTTATCTAGTACTATTGAGTGTCAAACGTTTAAGAACATTAGTATTATAAGTAATATTATATTATTAATTATATTATTATTTAATTAGAAGAGAAAAATAAAAGAAAGAAAATAGAAAAGATGAAAAAAAAAAATTATGAGACTTCAAAAGTTATCTCTAATCATATTCTCGTACCAAAATTTATTACTTTTTTATTTTTATTTATATTTATTTTTCTGAAATATTACTATAAAAGTATCAGTGCTCTACATGTTTGTGTTTTTCTATTTTTTATACTACGGTTTGTGCCAAAAGGTTGATTATAGAATTGAATATCAGACTATCTACAATAAAGTATCCAGGGCCCAGTATCGATATTTTTTTTTGTCGTATCCAATCCACTCATCGATCAGTCATTTTCTATGTTTTTTTTTTTCTTGGTCGTTCTCTAATAATATAAATTTATATTATCTCGACCACCTTACTAGGCGACAATTATTTATACCAATACAATTTTTGTGAGATTTTTAAAGTTATTTTTCAAAATAACTAAATTACTAATCTGATTTTTAAAAGCAATAAACGGATTTACTGGACACGTTAGAAAAATACGAAGTTACTGACCAAATTACCAAAGACCTTTTTTTGTGATTAAATATTTTAACAAATAGAGAGAGAGAGAGAGAGTGATATTTATTGGATAACATATCAATATGTGAATTCCCCGGTCTTTGCTGCATGTGATGGTAAAACTATCATTATCATAAAAAAGAGATTGGACTTACTTTACTTTATATTATATTCTTTTCTTATGTTTCGAATTAATTACTACGTAAAAGTTGGACACAACTATTAAGTCACGACAGTTGGCCCATTTTTAAAATCCCTTTTGACGTTTTCAAAATAATCAATACGACTACTCAAAAAAAAAAAAGTCTAATTAGACCTCAGCATATTCAATCAAAATAATTCATTTTAGTTCCTGACTCTGATCAATTGACTTTTTACTGATCATTTTTCTTGCTTAATCGATTTGCTCAGATTCAGAAACTCATAATTAAACCGTCTCATATAATTTAATGTAGTCTAAACCACCCGGTCTTTAAACCATGGTCCAAGGTCTAAAGTCCAAACTACATCAAACAAGTTTCTTTAACTCGTCGACTCGTCCTATTATATTTATTCTTTCCAGTTTCCCTTTCTTCTTCATCATCTCCTTTCCTGTAGATTTCTCTCTTTTCTTTTAGCTTCGCTTGAATATGGGTACAGATACTTCACAGCACGGAGTAGACAAACGTATTTTTAAAGAACGCTTCCTTGACAGATATAAGGAATGGCATAAAGGGCTCCAAGAAAAGAAGGATTCTTCTGAAGTAGCAGACTTGGGGAAGGAGGATGATCGTCTGGAAACAGAGTCTGCACCTCCGACACATGTAATCTACGGTTTTGAGAATGAGATCAGGTCATTGGAGAACTTCATGTTGGATCAAAAGGTTTACAAGGAGTTCAAGTGTCTTGTGATTGTCGGAGAATATGGTGTTGGGAAGACAGCATTGTGCCAGCAGATATTCAACAAACACGAAGTGAAGAGTGTTTATGCTCCGAGGATTTGGGTTTCTATGCATACCAAAGAAACAAAGGAAGGAGAGGATAAGAAAATATCTGTCTTGAAGAGGCTCTTGAAGGATCTTGGAGTTGAAGATGAGATGTTCAAATCCATCCATGATGAGGCTGAACAAGAATTTGCAAGCAAGAAGGAATTAGGGGAAATTGATGGAGAGACGGTGAAAGAGAAGGAGCTCTCTGCTCTGCTCTATGCACTTCACTTGAATCTGAGGTGGAAGAAGTATCTGATTGTTTTTGATGATGTGCGACAAGAGGACAATTGGTACGAGAAGCTCGATGAAAAACTCAAGGAGGATGAGAAATGGGGAAAGCATCTTTCAGATGGATTCCCAAAAGGGTCTGGTGGGAGAGTCATATACACGACCAGGGATAAGACATTGGCGGAGAAGCTTGTTGCAGAGAAACATGAGATCCATCGTCTTTGGCCTCTGTCTGATTCTTTGAGTGTCTGGAATATATATGAAGCAGTGATCATCGAGAAAGGGAAAGAGCCTCCAAGGAACGACAAGAAATGCATAGACGAGCTGATGAACAAGTCTCGTGGTCTTCCTCTAGCTGCCAGACTGATTGCCGAGCTTGATCCTGTGTTTCTTGATGATGAAAATGTCACGCAGGACGGTTCTAACAAAGGACCAACCGAGTTATCCAACCATCCCGAGAAATCCAGTCAATCCAACCAGCCCGAACAATCCAGTCAATCCAAACCCTGAGAAGTGGATAAACCTGACTCAACCCTCTTGGCTCAAGATTGCAGAACCGTTTCAACATTATCATCATCATCAACCTTGCTTTTGTTTACTTTCTTGTATGTGTCTCTTGCTTGATGTTGTCTGTTTGTCACGTTGCTGTATCAATAAACCAGAAACTCTGAGAAGAGTTTCTTCAACGGAATGATACATTGTTTCTAGACCTTGCAATCTGAAAGTATTGAGCTTTATCCAAAGCGACTCATAAGAGATAGTTCCTTTCCTTGTGTTCGTATGTATCTCTTGCAGTAGCTGCACTTAATCAGAGTTCCTTATTCTTAGCCTCTCTGCAGTTGTAGATATAGACATTGTAGATCTTCTCAGATAGTCATATAATACATGTCTTATTTAGAACACAAGAAAGCAAAGCAAAACACTCCAAAACTCCTTTATTCAAATGTTCACAAACAACAAAACTCTTGAAAGCCAAACCAGCAAAACATCAAGCAACACACAACAACAACAAGGAAAAGGAGAGGAAGCTTGAGAAAACCAAGAAACTCTCAGTTCGGAGTTGCTTAGACTTGATGATTTTCAGGCTTGCGCCAGATTCCAATTCCATCGCAGGGGCAAAGACTAACTTGAGGGCACTGATACTTCTCCAAGAAGCTCAGTTTTGGGAAGTACTTTTTGCTCAGGTCTCTCCACTCCACTTTTAGCTTGGGGAGAAACTTGAGACGTAAAACCTTGACATTGCATGCGGTTGGAGACGCAGGTAATTTTCCAAATCCAGTAAGGTCTTTTCCTCCTTTAATGTAGAGCTTTTCCAGATTTGGTAGTTGATCAGGCCTAAGCCATGGGGGAAGATCTTTATCAGGAAAACACTGCAGATCGAGTTTCTTCAATGTATGGGGAAGACCTGGTATTCCGGGAGCTTTCTTTTCGGCGAAAATCATGGTCATCGTTTTTTCCAAGAGCCTTGGCTGCTTCTTTGTATCCGCAGAAGCATTTACCTCGTTTGGATTTTCCTGTTTTTTTCCTTCATCTGTGCCCTTGTCTTTTTGTTCATGCTGCTTTCTTCCATCTATGCCCTTTTCCTTCTTCGCAGGCTTCTTTCTTCCATCTACGTCCTCATGAAGTTTGTTCATACCTCCCCACGCCACTTTCAACTTTTCCAAATTCTTGAAAACCTTAATAGCCACGAACAGATCATCTACGCTGTATTTCTCTGTGTTTATAGTAATGGTTAGTTTTCTCAGCTTCTCCAAGTGCTTTAACTCAGCCAGTGTGCACACGGTCTCGGCATCAGCATCACTAACCACGAAGCCCTTGAGTACCTCCAAGTTCTCTAGCCACGACAACCTCTTGGGCATGCGGTCTATCATGTAGCAGTCTGTGATGTCCAAGTAGATGAGGGCCTTGAGCGAATCTATCTTTTCAGGAAGTTTCTCCAAATTATAGCAAGCTCTGAGGTCCAAGATGATCAGGTCACCAAGCTTACAGACAGCATCATCAAGTCTTTCAATTCTTGAGATCCCTTGAAAACTCAGAAATTTGAGTTTAGTCATATGCCTCAAGTATTTCATAAGCTCAGGATTCTCGACCTCGATGTGGCGCTTGGCGGTTCTCTCCCATCTACCCAAATAAAAGACCTTGAGCATCTTATACTTAGGTTTTGATAGAAGACCAAATGACTTCTTCCCTGATGTATTATCCTCCGAGAACCACTTGAATGCGAAATCCGGGAACCGCTCAGAAACATTGAATATTGTTTCGATGTCATCAGCTGGCATTTTTTTAGCTTTTGCTTCTGGCTGGCTTGACGAGTCTTCCACAAGGCAGACCTTTTTCAGGTCTGATTTGTTCATGGTTGGCTTCTCCCCTTTACGATACATATCAAAAAGTCCAATCTCCTTGGAGATAAGAACCACTGAAGAATGCACAAAAGGGGTCATCTTATACATATTTGGCTCCACTTTTCGTTTGTTTTCAACAGGTTCAATCAACTGTCTCTTCATGAACTCCTTGAGAATGTTTTCCATAGCATCTTCTGGTTTGACTTTGTCAGAGAGAATCTGATAGGTTTCAACAAGTTTATGTCAGGAAGAAGAGGAGTAGCAAGGAAAACAAAGAGAAAAGTATTGATAGGTTTCAACAAGTTTATGTCAGGAAGAAGAGGAGTAGCAAGGAAAACAAAGAGAAGGAGGAAGCAGAAACGGGATTTAACGACGAAGCCAATGGCGGGAAATAACGTCTTCGAGAAGTGGGTTTAAAAATAAGTAAAGTAAAGACTCGGAAACAAAGAGAGGGTTGGGGATCACTAGCTTACTAAGTCGTCACTATAAATAAAGGAAGGAGAGGAGCTCGCTTCTCTCTTATGCTTGATGTGTAGTTTCTCACAGGCGATATGAGTCTGTAGAGGTCGCTATGAGACCTTTGTGAGAGAGTGACATCGAGTCGTTTAGGATATCTTTATGTTGTAATCGAACGCTGGGGAGTTGTGTTTATAAATAATCATATTATTCAGCTCTTAACAAAGTATCGATTGCAATATCCTAACATTGGTGCGGTGAGCCTTTCGATCTTACGCATCTTTGTTTTTTGTTTACGATCTCCTGGTTTCCGGCTTCCGATCTTCTTATTCGATCATTTTTCTTCTTTGCTGATTTGGGTTTCGTGGATCGTACGGATCGGCTGTTATTACCGTCTGGGTTTTGGTTTTCTGGGTTTTCCTTCTTTGTTTGACGTGGATTTCTGGATCTTCTGTTTGTGTGGTGTTCGTTGGTTGTGCGTGGCTGCGATCGGTTCTGGGTTTTCGATTGTCATTGATTTTTTTTCTTCGGTTGTTCTGGGTTTTTGATTTCGATCTGCAACGATCATGTCTCCCGGTGGTTCTTCTTCAAGCTCCGCGATACCTGAGGTTTCAGCTGGCGATGAGGTGCCGATCCATACTGAAGTTTCTTTTCTTAAAGGCGGATATCAAATTCTGTTGAAAGAGGCAGCTGAGAATAAACAACGTTTTTCTGCGATGGAGGAGCAATTCCGTGCACTTGTCAAGGTGTTAGGTAAACAACATGTTACGATGGCTACTGCAGATTCTCCGCAGTTTACCCCTGCAGCTTCTGAGTTTTGTTCTCCTGGTTTACAACCTTTTCACTCCCATACCAGAGATGATGCTGTTTTTGGGGACCCCGTTGGACCAGTGAATGTAGTCACGCGAGATCATATGCTTAAGAAAGTAGAGATGCCGTCTTTTGATGGCACCAATACTCATGAGTGGTTAGTGGACATAGAGCATTTCTTTACGGTTGGACGGTTTCGTGAGGAGGAGAAGCTTGACTTGATAGCACTCTGCGTCGAAGGCAGAGTCAAAAAATGGTTTGCTTGGGTTTTAAAGCGTGGAGGATTTCGCGACTGGTTGGATTTCAAGCAACGACTTATTATACGTTTCTCTGAATCCATTGATGCTGAACCCAGTACACGGTTATTTTCTATTCGTCAAACGGGTTCAGTTGCGGATTATGTTACGGATTTTGAAGAACTTTCTTCGCAGGTAACGGGTTTAGATGATTCTCATCTCGAGAAAATTTTTTACACTGGACTTACTCCAGAGATGAAGGAGGTTATCAGAATGAAGGATCCACGTGGGTTACCGGAGTACATTGCCGCGGTTCTTCGCATGGAAACGAGCACATTTTGTAAAATTGTAGGTGAGGCTGTCTCTCCAACACTCAGCACAGGCCCAAAACGCCAATCGTGGTCCAAACCGTTGCAGTCGTTTTCTCCAGGGCGTCTACCGGACAGGTCTCGCCATGCTCCACTGGTGAGCAGTGATTCCCCGCTGTTTCCTCGTCATGTTCAACGCCCTCGCCAACAATATACAGACACGGAATTAGACAAAATGCGGCGGGAACGTCTCTGTTTTAAGTGCCAGGCCCCTTGGTCGCGCTCGCACAATTGCCCAAAGAAAGAATTCCGAGTACTTACTGTCATTAACGGTATGGAAATGGAAGTTTTTGAACCTTGGGTTGGATATGATGAGAATCCAGAGGCGGATGCACATGAGGATGCAGAGATCCAGGCGTTAATGACGCTCTCTCTAAGTGCGTTTCTAGGAGTTGAGGCACCTCGTACAACTCGACTCCGCGGCAGCATTAATAACAGAGAAGTGGTCGTCATGCTCGATAGCGGAGCCTCGCATAACTTCATTTCCCCGACAATCGTGCGTAAGCTACGCCTTAAACTTTCTAAGGTTAATAACTTGGAGGTGTTATTGGGTAATGGGGTTCAAGTGAATGCTTTGGGGGTTTGCCGCGCTGTTACATTCTTTTTGAATGACACGGATTTCACCTCCGACTTCATTTCTCTTGAACTGGGAAGTGTCGATGTCATTCTTGGTGTTCATTGGCTGGAGACGCTAGGCAAATGCGAGGTAGACTGGAAGCGCCAGGAGTTGTCCTTCCTCTACCGCGGACATCGGGTGACGTTGCTCGGTGATCAGACGTTGCACTGTCCCCAGTTATCACTTAAGCCTTTGCACCAAGCCTTCGGTACTAATCAATGCGGAAGGGACGATCCATTGAGTTGTACAGTTGCAACATCGTCTATTCCTGATATTACTTCTGAGACTGCGGCATTACTCACCCAGTTTAGTGATGTGTTTGTTCCTCCTACGTCCTTGCCTCCCTTACGCGGGAAGGAACATTCCATTACATTACTTCCGGGAGTCACGTCAGTCTCTGTTCAGCCATACCGTTATCCACAAGCGAGGAAAGTTGTTATGGAACAGATGGTGACCGATATGCTTCAAGCAGGTATCATACGACCAAGCGTTAGTCCCTTCTCGAGCCCGGTATTATTGGTTCCCAAGAAAGATGGCGGTTTCCGTTTTTGTGTCGACTACAGGGCACTCAATCGAGCTACGGTGCCCAACAAGTACCCTATTCCGGTTATCGACCAACTTCTTGATGAACTACACGGGGCTGTGATTTTCTCTAAACTCGATTTGCGGTCTGGCTATCATCAGATTCGCATGGTTGATGACGATATACCGAAAACAGCTTTTCGGACTGTGGAAGGGCACTATGAATTTCTTGTAATGCCGTTTGGGTTGATGAATGCCCCTGCAACTTTTCAGGCATTGATGAATCAAATCTTTCAACCGTTCTTAAGGAAGTTTGTTTTGGTTTTCTTCGACGACATCCTCATTTATAGCCACTCTCGGGAAGCTCATTTGGAACACTTGCATTTGGTTTTAAACGCACTGCGACAACAACAGCTATTTGCAAACAAGAAAAAGTGTTCTTTTGATGTCTCACAAGTCGAATACTTGGGTCATATTATCTCATCCGGTGGAGTAGCTACGGATACAATGAAGACTCAAGCGATGAGTAACTGGCCTGTTCCCTCCAATGTGAAACAGCTGCGGGGTTTTCTCGGGTTAACTGGCTATTACCGTAGGTTTGTGCGTAATTATGGGCTTCTGGCGCGACCACTTACCGACTTGTTGAAGAAAGATAACTTCGGGTGGTCTCCACCAGCGCAAGTGGCATTTGAGGCTCTCAAACAGGCAATGACTCGTTCCCCTGTCCTTGCACTCCCCGATTTTGCTAAGTTGTTTATTGTGGAAACTGACGCTTCAGGGTTTGGTTTGGGAGCCGTATTGATGCAAGAGATGCGTCCGCTCGCTTATTTCAGCCATGCCTTGACTTCACGTGAACAGCAGAAGTCCGCTTATGAACGAGAACTCATGGCTATAGTTATGGCCGTTCGGAAGTGGCGTCATTACTTGTTGGGGAGGAAATTTCACATTCACACCGATCAGAAAAGTATCAAATACCTTTTGGAACAACGGGAGGTTACTCTGGATTATCAACGATGGTTGACGAGACTGTTAGGCTTTGACTTCGACATTTTTTATAAACCCGGTTGCGAAAACAAAGCTGCTGATGGTCTCTCCCGGAGTCCTTCCCTTACTTCGACCTTACTTACGCTGACTATACCCACAGCATTACAATGGCAAGATCTTGTTGCCGAAATAACAGAGGACCCGAATATTCAATCTCTAATTCGCAAAGTCCAGAACAACGAGATACCTCCGGGTAAGTTCACGGTGGTGGAAGGCAAATTGTGGTCACGTCACCGATTGGTGATCCCACGAACTTCACGCTTTCTTCCATTGATCTTGCGAGAATGTCACGACAGCCCTGTTGGGGGTCATTCGGGTGTTTTGAAGACATTTAAACGGGTTCAGAGATCGTTTTATTGGGAAGGGATGTACCGTACAATTAAGGAATATGTGGCTGCATGTATCATATGCCAAACACATAAATATTCCACTCTTTCACCTGCTGGATTACTGCAACCTTTGCCATTACCGGATCGTATTTGGGACGAGGTGAGTATGGATTTTATCGAAGGTCTTCCAATGTCCTCTGGTGTAAACGTCATTCTGGTGGTGGTTGACCGTCTCAGCAAGTATGGACATTTTCTGAGTTTTAAACACCCCTTTTCATCAGGAGATGTGGCCAAGAAATTCATTACAGAGGTGGTTCGCCTTCACGGATTTCCTCGGAGTATAGTCTCTGACCGTGATCGACTGTTTTTAAGTTCATTTTGGAAGGAGATGTTTCGATTGGCCGGAACTCAGTTGAAGTTTAGTACGGCCTTTCACCCGCAAACAGACGGCCAGACGGAGGTTGTGAATCGCTGTTTGGAAACATATCTTCGGTGTTTTGCTTCACAACATCCTCGCACGTGGTCTCAATTTTTAAGTTGGGCGGAGTTCTGGTACAATACATCGTATCATACATCTCTGCAAACATCGCCTTTTGTTATTGTTTATGGCAGAGAACCACCCAACTTCCTTCCGTATGAACCCGGTTCCACAACAGTTTTTGACTTAGCCGAATCATTGCAACAACGGGATGCCATGATCGTACAGTTGAAAAGATGTTTGGCCAAAGCACAACAGCTTATGAAGACACAAGCGGATAAACACAGAAGGAATCTCGAATTCGCTGTAGGCGATTTGGTTTTTTTGAAATTGCGGCCGTATCGACAACTTTCAGTAGCTCGGCGTCCTTGTCCAAAGTTAGCCGCTAAGTATTATGAACCGTATCCAATTCTCGAGAGGATTGGTCCTTTGGCGTATAAATTGCAGCTTCCACAGGAGTCTCGTATCCACCCTGTCTTTCATGTGTCGCAACTCAAACGTTTGGTCGGCTCTGGCACATTGGTTCAAACCCATCCCCCTATTCATATGGAGAATTTGGTTTCGCCGGATGAACCAGAAGAAATTCTGGCATCTCGCTATAACGATACCGGGGGTTTGGAATTGTTAATTCATTGGCAAAATACTCCAGCAGGGGATGATTCTTGGATGCTTGCAAAGGATTTTCGTAAACGTTTTCCTTCCTATAAGCTTGAGGACAAGCTTAATTTGGTTGGGGGGAGTATTGATAGGTTTCAACAAGTTTATGTCAGGAAGAAGAGGAGTAGCAAGGAAAACAAAGAGAAGGAGGAAGCAGAAACGGGATTTAACGACGAAGCCAATGGCGGGAAATAACGTCTTCGAGAAGTGGGTTTAAAAATAAGTAAAGTAAAGACTCGGAAACAAAGAGAGGGTTGGGGATCACTAGCTTACTAAGTCGTCACTATAAATAAAGGAAGGAGAGGAGCTCGCTTCTCTCTTATGCTTGATGTGTAGTTTCTCACAGGCGATATGAGTCTGTAGAGGTCGCTATGAGACCTTTGTGAGAGAGTGACATCGAGTCGTTTAGGATATCTTTATGTTGTAATCGAACGCTGGGGAGTTGTGTTTATAAATAATCATATTATTCAGCTCTTAACAAAGTATCGATTGCAATATCCTAACAGAATCCCTTCTCCAATCCACCAATACATGAGCATCGTTCTATTCACCTCTTGATTCTCCGGGAACACAGCGAAGCTCAGCAGGCAGATCATCATTACGTCATCAAGCGTCTGGAATTCGCCTAGTACATATCTGAAGACGGCGAGTTTCTTCAGATCTTCTCCTCTTGCATGGATGCCGGGCAAGCAAACAATGCCTTTGCCGGTGTTAATGTTTTCGCCATCCTCAGAATTTAAACCTCCCGGTTTTGTGCCTTTTTTGGGTAACAAAGGGACCTGACACATCAAGTTAAAGATCTTCTTGTTGATAACCTCCAAGTCTTTCTTCATACCATTGGTCAACTGAGTTTTGGGGGATTTCTTCTCCTCTTTTTCAACTTTCTCAAGCAGCACTTGAAGCGGACGAATGTATTTCCACACCTCCTCTGCAACTTCGGTGCGAAGATCTTGCAGCCTAATCACGTCATCCTTGAGCAAACGTAGGTTACGTTGAAGCTTAGAAATATGATGATCCTCCTGGCCTTCTGATTTCTTATCAGGAACAGGGGAACTTGACTGTCTTTCGAGAGTCAACCTCTCTGGGACAGGAATATTAGTCTTTGAGCTTTCAAACTGAGTGCGCTCGGAACCAGTGCTCTTAGTCTTCCTTATAACAACATCTCCTGTCTCCTGAGACTTATCTTTCTCCTGAGACTTGGTAACTGAGTTATGCAAATTGTTCACGATGTCGAGGAAGTTCTGAATGGTAATCTTTGGATCATCTGTCTTCTTCGGCGTCTTTGTCTGCGTCTGTGGCTGTTGCTGCGAGGTTATCTCGGAACCCATGACGCGTCAAAGTCGTACTTGCTCAGCACACTATCTGCAAAAATCTTGAAAAAACAATCCGAACAAATTGCCCCCAAGAAACATTCAAAATGTTTATATGCATATTCAATCCTCTTTCCAGGGAAAACAATAAAAAGAAAAAAACAAAACAAAACAAAATTTCCAAAGAAACTGCGAAGTTCATAAGAACACAATGCATATCTGAGATTCAGCTAAATGCAAACTCAAGATTTTACTCCTACTTTCTCTCTCTCTCTCTCACACACACACAACTCAAGAAGCTATCAAACCAAAATGGAGGAAGCAAAATTAATAATTCAAACAACAAACACCTTTGAATGGTCACAGAACTTGGCTAAACAGTAAAGGGATTTTTTTTTTTTTCAAAATTAACTCGAAGCGAGTCCATAACCAAATCAGTAATCAAACCCAAAATCGAACATTTCTCAGAGAGGAATTGATTATTTTACCTGTTTCCCCGGAGAAGAGGTGAATCTGCGTCCTCTTGCAACTTCAGTCAACTGCCAAATAGGCAATTATGAATGGGGCATTGAGACAGAAAAAAAAAAAAAAAACAGTTATATAGTTTTTAAATATTATTAAAACACATTTTTATTACTGACATAAATTAAATTTTGAGTTATATGTCGTATTAAAAAACATCATTCTATATAAACATACATATAATATAATAGCATAATAAATTATACTATATGAATGTATAAACCTAAAAATCAAAACAAACGCTGTTTCTACTATAGAGTATCCGAATTACAACCTTAATTTTGCAATAAATTAAATTTTAGATATACAAATGGCTCAACTTCAATCACTAATTATTTTCATCAAACACCACTGCAAAAAGTAAAATATAATAAAGTGTTAATACATAGAATTCAGTATTCTATATAGAAAATGTGTATAGTATAGACTTGCGAACATAAAATAATTTATAATTATATTATAGAGTATTTCGATTAACAAAATGAAAGAATCTTGTTCTATTCCATTTTAATTTTTTTAAAAACTTATATAGTACGGAACTTTGCGTTTTTACTTTACATAATTTATCTACTTGAAAAAAAATATGTTTACTTTCAAAATTTTAAATAATGTTATATTCAAAAAAAATATATATATTTTCTATATTTTATGATATTAAAATTTTGGTTTTAAAAAAGTTAGAAGACAAATAAGATAAAAAGGGGTGGACCGTTTATTAAAAAAAAAAAAAAATAGAAATAAAAGTGACCAAGGTCATTTTGGTACATAAGATATAAAATACGTTGAATATTTTAGTAAATTTTTTTTGGTTACAGAGTTAATTATATTTTTTTTAGCTATATTGCTTAATTTCCCATTTTTCTATATGGAAATCTAAATGCTTGAAATTTAAACATATTGGTAATAATTTGCGCTAAATAATATTTAATTATTTATAGATAAGTTCTTACATTTACAGCTTCATAACAAAGCAATCCTTTAGATTAATTTTAAAGGGTTTACTCGTATTTTAAGGATGCAATGTAATAGTTTATTGTTTGTGGTTTTTCAAGCAGTTTTGGGTTTTGTTTGTCCAAAAACCATTTTACTATTCAATAAAGATTTTTGAAAATAAATTCTTTAGTGTAGGAAAATTTTATATATATATATATATATATATATATATATATATATATATTTTTACCAACAATGATAAACTATGGAAAACTATATTTCTGAAGAAAAAAATCATTTCTTAACAAAAACAAAAATCAGTGTTACATTTATTTTAATTTGTTACCGTTAATGTTATTTTTGGATATGAATATAGTAGAAGCCCAAATGAAAATAGATAAAATTGGAAAAACAATAGCCAGTTAATTATAATTATTTATTTTAGCATCTAAAATCTGATATAGATATTATGAAAATTACTCATATTTACAAAAATGTTTCTTAAACCGATCAGTAAATTAAACTTATTTTGCTCAAAAATTAAATATTTTCTTCAAAAACTAAAATCTATAGGCCTTTTCGTTTTCTACTAATAATAGCTCAATTTTTTAACACAGACATACACGAAACCTATTTATTTTCTTTAAATTACTAATTTTAGGAACTAACATATTTATTTTCTCAATTTTAACCTGGATCTCTAGCGGAACCTAGCATCATAACATCAAATAAGCTCATGCCAACAATACATCCTTCTTCTTTCAACTCATTTCGAAAAATGGAATGGAAATAATGTGGCTGATTATATATCTAACTATTCTAGGCAGGGTTCTATATATTTTGCCACTATTGATAATTGAATCTCATGTTGGCTTTGTTCTATAGTAGATCATAAATCTACTATGAAATTGGTTTAAAGTATGAATGAAGTAATATTATTGTGTTAAAAAAAAAACCATAAAAGTAAAATGTAATAAGTTAGTATCAACTGATAGTAGAGATCTGAGCCTTTTCTGGCATTACGTGTTTTAAGATGCTAGGAATGGAAAGAGTTGATTTCTATTTATAGAGGTGAGGAAGCATGCTTCCGTCGCCTTGAATAAGAGCATCTGATTGTTAGACATGTGGTCAAGTTAGATCTCCCCACCACACAGCCACTACTTTACAGAGTTTGGTCAAACGTGCTTTGGCCCCACATATTATTCATGGACTGATTGTTGTAAAACTGGTCTCAATAACATGATTGGTTAAATGTTTTACAACCTTTTTACAATATTTAGTTTCCAATCAGATTTTAAATATTTTAGTGAGTCTCATATTAAATCTACAGCTTTTACATCTTCTTTTTTTGGTGAAAATTACATTTTCTTTTTTTATGTTTAATTTTTGTTTGTTTCTAAAGTAACTATTGAGAAGGTTTATATATTGTAGGATTTTCTCACAGCAAAAAACAAATACAAGTACAGCAAAAAAATACATACTAAATTTTACAAAAAAAAAAAAATTAGATTTACAATATAACCAATCATCCATATTATTTTTCTTTTGGTCTACATGATAACATTTCAGTTAAAATATATAAAAAAAAAGTTTTTAAAATAGAAAACTCATATATCATATACCGATTCTTTCAAAAAGTTCAATCCTCAACTTTTAAAAAATATTCTTGCGACCATCGGATGTGGAAGGCTAGTGGTTTATGCGCATGAATTGATTTTATTGTGTTCCTAGTTTAATCTCTCGCAAGGAAGATGTTTTACGCCGTAAGGTATTAATACAGATTTACTCCAAACTAAATATGGAATTAGAACCTAGAACCCAAACCTATCTTTGCAAAAAAAAAAAAAATGTTCTTGCACTTCAGTTCTCTATTTTAAGATGTGTAAAAATATTGTGTTAGTCAATGAGTTAAAAAAGTGATAATAAGTGATATTTTAGAAAAAAAAAAGTTAAATCAAATTAGATAATGTTTCCAATTTTCAATGCAAAGTTAATCGAGTTTTTGTTTATTTTGACCATTTCTTTTTTTTAACGTCTTAACATAGTGATTTTTACACCACATCCATTCAGGTATAATCCAGTTAGAGTAGAGTTCCACTTAGGATATTTAAGGTGACCATGGGAGTATCAGAAGTAATAACTTACGTTCAGAAACTGCGTCACTTGCTTCTGTCACCAAAGTGCTACCGGTGAGATTCAAAGCTGGGTGGGGAGGGACAAATGTCACTCCCACTTACCACCAGACCACGTCCACTTTCGCGTTTATTTTGACCATTTCTACTATACATATTATGTTGTCATTTGTTATGTTGTGTATAGGTGAAGATAAAGAATATTTTAGTTTAGAAAAAAATTAAATATATTTTAATTTATGAGCAAAAACCTATTATATCATATAAAATAATACAATGAAAATAATATATAATTCATTATCAATAAATTTAATATTTCCAGAAAAAGTAGTCTATTAGTGGGCCAAGATATATTTTGATTTTTACATTCAAGTTGATTTTTTCTTGATCAACATTAATATTTGTAGACCGGTGGAGACAAATCGAGGCTCGTGACGATTGATGTGAAAGTGGTTTTAGCATTACATAAAGTTGTGCTTGTATTTGCTGAGGTTTCTTGTCTCGGTGGTGGTGTTGAACATGTTGGGGCCCCAGTGAGGGTGTTTACAATGTTTCTTGAGCTATCAAGTCAGTGAGGGTGTTTACAATGTGTCTTGAGCTATCAAGTCAGGGACGTGTGTTACTTCTGATCATAATTTGGTGCTTACTTGTGACAGGGCACTTGCTTGTTACTTTGTTGATTTGTTGTGTAATCCTTGCCATGACACCATTGAATTTTTCATCGTGGTATGCGGTGACTATATTGCTTTTAAAGGAATTTGGAGATGGTGGCTTGAATGTTTTGGTTGTCAGTCATAGTTTTTTCCATGTTGAAGTTTAGATTTTTCAGCGCATTTCTTCTAACTTCAAACTATTGTAGTGAAAACTATAATGATCAATATTTATAAATATAAATAATTAAGGGATTGGATTTGTATTGGGACACATGAGTTGGTAATGTTTTTTTTTAAACACAAATCGTTGGAGATTGTCATATATTAATTTTTTATATAATAAAATAAAATATTTTTTTCTTAAATTATGATGAGATGCTAAGGATTGTTTTGGTATCATTTTATGACAAAATAAAACATACTATATTATCTTCAAAAGTAGATTTATGAATGTAAAATCAATTATTAAAAAATTAATTGTAAATTTTTTAAGAAAAATAAAATTTAAAATACAAAATGACATAAAACACTTTTAAAATACTTCTAATTTTTTTAAAAAAAAAAAATTAATCTTATATAAAATTGTTTTTTTGGTTTGAGAAATAAACATCTCTACGTGCGTTAACCATGATCTAGAGAAGATCAGGTGTATATATATACTCTGCACATGTAAGGCTTTGAATTGGTCAGATCTCTTTACTATAAGAAAATGTAACCAGACATTATTCAAAACTAAGTAACTAAGTAATTAGATATTATTCAAAACTACGTAATTTGATTTGTTAATTTAGCAAAACTTTTCAGTTCCCTGTAATAAATAAAGACCGAGGGTGAAAACATATAGTAATAAAGACACGTTTGTTTAAATATATTAAAGTCGTTGACGGTAATAAATTATCAAGAAGTTATTATTTATTATACGTATTAATTAAATTGCTAGTAATTGGGAGGAGCGATCTGTTATTGTCACCTCGGACATGTGCGCAAACAGCAACAATGGTATCCCATGCGTTATCGTATGATTATTTATTTCAAATGTTTGTTTTGCACGACTTTTCATTGCAATTTGTACTAATACAGTGCTCCTATGTCTCAACAGTTTACTATCAAGTATCTAATAAGCGGAACAATAGAGATAATATCCAAATTGTATTAAAATATCAATCAAGTAAATTTTCTGCCATGGATTTTGTTTTGAAATTCTAGAAAAAAAAATAGAAACAGAACCTATTTAGTCTTTGTCCAAGATGTTGTTAACTAGGCTTGAGCATTCTTAAACGTAAGGGTTGGCACGGGTATTTGATCCGACCTGTCCGACCCGTCTCATACTCGATCCGCCAAGCCAAGTATCTGTTTAAAACGGGCGAGTACTAAGTCCAATTATAGATTACCCACAAATAACGGGTCGAGTATCAAACCTTTAAAAAATATCTAATATCTGGCCCGGTACCCACCCCGTTCCATTATCCGCAAGTACCCGTCAATTATCCGTTGAGTACCAGTAAATACCCGCAAAAACCCGCAAAAATCTGCAAATACCCGCAAATATCCGCGGGTAACGGACCAGGTAACGGGCCGGGTAACGGATAACGGGTAGCGGGTAAAAGATATTGATTTTTTTGCGGGTACTTGAATTTACAGGTACTTGAATTTATAGGTACTTGCTTCTATGAGTACTTGCTTCTACGGGTAACGGGCTGGATATCAAGCCCACCAAAAAAGCGGGTACTTGAGCCGTGCCCACCCTTACTTAAACTTAAAGGCCATATCAAAACCATTTAATTATTTATGAAATTCGGGTTGATTTTAATTTGGTTCTTTTGAATTTTGGTTGGATTCATATAGTAAAATAAGAAACCAGTTAATAACCAAACAACTCTGGTTCGATTTGGTTAGTTAGGTTTTTCAAGTAATTTTGGGCAATCCATGTTTAATATTTGGTAATTCGAGTGATTATAATAAAAACAAGGGATAATTCATATTAAATATCATATACTTTGGATAATTAAAATAATTTTAGATATTTTGAATAAAAATATTTGGATAATTTTAAGTAATTCAATTTATTGTAGCAATATTCAGTTACTTTTGGTTATTATGATTATTTCAAACTAAACAATTTTTTAGGATTTATAAATTATAGTTTTGGATAATTTTTCATTACATATCTAAATATAAATAATATTTTTAGGTATATATAAATATATATTGGTTAATTCATCTATTTAACTTAGTTTGTATTAATTTATGTTTGTTTTTAATATTTGAATAATATTAATAAGTTAATATGTTCATTTAATATGTTTTGCGTTGATTCAACAGTATAAATAGTTACTAACAACATAAATAGTAAAAATTAGTAAAACTGAAAATGATATCTTATTTTAATTGTTATTTATTTTCTTTTTAAATATGGTTTTTATCGATTTCTTTTCCCAAAAAGAATAGGTGAATTTCCAACCCCTTTATTTTTACTGTATTTCCATTAAAATATTTAAGAAGAGAAATATAAATACAATAATTTTTTTATAAATTAATAATATTTGCATTTTAAAAACTATTGTTTTATAAAGATATTAAATTAATTAATAATTATAATTTTGTAGATATATTTTCTTATTTTAAAATTTTAGTTAAAATTTTTATATATACTATCCTTTAAATATTATTTTTTTCTGTTAATCTTTTATTTTTAAGTTTTTATTATATTTTCTCTGATAAGACATCCACTTGTGTTTGTCCTAATACTTTTATTTAGTTTGGTTTTTGTTTGGTCAACAAATATTAATGAAAAACTAGAAAAGAGGATGTAACCAAGAACGTGGAGATTAGTCTATATTCACCATGGTTGATGGGAGAGGCTTTACGCATTAACTCTTGTAAATGTTACCTATAGACTGAATACAATCTTGACATTGGCAAAAGATGTTTTACATATAATGAATTTGTCCAAATGAACTGTAAATGATGATTAATCTTGCAATAAGTGCAAAATTTGTTGTTTAAATAATTATGCAACAAACTTTTATTTGGTTTGATTAAACATGCTTTTTCAATATAAGATCAATTTTTTTTTGTTTTTACATCAAACTGAATAATAATTTTTTATTCATTCCAAAATCAATAATGAAAATCACATACTATAAAATTATGTGAATATAAAAGAGATTATACGCATAAACAAGCATTTATAAATTTTATAATATTTTTTGGCTGCTAAGTGAGAAAAATACCAAAAATTGTTAATATAACAAAAAAAATTAGAGATAAGCTTTAATGAGATTTCAAGTTTCGAAAAAATAAGCAACAATTGTCATCTATTACTAGTTTGTCTTAAGTTTGTTTGTATAATATTTATAATTGTTAATTTATGTTATTGTTGAGACTATATTATATATACATATATCTTAGGGATTTAAAATAAATTATTATTTTATTAACTATTAATATCTATATTAAAAATAAATAATTATGGTATTAACTTTTATTAATATTTATATTGGTCCTATTCGAACTAAAAAAATTATATTGACCAGCAGAGAGGGAAAAGGGAGATACAGAGCAGCGGTTGACTTCGCTTTGTGTTGAAGACAAAGGGTTCGAGAACGAACACTAACTCACCGGCGACGGAATCTGATAATGGCGGTGACTGAAAAAGGTTTACTACTCTTTTATTCTTCCCTTCTTCGCTTTTGATCTTGTTTTCTGGTTAGTGTATTTTTAGATTTGTAAAATCTATGAATCTTTCTGCATTTTGTTGATGATCCTGGTAGAAGAATTACATCTGTAACGATTGTGTCGTCTAGAGAGAGAGAGAGAGAGAGCTGAATTTTTCATAACAAGAACCAATTTATTGAATTTTGTTTTTTTTTTTACAGCAACGGTTCTTGAAATTCCGGTTCCAGAACGGAAGAAGGATGAGGAATTGTGTGAGAAGATAGTGAAAACTCTGGAAGGAGATGGTCCTCAAAGAGTATTGCTAACCGGTGAAGCTGGAATCGGGAAGACGTGGATGGCTAAGAAGGTAGACGAACAGGCCACTAAGGAGGATGTCGGCTTGTGCTACCAGACTATCTGGTTGCATCTGAACAAGAAGTTTAAAGTCCACGAGAAGTATGATTACAAGACCAAGTTTGAAGATGAATGGACGCTTTATGAGAACATAGGTTCCCAGTTATGTTTATATTCCGATTTCGAAGAGACTGAAGTGGGTGATAGAGATGAAGACGAGGAGGAGGAGAAGATGTTGGACGTATTGTTAAAGGATATAAAGCAAAAGATAACGAAAGAGCTTTCGGAAAAGAAGAAAAAAGCCGAAAAATCTGCTGAGGATGACTTAAAAGCCAAGAAGTTGGCTGCGGGAAAATCTGAAGCTGAGAAAAAACTGAAATATCCTCCGGAGAAAAAGAATCAAGCAGCTCAAGGACAGGAGAAACCAAATGATGCAGAGAACAAGTCAGCAGAAGGAGAGAATAAAGAGGCATCATCTGCACCAAAGCCATATCTTCTATTAATTCTTGACGACGAAGGAATGACCAGTGAGGAGGAGGTGATGGTGCATTTGGGCCTTGAGGATTTTCTTAACGAACACACACCTCGAAAAATCCTTATTACAAGAAGACAAGTATTTAAGAAGGCTACAAAATCTGCTGGGAATATTGAGAAGGGAAAGAATGAGTCGCCTTCCAAGGAAAACCATGTGGACGCACAGAGTGAAGGAGGAAATGGGTCAAGTGATCCGGACACAAACAATAGGGGGGAGATAATTGAATCCCACCACAATGTCAAGGCAGATGATGGTAAAACATTTGTACCCTCTTCCACTGATGAGTTATGGGGAGGTACGGATAGCTACAAGAAAATTGAGTTCCCTACCATTGATGAGTCTCAGGCTTTACTCGAATCCTTCGATGAGAACTACTTGGAGACTCTTTTTCATTTACCGCCAAACTTTTTTTTTGAGCCCTTTCAGAGAACTTCTGAGCTACTGATAACTCACTTAGTCAAAAAGAGCAAGAAATTACCAGCTGCAGTCTTCGTGCTAGCCAAATCTCTAGATTGCATTCTCCAGAGTACTTCCTATCAGCTTTCTCCGGGTAAGGAATCTAAGTTATTGAAAGAAAAGATAGAAATG
Organism: Streptanthus diversifolius; assembly: GCA_039880935.1. Classification (NCBI taxonomy): domain Eukaryota; kingdom Viridiplantae; phylum Streptophyta; class Magnoliopsida; order Brassicales; family Brassicaceae; genus Streptanthus; species Streptanthus diversifolius. The sequence goes on along the minus strand of JAXGFM010000012.1, from coordinate 8,345,753 downwards.
GTTCTCTCTGCTCAGCGGGATGATCCATCTGATCAAGAATCTATCTCTGAGGGTGCTACCAAACCATGGAGTGACAATCCAATCCTGCGTCTTGCATATGAGCTGTTGAAAACCTACTCGTCGAAAGATGCCATCTTGGATTGTTTTTGGCATAGCTTGGATTTCTTTGAGCACTGTGGCAGTGTTTACTACCGTGACCTGATCACACAATGGATACTTGAAGGCTACTTTGATCCTGTTAGGTCTGTAGAAAAGGCGTATCAGGATGGTCATTCAATCTTGATGGAGCTTATAGACCGTGGGTTGCTCAAGATACAAGAAAACAATGTAGTGGTACCAGAGATGGCGATGAGAAATGTAATTGATCCTCGAAGTCGTGGGCACTTAGGGAGATCTCGACTTGGATTTTCTAGAGTCTATGGTGGTAACCAGAGAAAAGGTATAGGTAAAATCACCCAGATAGATGATATGATTAAAACAGTGCAAGCAAAGAAAGCAGACAAGATTTCCACAATTCTCGTTAGTGGAGATCGTCTGCGTCGTGTAACTCCTATAAAGTTCTTCAAGAAGTTGGAAGATCTTGAAGTACTTGGCCTGTTTGAACCCACATTAGACCCTTTTGTGCCAGTTTTTGTAAGTCTTCTCAAACTCCGGGTTCTTATTATCAGGGACTGTGATGTTCTCAAAGATATCGAGGAGCTTAAGGCTCTTCGAGGGCTACATGCTCTTGAAGTTTCTGGCGCTAGCTCCCTGAAGAAAATCTCTGATGAATTCTTCAAGGCATTGTCTAAGCTTCAAAGTCTTCACCTCTCTGAGCTTCAGATCACATCCTCCCCTTCCAGCATTTCTGAACTGACCGAACTTCACTGTCTCATTATCAGGAACTGCCCTTTATTGGAAGATTTGCCAGACATACAGGAACTCGTGAAGCTTGAGGTTGTTGATGTTTCTGGTGCTCGTGGGCTTCAAACTTGTTTCGACAACACAAAAGGCGGAAAAAAAAACAAAAGCAAAAACAAAAACTTCTATAATCTTATAAAACTTCAACTCCTTGACTTCTCCGAGAGCCAAATAGAGCGACTACCAATATTCCAGGACTCTGCAAAAGGCATGAAGCTCCACTCCGTTAAGCGGCTCTTATTGCGCGACTGTAGCAAATTGAGAAGGTTGCCTAGTTTGAAGCCCCTGTCAGGTCTGCAAATTCTTGATCTTTCTGGCACTACGAGCTTAGCGGAGATGCTTGAAGTGTGCTTTGAAGATAAGAAGGAACTCAAAAATCTTAATCTCTCGGGCACTAATCTTAGCGAGTTGGCGACCACCATCGAGGAGCTGTCCAATCTCAACGAACTCCTACTAAGGGATTGCACCAACCTGGAAGTTATCCCAGATATCTCAAAACTCACAAATCTCGAGGTCATTGATGTTTCCGGAAGTACCAAGTTGAAAACGATTGACGGATCATTTAAGGATATGTCTTACCTACGTGAAGTAAATCTCTATCAAACCAAAGTTGAGAAACTAGAGTTGCCAAATGAGAGCAGAATCCGTTGCCTAAAGCGTTTTATTCGGGCAGATGGAAGGCCTTTTGAAGGTGAGGAATGGAGCCAAATAAAGAAAGACATTGAGAGTGAGACATCTGAGAAGGCCAGCTCCTCGTATGCAGATGTTGAATCCCAAGAAATATCCACAAAGGAGTCTGGAGAAATAAGAGAGATTCATTCGAGTGAACCTCGTACCGTTGATTGTACTGAGAAGGAAAATGTCATCAAGGAACGTCTCCTTCCAGTTGCCATAGACAGGGCGCTATATAAGAAGACGTTACCAGTTTTTGATTCCGCAAGTCAACAGGGAGTCATGGAGATCAATGAAACTAATGAGCTAAGTGAGGACTCCCTAGCTAATGCTGTGTTTGTATCTTTTGTGGACTGTAGTCCCACAAGGCTCACATCTATCTTCAATAAGATCAACTCGGTGAAGGGCTGCTGGCTAAGGATGTGCATGGACATAAAAGACCTTTTCTCTGGTGTGGATGAGGAACGTTTGGGATCACTTGAGAGACTGTCAATTACAAATCTTCCATTGTTGGAGACTATAAGCTGTGGTGGTAGCTTGAAGAATCTGAAGAACCTAAGCATAGATTGCTGCCCAAAAATCAAGACACTTTTCTTGGAGCCAGCTCAGATGCCAAACAGTCTAGGAGCCCTCCATATAAAGTACTGTGAGAAGCTGGACAAAATGTTCAAAGAAGGCGAAGTGTCAACTCTCACTACCCTGTGCCTTGAGGAGTTGCCTGTGTTATCAGCTGTTGGAGCCAAACTACCCAATCTCGAGGCATTTAAGAAGAGGAATTGCCCAAAGCTTCTAGCTGAAAAGGACGGCTTGGTGAAAGTACAACTTTCTACTCTGTCTGAACATATGTTTTAGGACCAAAGAGTAGTGATGTTAAAACAAGCGGGCCGTGTCCGTTTAGGTCCTGCCCCTTTAGACGCTGCCGTTTAGAGCCCGTTTAAAGCTGTCAGTTTAAGGCTTGCCTGTTTAGGCTAAGACCATCAATGCCGCTCTTGTTCTCATTCTATTGGCAGAGAGAATTTTGGTATCTATCTTTTGCATATTTAACGTTCTACCACAAACTTTAGAATTCGTCAGAAGAGGAACACTTCCGAATCTAAATTGTCAAAAATCATTTGCATCATATATTTCTCCCTTTTGCAGGTCGAAGCCGGTTGAGTCATCTTGCAACAAATCTTGTCTCTTTTCTGGTTCATCTTAGCATTTGACACTGCGTGTATTTGCAGGACTGGGTTATGGTAGAGCGCCCCTGAAGGTATCGCCACAAGATTGGAGATCAGAGAATTAATTGGAGCAACAAGATCTACTTACTCTGCACTAAGTATCTGGATCGTTGCCTTTAATGTTTTACGTAATTTTTTCTGCGTGTCTGAACTGTTGCGTGTTGAATAATGACCGGCTTTAAAACATCATCTTACCGGTTTTCTTTCTTCTGTTTATGTTGTAAGATATTTTCTGTAGCATGCATGGTATTCTGTTCTTTTTCTGGGTGAACAAGACCTTCGGTTTGATTTTTTTTTCTTTCTCAAACATTATTAACAGTCCTGTTAGAAAGACAATTTACGCTAAACATTTGTTTACATAATTAGGAATGTTTATTTATTCAGAGTATCGGAGACAGATACACAAGCTCTAATGAAGTTACAAAGGCTCTTCCCGTCAATAAATTCGGAGATACAAGAGGTGCTATGGCAATATTTGGTGATGTCTATGGTTTTGACCTCCAGACTCCATTACCATCTGTGGGACATAAAGCGACTCTCGGGCATTTGTATTTCTCCAACAGTTCCAGTTTTGGAAATAGTGCCTGCAAATCTTTCCACTCAGCCTTAAATTCATGTAAATACTTCAAACGTAAGATCTTAACGGCGCATTTGTTTTCTGCAGTTAAAGGTTCGTCACTGAATCTGCTAAGGGATCCTCCTTTGATTGAGAGCTTTATAAGATTGTCAAGTGTTTTGGGATTTAACCAGCTTGGAGGTTCCTTTTTAGGGTAACATTCTAGCTCCAACTTCTTTAATCTAGAATAAAGCTTAGAGCCAGAGGTATCTATTCCCGAATCTTCTTTCCCTCCTTTCCCCGGTTTCTTGGTTTCGTTTCTCGTGAACATTTTTGCTAGTCTTGATCGGGATTCTTTGGTAGCTGTTATTATAGATCTGGATGTTGATGCCGTTTCATGATTCTCCTTCTCCATTGCATCATCTGGCTTCTTCTGGAGAGTTTCTTCTGAAAAACTCACTTTCTTACCAAGCTTTTCCTTGTCTAACTTCTGAGTCTTTGCTTCTCCTCCATCAGGCTGCTTTGAAGCAGCCTTGATATCTTGCCCATCTTCTTTTTCCTGCACTTTGCTGTTTTCTTTGTGATCATCTGGCTTGCTCTGGATCGTGTCGTTGAATTGTTGCGCTAGACTTTTGTTCTTGTCTCCCTCGATGACCTTGTCTGGTTTTGAGCTCTCTGCTTTTACCTCATCTTTCTTCTTTTCTTCTTCTGTTTTATCCTTTTCTCCATCTCTTTTGTCTTCTTGTTTGTCACCTCTTTGGTGGTCATCTGGCTTGCTCTTGACAGTGTCTTTGGACTCTTGTGGGGGACTTGTCTTCTTATCTCCCTCCAGTACCTTGTCTGGTTTCGACTTCTCTTCATTTACCTCATCTTTCTCCTTTCCTTCTTCTGTTTTATCCTTTTCTCCATCTCTTTTCTCTTCTTGTTTGCCACCTTTTTGGTCATCATCTGGCTTGCTCTTGACAGTGTCTTGGGACTCTTGTGGGGGACTTGTCTTCTTATCTCCCTCGAGTACCTTGTCTGGTTTCGAGTTCTCTGCTTTTACCTCATTTTTCTTCTTTCCTTCTTCTGTTTTATCCTTTTCTCCATCTCTTTTCTCTTCTTGTTTATCACCTCTTTGGTCATCATCTGGCTTGCTCTTGACAGTGTCTTGGGACTCTTGTGGGGGACTTGTCTTCTTGTCTTCCTCAAGTACCTTGTCTGGTTTCGAGTTCTCTGCTTTTACCTCATCTTTCTTCTTTCCTTCTTCTGTTTTATCCTTTTCTCCATCTCTTTTCTCTTCTTGTTTGTCACCTTTTTGGTCATCATCTGGCTTGCTCTTGACAGTGTCTTGGGACTCTTGTGGGGAACTTGTCTTCTTATCTCCCTCGAGTACCTTGTCTGGTTTCGAGTTCTCTGCTTTTACCTCATCTTTCTTCTTTCCTTCTTCTGTTTTATCCTTTTCTTCATCTCTTTTCTCTTCTTGTTTGTCACCTCTTTGGTCATCATCTGGCTTGCTCTTGACAGTGTCTTGGGACTCTTGTGGGGGACTTGTCTTCTTGTCTCCCTCAAGTACCTTGTCTGGTTTCGAGTTCTCTGCATTTACCTCATCTTTCTTCTTTCCTTCTTCTGTTTTATCCTTTTCTCCATCTCTTTTCTCTTCTTGTTTGTCACCTCTTTGGTCATCATCTGCCTTGCTCTTGACAGTGTCTTGGGACTCTTGTGGGGGACTTGCCTTCTTGTCTCCCTCAAGTACCTTGTCTGGTTTCGAGTTCTCTGCATTTACCTCATCTTTCTTCTTTCCTTCTTCTGTTTTATCCTTTTCTCCGTCTCTTTTCTCTTCTTGTTTGTCATCTTTTTGCTTGTTCTCGATTGTGTTTGTTATTTCCGAGGACGGACTCGCCTTCTTAACTCCTTCAACACCATTTTCTGATTTCTCTGCGTCTACCGTATCTTGCTTATTTCCTTCTTCTGCAGCCTTCCCCTTATCTCCATCTCCAGCCACTTTGCGTTTCCCTCCCTCATCGTCTGGCTTGTTCTGGATTGTCCCTGTTTCCCCTCCGGAAGGACTTGCCTCCTTCTCAGATTCCAAGCTCTCTGCTTTTACCTCGTCTCGTTTCTTTCCTTCCTCTTGATCAGCCTTCCCCTTGACTCCATCGTCTGGCTTTTCCTTGATCGTCTCTGTTGACTCTCGGGAAGGACTTGTCTTCTTCTCTTCCTCAACGACCTTATCAGAGTTCAAGCTCTCTGCTTTAACCTCGTCGCTCTTCTTTCCTTCTTCTAGATTAGCTTTGTCATTTCCATCTTCGCTCTTCTCCTCGCTTGTCTGTCCCTTCTTATGCACTAGATCATCTTCTCCTTCCTTTGGATGTGTATGTTTCTCCTCTGTTGCATCACCTCCTTGCTTCTCCTCGTTTGTCGTTTCTTTAACCGGGAATGGAGCTCCCCATGCTATTTTCAGACTCTCAAGTCGCTGGAGGCCTTTCATCGACTCCATGAAATCTTCCACCTTGAAATCGTATCTGTTTACGGTAATGCTTAGCTTCCTTAGATTGTGTAGATTCCCCAGGTGTTTAACTGTACAATTTTTTTCATCATCGGACTGAGCAATCACAAAGCCCTTAAGAACTTGTAGTTGCTTAAGATCTGCAATCTCTTTAGGCATGCGATCTAGCATATAACACTCTGATACATCCAAGTAAATGAGACTCTTAAGTGAGCCTATATCATCAGGAAGAGCCTCTAGATTGTAGCATGCTCTAAGATCCAAGATCACTAGCTGAGGGAGCGTGCAACTGAGATCTTTGAGGTTTTCAATCCTCGAGATCCCTTGAAAACTTGCGAGCCTGAGACTCCTCAGGGACTTGATATCCTTAAGAAACTCTGTGCTCTCAACTTCAATGTGGCGCATTGCAGTACGTTCCCATCTTCCTAAATAAAGCACCTTCAGTGATCCCATTTTTGGAAACCACTTGAATGTGAAATCAGGGTACCGTTCAGAGGAATTGAACACAGATTTCAAGGCTATCTGTTTCGTTCCAGATGTTTTCGCCTCTTGTTGCAACGACGTACTTCTTATTAGATGGACGTTTTTAGCCTCTGGTTGCAACGACGAACCTCTTACTAGACAGACGTTTCCCTTCTCTGATTTTGTCATGACAAGCTTCCCTTCCTTGCCATGGAGAACATATAGTTCCATATAACTAGCTAAGCGGATAACTGCAGAGTGCACATGAGGATCCATCTTATAACCACTTGGTTCCAGTTTCCTCTCATCTTCGACCGGCTCAAGCAATCTTTTTGTTGAGAATTCATTAAGAATACTCGTTACTGTGTTTTCAGAATCTTCATGGGTGATGAAACCTTCTCCGATCCACCAATACATCAACATTGTCCTTTGAACCTCTTTGTTCTCTGGGAACACGGCGAAGGACAGCAAACATAGCTTCTCTATGAACGCAAGCTCTTCAAATTTCTCCTTAACCTCTTCAAAAGCTGGAGATTCTTTGAAATCATCAGAAACGTGGAGGCCAGGCAAGGATATGTCGCTTCCTGTCTCAATGATCTGACCTGTTTCCTCAGCGGTTTGAGAATACGTGATTTTTAACCCTATGGATGATTCTTTCTTAAGCAATGATGGGATCTGGCCTTTCAAGCTGAGGACCTTTCTTCTGATTTCCTTGAGATCTCGAGCCCGGGACTTGGCTGAATCCGTCTTCCATAGTATTGCTTTTAGTTTGCTTGAAGGAACTTCAGTCTCCAACGACTTGTTAATATTGCTTTGGAAATGAGTCAGATTCTCAAATGCACTCTTCATCTGACGAATGTCGTTCTGCAGTTTCAGGATCTCGAGGTCTGCATTTTCTTGATCATGGCCGCTTCGTCTGCCCTTTCTGCTTCCGCCGCTGTCGCTTGCTTGGGTTACGGTCTCCTTCTTCACTTTAAAACCTTTTCTAACACTTTCTTTGACCCGATCCCACCAAGAAGATGATGGTCTCTTGTCCTCGACTGCTTTTTCGATCGGTTGCTTGTTGTTGTCAACAACAGTATTTTTCTGGGATTGAATTATCTCATCTAACTGAAACTGTAAGTCAGATAGGACTTCTTTAATCTTCTCGATAGTACACTGTTGCGTCATGGTCAGAGTGGCAATGACAGTGGGGGAGCAAACGCCTGCAAATTCACTACATAGAATGCAGAGTTTGATGTGTATGATGATTCAACTGCATTTGACGATGAGTAGAGAGCGTTCTACGTTAGTTTATCTCGAAATTTGCGGTACCTAGATCCTAACAGTTCCATTGGCGATCTATTTGAATAACGAAGACAAGGTCTAACTCAAGCATATGCACAAACTGGTGACAAAGACTTTCTATACGTACTAACCATTTCAACTAGTATTGTGCATGTCAAAAAAAAATAAAAGATATTTATGACATTTAATTAGCAAAACTCGAATTGGTACTTTTGTAGGTGAAATGATGTAAAATGCCTAATTAGTTTTTAAAAAAATAAAAGCTTTCTTAAAGAAAAAAGAGGAAAAAGAACATTGTACCTTACAAAGTCTTTTGTCTAAAAGGTGACATTTATGTATCCAACACCTTATGAAGCGATCATCTGTTTCTGAATTTAAAAAACTAAGAAAAATGTTGCTATATATAACTAACTTCCTCGTGGCATCGAAGCTGGCTTGCAAGCTGAAACAAAAAAACAATAAAGAAAGCATCCAATACAATTGTTCTTTATTTCCTCATTAGGCAAAGAAATGGAACAGAAGAAACTCTTTTTGTGAAAAAAAAGCAAAGTATATATCCATACCCATGTAAAACACATGATTTTTAACTTACCATTAATTCATGGTTACACCAAAAATTCAATCCATCGTATCGACTTATAACCAATTTCTTCAGAAAGTTTATAAAAAAATTACCCGAACTCTTTATATAAAACAAAAAATCCCAATTCTTTTGTTTGAATCTGAAATCCTAAATTATTCCGTGTAGGACAAGGTTCACGCAAATCAGACTTTTATCTCTGGTAAGTAAGAACATATCCCGTGGCTAAAACCTTACAAGAGTTGAAGAGTTTCTCAAAAAATAAAATATTAATTTTTAAATTATGAAATTTTCTTCTTTTTTTAAAACATCAAACAGTAAATGATAAAGTATCAATAGAATCTTTAATGGGTTTTCAAAAGTTTTATCTCATCTTCTTTCCTTTTTTTAATTTTTTTTTTTAATCATTAGAATCCTAATGAAAAATCTTCGTATAAATAATTGAATTGAAATTCACAACCCTAAACAGAACCAAATTTTGTAATAACCCAAACGGTAGAAGAAATTGTGATAGTATTCAACCCAAACTAAAACCAAAACCAGATTTTTATATTTTTTTTTGTCAAAAACCAAAACCAGTTTTTTTTGGTCAAAAACCAAAACCAGATTTAATGGAACAAACCGACTAACTCAAAATCCAATAAAATTACAAAAATACATTAGTATTTTTTAACCTACTAAAATAATTAACTAAATTTAATTAAATATTTTTTTTTATCGAATCAAGACGGAACCAAATTTTTTAAAACCGAATCAAAATAAAATTTGGTTGTGGTTCATACATATTTTTGAAAGACCTGTAAATTCCAAAACGGAACCAGAAACCGGAATGGCCAGTGTCGATAAATTTTTTTTCCTAACAGGTTTGAATCAAAAGAAATCAAAGTACATGGCTAGAAAATTAAAACAGAGCAAAAGAGATTACAAAAAAAAAAAAAAAAAAAATCAATTTTTTTTTTTATAACTCGGCTAAAACGAGTTTAGCTCTAGCATCTCCTTTATTGATTTGAAACTGATCAGCTAAACCAAAGTGAGCCATTAACAACCAAACGAAGTTAAGAAGCTCTCCACCTCTGCTAAGTTGCGCCACCTGCTCTGTAGCTTTACAGTGACTTGCTGCGTAAGATAGCAACTCAACCCACACTTTGCTCAACACTCTCCATTTCCCATCTCCATTATTATTACTACTACTGCTGGTGTCCAATTTCTTAAGCTCTTTCGCCAACATACTCGCATCGAAAAGAACAGATTTGCTTCGGTCTCCCTTCACATGCATCGGCTCAATATCATTACTAACCGATAAAACCGTCGTGCTCCCTTGTTTCATATCTCTCAGGTTGTTGAAATGTCTTCCTTTGAAGAATCTCTTAGCTTCAGCTAAAGTGTCTCTGAATCTTATAGTCCCGATTCCCGCAACTCCCGACATCAACTTAGGTTGCATTATCAACAAATACATCATGTAATCAGATATAATCTTGCTGAACTCTCGGTCATCGTAACTCTCTCCACTCCGATTCTCCATCTCCTTATCACCATCACCTTCTTCTTCTTGAAAACACAGCTCAGTAGCAATATGCCAAAGGAGAAGACTTTGATCATAATCAACATTCTCTACATAACGCATCAATCTCTCAACTTCCTCCAACTTGATATCCCGTAAAGCCCATTCTCCTCTCGCCGACGACACTTTCTTAGCGATTTCAGGTGTTTCCGCGAACTCGGACTTATGTTTCAGCTCAGTGAATATAAAGTCCCATTGATTCCTCGCTAAAGGCTCACTCGTTACGAATCTGATCTGGTTTAGATGAGATTTAACACTGAAGATTCGATCAATGTAACCCCAAAGCTTTCCGAAAACCCAAGGAATCCCCGAGAAGAAGACGAGGTATAACGGATAAACCGTGAAACGAATCATCGGATTCTTCTTTGACCATTTCGTGATGAAGATTCTGATTGGTCTATCAACATTCTTGACCCATCCAGACAACATTTGGATTCTTTTGATTACGTAATCGAACATGGAAACCAAGGACTCCCACACCCACTCGTTCCTCTGGTGGATTCTTGAGACTTTGGCTTTCAGACAATATCCGATGAAATTGAATCCGTAGATCGTACCTGACCATCTCCGCAACAAAAACGGCGTCGTGAGCACCTCGTGTGTACGGTTTCCTTTGCATGCATGCGTCGTCCACCGTGGTTTCCTAAACGCGAGCAACCGATTGAGAAAAGAGTCGATGAAACTCTTCTTTTCGTCTGGATCATCCGTAAGCTCGCTCGATACCGCGAACATCCAATCCGAGAGCAAGAACATGACAAGCGAGGCGACTTCAAGAGCAATACCGACGATGAACAAAGTGTAAGTAATCACAACGTCCGCTCCATGGAAATCCACTGATTTATTCGGTCTAAAATGAAACACAAAGAAGGAAGAAAGCAGCGATCCAAACGCAATAACCCGAAACACCGTACCAAATGTCGTATGAAGAATCGCCGTTTTAGTATACATGGATTCGTAGAGAAAACCGAGCTCGGATTCAATAATCCGAAGAGCGTCCTCTGAATTCAACTCGGTAAAGAAGTCTCTGCTTTCGTCGCGCTCATGGAAACTGAAAATGAGGTCAACAACGAGTCCTTTAAAAATGTTGAAGAATTTGTATCCGTACTGAACGATTTCGAGATGGGTTAAGGCTCCTTCGCCTGGTTTAAGTGTCGGGGGTCTATCGTGCTTGTCTGGTTCATCGGTGAGGACGATTCTCGTTGGGAGGTTCGACTCTTTTCTTGAAGCGTATTCTTCCATGAGCTTAGCGTAGTTAGGACCAGTGTCTGGTGGTTCACGCATTTGGTCTTTAAATTTGTCTAAACTCGATGTGTATAGTGCGCGTGTCCTCTCGGTGTATTTTATCACTCCGGTGACGAATAGCAACGCTATTGGTGGCCATAAAGGGTTATGCATTGATTGCACCACCGCATAAACACCTGAAAAAAATCATGAAAGTTATATAAGAAGAAACATAACTAAGCAATTGCTTGTTTGGTCTCATTTCGGTTTTGTCAAGTTATGAGTTTTAATAATTTATTACTATATGATGTATCCACGTGCGTAATTCATATAGAAGTTGCAAGTGACATGTCTCACCATTAGTCTCGAGGTTTGGATCATTCTGTAATTTAGCACCAAAAATACCACAAATTTTGAAAAAAAAAGTTTTCAAAAATATATAGCACAAACTTAGGGTGTACGAAAAGTTTTTAAAAAGTTTCGTAAGGTTTCATAAATCTTAGTGCACTATCTTGAACTTGTATGACTCATTTGTAAACTTAAAATTGCATTTTTCCCGAAATTTTAGATTTTGGTGGTAATATTTTTTTTTAAAAAAAACATAACTTTAAAGTACACTTTAGTTTTTCTTTGTAATCGAGTACTACTAATTTCAAAAACGATACATTTTGAACCAAGATGATAAAAAAAATAACTACAAAACAATTATATAATAAAGTTTCTTAGTCTTTTCACTGAAACGAGAAAAATGGCCGGACCTAAAACCATGATTCTGCAGAATAGCATCGGTATAAAAGTATGAAATATCCACTATTGCACGAATATAATTTATGTATAAGCTAATATAGCATTTGCTATTTGTTACTTGATAACTACTGTTCTATTTTCATCCAGTGCACATATACTTTTTTTTTAATATATATTCAGATATCCAAATTGTATCCAACCATTAATTACTTACCAGCAAGCGCTTGAGATACTAGGCCAAACAAATGACGTGCCCATAAGGCATTATCCTCGAGGGCCAATGCAGTTATCGTGTCCGGACCACCAAGATGCAACAACAAGAACGGTGCCCACAAAGCAAGTAGCTTCTTGTTCTTCGGAGGATCATCAGGCTCTGGTTCCTTTCCTTGGTTCTTAGTGATCTGAGCCACCGCATAGTTAGCGGTCCAATCCGCTAAAAGGTACGCTGTCCATAAAATCATAGCGAGCAGCTTCTTCGATGTACGTTTTCGCAGCGGTGCAAGGAAGATAAGAGACATTTGGAACACGAGAGACATTATTACAAGTCCCCTGATGTTCCATTTGTCTAAGATCTCTTTGATTGCTGGTGGGATCACTTGCATACTGTTCTTACTCTTTTTTTGTCTGAAAAAAACTTGAGTTCATTAAGTATCAAATTTGAGTTTTATGTACTCTTACTCCGGGTATATATACTAGGGATTGAAGAAATTGTTAGTAATATTTAAATATTTGACCGGAGATTTATTAATGAAGCTATTTGATAACACGTGAATAGTTTTCTCCCATTTTGCATTCCTTTCTTGTACGCCAAGGTAACTTTAGTTGAGGGCTTTTTTGGTGTCGGAATAAAATATTCTTTCCTTGTTGATACAAAAATAGAAAAATGTACACGTTTAGTGGTGCAAGAGTTTTCTATTTCTGGCCATGATATTGTTTAATTTATTACTCAGCTTCCCCCTCCCCACACCTCCTCCTTAAATTGATTGTCATATAACTGTCATATAACTCATAAATATGTATAGGAAAAAATTCTTTATTTATTTATTTTGTCAATTTAGTCTAATGATTTTAATATACTCTTTAATATTGCGGGGTAATGGATTCTAATTCCAAAAATGTATCATGAGTTTCAGAGATGACCACAATGATATCACATAATTCTGACATTCTTCATTTATTTATAATTACTGATTTTAGTAATTTTCTAATCTATAATTAATTTCACAAAATTAAATTAAAATAGTTAATTAATAAATAAACTTTGTTAAAATTAAAAAAAAAATTATCAGATAAAATATTTATTTAGTATTTCACTTATTTATATTCAATGATTTTAGTCTCCAACTATAATCTGACCACAAAAAATTTCCAACATATAATCAACTTGGCAACTATAAAAGTCAACCATTAATAATATTTATTTAAATTATATTATAAATATATATAGAAATTAAATTAAATGATCATTTCCATTAAAAATATAACAGTCGATAGGCCTAGGCATTCGGGTATCCATTCGGGTTTAGGTCGGTTCTTTCGGGTATCGGTTCTTTTGGTTCTTAATTTGAAGATCCATTCGAGTATTTTTTAGAATTCGGGTCAGGTTCGATTCGGATCCGGTTCTTTCGGGTATTTACTTGAAAAACCGAATTTGATCCGATACTAGTTTAAATATTTTTTGTTTCAGTATTATAGTACCCAAATCTATCTGAAATACTAAAATTATTCCAATTTACTCGAATATTATAGTATCTAAAATAGTAAAATTACCTAAATTTACTCAAAATACTAAAATTACCCAAACCAAAATAATCTAAAACACATTAATAGAGAGAACCGCCAACATATATTACATAATTCTAAAATCCATAAACAAAATTAATATTATATTTGGTTCTTATAAATACTAATTCGGGTATCGGTTGGGTTCGGGTATTACCCGATATCCAAAGTATTAGAAAACGAAATCCATTCGAGTATTTTTAGAATTAGATTCGAGTATAGTTCAGATATTTTGATTTGGGTTCGGTTCGTGTATTCGGTTCCGTATGTGTTTCTGTTGTTTTTGGTCTTAAAAATGGAAACAAAAATCATCACCCGTTATTGTGATTGTTACACTACAGGGTTTATACCTTGTTTATAATAAAACATTATCTTTCTCTATACTGTTTTTGTTTTTCCTTTTCTTTATTCCTCGCTCGTTTTTGTTCTTTTCTTCTGAGCATAAATATAACTACTAAGAAAGGAAAATTTGAGTATATGTACATCCAATTAGAAGATGGAAGATTTTTAAGGTTCTCAAAAGTTAAAGCTAGAAGCTTTTACTTGTCTACACTTTCTCTCTTTTCTGTTCTTAATTAGGCTTCTAGCAATATAAAGCTATAAAGAGAATTTTGGATTGGTTGCTTGAATTGCAGAAGCAATCGGCCATGAATGATGATTCTTGTATGTAGATTTAAAAAAAAGCGAGACTGAAAGGTAAAGCCATCAAGAAGAAAGAAACCTAGTGAGAAGTAGGTATGATGCGATACAAATAGGTGTGTGTACTCTTTCAAAGACGAATGAGGGAAAAATATGTTGAATATTATTCACAAATCCTTTACCTAACATAAATAAATGATTAGTTCGGTAAGCAGCCAAATCAAATATTGGAATTCCAACTTGATTCATTTTGAGACTTGCTCTTATTCATGTCCGGGCTTCGGCCCAACCTCAGGATTATAAAATAGGGAAGATTTTTGTTAGGTAACTGGTATTCTCAAACGGAGATGTGAGTACCGTTGGCCAATATTGATGCTTCATTTAATCAAGAGTACCCGGTTATTCCGATTGGTTTGGTTTGGTTCGGCTTGAGTCTTGTTTAGGTTTAGGAGTTTTTAAGTTTTAGACTTTTAGTATATAAATATCATTTGGGAACGAATTATATTTTCGCTTATTTCAGTTTTTGACCAATAAGTATTGTAAGAACAAATACAATTAACTGATTTTCATTAATATTTAATAAAGAAATATTATTCTTTTGATAAATTTTGGCTATTTCGATTAGGTTTTATATATTTTGGGGTTTGGCTCAGTTTGGAATTGAAGAATATGGTATAGAAATTTATATTCAATATAGATCATTTATAATTCAGATCGAATCTAAAATTTTGTTTTCTTTTTCAAAAAGTTTGCTCAGTGCTATGAATTAGGATTTTGACTTTCATTAGAAAATTGAAATCTAATGTAAAAAAAAAAGCAATTTAATACTTCACAATATAAAGCGCCATTTTTTAGGGATCTCCACATTCAAGCACTGGATATTTTGATCCTTGATGAGGGAAAGTAATTTAATAAAGATATCTCTATGGTCCATTGATTATTTTTTAAGGATTTATTAGATTTTGATCCGAGATTTGGATTTTTTTTTTTTGAAATTTTTTAATTTAGTCAAAATGAATATAATATTTCTTTTAATTTGTTGAAATCTTTTAATTTGTTTTCTGGTATTTAGTTATTTAGGATCAGGTCTTAAAACATATTTATATATGAGTTTGAGATTTATTAATAATTTTATTTTTGATATAAATGCACTATATAGTTTGCTAAATTGTAACATGTAAATATTTTTTTAGTTTGTTTTTATGTTTTTAATTTGTAGAAGTCAAAATTTAAGACCCTTAACTCAACATTAAAATAGGTTAACATGTTTTTTTAACCCATTTTTAAGTGGTTTAACGTTTGTTTAAATATTTTTATGATTGAAATGGGTTAATCCATCTTTTAAAATACTGTTGAAATGATATCAAATATTATGTTTTTTTTTGTCAACATAGTCTGTGGCTTTAATATCTCATTTAACATTGTGGGGTGTTGGGTTCGAATCCCAGACATGTGTCATGAATCTCAGAGGTGATCACCACTATGCCACATGAATCCGACAAATATTATGCATGTTTTTTCGAAACAAAAATCATAAAATATTAATCATAACCTGTCAAACTATATGATATAATAATTCAAATATTAACTAAATTTTAGCATTTTATTTTATTATCAAATTAAGTTATTTATTGTGATAATTATATCAGTCAAATATAGGATTAAGATTAAAACTTGATTAAGCTAATAAAAACTGGAAATTTTGATTATTTGTTAATTCATACATTCTACTCCTACTACTTTTCAACAGTTATATTAGTTTAAAATTTGGAATTATAACATATAAATATCAAAAAAAAAAAATGTTTTGTATAAATAAAAGAAAGATGAAATACAGATGATAAAAGAAATATAATAATTAATAAAAATGTTTACTATATCATATCTGATCAAATGTATGACACTTATTATGGTTTACAATTGTTTTTATTATATATTTAGTCAAATTTTCCATTAATCATATCCTAATAAATTCATTAATGTCCAATGATAATTTATGTAATTTAACACATGACTAAATGTTATTTCTAAATAGTGATCTTGTTTAAATAGTATAGACGCTTTCAAAAAATATGATTATCTTTTTGATAAAATTTTAGTTAAAAGAAAAATATTTATTTTAAATTTTAAATTTTAATTTTTTGAATTTTTAATTGGGAAAACGGTTAAAAACTCTCAATTTACCAAATTTTAAAAAAAAAACACGAACTTTTATTTATGCCATTTTAATCTTGAATTTTTGATAAATAACCAATTTGAACAAAAATTTAAGTTGACTAAGCCTTTTAACATAAAAAAAATCAACCGTTAATTATGATTTAATCGCCGTTAATACAAAAATTTAATTGAACACACAAGTGTTCATAAACAGAACATAATATATCTTTAATAAAATAACATATTGTCTTACATTTCTCTCATATCCATCACATATTGTTTTACACATAAAAACATAAATATAAAACACAAAACAGAAAACATAACACAACATAATATGATATGTCTTACACATAAAGAACATAACTAGAAAACAGAATACAACAGAACATAAAGAACATACAAACTTCTCACAGTTGGAGTTGAGATGGTTCTTGAGATAGTCTTTATGAAGGTTGTGTTTGAGAGGCTTCTCCCTACAAAAAACAATAGAATTAGCATAAAACACATACCATATCCAATTCCTTTTAGCATAAAATAAGTAATTGATGAATTAGACCAACCCCATTAACCCCATTTTATTTTCTTGGTCGGCCTCTTGGCCTTTTGGGCGGATTCACAATCCTCTCAGTAGTATAATTTTTTTGTTATGACTTTCTTCTTGACACTTAGAGCATGTTATAACACGTTTTTCTCGTGTTAGCTTGTTCTTGTTGGAAGAAGAAGATTCATTGGTACATTTCCTCTTATCGTAATTATTTGGCCTTCCACGGCTGCCTACTCTAAAGGATGGCGGTTGAACTCCTATCATATCTAACCTAGGCCAGAACTTTATACCATGGACATGTTTTATTTCAGGACTATAGGTTTGTACACACTTCGGTGTTGTGTAATAATCAACAACATAATCATCAAACCTAAGCTTTTTGTGATTATCACATATGCAACATGCATACAAAGAATTCCTGTCAACTGCCATTTAATACACCTGCATGTTCTCAATTCCATATCAACAATGTGACTAACATTACACTGATCGATCTCATGCAAGTTCCCACACGCAGAATACCATATACACTCTCTAAACTTTTCCCTACTCAGCTCTATCTCATGATGTGCCCTCTTAGTAAACTTTGTCTTCAGCCTACCAGTTATAGCAGCCCTCTTTGCATTCTGAACCATACATTGCCGTCTAATGTCCTCTAACATAACTAGTAATGGTTTTTTCTTTGCTTCCATAATGGTTTTATTGAATTACTCAATCAGATTGTTCAGGTTATCATTGCAATATGATCTGAGTCTTAAGAATGCCCTAGACCAGCTACTAGTCATCTGATATAGAAGAATGTTATACACACTTTTGTTATACTTCTTCAGTGTTTCTAGTGCATCCTCAGACTCTCCTATTGTGTAGCAGCGTGCTATGGTCCAAAACATATACTCTAACTCAGGATCCTTGCTATCTCTCCTCCAGTTAGACAAAATATGTCTTGCACACATTTTGTGTTCAGCCTCTGGTAACTCAACTTTCACAGCATTCACTAGACCCTGCAAATAAGAAAGAAGACAACTCGTGAACAAGATACATATACACATGAAACAACAAAACAAGCATATTACTAACCTTGCAAATACACCAATTCATAACAAAGAAGATTACTAACCTTCTACTTGTCAGATATGATGGTGATTTTTGACCCATCTTGGAGACCCAAATCTTCTTTCAAATGTTTAATAAACCATTCTCAGTTTATGTTGTTCTCAACCTCAACCACGGCTCATGCTATTGGCACAATATGATTGTCTCATTCTCTTCCCACAACAGATAACAATTGTCCCTTTACATCCCATTTAAGAAAAGCCCCATCTAAACCTATAATGGTCGAAATGTCTCTGTCCAAGATTCTTTTTGCGCTGTAAAACACATATAGAGACGATCAAACCTCTGTTTACGGTTTGTACCTGGCACTGGAATAGTCTCAATCTCCATTGTTGAGAATGGATTAGATCTCAGGACCTCTGCTTGGTAGTCCCAAATACAAGATAAGTGAGCTTCATGACTTGCTTTTCTTTCTGTATACAGTTTAGCCTTTGTTTTTCCACATTTCTCCTCTATCACACTCAAATTGTATTCTCTCTTTATCTCATCAGCCATTTCTATTTTTTTTGTGAGCTTCGGATTTAGTCGTAACCTTTCTTCAAAAAGCATAGCTATTGAAGATGTCTTCAGCATCTTCGAATATCCAGATCTTATGCATCTATGCTCATTCACATAAACCTTAACTTGCATCTTATGTCTTCTCTTTTCATAAACAGTAGAATCTCCAAGGATAATTAGACTCTATGTCTGAGCATTTTGCATCAAGTTTCTTAGCAGACGATATGTAAATCTTTATATTGTATCTTGTTCTAAGAGAGTATCTGAGTAAAGCAACTTTGAAGTCTGATGCGCAGCCATACGTTTTTTCCAAATACAGAAGTTCCTCATTGCCTAGCGTATTAACAATCTCCTCCCAAAGCTCCAATTCAACTTCATCGTCGTCAGATGACAAAGGGTCTGGGATATTGTCATCATCCCAAATGTCATCCCTACTGTCTCTATCGATATTATTCGTCTCATCTTTGTCTACATCTCCAAACTCATTTTGCAAGCTTCCAACAACTTCTTCTTCGACACTTATACCGTTCTGCTCAACCTCGATGTCAAACATATCATCTTCCTCATTTGTGTTTTACCTCACAGTCATCGCGTCCTCCATTTTCCTCAACTTCATTCACTTCCTCCGTCGTAGCTTCTCCCGCCTCCCTTTCTTCTTGTCAACCGCTTTCAACTACATTTTGTCGAACACTTTCCTTTATATCATATGACCTAACAGTATGACGAACGCGACTAACTCGCTTCATCCTAACTATTTTGGAAAGATGAAATCGAGAGTGAGAGATGAAAGGAAATCTAAAGTGATTTTAGATTTAGGAATTTTTGGAGATTTCTATTGATTTGGAAATTTCTATCGATTTTTAGATTTAGTTTTAAGTATCACAAAACGACGTTATTTTATCATTAAAGAAGACTAAATCATAATTAATGATTGAATTTTGTTTAGGTTAAAGGCTTAGTCAATTTAAATTTGTGTTTAAATCGACTTTTTATTAAAAATTCATGATTAAAATGACATAATTAAAACTTGCTGTTTTTTTTTTGTTTAATTTGGTAAGTTGAGATTTTTTAGCTGTTTTCCCTTTTTTAATTTATTTTTCTTTTTTATCTCCTCCATCGACCCCCTTTGATGGTGGTGAAGTAGCATGATTCCGGTGATTTGTTTCTCTGGAAGCAGCGGCGATCACGGTAGTGGAATAGCCGCATCTGGATCTTGTTGGTGGCTAGTTTTGGTGTTTTGGCGAAGCTGTGGTGACGTGGTGGTGGTCCTTGGAAGTGACTTTCCGGAATCCAAATATGAGGAGGACATAATCTTGGGATCAGATCTGCTCCTTGTATGAGATCTATTCAGGTGTTGCATTTTGATCCTGGTTTTACAGGTGATTGGTTTTCGTACAGCGTCAATAACGACGACTATTTAGAGTTAGATTCCGGCTTGAGGTTTTTTCCGATCTTTTCCAATCTTTTATATAGTCAGTCATTTAATTTGCGCTAATAATAAGTATACGGGTATAAATAAAAAAGGTCTGAAACATGAGGGGTTTATTGAAAAATATGACAGCTAATAAGAAGAGAGTTTTATCATCTTCATCGTTTATAAATACACTTCACTTTTCCCGTCTTCTTTCAGACTCTTTCTCTTTCTTGTAAAACAACTTTTCCCGTTTCCACCTGAAGAAAAAAAAAAAAAACTCATTCGACTCTCTTCTCTTTCTCTCTCTCGTTCGCTTTTTCGCCATGAGTCTCTTTGGATTAGGGAGGTGAAAATTTTCTTCCCATCTCTGCCTAATTTTTTTTATGTTCAATAAAAAAAGAGAGATTTCTGCAATTGTTTTCAATCTCAGATCTGTTTGAATTAATAAAATAAAACTATAAGTGATCTTGTTTTCATCGATCTGTTTTTCAAAGACTCACTTCTTAGGATCACAGTACATTGTATTATGCAGGATCATGGATTCGTGTGTGATTTTTTTTTTTTTTTTTTGCCTAATCGAATTGTTGTTTTGTGATATCGAATCAGAATATATGATCTATAGTATGAGCGTTAGCTTTATTGGATTCGTTTCTCTTTTTTGTTTTATTTTGGTATTGGAATTTTGCAGTGAATTTGATAATTTTCTTTTGACCTAATATTATGAATTGGATCCATTTCGTGATCGTATTGAACTTGAAGTCGTGTCTTCTATTTGGCTAATTTTTTTTACTAGTAGTGTTTGTAAGCTGTTCATGAACGTTTTGAACACAGATTAGACTTTTTTTGTTTTGATTAAAATTCGTTGTTGCTGAGAATTGTGGCGTTAAATGTTAGTTAGATACAGTTAATTTGTAAGCAGTAAAAGTAGAGAGTTAGTGATTCATTTCTGTCATATATACTGTGATTGTTCTCGGATACATTAGGGTTTGTTTACTAATGGACAAAGTACTGAACTTTCCCACTTTTTTTAAAGTATAGGACTACTTTACACATAAGATTGATTGATGATCTGTTTGATAACATCTCTTCCTTTTTTTTTTTTTTTTAACTTCTTCATAGAAATCAAAAGACTTTCCGTCCTAAAAAGAGCGCACCTTCCGGAAGCAAGGTTTGTTAAAGTCCTCTGAAGTTGCAAATTTGATGTCTTTGAAATTCTGCAGCTTTTTTTTTGGTGTGACTTTTCTTGTTAAACGTTTTTTTTTTGTATGTGATGTAGGGTGCACAGCTTCGAAAGCATATAGATGCCACTTTAGGAAGTGGGAACTTGAGAGAAGCTGTAAGACTTCCTCCAGGAGAGGATGCAAACGAATGGCTTGCTGTTAACAGTGAGTGCCACTGTGCTTGCAGTCTTATGGTTACGTTCGTGTGTACTTATTTGTTTGGGGTTCAATGCAGGAGTTGATCATTGATGATTTGTTTTTACTCTTACAATGGTGAAATTTATCTCTGGAAGATCACATGTAGATTATATTGAAATTGCATATCAAGTGAAATAGTTTTGTTCACAATTTACCCTCTTTTTTGTTTGTTTGTTTCAGCTGTGGATTTCTTTAATCAGGTGAACTTGCTATATGGTACGCTTACCGAGTTCTGCACACCTGATAACTGTCCTACAATGACTGCTGGCCCCAAGTATAGCCTCATCTCTTTTCTTATTTGTTATATAAAACGAATGAAGTCTATGCTTCGAAATGAATTTTTTTCATGTTGAGGATCGTTTAGCAAACTCATTAACATCTTCAAAAGCGTATATATTTTCTTCTCACCGTGATTATATATATGGGTCTTGAAGTGTTATGCTGCCTGGTTACGCTTGTTAACTTGGTATGTTGTCTTTGCAACTGTGTTGATTAGAGAATTTATAGGTCATGTTTTGATCTCTGTATTAATTTCTGGCGGAATGCTTAATCATGCAAGCAGAAGCTAAGTGCTCAAAGTTTACCGTTTCTGTTTTGTTCCTCTGTTTGAGGATGACTTCAAAATTTAGATAAGAGATAATCTGTTATTACCAACTAAACGGGCTTCGTCATTCTCTGTTGTGCATTTGACCAATCAAACCGATAATATGGCTGATGTTCTTGTTGCTATGGATTCTTTCTTTGCATGTTTTTTTTTGTTAACACAAGTCACAAAAAAATTTGCAGGTATGAGTATAGATGGGCAGATGGTGTACAGATCAAGAAGCCAATAGAGGTTTCCGCTCCAAAGTATGTCGAGTACTTGATGGATTGGATCGAGACCCAACTCGATGATGAGACCTTATTTCCTCAAAGGCTTGGTAATTAATAATGTCCATGAGATGTAAAGAGCATCAATCAATGTCAACAACAAAAACTCCCTGTCGACATCTTAATGCTAAGTTCCAGTGAACTTTTCTTTAATTCTTTTTCAGGAGCACCATTTCCTCAGAACTTCAAGGATGTGGTGAAGACGATATTCAAACGACTATTCCGTGTTTATGCTCACATTTACCATTCTCATTTCCAGAAAATCGTTAGCCTTAAAGAAGAAGCTCATCTCAACACTTGCTTCAAACACTTCATCCTCTTTACTCATGTGAGTTCTCGTTTTTAATTCACTCTCGTTATCACTCTGGCACTAATCCTTAGGAGAATAATTAGGGAATGTTATTCAAATATTGCATTGAAAATACATAGTTGTGAAATAAACCTTTTTCCTATGAACATCTGTAAAATGTAGATTGTCTAACTTTTTTACTATTTGGCAATTTTATCATTGGTTTTGGCAGGAATTTGGACTGATCGACAAGAAAGAACTCGCTCCTTTACAAGAGCTCATAGAATCTATCATTTCACCATATTGAACAAAGACAACTTCAGATTTTTCCAATTTTAAAACAAAAGAAATAAATTAATGGGTGATATGTTTTTAATTATATAAATCTCTCTGTTTTGTTTCAATTTTTTTTTTTTTGAGTCCTCTGTAAAATTTAAACATTTACTATGTAAAAAATCAGTCTCTCTAGTCCTTGACTACCCTTTATTCATGTGAAAGAAAAAGGAACTTTACATTATTTTATTGATTGATTTTTTTCCATTATATAACGATGATTTACATTTACCGTTAAGCATCTCGAATCTAAACACTATTCAATCATCATTAAGTCATGGATTTTAGCCTGTTAATGGAAACGTGAAATGTGCAAAAAGCTGCATGACTAGTTAATTAATGTATTCAAATTCCTTATTTATTGAACAGTTTTTTTGTTAACTACTCAATAAATTAATTTACTTTTTCAGGACACATTCACTGCGTCTCTTTTTCTCTCTCTCTATTTAGTTTTATTTTTTCTTTCTTTTCTGTCAAAGTTGAAATTTTCATTGTCGTTTGAAATTTTTTTGATGTTTTACGGAATTTGAAAAACCTTTGCGAATCATCTTAAATCTTCGGAAAGAATCTAAGAATCCAACAACAAGATTCCGGCACCGGAGCGCCGATGACCAATTCAGGTCTTTGATCTCCTTTCGCGGAAAATACACATTGATCCGATTTTGGATCTAAGATTCCGGTTTCTGTGGGACATTGTTTTGTCCTTCTTCCTCGTAAAGTGACGTAATGTCAAAGGTCGTGTATGAGGGATGGATGGTGAGATACGGAAGGAGGAAGATCGGACGATCGTACATTCATATGAGGTATTTCGTGTTGGAGCCTCGTTTTCTCGCTTATTACAAGAAGAAGCCTCAGGATAATCAGGTGAAATCTATAATATCTGCTTTTTATCGATTTTTGTTAACGTTATGAGTAGATTTCTGTAGATCGTAACTTTGCAATTTTATAAATCGAAAGAAGTATGGTTGAGCTAGAGATATAGAAAAAGTCTTTAGCTTTTATAAGTTATTACAGAAAGCTTACTTAATACATGTTCTGTACTTGCTGACGTAGCTTCCTATAAAGACGATGGTAATTGATGGAAACTGTAGAGTTGAGGATCGAGGCTTGAAGACACATCATGGACATGTGAGTTTTTTCTTATCATTTCTTGTTACTAAAAAAACGCTACTTATGTATGCAGTGTGCTTCACCAACAGTAGAGCGTGATTTTGTCAAGTGAAATTACTCTGCTTGATGTTGTTGCCAACCTTTGAATCCTATTTAGGCTTTGGTTCGGATTTCTTAGAAGTTGATACCATTATATTGATTCTTACTCTTGTGTGATTCTGTGAAGTTTACATTACAATCTGATGGTTCTCAATGGCTGAAATCCACGTCTGTTAATGACTGTTGTGAATTAGTTGATGTGTTTTCTCATGCCAAGTTAATTTGCTCTTATTATAATCCTTGACTGTATGTCACTTTTTTTCTCTAACTGTAATGTTACTTATGCCTTTGCAATTTCTTGTCTTTTTTACTCTGTTTGCAGATGGTTTACGTGTTGTCTGTCTATAACAAGAAAGAAAAGCACCACAGAATCACGGTATCTTGTCTTTTCTTTCTGAGAATAGATAACAATATTTATATCTTGTTAGTATGCATTTTAATGCTTCTTGTTAGTTCATGTGGAGTATTTTCTTGCTAGATGGCAGCGTTCAATATCCAGGAAGCGTTAATGTGGAAGGAGAAAATTGAGTATGTTATAGATCAGGTCTGTCTATTCTGTCTCACAATCCCTGGATCACAAAATATTCTGCCAATGTCTTTGAGTTTCTATCTTGATCTCATAGGGTAATTTTCATTGTTTTGTGGTTGTTATATTTGGCAAAAGATGAGCGCTCTGTAGATGCGTTCCTTAGTAGCCATTTAAAATTGGTTTTTATCTGATTACCGCTCTGTGTTTTGCACTGTTGCAGCATCAAGAGTCCCTAGTTCCAAGTGGTCAGCAATATGTTTCTTTTGAATATAAGCCTGGGATGGATGTTGGAAGGACTGCTTCATCTTCAGACCATGAAAGCCCGTGAGTGCTTAAGTGACATTATTTCTTTATTTCTGCCAACGACTCAATTGCATACGTTTTTTGGTCATATGATTTCCCTGCCTTAATCATAAGTTATCGTCATGGAGTACTATTCTCTCCTCTTCCTTTACGGAGAGTAAATCTGACATGTGTTGAGGATTATGGTCCTTAATACGCAAAAGGTGGTTGTGGTCTGTGGCGATAATGATGATGAAATAAACTGGATCATTAAATCCTATTAGTATGCCTTTTTCGATTCGGTTGTTTTAGCTCTCAATCTTTCTGAGAATGTTACAATTGCCAGAAGAACCTAATATGTGTGGAAATTTGACTAGTATCATTTGATGTATCATTTCTGCTGATGTTTGACACTGTTTTCTTATGGTGACATTTATATACTTATATTTAAGCGAATATATTATTTGCAATTTTCTTCAGGTTCAGTGCGCTGGAGGACGATGATGACTCTCGACGTGATTTGTTGAGGAGGACAACTATTGGAAATGGTTTTTCCTAATTCCTTTCTTCATGAATTAATTTGTTCAGAAGCGATCCTGAATATAATCTTATCACCTCAAACAAACGTGCAGGCCCTCCGGAGTCTATATTTGACTGGACTAAGGAGTTTGATGCTGAGTTGTCAAACCAGAATTCCAGCAACCAAGCATTTTCGAGAAAACACTGGCGTCTCCTTCAGTGCCAAAATGGTTAGTGGTTATGCATAGTTTCTGAAACGTATCGTATCACCGCTTCTGCAAGGCATTATAGTTTTTTTCTCGCTAGTAAATTACCAAAAGTCACTGATTTTAATAGATACAATATGGAAAGCTTTGAATTTATTACCCTTCTAACGCCTGGAAGATTTATGCATGTAATATGCTTCAGAATCTATATTCACTACTAAACAATTTGGCTTTAATCTTCTCACTTATACATTTGGCAGGGCTGCGGATTTTTGAAGAGCTACTTGAAGTTGACTATCTTGTATGGAAGTGCCTAATTGCTTTCATATTGATGTCATAAAATATCATTTTGATTACATAGCAAGTTTATTTAGTCAGGAACCATAATTTACAGTGCTAAACATGCAGCCAAGAAGCTGCAGCAGGGCAATGAAGGCTGTTGGCGTAGTGGAGGCCACATGTGAGGAAATATTCGAACTTGTGATGAGCATGGATGGCACTCGATATGAGTAGGTGTTTCTCGGTCTTCTTTATTCTCATTCATATTCAGGTTAAGAAACGCATATATATGGTTTCTTATAGTTAGACACTTTGTTGTCAGGAAAAATTTATTAGATAATTTTGTACCATTAAAACAGTGTCTCTAATGTCGGGTCTTTATTTTCACAACCTACGATAATGTCTAGCCCAAACTTTCTATCAATACTATGTAAGCAAGCGTCTTTTCTTGTGTTCTAGTCTGTGATCTGAAGCTCTCAGTTTTCCATATGGTTTGGCAGGTGGGACTGCAGCTTTCACAATGGGCGATTAGTGGAAGAGGTGGATGGTCACACAGCAATACTCTATCACAGACTTCTGCTCGACTGGTTTCCAATGTAATATTGCACCCGAAAAATAATCATTCAATGATACTCACACTTCCGTGGTCAATTGCTTACAAAAGTAGAGATTTCATTCAAAAATAGACCATTTTCTTTTATTTTGTTTACCATAATCCCATGCTGCTGAAAACACGGTGGAAAGGATTTACAGGGACATTATAATGCGTACTATTTGCGAGCCTACTTTTATCAGTCAGAATATTACCTTCTCTCCAGGAGCTCTGTTTTATCCCACTAATACTATCAAAATGTCTGCAGGGTTGTGTGGCCTCGTGACCTCTGCTATGTACGTTATTGGCGTCGTAATGACGATGGAAGTTATGGTATCTCCGCTTCCCCTTTTACTTATCATAGAAACTGGACAGCCTCTTTTATATATCTAGTTTTAATTATTGATCTTTCTCTTTCTGTGAAGTGGTGTTGTTTCGTTCTAGGGAGCATGACAATTGTGGTCCACAACCTGGATTTGTTCGGGCTCATCTTGAGAGTAAGTTTACTACTTCTCTTTCATGCCAAGTGCTTTACCACCAAAATCTTCTGGTGTACTATGTTTTACAATCTTAACTCGGATTACGTTCTCTTGTTTAGGTGGAGGATTTAACATCGCCCCACTAAAGCCCCGAAATGGGAGGCCCAGAACACAAGTGCAACATCTAATACAAATTGATCTTAAAGGGTGGGGTGCAGGTTATCTTCCAGCATTTCAACAACATTGTCTTCTTCAAATGCTGAACAGTGTCTCTGGTAAGGTCCTTTGTACTCATTTTTCACGGAGTTCGATGAGGAAAATGACTTCTGCTCTTCTTTAAACTGCTTTTGCGCGTCTGCCATTCTAAGTCATGGGCTCATGTTCATAACAGGTTTGCGTGAGTGGTTCTCGCAGACAGATGATAGAGGTCATCCGATCAGGATCCCTGTTATGGTTAATATGGCATCTGCTTCCTTAGCCTCGGGTAAAGGTGGAAAGCCTCAGCATAAGTCTTCGCTTTCTGTTGATCAGACAAATGGGGCAGGGAGAAACTCTTTGCTAATGGATGAAGACTCGGATGACGATGATGAGTTTCAGATAGCTGAATCAGAACAAGAGGTTGGCCTATCAACCATTCTCTTTTGAATTTTAGATTCTATCGAGTTAAGTCTTTCTTAACGTTTAACTATTTCAGCCTGAAACGAGCAAGCCGGAGACTATCACCAAGAAAACAGGTGAAATTGATAGTTGTATCTTATCATTAATGGATAAAATTCTACCTGAGCCAGTGAAAAATTTATCTAATTGCTATGAATTTGTCGTGCCATTTGAAAACCTCAGTAGAGGAACCTGCTCTAGTCATTGATCTGTCTTGCTTTTGTGGTAATCTACGACACGATGATAACGAAAATGCTCGTAACTGCTGGAGGATTTCTGATGGGAGCAACTTTAAAGTCCGTGGCAAGAGTTTCTGTGAGGATAAAAGGAAGGTTAGTAAAATAATTTCACCTGATGAATATTAAATATGGACATTTACCTCTTCAATTTCTGATTTTTACTGAAGATTCCTGCTGGGAAACATCTGATGGATCTTGTCGCCGTCGATTGGTTCAAAGACACTAAAAGAATGGATCATGTGGTTAGACGCAAGGGCTGTGCTGCACAAGTAAGAGATAAAAGCACCTCAATTCGTGTTCTTTATTTCTGAGTTATTCTTAAGGGAGATATTGTTATCCCTTCCTTATGCTACATTGATCTTTTTGGTCTCTTCTTCATCACTTGATAAATTTGTTCAGGTTGCTGCAGAGAAGGGTCTTTTCTCATTGGTAGTAAATGTCCAAGTAAGTTTTGCCCCCTAACTACAACGTAAAATACAAAACTACAAAATTAGCTTTTTTGTAAATGTTTAATGCGGTATTTTGGTAGGTTCCTGGATCAACACACTATAGTATGGTATTTTACTTCGTGACAAAAGAACTCGTACCTGGGTCCCTCTTCCAACGATTTGTTGATGGTGATGACGAATTTCGGAACAGTAGGCTCAAGCTTATACCTTTAGTCCCCAAGGTATCTCTCCCTTTGATTGCTCTCTCTTTTCTTCTCTCTCTCTCTCTCTCTCTCTCTCTCTCTCTCTCTCTCTCTCTCAGCGAGGTCCTAAAACAAATTGATTCACATAATACCCCTATCATGAAGGGTTCATGGATAGTACGTCAAAGCGTGGGAAGCACCCCATGTCTCCTCGGGAAAGCAGTGGATTGCAACTACATCCGCGGTCCGACATACTTGGAAGTGAGTTTATATTTTTGTTAGCTATTTAAAAGACTGAGAATGTAACTCAAAAGAAACATTTTCAAACTCATGCAGATAGATGTAGATATCGGCTCGTCCACCGTCGCAAATGGAGTTCTCGGTCTTGTCATTGGCGTAATCACATCTTTGGTTGTCGAAATGGCTTTCCTTGTACAGGTAAACAATCTAACAGAACCGAGCGTTTGAATCTTATGACATGTTTAGGATTGCTTCTTCTTCTCTGAATGATCCTGAGATTGCGTTTCGTAGGCGAATACACCGGAAGAATTGCCGGAGAGGCTTATCGGGGCGGTGAGGGTTTCTCATATAGAGCTATCATCGGCCATAGTTCCCAAGTTGGATTCAGATTAGTCCTTATGGTCTCTCAAGCTTTACATCAACTTCATGTTTTATCTTGTCTCATACATATGTCTCTATTCTTCCCTTTTCTTTTCTTCTGTTTTGTTTTATGTTACATTATAGTGAGAAAGGAGAAGGAAAGTAAAAGCGATTAATTGTTTTAGTTTATACAAAATTGAGAAACATGAACGCATGATAATACAGTACTATATATTTTGTCCAATTTTCTTTTTGTTTCAGTTCGATTTTCTTATTTAGATTCTTTGTCATGGAATATGGGATCAGAACAATTTAAGGGTCTGCCACTGCTTATAAGAACTGTTAAATGAATCAATGACATAAAACTGGGCAATAGAGAGTTGAAGAACGTTTAGTTTACCTTTATTATATATTCTATGATTTTGCCTATTATGATTATAGGAAAATCGTTCCATTTTCAGTTGTTATTTCTTTGATTCAAATTCAGCGGCTTTGTGTGTGAGGATCTGAAAAAGGGTTTCCATCAACATGTTTTAAATCTCATATAAAACACATTTCATTCAGATTAATATAATTCTTCAAAATATTTTGTTATAGTCAATTATAAAATCACTAAAAATCATATCAATAAAGTTGACAAAATGAAGGATTTTTAATGTATCAATAATATCAAATTCCCACACAAAGGAACGTTTGATGCTATAATAATTTTTGTCTCTCGCGAAGACAAAACCCTAGCTTGCTGCAACCCTAGCTTGCTGCAATCTCGAGCTCGGTCCGACCGACGAGAGCTCAGCAGAGTGAGGACGGGTCACCGGCGAGCTTGCTGCAACGTCTTGCGGAGATGCTCGTTGTGGTGGGTTGCCCGTTTTGAAGGAATCGAAGCGAAGCCCCTTCACGTGACCAGATCCGGTGGTAAGCGCCTGCTGTGAACCGACGAGCGCGTGTCTCGACGGCGAAGCACCGCGTCTGCTTCTGGAGCTGGCCTGAGGCAATGGTTGGAGACGAATCGCAGAAGCACAGCGGTTGCGGCGTTCATTGGCGACTTTCCGAGTTTGCGACACTTGCAGTGTTCTGCTGCTTCGTGTTGCGAACAGTGCGGTTTGCGGTGTTTAGCGTTTGCCGATGCGATTGGCGTTTGTGGTGTTTGGCGTTTATAACGTTTTGCGTTTTGGCGCTGAAGTGTCTGCGTTGACGTTTTGGAGCGTTTGGCAGCTTACGTTTTTAAAAGCTTCATCTATGCCGGATCTCGAGTGTTATGGAGTTTTCTGAGGACGAGACTTCATACCAGTAGCTCTCGGTATAGTAGCTGTCTTTAATTGTGGACTACCAGATTTTGTTTCGGTTCCATCTCTTGTGTTACGGGAGGATGTGCTTTAAGAATTCATGTTTAACCCAAGAACCGTGTTTCCTTGACGGATGCACTATTGTGGATTAGGATCTGACGAGGACAGGATCTGAAGCCGTTTTTAGCTGTATCCATATTGGATTATCGTTACTGTTGGCAATAGATTGGCCAGTTTTGTAATCTTGGGTTTCAAGGATTCCGACTATTGCCATAGGAGGGTCGGTTTTTCTCTTTTGAATCTCAAGCGTACGTGATAGAGTTCTAAGCTTCTGTAAAGTTTAGATGGACTAATTCCTAGAAAAGTTTTACTGACTTAGATTCAGTTAAACGATTTAGGCCATTTGGCTATAGCTCTGGCATTACTTGAGCCTATTTTTAGGTTGTTTTAGCCTATTTATTTAGGTTGTATTAGCCTTTCATAAGGTTTTATTAGCCTTTTTAAGGTTGTATTAGCCTATTTTTAGGTTGTAATAGCCTACTTGTAGGTTTTCGATATCATTAATGAAAAATGGTATTTGTGTTAAAAAAAGAAGACAAAACCCTAGCCTCCACTAGAGCAGCCGCCACCATCTTTGTTTCTGCCTCTTTGGTATCCGGCTTTGTTCGGTGTCGTGGGCTTTTTCTTCTTCTTTTTCTCTTACCCACGACCTTTTGATGTTTCCCAGTGTTGGCTCCCTTTTCAGTGGAAGTTCGAACTTCTAGTTTTGATGGCGTACGAAGAAGCTTTCCTCCTGCAATGGTGAGAGATGGAGGTGGAGTTGTTTGCCGAGGTGAAGCGATGGACTGCTCAGATGGATGGGGTTTTAAGAGAGGTTTCCCGGCCATATTTCAACTGCTAGAGGACGACATTGATTGTGTTTGGTTGGAAGCAGTGTGCAGAGGCGTGCGACGGCGGTATTCTTGGGTTTTTGAAGCTGTGACGCTATCCTATGGTCGAACATCATGTTTATTGGAGTTTTAGAGGACAAGACTCCGTCGTTGATGTTCTAGACTTGCGATTTCGTCTTTGATTGTCTAGCCCAAGTTTTCGGTTTTGCCACTGACCTATCTTTTAATCATGTCTCCGGCTGGTGGGAAGACGGTGTCTTTTTAGGTGACATCCAAAATATCAGTATATGTCCGACTTGTTGCGGTTTTTTACGGGTTCAGGTTTAACGAGGACAAGATCTGTAGTTGTTTTAATCGTAATCGAATTGGATTTTCGTGGTTGATATTACTATTATCCGGTTGTTTGCTGATTTGTAATTTTAGATTTTTCGGAATTTGACCATCGCTTTTTGGAGGGTCGTGCTTTATTTTATTTTTTTAGTGTAAGTATATAGATAATCTGGATTAAGTTTAGACTAATCCTTAGTGAAGTTTAGATTAATAATTCAGAACTGACTTTCACATTGTAAAAGTCTATTCTAGACCATTAATAATGGTATTAATGTTAAAAAAAAAGGAACGTCTGGTGCTGCTATTCAGAGCCTCGGATCATCAAATTTCCACAAATGGAACGCAGAAGTGCGTACGTACAAGTCAGTTGATATTTGCTATTTGAAGCAAACAAGAGTACAATTTTGAAGAAAATAAATAAAAATCGTATTCTGAAAATATTGAAAAACTTAAAAATAGATCAGTAACAATACTTGCAATGAAATCATATTATATTATAATAGATGTTATTTCTAGTTTTTCATATATAAATGCATTAAGATGGATCTCAACTTTCTTTACTTGATTAATGTGTTTAGGCAAATTTCTCTGGAGTAAGTTGTATAAACTATAGGTTATTTGTCTTCAAGCTATGGTTTAGATTTTCTCAAGTTCTTCTCTTTGGTTTGGTTGGATAGAGTAATGCTCTTTTATGTGTTTGGTTCTTGACAAAGTGAAACAACGAGAAAAGGTTTGGTTCGTGTCGTTTAGGTTTTTTCAAGTTCTTCTCTTTGGGTTGGTTTTATGTATTTGTTTTTCTTCTTTGGTGGTTTTAGTTACAATTTTCGTTGGATTTTCAGTTTTGATGTTCTTGACCTGCAAGCACGTGGCATTATTGTTGATCTTGTTTATCCTCTTGATACAAAGTTAGAAACGCAACAATCTCTCTGAGCATGTTTGCTCAGTTGTTAATTAGCGTTATGCTGAATTCAGGAACAAAAACAAAAATGGATATATAAATATGTTTTTTTTAGTGAAAGCTTTGTCCTTTTAGACCAAAACTATGTTCAAAGAGTGTATGAGATCAAATGATTACTGCCGTTTTTTTTTAATCGACGGCTGTTAATATCGATCCGCGTGGTTTTAACTTATTGGCTGACGTTTAAGACATAACATATGGAACGTCAGATCTGTTGTATTGGAACCTGTGAACCGTAGATTTTATTGTATTTGATGAGGGAGCAATACGATGTCGTAGAGTTTTAACCGGGAAGATGAAGGAAAAAGGCGCGGGAAAAGCGAGACTGCATCTTAATCATCGTTTTCGCCGCCGAGTGCCTCATCTTCTCGTCGGAGTGTCACCGAGATAATCTTCCTAACTTTATTAATTAATTCACTTCGCTGAAAACTTAAAGGCACAACCGAATTCACGATTCTGTGAAGGTAACTCTAGTTCAGTAGAGATTTTGTTGATTGGGTCTGATCCCATTTGTTATCAGCATAGTTCCAGTGAAAGGTTTTTTTTTTGGTTATCAGTCTATTTAGTGAAAAATAGAAATACTAGGACTTTGTATTTCGTCTAAGTGATTCATTGAACTGTTTGTTTCTGATAACCATTCAATTACATGGAACGATGCTAATTTGAGTATGTTTGGTTAATTTTTGATTATCAAAGTCTTCAAGTGAAGTGATGTTTGTGGGTAAATAGGACTAAAGCCTCCATAAAAATCACAACTTTATTTTTTTCTGATTGGTATATTAGTTTGTTAATTCAGAATTCAATGAACTTAAGTTTTTGATGAAATTGTTTAGAAAATTCAGTAATATGTTCTGATGGCTGCTGACTCAGGAGGCTCAAGGTTTCATTGTTCTTTACTTTGTCCCACGACAATGGAGGAGGACATTGAAAACATAGATGAAGATGAATGTGGTTTCTCAAGAAACTACTTTCTGGCTAAAGAATTGAGTGGGTCAAGCAAGAAATCAGCGCACAAGCTCGCTGATATTAATATTGTTGATGAACAGGTGATTTTGGATATTTTCTCCCCAGTAATATATTTGCTGTGAAACATTGCTTTCCTTGGACAAGTTGATGGACAAACATTCTGTGTCTCAGGAGCTTAGAGAAACAACAGCTAATATTGAAACGAAGCACGAGAAAGAGATTTCTGAGCTTCTGAACGATTACAAGACTATGTACCCAAAGTGGGTATTTGAGCTCAGGTGACAAGGCTCTTGCTTTCAACAGGCATATGGTTCACTTTTCCTAGAAAACGTTCATCTTAGAGAGATGTTAGAACCTGAATATCAACCATAGAAGAGACTGTTAAGAAAAATATAACAAGATTTTTTCTGGTGCTTCTGTTATTGTTAAAGACATTGATCGCTCCTGCTCTTGGACCTTCTCCTCTATAAGTTAGGCTCCTATGTTCCATCAGAATCACCATGCTTTTGTGTTTTCTCATTTAATTTTGCTGCTTCCAGGTGTGGCTTTGGCCTTCTAATGTACGGCTTTGGATCTAAAAAAGGTTTAATTGAAGATTTCGCTTCTTCTTCTTTGACCGAGTATTCCGTTGTTGTCATCAATGGCTACCTCCCTTCAGTAAATCTAAAGCAGGTACTCTTTTATCAGTTGGATGCGGCTATACTCTCTCTGTAACAGCTCCATGCTTTTCAGGCTTTTAAAAAAATAGGTTATAAGAATAACGAAAACTTCTTTTCTTTGTTGCAAATTTCAGGTTCTTTTAACTTTAGCTGAACTTTTTTCGGAACTGTTGAAATGTAGAAGAAAGAGTTCTGGAAGCTTGTCTAAAGGTCAAGAAACATTCCCTTCACGCTCCATTGATGATATTCTTTCCTTTCTACATGGCTCACATTCCGAAGACAAAGACTGCTTCATATGCGTTGTTGTTCATAACATTGATGGCCCTGCTCTAAGGGATCGTGAATCACAGCAAACTCTTGCCCAGCTTGCTTCCTGTTCGCACGTACGCATTGTTGCCTCTATCGACCATGTCAATGCTCCATTATGTACGTATTATCCTCCATCTATCTCCTCCTTCTTATTGATTCTCGTGGCTGAGCTCTATTGCAGTTCTTTCTGCTCACTGCTATCTGTCAAATACCTTTAAGTTCCCGCTACTTTGTCCTGAGGCGATGTTTCTTGTAATCATTGCAGTGTGGGACAAGAAAATGGTGCACAAACAGTTTAACTGGTTATGGCACCACGTTCCAACATTTGCACCATACAAGCTCGAAGGCGTATTCTTCCCATTGGTTCTTGCACAGGGAAGCACAGCCCAAACCGCCAAAACAGCGGCCATTGTCTTACAGAGTTTGACACCAAACGCTCAGAACGTCTTCAAGATTCTTGCTGAGTACCAACTTTCTCGCCCAGATGAAGACGGCATGCCCACTGAAGATCTGTATTCAGCCTCACGTGAACGCTTCTTTGTGAGCAGTCAAGTGACTCTCAACTCTCATCTCACGGAATTTAAAGATCACGAACTAGTTAAGACCAAGAGAAACTCCGATGGCCAAGAGTGTTTGAACATACCTCTCTCTTCGGATGCACTTCGACAGCTCTTGCTTGATCTCAATCAGTAGCCGCAATCGTAACAAATTTTCTGTGATATGATTCATTTTTATTGCTTGAACGAGATATTGGAAGTCTAAATGAGTCTAATGGTTACATATATGATTGAAAGTTATAATCAGTACTCAAAAACTCACATATAATGTGGTACACTAGAACCATCTGAGATCACAACAATGTTTCTTTCTTTGTATAAACCCCAAGTTTAGTCTACGGATAGGGTTGATTCCAACGCAACGTAGACAAGATTGCAATGTGGAGACATATCCCATTAAAAAAGAGAAAACGCCTATATATAAAATGGCCAACATCAATGAGATATGTGTGAGAATGTTCCTCCACGAGACTTTAACGTTGTTCAAATCCACAATCCACAAAAGGAAAGCTGATTGTGATCAAGTAGCCTTCTTCGTCTTCATATATCGTTTTTGCAGCAGTAACAGGTCTGTAGACGTTTTTCATGTCCCCGCTAAAACTCATTTGACCAATTTGGTAGCTCATTTCTGGTGAACTTCTATAGCAGGAGGTGGCGGGTTCACGGTTAAGCAACATCCTCCTCATGAATCCCATTTGAGAACAAGTCTTTCTTTTTGTTTCTGTTTTTTTTTCCTTTTTTAGGTTTTCTTCTTCTTCTTCTTCTTTAAGTCCTTTATTTCTCCTAAAAGATATTAATATTCAGATTGTTTTGAATAAAATAGTGAAAAAATTGGTAATGGTTGGTTTGGGGCAAAGTATAAACACATGGTTCATGAATTAAATTATTGTTGTTAGGTCAGATGAACATAGAGTTATGTTTTAGATCTTATTAAAAGATTTAGAGTTGGATTAGTCGAAAATATTACTTGAATTTTGGCCTAGATATTCTCTGTTAATTAAAAATAAAATTATAATAAAAACAAAATTTTAGTGAAAAATAAAAACAAAATTATAATAAAATAATTTTTCTGCCGAGTAATTTTGACAACCTTAGCAATGAAATTTAAATAACGAGGACCAATGAAAATGCATATAGATCGGTTCATGTAACTTAGAGCTCTCAAAGTGTAGGATCGCCTTCAATCTTATATAGCTACTACAGGTGCACCTTCGTGGCTTCTTGATGTTTTCGATAGAGAATGCTGTAATTTTGGTTCCGTGTAACCGATCTGTTACCTCGACCAAACTAACTCGATGCTACTTATTATGTTAATACGGCCTGCGCAGGCCCGTTTAGGCCCAGTTTGTTTAGTTCTTTTTTTTTTTTTTATTAAATGGCAATTATTTTGTATTTATGACTTTCTTTAACACCTCTTCAGTGATCAGACGTCAAAGAAGTTTTTGATATTTTTGAGTTTTTTTTTTACTATGAAGAAAACATTAAACCAATGTGTAACATTCTATAAGAAAAAAAGTAAAAAGAAATTAAAGAAAGTGTCTCTTTGACCTATTGATGTCTATCTGGAATCCCATTTGGCTTCATTTCAATTCCATACTTTCCAGAATTCAAAAGATCATACCCACTTTTGGAGTTCAAATCAAAGTGCACAAACCCGGTTTCCGGTTTAACACCTGCGTTTCCGGTTTCTCCTTTCTCTTCGGTCAAATCGCCATTAACGTGTGAGATATCAGTAACCGAACCCACCTTTTCGTTCTTGTGATCATCTCCAAGTCCTGAGAGTGCGAGATTGAAATCTGAGAATTGACCCTTGTCATCACCACCACAGGGCATGCTCTTCTGCGCTTTCTCTAGTAAAGTCAACAAATATTTCCCTTGTGCCTCCATTCTCATCTGCAACTTTTTCTGCACCTATACACCGCACAATAAACAGACATTCAAATTGCTTCTTGATTGGTTTAAGAAAACAAAGAGGAGCTTCTTTCCTTTCTTGTTACCTCGAGCTGCTCTTGAAACCGCTGTTGCGCATCGACTTGATGTCTCAGTGTGTCTGCGAAAGGTACATTCCCACTTTGTCTGCGCGTGTTCGTTAACATTTTGTAAAACCATAGACATATATATACAAAACAAATTTACAAGTCTACTGATATTGAGAGTGACATAATACCTGCGATGACTATCAAATCTTGATTCATTTGAGACTCCTCCTTGAGAACAATTATCGAAATGCACGTATGAACTTCCTGCAAACGTTTTACCGCAAAGTAGAATCAAATTCATCTTTTTGTTTCTCCAAAGTCCTCTCTACATCTAATCTATTCCTTAAAATCCGATATCGAACACCCGAAACCGTATATGTGTGTATCTTGTATTGTTCTATATGATCATTCATACCAGCATTTTCCTTGTTATGTTCTGCTCGATTTTGTTTTTTCCCTTGTTGTTGTTGACCAAGTCTATACTTCTACACATACAAACACATCATAGAGAATTACGTCGCCACTATACATTTATTATATAACCAAATTTCGTATATTTATAAATGAAAATTGAACCTGTAAATGGCTCTTGAGATGGTACAAGGTTAAGCCTTTTAATCCCATCAGCTTCAGAACCGACTTAGGAGTTGCTTCTGCAGATCAAATCAATTAAATATATCATTAAGCAACCAGATGATTACAATAATTAAATAATCTAACCAATTAAATTTTAATAATGACAAGGAATTTTTTTTTTTTTTTTCATTCTGTATATTCATTCGATTGAATCTTGTATAATATATACCCACAGAGACGATGAATTTTACAAACTGGAATAAATTTAACAAATCAAACCGGAATTATAATGTGAAACCGGTTATCTAAATTATTGAAAAAGAAGAAAAAGATCTTACTGTCTGCGCCACCGAGCTTTGCGACGGCGTCGACGAAGCGATCGTGGAGATCGGCAGTCCATCTCAGCCTCGGTTTAGGATCTCTTGTCATCATCACTCCACCATTATCGTAACCTAAACCTCCCAGGTTAACTCTCTCCATTTTTAAATTCTCCGATCAAAAT
Organism: Streptanthus diversifolius; assembly: GCA_039880935.1. NCBI lineage: Eukaryota > Viridiplantae > Streptophyta > Magnoliopsida > Brassicales > Brassicaceae > Streptanthus > Streptanthus diversifolius. Next base: position 8,307,768 of record JAXGFM010000012.1, on the reverse strand, counting down.
AACTAATGGCGGGAAGAAACAGCGGCGGAAGCTCCGAAGGAATCTAACTTCGAGTTTCCTCTTATGGGAACTAGATAGGAAGGAAGAAGCTAAATCTTGAAGATACAAAAATGGCGAATTTGTTTAGAGATGGAAATGCAAGTGGAAGTAGGGCTTAAGAGAAATTGTTAAAATGGAAAAACGAGAGGACGAGAGAAAAGGAAAGATTCGGTGATGGAGAAAGAGATTAATAAGAAACCATTTCAGGAAAATCTGAGAGAGAGAAAAGAAGAAAAAGTCGTCGCGGTGATGATGGTAAAGGAGGAGAAGTGGAGACGTGATTCGTCATCAAACGTCAACCTTCTCTTTTTTTTTGTTTTAAAAAAAAAAAAACACAAATACTGTATGTTTTATTTATTTAATATAACAACAAAAATTATAATATATTAAAACAGCTACTACTATCAATTTTCCGTATTATTTTTTTTTCCTCTTCTCTCTGAAGTAAATTTGCCGGCCGCTTTCCCGCCGTAGAAGTGGCCAGCTGTAACGAGACGGCGAATATATATAATTTATTTTTAGTTCTTTTAAGTATTTCTATTTATAAATATGGAGAGATCGATCATCATCATATATAATGTTTTATTAGATTTTTGTTGATCTCGACAAATGCTTGAACTCGAAAAACTTAAAACGGGAATTTTTTTTAAGATAGAGTAAAATTAGATGAATGCGTACATTAGTAATTTATATTTTTATTATTTAGAAACGTAAGTAACATGGGAGAGAGGAACATGGCCCGCATCATGCATATTTGTTTACTAGTACTATAGATTATAATGTACAAAGAATATAGTTTATTTTCGGGAATTATAATTTTGAAATTTGAATAATTAAATGCTAGATTTAGGAATTTTAAAGTAAAGTCTAACTTATCACTAAAGTTTTTGTCTCATTCCCATACAATCAAGTCTCTCTCCATGTTGGTCCTTCATCCTTGGTTTAGGTATCATATAGATTTATATTGTATGTGTTGTCGGACTTTAATATATGACATCTGCTTATTAGTATTCTTGTTAAACTTCAGAAACACATGAATATCATAATTCTTTTAACCGATAGAACTTGAGAAGAAACAAGAGTTCGATTCAATCATATAACTCGTTTTATCGTTTATTTTTTTTGGGGTTAAAAAGTCGTTTTTATTGTTGACTTAAAAATCATTTAGGAGCAATACATGTTGAGCGGCGTCACGGCTCCTCAACGAGAGCGACATAAAAGCTTTCATTTTTCTGGGTTAGTTATAAATAATAATAATAATAATTGATTGCTAATCTATAAAATGATTTACGAATAGAAAGTGAGTGCATGGGGCGAGCATGTCACGTAGACTGCCAGCGTGGAATATTCACCGGTGGACAAGGAGAATAGAATAATCTAAAAGGCACATGTTCGACGGTGGGGGCCTAATGGTAAATTCCCAAAAGAAGACGTGGATCGGCTCTTTTGTCTTTTGTCTTTACATTTGTTGGATTGGGACCCACTCATAATACACGTGGCTCAATGACCGCTTCGAGAGGAGATTCACTATCGCAATCACCCATTTTGTCTTAACCATACAGAATACAGTGGGTTTCACTTCACGGCTTGTTTTACGCACCGGTACGGTTTAACTTATAATCCAGAATCCCATAACCGGACCAAATTGAGAAACCCAGTGTATCCCGGTCTAGTTGGATACGGTGGTACTAAAAAATTCGACTCAGAAAAAAATGGTTTATTGGTTCGTGTAATTTAACCTGTAATTGATTTAATAATAAAACAAGTTTAATCTTTTTTTTTTGTTAACAACATTCATCAATCAAGGACCTTCTCAATAAATTCAGATCTTAGTTTCTAGTAAATAAATCAAAATGTAAAATACACCAAACTAAACTTATCAACATTAACCGAAATAACACAGGATTAAAAAGAATATTAGTGGTCTTATAACACAAAACTTTTATTAATTTTTCTATTCAATTAAAATACACAGCCAGTAAATAAATTAGTAAATGTTAAGTCTGAATCTTTAAGGTTTTACCATGTTCAGAGATCAGAAGTAGAAGCATGTTTTAAAGCTTTTCCTTTTTTTTTTTAATTCAATGACATCAACTAAGATCTTCATAAACTGGTACATTCAATCAAAATATTAAAAAAAAAATATTAAAAAAAAATATTAAAAAACCCGAGGAAAAGGACCAAAATGCCAATTTATTACTTGGTGATAAGTTTAAAACTGAAACAACAAAATAACTAAATTTTGATTAAATCTTTGGGTATGGGTACTACGTACCAGTGAGCAAATTATCAAGAAAAATTGGAAGAAATTGCACTGTTTCTGACTCTATCTCTCAATTGCAGAAATTGAGTTTCTTCATGACTTTGGCATATGCTGGTGGTACTAGTCCAGGCTGTCTCAATCTACGCTTTGATTTCTTTGACTGCATCAAGTAAAGCGATACATTACTCTCAATATATATCAACCTGACTCCACATCATAGACGGCAAAACCCAGAAGAAATCAAAACAACAGAAATGGTATCGTAACTACAACTTTGCCTACCATTTATCTATCTCAGCTAAACATGGAATCACACTTTCTATGTTAAACTTACTTTCACTGTCACCAAAAATCAGATAAAAGCAAGTTGCGATCAGTTAGATTCCTACTTATTACCGTACTCTTCTTCCAGAGGCATTGGCCAAATGAATATTCATATTACAGAATGAGAATTAAGGTGTAGTTAGTTTACCTTCAAGTGTGCGTTGTGGCGCTTGCCTTCTTTCCAGCGACGGATGGTACCATCATTCAGTGGCTTAAACCTGTCTTTGTATGACCTGACATATATAGATTCGACAACAAAAAATTACTTGTTAAGAGAGACCCACAAACTTTTCACTTAAAAACACTATGATGATATCTAACACTTGGAATCAGAACGTACGAATAGAACTTGATCTTGACTTTCTTGACTTTTGATGTGATTGGAGTCCTAGGTCTCCACTTCTTCTTCCATTTTGCCATTTTGTCCTTGGAAGTGATATTCCGTACTTGAACAAACTGAATACAAGAGAGGATCAACGTCGAAAGAACAAAAAATAAGATAAGCCATCAGAGATAAATTGATGTTGCACAGTAGGAGAAACATATGACTGTTGATTTCTTTACTGTGTACATATAGATACTGAGATACGCTACACTTGCACAGCAGATACTGATTACATCAAAGCACCCACCATAATCATCTCGCTTAACAAAACATGACATCAAAATGCAAGAGCTACTTAAATCCCTTACCCTATTGCAGAAAACCCACAATCAGAGCCAGGACAATCAAACAAGGGACACGAAATTTAAGAGCTTTACACGAGAACTTCAATGTTTAGATTCCAAAGAATATATATTTGTGTATTATATGACATTTGAGTGAGGTTGGTTACACTATTTAGGTAGTGACAGTATCCAAGCACCGATTCTATCAATAGGCTTAAAGAATATGACATCAAAAATGCAAGAGGGGACTATAAACAACAGATAATCAGAGCCAGTATGATTCTATTTCACATGATTAAACAAAGAGACGCGAAATTCAAGAACTTTCACACAAACAAATCGAAAGATTAAATTTAAACCAACAATCAGAGAGCTTTATACAACAAATCGAGAGTGTAGATTCTACAGAAGCAGCTAACACTAGCTGGTCAGATCTTGCCCTCCCTAGAATTTTCTCAATCATCACTTAACCTAAATCGTAACCTTCATTGAAAGGACTTCACCAAAAATCGAATGAAAAAAATCTCTCCTTTCGTTTCGCACACAACACACTAATCTCGCGAATCAAAACTGTAAACGAAAGGATTCGAATTTCAGAAACTTACATGATGAGGAGCGAAGGTAGACCCCATGGAGCTACTATTCAACGGAGAAGCTCCGCCGAACGATGTTGCGGTAACGAAGCTCCATTTGCTCGGCGTGGCAAAACCTAGGGTTAACTGATAACTCGTAGAATGGTGGATCAGACGGTGAGGAGCAGCAGCGATGAAAGAGAGATTCCGATTTGAATGGACTGAAATGGAACGTAGCTTAGTGCAAAACCTCTGCATTGTCGTCTCCAAGGAAGACGATTTTTTTTTGTTTTGGGATAAATCTTTGATTTGTAAAGAGATTGAAAGGCCTCCTCTGCCTCTGGGTTTTGGAGCAGCGATTTTATGAAATGGTTTAAGAGAGTGTTTGGGCATTATATTTGCCATGCTTAAGTTATCCCAAATAGGTTTTATATATTAATCTTGGTTGTTTCTCATAATTCAATGAAAATTAGAAAAGGACATGATCGACATTAGCAAGTCTATTAGATCCAATCCAATTAAGAATAAAACTGGCATAAGCCTATAAATAAGAAATTTTTCGAATAAAAATTTAAAAAATCCTATATAATATATTTTTGGTGTTTTTCAAAAATAACAACCGAAAATCTTATAAAATACCCTAGAAACTATAATATCATTATTGTATTGATGACACTATAAAAATACCTCGAAGAATTGAAGATGCTAACAACATTATACAAAGTAAGTAAGCAACAATGATGTTATTATCGTTGTATAAACTATCAATGATGCCATCACCGATACACAAATTAACCATATCATAACCATCACTTAAAAGAGATGACAAACATCATTTTGATGGCTAGAATCACTATCTCATATTCTAGCAACTGCTTGTAAGCAATTCAATATATTCGATGTCAATTTCTTTGTTAACTGAGGACTAATAACTGATAAAATCATTTTCAATTCATAAATCAACGAAGAGAAAAATTGTTAAGAGCAACTGAGGATGTTAACCAATAGTTAACTAGTCTTGCAACGAATTGTAAAGAATCGGCGTTTTCAAACGCTTATAGTAAGTCTCAAAACTGTGTAGGTGTCGACCATTAAAAAAATGTTGCCTAACCAAAAGAAATAAAAGACTCGTGGTTTATATGGATTATACAAGACTAGTAATTGAAATTTCCTTGAATGTGGAATTTAGAGACTTCAGGGACATATTCATAGGATAAATCACAATGTTTTTTCTTGATTTGGGTAATGCAAACATACTGGACTTAGAATATAGAGTTCTAGAGTTTGAAAATAATAATTTTAGCTTAATCTACATTTTAAATGAAAAATTAAAAATCTAAAACTACAACACTATATTTGTATACGGTTCAAGGTTGGAGATTCATGTTCACAACCACCAATTCCTAGATTACATAGAAACATAAACCGATATATGGAAACGAAACATGTAGAATGTGAAAACGATTTTTTTCAAAACTTTAGAAAACAATTACGTTTTGGAAACATACAAACACACACACACACACATATATATATATATATATATATATATTAAAACATCAAACATCAAAATCATATTTTTAGATATTTTAAAAAAGCATAAATATTAAATAGTTTAATAAAAAGTTAAATCAAAACTTTAAAAAAAAATCTAATATTTAAAACATTATCTTTCAAACAAAATTGCCTTCAATTCTGTTTTTTCAAGAAAAACTATCAAATTCAAGTCTCCTAAAATTAATTTCATCTAATGAATTAAATTGATCACTTCCAATATCTCACATTTATTTTGAATAGTCTCAATTTGAATTAGGAATTGTATAGTTAATATTTAAATTAAAGAAAATTATATTTATTTAATATTTAATTTGATTTTCAAATTATGAAATAGCAAAATATATCTTAAATTTTCCTAAATAATTTTTTTATTAAGTTTCTAAAATATAAAACAAGATTCTATCATTTTTCAAAAAGGTGTTTTCCACCATGTGTTCTAAATTGATTATTTTTTTAAAAATGTATTTTTATAGCCCATTTCCGAAAAAAAAAAAAAGCTCCGAAACGATTTTGGTTTTGGAAACAAACGGAGTTTCCTTGCAGCCTAGCCAAATTCACTTATAGGAATAGGTCGGTCAATCAATGCGTGGACTTGTTAGTTTGGAAAGCTTTGGTTTTCATCACCTCAATACATGTCCCACAATTATGCAATTGCTGGGCCTGCCGGCCTAAATAGAAACGAACTGGGCCTTACACATTACCTAGCCGCAAATTAAAAATCCAAAAATGTAAAATAGGGAAAAATGACATTAAGTTAAATAAAAAAACCCTAAACGAAAGTATTGTTGAGATCGCCGTTTGGATCGGGGTTTCTATGAAACCGTCGGAAAATCATAAAAGAGAGAGAGAGAGAGAGATCTGAAGAGATAAGCAAAATCAATATCTGTTTCGAAGAAGACGCTTCCCCGGAGTTTCACCAACCTTTTTGGCCTTTAATTTTGTACGAATGAAATCATTAATTACGCAGAAGGAATGACGAGTAGCTCGTCATCTAAGAAACAAGGTCAAGATCAACCTGAAACAAGCGAACCCACTTTGAAATCGCTGAGAACAAAGATGACCAAATCCGATGAAAAGGTGTGTTGTTCTTTGAGGCTTCTTTAATTTCTCTTTTATCGATCGAAATTCGACATTAATTTTGTTTTATAAGCTCTTTAGTTTTAGTGTAAAGATAGTGAAATCTTGGAATTGGCCATGGATACAAAAGCTTCTGAATAATAAAAATCATCTTTTTGTTTAAATCAACAGAAGAAGCTTAAAGATATTGAGATAAGCGTTCCAGTTGTGTATGGTAATGTTGCCTTCTGGCTTGGCAAGAAGGCTAGCGAGTAAGTGTTCTCTGTGAGTCTTCAATAGGAATTTTTAGACTTTTTTCCAAAGTCAACTACTTTTTGAATTTTGGGATTTATTGGTTTCTGTTAGTTCTTTTGAAAATTTTCTTAATTCCCAAAAGAAAACTTAAAAAGTTTGTATTTTGACAATACCCTTTTAAAGAAAAACTTGTTTTCATGAATTTTGCCTTGAATTTGTTTGCCTTAAAAACCATATGTTTGTTTGTTTCTCCAGGTACCAATCTCACAAATGGGCTGTATATGTTCGTGGGGCAACCAATGAAGACATCAGTGTTGTAGTAAAGAAAGTTGTCTTCCAGCTTCATTCTAGTTTCAATAACCCGACAAGAGTTATCGAGGAGCCTCCATTCGAGGTGTCCGAATCTGGTTGGGGAGAGTTCGAGATTGCGATTACGTTGCATTTCCACAGCGATGTCTGTGACAAGCCGCTGAGTTTGTAAGTCCCGTTAGATATCTCCTTATCGCATGTTTTGTTGTAGAAAATAATTGATCGATTGGACACAGTATCTTACGAGTTAGAGTTGTTTTGGGTACAAAAACAGATATCATCATTTAAAGTTATATCCAGAAGATGAATCAGGTCCTTTGACAATGAAGAAGCCTGTGGTTGTGGAATCTTACGACGAGATTGTGTTTCCTGATCCTTGTGAAAGTTTTTTAGCTAGAGTTCAGAACCACCCGGCTTTGACGTTTCCGAGATTACCATCTGGTTACAACTTGCCTGCTCCTAGTAATGTTCTATCTTAAGCTTTTTCAATCTTCTTCTTTAGTTGATCATGTCTTGAAAAATGTCTTTTTACATAAACTTAATTGTTAAATAGTGCAAGTCGATGATAGCGGAAAAAAGAAGCGAGGTGATACTAAAGATCATAGTTTGGGACAATGGTTCACGAGCTTCTCTGAAGCAGATGAGTTGTTACAACTAGCGGCTGCTCGTCAACAGGTAATTAACCAAAGATGGATTAAAGAAAATATATGTATATGCATTTTTTGGTATATGTTTTGATCATTTTGTAATTCTTTGTTGGATAGGTTCAAGCTCATATTGCGAAACTCAGGCGACAAATAAGTTTGTTAGAGGGACAGAATCAAACCATCAAAACAGGTTCTGATCCGTGAATCTGAATCTGTAGCCAATTTCCATAAGAGTGTGAGATTGGCTTTGTTGTAACATTAATGTGTATCAGTATTTTTTTGTTGAGTATCCTCTTCTACGATGATCACAACAAAAATACCATCATGAAATGGTTTGAATCAAATCCTTATTATCCAAGTTGTAGAATATAATCTCCAAAGCACGATATATCTGAAGCTAATGATTATTGAAACGGTTTGATCTACATTAAACATTACAAATATTGATTTCAAGATAGAAAACTAAAGATCAACCGTGAAATCGTGATTGAGACGATGTAAGAATATTCGGATCCAAGAATCAAAGATTTATGAATTACAGAGCATAGCTAGCTACTCGTGATTGTCTTCTGATCCAAAGTTAATAGCCGAAAAAAAGAAAGGTCCCATCATTTATAGATGCTTCCTCAATCAAAAAATTTGCATATATGCATGCTCACAAAAAAAAAAAAAGAAACTCAAGTGTTTATCAAGTAGTGTCACCTAAGAAGGCGAAAACCCTTCTCTTAAAAATACGAGCTAAATCCGTGATTTCCGAATCCCTCATTCTCTCAACGCTGCTCTCGGATTGTCCAAGTAAGTTTCTTTTACGGGATAATCTTGTGGCTGCATCAACCGTTAGACTCGCCATGTCTCTGCTCTTTGTTAGTTCCCTTAGGATGGTTGGAGAGCTTGAAGTACCAGAGACGAGTCTGTTAAGTAATATCAGTATCTCTCTCATCAATAGTGTCCTGTGCCAGTTAACAAAACAAAAAAAAACAGATTATATAATTTAGTTGTAAATCATCGGGTGAATGGAGAGTATACATACCTCGCTTTGAAAATTTCTGCGTTTGGATGTAACTCGGTTGATCCCGAATCTATCTCCGCTGCTAAAAGATGCAGTATCAGCATTAAAAAGCTGGTGTCTTCAGATAGTTTGTGACTCGAGAGTAGTTCATAGCCAGAGTTTCCTGAAGAAGCTGCTAAAGCCAAGATCATTATTACATTCCGACAGAGTTCCAGATCCTGAAATTAAAAGCAACCAAAAGCTGTCTTAATCCAATTGCAGTAAACTGATACTTCACATGAGGACTTTTCTTTAATTTTTTGTTTTTTATACCTCTGATGTCTTTCTAGGAGAAGTTAGACAATCTGCTAGACCTTCAAAGATCTTACCAAATGCTTCCAAAGCAAAGATATCTCCTTGGCTATTGTTCCCAGAAGCTGAAGATTTCTTTTCCTCATGGGTAGAGTCAAATCTAGCTAATAGTTTAGGACCTTCAAAAAGCGGAAAAAGAGATTCAATGCTTTTAGGTTAGATAAATAGGGCCAGAAATGAAATACAGAGCAACTTTTATGATGATGGTTTTATCATAAACAATTACATCTCAAACTTACAGTTGAGCAGCAGGAAGAAAAGATGAATAGCTCCTTTACGCACACGTAAGCCAGCTTCTTTTCTTAAAAGTAAAGATATGCTCTCAAACACTTCCTTGGAGACAAAACTGGTCAACAAAATGGAATTATTGTTATATGAATGCAGATGATAGCAGAGACCAGAATAAAGAAAGACGGTTGGAGTGCTTACGTTTCTCTCTGGGCATAAGCATCAGTCCTCATCACGATTATGTTCATTATCGAAACTGCTTCCAGTCTCACATTCTCTTCGGTTCTTCTACTAGCGATCTGATTCATCAATTCAAACAGAGAATGCCAGTTTGCATCCCAACTTCGCTGAGATTTATCAGTATCTCCTTGGCTCGTCCTGCTTGTCTCTGCATCAGATCTTCCCCAAAATGGGATATTACTTGAGTAAACTGATTCTCCAATGCTCAAGCTAGTCTTCGTTCTACCTTTGTATCCATGAAATTCGGCGACCTCACAAGAGCTACGCGCCTCATCCGTGATATTGTCCCTGATAGAGTGCACTGGAAAGATCAATCAAAGTTCATAAGAATGCTATAAGGACTGTATTTTGTAGAAAGATAACTCAAAAAACTATTTTTGGAACTTAATAGTAACTTCATATAATAAGTGATCATGAAAACAAAAAACTATTACCACCAATGCTTATGTTAAACGTAAGAATGTAAAGCAAAGAAACATTGGAGAAAAATAGAAAACTAACCGCAGATAGAGAGAGTAGATACCTGGCTTCAAATCTCTTTTCAGCACCAGACACATGTTCCAACAGCACATGTAGTACATGCAGAGATCTGTGAATAAGAATGGCCTGCATAACAGACGAATGAATATACTAAACAAAAAGGGAGAACACAAAAGAGATCCAAATAGCAGATAAAGCCTTGAATCTAAATCTGACTTACATTTTCTGCCTTACAAAGACCAAGCAGTGGTTCGACCAACGTCTTCAGATTTACAAACCCATAGCTGATCTGCCGTAGAGAAATGCAGTTCGATTATATGGTATGACCTATGATTTATATACTGACAAGTATAATGATCGGCCTAAGAACCATACCTTTGTTACAGCAGAGTATAAATGATATACTTTTTCAGATTCCAATGCGTTACATGATTGCATATTAGACAAGGTTTTGGCTGCTTGTCTGTTTTTTTCTTGGGGAGGCGTACTGATGTTCATAAAACCAAAAAGAATCTGGAGATCTGTTGAACAAGCCATTAGCAGCTCTGAGATCAGATTTTTCCTTGGGTCTTGATAATTTGAGGTGCGCCAGATATCTAGTAGTCTCTTTGAAAGGTCAGAGTGGCTTGCCAGATCCGCTTGAACACCAGTGGTCTTGAAGCCTGACTTATACCAAAGCAAAAACAATGAATAGAAAGAAAAGCAAAAAACGAAAAAGTTCTGAATTATTAATCCACGCAACAAGACTTGAAACTTATTATTGCCAATATCTACATTTACATACTTGGTTTATCATCTACCCCAATTGTATAATCGATTCCTCCATCATTCACTGAAGTTGCAGCATCTGGTTCCCTGTTTTCACAAGACTTCTTCCTTAGTTCATCATGATTTGTAAGAGAAAATTAAAGTACCAAGCTAATGAATGGTTAGCTCTGATCATGCACCATAGATGTTTGACTCCAGCATTAAAGTTCACTAGTGAACTGTTATCAAAAAGATGACAATGCCAAAAAAAAAAAAAACTGAAAATGATTGAACCATAACATGCTATATTCTACAAAGACTAATTCAGAAACGGATTCAAATTCTCAATCAAACAAGGAAACGACCATGTAACGATCCAAGTTATATGATTCATTTTAATAAAGAACAGGAGAACAAGATTCACTCACAAGTTTGTTCTCTTAGAACAACGCCCTTTAATTTCAGTATGCGAGTTTTTGATCTGTGTCTCTTTGCTTTTCCCTTTCTTAAGCTGAGAACATTCTTGTTCCTGGAACAATGCTGGTAACCATCAGAGATCATTTCAACATTTCAAACAACTAAAAACTCAAAAGGATATAAACGAACCATATCCAACAACTGCTTCGAGACACGTCCCAACTCCTTCTGTTATTCATAATAACACCAAAGAATAATAATGAGAGAAACTACAAATACAATAAAGATACATACAATATCTTCGTAATCAATAGAGACAAAAATACCTAACCTTTAACCGATCAATCTCGACATCTTTCTCGTTATCATATCTCCGAGTTGAAGAACTCGGAACAGCAGCCACTGAAGCATTGGAGTAATCCGGTAACACCTCACTGAACCCGCCTACTCGTTGAGAGAGTACTCTCGGTGGAGAGTAGCTGATAAAAGGATCACGAATCGGAATTTTTTTCCGTTGTCCCGTCGACTGTAACTCCACAGCGTTAGTTAAACACGACGACATCGTTCCCATCCCCGACGCCGTAAGCGGAGCCGGAACCGGAACAATCGCTGGAGCAGCAGGCGGAGGTAACTGAGTAGAGAGAACAATCTCTTCGGCTTTAAACAGCGCGTTGTTAAAATCCTTATCATTCCAAACCTCAAAGTCGTCTTCATCCATCGCTCTCTCTCTCTCTCTCTCTCTCTCTCTCTCTCTGAAACCATGAGGAAATCAAAACGCCACACTAGTGGCAAGTAGCACTAAGAATGACCCGACCCGATAACCTGAAACCCAATAATCCAGTAACCGTAACCCGAACTTACTACTGGGCCCTAAAATCATAAGTGGACTTTAAAATATATTTGTTATTTTTACATAAAAGTCCTTTTAAACTTATACATTCAGATATAACGCCCCGATAGTAAATCTTTTAACACACAGCTCTGATATAAGATCAAATTGGCGACTCGTTTCTTCCTTCAGCTTCCTTCGTCTACTTCCGCCATGGCTGCTCTTCAATACTTGGAATCTCTGAAAAATGCGAATCCAGAGCTCGGTGAATGGTACAATTCCCTTGCAGATCTGTATCAGAAAAAGCTATGGCATCAGCTCACCCTTAAGCTCGATCAGTTCATTGCTCTCTCTGTCTTTCAGGTAATTTTCTTCTTCTCTCTATCCGAGTTTTCTTTCGTTTGTTAGTGTTCCTTGTGGATTTAGGGTTCATAGATCCAGTGATCCGTTTGGACGGATGATAGGGTTTATCACGAGGTTAGGGTCTTGAAAAAAAACCTTAGAGATTTTTCGAGTTAGGGTTTCTCGATTTTGCTGAAATTCGTGAGTATTTAGGCTTGGTTTTGCTCTTTTTTCTGTCTACTGGTTAAGCCATTGATACACCTAATGGTTGATTTGGTTTTTTGTTACTTGTTTCATTGTTATAATGTTCTTTTTTAATTTCAGGCTGGGGATGCTTTAATACAGTTCTATCATAATTTCATCACTGAATTTGAGACGAAGATCAATCTTCTGAAGCTTGCGCATTTTGCTGTGGTAGTCTCCCGACAGTACCCTGAGAAAGAAGCTGCAGTTAGCTATCTTGAAGGAGTGATTGAGAAACTTAAAGCTACTAAAGAGCCTCGGATAACTGAGCCAATCATTTATATTGAAACACAGAAGGCTCTTTTCAAGCTTGAGCAAGGTGATCAGAAGGAGTGCAAGAAAATCTTGGATGATGGGAAGACTTCTCTTGATAGTATGACTGACATTGATCCTTCTGTCTACGCCAACTTCTATTGGGTGTCTTCTCAGTACCACAAGTTCCGTCAAGAATTTTCTGATTTTTACAAAAGTGCTCTACTTTATCTTGCGTATACGTCTGTGGAGGCACTCTCGGAATCGTTTAAGCTGGTATGTCCTTGTTTTGTTGCTTTTCTTGTTCTAATGTTTTGCTTATAAAGTTTCCTGTTAACGGTAAGTGGTTCAGAAGATTAGCCAAGTTTATAGGAAACCTGAAAAAGAGTACTAATTACTGTAGCTTATATGTATTCAGCAATCAAATTGCTAATATTAGATCATGTCTGTGTCTTTCAGGATTTGGCTTTTGATTTGTCACTTTCAGCTCTACTTGGAGAAAACATCTACAACTTTGGGGAACTTTTGGCCCATCCCATTGTAAGTTCTCCTTCATCCTCAGCATAAGCTACTGTAAACTTTTCCCTGTAGGTTAGAGGTTTCTTGTTGATCTCTTGTTGCTCGGGAAACATGGTGAACAGCTTCGAACTCTCATGTAATAGCTCTGCTTAGAATTGTAGAGGGATATCTTACATGTAGTGTTTCTCTTATGACAGTTGAAAAGTCTCCTTGGAACAAATGTGGAATGGCTTTACCACATTCTCCAGGCATTCAACCATGGTGATTTAGTTCAGTATCAAGAACTGTGCCGCGTGCACCAGGCCTCCTTGATTGCCCAACCAGCACTCGTTGAGAATGAGAAGAAACTATTGGAAAAGATCAACATTCTCTGCCTTATCGAGATCATCTTCAGGTAAGTTTCTATATATGCAATAGTATCTCACACCCTTTCATATAACAAAGAAAAATATTGTGCTAACACAGATATTCTTAAAACCTTCTGCAGCCGACCTGCTGAAGATAGGACCATTCCTTTAAGTGTCATTGCTGAGCGTACTAAACTTTCCATTGAAGATGTTGAGCACCTTCTCATGAAGAGTCTTTCTGTAAGTAGTTTCTTCTTGCCTCTTTCTCTCTCGTTTCATGCAGCTACCATTTGCACGGAGAGAGTTTTGTTTAGTAGCCAACACAGTGATCATCCCTTTGATTAGGAACAACATAGAAAACATAACTTTTTGACTCGAATCTTTCCTGACGTTTAGACATAGGTTGATTGTGTTGGTGTATGCTTATGATGCTTTAGAATCTAAAAAAGTGACAATGAATGATGCAGGTGCATCTAATTGAGGGGATTATAGATCAAGTGAGTGGAACAGTTTATGTCTCATGGGCGCAACCAAGAGTATTGGGGATTCCACAAATCAAGTCTTTGAGGGATCAATTGGACAGTTGGGTCGACAAAGTTCACACCACTTTGCTATCCGTTGAAGCTGAGACACCAGATCTTGTTGCGGCATAAGAAAAACCTACCTTGTTCCTTTTGAAGCTACTGATTGTAACTTTCTCTGGGATTAAAATGCAAGTTTCTTTTTATTTATTTTCAGTGGTAGAAGTTACAATTGCTTTGGATTATTGTTCCATTTTTAATAATTCCCTTTTTAACCCGTTCTTGCCGATATAATGTTTCTAATGAACTTGGAGATTACAAATGGGATCAACGTGCGATTTGTGCTTATGATTTGAAACTTGGAAACAGATAAGTAGAAATGAAGAGGAAGTGGAAGAGGTGAAATTGAAATAAATTCAAATGAAAAATTATTTAATTTAATTGATTTATTTTCTCAATAAACATTTCATCTCAATTTAACGTAAAGTTATTTAATATACATGAATTTTGATTATCGAATGAGTACAGAACACGACACGCGTCGATCAACAACTGGAAACGCGTTCAGGCCTAAAAACGTACACGTCAACGGAGAGATCCCAAACCAAAAGCCAAGAGAACTCGGGATTGTCTGAAACTCAATTGTCTCCGAGATTCGATTCCGAGCTACTAGGGAAGTACGGGATTGCGGTATATAGATGTCTCTAATCACGACACTCCCAAAGGAAGGTAAATGGGAAATGTAGGAGACACTGAATTCTAAAGAATGGAAGTCTGCGTCTGTCCTTGACGGATACTAATATGATGGCACTGAGAACAAGTTAAGAGCGTATGATCTAAAGAACAAGTCTTGGGGAGTGGTGAAAGGTGTGCGAAGACTGTTACCTGAGCCGATTTGGTGTTCTTGCCTAGTAGTAAATGCAACAAATTAAACTGGCTGTGTTCTTGCCTAGTAGTAATGCAGAGATTTGGTGTGCCGAGTTTGCACTCGAAAGACGCCAAGGAGGAGAGATTTGGGGTGAAATTGAGTGGTGTGATGTTGTCGTGACTGATGATAATCTTGGCCTTGTAAAATCTCTAGTTGTTATGGTTTGATGCACAAAACTCTCCTTTCTGCACGCATTCATATAGGATCTGTTTCATTTAGTTACTCTAATTTTTCTTCTTTTTTTGCCTTTCCAACTTACGCCTAACGAAACATGGAAGCAAATTAGTGTAGCACAACTGGTATAAGGGCATATGGTTTCAGTACTCTACGCCTAATTACTCGCTCATGACGTGGTGTGTCTTGCAGTCCACGACAGACTAGTAACAGAGGAGCAGGTTAAGAATTGGAACAAGGGTGCTTCCAAAGTCTGTGTCTTTTGTCAAAACCCGGTTGAAACCAGAACCATCTGTTTTTTTCTCATCAACACAGTTTTATCTAACTTTTGCTGTTCCACTTTTATCCTCTCAAAAGCGTGTATCAAAAAGATTAATCTCTGTACAGTTTTTTCATGTGGACAGGTTCAGCAGAATGTCACAATTCTCCAAAGGTGTCTTGAAAAACAGTAAGGCTTTCTAAAGAACATGGAAGACTGAATGTTATAGATCTTACCTTCTAGAACCATGCTTGTAATCTTAAGTTTGTTTGCCTTCTTTTCTTCCAAGCTGGTTCACTTTGGGTTTCGTGGTACAAGAAAGAGTTATTTCAGGGTAGTTTTAAATAACAAGTTGCAAATAAAGCCGCATATAAGCAATTCCTGGCTTGCAAATATGTTGCTAAAAATTGAGATACAATCTTCGATTCTGAGCATGGCTCTTCGTTCTGAATAGATGCCAATATTAGTCGGGGGTTTGCAACTGACCCAAAATGCATTTTGTAATTCAGGAAATGAGAGTTGAGATCATTTGTTCTTCGAGTGTAACTTTAGTTGGTCGCTCTAATAATCTAAACACATGATTCTCTTCCTTCGTCGATCACGATTGGTGACGCTTTGGCTATATCGACAGACAACTGGACTTAACCACTTTACTATGGATCCAAACTAAAACTTTATTGTATTAGTTTTAGGTTGAAATTATTGGGCTTGACCTGTTTAAAACAAAAATTATAGCCATACTTGCGGCTTATAATAATTCTTTTTCTTAAATTCTCATGTTTTTAATCTGAAATTTTATTTAAAAAAAAAAAATATTACAATATGTAAAGTTTGAATTATAAACGAATTATCTAGATTTGGCCATAAAGAAATAAAAAGTTGTACTATATGGGTTTATTTATTCAACAGAACTTATAATTGTCAGAATCCCGAGAAGAACAGTTATGATCAAACTGGCAGAAACCACATGGCCACGAACCGTCTTGTCTGTACTATGATTCACTGTTATCATAAAAAGTTATCTACATTATTGTCGCTAAAGTATTTTGTTTATCAGTTTCAGTTAAATGCAAACAAATGTTCAACATATATAATATGGCTCGAACTTTACAATAAGAAAGAGTTAATTAATCGAAATTAAAGAGTAGTGATGTAATCACTATGATCACTTAACAAATACCAAAAAAAACAAATTTAGAGGTCCTATAATTCCTTCTTTTGCTTTTTCCTCGTAGTGTAACTAATTTATATAGCATACTATTTCATAGATATTGCTGAGAGATCAGTGATGATTACTATTATCTTCATTGATATAAATATAGAAAATATGCCACAATATTTTTTCTTTTAAAATACTAATAAACAATTTGTATTTTAGTTTAGTCTATTTACTTTAATATGATGTTTATCATCTAAGATTCAAATTAAAACATGTGATGAATTTCAGAAATAACTCAAAACATGACTCAAAACATTAAAACAATTCTGTTACAAGACATGCATGTCGGGGTTCATTCAAATACACACCCGGAAAAAAAAACCCGTCAATTAAATTAAAATAGAACAAACTGAACCGGCCGGTTAAATATAATTAAGCTTCTAAAAAACCGGTCATCCTTAGAACGGAGTTCCGGCGACGATTCAAGTCTCTTCCTTTAAGCGTACAAACGGAAAACGCTATTTGCTCTCTCATTCTCCTTTCAATTATAACATGTGGAGGAGTCTTGTCCTCCTCCTCCGTCGTTTCCCATTCCGTACACCGGAAATTATTATTCGCCGGAATACTCAGTGGGGATGTTTTCTCCGCCATCACCCGCCGTATTGTGCTCTTCTCGTCGTTTCTGATGCTAGAGATTTTAGTTTTGCGGTTGTACTCTGAGATTGTGGATTGGTCTGAAAATACAATGTCTGATTCTTGAAATTCTTCTGCCATTGGAATATCAAAATATCTATACAAACTCAAGTAAGCACGAAAGATTGAAAGGAGATGAAAATAGTTCTCGAGAGGATGAGAATAAAGTTATTGATGAGGATGGAGAAGAAAATATCACAAAAGGGAAATTAAAATTTATAGACTGAGACGTATGTCGCAAAAGAGAATCTTATGTCTTACACGTAAGATTTACGTATATAAATGTGTATGTATGTATACGTGTACGCGTAGTTAAATTTAATGTTGCATATAATGACGTCATCACGATTCGATAACTACGTGGAAGCTTCATCATCATCACTCCATTGCCATGTATAATCTAATAATTAGCCAATAATTAATTATTCATGATTCCATTAATTGCGTTTCCATTTTAGAAGGAAAACTAGGCTAAGTTTACACCTTACTTTTACCATAACTAAAAGTTCATGCATTGCTTAACATTTTACGAGAGTGCTTTGATTCATTTAAATCAAAAGTGTTATTAAGTACGTAAAAACATTATTTTATTTACTGAAAATAGCAAAAAAGAAAAAATATAAGTTGATTTTGAATATATAAATAATCGTTAAACTGTGGAATGACTAAACATGTGTTCTTAAAATTGTATGAATTATAAAATCATATAAAACCATTGGAGCTATTTACCAGTTGAGAATCTGAATTATTTAATGAGGATAACCTTTGATTGATGATCATGAATATTCGAAGCTATAATATTAGTTTGAGTATCTCCAACAACAAAATCAGAATGATTGGGAAAGAAGCTTAGTCGGTGTGAAGCCTCAAAACGCAATTCGCGCGGCGCGTCCGGAGGAAACGCATTACGCGTTTTCCATCTCAAGATTCTCAATGTCACGCGTGTACGTGTTAATCCAATTCTATCCACTCACGTTATAACACGTGTCATTACGTAAGTTATTTAACGTCCCCCCCCCCAAAATGTACGTAACATCATCAGGCTTTGGGTTTCCCTAGTGCCGCCACACGTGTTTTGTTTCATCCACAACAGTCACTTTACATGGCGGTGTTATTTAACAGCATATTCTTTTGCATATTTGATGTTGGTGCTTTTAAAGAAATTTACAGACATAGAAAATGTCAATTCAAGATGTGTGAATTGTCAAATAGATTTAATACTCAATAAATTAATGTTGAGAAATCTTAACACGAAATCTCGATTTTAAAGAGGTTTCTTGGAAACTTGTATAACATATATGGTGGATGAAGTCTTTACCCCTTTTCTTGAATCATTTTTGGCATATTTAATGATTCAAGAAAAGAAAAAAAACTATATACTAAAATCAGCATCACAAAATTAACAGAAACTTAGAGTTGAGTGGGTAGCTACGCGATTGACTTGTTTGAACTTCAACATATGATTATTTAAACACAAAAAAATATCATTCTATTAGATCAAATCTAGTTACCTTATTTCTAATGAATATACGATTTCAAAATGTGTTTGATAATGAAGATTTTTGTTCAGGAGTAGAATAGTTGTCCGGTTTCTTTATTAACTCAACAAAGCCCATCACCATTTCATAGTCCGACTCCACTTACTGCACATGCTGATCACGTGATTGCTTGTTCATACAATGACAAAAGTCGAGAACAAATTACTCCAGAGAGTGGATTACAAATAATTATTTGTTTATTTCACTTAACCTCAATAAAAACTACTAAAACCAATCTTAAAACTCCAAAACGATTAAAATCAAAAACCCGAAAAATAAGAAAATTAATCAAACTAAGGAAACAGCAATTGGACTCCTCACAACATGATCTCCATCGTTCCAACTAAACCATCCAAACCGATACCGGCCCCTTCGAGCCTCACCTGTAAACTCATATCTCTGCGTTTCAAGAATTATATTAAACCGTTTCTTCTGACCAATCCGATCAAAAACAAGCACATCCGGTTCAGCCTTAACCACAACACCAAACGGTGGTTGAACTATGAAGTCATACGTGCTTGGTGTTGAATTACCGGTTAGCCCAACACATGTGACAGTCCGCGTAACGATCACTGTTCCACTGAGATATGGGACTGAGATTGAGGGGTAATTTAAGTTATAAGCGGGAGGAACTTTGGCAGGACATTGGAATGTTGGGTCAATTTCGGTTATCCCAAGTGAGCAGCAATAGAGAAGGTAAGATCGGTATGATGCATCGTAGACTAAACCGGGAGATGCAGCGTTTATTGGTCTGAAATGTCCTGAACCAAGTGCAAATGGGTCTGCGGGGTAACCATCATAGTCTTTGATGTGTTCATTGACCTCGTTGGTCATCGAAGCTACAATTAAAAAGCAAAAAAAAAAAACATAGATAAATTATCATAAAAATCACCGGTTTAATCTCTGTGAAATCGAAAATCTTAATAAAAAACTAATTTTTAATTAAAAAACCTTTAAAACCATAAACTATAACATTTTCTTAAAATAAAAATACATATTGCTAAAAAATATTGAACTCAAAATAAAAATCATGTCAAAATGACCTAAATAGTATTCGATTTTTGTTCAAATTCTATATGTATTAAACCTTAAATAAAAAATCGAATTGGACACCTCTAATCAACATAATTCGGTTAAGTTACTTTAAAAATTCTAATTTTAGTTACCTGTAGTCATGAGAGCAGATCTTATGGCAGCACTACTCCATGTGGGATGAATGCTTTTGAGAAGGGCAATTGCACCAGCAACATGAGGACAAGACATGGAAGTCCCTGAGTCAAGATTATAATCCGTAACTCGTCTGTCTATCGAAACTTTGCTCGCCGAATCTGCCCCACTCCACGCGGCTAGTATGTTCAACCCCGGCGCAGTAATATCCGGCTGTAAGAAACCGAAAAACAAAGAGTTAATTTATGTTTAAGTCACGTTTGATTTTATTTTTTGAAATAACAAAAAAGTATAACCTTCAGGATGTTAGGATCCACCCAATTTGGGCCACGACTTGAAAAACTGGTCATAAAAGGAGCCGGTTGGTATGATGGGTAAACCGGATCTTCCGTTTGGTATGGGTAAAGTACCGTTCTTGCCGGTTTAATGAGAGCAACCGGTTCGTAGTTATTGTAAATGTAATCGAGAATTCTATTGACAGCGGACGAGAGAACCAATGCGGTCGGTACGAAATGAGGTTCGGCTTTAATTCCATCGTTATCCCAAGAACTTCCTAAAATCATACCGACTCCCCCAGCTCGTTTTACTTCAAGGCTTTTACCAATTCTTGAACCGTAACCTCTCAAACATAATACCACTTTACCTCTCACAAGCTCCGGTGAAAGTGAATTCGGTAAACATAGCCTTCACCACAAAATATGTGGTTAATCTTAAAAACAAAATTTTTATACTTTTTGTAGTAAAAGAAAAGACATCTTACGATGCGTAGCTCATTGAAAGGCCAGGAACAATCACATCAGCAGCGTACACTAGAGGAGCAAATTTGTCCATCTTTAACGTCGTCAACGAGTCCGACTATATAAAAAAAAGAACTATATATATACTTCATTCGTTTCATATTATTACTAATGTAAAATTAAAAAAAAAACTAATTTTTTTAACCAAAACTTTTTGAGAAATATAATAAACTTATAAAATATTAATTTGGAATTATTACCTCGTATCTGTAACCATCACCAAGTTCAAGACGGCCAACGAAATACCGATCAAGACTACTAGCACCGACGGTAATAACCCATGGAGCTGGATTAGACAGCGTTTCAGCCCCTGGTCCTTCATTACCGGCACTAGCCGCAACCACAATATCTCTCTTAGCCGCATGCAACGCTCCAATCGCGACCCCGTCTTTCAAATACGGCTGAGGTACAGTTGTTCCGATCGAAATACTGATGACGTGAACGCCATCAGCAATCGCATCGTCAAACGCAGCCAACATATCTTCTTCAAAACAAGTGTTTCCATTAACTTTTTCAACGTTTGGAAAAGCCCAACAAGCTTTGTACACGGCGAGGCGCGCCAAAGAGGCACCACCTGAAGCCGTTCCCATTGCAATACCGCCGATTGCAGAAGCGCCTTTTACTTGGCGACCAACGGCGGTTGATGATGTGTGGGATCCATGTCCGTCGGCGTCTCGTGGAGACAAGAAGTCTTTGTTAGCTGCGGCATTGAACGGTCCGTAATATCTTTCGTAACCTCTTGCGTAATACCTTGCTCCAATAATTTTCCTGTAATTAATATAAAATCGAAATTGATGATATCATTAATATATAATAATAGCCTTTCAAATATTATGATAGAATAAACCAATAACCATAATTTAGTTCATTTGTGTCAAATCACTGAACAAGGTTAAATAAATACGGAAAATCAAAGGGAGATAACATAAATTTTGGGGAATAAAAAATTATCTTGCATCAAACGGCCAATCCAAAAAAAAAGGCTTGAACTCTAACATTTTGATAGAGTAATATTTTTTTTCTATTTTATATATTTGAAAAAAAAAGAATTTAGCTTACCGGTTGCAATGCGAAGAGTTGAAGGCAACTCCGGTTTGGCAGAATCCTTTCCATGATTCTGGTATTGGTCCCATTCCCTTGTCACTGAAACTGCTTGATTCTGGCCACACCCCTTTTATATTCCCAAACATAAATAAATTACATTCTCAATTATATCATACGTTTATATAAGAGCTACTAACCAATGAAGGATAAATATTATAATTACATATTTTACCAAAAATATATTATAATTACATAAAACTGAAAGATTTGAAAATATTTACAAAATTTCCTTTTAATCTTGACATGATTCAACTCCTTTATGTAGTCACGTAAAAGTCAGCAAGTAAAGTTGAATTAGAGCATCTCTTATAGAAGACTCTTAATTAAATTTCTCCAAAAAAAATTTAATTATAAAAAACTAAAAAACATGAGAGAGAATGTTGATTCGACTCAAACAAGAGTTACAAAAATTGATTGAGAAACCCCAAAATATGTGTAATTCAAATATTAGTGCTCTAAAAATAATAATAATAATTCAATAATAATATATTAAAATATTAATATTTTTATGCGTGTGTGTTAACAAAAGAATGATAAAAAATGATTATTCTCGGGAGTCAAAACCAATTATAATTATGTTTGTCAACAACCAATATACTCCATCTGTTTTTATTTAATTGTTGTTTTAGAACTTTTTTCTTGTTTTTAATTATCTGTCGTTATCTTTTTTTCAACACAATTTTGGTAAAAAAAATCCAAAAATTACGTTATTTAATATAATACTATTTATAGTAAATAAATATCAAAAACCAATTATATCCAAAAGTTATTATACTAATAATCATTTTCTAAAACGACAATAAAAAAAAAGGAAGGAGTATTATCTAGATATGAAAAATCGATCTTAATATTCAGCAAATGAACTATTTTACTTTCGATTTACTTTTTTGTTTGTTAAAGAATATTCTACTTCAGAATTGCAACAGAAAAGATCTGCATAACGTGTGTAAATATTTGTGTGTGTGTGTTTGTTTAAGAGATAACTCCAAGTATGTGGATAACACGAAGTTTCACACATGAATAATAACACATTTTTACTCGTTCAAGCAACTTATTCAAATTTTATGAAGTAGTTTCTCTAAATGGTTCATGAAAAAACGTTTTTCAATAACTAAAAAAATAAAAACGTCGGTGGCAACTGAAAATAGTTTAGAAACCCTAATTTTCAACATTTGTAATGATAAAAAAAAAAAAGATTTTAGTTCATTAGTAGATGAGCTTACCACTGTCAATAACGCCAACTATGACTCCATCACCATGTTTTGCCTTGTTCAAAAACTTTCTTCCGACACGTAACCGATCATTCACATCATCATTCTGATATCTATTATCGCCGTCGCTTCGGAAATTGCTGACTCCTTCATCCGTTAACCCTACAAATTCCCATGATCTTGTCGTATGGATCTTATACTTTCTCGGATGGCTCCTGAATATCGATACAACTCCTTTGAGTTCTATCTCCGAAAAAAAAATGAGAAAGTTGAATTTTAAAGTAATACGATATTTCATCAATAGTAACAAATTCGAAATTTGGGGTCATTTGATTTTTTATTTTATTTCTTTCAATTTAACGTTTTTAGGGTTTTACGTACTTTCGAGTCTAGAGGCTTCATCGTGTGTTAGCTCAGCAGCGAAACCATTAATGCTATGTTTGTAGCTATACAATAGCGATGATTTGGCGTCTTCCTCGGATTCCTTAACCGACTGAAGATAAGAGTGATGATGATCTTCAATTTCATGTAAGGCTTTATCACCTTTATGCTCTCCAAAATAGACTATATACACCTACAGAAACCCAAAACGAAGATGACATTAATTAAGAAACTATGAGTTTAAATAAATAAACAGAAATTGATATGATATTTGAACATGTTAAGGTAACAATTCGATGTATATTTGGAACTGAGATTCACTGCAAATTAAAGTGTTAAACTGACACATTAATTTTGCAACAGAAAAGTTATTAACCTGTTTCTCTTTAGCGGATGAAGCTAAGAGAGGGACGAGAAAGAGGAGAAGGCACAGAGAAATTCGTCTCATGCTTTTTTTTGTTTTTGTTTTTGGTTCGGCAGAATGTTGTAACCCTAATGCTTTTATAAGTGTTTGATGGGTTATATTTTTCGTTTAATAAGAGCGACAAATTACAAAATGGTTAAACCAAATTATCTTATTTTTATGGGGTTTTCTGAAAATAATGCTAGTTTGAAAATATAATCAAATGATAATCACTGACTGCAGTTTGAGAATATATCATTTTTTACGATATTTTCATCTAATTAACCTATTTACATGGCTAAATCCATTTATACAGTATGAGTATAAGAATATTCTAAGATATTTCGATATTATTTAATGTAAAGAAAACATTAATTTTAGGGAATTAAACTGTGATTTTGCTTGTTTTGTTCTTCCACCCATCTTCACAAACTATATATAGTTCACTTCATAAGTAATTATATAACTTTATAAACATGGATGGGAATACTTATTTTCTTTGATTAGAACACAGGAGGGAATCTGTAGAGGGATAAGAAATAGGTCTTCTATATCTTTTACTTTGATCCCTCTAAAATCCAAACCAACTAAAACAACCCCAAATAAGCAAACAACAATCAAGCTAAGGAAACAGCAATTGGACTCTTCACAACATGGTAGTTATCTGTCCAACTAAACCATCCAAATTGGTATTGACCCTTCTCAGTCACATTTAGCATCTTGTCCTTCAGTGCGGTGATCATGATTTTAAACCGCTTCTTTTGACCAATCTGGTTAAATGACAATACGTTCGGTTTAGCCTTAACCGAGAAACCCAATGGCGATTTAACGCTGAATATATATGTGCTTGTTGCGTTTCCATTTCCAACATTTGTAACCGTTCTTTTAACGGTTATCGTCCTGTTGAGATTTGGGATTGCGATTGATGGATAATTGAGGTTATAGCCTGGAGGGATTTTACGTGGACATGTGAATGTCGGATCAATATTGACAAAACCAACTGAGCAACCATAGAGAAGGTAAGCTCGGTATGATGCATCATAGACTAAACCAGGATCCGCAGCTTTGGTAGGTCTGAATTGTCCTGACCCAAGAGCAAATGGGTTTGCTGGTAAACCATTGGTATCTTGGATCGGTTTATTATCATCATTGGTCATCCAAGCTATAACAATTAAAAAACATATTTTAGGTAAATCTCAAAGACAATTAGCCATATAAGGGAGAATATTTTGATTTACCAGTGGTCATAAGAGCAGATCTTATAGCAGCACTACTCCATTTGGGATGAATAGCTTTAAGAAGAGCAATTGCACCAGAAACATGAGGACAAGACATTGATGTTCCTGTGTAGATATTGTAATCTGCAACTCTTTTATCTACCGAAACTTTGCTCGGTGGATCTGCTCCGCTCCATGCAGCTAATATGTTCAGTCCCGGTGCAGTAATATCCGGCTGCAAAAACCATAAAAAGAATTCAATTGGATTGTTTCGGTTATGAGTAGTTTTGATTTTTCTTTGAAGTTAAAAGAACCAACTAAGTTACCTTTAGAATGTTGGGGTCTATCAAGTTCGGACCACGGCTAGAAAATCCGGTCATTAGAGGAGCTGGTTGGTTTTTGTAAACCGTTGTTCCCGGTTTGATGAAAGCTATCGGGTTTTTATCGGTTTTGATGTAGTCGAGTATATTTTCTACCACGGTTGGGGTAACCGCGGCAGTTGCAACAAAGTGAGAGTCCGAAGGGATTTCGTTACCGTTAGCCAGAGAATTTCCAAGAATCATACCGACTCCTCCGGCTCGTCTAACCTCCATACCTTTACCGATTCTTGAACCGGCTCCTCTTAAACATAAAACAACTTTACCATTCACAAGCTCCGGGTTTAGCGAATTCGGTAAACATTGCCTTCACCACAAAAACAAAAACTCAAAATGTTCAAATAAAAAAATAAATAAGATTAATCATCAAATTTAATAAGAGATGGACCAAGTCTTACGATGTATCGTTCAAAGCAATGCCGGGAACAACCACGTTAGCAGCGTACACTAGAGGCGCAAATTTGTCCATTTTAAATGCCGTTATTGACTCCGTCTAAGTAACATAAAAATAAAACAATATGTTATACAAAAATGTAACTTATAATTGATTTTTTTTTTTTTTCGTTTAACTGTCGACTAATTACCTTGACTGTATAGCCATTACCAAGAACAAGACCCCCAACGAAAGCCCGATCAAGGGTACTAGCTCCCACGGTAATAATCCATGGCGCCGGATTGGACAAAGTCCCCGGTTTTGGCCCTGAATTTCCCGCGCTAGCTGCAACCACAATATTTCTTTTAACTGCATGCAACGCTCCTATCGCGATTCCATCTTGCGAATACGGTAAAGGCTCGGTAGTCCCGATTGAAACGCTGATGACGTGAACGCCATCAGCGATCGCATCATCAATTGCGGCAAGCATGTCTTCTTGTAGACATACGTTTCCGTCCACTTTTTCTTGGTTTGGCTTGGCCCAACAGGCTTTGTATACTGCTAGACGAGCTAACGGTGCACCGCCCGAAGCTGTGCCCATGGCAAAACCGCCGAGTGCGGATGCACCGATGACTCTGCGGCCAACCGCGGTTGAGGATGTGTGTGACCCATGTCCGTCGGGGTCTCGTGGAGACAGAAAGTCTTTATTTGCTGTAACGTTGAACGATCCGTAATATTTCTCGTACCCTTTCACGTAATACCTCGCTCCAATAATTTTCCTGTAATTTGTGAAGAGGAAAAACTTAAAAGTTTATAATCGGTGGCAAAATCCAGGATAATATGATTAAACTCAGTGCAACGATTTATTATTTTATGTCAAATCCAAACAACTATATGATTTAAAACTTTGAAAAATTATTAAAATATCAACATGACAACAACGACGACTAGTAGACATCCAACTTTCATCAAACTGGATTTTAAAAAAAAAAACTTAGTAGAGAAATGAAATTTATTTCTATAAATAATTAAAAAGAATAATATATATATAAGTAACTATTAGCATGTACAAACACAAAGATAGTGGATATTTGAAAAAGTATATATAAATGATATATTAAACATGTAAACTCGATCGGGCACACATTGATATTACAAACATAAATTGATGGTAAAGCAAACAAGGGAGAAGTCACGGGTGCACAAATTTATCTAGAGAGAATCAAATAAGTTTTTGTCCCTTACATATATACCAAAGCTTGTTTAAAAAAAAAAAAAATATATATATATATATATATATATATACCAAAGCTTGTTAAATAAGAAAAATATATGCGAGAGTTTATATATAATGAAGTTTCAGTTTCATGCATAGTCAATAGTAGGAATTATGTGGTATAATGGTAGCCACCTCCGTATTTATTACACAAATATAAGGTTCGAACTGAGCAGTTCATATGTTATTAGAGATGACAAAAAAATATAACCAATATAAACGTTTTTTGTATGGTTTTTATGGCAGGGCTGACATAAGTGACCAGTAAGAGTTTTCAGAAAACTTAATTCTAATTCGTTATATAGATATATTTTTTTATTAATTAATATAATAAAGTAAGAATGGAGACTCGTGAATGATGACGCCCAAGCTTAATCGTTGGAGATCAATTATAGCAACCGAACAAAACATTGAGACTGTGACCTAATGTTTTGGACAATGGAAGTCACAAAACTATGCCTTCTATGGGACATGTTGCTATATCTTGAAAAAGAAAAATATGTATGTTATAATATTAGAATCCTTCGAAATAACTTAACTATAAAATGGGGACATAATCTATATTTACAACTTATTTTCTTTTATTAGAAATGCAGTATTGCAGAATGATGTAAGTTGTGTAATTAGAAGAATAAAATATGTTGAATGATGCATTGCTCTGCATGTCTCTGAGATTTCACAAGTTACAATAAAACTGATTATTCTCTTAAGAAAATATCAAAATAACAAATTTAAGAAGAAAATGTTCGTCTACTATATATGTTTTATGGGTGTAGTGACGATATCATTATGCCAATTATATTTACAATATAAAACCTATGTTTATAATTGATTATATATATAAAACTGAAATCTCGTGACATAGCTTATCTGTCACAACCTACAATTTTATTCTACATAAACTATATTTAATATTGATATTATATATAAATATAATTAAAGGATCTTGATGATGAATACAGAACAATATATCACATCATATATATGTATAGAAGTTTCTCGCACTGAGCCTATGGTTCTTTGGATCTTTGCTAAAGAACCAAAGATGATTTGGACATGTAATATTTCTTAATCAATTATAGGCGTATAATACATGTACTAGTTTTAGTGTGTATTTGGGAATTTCAAATTTTTTGTTTTTTACATATTTGGCCTTTCTGGGGTTTAAAATATCTGACTGATTGAAGTCATAGAAGTGATATAAAAATTGCCACATATGTGACTCTACACTAGATTATAGATATGCAAAGATGCCAACATCCTTTCTCTCATAAAGAACCTAAAGCTATTTGTTTAGCAGTCAAAATAAAAGAAACTATAGATATGCAGCTAAAGTAAGCATTAAGTGAAAATTTAAACGATTCAGTAATTCAAATGAAGATATTTTCTTTTCTTTTTTTGTCAGAAAAAAATTATATATTTACTTAATAAAAAGTGAAGATATTTATATTTTCTCAGAAAAAAAGAAGAGAATTTATCTTACCGGTTGCAGTGAGAAGAGTTAAAGGCAATCCCGGTTTGGCAGATTCCTTTCCATGATTTTGGAATGGGTCCCATTCCTTTGTCACTGAAACTCTTTGATTCTGGCCACACCCCTTTTATTTTCCCCAAAAATATACGAAAAAAACAAATTATTCTCTCAATTATATAACAACAATTTAGACAAAACAGAAAAAAGCCATGATGGATTAATATTCTTTAAATATTATAATGATATGAAACTAAAATATTTAAAAAGATACGTTATCAAAATTTCCATGAATCTTGAATTTCTTGATCATAAAGCAACTCTTTACTATTTTCTATTCACGTCAAAATTCAACCATCAACGTTGGAGTTAGGTACACTTAAGTTTGGTATAGGTTTTGATCAAAAAGAAAACGGTGATTATTCCCGAATTAAAAAACAATATAATATTATTTAAATATTGAAACACACATCTTATGTCTATTATCTCGTCGCTTGTATGTGTATATGTGTGCGTGCGTGAGGAGACAGGAGACAAAAGGAAAAATACAAAGGATGATGATTGATGGATAACACAAATTAAGGTTCACATAATATTTACACAATTTTGTTCTTTCTATTCATTTCATCTTAAAGGAAAAAAGGTTAAATATTTTAAAACCATAAAATTTTATTTAAATTAAGAAAATAATTCTGATTTTTTAACGATTAATGAGTATGATACTATTTTATTAGATAACATGTAAATTTAGAGAAAACCAGCTATTCATCGTTTTTTCTAATGGTTATTTAGTACGAATACTCTTAACGGAAATGGTTTCGCTTAACAGAAAACAATAATATTCTAAAAATTCAGAAGAGACAGCTTAACTTACCACTGTCGAGAACACCGACGATGATTCCATCTCCATGCTTTGCCTGCTTCAAAAACTTTCTTCCAACACGAAACCGATCATCCACATCGTTTTTTTGACGCTGAATAATATCATCACTGTCTGTTTCCTCTTCCTCCAATCCTACAAATTCCCATGACCTTGTCGTATGCGTTTCATATTTTCTTGGGTGGCTCTCAATTACCGAAACAACTTCTTCCAGTTCTGTTCTTAGATTATACATAAAAATCAAAAAGAAGGGTTTTATCGGTTAGTACCCTTCTTCAAAATATCAATTCTTTTTTCCTTCTTCTGCGTTTTACTTACTTTCTAGTTTAGAGGCTTCATCAGGGGTTAGCTCAGCTGCAAAGCCATTGATGCTATGTTTGTAGCTATACACTAGGGATGATTTGGCTTCTTCTTCTGATTCTTTAACCGATTGAAGATATGAATGATGATGCTCTTCAATTTCGTGTAAAGCTTTATTACCTTTATGTTCTCCAAAATACACAATATACACCTACAAACCCCTCCCCCCAAAAAAAATAAATAAATATTATCAAAATATTTAATGAAAATGTGAGAGAAAATATATGGGATTTTAACCCACTGTGGTAACAAATCGTTGCATATTTGGAACTAATAATCACTGCACATTATTGTATAATGGTTAGTTTAACTGTTATAATAAAAAATAATACGAACCTGTTTTTTCTCAACGCAAGAGGCTAAGATGGGAATGAGAAAGAGGAGAGGGAAGAGAGAAGTAAGCTTCATGGCTTTGGTGGAATGTTGTAGGCCTAATGGTTTATAGGGGACGTTTAATGGGCTACTTATACTAGCGAAAGAGCAACAGAAAGTTAGAAAAGATAACAATTTTAATTAACCGTGGTAGTCAATGGTTGCAGATTCATTATATTCGTCAAAGTCAAAGATAAGTCTTAGACTACAAATGGTAACTATACGACAGAATAGATGGAAAATGATGAATGAGATCAGATAAATGAAATATGGAAAAAGATGGAATATATTCATCCCTTTCATTCTTCATCAAAATTACAAAGTATCTCTTTATTTTTTTTGTTGTTGTAATTGATGGAATACGATCCCATTATATTAAACAAAATCCTTTTTTTTTTATTTTGTAGAATCTATAGTAATAAACCATTTCGCATAATTTTATCATAAATAATGAGAATACAGTTGCTGTCTTACTCATTGAAACTCCATGTTGGGCCTGTTGGCCACTAAAAATGTTTTAAATGGTTAGGGAACTCAATTTTTATTTGCTAGATTTAGCTGGGTTCAGATAACCGATATAATATTATTTGAACATTAAAAAAATAATAAATGGATTTGACAAATTTTATTGATCATATATCTTATTTTATAAAATAAAAACTGAATAGCCACCCTGATTCTTCCTTTGGATCAGTTTTTTACGGTTGGTTTTTGAATTTATGTGTCTTATAAAACATATACTTTAGGATAAAATAAAATTTTGGTTCAATTTTTACAAATAATTATAAGTGCAAAATAATTAATTTATGTTAATTAATATTTTATATTTTTAACTAATCTAGATATATCTTATATATATTTGATTAGAAATATTTTATTTAATGAATTTTGGTTGGTTTGAATTTAACACGTTTTAAAATCACGTAACTAAATATATAAATAATTGATATTTTATTTATTTTATTTTATAGTTTGGTTTAGATGTGGGTTTAAAAATTTGGTTTTGATTCAGAAAATTTAATTCAATTTGAATATTTTGTTATAAGCCTATAGTTAAGTATATTTAAAATAGTAAAAATTTGACGATAATTAACTAGAATGAAAATTTTATAGTTATTCGTATGATTATAAATATTTGAATATTTTATAATAGCATATTAGTCCTTGGCAAGGATAGAGTTTATGGATCGTGATAAATATTTTACAACATTTTAAGATATATTATTTTGTTTTAAACTATTTACACTATTTTGCAAAATCCATTAATCTTACTATGCATTCTCTGTCAGCTAATATGCATTATTCAGATAGGGGTATATATTAGAGTTAATATATATAAAACCCACTTTGGTCGTCTACAAATTAAAGTTTTTTTAAAGAAAAAAATGGAGACGAAGAAAAATGGGGATATAGATAACAATTGAGGGAATCACCCTTTATAATTGGCTACGATAAAATAGCTAATGATTTGATTGGAGATTCAGTCTCATCATATATCTTCTGTTTTCTTGGGAAAATCTTTTCTGGCCGTTTTTTGTTTTCTATATGACAACTCTCATAACAGAATTCAAAATTTTCTATCGGGAAAATTCAGTTTTCTTCATTTTATATTTAATCTTCTTGCGTTTTGGGATGTGAGAATAGGATAGAACAAGAACTGGAGTTAGAAGACAGCTAAACCTGATACAGAGAATAAGTCAGAACTTTAACACTAGGTCATCTGTATATTACCTATTCTTTGTTAAAGAGGTTAAAATCAAGAACGTATGGATGGTTTATTACTCTTTTCAAGTTTAACGATAATTAAATGCTGTTAAAATTTTGTCGTGATCAAGCATCAAGGATTTAAGGTCATGGAACATGTTTCTTTATCTACGTAAATATATTCGTGGCTTTTCTCAGCTAATATAGATAGTTTTTTTTAATAAATCTCGGGAGATAGTTTTGGTTTTTGCTCTTGATTAATAAAGAAAATGTCGTTGAAGTATTTATGGTACTATGGTTGACTGCTGTAGTTATTTTAGGTTTTTTGTCTTTGAAATTTCTAGTATTTTAGTAATATTTTTTCCGAATTTACAGATTATGTTTCTGTGTAAAGGCAATTCAAAGAATCTTTGAGTTGGTAAAAGATATTTGAAAAGCATACGTTTGCACGTTTGTTCTTGGAGTATAAGAGATTTCATTCGACCATACTCATTTGTCCTTACTTTATAATATTTTATCTCTTTTCTCAACTGGTTTTTGTCATCCTCGAATAGTTATCACATCTTATTATATTTTCATGGTTAAGTTAGGAACCTTCAGTAGATTGAAGAAAAAATTTACAGTGATTTTTACACAAAAGACTTTACCAAATATTCTTATCATATTTGTTTTTAATGAATAGAAAGTTCTGAATTGAGATATTTTCCCTCAAAATTAAAAACATAATATGTAATATGATTCTTCTTAAATATCATTTTTCCACACTGAAATAATATTATTGAATCAACCGAAGATTACAACTAGACACACCCCAAAACTTAGCCTAAAATTATTATAATAAAGGCCTACAAAAATCAGCGACACGAAACCCAAATACGATCAGTTGGCCTATTATAACAAAAGTATCTAAAATATGGTCCAAAAAAGATTTATGTAGTAAATCAAAATAAATCCCTTAAATGAATGCCAGCAAAAGATGAGCAAAAGAGGTATTAGGTACTATGAAAAAGCTTTATGTAAAAGTTGAAACTAAAAGAAACCAATAAATAAAACACATTTGCCAACAGAAAATGTAATACGAAAACACGGATTCATAAAGTCCAATAATACCACTTCACCGGAAAACCCAAATAATTCATTTTAAAAAGATAACAATAACTAAGCTATAATTATGGCTACAAAATAGTACATTAATTAAAAAGTAGATAAAAATTGCTGTTGTATTAGCAGTGATTTTTTTTTAAATAATATACTGTAGTACATGAAAATGAGTATTAACTACACGGAGAGATAAGAATTATTGGCTTACTAATTCCAATTTTAAATTAACAAACACAAACACACGATCTAAAGAAAATGCAACAAAAAAGAGAAATTAATTATACAAATAAAAGACAAAAAGAATCAAAACAACAGAAAATGCAAACACTCCGCGCATGCATGAAATAAAGAGGATCTATAATAAAGTTGAATTAGTAAATTTGAATTGATCACTCTCAAAACAACTACCACTTGATAAAACTATGCAATGTTATAATAATGATTATCAAACTGATATATCTTTCTTTCCCTTGTTTTAGCCAAGAGATATGTGGTCTCTGTTGAGTTTGGTTTGTCAAATAACCAGTAAGAGAAATCTTTATATCTTAAAGCATGCATTGGGGTTTCCCCTATATTCAGAAACTAATAATTTGATATGTAAATGATACGACTCCTTTTTGTTTACAGATTTGGGCGTGTTACGTTTGTAGAGGTTAGCTACAGATTTTTTGATGGCCTTACGATAAGAACCGCCACTTTGTATGGCTGATCTATTTTGCAACTCTCTTTTATAAAATATTATTCTAAACCATTTGACAAAACTATTTATCAAAGCTAGGTATGAATATATGCATATATATATATATATGATCGATATCTTTTTGAGAAAAATCGATTTTTCTTTTTGAAAAACTGATTTTTCTTTTTGAGAAAAATCGATATCTTTATGATCAAAGTCTAATCCAACACTTGTGTTAAGTTAGTAACAGTATAAAAACGAGGCTTCAATGTGGATTGGATAGAGTAAACGACTATGTTTGCTTTGGGCCAAATTGTTAATAGTGGGAGATATAGGGATGGCCCAAATTAAGTTATGACTTCCCAAAAAGTTAAATCTTTAGTTTGGTCCAGTTATTGACATACTGTGGATCTTTGAAATATACTACTTGACAAGATAAAACAGAATAAAATGTTGACTTTGATACTTGGATGTTTCCTTTTTTGTTTTCTTTTAGCATAATCGCAGTTTGTGTGCATCACCCATATTCAGCGATTTTGTTATGTATTTTAGATGTACCCAAGTGTTTTTATGTCTATTCAATAATATGCATATTAGTTAATGATGCTAATTGATAAAATTCATTTATTTTCTATTAGAAGCTTAATCTTACATTATATGGATTAACATCTACAGAATTTCATCTACCATATTTGTGGAACTCTATCATGTGTTAATTGAAACTCGAAGTTTCCATTTGATGTATTTTTGAAAAGAGACGCATGGAAGAAGATGAATAAGGTTTTGAAATAGCAACTTGATCATGATAGCTTCCAAAAGGATGAATAGTTAGTATGACACTTGTTTATACAATCAAAAATGATGAACAGAAATCATCCTATAAAAAATATTTATAAAAATTAGAACATATGTAAGGGACAAAAAGTCAAATATTCGAGAAAAAAAGAAAAGACAAAATTATGGGCTTATATTATGAAGTTATTATATTTGGTGAATTCAATTTAGATTAATCAAAAAAGAACAAAAAATGTTAATCAAAAACTAAAGGCATGTATTCAAAATTATTATTGAACTATATTCAAAATTAATAAAGAAAAAAATATATGTATATATTTAATATTGAACTAAAAATTAATAAACCGAAATAATCTAATTTATCCAAATTTGAAACAAAAAACCAAAAAAATTCATTGTATTTCAATAAAAAATTTTAAGAACTGAATTAACAGAAACTAAACCGAACAGTAACTTAATTTGATTAAATATGGTAAAAACTTTAACCGAGAAACCGAATAAAACCGTTTGAACCTAACTCGGATATATAGTTGCATGTGTTATAAGAACTTGTATTTGGGTCATAAAATTGGGCTTTTGTTTGGGCTTCAATACTCCTCCGCAAGCTTTATATCGGGTGAAAACCAAGAAGCTAAGTTTGAACTGCAAAATAGATGAGTACGGAATTAGTAGCGGAAGCATGATCATATCCCCTAAATGCTCAATTCAATCAGTTGATTACATACGCCTATTTGATCTCCTCAAAATAGCTATTCCCCCTGATCTTTCAACCCGAGGGCCTCCCGTTAAAGATACAGGACATAAAAGGGAAAGAATGGGTGTTCCAGTTCAGGTTTTGGCTTAATAATAACATCAGAATGTACGTTTTAGAGGGTGTGAATCATTGCATACAGTCCATGCAGTTGCAAACTGATAGAACCCTGTTATGATTCAATCAAACATTGACATTAAAAACCCTTTTGTTTCGTTTTGATTATGTTTTGTGTTACATGAAGACAGTGAAATACTTCGAGATGTTTTTCTTTTATTAGGTCTGATGTCTTGGATTTTGCCATGTTCTCTGCAGTAACGTTCAGCCGCATGGAACCTGAAAGAAAACTCGTAATTAATGGGATATCGTAAAGCGACAAACTCTACAGAAGCACAGGTAAAAGCATGCGAACTTCATGTTGAGATGATCATAAAACAACATAAATGCATATTAAGCAGAGAGTTGTCCCCTTAGGCATAAGAATCTGCGACTGTAAAGTGAAGTATTAAATTAAAAGTATTCTTTATGGTGCTTTCATAATTATGCTATGACTGGAAGATTTTTTCTGTGGTTTCTTAAGGAAACTAGCTAGTGTGTCCAATCTGAATATGTTTTCCAATACACTTTAGAACTGTCCTCTTCCTCTCTTACAAGCCAATGTGAGGATTTTGATAACTCTATTTCCATATCCGTTCATTGCTCCTTCTTTCGTTTGTTAGATAAGTTTAAGAAAGGATTGGAAGTTGGTTGTCGAGGAAACTCTTAAAACTCCGTCCCCTTGCCCGTCTATTCATATATTGCAAAGTTGGTTTTGGTTTATTATGCTTTTTTTGGCAGGGTAATTGGACAGGTCTCGGCCTTCTTGCTACTCTTTTCGGTCCTTCCGCCATGGTGACCACTGGCATATGCTCTAGGGCTACTGTCCATGATGCTATCTCCTCTGGACATTGGCGCCTCTCCACTAGGTCAAGGAACCCTATAGTTGTTTTCCTTCGAGACATCCTACCAGATCCGACCACTTTTCTTCAGGCTCACGACTCGGAAACTTTTCATTGGATTTACCCCGGAGACATTCCGCCTTCTCTTTCCCCTACGAGATACTCGGCTTCCAAAACTTTTCTTGCCATCTATCCACCTCCTCCGGAAGTTTCTTGGCATAGAGTTATCTGGTTCTCGGGTCGGATTTCCAAGCATTCCTTCATCACTTGGCTAGCTATTCACGATAGATTAGCTACAAGGACTCGCATTCGTCGTTACTCACCTCTCATCTCGGTGACTTGCCTGCTCTGTGATATTCACGATGAAACAAGGGATCATCTCTTTTTCTTTTGTCCTTATGCTTTTTACCTTCTAGCTCATCGTTGCATTTTACCTCTTCTGCAGTGGCTTCCAAGATCATCTCCTAGCCATCACCTCAAGTATATTGCTCACCTTATCCTCTAAGTGATAGTATATTAACTCTGGAGAGAGCGCAATTCCAAACTTCACTGAGGCATCTCAAAGCCATTAGAAATCCTTCTAAGAGACATTCAGACGACTATCAAAGCAAAACTCATTGGCATTGTTTATGACACTAGAGCATTTATAGTAGAGCAAAACGGTCCTACCCTGTTGGAGTCTTGGTTCGGTTTGCAGTCTGATGACCATCATTATGGATTTCGACCCTGATCGATCTTTTCCCTTTTTTGTTGTACTCTTCTATCTTGTTTAGATTTCTTTCCAACACAGATTTTTTCTAAACAAGGGTTTTAATGAGACATCCTTTTTTATTTTCCCTCCATCTCCTTTTTTATTCTTCTTTCTTCTTTCTTTTATTTTTATTCTTCATCTCTTCTTTCTCCCTCTTGTTTATTATGACTACTCAGTCCAACTTTTCCACTGTAAAGTGACTTTGACATTAATATTATTTACCAAAAAAAAATATTTAAGAAAGGATCTAATTTTTTTAAAAAAAAATACCCCTAAAAGTTTCTCCGATCTTTTATAAATATCTTTGACAACAAACTAGATTTTATTTTTATTTTTTCTCTTTCTTTTTTTCACACAAACACCTCCTTATACTTCAAAAAGTAAGTAAGTGTTAAAAAAAAACAAGTAAATTATAAAAAATATTGTTGTTACGTAATTATCTATTTTTCAACAGTATCTTGATATATCATTATGAACCGGATCGTAATTAAATCGAACCTGTAACAATCAGGTCAAACCGGGACGAGATCCACGTAAGCCGCACATTATACCGACACGTTTTCCTTAATTCACCTTTTTTCTCTCTCGACGATACATTGACTAAAGTCAAAAGGTCGTTAACTGAATTTCAATGGCCGGATTAAATTTTTCGCCGGCGACGAGTAAACTCTTCTTCGTTCTATTTCTCGTTCTCACAATTTCATCTCCATCACCCATTTTCACTAATGGCTTCTCCTTCCCTTTCTCTTTGACTCAATACAAAACATTAATCTCAACCTCACGATCCCTCCTCCTCCGAGTCGCGAACCTACGCGCTTCTCGCGGAGACGCGTTGGGATCGTCTCGTGTACGATCAATGGCGGAGGAGATTGATCGTGGGTTAGGGTTGGGGTTTCTGAGCAGAGCGTGGTCTGTTGGGTGGGATTACATGTGGAATTACGCTTGGAGAAAGGGAGGGATTGACTACGGTGAGATGTACGGTGCGATGGGTGATCTCAACGAGCTTATGGGAATAGTCACGGAGTTTAATCGAGCTGAATCGAATGCTGATAAAGCGAGCTCCGTTGCTCGGAGTTATGGAAAAGCTCTTCGCGTTTCGAAGCAATTGCTTCGTCGTCTTCTTAGGATCTTTGGTAAATCGGTACGGATTTTTTTTTTAAAAAGTTTTAAAAAGATTGATCTTTTAGATTCATTACACTTAAAAAAACAAAAATATGCTTGAGTTAGAGAAAAAGGACGAGACTTTATTCATTGCTTTACGAAATGAAAGCACAGGCTGTGAAGAATTACAGTGTAAATCGGATTTGATTACTGCAAATTCTGAATGTGCAGTCTCTTGAGTATTATTGCTTATTGGTTGTTTGTGTTCTAGACTTCTAGTGATAATTCACTTCTTGCTTGTAACTGGACTTGTTGTCTGTCTCTGTGTTAGAGTAGGTGAGCTTGAGAGTTGTCTCTTCTACTAGGTCTCAAGCTCACTTTGATTCTAGTAACAGCTAGTTATTACACTAAGAAAAATGCAAAACGTGCTTGATACAAAGAAAGATTGGTACTTTTAAATCATCAATTTCGAGAAGAAAGCATGTGTTTGTCAATAATTAAAGTCAAATAATCGGATTCGATTACTGTAAAGCTGAGTGTCGTTGCTTATTGGTTGTTTATTTCTGGTGATAATTCGCTACTTGTTCTGTAACTGGATCGAGTAAGTGGGCTTGAGAGTCTGTCTCTTATATTAGGTCTCAAGCTCACTTTGATTCAGATGGTTATTTGAATTTCGTAGTTGACAAGTTGCTCATTGCTCTGCTTTGATGCCTTCTAATGGATGGGATTGCTAGTCATTCGATAGAGTTTTACAGTTGTTCTATAAACTGACAAAAATACGTATACTTTTGTGTTTCGTGTTATGACTGGTAGGGTGCATTGAGGGAGTTTTGGGAGATGGTGCAAGCTGAAGTAGTCGATGGAGAGTTGTTACAAGACTGTCTTGAAGTGGGCAGTAACGACGTTAAGAGTTTGCTTCAGATAGCAAAGGACATGGCTCTACAATACTTTTCTTCTCGAAGCCGTTCCTCAGATGAGTTATAGCTACAAATTTGAAGAGTTTTCACGTACGTCTCTTTTTTTTTCTTATGTACAATAGTAGTAGACTAGACGTTTGTCTGCGTTTAATCAATAGCCTTCCTGAGTTGCTTTCCATTTTGTTCTATATCGAATGTAACTCTTTTGGCTTGTTGTATAAACATAGGCATTAGCCAACATCCTCTAGGAAATCCGCCAGAACCGTTATGTTCGTTACATCCTTTGCTATATAAGTTTAAGAAGTTCATAGAACAGAAACTTGGTTTGTTCGTTTATAGTTATACGAGTTTAAAAGATTCGTAGGCTATAAACGCGAGGTTCGTTCTCCATTGCATCCATTATACTGTCTCTAAGCCCTTTTTTATATTATTGAAAAAGTCGAGATCATGAGGAAAACCTTTGAAAAACACAAGCCTCTCAACATCTAGAGCCAATTGTAGGTTGTATCCGACATTTCATTTGATTGGTTAAATCTCACCATTCATAGTGAATGAATATTTTATTGATAAGACAACTGAAAATTCTGAGTATTTTATGGCTCTCATTGCTGGATTCTTGACTCTATAGTATTGTAGAGTTCATAAATACAACAACCATGTGGTTGGTGAATGGTGGAATAGATCTGAAAATTCAGCTTTTTTCTTAATCCTGAATATTTCTTTGTTTGGATATATTTGCTTTTTGTTATAACTAATTTACTCTGAATAAGCAAATACATTAAAAAACGTCATCAATTTGTATACCAAAATCTAATGGATTACTCTTTTCCTTTCCCTCGTCTTATTAATCCTTTTTGGTGTAGCTGCTTGAATCAGAAAGTTTGAATCTTTGTTTGATCAATTGTATTGGAACCCAAAGTAGATTTTGCTTTTAAGAAACATAAGCAAAACAGAACAAATGAGAATTTATTACTTTCAACTACTCGCATTTAGGTCTTAAGGTCATGTGATAATAATCATCATCATCATGACATGGAACTCACTCTCTGTCCTTCATTTAATGTTTACTTCCATCCTAACACATGGCAAATCCTCCACGTTATTCTTCAACCCTTGATTCGAGCAAGAGAGATTGATCTCAGCCGTTAGTTTTGAGTATTGTTGAGAAAGAGGATCATGTAATGCAAAGTGTGGACCCTTCATTTGATGTTGCCATGTTTGTTGTATTATGCCATTTTCATTTAAAGGATTGATCATTTTGCTTTTTCCACATGCATTGTGCTAAAATAAGGCAAACAAAGTTAAGCTGAGTAATTTTGTTTAAAGAGATTATTTGTCTAGTGGTTTGTGGTCAAGATCAGAGATCAAATTTTGTGTGGTGTACTGTACATACTAAATCACCATGATATTCATAAGATCAAAAGAATGAAACATTTGATATAACACATTTTGAGATTGTTTTTAATTAAAACTTGGGAGAATTTAAGGCTATGAATATGGATTTAAGCTCCACGTTGCAAAAGACTAGTCTTTAAAGTTACATGAATTATACACAAAGAACAGAAGAAGAGAATAATTTATGCTATTTTGCAATTCTACAGTACTCCGAGTGTTAGTTGAACATAAGTGTCTTCAGTTTGTAACTTTCTCGAGCTTTGGTACTTTGAGAAAAGTCAACAGACAACAGCTCAAACTCCAAAGCACAACATTAAAATCGAACCGTCACATTACAAATTGGGCACAGTAAAGAAAATTGAACAACATCGACATAGAGTATTAACTCTCCACCATCTTTCGTCATGTCTCTAGATCGTGGATCCACCAAAAACTCTAAATTATTTCACATATTTAAACACACATTCATTTACTTTTACATTTACACATCCAAACATCATCGCCGCGTGAACATTTAATGCTTCCTCAACCGTTAAAAACTTTGTAGAATAACATTTTCATATTCTCTCCATTTTCTTCAAACTATATTATATAAACCCATTTTTCGTTCTTGACATTATCCTAACCATCTCTCTTTCTTCTCCCTTTTCTTAATCTTGTTCGTAGAGAGAGATGGCGAGAATGTGTCTGATGATGATGACTATGGTCGCTATGACCATTAACATGGTTGCTAGTGATCCAATTGCACCATGTTACTTCATATTTGGTGACTCTTTGGTTGATAATGGCAACAATAATCAGCTTAATTCACTAGCTAGAGCTAATTACTTTCCTTACGGTATTGATTTCTCTCTCGGTCCAACCGGTCGGTTTAGCAACGGCAAAACTACTGTCGAT
The DNA here is from genome assembly GCA_039880935.1 of Streptanthus diversifolius. Lineage (NCBI taxonomy): Eukaryota > Viridiplantae > Streptophyta > Magnoliopsida > Brassicales > Brassicaceae > Streptanthus > Streptanthus diversifolius. The sequence continues at coordinate 8,266,386 of JAXGFM010000012.1, read as the reverse complement.
GTTATCAGTAAGTTTAACTAACTAACTTACTACATTTTCCTTACTTTTCCTCTGTTTTGTTTGTTTCTCTCTAATTTTCTCTGTTTTCTTTTGGTTTGTTTTGGAAAAAAAATTAGCTGAACTTTTGGGTTTCGACGACTACATTACACCGTATGCCGCCGCAAGAGGAGAAGACATTCTTCGTGGAGTCAACTATGCTTCCGCTGCTGCCGGAATCCGAGAAGAAACCGGCAGACAATTGGTAATTTATAATTATTTCATTTATAGATAAAGCATTCGATTATTTGGTTTGGAGCCGTTTTTTTTTTTTAACAACAATAGTATTGAAATCTTAAAATTTAAAATGCATGAGCCGTTAAATTTCTCTGTTTGGAGCCGTTATTTCTCTGTTTTTGAATTCATGACCGAATTGGAATTGAAGTTTCTGTTTGGTTTAATTGGTTTTTTTTTTTTATAAAAGTACTTCAAAGTATATATATTTATTTACTTATAAACAAATGATCAATTAGTTTTATGCTTTGATCTCATTGAGTCTATTTTTACATTTTTTAATATGCATTAGATTGTATCTAAAGATGCATTTTGGCATATTTGGTTAGGTTTAGTTACACTAATTTGTTTCGGTTTACTTCGATTTGTTCGATGAAATATGGAACCAATCGGTTTCTAAAACAATTTCGGTTTAACAAACTTCCAAGATTTTTGTGTTCCGGTCATGAGAGAAACATCTTGTCCTAAAATCTTATCTTCTGTTGCTTTTTGTTCTTCAGGGAGGTAGAATAGCATTTGCAGGTCAAGTAGCAAATCACGTCAACACTGTGTCACAAGTAGTGAACATTCTTGGCGATCAGAACCAAGCCTCGAGTTACCTCAGCAAATGCATCTACTCGATCGGATTAGGCAGTAACGATTATCTCAACAACTACTTCATGCCCACTTTTTACTCTACCGGTAACCAATTCTCGCCGGAATCCTTTAGCGACGATCTCATTGCACGTTACACCGAGCAACTCCGGGTTCGTAAACATACTATATTCTCTGCTTCATTAAAACTCCTCTGATTTTAGTTTTCTTGAGAATGAAGTTTCGATGTTTGTTTGTTTGTGATGGAGCAGATATTGTATAACAATGGAGCGAGGAAGTTTGCGTTAATAGGAGTTGGAGCTATCGGTTGCAGCCCGAACGAGCTAGCTCAGAACAGTAGAGATGGGAGAACATGCGACGAAAGGATCAACTCCGCGAACAGAATCTTCAACAGCAAGCTCATAACAATAGTCGACTACTTTAACCAAAACACTCCTGACGCTAAATTTACTTACATCAACGCTTACGGCATCTTCCAAGATATCGTTACCAACCCTGCTCGCTACGGTATAGCATCCATCAGTCTTCAAACTGTGATCGAAATAAAACATTCTCTTTCATGATAATGTTCCTCAAAGATTTGAATTTGTTTTATTTGTTTATACTTGCAGGGTTTACAGTGACAAATGCAGGGTGTTGTGGAGTTGGGAGGAACAATGGACAGATAACTTGTCTTCCTGGTCAAGCTCCATGTTTGAATAGGAATGAGTATGTGTTTTGGGATGCGTTTCATCCCGGTGAAGCTGCGAATGTTATCATCGGAACAAGATCGTTTAGGCGAGAAACTGCTTCTGATGCTCATCCTTATGATATTCAACAGCTAGCAACTCTCTAAGTAGAGAGTGACAGAAAGAGAAGAAACTTGTTGTTTTGCTTGTATAAGTGTTTTGATAATTCTTCAATGGCAACTGAGTGTTGGACTCATGAAGAAAAAGTGATGTCAAATTTGGTTTGTGTTGTGTGTGATGTGATAAGTGTTTATGTAATGACTTGGAGTTACTTTTTTTTTTCTTTTCTTTTTGTTTACTCTATTATAATTTTGATTCTTTCATTTCAAAAGTCGTTTGCCCCATGTGTTAAAACAGAACAAAGTGAAACCAAAGAAGAAGATAAAATCAACAATAGGATGTACTAGAAAATAGAATGGACAATTAGTTATGAATCATTAAGAAAGTTTAGAGCATGAAATCTAAAACTCTTTAACACAATTTGTTAACATCAAAAGGAACAATAGATGAAATGAAACTAAGATTCTATTCCAATTGTCCTGTTGTATTCATATTGGGCCTCTGATGTTGAAAATGAGCTGAATGTAAAGTCCAATTTTGTGTGGTTCCTCTGTTTGATATCCAAAGATGCCCATTCTTACATAAACCTTTTATTATTTCTTTCAGAATATTTTTTTTGTTCTGGATAGAGAAGATAATGAGCTCCTTGGGGTTTTCTGTTGGGACTTGTTCTCCTCCAAGTCAGCAAAGAAAATGCAGATATCTTGTGAACAAAGCAGAGGCTAAAAACTTGCGAAGCAAACAAAAAGTTTCTGATCATGAGTGAAGTTTTGTTCAATCAGCTTCTTGTGGTAGAAGAGAAGCAATTATTGGTTTTGGTCTTGTTGATAATGTATCAGCATTAGCAGAAACAAGTTCTTGTGAGTTCTCTGTGTCTCCTTCTGGTCTTGCCTTTTGCGATAAAGTAGTTGGATATGGTCCTGCAGCTGTTAAAGGGCAACTAATCAAGGTGATTAAATATATTGTATTATATCTCCAAAATTATAATAATTTTTTCTCCATTTCTTTAGTGATGTTAGATGGGTTTTTGAAAATCTCTATAATCGGGGACAGCCTCTAACTTTTCGAGTAGGTGTTGGTGAGGTAATTAAAGAAATTGTTTTTGGATAATACCCCCATTTTTGTTTAATATCGTGTGAAATTCAGAAATACATCATAAATTGAATCCTGGGCTCTGATGGAATTCCTCCTATGCTTACTGGTAATCATAATACTTTTCATGGGATTACATAAGTGAGAGAGCTTTTTTGCTTTTCTTTGCCTTTGCTGAGCCATCATCTCAACCATCCTTACAGAAAAAGAGTACGTACTCATACGGCTTTTTTTTCCCTGCTATGTAATTTTAAATGAGTGTTTCTGGCTCTTTTTTAACTATATTTGGTTCATATATACATAATCCATTACCAAAATCTACTAACCAAGTAAAACCCAAATACACACCCACTGAATAATATTTTTCTCTTCTTATTGAGAGAACAGAAGCATGAACTTCTGCACCAAAAAAAGAAGAAAATTATGAACTAAGAAATGGTAATTTTAGTTCAATTAAATCATAATTTGTATACGTAAGAAAACTTAGAACATCTGCAACAGTGATATTTTTAGAATATTATATCAGAAAAAATAAATAAATAAGAAAAAAATAAATAAAAAAACAATGAATTTTATTACGAAAGTATCATTACATAGAAAAACTTTTGAGACGTCTCTTAATTTTTATTCTTCATCTTTTGTCTTTCCTCTCTTCTATTTCTTATATTATAATAAAATAATAATATAATTAATAATATAATATTTTTTATAATACTTAAAACAAAAAGTTTTAAACAAGTTTTACCTGATGCTCTTACATATCTAACAGGGAAAAAAACAACCAACCTGAGACGTCCAAGGAGAAAGCCATAGTTCTTCAATACACAGCTCGAAGCATTACACATCATTATTTATAGGAACTTACATTACATACTTAATAGTCCACATGGGACATACAAACATTATATTATCGTTCGTTACACTTAGACGCCAAATTCATTACGGGAAAGGAGCACATTTCTTCATCTCCGTCTCTATTATATCAACCGCTAATCCTTTTCCATGATGAACCCAATTATCAGCCATCGGATTCTTCCTCTCTAGTCCTACAATCCCAACTCGAGATGCCTTCAAAGTTTCCGTCGAGATACCATACTCGTCGTCTCGTTTCTTCAATGGCCCTGGCTTGATCTTCCCCATGTTCACGTCTTGTGGTGACATCATTAGTGTTGGGGCACCTAGTGGCAATTTATCCCCTGCATTACCCAAGCACCATTGGAAATATCATATGTACGCAATCGCTTTCTACTAGATACATCCTATACTTGCCATAACAACATATATAACAATCTCTAGTGTATGTGTTATTCATTTGTTTTACCGTTTGTCATAACAAATTTACATGATCTCTTGCATAAAGAAAACGTATAAGGAATTAAAAGGAAAGTTTATTACCGCGATCGGTAATACTAATCTGCATGGGTAGACTATTATACGCATGCATGTGTAGACTATCAAAACCATGCATCTCTTTGAATTCTCTTGAGAAGAAAATTTTTATATATTGATATTCTGCGCCTTGAGTTTTTATACTTCTTTAATCACATAGTTTTCTTTTAAATCAAAACTACTTCTCACCTTTTTCAAAACTTAGAAAGATTCTTGAAATAGTTTTTGAATGCTTGTATGACAGGCATGCATAAGTCATTTCTCTTAAAAAAGATTTAACGGCATATAGAACTGTTCAAATGAACGTGTAACTACAACTTCAAAATTATTTTGTTTATTGAAAAACATTGGATAAAATAATAATATATGATGTGAATTAAAGATGCGGACCGATGAGATAGGTTTTAGAGGAGTCGCAGTCGTAAACAGCACACTGAAGAAAGTCTTCGTTAACTCCATGAACATAAACGTTGACTTCGATTTGACGGCTAGGATCGTGACCATAACAAGCAAAGGAACACAAATGTAGACTCATCTGTTTGATTGGTTTCAAAGATTGAATCATCGCAGCTCCTTTGTCGATCATCATTGTCTTCATCGTAGTCGGATCTCCCGGAGGTATGTTACCTGCTCCATTACGTGCCGGATACGGTCCCGGAAGCTCATCGCTCGACGCCATTGATCAGGAAAATCGACAAGGTTTTGGTCTGTTGGATATACAAATTTTTATGTATCTTTTCTTCTTGGTTTATAATGGTCGGATGTGAGTGTGTTGATGTCATTGTTTGCATGAAGAAAATGCGACGTGGACAACTTGAGATGGACACGTCAGTGGAATTTAGTGGTGATGTGGTGAGAAAAAGACAAGCTTTGAGATTGTAGCTGACACGTGAATCGAGTTATTGATGTGGATGAGTCTATGGACACTTGACACTTTTATTTCCATTATGACTTTATGTTTTTAGAATGAGATGCTTGAATTGGTCTCAGTCTCGTTTTCGTCTGTTCTCAGTCTTTGTATCTCTACGTTTTTGAGATTGGCTAGCTAGTTCCTGAATTATGGGTTGACCAATTTGATCCAAAACTTAGGTTTAATCATAAAACGTTTATGTCACGGCAACTTTAGTGTCAAATTTGAAAGTATATATAAGTTATGTTTAAGAAATCTATAACATACTTAATTAACCGCGTTTCTCTTTCACTTAAATTAAATTTTAAAAGATCTATTTATGTAATTGGGCTAGCTTTTTTTTCCATCTATCGTCATAAGCACATTGTGACTATGAGTTATATATAGTATAACAAGTGGAAAATGTTAATACCAACTAATTATTCGAAATTTTTTTGGGTGAAGATGAATATAGTTTAATTATACAACTAACTAATTGTGTAGACCTTAAATAGCAGATTAGTAATAAATCAACTTACGATTTCCAGTATCATGATGTGCCATTACAGAAACATATATTTATTTGCATTATTTTGTGTCTATTCTCTAATATCTATATATAATTTATTCTTAATTTGGGACAATGAATCGAGAGATTAATATAGAAATTCCCAACGGTAATAATACAACGTGAACACCGTGTTGTGTACTGTGTAGGTCCAAACTTGAAAAAAAAAAAAGCTTCGGACCGAACCTAAAAACAACCACATGACCGTTACACCGAGCCTAATTTAAATACAACACCATCACTCTCCTCTCCCTCTCTCCTTAAATCTCATAAACTCATTTCTCTCTCTCTCTCTTTTACTTCAATGGCGACGAAACTCATAATAAAGAAATCAATCAACCGTCACCAACGAAACTACCTCGGTCGTCACCGGAAAACTCAGATTGGATGCACACCATCCCCGGCGGCAACAACCGTCATCGCTTCCATCAACAAATCGATTTACAGATGTCAACGAAGCATCCTCTGCTTATTCTCTCGTCTCGACGGTCGTCCGCGAACCAAAGGATTCAAAATCCTTAAACCTCGCGTCGACGATACCGTATCCGCCAACAATCTCCAAACTCCGTACTCGTTGATTCACGACAGATCTGGTAAATCGTTCGACGAGACGAAGAAGACGATCGTGTTGGATCTAGACGAGACGCTCGTTCACTCGTCAATGGAAAAACCAGAAGTTCCTTACGATTTCGTCGTGAAGCCAAAAATCGACGGTCAGATCTTAACGTTTTTCGTGATCAAACGGCCAGGAGTAGACGAGTTTTTGAAGAAGATCGGAGAGAAGTACCAAATCGTTGTTTTCACGGCGGGGCTGAGAGAATACGCTTCTTTGGTTTTGGATAAATTGGATCCGGAGCGGCGCGTGATCTCACGGAGCTTTTATAGAGATGCTTGTAGCGAGATCGATGGGAGGTTAGTGAAGGATTTAGGGTTTGTGATGAGAGATTTGAGGCGCGTGGTGATTGTTGATGATAATCCAAACGCGTACGCGCTTCAACCGGAGAATGCGTTTCCGATCAAACCGTTTTCTGATGATTTGAATGATATTGAGCTGAAGAAGCTCGGTGAGTTCTTTTATGGCGATTGTGAGAAGTGTGAAGATATGAGAGTTGCTTTGAAGGTGTTTGTTGGAAGAGATTAATGATTCTTTTTTTTTTGTTTTAAGTTTAATGATTTTTAAAATTAGTTTGATTTGATTAAGTTTGTATTAGAGGGCTGATTTAAAAAGACAATGAACAATGGCTATGTTTGTTCATTTTGTCTTTTGTGTAAAACCTCCTCATGAAAATAAATTTGTTCATTTATTTTTTTGATTAGTATCTGCTCTGTGGTTTTGAATTAAAGGGTTTTTATTGAAGGTTTTGCATTTGAATTGTGGATGGCGTTTATATATGGGCCTTTATTGGGCTTATTTGTTGATACTGTTTCTGTAAAGCTTTGTAGCTTTGTATAAATAGATGAAACACTACTTAAGGACACTGAAAACATATACTGACGTTTCTGGGTCGTTCAATCCAAACAAATGGTATATGAACTAAATAAAATATATCCTTGTTAACGTTGCCCATTCATTAATTTAGACTAAGTTAAAAAAAAGGTTTGAGATTACTTTATTTTTTTTGTTGTTGACAAAAACGTAAAGATAAGAAAATAAATTTGTGTTAATCATTTACCGTTGCCGAAGAGAACACTGTTATAGGTAGAATTTAATGATTGTTATACAATTTTAGTTTTCTATAATTACTATAGTTCATCTAATTATATATTTTACATTGTTAATACGATTTTGTTTTGAGTTTAATTATCTGCTCTCTATATTCTTACTAGTTATTCCTCACCTAACTTCATCTATCAACTACATATCGTCATCACTTAAATAAGTCAACCAAAATGGATTTGTTTTAATACCTTCCACTAGTATCTAGGAACTATGACACCCTAAAAGAGAGAAATAGGAAAAAATAATATGGAAGGTGGGAGATGGGATTGTTGCTAATGTCCTATTGATCCATATTTCTTACCATACCAATGCATATGCTTCTCAATTCTATAATTAGAGGGGTATATGTTCTACACTTCTACTAGCCATACGTCAAAGACTCTATTGTTAAAAACTAAATCCCCTTTACTTTTAGGATTGTTCAGCTCTTATTCAATTTTTGCAATGCATTCCGTAAGTCCATGTAGCTGAACAATGAACTTACGTAGTGTTTTTTTTGTCAACTTATCTTAATGGTTTTAATATCTCTTTAAACATTCTGGAGTGTTGAGTTTCGAATTCCATACATATGTCATAAATTTTAAAGGTAACCACCAATTATGCCAGATGATTCCGACTACGTAGTATGTTTAAAAACTTAAAACATACCATAATAAGAGGTTTAAATATACTAATCCTAATACTTTTGAACCTCCAAAAAAGTTTCGTAATATCATTTTTTTTCTAACTAATTCTCACTTTTCTTAATTTCTTCTTCCTGTTATTTTGTGATAATTTATAAGCTAAACAACAAATTTAAAAGAGATTCTTTCTACATTACTAATAAGTCTCCTGTGTGGCTGTTGGTTGCAAACTTGGATGCATTGTCCATCAATATTTTTTATTTTATTTTGATTCAAACTATTAATATATATTGAATTAAAGCATAAAAACTAATTGAAACATCAGTTTTCATTTTTTTATACTTTAAAATAAAGCACATTCCAAAATTTTAAAATCTAAATTCTATATAGTCTCTCTAAATTTTAGATTAAAATATTTTCTGAATTATATAACAAAAAAAACATTAACAGTCATTTAACGGTTCTATAACATCCAAAGATATAACTAAAACTCATTTAAAATCTTAAAAATTAAAAATTAATTTTTTTTAATATATTAAACATTTGTTTCTTTTTTATTATCATTTTATAGAAAAAAATTGATAATTTATTGTTAATCCGTATGTTTGAAACGTGTCAATTTTCATTTAAAGATAGAGATTTTTATATTTATAGCATAAAATCAAGAAATAATAGTAATCTAATATTTATATAAGATTCATACTTTTAACATGTATAAGATAAGCGAAAAAAAGTACTGGTATTAATTTATTTGGTTTTTTTTTTTTTTTTTTTTTTGTCAACATAGTGGTTTTAATATCTCAAATAACATGCGGGGTGTTGGGTTCGAACCCCAGACCTGGTGTAATGAATGCAGAGGTGGCTACCATTATGCCACATGATTCCTACAATTTATTTGGTTTTGATGGTATAAAAAAAAAGCATTTACTCATTGAATGGTTGAACATGGTTTTTAGGGATATATGTTGGAAATTAAAATTTGGTATAAAAATAATAGCGACCGGAGACTACTACAAAGTTTTTCTCGTTTACATGTCGTAAGTACATGCGATCAATCGCGGCGACAAACTACAGCGACCGGCCACACACAAAAAAAAAAAAATATTACAAAAAACTCAATACGTGAATACCCTACGATTAATAAGATTCATAGTAATCCAATAGTAATATAAGATTCATACTTTTAACATGTATAATATAAGTTAAATCTTGGTATTAATTTTTTTTGTTATAAAATTTTTAACGACTCAATTTAAATCCTACGATTGGAGATATGTTAAATTATGTTAATACTCTTATTTTGTTTAGAATAACAAAAAAGTCTTAACCCGAAATTAATTTTTTTGGATCAAGCCTCTTTAGCAAAAAAAAAATTTCTCCTCTAAGCTATCGATCAAGCCTCCTCCGTCGATAAGCCATCGCTTCCCCAAGGTCTCTCTCTCTCTCTCTCTCTCTCTCTCTCTCTCTTAAAAACACAATCAGTGCTTGAAATTCATTCTCTAAAGCAGTAGTCGCTGTCTTACACTCTGCTTGTCATGATCCCATGTAGATTCCATTTTCATTAAGAATGAGACATCCGAATTTTGAGAATTTGTAGTCATTAACAAAAGAGTCCTCAAAATAATATTTTAATCAACTTTTTGGTGGTCTTTCTAGTGGTACATCATTTGTTTGTTGTCTCCACAAACTAGTATTTCTTGAAGTAATTTTTTTTTATCATTGAGACCATAGTAGCATGAAAAATGTATTTTTAAAAATTAAACGTGTGATTATTTGTTGGAAAAGAATATTTTTTTAATATGTTGATTTTTTAATCTGTTCAAGTTTTAGTGAAGACAAGAACATAACGAAAACGATGGCTATTGACACACTTGGGATCAATTCAAGAACAAGTATGATATTATTAGAAAAACATACTGTTATTGGCTATGATTCTATGGGAAAAGATAAAATATTTGATGATTGGTGGAAAAAGCGTATTAAGGTAATTATTTATTCTCTCTTTATTTATATTTTAAAACTATTTTATTATTTGAATATTTTAAATAATTTTTTATTTTTGTTTGTAGGAATAGTTTGGAGTTAGAAAATATAAAAATAATCTGATTTCCAACACATATTATTTGAGAAGGAGTTTGGGACTACCAATGACTGGAGCAGAAAGATGGAGTGCTCAACAAGGAGAAGATAGTTTAGATTCTAGATCAGGTCCAGATAATGAGGATGAATCGAACGGGGACATAGAATTTTTTTGTGCCAATGGTAGAAACATCAAACTTAGGTGGATGTCTAAAACAAAACAAAAAACGTAAAGGGGTGGATCGATGAACGAGACTTATGTTGCACGTAATGCAATTCTCGCAAAGAAGAATACATTAATGAAGCAAATGTTCAAGCGTGATTACAATCATAATGTAGAGCATGTACTTGAGATTCTTAATGGTTTTCTGGAGTGAGGAAATGATCACCATTTCTTTCTGCATATGTTGATCATCTTATAGCTGATAAAGTAAACTGAGAAGGGTTCATAGCATTTTGTAGTGCGGATGATAATATTAGCTATTTGGAATATATGACTGAAATAAAACTTGATTATTGATTTTTGTTTGTGCTTTTTGTATGTGATTTTGGCTTAGTGTTTTAGTTTACGTATTAGTTATAAAATATTGGATTATGACTTTCTCTTGTGATATGTTTTAATAAGTATTTGCAGTATCATATTTATTTTTTACTGCACATATGCAGAGCAAAATCATCATCATGATAATTGATAAACCCACATTTTAGTGGTTTTAGTAGATCATTCTGTACATAATTTACATGAATCTTATAGCGTTTAGTATGTAATATTTTAGATGATTATTTTATCATGGTTTTACAGTTGATTAGTTGGATGAAAGAGGATGATGATAACGACCAAAATGACAAACCTGATTTGTTTGATGTGCTCAAGAAGCAGGATGGTGTCATGTTCAACAACTTATGCATAGATCATATCAGCAGTGTTATGATACTCTTTGGATGAAACAAAGAACATTTGGAGAATAATGTAGGATGTGAACTATGAGATATGGGTTAGAAGAGACTAACTATGTTGAGGAAAAAGTTATAATGTTTGTTGGGGTGGTTTGTCAAGATAAAACTATAAGGGTTATTGCTGAAAGATAACAAAAATTATTTGATACAGTGAAAATAAAAGTTGATTAAGTTATAAGTGTTCTCCTAAAGTTTTCAGCAGATACACTGAAACCATAAGAAGGTGAATTTACTACAGTAAGTCCATTTCTGAGGAATTATGATTGATACTATCTATAATTTATATTTTTTATTAGAGCATTTGATGAACCATGTTCTAGTTTGCCCTCCTAATTGAAATGCCGAAACATATAAAGATAGAAAGATGGTGTCTACCATGAATGTCATGGCTATATGTAACTTTGATATAAAATTTATATATGCATATATCGATGTACCAGGTCGAGCGCATGATAGAAATATGTTGAATCATTGCGCTAAGAATTAATTGTTTTTTCACAACCACCAAATAGAAAATATTATCTAGTTGATTCTTGATATTACACTGGGACTGAGTATCTTGGACCACATTGTAGGATTCAATATCATCTTAATCAGTTTCATAGAGGAGGACCACTAACAAGTGGGCGAGAGTTATTTAACTCAAAACATGCAAGTATGAGAGCAGTGATTGAGCGGACATTTAGACTATGAAAATGAAGTGGCTAATACTAGATCGCAAACATCCAAAACATAGTTTTACTAATAGGATAAAATGTGTAACAACGACGACGACATTACATAACTTCATAGGTAATTCACATCAACAACATTATGATTTTGTACAATGACACATGAAAGAAGATTATCTAATTCATGGTGAAGAAAAAGAAAAACATTATGATAAAGATACTAATAGTGACGATGAAGATCATGGCGGATATACTCTATATGAATCAACTGATGATAGAACAATGAAAGATTTGTGTGACATGATTACAAATGAAATTAGTATATAACATCATTTACCTTAATAATTTTTTTTGATTAGTACTTTGGGTATTGATTTTGATTTATGATTACTTTTGTTTAGCACTTTATTATGTATTTTATATATCATTTTAGTTTATGAGTTCTCATAATAATTATTATAATTATAGTTGACATTTATATGTTATCAAAAAATTATAAAATCAGTTAAAAGAATTTTGTCCATTTTTATTATTTATGTAATTTAAAAATATTAGTGACAATTGAAATATATGCAAACAATATTATTTATATAAAAATTATAAATTTTGAAAATTTCAATATCGATTGCAATGACATAAAAACGAATTAACTAATGATCAATCGCAGAGACCAAAAAAATATGAACAATTATGCGATCTGTCGCTGCGTGATCATTCGCAAAGATAACAAAATGAACAATAATCAGTAACTGTTTAATCGCTGTCGCAAGTCGCAGTTTTAGATCATATATTGTCGTGACTTGTAAACAAAGAGGAATGTAAAGAGACAATGGACGACCGAATTGCATTGTTAGAGAAGGATTAAAAAGATTCATTTCTTCATGATTCATTTTCATAAAAATAGTCGAAGAGAAAGAACACCAAACCAATTAAAAAAAAAACAAGAAATGGTTTGGTCAAATAGTTGAAAGGCTAAAGAATTGTGCCTAAAATTATCCATGCTACATCGGTTCTTTTAGAATTTTTTTCTCATCTTTTTATCAACCTTAATAATTTTCTTTCTTCTATCAAATTTCATTTTAAATTTAAATGTTTAGTTTTCTTAAAGTTGTATGACTGAAAATTTCTAGGTTTTTTGTTCGTAGTGAAAAGTTACAGTTTATACTATATTTTTTATATATTTAATAGATAAAAATTATGTGATATAATAGTGATTACCTCTAAAATTTATCATGTTTGAGAATCAAACTCAACACTCCATAATATTAATATTAAAAGATATATTAAAACTATTATACTAAATTAATAAAAAATAAAAAACATTTTGTAAATATACATACATATTTTTTACTGCTAAATATATATATATATATAATGAAAACAATATACATGAAGAAATAGGAAATGCATATGTATTTTTGGGAAGAATTAAAGACATACTAAATAATAGGCGTAACTATTTTTAAGTTATTTCTGATTCCTAGGAATTTGAACAAAATAGCAGATGAAATTGCCCACCTCTGCATTTATTACACAGGTTTGGGGTTCGAACCCAGTACCCCGAAGATATTAAAACCACTAAATTATGTTGATAAAAAAAAAAATTGGTTACATAATGTAATACTTATTATGTATCAATATCCCCTCTAGGTTGGAACCATTTGTACGTATTATTGAGTCACCTGGTCTTTCTATCAATCAATGAAAAACTATCTTTGTGTTAAAAAAAAAAAAAGACAATAAATAATAAGAACACCAAACCCGTCGAGTTGTTGTGTTGCCATTTCACACCTTCGCTTCGCAAGCAAAAGCCTCTCAATCCTCAAAAAAAAAAAAAAGATCGAATTCCCCTTTTGCATTACGTTCTTCTCTCAAAACCCATCGAGTTCCTTTAATCTCACCAGTCCGTTCTTAATCTTCTCAATCAATCAATCTATCCAAAAGAGAGGCTTTGAAGATTTTCGTTTCTCTGATTTGCGCCCATCGGGATCGGCTCAATCTTCTCTAGTCATCTGGTACATTTGGTAAATTCCACATCATAAATATGATAGGACAAGAACATCAAATCAGTTGTCTGTTCGAATTGTTGATTGATTCTGTCTGATTATAGATTCTGGGATCTAGAAGTTTAGATTAGAAGAGAAACAGAGTTTGGTTTGATTTTTTCTGATTCGCTTGTGTTGCTTGTGTAGATTTTGGCTTAGTATTACGGGGTTTTGAGTTTAAGGGTTTTTGTGGACTCATGTGAAGATTCCTTTTGGTATTTAATTTGATACAATGAAGGATTCTTAATTTGATGAAGCTTGTAAGGGAAAGTCTTGGTTTTTACTTTCTATTTTGTATGGTTCTAAAATCTTGAGAGATCCAATTGAAAGCACTGTTTATGCTTCCACTCAATCTTTTTGGATTTGATTGCATCGAAGAACTGAGATTTTGCGTTTTTATTTTATAATTCAGGTTTGGTGACAACAATTAGAGATTTTAGGATTTGAGGGATGGATGAAACTAATGGAGGTTCAAGCTCACTTCCACCTTTCCTTACGAAAACATATGAAATGGTAGATGATTCTTCTTCTGATTCAAGCGTTTCTTGGAGCGATAACAACAAAAGCTTCATTGTCAAGAACCAGGCCGAGTTTTCAAGAGACCTTCTTCCGAGATTCTTCAAGCACAAGAACTTCTCCAGCTTCATCCGCCAGCTTAACACATATGTAAGCTTTGTATTCTCTTTGATGATATTTTTGTGTGTTGTTTGCTTTCACTAATTAAAAACGTTCTGCGTTTTATGTTTTTGTAAAGGGCTTCAGAAAAATCGATCCAGAGAGATGGGAATTCGCAAATGATGATTTCGTTAGAGGCCAACCTTACCTTATGAAGAATATTCATAGACGAAAACCAGTTCACAGCCACTCTTTACAGAATCTACAAGCGCACAATCCTTTGACTGAATCAGAAAGACAGAGCATGAAGGATCAAATCGAGAGACTGAGAAAAGAGAAAGAAGTTCTTGTCGTGGATTTACAGAACCAAGAGCTTGAACGTAAAGGGTTTGAGCTGCAAGTAACGACATTGAAAGATCGGTTACAACATATGGAGCAACGTCAGAGATCAATCGTATCATTTGTTTCACAAGTTTTGGAAAAACCAGGACTTTCTCTAAATCTCGAAACTCATGAGAGAAGAAAAAGAAAATTACAAGAGAGTTCTCTTCCTCCAAGCAGATCACACGTAGAGCAAGTCGAAAAGTTAAAGTCTTCGTTAACGTTTTTGGAGAATCTTGTAACGGAATCATGCGATAAGAGCGGTGGTGTGCAGTCGTCAAGCATGGATCTTGACATGAACGAGTCTACTAGCTGTGCGGAGAGTCTAAGTATTGGTGACAACAGACCCAAATCAACAAAGATTGATATGAACTCAGAGCCTGTTACTGCAGCTGCTCCAAAGACAGGGGCTAATGATGTCTTTTGGGAACAGTGTTTGACAGAGAATCCAGGATCGATCGAACAACAGGAAGTTCAGTCGGAGAGAAGAGATGTCGATGCAAGAAATGGCGATAATGATAACGGTAATAAGATTGGAGATGGAAGGACGTTTTGGTGGAATTCAAGGAATATAAATAACATTACAGAGATGTCGATGCAAGAAATAACCCGGGTCTCCTGGTTGAAAGCCAGATATCCTAATCTTTGAATGACAACAGATTTAAATCAAGATGCTTATATAAATACTATAACCATTGTGTGACACAGTATCTACAATATTTTACTCGATTGGACAGTAAAAGCTTTCAAACTTTTTTAAAAGTGGTTGATGTAAAAAGAAAACAAATCTTACAGTTTAAACTACACTAGAAGCTATTAATTTAGTGGTTAACTAAACGATTAAACAGTACTTCTCTATTTAGAAGTTTAGGATTTGACTTTTAAAATATGCGTTTTCTGCAGATTATAAAAACTATATTTATAAAAAAAGTTCAATAGTGTGATATATATAAAATTTCAGATATCATAAAATCTGATATTTTTCATTGAAAATTATGTTTATAGGTGTTTTCAAAAATAATTTACAATAAAAAAGTTTAGACAAAACAATTTAAATTACCACTTTCAAATTATTCGAATCCGAAGACCCGAACCGAACCTGAATCCAAACCAAAAAAATAATACCATACGAACCCAAAACCGGTATAATACCCAAATGAATTTTGAACTTTTATAATCAAATTATCGAACCCGAACTTAATCCAAACCAATAACCGAATCAGTATCTAAAATATCTGAATCACAATTATTATTTCTAAATATAGTAATTATTTTTAAGTTTATGATAATTTAAATATTTAAATTTACAATTATAAATCCGAATTTATCAGATTAAAATAATCAAAACACTAAAAACAAAAATATTTTTAAAAATTTGAGTTATATATAAGATTGGGTAAAAAATCCCCAAAAAAAATTAAAGAACCAAAGTTTTAATTTTATTATTTAAAAAGGTAATTTAAATTACCTCATTTCATATCCTCTTTATTATGCCATGTTTATATATCTTCTAGTTTTCTCTTAGTCACATGTTCAAAGTGTTCTTTCTTAGCTCCATGTTTAAAGTCTTAGTCTTCTCTTAGTCACATGTTTAAAGTCTTATCTTAGTCACATGTTTAAAGGATTTTTTTAGTCACATGTTCAAAGTGTTATTTTAATTTCATGTTTAAAGTCTTCCACATGTCTTTTCTTAATCCCACATTTAGGAGTCTTGTAGTCTTCTTATAGTCACATGTTTAAAGTCTTCTCTTAGTCCCATATCAACTGATTATCGGGTTTAGTCTTTAACTCATTCAGGTCATTAATCTCCATGACACGTCACCTGTTTATGAGAAGGTACCAATCGAACCCGTGTGGCGTATGTTTGATATAGACCACTGTGGAAAGGTTCGATCGGTGATATAGTGTTCTAATTAATTATACTTAAACGCTAAAGACAATAACCGAGCGGGTTTTAGGTTAAACCGATTTGGTAATTAAATTCTACAAACCAAAAACAATTAGAGGGTTAAAAATCTGACTATGATAATAAAAGAGAAAAGATAAAAGAACCATTTATCTTTATATTAGTAAAAATAATAATAAAAACATCTTATCTATAATCTAAAAGGAGATTTCATTGACAAGCTTTTTTCACACAAGAAAATCTTAAAAAATTAATGTAATTGAACCCTTGTCGTTCTCACTCGCAGAAACTACAATTCAAAAAGTTTCAATTTTACAATTAGAAATTAACAAAAAAAAAGATGAAAACATTTTCATGTTGAAAACAAAAGGCTTTTGAACTTTTTGTTTACCTTGCCACGTGCGGTTCTTGACGCTTTCCAACATAGCAAGCTTCTTGAACTAGATTCAAGTCTCCTTGTAAAAAAAAAAGAAAAAGCTTAACCGAATTAACAAATATTGTAAAACCAAAATCGAAGGAACAAATTTAGGTTAATAACATTCTTCTTACAGATTCTCATGTTCAAGCTTATCTGCAATCAACACAGCTTTGCGTTTCGACTAACTGTTTTCTTGAGCTTGCTTTATCACTTGAGCCAACGAAACTTTTCCTCTCACAATACTCTGGTTCTGGTTTTGACTAACTTCCAAGTGTTTCCTTCTTGCAGATTCAGATTCATCATTCAATTCAATGATTTCGTTTCTTCCGCAGAATCTCTCAACACTGTTTAAATCTTGTAATGACGATGAACTCTTTCTTTTTGACTCGATTCTGATCTCTAATCTGACCGGAGAACCAAGAATTGCCTCAAACGGTCTCAAAATGTCATCTTTAAAATTCTCTGCCGTTAATTTTGTTACTGGCGAATTGAACATCAACTGCACCGTAGGAGCTGCAACACACATTAGAAAGTTAGAACAGAATCATCAACATAAACAGTATGCATTTTTCTCCATATGAATGCTCTTTACCTGAACCGATACTAACCGAAAAGATCTTCCCTTCTCAATAAAAAAACTCTCTTAAATCTCTGACTCAAACTTTCTCTATAACCGCTAACCAAATATCTTCAACAGAAAATCGACTTTTGCTACTGAGACCTTGTCCACTACGATCTCTAACTACTTTCGCTGCAGCATTGTTAGAAGGATGATTCAAGCTAGCATCAGCAGAAGAACTAGGTGGAAGCAAGTATTGTTGATCAGGATCCAGATATCCTAACCGCTGGACGACAATGAATTTGTTGTTCGGTATACTTATATCAATACTATAACCATTGTGTGACACAATACCTACCATATTTTACTCGATTGGGCAGTTAAACCCCTTAAACTTTTTAAAAGTGGTTGATGTAATAAGAAAACAAATCTAAAAATTTAAAATACACTAGAAGCTATTTTAATTTAGCGGTTAACTAAATCATTAATCAGCACTTCTTTATTTAGAAGTTTAGGATTCGACTTTTCAAATATGCCAGATTATTAAAACTATATTAATAAAACAATTTTAACCTTGTGATATATATAAAATTTTATATATCATAAAATCTGACAAAAATTTCATTGAAAATTATGTTTATAGGCGTTTTCAAAACTAATTTATAATAAATAAAATTCGCACAAAAGAAATTTAAATTACCTTTTTAAAATTATCTGGTTCAAATAGATTAAAAAAATCATACCAAAAATAAATGAAATAAATTATGGTTTAATTGAATTTGGATATCAAAATAGTTTCGTATCAAATTAGGGCCGAGAAAAATATCTGAACCCGAAAACTCGAACCAAAAAAGTTGTAAAAAAAACTGAAAAAATCAAAAATTTAGAGTAATAAATTAGGGTTGGGTAAAAAATCTCAAATAAAAAATCAAAGAACAAAAGTTAGATTTAAACCCTAACGGAACTCAAATAGTATTTGGATACAAAAGGGGACATCAAATATTTTACCAGAACCAAACCGAACTCAATGTGAACTGAATCCAAACCAAAGTAGAAAAATACCTGAATGTGACCTAGACCTCTCACCCTGAAAACCTAAATATCAAAAAAAAAAAACTCAAACTGAACCAGAACAGGACCCCAAAGACCTACCTCTAAATCAAACTTTGTACCAAAAATAAACAAAATTTTTCATTTTTATTTAAATTTAGTTAAAATTAAATAAATTTAATTAAAATAATATAAATTCAATTAATTTGACTTTTTGATCAAAAACTAATATATTTTATTAAATTTATTATTTGGTATACACTATTTTTTAATATTGTTCAAGTCAAACCAAACTAATTATCAACTGAATATTCAAAATATAACTCTAAAAACTAAAAAAACTCAACTCAATATGATTAAAAAGCTCAAAATTATCATGGTTAAATATAAAAATATATCTAATTTTACAATTAAAAAGAGGTAATTTAAATTACCTATCAGCTCTTTATTATACCATGTATATATATCTTCTAGTCGTCTCTTTAGTCATATGTTACAAGTGTTCTCTTAGTTCCATGTTTAACGTCTTCTCTTAGTCCCACGTTTAATGTCTTCTAGTCTTCTTTTAGTCACATGTTTAGACCCGAATCGAAAAAATAGTACCAAATCAAATTCAAAACTATAAAATATCCAAATAGATTAGAAACTTTTGTATGAAATAATCGAACCCGAACCAAACTCAAATCAATGACCGAATGAGTATCCAAAATATCTGAATCATAATTATTATTTCCAAATATAATAATTATATTTAGCTTTATAATAATTTAATTATCTAAATTTAAAATTATAAATACAAATTTATCAGTTATTTTAAGACTAACATAATCACAACACTAGAAATTAAAATATTTTTAAATTTTGAGTTATAAATTAGGATTAGGTAAAAAATACAAAGAAAAAATCAAATAATCAAAGTTAGAACTCAAATAGTATGTAGATACAAAATGAGACATCACATATGTTGCGAGAACCAAACCGAACTCAATGTGAACCGAACTGAACACGAACTAAAGTAGAGAAATATTTGAATAGGACCTAGAGTTCTCATCCAAAATCCCAAATATGCAAAAAAAAAAAAAAATTGAACTGAACTCTAACCGGACCGAACACCTATTTTTATATCAAACTTTGTACCAAAAATAAACAAAATTTTCATTTTTGTTTAAATTTGGTTAAAATTAATTAAATTTAATTTAAATAATACAGATTCAATTACTTTGACTTTTAATATAATAATATAATATATTTTATTAAATTTATTATTGAACTATTTTTTTAATATTGGTCAAGTCAAAACAAACTAATTATCAAATGAATATAGAAGTATAACTCTAAAAATTAAAAAATCTTAACTCAATTTGGTTATAAAGCTCAAAATTATCATGGTTAAATATAAAAATAATATCTAATTTTATAACTAATATATAACTTTGTAATTAAAAAAGGTAATTTAAATTACCTCGTTTCATCTCCTTTTTATTATGCCATGTTTATCTATCTTCTAATATTCTTTTAGTCACATGTTCAAAGTGTTCACTCTTAATTTCATGTTTAAAGTCTTCTTGTGTCTTCTTTTAATCACATGTTTAAAGTCTTCTTAAGGAAGTCTTACGTTTATAACTCTTCTAGTCTTTTCATTTAATCACATGTTTAAAGTCTTCTCTTAGTCCTTCCTATATCAACTGATTATCGGGTTTAGTCTTTAACTCATTCAGGTCATTAATCTCCATGACACGTCACCTGTTTATGAGAAGGTACCAATCGAACCCGTGTGGCGTATGTTTGATATAGACCACTGTGGAAAGGTTCGATCGGTGATATAGTGTTCTAATTAATTATACTTAAACTCTAAAGACAATAACCGAGCCGGTTCTAGGTTAAACCGATTTGATAATTAAATTCTACAAACCAAAAATAATTAGAGGTTTAAAAATCTGACTATGATAATAAAAAAGAAAAGATAAAAGAACAAAGAAAAGGAAAGATGAATTCGATGTGAACCAAACTAAACACGAACTAAAGTAGAAAAATATTTGAATAGGACCTAGAGTTCTCATCCAAAATCCCAAATATTCAAAAAAAAACTGAACTGAACTTGAACCGGACCAAAAACGCCTATTTTTATATCAAACTTTGTACCAAAAATAAACAAAATTTTCATTTCTGTTTAAATTTGGTTAAAATTAATTAAATTTAATTTAAATAATACAGATTCTATTAGTTTCACTTTTAATATAATAATATAATATATTTTATTAAATTTATTATTGAACTATTTTTTTTAATACTGTTCAAGTCAAAACAAACTAATTATCAAATGAATATAGAAGTATAACTCTAAAAATTATAAAAACATAACTCAATTTAGTTATAAAGCTCAAAATTATCATGGTTAAATATAAAAATAATATCTAATTTTATAACTAATATATAACTTTATAATTAAAAAAGGTAATTAATTATACTTAAACTCTAAAGACAATAATCGAGTGGGTTCTAACCGATTTGGTAATTAAATTCCACAAACAAAAAACAATTATTTTTTTGTCAACATTGCCTAGTGTCTTTAATATCCCCAATAACATGCGGGGTGCTGGGTTCGAACCCCAGACCTGGTGTAATGAATGCATAGGTGGCTACCATTATGCCACATGATTCCTACAACAAAAAACAATTAGAGGGTTAAAAATCTGACTATGATAATAAAAAAGAAAAGATAAAAGAACGAAGGAAAGACGAACCACTTATCCTTATACTAGTAAAAATAGTAATAAAAACATACTATCTATAATCTTTTTTTTAACGATTTATCCCAGTGGTTATACCACATCCATACAAGTAAGTGATCCATCATGGGTAAGGTGCAGGGATTGAATCCCGATTGTGAAGTGATATTGGGAAATTCAGAGCTAGTGACTTACCAACTGCACTACATGTTTCCATCACCTAAAGTGCTACCGGAGACTCGAACCCAGGTGGAGGGACTCCTGCCCCCACTTACCACTGGACTACGAGCTCTTTCGCACACACTATCTATAATCTAGAAGGAGATGTCATTGAGAAACTTTTTCCACACAAGAAAATCTTCAACAATGAATGTAATTGAACCCTTCTCGTTCTCACCTTCCATCGCAGAAGCTACAATTCAAAATGTTTCAATTTTACAATTAGAAATTAACGGGCGCACGGTCCATTTCCACACGTCAGAAACTTTAAGACCTATAACCACACAAAATTAAGCCATCTGTTTATAACTCTATCTTATAAAGTTTAATGTTTATAACCCCACAATTGAGACATTTTAAACCTATTTCCACAAAATCTCGATTTGAAACAGTTTTTGTAGTGAACCGTATCAAAAACAGTCTATAACCGGAATAGCTTAAACCGGCGTCTTCAAAAATACCTGATTGCAGAAGATCTTCAACCTGACATTCATTTCATTTCAACCCTAGTTTCTCAGAATGAGCGGCAGCTCTTGTTCTACGAGAGCTTCAAGTGCAGTTCGAAATAGAGTTGTAGGTGTACCTATTGTATGTTGGTGTGGTGCTCAAATTGTTGTAAATGTTTCAAAATCTGAGTCTAATCCATATCGGCGATATTTTCGTTGCATTCATGCTTCGACTAACAAGGTAATTTTATCGGTTCTATGATAGTTTATATGTTTTTTTGTTTAATTTCTCCTAATTATTGCAGTTAATGGATGACAATCATGTTTTTAAATGGGTTGATGAGGCGCTGCTGAACGAAGTGGAGAAATTGAAATAAAAAACCGAGAGACTTCAGCAAATGATAAGGAAAAATGAAATTGTTTTTGATGGGAGCGAGAATGAGAAGATGGTGTTTGAGAAGGTTGAAGTTGTTTTATGTGAAGGTCTATCAAGTTTGAAAAAGAAGATGGTTCTTGTAGTGGTAGGTTGTATGATCATAGTTGGTTTAGGAAAATTGCTCTGATCTTCAAGTTTTTTGTTGAATATTGTAGTTGATCGGTTAATGAATATGTGTGACTTGATCATTTGAGTTTGGTTGTATGTTTGTTACGATTAATGAATAAGTGTGACTTGATCATTTAAAATTTTGTTTGTTCGCTTGTTTCGTTAGTGTATAACAAACAAAGCACAACCAGAGTGACAAGAGAACACCACGATCATAACCGAGAACAAGGGAATAAACTATCAGTTCATATTTTAAAATTACCAAAGATCAAACAACCAACATCCGACATACCAAAATACAAAATACAGACACTAGACCACAAACAAAAGATGACACAAACATTAAAAACCAACATAAAACTTCAGTTTCACTAAAAACCAACAACATCAGTTTCACAAACAAAAGAAGACCAATAAGTTCTCTAAAAACCAACATCAAACATCAGTTTCCTAGATTAGACCTAGGATCTAGACAGTGAAAACTAAGATGATCAACTGCTTTTTTCTTTAGACTCTTTGGCTCTATCTTCACCTTTTTGAGAACTCCTTTCCTCCAAACAAGTTTGTCTTTTCCTTTAGAAGCTTTAGAAGATTCTGATGTTTGTGGTGGTTGAGAAGCTTGTGGTTGAGACGGTTGTGTTTGAGAAGCTTGTGTGAGAGAGGGTTGTTGAAGAGCTTGTGATAGTTGAGGAGCTTGCAATTGTTGAGAAGCTTGGAATGGTTGTGAAGCTTGCAATGGTTGAGAAGCTGACAATGCTTGAGAAGATTGTGATTGTTGTGAAGCTTGCGATTGTTGGGGGGGCTTGCAATGTTTGTGAAACTTGCGATTGTCGTTCGGCTTGCATTTTGTTCACGTAATTTTGCGCTTCCACCAGCTTTCGTGATAGTATCTTAAATGATACCAAAAAGCAACATTAGATGAACCAAACTTTCTACAAAACATCAAAACATTAAAAACAAAAATTAAAACAAATCTCAGTTGAATGAAAGCGACTATTATGGCCTGCTCCACCACATATTCCACAATGCATTATCCTTTTCTTCTCTACTTGCTTCTTTTTGGTTGGAGATTCGTGTTTTGGCTTCTTTCTTTTCTTATCAGGCTTATGCTCTTCATTATCACTTAAGACAGGAACTTCATACACTAAAGGAGCATTATTAATTGGCCAGAAACGCATTCCTCTGACTGGCTTTAATCCGTTTGTATAGTTCTTCTTCCACATCTCTGTAGTAAACCAATGACAGACATACTCTTCGGGTTGCAGATGCTTCTTCAGAATTACACCATAAGCATGCTCACAAGGTATTCCAATAATATCCCATTTCCTACAACTACATGACCTCTTATACAAATTAACACGGAATGACTCATCGTGTAAAGAAGATTCTCACCACCCACTTGTGCTTTTTATGACAGTACAGAGTGATACGGCTTAATGTTCAGCCGCATAAAAGTTAGCAACATAAGGAGTGCACATATCTTGCTGATTGTGTGTTCTAATCGACTTTTCTGCAATTCTGGCCATTGCTAACCTTCTTATTGTCTCAAGCATTGGCATAAATGGCTTACTTCTTGCTCTGGCAATATAAGAGTTAAACGATTCCACAGAATTATTATCAACATCTTCACAGAAGTTTCCAAGTTTGTAGAAAGCTCTACACCAAGTTTCTGGTTTTGTCTTCATAAGGTCATCGTAAACACTCAAATCCATTTCTTTTATTCTCTCCAAATTCTGCTTATCATCTGGTTCATTATAACTCCAAGCTAAGTTCCAAATCAGAGGCTTCATCCACGTTTTTCGGTCATGCTTCTTCTTGATGTTCTCATATATGTGTCTCACACAATTTATATGCTCTATGTCAGGCAATTCAATCGAAGCAGTCTTAATAATACCCTTGCAACGATCAGATACCAGTATGTGGCCTTCACCATTTCCTAGCCCCAAGTCTTCTTTGATCAACTTAACAAACCAAAACCAATTATCGGTGTCTTCAACTCTAACAATTGCCCATGCTACTGGATATATAACATTATTTGCATCTCTACCTAATGCAACTAACAACTGACCTTTCAGTGTTGATCTTCTTTCATCAACATCAATCAATCGCCTACAAGACTTTTTCCAAGTGTTTCTGAGAACTTTAAAACATACATAAAAGTTGTTGAACACATCTTCACCAACATCATTTTTTATGGTGTCAATCTTCACCGTTGTTCCCTCATTACTTAGCTCTAGCTCTGAAGCATAATCTCGCATTCTAGAAAACTGTTCAGCATATTCTCTGTCAAACCAACCGCGTGTCTTGTTCCTAGCAGATTGACATTGATTATGTGACACACTAATGCCCCATCTCTCCTTAATAAAATCCATGATTTTTATAGGCATAAAATAGCTAGGTTCTTCACGAATCTTATCTACAAACAACCTAGCAATTACTGGAACATTAAGCATCTCACACTCACCATTACAAACACAAGTATGAACGTTTTTAAAGACTCAAACTCGCCACATTGATGAATCTCGAGTAATTGCACAATAAATCTTCCAAGAACAATCATCTCCTACACATTTGAACTCAATCTTCGTTTTATCCCACCTGCTCTGTACGATATTCATGCCGGTTTTTAGTGCATAGTCGAGAACCGCCTCTTTAAACGCTACACCATTGACGAATTTTGACCATCGTACAACTGACCATCACCGTGTTTTATGTCAACTCGCACAACATCTGCATCATCGTCTTCAGGATATACATCATGAAAAATCGAAGGTTTATCTCTGAAATTCGTTATTTCATCTTCAACTTGAGCTTCATAACGCTCTTTCGTTCGTTGTCGGGTTCGTCGGGTTCAGCTCTTCCAGCGCCTTCTTCGTCGACAATATCATTGATCTCCATTGACGCCGATTTTGTTTGATTTTTGACTTGTCGAGTTTTTTGGGATTTAGGGTTCAATTAATCGAATGAGTGTGAATTCGGGTTTTATTCGAGTCATAATTTTGGTTTATGGGTTAAAATCTCGGTTTGTAGGTTAATTAACGGGTTAATCAACCTCGTCATTGGTTTATATGTTTAAGTGGTTTAGTTTAACCAAAGATTACCATCGGTTATGGTCTCTCAACCATTAAACTTCAATTTTGTGTGTAAATAGGTTTAAATGTCTCAATTGTGAGGTTATAAACATTGAACTTTATAAGATAGAATTAAAAACAGATGTCTTAAAGTTTCTGGCGTGTGGAAATGGACCGTGCGCCCGAAATTAACCCGAAAAAAAGATGAAAACATTTTCATGTTGAAAACAAAAGGCTTTTGCACATTTTGTTTACCTTGCCATGTGCGGTTCTTGACGCTTTCCAACATAGCAAGCTTCTTGAACTTGAGCCAACGAGACTTTTCCTCTCACAATACTCTGGTTCTGGTTTTGACTAACTTCCAAGTGTTTCCTTCTTGTAGATTCAGATTCATCATCCAATTCAATGATTTCTTTTCTTCCGCAGAATCTCTCAACACTGTTTAAATCTTGTAATGACAATGAACCCTTTCTTTTTGACTCGATTCTGATCTCTAATCTGACCGGAGAACCAAGAATTGCCTCAAACGGTCTCAAAATGTCATCTTTAAAATTCTTTGCCGTTAATTTTGTTACTGGCGAATTGAACATCAACTGCACCGTAGGAGCTGCAACACACATTAGAAAGTTAGAACAGAATCATCAACATAAACAATATGCATTTTTCTCCATATGAATGCTCTTTACCTGAACCGATACTAATCGAAAAGATCTTCCCTTCTCTATTAAAAAAACTCTCTTACATCTCTGACTCCAACTTTATCTATAACCGCTAACCAAATATCTTCAACAAAAGATCGGCTTTTGCTACTAAGACCTTGTCCACTACGATCTCTAACTACTTTTGCTGCAGTATTGTTAGAAGGATGATTCAAGCTAGCATCAGCGGAAGAACTAGGTTGAAGCAAGTATTGTTGATCAGGATCCAGATATCCTAACCGCTGGATGCCAATGAATTTGTTGTTTGGTATATTTATATTAATACTATAACCATTGTGTGACACAGTACCTACCATATTTTACTCCATTGGGCAGTTAAACCCCTTAAACTTTTTAAAAGTGGTTGATGTAATAAGAAAACAAATCTTAAAGTTTAAAATAAACTAGAAGCTATTTTAATTTAGTGGTTAACTAAATCATTAATCAGTACTTCTTTATTTAGAAGTTTAGGATTCGACTTTTCAAATATGCCAGATTATTAAAACTATATTAATAAAACAATTTCAACCTTGTGATATATATAAAATTTCATATATCATAAAATCTGACAAAAATTTCATTGAAAATTATGTTTATAGGCGATTTCAATATAATTTATAATAAATAAATTCACACAAAAGAAATTTAAATTACCTTTTTCAAATTATCCGGTTCAAATAAATTACAAAAATAATACCAAAAATAAATGAAATAAAATATGGTTTAATTGAACATGGATATCAAAATTGTTTCGTATCAAATTAGGGCTGAGAAAAATATCTGAACCCGAAAACTCGAACCAAAAAAGTAGTAAAAAAACTCAAAATAAATAAAAATTTAGAGTTATATATTAGGGTTGGGTAAAAAATCTCAAATAAAAAAAAATCAAAGAACAGAAATTAGATTTGAATCCGGACGGAACTCAAATATTATTTGGATACAAAATAGGACATCAAATATTTTACCAGAACCAAACCGAACTCAATGTGAACCAAATCCGAACTGAAGTAGAGAAATACTCGAATGGGACCTAGACCTCTCATTCCAAAAACCCAAATATCCAAAAAACCCAAATTGAACCAGAACAGGACCCCAAACATCTACCTCTACATCAAATTTTATTCCAAAAATAAACAAATTTTTTCATTTTTATCTAAATTTGGTTAAAATTAAATAAATTTAATTTAAATAATATCAAAACAATTAATTTGACTTTTTGATCAAAAACTAATATATCTTATTAAATTTATTATTTGGTATACACAATATTTTAATATTGTTCAAGTCAAGCCAAACTAATTATCAAATGAATATTCAAAATATAACTCTAAAAACTAAAAAAACTCAACTCAATATGGTTAAAAAGCTCAAAATTATCATGGTTAAATATAAAAATAAATCTAATTTACAATTAAAAAGAGGTAATTTAAATTACCTATCAGCTCTTTATTATACCATGTATATATATCTTCTAGTCGTCTCTTTAGTCATATGTTACAAGTGTTCTCTTAGTTCCATGTTTAAAGTCTTCTCTTAGTCCCACGTTTAATGTCTTCTCTTAGTCCCACGTTTAATGTCTTCTTTTAGTCACATGTTTAGACCCGAATCGAAAAAATAGTACCAAATCAAATTCAAAACTATAAAATATCCAAATAGATTAGAAACTTTTGTATGAAATAATCGAACCCGAACCAAACTCAAATCGATGACCGAATGAGTATCCAAAATATCTGAATCATAATTATTATTTCCAAATATAATAATTATATTTAGCTTTATAATAATTTAATTATCTAAATTTAAAATTATAAATACAAATTTATCAGTTATTTTAAGACTAACATAATCACAACACTAGAAATTAAAATATTTTTAAATTTTGAGTTATAAATTAGGATTAGGTAAAAAATACAAAGAAAAAATCAAATAATCAAAGTTAGAACTCAAATAGTATTTGGATACAAAATGAGACATCACATATGTTGCGAGAACCAAACCGAACTCGATGTGAACCGAACTGAACACGAACTAAAGTAGAGAAATACTTAAATAGGACCTAGAGTTCTCATCCAAAATCCCAAATATGCAAAAAAAAAATTGAACTGAACTTGAACCGGACCGAACACCTATTTTTATATCAAACTTTGTACCAAAAATAAACAAAATTTTTATTTTTGTTTAAATTTGGTTAAAATTAATTAAATTTAATTTAAATAATACAGATTCAATTACTTTGACTTTTAATATAATATTATAATATATTTATTAAATTTATTATTGAACCATTTCTTTAATATTGTTCAAGTCAAAACAAACTAATTATCAAATGAATATAGAAGTATAACTCTAAAAATTAAAAAATCTTAACTCAATTTGGTTATAAAGCTCAAAATTATCATGGTTAAATATAAAAATAATATCTAATTTTATAACTAATATATAACTTTATAATTAAAAAAGGTAATTTAAATTACCTCGTTTCATCTCCTTTTTATTATGCCATGTTTATCTATCTTCTAATATTCTTTTAGTCACATGTTCAAAGTGTTCACTCTTAATTTCATGTTTAAAGTCTTCTTGTGTCTTCTTTTAATTTCATGTTTAAAGCCTTCGAATCTTCTCTTAGTCACATGTTTAAAGTCTACTTGTGTCTTCTTTTAATCACATGTTTAAAGTCTACTTGTGTCTTCTTTTAATCACATGTTTAAAGTCTTCTTAAGGAAGTCTTACGTTTATAACTCTTCTAGTCTTTTCATTTAATCACATGTTTAAAGTCTTCTCTTAGTCCTTCCTATATCAGCTGATTATCGGGTTTAGTCTTTAACTCATTCAGGTCATTAATCTCCATGACACGTCACCTGTTTATGAGAAGGTACCAATCGAACCCGTATGGCGTATGTTTGATATAGACCACTGTGGAAAGGTTCGATCGGTGATATAGTGTTCTAATTAACTATACTTAAACTCTAAAAACAATAGCCGAGCCGGTTCTAGGTTAAACCGATTTGGTAATTAAATTCAACAAACCAAAAACAATTAGAGGGTTAAAAATCTGACTATGATAATAAAAAAAAAAAAGATAAAAGAACAAAGGAAAGACGAACCATTTATCTTTATACTAGTCAAAATAGTAATAAAAACATTTTATTTATAATCTAGAAGGAGATCTCATTGACAAACTTTTTCCACACAAGAAAATCTTCAACAATGAATGTAATCGAACCCTTGTCGTTCTCACCTTCCATCGCAGAAGCTACAATTCAAAAAGTTTCAATTTTACAATTAGAAATTAACCACAAAAAAAAAACAAAAACATTTTCGTGTTGAAAACGAAAGGTTTTTGCATTTTTTGTTTACCTTGCGACGTGCGCTTCTGGACGTTTTCCAACATAGCAAGCTTCTTGAACTAGATTCAAGTCTCCTGTAAAAAAAAAAGAAGCTTAACCGAATTAACGAATATTATAAAACCAAAATCAATGGAACAAATTTCGGTTAATAACATTTTTCTTACAGATTCTCATGTTCAAGCTTATCTGCAATCAACACAGCTTTGCGTTTCGACCAACTGTTTTCTTCAGCTTGCTTTATCACTTGAGCCAACGAGACTTTTCCTCTCACAATACTTTGGTTTTGGTTTTGACTAGCTTCCAAGTGTTTCCTTCTTGCAGATTCAGATTCATCATCCAATTCAATGATTTCGCTTCTTCCGCGAAATCTCTCAACACTGTTTAAATCTTGTAATGACGATGAACTCTTTCTCTTTGACTCAATTCTGATCTCTAATGTGACCGGAGAACCAAGAACCGCCTCGAACGCTCTCAAAATTTCATTTTTAAAATTCTCTGCCGTTAATTTCGTTACTGGCGAATTGAACATCAACTGCACCGTAGGAGCTGCAACGCACATTAGAAAGTTAGAACAGAATCATCAACATAAACAGTATGCATTTTTCTCCATATGAATGCTCTTTACCTGAACCAATACTAATCGAAAAGATCTTCCCTTCTCTATAAAAAAACTCTCTTAAATCTCTGACTCCAACTTTCTCTATAACCGCTAACCAAATATCTTCAACGGAAGGTCGGTTTTTGCTACTGAGACCTTGTCCACTATGATCTCTAACTACTTCCGCTGCAGCATTGTTAGAAGGATGATTCAAGCTAGCATCAGCGGAAGAACTAGGTGGAAGCAAGTATTGTTGATCAGGAGCTAGCTGGAGCAATGCAGCAGTGAGCCAAGTTACTTTATCATTTGATACTCTCAACTGTTTCTCTGATTCGGATAGGGTTTTTAAAGCTCGTCTCAGCTTCTCCATATCATCTTTCGACACTACAACAACAAAAAGAAACGGTTATTACCGTTGCAGATACATGCCATTTAGGAATGAAGAAATGTTTTGAAACTCACATGGTTGTCGGCGGAAAAACTTTCTTTTACACTGTTCTTTAGTGAAGTCATAGCTTCGGGCGAGGATATCGGTTATGACTGTTGCGAGCTGCGACATTAGAGCTAATGGTTCTACGCCGGTTTCCATTATAATTCTCAGATTCTTCACTGTGTTCACAGTATCCGCAGATAAAGCTAGATCAAGAAGATCAACTAATTTCTCATCAGAGATTAACCCAACCTGAAAAAAGAAACAAGAACATATAGAGAAAATGATCAATGAAAATGATTGTAAGATCTTTAGAAAAAGTTTCGATCATTACCATTTCTTGAACTAAAGTAACAGAGATTCTTGTTCCGAGCAAACTCAGCTGTTCTAGAGTCATCTCGGCGTCTCTCAAGGAACCATCTGATTTCGAAGCAACAAGTTTCAACGCGTCTTTACTGATATCAATCTCTTCCTTTGACGCAATCCGTTGCAAAGAACCGATGATATCAGCGTCTTTGAGCTTGGGGAAAAAGAACTTTTGGCACCTCGAGACGACAATGTGAGGCAAAACATCAAGACTTGAGCAGACAAGAATGAAAACCACATTACGAGGTGCTCGGTCAACGATTTTCGAAAGCGCATTCCAACAATCCGTTGACATGGTATCGCAATCATCGAATATGAACACATGGTGCTGCCTTTTCTGCTGAGAGATCATCAGATTCTCAAAGTCGAAACTTTTCACAGGACCCATCTCACGAATGTTCCGGTTCTTACCATCATCATACGAAACACATGAGCTGCATACACCGCAAGGCTTTGACTGTTCGATTGAATGACAATTCAAAGCTCTAGCAAAAATCGTTGCACATGAAGTCTTTCCGGTTCCATTCGGACCGTGGAACACATATAGAAGTCCAACTCTTCGTTTAGCAACAGCGTTGGACAAAGCTTGTACAACCAGACTCTGTCCCACGAGATCTCTGAAAGTTCTTGGCATGTACTTCTGCGTAAGACTCTGATGCCGTCTAGTATTTCTATGGCTGCGTTTCTTACCAAAGTCTGAATCTTTACCGTTCTTTAGCAAATCATCAGCGAAAATACCCAATTCGCCAGAGTAATCATGCTCCCAACCTTCATTATCTGGGCTATCTACTAAAAGAGGCAAAGCCTCCTCGCGATCAGATTTAGTGAAAGAGGAGCTTGAATCAGACGACATTGGCATATCGGTTAAGCGTTTCCTTCCCTTTGAATCAGACATTCCACAAGATAAACTCCTACCAGCTATATCGAGGAAAGTTTTGCCTCTATGATGAATCCTCGACCAGTTAAACGGAAGTCCACAACCATTTCTCGGAACAGCTCGACTCATGTTCTGTTCTCCTTCTTCCTTATACATCTCACCTCGAGGCGCTGAGATAGAATTAATAGACATCTCATTCTTATCACCAACATTGTCTCTTACAGTTACCGCCCTTCCCGCTCTCCTGGTGCCTCTAAATTTCCGCCTTTTACGCCCATTACCACGCGCTCGAACATTACAAGAAACCAAATCATCACTATCACCTAAAACCTCGTTTAACTGATCAGAAAGAGTCTTGGCAATAACATCATTAGCCCTATCTTTTGATTTAACCGAAGCAACACTATAAACCTCATTCACATCTTCGACTCTATAACTCTTCCTACTCGACCCATCAAACTTTTCATCAGAAGGAGTCACTTTAGATGTACCAAAATTCACAATTGGAGACGAACTAGTCAACCTAAGACCAGATTTCTTAACCACATTTTGATCAACAGATCTTCTTCTTCTCCTTCCCTCCTTATGATCTTCTTTCGAATCGACCATCACAGATGGTGAACTCGGACTCGCTGATGGGTCTCTGAGTGATCTTGATCTCTGAAGAACGACGAGATCTCTCATAAGAAGAGACCGGTCTATTAAAACCGGACTCTGTTTGTTGTTGTTGTTGTGCATATGATTCTTCAAGTGAATACAGTTGGTTAAGTGAATATGGTTACGGAGATGCTCACCGATGTCTCCATTTGCATCTTTCAGAATCCGAGAAGAAGCAACCCTAGTAGTCATTGTTCTGTTTTCTTGGACAGAAGCTTGTCTAAGTATCCGTCGAAGCACCGAATCGAGCTGTATATCATTTTCTTGTGTGAAAATCTTTGAACTTTCCTAATTTGAAAAGAAAAAAACGATTTCACCGAATTTGGTAACAATATCTCAGATTTCCCCCGATAATTCACTGAACTTACCAAAAACAAAGTATCAAAAATTATCAAAACTAAGGGTAAGTAAATTATCCAAACTCCCCAAAAAAAACAAGAGAACCAACTGGAAACTTAAGGACCCATTTGGACAAAAATGTAAACTTTTCGGTTTCTTTGGTACAAAAAGATTCAAACTTTTTTATATAGAAACCAAAGGGCAAAAAGAGAAATCTCTGAAGGGTCCGTTTCAAAGAGCGAAGATACCAAAAGTGGGAATCCACCACAGAGTGATAAACACCGAAAAAGAGGAAAGAAGTCACAGATGTCTCCTCTTCTTTTACTTTAAACCAAACTTTCACATGAAGAACCTGAGAGGTTTTCTCTGGAGAAAGCGATGGTTTTTGGCATGAAGAAAAGCAAGAGTGTAGAGAGAGAGAGAGAGAGAGAGAGAGAGTGTGTGTGTGTGTGAGGTTTTGTGTTTTTTGAAATTGTAGAGGGAGAAAGAGTTGGAATCTTGAGAGAGAAAAGTAAAGGTGGTTTTTTGAGATCTGGTTACAGACACGAACACAGAGGCATTCTGAGAGGAAGCAGAGCACATTGCCAATAAAGCGGTTTGTCCGTTTGCGGGAAGAGAACAATAAAATACAACAAAAAAGAAACAAAAAAGAAACAATAAAGAATGACAAGAAAAAAGCGTTTGGTTTTATTTAAAAAAACGGAGACCAAAGAGTTCGAGTACTTTGAATTTGCTGTGTTTTGTTCGGAATCTTTGAAAAGCAAGTCGAATCTTTTTGTGTATTCGTCAAAAGTTTCAAAGTTAAAAAAAAAAAAAAAGAGATAAGAATTATGTTAGCCTTTTTGACCAACAATAAGAAGCTACTATAAGTTTTATACTTTTATATATTGGATTTCCCTATCTATTATACATACAAAATTTGTTAAATTAACCAACCTAATGCTACTTATTTTGTTGAATTACTAAATGAATGGTATAAGCTAAAACCGTATATAGTTCTCAAAATGATGGAAATCAAGAAAATTATAAAGAGAATGAAAATGGACTAAAATAAGAAAGCAACAGAATATAAAAATAAAAGTCAGGACGATAATAATTGTAGTCCGATGGTCAATGTCCACTGTCACGTGAGCACATTTAGTGATGATTAGGTTATTCAACTCGACGGTTGTTAAAGTCTATTTACCGCTATGAAATTAATGTATACGAGTAAACAAATGCATATTTCTCCAAAGATGGATAATTTACCCAGTAAGATGGTTCAAAAATTCACAACAATGAAACAGGGCGTAATAGTGTAATATGTCAATTTATTAATGCTTATAACTATTTATTGGCAAATGGTTGGGGATTGTTCATTAGTATTATCGTCCTTTTAACCTTATATATATATATATATATATTATGATCACTGTTATTTCCTTTTCCAATAAACACAAGCATCGTCTTTTTCAAGGACCCAAAGATACATATACGAAAACAAACAAATGTAGATTAGTAAAAAGTAAAAACATACGAAAACTAACTAAGTAACAGCAATCCAATTATTTCGTTCAACTAATTAAAGTTGGAAATTGAAAGTCCCGTTCCAGTTCATTTCAGATTTTGGATATTCAACTTATCGGGGTGAAAGATTTTGATCTCATTCAAGTATTTCTCTATTTTAATTTAGATTCGGTTCGGTTTAGATAACATATTTTA
This sequence comes from Streptanthus diversifolius, assembly GCA_039880935.1. Lineage (NCBI taxonomy): Eukaryota > Viridiplantae > Streptophyta > Magnoliopsida > Brassicales > Brassicaceae > Streptanthus > Streptanthus diversifolius. The sequence continues at coordinate 8,231,750 of JAXGFM010000012.1, read as the reverse complement.
AATTTTATTTTGTATCAAAATACTATTGAGCTTCAGTTTTAATTTCGGTTCTTTGATTTTTTTTTTAGATATTTGTCCAACCCTAATTTATAACTCAAAATTTTTAAGTATTTTAATTTTTTTAGTGTTTTGATTATTTTAGTCATAAAATAATGAATCACTTCAAATTTATAATTAAAAATTTAGACATTTGAATTATTATAAACCTAAATATAATCATTATATTTTCAAATATAATTATTATATTTCAAAATATAATTATTATATTTAAATAGGTTTTTGGTTTGAGTTTGGTTTGTGTTCAGTTTGAATTTGGTTCTTTGATTATAAAAGCTTATGATTAAATTTTTGATTAAATTTCAGTTCCAATTTTCCGATTCGAGTATTTTTCCAGTCCTACAAACGACTACTGTTCTGAATGAGCATAACATCCAACTATCAATCATTGACCTACTAAAAATAAGGGGTTACTCAATTAAACATCAATTATTGACTACAATAACTGTTGTTAACTATGTAGTATATACACTGACAATTCATTTATATACCCAGTGAAAAAAATAAAGACTTTATCATATAACTCAACTATAGTATAAGTATTGTAATTGGCTAGCTAATAGCTCCAAACTCCAATGAACAGAAAAGACATGATGACCTGAGAAGACGAAGACCAATTCTGACAGAAAATGTTTTTTTTTTGAAAGTTTTGTGATTTTCGAGGTTTTTTTAATAACAGAAAAAGCGAAGGGAAATAATTTTGTATCAAACCTAGTGACATACAAATACCTTCAAATTAATAATCTAAAAAAACTGTAAATTTTCTGGTCTCAATTTATTTTGAATTCCATCCCTGTTCCGCAAACTCACAGTTGATCATTTTGACCCAAAAAAGTTCAGAAATCCTGACTGTACATCTGTACCACAACCAATACATGTCGCCATCTCCCACCTTAAAATTCAGTAACTATATACAGAGTGTTCTACTACTAACATATCTTTCTATTAACTATCATCTTTGCTAAAAGTAAAGAATCGACTTCAGATACTATTCTGTGTCACTGAGTCAATGGTCTTATGAGCTACTGCCCTGCCCTCGAATCAGATTCGTGGGCTCGCTTAAAACATACCTAGGAAGCTCATATCTAGCACCTGCATCGATGTAAATAAATAAGCCAGTAAGGTAACACAACAAGAAATGAATACAAACCAGATTCTTGTGCAATGTTGTCTTTTGCAAACCTCTTTCATCCCAGCACAATGTTAGATCACGGTTCTGAACAATCACGCCTGCACTGTCAATAATGGTTTGTGCTAGTGGCAACTCAGCTTCAGCAGCAGCTCGAAGTGCGTCCCATATCTCTGGTTATCAGTAATTTTTAACTCAGTTTCCAAAAATGATCATATAGTGCAATCAGACGCAGATTAATTATAAGGAATATACCTCTCTGACCACCATAGTGTGGAGAAGTGTCCCAAAATTCCTCACGCATTTTCATAAGCTGTGCCCTTGTGATTCGCTCGGTATGCGCCCACGGTTTAGGTTTCCGGATTTTCTTGCGTTTCACTGTTAAATATACAATACTCATTATAGAGAATGATACAAAATATACTCTCACCAATGTGTCAAGCATCAGAACATTATCGATCACATTTTCGATTTCAACAAGACGAAATCAATAGGAAGTGTTATGAACATTTCAATCACACCACTGATAACAACTTCAACATTTGCAATCTTTACTAAGTATCATGAAATATTAACAAATCCGTAAATAGATTATCGAACAATATCTCTAAAAGAATCAATCATCTCAGCGAACGATTTTGAGTTACAAGAACGAACCTTAAAAAGTTACACCAATGATCTCAGCTAAACGAAAGAGCCAAGCGAAAGAAGAGAGAATCTAAAAGGTTACAAGAAAATCGATTCCACTCACCACCGCCTTCACTTTTGGCCTGAGAAGATCCGATGCAACCCATTCTCGAACTGTGTTTGATATGATAAATTGAAAGTGGCTTCGAGCAAGTTATCAATGCGAGTACAAAATCGAACCACCCCGGCGCTGAAAACGGAGAATATCGAAATGCCGATATGATTCTCACGGCTGTTATCTCCGGGAGAAGCGACGGAGGACTTCAAGAGTCGTCGTCCATTCCGTTTGACTCCGAATTAGTTTGTTAGAGAGAAAACTGACACAGACCTCTCTTCGATATTTATAGTCACTTTCTTATTTGCCACGTCATATTTTTCATAAAGATATTATACTTATATGATGATTTTAACGCGAGCTTCCAAACAGCCGATCGGTTTCGACTCTCATCAGTCGCAAATTATTTTAAAGATAAAATTACAAGCGACTGACAAAAAGATATCTATTTCTATCAAATTTTAATTTAAATTTAAGAATTTGAACCAAAAGCGTCTGTAGTCCAACGGTTAGGATAATTGCCTTCCAAGCAATAGACCCGGGTTCGACTCCCGGCAGACGCATTAACAAATTTACATACTTTTTATACATTTCAGAAAAGATAAGATATTCGGAAATGACTAAAGTAGTCCTCGCTTCTGACGGAGCAACTAGCTAGAGCCTAGAGATCTGAACGCGTAAGCAGGGTGTTTTAGTCATTTAAATAAACAAAATTTGCCAAATACTATGCTCCTTTTATATATTTACGACTATGACACAACAACACAAGTCCTTTCTCTTTCTCGTTTTGATATTTTCAATTCCGCGTCTTTCTCTGTAGAAATCGAAAAAATCTAAAGAACAAAATCTCAGAAGCCGTAAATCTCGTTAGGGATTTTGAACTTTTGAAAAAATAAAAACCAAAAGCGCAAAAAGCATTTTTGATTTCTCTCTCTCTCTCTCTCTCTCTCTCTCTCTCTCTAATTTTATTTCATTTCCTGCTTTAATCGAATTGAAATGGCGGGTTATCGAGCAGATGATGAATACGATTACCTATTCAAGGTTGTTCTAATCGGTGATTCAGGTGTTGGAAAATCCAATTTGCTTTCACGGTTCACCAAGAACGAGTTTAGCCTCGAGTCTAAATCCACCATCGGCGTCGAGTTCGCCACTCGGAGTTTGAATGTTGATGATAAAGTCATCAAAGCCCAGATTTGGGATACTGCTGGTCAAGAAAGGTCTCTTCTTTTTCCATCCATCATTGTTCATTTTCTCGATCTAGTTCTTATATCTCTGTCAATTGTTTTTACTAGATTCATTGGCTTTATCTCTTACAAAAAAGAATAGATCTGGATTTGTATTTGATTCTTGAAATGCAGTGCAGCTAGAGAAAGCTTACATGGTTGTGAGTTAGATAGACATCTTTTCTCTAATTCTCTTGTTTTTAGGCTAATTACTTTATGTTAGAGAGCTAGGTTGGTCTCTGTAATTTCATTACTATGATTCTTTAACTCTTGAATCAATTATCAGTTTTTTGGTAGGCTTGTTTAGTCTAATTACGAAATTGAGAAGCTTCTTGCTTTGTATAATATTCTATTCTCGGTTTCTTCTTCTCCTTTACGATTTTGATTAGAAAGTTTTCAGCTTTATCGATTTGCTTCCGTTGTTTTGCTAAGTTAGTTTATGTAAGAGACCTAGGTTGGTTTCAGTAACTTCATCTCTATGATTCTTTTTTCTTCTTTCTCATATTTTCACTCGAGATTCCTGAACTAATATCGGTTTCTGAAGCTTACCGAGTCCTTGTTTCGAAAGTGAAAAGCTTTTTGCTTTCTGTAATTTTCGTACGAGTCTTATGGGTTTCTTCTTCGTTTTGTGTTTGGTTGAGTGATTCATTGACAAAAGTTTCTTATGGATTCATTTTCATAGGTACCGAGCCATCACTAGCGCGTACTACCGAGGAGCTGTTGGAGCGCTTCTTGTCTACGATGTAACCCGACACTCGACATTTGAAAACATTGAGACGTGGCTGAAAGAACTCAGAAACCACACTGATCCAAACATTGTAGTCATGCTCGTGGGCAACAAATCTGATCTACGCCACCTCGTGGCTGTTCAGACAGAAGATGCCAAGTCATTCGCCGAGAAAGAATCTCTTTACTTCATGGAAACCTCTGCTCTCGAATCCACAAATGTCGAGAACGCTTTCGCGGAAGTGCTGACTCAGATTCACTGCATTGTGAGCAAGAAGGCCATGGAAACAGCTAGCGAATCCGCTAATGTTCCATCGAAAGGAGACAAGATCGATATTGGTAAAGATGTTTCCGCTGTGAAGAAATCTGGATGCTGCTCAAACTAACAAGAGTGGATCTTGTTTTAATGTTAACGACCGAGAGGATCGGTAATGGTTTATTTATTCTAAGTCATTCGAATTTGAAAGATTGCTTTAGGTTGATTTAATGCCCTTTTGATGTATTTCTGTTGATTATATAATTTTATCAAAAATTGATTTTGATTCTGTTGTCAAAAATTTCCAGTACCCAATTATCTAAAAATAGAGAGATAAAAGATAGTTTTTGATGACTTTGTTCGGTTTCTTAACTTTGGTTCAGTTAAAATTTATTCAATTTTTTGGACAGCACAATTTCCATATTTAGAGTGATTCAAATAGACTGGTCTCGAAAGCACAATCTGTCATAGGCTTAAGGAGACGAGACATTCGTTTTAGCTTTCAAAATTGAAGTGTTTTGTCTTTGTCCCCAAAATTTAAATAATTTGTTTATAGATCATTTAGCTTTTGAATTAACTAAGAAAAATTAATTTGTGTACATATATAGATTATCTTTTTTTTTTTTTTAGTTACATATTTCGGTTATTTTTTTATTTATCTCAAGTTAATGATTCGGATAATACTCAAGAGAAAATATCTATCATGTGCTTACAATAATTAAAAATAACATAAACCAAGAAAAAAATCAAACCGAAAACAATTTGGATAGAAAAAAAATCAAGAGCAAGCAATCAGTGATCTTGAAGTTGTCCCATATGTATCTGAAGACGTAGTCTGCATGGTACCCAATAGGCTGTCTGTTGTTGAGGAGACAGTCGTCACTAGATTTCGACAACAGTGATGTATCAAATGTTGTGACCGATTTTACATATCGAAAAAACTCATAAACTTGGATTCGTCACTTTCACTTTCCACTCCCGTTTGTCTTTAAAAAGGTTGCCGGTCTGCGATTGTTTCAGAGGTAGATTCTTACGGTCACACCATACCCATCCAAATTTCCAACGGTATGCGATAGCGATCATGACGCATATAATATAAGAGAGTACTGGGGTTAGAATTCTCCTTTAGCATACATGTTTAGCTATGACTCGGATGTAAATTATTAGTCAAATTGTTTTCACATCAAATTCTAGCGAGCTCATCATCTTTCAAACACAGGCTCTACCCCTTTATATGCTAAACAACTTTTCGGTTTTAATAAATTTAAAATGGAGTGACAAGTATAAAAATGTTCTTGTTTAAAAGATAATTTTCATTCTAATGTGCTGTCAAATTTTCAGTACCCTAAAACCTATTATATATATATATATATATGTCTGTAATAAAAAAATAAAATATATATATATATATATATATATATTCTTGGGTGGGGGGATAAAACTCAAGTATAAACTATGATTTTGTTAATCGCTTGGGCTAATAGGTAATAAACCAATTTTCTGAATTAAAAAATAATAAAGTGGATTTTTGAGATTTTTATTTTAGATTGAGAACATCTGACATTTTTTCTCTGAGACACCTGAGCATTCGCCGGAGAAAACTATCATTACAGTTGTAGCTATGACAACGGCAGAACCAAGGAAACTGAAAGGCCACAAAGCGACTGCCACGTGTTGTATAGCTTCTCGTGATAAGCCGGGACTTGTTGTTACTTCCGGCGAGGTCTCTAAAATCTCTAATCCAAACCTCTCTTTTTTTCCTTCTTTTGATTCGATGAATCTTAGGGTTTCGTTATTATAGTTACTTTTCGTATCGATTTAGGTCTTCACTAAAAGAAAAATTAAAAGTCTTAAAGGTAAATAATGATAGGATGGTTGCATTTGCTGGTTTGATTTGCGATGTAAAGATGTCCAATTCACTATTGACGTTGGGACAGAACCTGGTTCATCTCTTTGTTTCAAGACAGGTTTTGTCTCCTTTTTCTTTTCTTTTTTTTTGTATCTCCCTCAACGTTCAACTCTTTGTTTTAATAATTAGTGATATATTTTCTTTTCTTGATTCAGGTAACGAGAACATTCTCTATGCTTCTTGTGGAAACGAAATCAAGTCTTTCGATGTTCATACGGTAAAAGAACAAAAAAAATCCAGACTTTCAGAAAAAAATAATAATGCATTAATCACTCAGTTAAAATCTTCCTCTTTCTCCATTTTTTATAGCTAAGTGCTGATTCTTGGAAGCCATTAGAGAGTTACACTTACAACAAAGATGAAGTAAACCAGGTAGAGAATTCAAAAGCCCTGAATTTCTGGAAGTTCATCAAATTCCATGTTGATATCTTTTGGATTTCTTGGTTTGTTAAGGTGGTATGCAACGGAAGATCATCTTTTCTTGCTTCTGCAGATGATTCTGGCGATGTTAAGGTTACCTCAATGATTGTTCTTGATACTTATAAACATGAATTTGGAGGCCCTTTTCTTCGGTTTGGGTTGATTAGTTTGTTCAAACGCAGATCATCGACATTGGTCAGAAGTGCCTTTACAAAACCCTTAGAGCTGGTCATACTAGTGTATCCTTAATCGTTGTTTCGTTTTGCTCACGTCTTTGAAATTATTTTATGAATCTCGCTATGATCTCAAGTCACACCTTAATGTAACATTTAAGATATGCAGTAGTGTGCAATTCATTCCATGGAGACCTTGGGAAGGTAACTAACTATTGTACTTTTTTATTATATATATTTTTTGTATCTAAAATGTCTACTTTCTTGCAGTTATTACCGGTGGACTTGATTCAAAGCTTGTATTGTGGGATTTCTCAAAAGGTCGCTCGCAAAAGATTATAGACTTTGGTAAAGCCTAAGCCGCTGATTGGTGTTCCTTAGCCATATATATATGCCATTAGTATTATTTCACGGGTCATTTGCTGTAATCTTTCAGGCTCTGATGCACATAGTAACTCAGGACAATATTTAAACCCTGCGTTTGTCCACTCTATAGCAATTCCGGAAATCGACATGGTTGATAAGTTAGACAAGATCTGCGCTGTTGCTAGAGGTGACGGAATTGTCGATTTGATCAATATCGAATCAGAACTTTCTCGAAAAGGAACATCAAAAGGAAGCAGCAGCAGCAGCAGCAACAACAACAATGTGATCAAAAGGGTTCGTTTAGATTACTCTGTTGGTGGACACAAAGCTGCTGTTTCTTGTGTAGCGTTTTCTCTGTTTCAGGAGAAAGGTAGATTCTTGATCTCTGGTGGTAATGATAAGACAGTTAAAATATGGGATTGCTTTAGATGTCTTGATTCAGACAACACCAATAACAATAACAGAGATTTCCTCCATTTGAATATTGACCTGAGCAAGAAGGTAATTAAAAGCTCTCATTGTTCTTTATAGCTTTGCCACTTCTTCGTATTCTTTTGTCTGTTTCTGGTATCTAATAAGGTTTTTCTCTTTTAAAAAAACAGGTGAATTGGCTATGCACGAATCAGTCTGATTCTGAGAATCTTGTGGTCTGTGATACAACAAGAGTAGTTAAGGTTTACTCAATCTCTTGAAGTTCGACTGCATTGGCTCTTACTCTTCACTTCGTTACTGGTCCTTATGGGCTATAAATAGACTCAGAGATTCATGTTACTGCCCATTGTTTGTTTATTATTAGTGAACTTTTCTCAAGTGGTTGCATGATCCACAAGTTAGTGATTTGTTACCGATAAGTCGATAACAAAATGTTGTGTCAGTATGAATGTATTGAATTGAGATTAATTATTTATTACAATTGTACACACAAAAAAAGAATATCAATTCTAGAAAATAAAAATCCTATTAAGTCAAAAGATAACAAAATGTTGTAGTATCAGTATGAATGTACTGATTGAGATTAATTATTTTACTATTGTTTGGGTTTAGATCGATTACAGTTGCGAACATATTGATGTTTCTTCTAATTCGAAACTTTTTATGAACTTCTTTTGACTTAATAATATTTCATTTTCTAGAATTGACTTAATAGGATTTTACTATTACTTTTATATATAGTAACTATCGTGTTTATGTTAAAAATGAGTCCTTAATAATATATGGTGGGTTACTCCATTTTAAAGACTTTTACTTCAACACAAAGAAATTCAAATTTGGCTATTTTGTTGCCCAAAACAATGTCATATTTAAATTTTGAATTGTAAAAACTCTTTTACTTTCATCAATTTTGTGATACACCAGTCTTTTGTTCTATATGCATTTTTTGTTTGTTTTATTCAATATTTGTGTTTTAAACATGAGTTTTCTACCAAAACTCTTACTTACGGGAATCTACAAATAAAAAGGTGATTAATTTCAGTTCCTCTAGTCCATTCACACATTTAAGAATTTGGTATGAAGTTAAAATCCATTATCTTTCAATAAATCATGGTATATTCCAGAAACAATTGTAATATGTTTTTTAATTAAAAAAAAAAATCGAGTTTCACATATACACAAGCAAATGTATTGATTTATCTAACTTAAACCTGAAATCACAAATCTGACGCCTATTGCATGATCGAAAAACTATAGAAAGTAAATTGATTTTAGAAAAATCATCACTTAAAAGAAAGTTTATTCCATCTTGTAAATGTATTGTATCCTCATTCTTTTATCAATTAAAAGAAGAAGAAGAAAATTCTTAAAAGAAGAAAAAAAAAGTATTTAAGTGTCACAAGACTCACAACTCACAAGACCCTTCTTTTCAAATACCACCAATCTTTCTCTCTTGCTTCCATTTTCGATCATTCCCAAACCTCTCTCTCCTTGCCACGTTATGAAACCGTCGCAGCTGCAATCGCAACCGCAACCGCAACGGCAACCGCTGTTTTATCTCCTCCTCCTCCTTCTGATAGCCACCGTCTCCTCCTCTTCTTCTCCACTAGATCCAAAACAGCTCAAAGCTCTAAAGTCTCTCAAAATTATGACAATAACCAAAGATCCATGCAACAGTAACCACTCATCATCATCCACCGTAACCTGCGATGATGCTTCTCCTTTCCGGCACGTAACCTCTCTCTCCTTAAAAAACTGCTCCTCCTCTCTCGCTCTCCCTTCAAAAACACTAAAATATCTCTCCAAATCACTCCTCTCCCTCTCCTTCCACAACTGCCCTTCTCTCTCTCCTCCAAAACACCTCCCAATCTCTCTCCACTCCTTCTCCGCAGTCTCCTCCTTCCACCACCGTGACGTCCTCTCCGGCGTCTACCTCGCTCGTCTCGTTAACCTAACAAACCTCAACATCTCCTCAATCCCAATATCAACCTCTGGTCTTTACGTCATCCTCGGAAACATGCGTAAAGTCACTTCCCTCACCATCTCAAACTCGAGACTCTCAGGGAACATCCCTAAGTCGTTTCACTCGAATCTGACCTACATCAACCTATCAAAAAATCTACTCAAAGGAACAATACGAACTTCTATCTCGTTGCTTCATGAGCTTACACATTTGGATTTAAGCGGGAATCAGCTAAACGGCACCGTTCCAAGTTTCTTCACAGAGATTAAGAATCTCAAACACTTGAATCTTGCTGATAATTCTTTTCATGGAGTTCTTCCATTTAACGATAGCTTCATCAGAAATCTCGACTTTTTCCAAGTCAGAGGGAACAGTGGTCTCTGTTACAACCATACTGTTCTGTCGTCGAAGTTGAATTTAGGCATTGCTCCGTGCGATAAATACGGTTTGCCATTATCTTCACCGACACAAAAGGAGGATTCGACGTCGGAGGAGGAAGACGATTACGACGACGATAAAGGAGGAAATGAGAAAGAGAAAAAAACGCAAAACAGTACTAACAAGACTGTGCTTGGTGTCGCCATTGGTCTTTCTTCGCTTGTGTTCTTAATCATCTTTCTTATCCTTCTCGCTAAATGGTGTTTTTGACTCCAAAAATGTCTGATCTTTACCAAAAAGGATTCTCAATGTTCATGAAGAGAAAGGAGTATTCTTTCGACAAATAACCAGACCGTTGGGTCGAATCCGGTACGAACCCCGGTTTAAGATATTCATTGTTTTGTAACTGTTTTACATTTGGTGGGTGGAGAGCAATTAAATGAGAAAGTTGTGATTTTATGATTTGATTAAGACTTCAATGATGACTGTCTGAAGGGAATATATTGGGTTGTTTAAATAAGTATTGTGTTATTCAAATCATTTGTTTATTCTCATAATTAAACATTATTCTTATACAAATCTTCTGTAGAAATTGTTTTTACAGATTAATAGTTATTACTTACCTTTGCCAAGATCTCGACTAACCAAGAAATGAGTCGAGAAAACACAAAAAGAAACATGAGTGTGAAAACTCGATTAATTATTGTTATTCACATCATTTGTTTCTTAAATGAACATTATTTCTAAAAATGATTGAATTTTTTTTATAGATTACTACTTATTAGTATTTGCCCTTGCCAAATTCTGGACTGCAAAGAAAATAAGAAATGATTAGGGAATACAAACAAAAATCAGAAAATGAAGTGAATTTAGTAAATGATAAAAAAAAGTCATGATTCTTCCTATTTTTGCCTTTGAAGCAATGACACTATCATGAAGAATTTGCTAAAGGCTTATCATGTACCTTACCTATCAAATTATCTAATAGATAAATGAAATCAAATCTCTCCAATGTTCAACATTCGTTCCACCAAAAACTCACTATAAGAACAATTGTGAAAACCAATTCTCGAATCTGTCAAGACAATTATACCTTGTTGCTTTGGAGATAATTAAGTTGCAGGCCTCAACGAACACAGAAGTCAAAGGAGTTGCTTTGATTGATTGTAAAAGAAGACATTGAATTTGAGAAAAACCAAAAACACCATCTCCAAGGTTATTGGAAGATTTTGATTCTACCATGCCATTGTCAAAAAAAGGTGTTTACTACAACAATAAATTCTTTAACCTCCAGAAATAGTAAAGATAACAAACTTGAAACAGGGCTAAAATCAACAAAAATCTATAAAGATTAAAGTTTTTTTTTAGCCAGTGATGTTCTGAGACTTGTTGAGGATAACTCCTTCATATTTGACTTGGAACCATTTCATTGCATCATCTTTAGTCACTCTGTGTTGGATACCAACACGAGCCTTGCATCTACGGCGACGAGCCACACGGTATCCTGGACGTTCGAGAACAACGTAGAAGTCCATTCCGTAGATACCGGTAGATGGATCATACCTGTATACACAAAATGAAGATACATGAGAATCACAACGAAACCAGATAAGTCTTTATAATCTGAAAATTCCAAAAACAATGAATCTTCATATATTATTAATTCCAAACCTAACATTATACAAAAAAGCAGTCAAGCGTTCATCTTTTATCAAGCCCAAACCTAAAATTCCACAAAAACCAGCAAGTTTCATCATTTTCAAACACAAGAACCAGTAAAGCCACCATATATTACAAAACCAGTTATATTTGATCAAACTCAATTCTAACATTCCATGAAAAACAAATGAAGCATCTTTAATCAATTCAACATCTAACCCTTCACATGACTACATTGCAAGGAAAATAATTGGACACTGGTCATAAATGCAGCTGAAAATCTTTGTACATAGGCCAATTTATATGCACACCAAATAATATATATGAATCAAGCATCATTGTAATCCGAATTAACAAAAAACAAAAAACTTACTTGATTCCAAGATCAATGTGCTCTTGGATACCGAATCCAAAGCAACCAGTGTCACTAAAGTTCCTCCTAAGAAGTTCATACTCTTTAACTTTCAAACCACTCTCAAGAAGCTGCATTGCCTTGTCACCTCTAACAGTGACATAGCAAGCAATCTTTTCGTTACGCCTGATACCAAAAGACCTCACAGTGTATCTCGCTGTTACACAAAAATTAATAAACTATAAGAATCTCACATCGCAAAGATAAAAGATTCCCTTTTACGAACACATTCACACATACCCTTTGAGAAAACAGGGGTTTGACCACTGAGCTGTTCCAAAACCTAATAAAGATCAAACACAACGAATCATAAACATTCACACATTCACAAGTCTCCTAAAAACCATGGCTTTAGACCAATTACAGTGACGGAAAATCGTGAAGTAACGATTTTTATCCCAAAAAAAACGGACCTTTGAGGCACGAGTGAGACGATCACCACTCTCACCAACGGAGATGTTCAGAACAAGTTTCTGGACCTTAATGTCCCTCATGGGGTTCGAGAGCTTCTTCTCCGACGCCTACAATAATAGGTAAGAGAGAAAACACACAAAACACAAAAAGTTTGATTCATGAATCCATTTGAACATGCGCATCATCATTGAAATCGATCTAACGGGTCAAATCACTAAAGAGAGGAAAGTACCATTTTAAGGAGAACAAAATCGAGCTAAAAGAGAGGAAGAGCAAAGAGAGTTGCGGAAACGAAAGCTGCAAAGAGTGGGAAGTTAAATGTGTTATATGGACGAAATTAGGGTTTCCGGAAAGAGAATGGGCTTAAGTTTACAAAGCCCATGAATATGAGTCATAATCGTAGGCCTATATGGCCTTCTTAAGAGCCCACTGTAGATAATTTGAAACATTTACTAATCTAATCAAATACACTCGAGCATATCTCTTGCTTAAAAATATTTATTCACTTCACTAATGCGTAAAAGTTAAGTTGTTTTTCAATTTAACAATATCAAGCCAAAAAGAGAAAATTATTGTGTGTGCAAGACTATCGTGTAAATTTTTTGATTTTATTATCAACAAGGAAAGGATATTTTATTCTGACACATAAAAAGTTACCGTGGAATATAAGAAAGGAATGCAAAATGGGAGAAGATGAAGCTATTTACTAACGATTTCTCTAATATATCCTTAGTAAATATTTAAGTGAACATTCTCCGGTCAAATACTTAAATATTTACAAACGATTTCTCTTATCCCCTGATATATAATATACCCAGAGTAAGAGTACATGAAACTCAAATTTGATACTTAACGAGCTTAAGTCTTTTTCAAATGGATAAAAAAAAAGAGTAAGAATATATGATTTAATGGAAGTTTTTAAAAGTTTTTTAAGAAAGTTTTTAGTATTAAAATAATAATAAAAAGTATTTAAGAACCGTTTCTTAAAAAACAGCCTTTTAATAAAAAATTTCATATGTGTCATTTTTAGATTGGTTACTATATAATATTTTATTTTTTTAAGAAACTTTTTCAATTTCTAACTAATGGAGATGTTCATATTTCCACCAGCTATCAGTCAAAGAGATTTTACACAATTGGAACTTCTTAATAGTTTATTTATGCTCAGGAAAAAAAAAAGAACAAAGGCGAACAAAGAATACAGAAAAGGAAAAACAAAAAGAGAAAAGAGAAAGAGAATGTTTGATTATAAGCAAGGTATTAAACCTATAGTATAATTTAATACTTGATGGTCTTTGTTTCTATTTCAAGACCAACAACAACATAAATAAATAAAAAAACACAAAAAAAAATACTTCCAAAATTTTATGTGGAAGAACGTTCACTGACCTTGAACTATTCCATGATATTACTGTTAAAACCACTGTGTGAACCAAGTGCTCCCAAATCTAGTTAGCTCACGTGAACGTCTTCAACTGTTTCGTGGCTCAACGAAGAAGAAGAAGCCAAGATGGGTAATATGTTTTCACCACGTTTGAAGAAATTTTGGGACAAATGGAACATTCGTGGAGTCATAATGCTCAGTCTCTTCCTCCAAACAATCCTTATCTTCTTTGCACCGAGCCGAAAACGCACAGCAAAGAAGCTCTTCCTCGTGCTCGTATGGTCAGCTTATCTTCTTGCTGATTGGGCGGCTGATTACGCGGTTGGACAAATCTCAGACAGTCAAGAAGAAGCTGCAGACAAAAAATCCAATACCCGTGAGCTGTTAGCTTTTTGGTCACCATTCCTTCTCTTGCACCTTGGAGGTCCAGACACCATTACAGCACTTGCCCTGGAGGATAATGAGCTTTGGAACAGACACTTGTTCAGCCTTGTCTGTCAAGCGACCGCTACCATCTATGTGATCTTATTGTCCACACCGAACAGGCTTCTGACTCCAACAGTGATCATGCTTCTGGGCGGAGTGATCAAGTATGTCGAGAGAACAGCAGCGTTGTTCTCAGCGAGTCTTGACAAGTTCAAGGATTCTCTGCTCGAGGATCCTGATCCCGGCGCTAATTACGCAAAGCTCATGGAGGAATATGCAGCTAAAAAGGATATGAATATGCCAACCCAGGTAATTGTCGTCGAAGATCCAGAGAAAGGACGGGAAGACAATACTCCAGTTAGACCCGACGATGTTTTGACCGATCTTCAAGTCGTTCACTATGCTTACAAGTACTTCAACATCTTCAAAGGTCTCATTGTTGATATTATCTTCACTAATAAACAACGCGACGAGAGCAGGAAGTTCTTCAACTCGCTGAACCCAGAAGAAGCTCTAAGAATCATCGAAGTCGAGCTCAGCCTCATCTACGAAAACATGTTCACAAAAGCGGAGATTCTTCATAACTGGACTGGAGTTGTGTTCCGGTTTATAGCTTTGGGGTGCCTTGTTTCGTCTCTCTGTCTCTTTAAAGTTAAAAAGGAAGATCATTTCGAAGGATTCGATGTTGCTCTTACTTACGCATTGCTCATCTGTGGAATAGCTCTTGATTCCATTGCTCTTCTCATGTTCTGTGTCTCTGACTGGAGCATTGCTATATTGAGTAATCTAAAGAAGGACCTGGAGGAGAAAGACAATTGCAAAGACAGAGTTTTAAACTGGATCCTCGGTTTCAGGACGACTAGGTGGAAAAGATCCACATGTTTCCAGGATGGACATGAAGTCCTCGACAGAAACTTTATGTTTCGCAGATGGTCTGAGTATGTTCATACTTACAACTTGATTGGATACTGCTTGAAGATACGTCCCAAGAAAATCCATCATACCAAAGGTATGATACATAGTTTCCTTCAAGAGATCACGCCATGTTCTGGAGCAGGAACTCGCCAGTTTTATAATTGGATTCACCGATCTCTCAGTAATTTGTGCAAGAACAATCCGATTATCCGTCAAGTTACCTCACTTCGTCACCTGCTTGGACGTTTGATCGTCTACGTTCTAGATGAATTCGGTTTCAAGGATTTGGTTGAAGAGATAAGATTCACAACCAGTGATCGACTCACCAGAGAGCTATGGGAGTTGATATTCAAACAGGTGCAACACAAACACCATTTTGCGGAAGATACTGAAAGTGCCAAGAGTATCTCTTCAGCTAGAGGAGACTGGACTTTAGTTGAAACATCAAGCAAAAAAAGACCGGACCATGGAAAAATAGAAAAAGGACCAGACCGTGAGAAGCTTCTGAAATATGTGACGGAAAAGGATTACGATCAGAGCATTCTCATGTGGCACATCGCTACAGAACTCTTGTACCAAAGCCAAACAGAAGAAGAAGAAAAAGCCACAGACAAGCAAGAATACACTAACCGAGAGTTCAGCAAAATTCTTTCCGACTACATGATGTACCTCCTTATCATGCAGCCAATACTAATGTCAGCTGTTTCTGGAATAGTAAAAATACGTTTCATGGACACATGCGAAGAGGCAAACGAGTTTTTCCAGAGGAGGCATATCATCAATAAATCAATGTGTGAGAAAGACAACCTCGTGAAAGAAGCTTGCAGAGCTATTCTTTCTGTCCAAACAGATGTTGAGCCTATGGCTGTGAAAGGAGACAGAAGCAAGTCCGTGTTGTTCGACGGAAGCGTGCTTGCAAAGGAGCTGATAAAGTTAAAGAATGTAAGGGGAGGAGAGAACATGTGGGAGGTATTGAGCAAAGTGTGGGTTGAGTTACTTTGCTTTGCAGCAACTCATTGTGACTCCAAAGAACATGCGGCTCAGCTCAGCAAAGGCGGTGAGCTTATTAACTTTGTCTGGCTGTTAATGGCTCATTTTGGACTTGGAGATCAATTCCAAATCAACAGGGATGATGCAAGAGCCAAATTGATCGTCGCCAAGTGATTATATCATTAAAAATCAAATAAAAGGTTACACAAAAATCTTCAATAAATTAGTTTATTCATCTGCCTTTTTTCTCTCTGAATTTTTACTTCCTTGAATAATCTGCATTTGTAATGTTAAAAATGAAAATTTTCTCTCTTGTTATCAATTTCACTCACGATTTAGAATCTTCTCAGTAATAAGTTGAAAGAGTAATCACGATTAGATTCTTCACTACATAAACTACTTATTGAGAAAACCTCAACGAACTAAAACGGTATTAACACTTCATGATTAGTTAATTATCATTGGCAATGAATTTGCTCTCTTTCTTGTTCTTCTTCCTCCAGTTACAATGATTTCTGAGGCTAATTTGTTGTTCGGATAGAAGGAAACATAACTAAAACAAAAATCATTAATATTTGATAGAGATACACTTTAGCACAGACTGAGCTAGTAGCTATTAAAATGGGTTTTAATGAAACCTTTAGTGAGCTTATCTCTCTATTAGTTAGGTCGCCTCATCGTGGTCCAGAGAGCTCAATGGCTTCAATTATAAACGAATTCTCTTCATGACCATTACTGTAATTCCTAGAAACACTAGGAGCTCTAGCTTCATACCCACTTTGTGTCTGCTCATAGCCAGATTGTTCCACTAAACCTTCTAGGACCTTCAATACTTCAGACATCCTCGGTCTTAAACTTGGATGTGGCTGTGTACAAAGCAAAGCCAATTCCACAACTTCCTCCAACACCAAATCATCATATTGTCCCTTCAAATCTCTGTCCACCATCTCTGCAAATCTTTTCTCTGCTTTCAATGTCCTTACCTAATCCAACAAGTTTTGTCCATTTAAGTTTCTTGATTTATGCAATTCAAAGAATGTAACAGAGAGATTCAAAATCTTTTTTGACTCACCCAGCTCAATATCATTCCTTTTCGAATCTGACCATTGCCTGGATCAATCATCTTATGACCCGTTACGAGTTCAAGAATTAGTATCCCGAATCCAAAAACATCGGTTTTCTCTGAAGACTGTCCTGTGGAAAGGTACTCAGGAGCAATGTGTCCAATGGTTCCTCGAACAGCTGTAGTGACATGTGAATCTCTCTGGTCTAAAAGCTTTGCGAGACCAAAATCGCCAACAATGGCTTCAAAGCTTTCATCAAGTAGTATATTTGCAGCTTTGACGTCTCTGTGAATAATCTTTGGATTGCATTGCTCGTGCAAGTAATAAAGTCCTCGAGCTGCGCCAAGTGCAATGCATATCCTTCGATTCCAATCTAGAGACGGCTTTTCTCCATAACTGTCTGAATAAATCCATAAAACGTCATCTTTTTAGATAAACGTTTTTCACATCGAAAGAAAACAAAATGAGAAAATGTTATAAACCTCTCAAGCGGTCTGCGACGCTTCCATTTGGCATATACGGATACACGAGCATTCTCTCTTCCGGTGTCATACAGAAACCAAAGAGACGTAGAAGATTACGATGAACAGCTAAACCAATCATCTCAACTTCGGTTTGAAACTGAACTTCTCCTGTATAGTTCGGATCTTTCAACCTTTTTACCGCCACAACAGTTCCATTTGGGAGATAACCTTTATAAACCATTCCAAATCCTCCTTGTCCCAAAATGTTCTTTGGACTAAAGTTGCTTGTCGCGGATTGTATCTCGCGAAAACTGAACCTTTTCAGATGTCCGATTTCAAATTCGTAGTCTTGCTGCACTAAGAAATCCATAAATGGTAGCAGATTTTAGCAAAGTCTTAACATTGACAAGACGCAAAAAGAGATTTGGAGAGACTAAAAAATGTTTACCATATGATTTTGAGAGGCGTGATCGATGCCAAAGCACCCAGAAGAAGAGAAACATTAGAGAGACGATGAAGGCGACAACAATGCCAAATGCAAAAGACAACACTAAGCTGTGATGTTTGCTATTATCCTTTTCAGACAACCTTGATGCTGCAGATAAATTTTACGACATGTTAGTACTATCCATGTTTCACACTGAAAGAGCTTAGTTCTGCAGAGAATTTTCAAGACAACATACCATTTCTCACAGGTGTAGCATCTGAGCAAAGCTCTTGGGAAGCTGAACCGCAAAGAAATGCATTTCCAACAATCCTACGACAGTACACTTTATCAAGAAGCTTTTCACATAAAGTATAATGTGCGTTTTTGTTTTATCTTACCTATAGTCTTTTGCTAATATACGCGGTGTTGGTCCACTTAGGTTGTTGAAAGATAGATCCCTATCCATAAGAAACAATAGTCTTAAGAAACATAATACGAGAGTAAATAGATGAACTGTAATTGTTAGGTGGAGCAAAGACATACAAGAAAGAAAGACCTGAGAGGCCAGCGACAAGCTGAGGGATTTGCCCTGATAAAAGATTTCTGCTGAGCCGCCTATAAGACTTAAAAAGACTTGTAAGATAATGACAACCACAAGATTAACTAAATCAAGAATCATTGTATCAAACTCACAAGTAATTTAGGTGAGTTAGGAACCCTAAAGAAGCTGGGATTTTTCCACTAAACCGGTTCCCAGAGAGATCAAGAGTTTTAAGCTCAGAAAGTTGGCCTAACTCGGAAGGTATTGGACCAGTTAACTGGTTATTCTGCAGTAACCTACAAACATAACAAGTTATATATAAGCTATTGGATACAATAACGCATTCTTGATCTTCAAAGATTACTCACAATGTATGAAGATGAGTAAATTCTCCAATATTTGTTGATATTGTCCCTGATAATCCTTTACTAGCCATCTCTCTGCAAAAAGAGATTCAATCAAACAATTCAAATTGCAGAAGAAGAAAAAAAAACGTTTCTAAGAGACATTTGGTCGAACATGTGGTGTACTTACAGAGAAACAACGAAACCTTCAGAGGAGCAACCAACCATGTTCCAAGTACAAGGATCAACAGAGTTTATATCCCAACCAGACAAAACCTCTGTTTCATCTTTCATCTTGTTCTTCACTGACACTAATGCAGCAACTACAAGAAACAAATTGGAAAAGAAAAAAAAAAGTTAAAACCTTTTTTCACGAAAATATTCTGATTTTTTCCTGAAAAAGTACATTACCTTCGTAGTTAACACCCTTTGGAGATAAGAGACTATCCATGGCGTTAACAGAATCAAAATCAGAGTAATAATAAATCAAGAGTCCTAAAAACATGAACTTTATCACAATCTCCATTGGACGTTTTAAGAGAGATAACAAGTTTTTTTCTTTTCAATGTTTATCGTTTTCCCGCAATTATTTGTCTGCTGGGTTTATGCCCCTTTGTCTAGGGCTAATCAATAACGCCATTAAAACCAATGAAGTTAACATTATAAATATTAAATACATTAAATATATTTTTTTCATTAAATTATTTGGTGGCCTGGTAGGTTTTTGATTTATGAGTTGATCCGAATGAAGAAGAAGACAAATTAAAAAAATTGAAGATTTAAGTTATGGAAGCGGAAAATCCTCGAAATTGTCAACGGAGTGTCCCCTCTTATGCTCATAAAGACATTTTTTTTTTCTTTGTCTGACTCTGAGTCTCTGACACAGTGAGTGAGAGTAGATCCTCTGTGATCAAACCTACGAGAAGAGTTGGTACATTCGAAATCTTGAACCTGATTAGATCAAACAATTAACAGCTAAATTTATGTTATTCACTAAAGTCAATGCTCAAGCTTCTTAACTAAGAGCATCTCCGATAGAGAAATTGATTGAAAGTTTATTAACAATATTTTATTAATAAATTTTAAGAAATTTATTAAGAATTGGTTTTTAAAATTTTTATCTAAGAATTATTTTTTTAAAAATTTCTTAAGTTTCTTATTTTTTTTTATTTTTTTAATGTTAATAAACTTTATTAAGATATTCTTAAGAACTCTCAACAGAGATGTCCAAAAATCATCAGTATTAGTAATATTCACTGAATTTTTAAAGAATAATAATATTTTAATAATTTTTGTTTAATTTTATTAATTTTAAAAATATTTTATTAATAATTAAATATTGAATCAATAATATTATGATACATAACACAGAATCTCTAACCAAAAGTTATTTATTTTTAATTAGATGATACTCTCAAAGTATCATTAATACAGATACTCTAATGGTCAATCAAGTAACTCTTAATGGTCAATCAAGTAATTCTTGGTCTAGTTTTGTAATTATGTAACCGCTCCAAATGAGTAAGAAATAATGTCCTAGGTTTAAGTCTGGGAGGGATCTTGAATAAGAAATTGCCCAAATTGTCACATTTTAGAAATGTATTTACATCGGGTGACATTTCCCATCTTTAATTGATCTCATAACAATTTTATGAAGAAACTGAGATTACTATATTGGATCTACTTAGGGTATTTCTTTCTTTCGAACTATATTAATACTCAATTAAAATCTTTTATTAATTTATTTTTTGTTAATTTATATATAGCACTGGTCTAACAAATTGTAATGCTTTATGCTAAAAAAATGCGTTTAATATCTTATAAATATATTTTTAATTTTTTATACCCCTTTAATGCTTATAAAAAAAGAATTTGTGCTATTCTTTGGTTGCTTGGATCCTAGGTAAAAATATAAATGTAAATGTAGGATGCTATATACACATAAAAAATTGTCTATATACACATAAAAAATATAAATGTAGGATGCTAAAACGAGAAGGAATAAACAACATAGATAATGCATCATTTGATAAAATCAATGATATCATATTATATTCTTTGTGTTTCTTTATGTATAGAGTTTATTTAGAGATAAACATGTGAATATTGATATTAAAATATATGTAGGTAAAATAAATCTATGCGTATATTTATTACATATTTGAAAATTTATTTGATTAAATTGATTATTATAATTTTGACATGGTGTAAACTAAGAAGTTGCACATAGTAATCAGTGTAGTCAAACTTGAATATTTCAACATTAATTCACTTTCTTTTGACTAGTCTGATTGTTTGAGACTTTTAGGGTTGTTAGTATAATTTTTGATTTTGACTGCCAAAATTTTTGCTGTGGTTTTAGAAATAACGAAAATCATGAATTAGGCTCTGATTGGTATTTTTATTTTAAGGACTTTTGGCTTTGTAAAGCCATTATATTCAAAATTTTACCAATTAGTTTTTACATTTTAGACAACTTAAATTTTTTTGTAAAAACTTCGAAGCTATTTTTTTTAAAAAAAAAAATCCGTTATTTTGTTCATCTATTTTAAAATCACATTTTACAGCTTTTAGAATCAAAATCTCTACAGCCAAAATCTAAACAACAACCTTTACCAATCAGAGGTTTAGTGGCTTAAAAAAACCACTTTAAGTGTAAAATCAGTTATTTTGGGTACATTTTTAAAGGAGATTTTTAGAACTATAAATAGTTTTAAATTAAATCGGAAAAGTTGAGTTTAAAAGTTTTAAAATTAAATTAAATATCTACAGCCATTAAACTTAAAATCCCAATCGGGACCTATATTCTTATGTTTATGTCTATAAAAAAACTCATGTACTAGTATATAAACACAAACATAAGAACACAATCGCTCAAAAAAGCAAAGAAAACATTTTTTTCTCTTATCGTTTCTAATTCACCGAACAGTAATAGCTTTCTTTCGTTGTGGTATTGATCATGGCCAAGTCATCATGTTCTTATTTCCTGATATTCATGCTTGTGTTCTCAGGTAATTTCTTCTTTTCAACTTCCAAATATCAAATAATAATATCAAATTTTTAAACTTTTACATAAAGTATATAACTGTGTGCATAAATATTACTTCACATCATAACATGATTTTTTTTACTTTTGTAGTATTTTCAATGGTTCAAAAAATTAAGGGAGAGGATGAATATTGTATTGTAATTATTGGTCCAAAAAACCCATGTAATTTTGTTGATTGCCGTCAAAAATGCTATGACGAGTACAATGGAGTTGGCAAATGTGTTAAAGATGTTAAAGCTGGTGGAGATGCTTGTCTTTGTACTTATAGTTATAACTGTAATTAAAGCAAAATTTAAATAACAATGTTGTAAAATTAAGAAAAATAATTTCTTAATCTATATTAATAAAAGTTTGGAAATTCTTCAGCTCTTTTTGAATAGTTAACTTTGAAAAAGATTATTCAGAAGATTTTTGTCACTTTGTTGTTAATTTGGACTATATCTAACAGAAATTTCCAATATAAAATTAAGCTATATTCTATACAATTTGTTCTCTTTTACATCTGACTTTTTTTCAATGTTGTATGCATATTTACAATGTGATTAAATATATATTCTCCAGAATAGATGGAATTGGAATTTGTGTTGATAGTACCAATATCCCTAATATTACATAAATTTGCAGATAAAGTATCTTTTGGAAAACAAAGATGTGAATTGGAATAAACACATTAAACTCTTGACTGTCATTGAATCAAATGAATTTCTATCTTTTCAATCGTTTTAAAAATACTTTTTGTTTAAATTTTAAATATAAAAATTGTTTTTATATATAGCAAAACTGGAATAGAAAGATGACATTCTCGAACTCGTAATTTTATATTTTATAAAAATTAATTAAAAATAAAATATTTTTATATCTTTTACCAAATCTTCACGTCTTACGAATAAAATATATACTTTCATCTCTATAATTTGTTATATTATTTTTAAAAAACTTCATACTGACAAAACAAAACATATCCGTTTTAATAACTCAAAAACAAATCTAATAGACCAGAACTTCATCTCTAATGATTCTATAATTTGTATTTTTAACTAACAATTTTTTTGGAATTTATGTTTTTTAAATCAAACACAGAATTTTTCTAAAAAAATTGAAGTCTTGATTAATTTTTCTTTAAAATATAAATATAGCAATTATTTTTATATATATCAAGATTATATTATAGTACTAGAAATAACATATTCAAATTTTTAATTTTTTATATTATTTTGTGCTTGTTTCTGTCTGTGAACTCTGTTTAGTTTTACTCATCACATCTTTAAAGACTTCTGAACTTTTTAACTAAAACCAAAAACTCGAATCAAAGCCAATCCAAAAAAATCGATTAGGTTATTAAAACATACCTGATCAGGTTTCAATTTTGAGTAATTTTGGATATGGTTTAGATAATACCCAATACATGAAATACTAACCAAAACAACCAAAGCTTTTTCTATTTCTTCATTTTTTTTCTTTTGGATATCAATTTAGTTTGGTTTTTATAAATTTTTATTTTTGGATAAATTAGTTACTATTCGAATATTTTAAGCATTTTTAATTATATTTGGTTACAAAATACTCAAAATAGTAACCGAAGTAACCAAAGTGTTTTCCTCATCCTTACTTCTATTTCATATCAATTGGTTTATATCTCAGTATTTTATGCATTTTTGATTATTTAGGTTACAAAAAAAATCTTAACATCCGAACCAAAAAATAATTCTGCTACAATTAAGATCCTAATTAAAATATTACAATAGAATAGAATCTGAATGGTATCAATTCATACCCAATCTAAAAAATGAAAAATACTCTAATAGATCCTAAATTCAAAAACCAAAAACTAATACCCAAAAAAACTTACACGTATCCAAAGAGACATCCGAACGCCCAGAGCTACGAAAGACACATTTGAGAAAAAACATAAATAATTGGAAAACAAATTGTTTTTGAGGAACTAATTATCTCCAATTACGCAATTGCCCTTTGAACTTGTGTGTTCTTCTTCCTCTTCGACGCGTTATCTCTCTCTCTCTCACGTATTCCTCCCAAGAAATTGATTGCTGCGTCGCGATCGCGTTGATCGCGCTTAAGAAACAGGCCTTGAAGAAATGGCGATGGGTTTATCGATTTAGATGTTTTTTCTTTTTCCCAAACTTACAGAAAAATATATGAACTCTCTTAAGAGTTTTGCGATACAGTAGCATTAGAGAAGCTTTAACTCAGCAAAATCCCTTAAAGTTATCATCTTTATGTTCTCTTTACTTTTACAATCAGAGGAGATGGCTAAAGCCTGTAGATTCAGTGCAAACTAGGTTAGAGAATCGAACGAGAGACAATCGATTAGACAAACTCATTGTTCAGATTAGGAAGCTAAACATCATTCTCGAGGTTTCGAAACTCATGTCTTGCAAAAAGCGTGGTCCTTTTGTGTCTTTGCAGTTAATGTCTCGATGGAAGAATCTGGTTGGTTTGAATGTAAGCATTGGAGCTTTTGTGGGTTAGTATCCTCACGCTTTTGAGATCTTTACACATCCTTGTAGGGAGAATTTGTGTTGTAGGATTACTGAGAAACTGAAGCAAATGATTGAAGAAGAAGAGAATATTTTTAGAGATTATAAGGATAAAGAAGTTGTTGAGATGTCTAGAAAGTTGTTCTTCGTGTTCATGCTCTGAGGTTGATTAGGAAGGAGTTAGGTTTGCCTGAGGACTTTCGAGATTCTGTTTTGGCTAAGTATACTTCAGATTTCAGGTTAGTTGATTTGGAGACTTTAGAATTGTTTAATGAAGATGATGATGATGATGATGATGATGAGAGCTTGTGTATGGCAAAAGTTGAGGAGTGCAGAGGAGTTGAATGTAGAGGAAATGGTTAAGTGAGTTTGAGACGAATCACGCGTTTCCTATTAATCTTCCTACAGGGTTCAAGATTGAGAAAGAGTTAAGGAATTGGCAAAGGATACCTTATGTAAAGCCTTAGGAAAGAAAGGAGATACTACGAGGTTTGGAGAGATTCAAGAGGCGAGTTGTTGAAGTTATCCACGAGCTTCTGAGCTTGACTGTAGATAAAATGATTGAAGTTGAGAGATTAGCTCATTTTCAAAAGGATCTTGGAATCGAAGTAAACGTGAGGGAAGTAATACTGAAGCATCCCGGGATTTTCTATGTAAAGGAAGTACGCACACTTTGTTTCTTAGAGAAGTTCATAGCAAAGGATGTTTGATTGAGCCAAATCCGACATACAATGTCCTTGATTTTTTGTTGTTGGAAAAGCGTCACTCTAGAAAATTGTTGCAAACCAGAGATGAAACTCATGAAGAAAACAGAGACGTTGAGATTAGCTCTGATGAAGATTGGGAAGGAGAGACAGATGGAGATTGGGTCTTACCAATCCTTGGGAAATGAGGTTTGTGCAAAAGTCCCATCTTGATATCAGTATGAAGTTCCCAAAAGTGTATCAGATTGAAGTTGTTTGTGAATTAGATGATCCTGTCTCATATATCTGCACAGTTTTGGTTTTGTGGCCATAAGTGTAATTACAATGAAACTGTAGCAAACAAGAAACTTCTTGGTTATGTTTTGATCTACGAATTTGATTATGGAAGAAGAGGAAACAAAATTGAAGATTTGCTTGAGTTCCCCAGAAATTCGTCAGAACATTACATCGCTGGCTATATGTGATAAATAGAGCATAAACAACAAACTTGGAATAACAACAAAAGATTAGAAGAAAAATACAAGAAAAAGAGAAAAGAAAGCAGCCGCCTTTTACTGCGTTTTTTTTCGCATTGTAAGAGCTTCACTTCATCGTCTTAACTCTCATGTACGTATTATTACATTCATGAAATTGCCTGTCTTGTGCTATCTATCATATGTGCTGGTATCAACTTGTTGACCAACTCTGGTGATGCGCCTCTTGAAAAGTAAATCAAATCTTTTTATAGGACTATTGACCCAATAGTTATTTGTTAGACAAAACCCAGAATTTAAAGAGAAGAAACCTCATCAAGAAGTCATGGGAGAGGGAGTTCAGAGTTAAGTGCTACAATTGTGGAACATTTAAACTTTATGCTTTTGAATGTAAAGGTTTCAACAACAATAGAGTTAAAGAAAAGTCCAACTATACTGAATAAAGAAAAACCAAGAAGATGCGTTTATGGCGTACAAGAAAAATTAACGAGATGCGTTTTACAAGGGGTGTTTCAATAGTGGTGCAAGCAATCAAATGTACAGGAAAAGAAGTATGTTCTTGATGAATCCATTATCAAACCTTCATTTTTATGACTAAAATATATACTTTCGTGTCTACAATTTGTTAAACTATTCAAACAAAAACTTAAATACTGACAAAAAGATGTCAACTTTAATACAAATATATATATATATATATATACATTTTACAAAATATATTCATATTAACGAACAAAATTAATTATTTTTAAATTGGGTTGTTTCTTATAATTTCAAACTAAATGTTTAGTAACTAAATGATTATTGATTGATGTTGTATGAATAGACGAATGAATTGGTCATGATTGATTAGGAACCCTGCGAGTGGGTGGTAGCTTGGTCTTTGTTCTGTTCGACTCAGGCGCTACTCATAGTTTTGTCTCGCCTGAGATAGTGCGGACCTTTGAGGGAACTTTTACCATAGTAGAAGTAGATGTCCCCATTAAGACCCCAGGAACCCAAAACCTTGAAAGCTGAGAATAAAATCTTAGATGTCTCCGTTAAGATCGACGAAGTGGAATTTCCAGCAGATCTACTGGTAACAGCATTGGATCGACACGAAGTAATTTTGGGGATGGATTGGCTATCGCGTTACAAGGCTCAGTTAGATTGCGGTAAAGGAAAAATGCATCTCAGAAGGGAAGGAGGTGTGAGTATTCAGTTTCGGGGATTCGAGCCTAGTACCAAGGCAATGTTCTTGTCGGCCTTGCGAATGGAGCAAGAGTTGCAAGAGGGAGAAGCGTATCTCGTAACCTTGATGGTAAGCGACGAGGGACTGACCCAGGAACTGGAGTTATCAGACATCCCAGTGGTTCGGGAGTTCGAGGATGTTTTCAAACCGTTGGAAGGCGTGCCACCACCGCGGTCCAACCCGTTCACGATTCCGCTGGAACCCGGAGCGACTCCCATTGCTAAAGCACCGTAGCGGATGGCACCAGCAGTGATGGCCGAATTAAAGAAGCAACTAGAATACTTGATAGAGAAAGGATTTATCAGACCAAGTTCATCGTCATGGGGCGCACCAGTCTTATTCATCAAGAAGAAAGACGAGAGTATTAGGTTATGTATTGACTATCGGGGAATCAACAACATAACCATTAAAGATAAGTACCCTCTGCCAAGGATTGATGAATTATTAGACCAGCTTAAAGGAGCCAAGGTATTTTCAAAGATCGATCTAGCCTCAGGATACCATCAGATACATATCTCAGAAGCAGACATTCCGAGAACAGCTTTCCGTACACGGTATGGGCAATATGAATTCGTGGTGATGCCGTTTAGATTGACGAATGCCCCAGCTGCATTCATGCGACTCATGAATGAGGACTTCCGAGAGTATCTAGATAATTTTGTCATCATTTTCATTGACGACATACTTACCTACTCCAAGAATACAGAAGAGCACGAGCAGCATCTACGCCTATGTGTTGGGTGGAAGTGGGAGAAAGAAAAATGTTCGGTCAGGAGATTGTAGACGAGACCACGAAGAAGATCCGAACAGTTAAGCAGAACATGAAGAAAGCTCAAGATCGGTAAAAGAAATACGCAGATCAGTATCGAAGGGATTTGGCATATTCAGTTGGCGATTGGGTCTACTTGAAGGTAGAAGCGCAAAAAAGAAAAGAACGGTTTGGGAAAGTTGGGAAGCTAGCTACACGGTTTATAGGACCATACCAAATCGTTGGGAGAATTGGAGAGGTATCTTATCGGCTAGATCTACCAGCAGACATGACATTACACCCGGTCTTTCGCATTTCGATGCTGCGTAAGCATGTCAGGGATCCAAATGAGATAGAGTCGCAAAGGATCGAGGAGCTACGGCCAAACCTCACATATGCGGAAGGTCCAATTCGAGTAAGTGAAAGGCGGATCAAGAAGTTGAAGAACCGTGAGGTTTCTCAAGTTCAAGTTTTTTGGGGAAAACAATTTTTGAGTTTTGAGTTTTGTTTCTAAAAAAAAATTAATATGACGTTTTAGTTTGCATATCTGATGATAACTTATATTTTCGTGAAAATAGATAGTCGTTATAATATTTTAAAAAAGAAAGTTTCAAAAACATACATTTTGTTTTAAGCATTAAAGAAAATCAATATACAGTGGAATAAAAATAAAATTTATATTGTCTAAGTTAAATCATTCCAAATCTCTGATGCAAATTGCAACAACTATTTAAGTGTTTTACATGTGGAGGTAAAATAATTATCACACAAAAGTGAGGAAAATCAAATGAAATGTTTTTATATATTACAAAAGAAAAAACAAAAGGAAAAGAGTTTAACCAAACCCAATTGAAAAAGAAAGTCAAGAAGAGAATGAAAGGATGTGAAGAATAGACGTGACGAAAAAGCTAAGGATTAAGTACTTTGGTTTATCTCTTTGGTGAAACAATATCCACATCGAAATAGGATAAAAAAAATAAAAACTAAAATTAATTAATATAAAAATAAAAAGGGAATAAAGTGGATTTCATAACACACCAAAGAGAAACAAAGAAAATCATGTAACATATAAAACAAAATGAAGGCAGCCAAAAGTCTTTTGCGAAGAGTCAAAAATTTCATATGAAACTTTTAAAAAAGAAAATTTCATATGATATTTTTAAATTTATAGCGCCGAATAAATATATTTATTCGTATATATTATTAGTAGTTTGTAGTAAGTGTTATTGGTGTATAATAACTTGAATTTGAATATAATATCGATCGTGTATATGAATGAGTTGTACTTCAACAAAAAAAAATACATACGAACGAGTTGTAGACAACAAAAAATATATCACTAGTCTTTTAGTTGAAATACAATATAAATGATTTTTTAATATTTAAAGCAAAATAAACAATCGTGAAGAAGAAAAAGTTTCGATTGATGACATTCAGAAAAGGTTCAGCAATATACAGAACAAAATCGGGTGAGTTTTATTTTTGATAATGTGTTATCAAACTTTAATACTTCGACTAAAATGTCGTTAGAAAAAAACACAAACAAACAAACAAAGAGAAAAACAAATAAGCTCAACAGAACAATTCTCTTACCAATGTTTTCCCACCTTACCCACTTTGTTTTGTCTACCTCCCCCATCTTAACATTTTTCCCTCTGAATTATTCTATCACGTGGATTAGTACTCGGAAATTAAAATAAAAATAAAAAATCTTTAATCTCTATTTATATGTTTCTGTAAACTTTTATTTATTGAGTATATAACTAAGATACTTTTGACAATAAGATACTTCTTCTTTGGATTAATTTTTACGACTTTTCCATGGGCCTGGTGTATGATTTTTAGTATCTCGAATTCTCGGTCAAGAACAAAAGAAATTTTCTTATACTTATGTATTCGTTTTTCTTATACATGCACGAAGTCTTAGGAAATTGTCCGTAAAAACAAAACAAAAAAATATACTGTTTGGCTAAAATGGAAAAAGTAATCCATCTCTTAGTTAGCACCATATATTAAAAATTAATACTTAAAAGATTATTTCGACATTGTACAGAGCACCATTAAAATACAAATTATTTATATAAACAGAAGTAATATGCGGAAGACGACAAAACAAAAACAAAAATTACTGGAGGCTATCTAAGACACCTTTATTCCGAGAAACCTACTTACAATTTAAAATTGATTCAAAACAAAATATTCTAATTAAAACCGAGATTCTAGTCAATTGACAAATCTGTTAATAAACTATTACATCATTAAATTATTAGACCAAACAAAACTATCCAAACCACCATCCCTTCTTTCTAATCTTAGTCTCACACCCTATCTAGCCATTGCGATTACCTTCCCGAAAAAGTTTTTTTCCTGCATCCATAAGGAGACATAAGCAACGAATTGCTTAGTGAGAGCGGTCGTCCTGTCTCACTCAACTATGGTCAAGTAATCAAGCACAAGCAACATATTCAGTCAGTCAAATCATGCAAAATCATGGTGATATACTTTTCTAACATGATTCACCAACCACACCTGGATTTTCAATCAAACCAATATACATGATTTCTAGACATTCTAACCAACTGGTTCCAAATATTCGAACCACACGGTTCCAGACATTCAAACCACATGGTTCCAGACATTTACACTTAACATATATTTCAGGACAAGGACAAGTATATTAGATCAAACAATCAAGTACTCAATGAATATATGCAAGCCAACGACCCTAGACCATAGCCACAGTCACACACTCACCTTAGAATTCTAGCAGATTTGATGAAAATCTCGCTTCCAACACCTTACTCAATCAAAATATTTTTAATGGATTTGTAGAGGATTAGGGTTCCTACTTATATAATAATGTTAGACTATGGTTTATTTTACATATCTTTCTGAAAATCTTAATTGTTTTAAAGTTATTTCCTATTTTTCAGGAAATCCTTACTGTTTACAGATATTTTCATATGTTTCAGGAAACCTTAATTGTTTTAAAGATATTTTATATTTTTCAAGAAATCCTAACTGATTACAAATATTTCCATATTCTATAAATAATTTTTTTTTCCTCAATTCTTTCTAATCTAATAATAATTTTCTGGCTAACAGAATGTATATATCTTTTATTCTCTAGAATCTTATTATTCAAACTAATACTTTAATAATAACGAAAACATTTAAAAGTAAAAACATGTCATAATATATATGTATATATATAATACATAAAAATCGCATTGGTGGACAAAATATAGTCAGTTTCTTAATATTGTTTCCTGTAAATTTTTTAAAAATGTATAATAGCTTGACAAAACACATATATCTCACTAATAAAACGTTCATAACAACATCCGAATGTAATATGCACTTTTTTCTAACTCAACGCGAACCCGTACGAATGTCTTTAAGAAGACCCAACACTTGTTGCATTGTTGGTCGTTTTCCCGGCGTCTCTGCTGTACAAAAATAACCAATTTGAAGACTCTCGACCATCTCATTAACCGATTCACCAACCGCTAACCGCAATCTCGAGTCAAGAGCATCTTCACCTCTCCTTTCCTTAACCAACCGTCGAACCGATTTCACATTCTCCTCATTCCCTTGCTTCCCGGTTAATAACTCAAACAAAATCACCCCGAAACAATACACATCGAGCTCTACATTGTAATTATTAGTATCGT
The DNA here is from genome assembly GCA_039880935.1 of Streptanthus diversifolius. Classification (NCBI taxonomy): domain Eukaryota; kingdom Viridiplantae; phylum Streptophyta; class Magnoliopsida; order Brassicales; family Brassicaceae; genus Streptanthus; species Streptanthus diversifolius. The sequence goes on along the minus strand of JAXGFM010000012.1, from coordinate 8,200,559 downwards.
TGCCGGTTTTTGCGATGTTGTTGATACCAAAATCCGAGATTCGTGGCTCTAGGGTTTCGGTTAGGAGGATGTTGGTTGCGACTAAGTGACCATGAGTGATACCAACATGATGTAGATAGGCTAAACCACGTGCAACTCCAATGGCGATACGGTGACGTATTAGCCAGTTTGTTTTTTCCGGTGATGAGTCGCCGACGTGACTCTCCCATGTATCGGCGCTCCAATCTTCCACGTTGGTTTCTCCCGCCGGGAGCTCGTGAAGCCATCGGTGAAGGTCTCCGTTAGCCATAAATTCATATAATATAAGCTTCTCTTTTCCTAAAACAACAAAGCACAAATTTTTGTTACTGTTTACTCGATAGTTTCTGTTTCCTACTTTTTCACATTAATAAAAAAGGTATTAAAATTTCTGTTATTACCCTGATAAATACATTACAAATTTTGTTTCTTCTAATTAATAAATTAATATAACAAGGTTAAAACTATAATTTATTAACAAAATTACATTGAAAACACAAAATGACATTCTTTGTAAAATAAAACAAAAAAAAAATTAAAAAGACATTTTTTGTGAAACAGAGAGAATATAATTATATTATTCTTCTAACGAAAACTGAAACCGTAACTCATTGTAGTTTTTAAGAAACATTCTCAACAAAAAGTATATTATTTTATATTTTTCCCATTAAAATAAAATAAAAGGTTCAGCTGATCCTATATTACGTAAGAACAAAGAAAACAATAAAAGATAAGAGAAAATAAACTATTTTTGTTTTCCACCAATTGTCTTCTTCTGTTCGACCCAACGAAAAATATATGGGGGAAGAATATTCCTAAATACAAGAATAATAAACTGATTTTGTTTACCGCTAATTGTCTTTTTATTTTCAACCCAATTGCATCCATCTCTATTAATACTATATTAATGTATGTTCATGAGTATGTGCTTATATGAGTTATACCAAAATGAAATTTAAAGTTTCACTATAGACGCGCCAAAACATTTAGTGTACATGGTAAATAAAGATCAGAAAAAATTAGTATATTCGTTAAGAAAAGAGTGTTGAAAAATTCGCAAGCTATAATCTCTACGAGTCCCAAAGCAAAGGAGATGTGACTTGTCTGCACATTTTCTAAAGTCGTCCCAGTCCACTCATAACAAGACGAAATGATAAACCCTAGTCATAAGAAAATCTATCACTATAAACTTTTTGGAATAATTATACCGTTAAGGTCACGAAAATTCATAAAACTTGTAATCATGGCACAAAAATATTTATATTTCTTACGTGACGTATCATACTCATAAATTGGCTTCTTTCGTCTGTACAGATCATACATACATAATTCTAACGAATACGACACCGTTCAGCATTTAATGCCTCATTAAATGTTGTTTTCCAGAATCTCGTGAAAGTAGAGACAAAAATTCATTAAATGACGTCTACGCCTCGATGTTTTGTTGTTTTGAATTCCAAAAAAAAAAGAAGCCAATTGTAGGATAAATATGGTTTTTTTCTAAACAACATTCTCATAGCAAAAGTCCAAAAAAAACACTCCTACAATATTGTTAAATAATTTATTACTATTTAAAAAAACAAAATTCAGCTGTTAATTTCTAATTTTGTGCATCAAAATATACTATCCACGACAAATATTAGTTTGCCGAAATAAATTGTCAGGTTTTTATCGTTAATACTTTGTTTGGTAACTTGGTCAACAAAAGGGAAAAATACTTTGTTACATTTACATTTAGTATCTAAAGTAAAATAGTGTTTATGCACAAAAATAAACTTATTTACTAAATTTGCTACTTGGTCAGTGCAACTAGGTTATCTCTCGGAAGGAAAATTAATGATTCCTCTGGGGTTTTTAAGTCGATTTCAAAACCTTATGTCATAATTAATAAGAAAGTATAAAATATCAGGAAAGAATTTAATTAGTACCTGCGATGCAGTAACCGGAGAGAGTCAAAAGATTTGGATGTTTAAGCCGAGTCAGAGCTTCAAACGCCGTAACGGCATCGTTTTGATCGACGTCTCTGATCCTTTCAAGCACTTTGATTGCCACGTGTAAATCTCCGGGTAGAACGGCACGGTAAAGTGGACCACACGTGCCATCAGATATAACGGTTTCCGTTCCGAAATGTGACGTGGCAACAATCAGATCTTTAAACGTTAGATTCATCAACGGCTTAGACGCCATTACGACCGGCGCCGCCGTTGGCTCTTTTATATCCGCGACCCACAACGAACCAGACTCCGTTTCGAAAGCGAACGGTCCAGATTTCTCCATCTTGATATCCAACGGTGCAGGACTCGAAATCGCCCATCTCGATTTCATCCTCGCCGATTTTAATCTACGACGGACTAAGATCACAGAGACGACGAGGATTAGGATAACCAGAGCTCCTGACGAAGACGATACAATCACCACATGAGTGCGTTTAAAACGGTTCGTTTTTACGATTCGATGACTTGGCGGCGGGCTCCGGTGAGTGAGAGGTTGGAGACGGTGGCGAGAAGGGATTTTGGAGTCGTTGAAGACGAAATCGCCGCCGTGTGAAAACGCCGACTTGCCGAATTTTCGGTATTTGTCAAATCCGACCGAACCGGAAAACCGGTTTGCAGATACATTTAAGAACTGGAGATGGTTGAGATTCGGGAAATCGACGGGGAACGAACCGTTCATCGAGTTTTCCGATAAATCCAAGTAACTCAACGACTTTAAACCGGAAATCGGTTTAACATTGCTGTTGATTTTACATCTCGAGATATCGAGGTGGTGTAAATCGGAGAGAGAACCCAAACCAAGAGGCAAAACACCGAGATTGTTATGAGAGAGATCGAGAGCTGTGAGGTTAACGAATCCGGTTAAGTTAACCGCGTTGGTGAACCGATTGTACGAGAGGTCGAGCTCCTTTATGGATGAAGAAACCGAACCATTAACAGGAATTACTCGTATAGAACCACCAAACCAGTTCCGGGAAAGATTGACGGAGACAAGACCGGGTTTAGACCAGAGCCAAGTAGGAACAGAGCCGTCGAGAGAGTTGTTGGAGAGGTCGAGGACACGTAAGCGCGTGAGATTCCGTAACGGAGCCCATGAGACGGTACCGTTCAGCATTCTTGACGGAAGAACGATATGAGTGACGACGAGGGAGCAGTTAGAGAACCAGGAAGAGTTGAAACGGGATACGTAACGGAAAACTCTGGTTAACTGACGGTAATCTGTGCCGTTAGGACATGAAACAGTGGAAGAGTGTGAGAGAGAGACTAAAGAGAAGAGAAGAAGAAGCAGCCTTAGACACATATTTTCTCTGAATTTTTTTATTTTTGTGTTTGATGATTGTTCTTCCATGGAAGATAAAAATGGTGAAGAGAGAGAGTGAAGAAGGTTTAGTTGTTCCTATGCTATGTGCATATGTATATGTAAGGAGCTTGTGAGGTTTATCGGAAGAGAGAGAGAGACGGTTGATAAAATGCCAACGATGACGTGGATTATGACGGAAAATATTAAAGTCAATTTTCTTTATATAAATTAGCTTGATTTATTGTGTTGGAGTTTAATATTTGATGAATGTTGCAGCGATCTGAAAGTAATCCGTCGAAATTTTGATTCATATATATTTTACGTGCGTTTTTAGAAATTGCATATATCTATGGAAATGGGACTAGTTTTACATTCTTTGATGATGTAAAACTAAAACAACATATATGTATCTAAAAGTTTGTGTTGTTTTGTTATCACTATAACATGCAAATATGCAACTGAGATCAATTGGTTGAGTTAACTAAAATAAGAATTTTGAGTTATTTATTTATTTACATTAAAAAGGTAAATTGAATTATTTATTTTTTCGATTACAGGATTATTGAGGATTCTGTAATCATGTGTTTATTACCATCATTATCTCTATAAGGTACTTTTTTCTCTTTCTTTTTAAAAAATGAAAGTTAAACTAAAGTTCATACAGAAAATATAGTTTTAATTATTTGAGTCTTGAGTCACCGAGTTTACTCAGTGGCAAATTGAAAGTATTTTCATCAACAAAATTAATATACATGTATACATATATATATATTGAAATATATATAACTTCAGATTTGATTCTCAAATTAGTGAATCAGATAATCAACTAATTTTGGTGATTCAGATATATAATTGATAGGTGTTTTAGAACTTCAATTTGCTTTTCACTTTTTCAAAAGTAAAGAGAGGCAAGAAAGTACCTCGTAAAAATAATGATGATAAGTACATGATTGGTATCCGATAAATCAAAAGAGAAATAATGGAACTCATATTGTTTGTTTTTTCCCAATCAGAGACAAATCTATGTACTTTAACAGATAATTTTATTTTAATTGTTACTCTTTGTTAGATTAAAACAATCTATGCGTTCTGACGCTGTATTTTGAGTTTATGTTTATTAACATTAGATATATTTCTTGATTTTACAGTGGAATTCGATTGAGATAGACTAGTAATTTGTCATTATATAAAAGACACGTGTTAAAGACTTCATTCACGTCAAAAAAAAAAACTGAACATATACAGGCTACGAACCATTTTATTATTGTGAATTCAGTTTGAGATGAAAGCAATTATATAGTAAACTACAACATATAGTTTACCAACCATAAAATTAACAAATGAAATTGTGTTGTGAAATCGGATACATACGTGATGAAGAACTTTAGACGAAACCAGGAAGACCATGATTAGGGATTTTTACTACTAATTAATTATCTGAATAATGAAACAAATCTTAAATGTCACTTATATATTGTGGCCATTGACATTCCTCTTGCTGGTTAGTATGGCCATGGCCACGTAACTATAAATCCATACTCTAGTTGCATGTGATTATGTGAAATAAAATGCAGTAATCATGATAGAGATAAAACAACCAAAGTTTTAAGATTACAATAAAAACTAAATTTCTATTTTAATTATATTGTTGTTGGTTATGGTGTTGAAGCTCAAGTGAAGTAACCAAATGGGTATGGTTGGCGCCTCATCCTTGTGTGGTAGTTGGTGCAAATGCTGATGGGAAATAGAAACGTATGACTTTTTACAAATTCATTCATCTATCTAATTTCATTCGATATTTTATCCTTTAAAATCTTTTGTTACTACTCCAAAAAAAAGTGTATTCAGAATTTACTACAGTTACAGTATCTTCTGTTCGCCTTGTAATAAATGCTTCTATTTATTACGATCAGTTATTTGTTGATGGGTTTGGTTGAAAGTAAATAATGCTGTAGTAGTTGACGTCAACAATTAAGTCAAATATCAACAACACGATTTTCTCGAGTGCTTACTATCTGATCTAATTATTCGGTTATCGAAGTAATCAAAACATACATTTAACTTAGGGATAAGTGTTTTGTTAAACTAACTTACATAAAGTTTGATTGTATTGATAATTGCGTATTATATCGCTGTCAGAAACATTCGTTTTTTTCTCACTTAAAACATTTAAAAGTATTGAAGTAGCTGAAAACTCTTTGCCGTGGTCTCCTCTTCTTCATAATAAGAAGTCGAGACTCGTGAGTATATATACCTCTAAAAACAATGTAATTTTGTTCTAAAAAGTTTAAAATAATGGTACAGGAGATGAATTATATTTAATGATTGAAATAACCTTGGAATATCAACTAAAGAAAGAATGAGATCGAGAAATTCCAAACAAATCCACTGAATCCCAAGACAAAAAAATATCCATAAAACGCCAACTAATATTCCACAAAGTATTAACATATTCACATTCTCCTTGAGCAACCCAACCTAAAAGTATATCCATATTTCTTTATTTTATCATTTTAACCCTTAAACCACTCTCACTCCACCCCCTCCAACATGGTTGGTCCATGTGCTTATATATGTTGTGCGATCTTGTTCTATTTTAATGTTATGCGTTATTATTCTTATGTAATACTAGATTGACTGGAGCTTTGACCGGAGTTTGACAATTTGTAGGCTCGATTCACTTATCTGGAACTTATAGGCCCATCTGAAAGAGAAGAATCTAGCCCAATTGACTGGTCCATTATTTTGTAGTCACCTATATGATTCATGCATTGACCTAACTCTCTCCCCTTTTTCTGGCAAGCCCAAATCTCAAAAGAGAAAAGCTTACATGATTTACTTTTGTGTGTGATCATTTTCTTTTGTCTCAATATAGAAAAGTTTGACATTAATAAAATTGTGAGAAATTTACTGAAATTCACACGAATGACACCTGTCTAACTATTAGTGTGGCCTGAGGCGTGCACGTTATTATCGAAATACGTTCCAAATAAACCTTTGATTTAAATATTTCTATCACTCTTAATAATGTCAATACGATCTTGTTAGTTGGGTTGGGTTGGGTAAACTATTAAAAACATCATTTAGTTCAGTTTCACGACAAGTGGAAACTTGTTTAGTTTGTCACTTTGCTTATCTTTAAATCTTGACCGACCATTATGTTACGATGACTTATGATCTTACCGACCATCATCGACAAGTACATTTGGCTTTCATTTGGTTTGTCAATAAACACAATTAATATTCAAAAAACAACGTTGAGTATTCTCATTAACTTTTTTGTTAATTATTATGTGTTACTTAAATTTAGGAGTTAGTCATGTCGATTAGTAGTAAGTACCTACGTCATTAGCGATTTCTTATTGTGTGGTGTTCAATCTTTAAAACTTCATGGTGTTTTTTTTATTTGATTTGAACCTAAAACTTCATGATGTTTTCTAACTTAATTTAATGGTTTACGTTTATCAATAGAAAATTACCGTTTGGATACATGATGTGGCATCTAATTGCTACATTTATTCACAGCCGTTGATTTGCTTTGACAAAATGTGTAAGCAAACACGTAAAAGATAGAAACTTGTTACCATTACAATGATACGATGTCCTATTATAATTTAAATATATTCTTTTTTTTTTGGGGACCAACGAATTAAATATATACTATGACGCCAGCTTTGATTTTTATTAACAAAGTTATGATGATAATTTTTGTTTTCTACTCCTCTTTGAAGATCGTTAGGAAATGGTCAGTAGCAGTGCAAATGCATCTAACTTTAACCTAAATTCCGTTTAAGAACATTTTCATTGGAAATATTCTCACTTGCGTATCTCACGTGTAATTCCAACTAAAATTTTATTTTTAGTGAATAGGTATATCAAATTATTGAGAACTCCATCCAAAAATATCTCAAATGATACTCATTCACTTAAAGAATAATATTTAGATTGGGTCTACATTGGAGATGCAAATGAGAACCTCTAGCTCTATTGCTTCTCTATTTTCGAAACCTTCATTGTTATTTTTCTTTTGATATTATGTGCTCAATCTGTTTATATTTACGATAATCTAAATCCAATATGATTTAAAAACTACATTTTCTTTTTCTATCCATCCATTGGTCAAAATGGACTTGGCTAACATGTTATTAGCAATTAAGGCATTAATTAAAAAAGTAAACTAATTGACGTATTGACTACTACTATATATGTGTCGGTGTTATACACCGTGAGATTTATTTGTATAGAAACTCGGAAACAATTTCCAAATATAAACAAAGAAAAAAATTCTATTTTTGGTAAAACCCCTATAAACAGAACAGAAACAGAGCGAGGAAGAAGAGGAAAAGAGAAGAGAGAGAGAGAGATTATCTTCTTCTAAAACATCTCCTAATCAACAAAAACTCAGGTGAAAACTTTCGAAATCTCTTCACCATTTCACTAGGGAAGAAGAGATCAAAGATCGCTCGTTTTTAAATGGCTGATTTGCTGAGAAGAGTGAAATCGATGAAAATGAAGGACAAGAGCAACCCACAAACTCTAATCCTTGGCAAATACGAAATGGGAAGACTTCTCGGACATGGAACCTTCGCGAAAGTTTACCTCGCACGTAACGCGACGTCCGGAGAAAGCGTCGCGATTAAAGTGATCGACAAAGAGAAAGTCTTCAAAAGCGGTTTAATGGCACACATCAAACGCGAGATCTCGATCCTTCGCCGCGTTCGTCACCCGAACATCGTGCAGCTCTTCGAAGTCATGGCGACGAAGTCGAAGATCTATTTCGTCATGGAGTACGTCAAAGGAGGCGAGCTGTTCAATAAAGTCGCCAAAGGGAGATTGAAAGAAGATATCGCTCGGAAATATTTTCAGCAACTGATCTCCGCCGTGTCTTTCTGCCATTTACGCGGCGTTTACCACCGTGATCTGAAACCGGAGAATCTTCTCTTGGACGAAAACGGAAACCTAAAAGTCTCTGACTTTGGTCTTAGCGCCGTCTCCGATCAGATCCGACAAGATGGGCTTTTCCACACTTTCTGTGGCACGCCTGCTTACGTGGCACCGGAAGTTCTTGCAAGAAAAGGCTACGACGGAGCTAAAGTCGATATCTGGTCTTGTGGAGTGATCCTTTTCGTGTTAATTGCCGGTTTTCTTCCTTTCCATGATCGGAATGTTATGGCCATGTATAAGAAGATTTACAGAGGAGACTTCAGGTGTCCGAGATGGTTTCCGGTTGAGATTAACCGGTTGTTGATTAGAATGCTTGAGACTAAACCGGAGAGACGGTTTACGATGCCGGAGATTATGGAGACTAGTTGGTTCAAGAAAGGGTTTAAACATATTAAGTTCTATGTTGAAGATGATCACAAACTCTGTAATGCTGATGATGAAATAGAATCGGTCGAATCGGTTTCTGAACGGTCTTCTACGGTTTCTGAATCGGAGTTCGAGTCATTTGATGCTAGGAGAAGAGCAGTATCGTCGATACCTAGACCCGCGAGTTTGAATGCGTTTGATCTCATTTCCTTTTCTCCCGGTTTTGATCTATCCGGTTTGTTTGATGATGATGGTGAAGGGTCGAGGTTTGTATCTGGAGCTCCGGTTGACAAGATCATATCGAAACTGGAGGAAATCGCCAGAGTAGTGAGCTTTACGGTGAGGAAGAAGGATTGTAAAATGAGTCTTGAAGGTTCAAGAGAAGGAAGTGTGAAAGGTCCATTGACAATTGCTGCTGAGATATTTGAACTGACACCAACTTTGGTTGTTGTTGAAGTGAAGAAGAAAGGAGGTGATAAAATGGAGTATGATGAGTTTTGTGATAAGGAATTGAAACCGAAATTGCAGAATTTGAGTGTCGATAATGGAGAATCGGTTTCTGCGTCGCGTTCTTTGCCGGCTTATCTACTTTCTGATACTGATTAGAAATGGTTTTTCTTTTTGATTTTTTGATTTTTGAAGCTGCATATTGGTTTAGATTTTGGTGGTGAGTTTTTTTTTTAAAACCAATTCTGATGTTCTTGTTCTTTGCTTGGTGTAAAGGACATTAGACTTTAGATCTAAAGAGTGGTGAGATATATGAGTCTTGATGTATAGAAAGGAAGATTGAATAAAAAAAGTTGTTATTTTTTTTCGCGTTTGATCTTTCGTTTATTGGTGTGTGAGGTTAGAATTGGTATTGGTTATGCATTTTCAATGTAGAGATTCAAATGTGTAAACATTTTACTCAAAAGGTCTTCTGATACAGTCCCAACAACCAAGTACGTATTCGCAAGCCATCGACGGAAACGGAAGAGCAAACTTGTCTTGGCGGGAACCAGTTCACGGCATTTGACTCTGAACTGGTCGTTCACGCCGTTCCAAGAGTTTCTAAGACTGCATGCCCATGGTGGTTTACAAAACTGCGGTTTAAGTCATGATCAACTCCATACCATGAGTCCATGAGTTGCCTTTTTTGGTTCCAATCAGTCCCATGAATCAAACTTGGACTTGAATGACTTAATCATGATCAAGATGATTAATCATAGAGCCAATCAATATAACGTGATCAGTCCCAACGATCGAGTTCATTAATTTTCGATCAAGCTTATAGAACGGACGACCATCTTCTTTAACCATACACGATTTAAACCCGCAAAAATCTATTTTTGTTTTACCTGTCTTCTGTTACTTTCCTTTATTTAAAATCTTTATGTAAATATTAGACAAAATAAAATCTTGATACGTGATGATGATTGAAGCATCCATTATCGTAAATCTCAGATTTTACACGTAAAGATTAAAGAGAACGCAAGCAAAATTAAAGAAAAACGAATAGAAAAGACATATTTTTATCACACTAAACAATCTTTGTCGTTGTTGCTATTGTTGTTGTTTCCTTGCCATTTCCAAACAATATCTTTTAAAGAAGGCTTAAGCTCACGATCACAAAACTGTTTATACTCCATTGTATCACCTCCACTTTTCTTAAACTCAACCATATGAAAACTCTTTGTCACTTCAAATATCTCAACTTCAATCGCAAGTTGCCCTTTCCTACCTTCTCTTCTATCTTCTATCTTCACTCCTACATTGCTCTTCTTCAAATCAAATCTCTCACTACTGGTAGCTATCTCTTCAAATTTCGACACTATCTCTTTCGCTTCCTTCTTTGTCGTAAACATTGATTCCCATCTCTCTTCTTTCTCAAACAATCCCGAGAGATCAAATCCTTGAGACAGCGAAGAGATTAGGTCAAATGCGTTGTAACACATCGGCTGCACACCAAAGACTGTGTGCACGTCACTGATTAGTGATTCGATCTGATGACTATCAGGGGATTTAGGCGTTTCAATCTTCTTGAAACCCTTTTGAAACCAAGAATTCTCCATGATTTTTTCAATCTTGATTCTTGAATTAGGGTTAGGATCTAGGATCCGAGATAATAGCTTCTTGACCTCAGGAGGAAACCAGTTCGGACATCTGAATTCACCTTTCGTGATCTTCCGATACATTTCAACAAGATTCTGTTCATGAAACGGAAGAAATCCAGCCAATAGCACGTACAGCACAACTCCACAAGACCAAACATCAGCTTTAGCTCCATCATAACCTTTCTTGCAGATTACTTCAGGTGCCACGTAAGCAGGTGTTCCACATGTCGTGTGAAGCAAGCCATCTTGTTTCTTCGACTCTTTCATCGCACTGAGCCCAAAATCGGATATTTTCAAATCGCCATTTTCGTCTAGAAGTAGATTCTCTGGCTTGAGATCGCGGTGGTAAACTCCGCGGCTATGGCAATAATCGATTGCTCCGATCAATTGCTGGAAATATTTCCGAGCAATGTCTTCTTTAAGCTTTCCTTTAGAGACTTTATCGAAAAGTTCACCGCCTTTGACATACTCTAGTACGAAATAGATCTTTCTTTTGCTCGCCATGATTTCGTGGAGGAAGACGATGTTTGGGTGACGAACGAGACGCATTACTGAGATTTCTCGTTTGATTTGATCGATCAATCCGACTTTTGCGACTTTCTGCTTGTCGATTATCTTGATAGCTACACTTTTTCCCGTTTTTAGGTTACGAGCGTGGTATACTTTGGCGAATGTGCCTTGACCTAGGAGGCGACCTAATTCATACCTTTGCATCAACACAATGCCGTTTTTATCCATTGATTCGAGTCGTTTAACGGGTTTCTTGAAGAACAATGTAACTTGATAAGAAACAGAGGATGAGATATTGAATAACTTCCTTTCGGAATGATTGTTCCATGGTTAAGGAGAGAGAGAGAGAGAGAGAGAGAGAGAGAGAGAGAGAGAGAGAGAGAGAGAGAGAGAGAGAGAGAGCTCAGATTCTTGGAATGTTCATGAGCAGAGAAAAAATACCAAATTTTAGTTGTTTTATTTTCTTGGCTCTCAAATTCTGCATTATATAAAAATAGTAATTCTGACAAACTACACAGAGGAAAAATCTAGATTTGTGTGGTTGTGGTGATGTTTAGAGTGGCTATCCTAAATATATATTTATATTTATTTATTAGTTTTATGCTAAAACTAAATATAGTGGAGGAAAATTAATAATATTTCAAAATAAATTTTTGAGGGTATGTTCTAGATTTTTGAAATTGATGAATGATAGATGGAATTGAATAGTTTGTGAGGTTTGACCATAAATCTTGCGATTAATTGTCAGTTTTCACATAACATGTATATTGATTTGCAAATATGTGGTGGAGGAATCTTTGAAGTTGCAATACGAAAACGGCATTCCATTTATCACGGCCATGTCACGTGGATCACTCGCCCTGTGTGGACGGATTTTTGTTCCTCAACTAAAAGTTATGAATTTAAAGATATTAATTTCATTTGATTTATATACTCATATAAAATCTCTTTCTGATTGATGTTTCAGAGTTTTGATCATTTTTTTTAATATCTTCGCGTAAGAACAACTTTGTCTGAAATCATTTATGTTTATTTAAATTTAGAATAAATACGTTTTTTTTAAAGTGATGGAGTTCGTGTCCCTCAAGAACAGCATGAATCTGATTGCTCCATAATCCATATAGTGCAAATGAGATGAGTGAGTTTCGTGATGTTTGATGGAGATAAGAGTGTCGGATGGGTCTTTGGAATTAAAGACAGTTAGTGTTTGCAGCGGTGGAAGATGGAAGCAGAGTTTTCACCAGACATTATGTTTTGTCTGAAAGAAAAGATAAAAGAAAAAAATAGCAAGAAGAAGAAGAAGACAGGAAAAAGGAAAAAAAAATGATCGTTAGAGCTCTGATACTATAATAATAGATTTATAATTGAATTATCTATACATAAAATGCTTATAGTTTTATACAACAGCGGAAAAATATATAAGAATAGAGAATATATAATAATAACTATAGAAAATATAAAGTTATTATGATAGAGAATGTACGATTATAATTGTAGAGATATGTAGAGTATAAAGTCAACGGCTAAGTAAACTTTCTATTCTTTTAATAGTAGCTACAATAGTTTTTTTTCTTCAGATTAATCTCTTCTGCTTCCGTTAGATTAAAATGTTCTTATTCTTCATTTCTACGTTTATGTTCCTATGATGCAGTAATGGTCTCTACTCGGACCAAAATGTCCTGTTCGCATTCGTTTTAATCTGACGCTATTGCCTCGGCCTTGGTTTGTAGTCTGCTGCGCTATCCCTTCAGTGATGGAAGTTTTCGTTACTCCATGATATGCTTTTTCGTTCGGCAGCAAATAGTCTAAGCCATTGTGTGAAGCTTCTTCATGTCTCATTCTCTCTATGCCGTCGATCAATGTCAGGTTAGTTTTGGCTTTCTTATCTTCATGTGGCTGAACAGATGCTTCTTAACCATAGGCTTTTATTTTATTTTTTTTAATTCGAAGGGCATAGGCTTATTTAGTATTTCCTCTGTTTTCAAATGATAATTTTTTTTTTAAAAAAAAATCTGTTTATAATAATAAATTTTTATGTTTAATATGAACTTCTTATTGATTATTATTGATAAGTTGTAATTGTTTTTAAAAAAAATTACAAATTTCTTAAGCTATTATTGGTTTAAAGTTATTGAAATTTGTTAATCACAAAAAATTATGAATTTATTATCAAATTTTAATATGTGGAAAAAATACCAAAAATTATTATTAAGAAACAGAGAGGGAGTAAGCTATTGTCCTCTAAATCTGTGCCTCGTTGCTTTCTTTAGAGCTTAATAATTGTTTTGAATTACATTTTGAGCTGTAATTTAGGATCTTACGAAAGAATATCTGAATGACATATGTCACCACCAGGTACTAAGAGTGACACGATGTTGAAATTTCACCTGGTGGGACTCGAAGGTTGTTTATTAGTTATCTATTTCAATTAGGTTTGGACATTCAGATATTCGAGTTCGGTTTTCCAGATATAAGAGTTTAAGATTCGTTCGGTTATTTGTCAACTCTAAATTCGGTTCGGTACTACTTTTTCGGGTCGGGTTTAATTCGATTCTTTGGTTCCGATTATTTTGTCCAACCTAATTTGAATACAACAAAAAAAATTTGGCTATTCCTTAACACAAAATTAAATTACAGAAAAAAATCAATTTAGTATAAAATAAAAGCCATTGTCGCTGACTTGTCGAGAGAGCGCATGTTACCGCCACGTAAACACACCACGTAAACACAGTTGTACATGCATCCAATAGCACTCTGATGAGTAAAAAGCCACGTGAATATACTCTAGAAAGAAAATAAACAAAATTTTCCAGCATTAAAATACACTAAAACATCAAAATGTACTTAAATGTATTCTTAAAAATTATAAAAATTTCGTTTCGAAGAGATAATTATAGATAATAATATATTTATAAAACAGAACCATTCAATTTATCGTAAAGAAAGAAAAAGACATTTATATCTTATATGAAAACATAAACATAATTATAAAATATCTATTATTAATATAAATCCAAACGCATTGCACTCTGGTACGGTAAGTCTACGGAAAATAAAACTAACATATATATGGATTATATATCTCTAAACTATGTGATAAAACTTTATAATACCAAGATTATAAATCTTGTTATTATGAAATTTCATATCTGACACGTACCTATCTTACTATTATAACGACTACTTCTCCTCCTTTCCTCCGGCATCATCTACGGCGTCAATTATACATTCACGACGGCGGCGATCCCTCAACACTCCCCATTCATGCATTGAAAGATGAAGCTTTTTTCCGGCCAGTAAAAAATCCGCCGCTTGCACCGGCGTCAGAATCTCTAAAATCTTACTCAGGGTTTCCACCCTCAGATTATCGGCCTCGACCAATAAAGTGGCCATAGCTTCTTCTTGCTTGTCAAGAGCTTGATCCACCGCCACGTTAGGCTCTCCGACGTGCTCCTCCGCGTAAGCCACAGTGGAGATAGGAATATCAGCCGCGTCCTCTTGCAGGCTCGAGACTTTCTTGGTCTTCTTCTCTTCTTCGTCTATGATCTTCACATGCAAGACGTTGATCTTGGCCAGCTGCTCTGCCGTTAGATCGCTAAGTGATGCGCCGCCGCTACCTGTTGAACCAAACCAAATTGAACTAAACTCCAACTTAAATTTTTAAAACGAAAAAAAAATGCATAGAAATGCATATATCCATCGATTCACCATTTTGATATAGAAAAAAAAAAAAGAAGTTCAAGTCCCAAAACAAGTGAAATTAAAATGTCCACACCCTTACCTGAGGTATCGTAACCGTCGATGTTGCGGAGAAATTGAGTCACACGGATCTCAGTTTGGGACCCACACAGAGCATAAACAAGCCTAAAGAAAGAAGATGGTCTGCAACCACCCATCCAAATCAGAGCGTTCTCTAAAGAAGTGTTCCACGACGGTGCATAATAGCTCGAGCTACATCGGTGTGAGAGATCAGCTCTTTCTCCGGCGTAATCTTTGAAATCCCTAATGATCTTTTGTGTTAATTCACGGAGCTTGTTATCATCGGCGGCAGCAGCAGCGGTGCCCTCGTGTGTACGCCGTTGAGCTAGGGCATGTTTAAGCTCAGGGACCCGTTGGGATTGTAAACTCATCCAGTCTCGATAACAACTCACTTGAGCTTGTTCGATGTTCTTCCCTTTGTACTCCATCTTTTTCTTTTTTTGTAATAGATAATATTATTGGTTACCTTTTTTTAAGGGGTGTTTGTGTGTTTCTGTTTTCATTTCGTGGGGTTTATTTATACAGTAGAACGTTAAATCGTAAAGAATAATGCACCAGTGCCATTTTTTCTCTGATTAGAATTGTATATTATAATATTAATGGGTACAGATTTTCAATCCGGTTAAGCTGATTTAGACTACATAGGAAAACTATTTTTACTAAATAAATCGAAAAAATATTTTTTTTTTTCTAAATAAATTGGAAAATACTATAAAATTCGAACAGAAGAAGATATACCTGAAAAAAAATTGACAACTCAAAAGACTCGAATCTGAACTTAGACACAAAAAGGGTTAACTAGACATGTTTTATTAGTTTTGTCGGCTATTAACGAGTATAGTATTGGAAGTTGGAAGATAATACTTGCTTTCGGGGAAAATAAAACTTATAATGTGCATGCATGTATTACGTGTAGGACTAATAGAGAATGCGACTTATCGTTCCAAAAATAGCTAACTTGCCATTATTTGATTAAATTTGGCTCTATTTTCTTCTTCATTATCGGGAAAAAATGAAAAGTGAGAACCCTTTCATTTAAGTAACGGAAGCCGACACGCTCACTCGAAAACAAGGATATATAAATTTACATTGGCCCGAAACAACAAAAAAACAATATTATTCTTACATATATATATATATTTATTTATTTAGATAAAACAATACGTTATGGTTTCTTCTAAGTTCTAAATTTAATATTTACGCCAGAAGAAAACATGCAAATTAGTTCAGGGATCAGAAATTCAGAATGGTGTCAAACGTTCCATGTGGCAACTTTACCTCCTAAAAGAGGAAAGAAAGTTTAAGCAGATTTTTACCAAAAATAAAGTTTAAATATTGCAGAATATTCACTAATAATAGTTTCTTACAAAATACTATTTTATAATAGATCCAACTGTTTTGAACAACAAAAATTCAGATTGCATAAAATTTTTATTTTTTCTGATATAAATATTTTGTGGAATTCATATTTATTTTCAATCAATTTTTTTAAAAGAAAAATATCGTTATATTTTTTCATTTAGGGATCAGAGATTTTAAAAAGAAGTATGGAATATCTTGGAAACGAGCCCTTTTCTCCAAGAAAATTACGTACTGTAAATAACTTATGAATTTCAACGATCATAAATTAATTACATTTGTCTTTTACTACGGAAACAAATATGTTAGAAAACTCTTATTATGATGCCTAAATAATAACATATAATAAAAAACTATTCATATGCATCAAATGAAAGCGGCAGCGAGTCCAGACAGGTATGCGGAATATTGACACGTGCCACGCGTGTCTCTTTTTCGTGTGACGTGCTTAAAACAAGAGTGCGCTTGTCGTTTTCTCTCTAATGAATAATAAGTTATTATTATCTACTTTTTTGATCACCTACGCGTATATATATGACCAGAAAGTTAAAAACGACTATACTAATTATTCTATTAGGTAGTAATCTACCTATTGCACGAAACTAAATGTTTATACAAATACTTCATTCGTTTCAATTGATTTATTGTTTTAAAGTGTATCTTTTATTTCAAAATATTTGGTGTTTTGAAATTTTTTAGATTAATTTTAATTTGTCAAAAACTGTGTGACCAATTGTAATGATACTTTTTATCTATCTTAGTTCTTGTGCTTTGCTAAAGCAAAACAGATGGAGTATTTGTAAGATATAATTTTGAAATTGTATAAAAATAAATAATTAAAATATAATTTTGAAATTATATGATTCGGCATAAATGATTTTGAATATTATTGAACTATCTTGTAAAAAGAATTTATACAATTTTATTAATTCTATTTAACATGACATAAATTTCTTCTAAATTTATCATAAATATTAATAGATAATAAATAATAACTATAATAATAAATAATTAAAGTAAATTTTATAAAAATTTGATTTTTAATCAGTTATTACCTTTTTAGTAGTAAAACTATCCACACGAAAGTATTATTTCTAAATATATATAATATTTCTATATAAATTTAACATATTTCAAATTATAGACTAAACTAAAAAATGCCATAAAAATTAAAAATTTGAAACTTTAGGAAACGGTATTTTTTTTAAAAAAACTATGAGCAAAGTTAATATAGAGCAAAACTTTATATACATTCACTATATATGAGATAACTTTGCTAAATCAATGATTATTTTATCATTACTGATTGAATAGGAAAGTAGAACATATTATTTATATCTAAATTTATTATTAAACTGATGATGAGGACATCAGAACCGCAACAACATCAAACGAGCCAAATTTGGAGGATCTTACGCCGCAAGTGCCAAGTGGACCGATCACACGTCAAAGAGCAAAAATAATTGGCTTCCAATTCAACCATTACATGAAGCACTTGCTGGAGCGGAAAGAAGACGGACCAGACACAACTAACTTGACTACCAGCTCAGCTAAGCTTGGATCACTATCACTTCTCACCGACGATATTCTTCATGCACGACCAGCTTCACTTGGTGTCTTTACTATCACTAAGTAAAGACACCGTAAAATCATGCTAATGAATTGTACTATTTTTCCTACTTTTGGTTTTGTCCCACTGGGTTTTCCGAAAGAGGTTTTATAGAGACAACACCCTTGTGTATTTAGAGTAGAAAACTTATTTTTCTTCTCTAATTTTCGGCCTTCTTTTTGATGGGCATTTCATTCTTTTTTTTCATATTTTTCTTCTCTTTATTTTGTCCAAAGTTGGCCTAAATGTTTAGGGCCCATTTTTATGCATTATATTTGCTGTTTTTGAATTTTAGACCAAGTTTCTTTATGAGACAAGAAGAAATTCGCCCAAAAATTTATTGACAGCACTATTTAAACTCTTTAGATCAATTAATAACAATTATAACTTTTATGAACAAAAACCTAAGTCTAAACTTAGCTAACCGTCGAGTAGAATTATTAGAATTTGAGAACTTTCAAACCACTAACGTGTTTTCAGAGTCATCCTTGGTGTCGATCAATCCATAATTCGAGTGGTCCAATTCGCCTCCCTATCTTGTGATTGTCCAGAATCGAGATTCTCTTTTGATCAGACACGATCCTGATCCAGGTTTCTATCACATTATCATATATTTATTTAATAAGATTTGTGGTTACTTATTTTAATATATATTATAGTTAAGTTGTTTAGGAAACGAATAATTTTTTGATACCATAATTTAATAACTGATCGGTAGAAATACAAATTAAATATTCTGATGTTGGTTTATTTCAGAAAGTATCAAATAAATCTTTGAATTATTTTTGAAATATAATGAAATTACTAATAACTACAGTTAATATTATTAATATATCTGATAATTATGGTAAGTTGATATAAATTAATTATTTTGATTTATATACTGGAATTGACTATGAGTTATTTCTAAGAGATAATGTATACTATTATTATATCATACGTTTACTTTATTAAGTAATTATAAAGTAAAAATATTTATAATTTTATGTTAAATATATTTATAATTTTATATGTGAATAATAAAAAAATTAAAAATATATAAAATATGAAAAATGTAGGTAAATTATTATAAATGATATTGTAATTAATAAATATAAGTTAAAGAGAATAGCCGTATACTGAAATATAAAATACATTTTTCATGTAAAATTTATTTAGTAAACATGAAAGATATATGTGATATAATTTTTAATTATATTAATTTAATATATAATTAAAAATATATATAATAATCATTGTATAAATTAATGAATATAATATAATGATGATAATATAATAATAATAGCGTGTAATGTAATTTATCTAGTAAAAATCATTTTTTATTTGAGACTTGAAAAACTAATGACACTTCAAGCATGAATGCAAAGTTATTCTTTGTAAATGATCCTCAGACAATATACTAAGGATTAATTGTCAATGTGATAGCTACATGCTCACTTTCAACACTAAAGAGACATGAAGAAATATCCGTACAAACCAAGCTCAGGTCGAATGCCATCGAAGTAATTGGTTTGTTCACTCCACGCTAATGTACTCTTTCTGTGCTTGGCTAGCGTTGAAAAACAGATTAGCAATAAGTGATCGAATGCTCGGCTGGAATCTTGAGGCTAATGCAACTTGTGCTCTGTGTCAGGATCCACTGGAGACTAGCTACAGACCACTTGTTTGAAACTCATTACTCGGCGGCCTGAAACGTAAGTACTCACCTACATATTGAACAAGAGCTTTGGATCGTGTAAGAAGTTTCCTGGTCCGATAGGTTTTCTTGGTGACAATCCACTCACTCTGGCGAGAGCGAAATGCGTGACGCCATGGAGAAATTCCAATCACTGAAAGAGCTCTACTTCGACAAATAAATAAGATCACGATTGCTGTCAATTCATGAAAGAAGATACGAGGTATGACGAGGGACTACAAATCTAGTTTGGCGCCACGACGACGCAAAGCTCTACGATTGCAATTTTTTTTTTTTAAACTCTCATTTAAAAGAAACACTTAATGTATAAATAATTGATTTTTTTTGTTTATCAACTTATTCTAGTAAATTTAATATTCTATTTAACATTGTTGTACGATGAATTTAAACTCTAAAAATATGTAATAAAATTTAGAATAGGCCACTATTATACTTCATAATTTCCACAACTTTATTTTTTCTTTTGAATTTAATTTAACATTACATTAATTTTTTGTAATTATTAAGTAAATGTCGCCGATACTATTATACATGAGCGGTGTTGCCACGGTGATCCGGTGATATGGCACCGAAGTTCTGACTCCGTGTCACATGAAGGATTAAAAATCGGCCCTATGACCAAAAGAAGTAAATATCATATATTCTTTAGGAAAATTAAATGACTTAAGTTTTCGTGCAAAATATTTGTAACAACATAACACATCTTAATGCTCTTCTTCTTCTGTTCCATTGTTATTGAACAAACCAATATCACATAATGGTTTAAAAATGCTGAAGTTAATAGTTACAAACAACTTTTCACCACAAAATACGTACAAATATACGCAATATAGGTATATGTATGATAGTATACAATTAGACAAACACATCGTTATATAATCTGGATCCAAATACACTATCAAAACCAACCAAGAAACAAATTTAATATGATGAATTAAAAAAAGAAGAACAACTTTTAACATCTGAAAGAAGACGAGAGATGGAGAGAGAAAGAGCGTGTGAACCTCTGACACGTGTGAAAACTCGAAGACAGAGAGAGAGAGAGGAGAGAAAATCGTTCTTCTGGTTAAGTAGCTTCAGAGGATAAGATCTCAAGCTCTGCCCACCAAAGAGGAGAGAGTCTCGGTGTAGCTTGTTCTGGAGAAATGTTGATTACTTCTTTCAGTTGTTCAACAACATCTTTCATTGTTGGTCGTTGACATTGGTCAATTCTCAGACAATGCCTTGCCACGTCACATATCACTTCAAGGTCCTCTTCTTTAAACGTTTCTAATGTAGGATCAATCATATCTCTCAAATGATCACTCTCCAGATACTTTGATGCCTATGACAAAACATAAAAGTGGTACATTTGTAATGTAAATTTCAGAAAAATTGATTTGATTTTGAATTATGAGTTTTACCCATTTCAGAATTGATCCTTCTTCATCTAAATCTGAGACCTTTCCAGATATAATCTCAAGCATTAGTACTCCAAAATTGTAGACATTAGTCTCTGGTTCAGGTGGTAACGGCAATGAAGATTGGTCTAAATCACCACTCATCGGTTTTCTCGATTGAAGCCCGGTTTGTGAGCTGAATGGAACCTCTCCAACCTGCCAAAAAGAATATCCTTTAGTGGGTTTGATTATGAATCAATAACACCGTCGTAATGTTTTCCTGTCACGCAAGAAAACAAGAACCATCGAAACAGTTTTCTTTTCAAGCAAGAACCTTTGCTGCGTAATCATCGGTTAAGTAGATTCCTGATGAGACAAGTTTAGAGAGCGCGATTGGTGGATTAAGCTCGTGCATATATTGCAGACAATAAGCAGTTCCCATTATTATCCTCATCCTCGCGCTCCAATCAAGAAACTCCATTTCCTTATCTGAACAAGAAGGCAATGAAGATTGGTTGATGGTAATAATAAGGTTAAAAAATATCTTGATATGAAGACATACTAAGATGGTTATTACCGTGCAAATGTTCGAAAAGAGTTCCATTTGGAGCATATTCGAAAACCATCATCCTATTAAACGGTTCATCTTCTTCACAGTATCCAATTAGATTCACAAAGTTCTTATGGTTGACTCTTGACATTGTATCAATCTGAGATGTTTAAGACCTCCCAAAATCAATTCAAGATTCTCGAAATAAACAAAAAAAGGCGAAAGAAATGAATTTTATAAAGTTACCTTTTTGCGGTAGGTCATTTCCATAGCTCTTGCCCAGTCTTTACTTTCCAAAATGGCGGTTGAAGCAACAGCAATCTCAACACCACTTGACAAAGTTCCTTTATAGACAGTGTACCCATCAAATGCTTCAATGATATTACTGAAATCTTCACAAGCTGTTTCTAATTCAGACCGGTTTAGCTTCGGTACACCTGAAATAACATTTCTCACATTATATCAAACCGAAAACAGATTAAAAAAATCACTGTTTTAAGAACATTTTGTTTTTACCAGTGACAAAAGCTTTCTGCAACTGTCCACTTAAACCAGTCTTCCATGGACCTATACTCTTCACAGCTCTTTTCCGGAAGAAGAATATAACCGCTATCACTATCATCATCGCTACAAAAGATGCGACGCCGATAACAACATACAACCAAACATCCTTAAACCCTTTTATTTTTCCTTCAAATTTCCTCGGGGGATCAGAGTTTGTGTTGTTGTTCTCAGCGGTTGGAGGAAGAGAAGGAGAGATCAATGGAGGTCTTCTCTTCTTTGCAGTAGTTAACGCGGGAAAAGACCCGCTGCTTCGAGGAAACACTTTGGTTATTATCTCCGGAGAAGGACTAGGAGCATCAGGCGCAGGCATAGCAGCTAAATTACTTGTTCCCTCTAGTAACTCACGCCTTTTGAAGACATTCGTTTCGTTCTGTAAAGAACCTGCAAAAAGGAAAAAGAAAATTGAAAGTTGTGCGTTTTATTAGTTTGTGTTTCAGTCGCAGAGGTTTCATTCGTTTTTCTGTTTTTTTTATGCTTACTTGGGTGATAATTCACGACATAATTCTTCCCGTGACGTTCCCTACGGACCCTGAAGAGACATAAACATAGAGAATCAGTACTAAGTATAAAAAAATTACGTACAAATAAAACAAACATGAGTAAATATTTGAAAAGGGAAAAAAAAGCTTTCATGTACTGTCTTGAAGTTGCTTTTATCCGCAAAACGAAAGCTTGTGCTTTGTTTAGTCTTAACAAGCTTCTCCTTGAAATACTGTCAAATGGATAAAAAAGTTTTAAAAACATTGGTTAAGGTTTCTCCATCTTAACATATCTAATGCAAAAAAGGTTTAATTTTTGTGGAAATTTGGATTACCAGTATCCAAGTTTTCTATTTACACAGTCGAAGACAGCACTGGAAGCAGAAGATAGCTCTCGATGTTTGTTTAACTGGACTTTATATAGCGATTGAAGTCTCAGGAAGTTTATCTTCATAAAACCCGCAAATTTGTTACCAGAAAGCAACCTGAATCAACCAAAAAACAAACGTTATCTTGTTTTGTCATAACACATTGGTTTGGTTTAACTAAAAATAAAAGCATCAAAATCCTTTTAACTCACAAGTTCTCTGGTGACAAAATTTTGTTTAGCTCAGGTGGAACTACTCCGCTTAACTTATTATCTCGTAAATCCAACAACTTCAGTTTCGGAAAGGTCCCGAATTCATTTGGAAGGTCACCAAAGAGATTGTTCTTGGATAGAATTCTACAAACAAACAAAAAACAAGAATTAGTTTTCAGTTCATATTCTTTCAAGAACAGAGCAAAAAGGTAAGTCAAATAAAGAAAACCCTTACAGAGATCTTAATTCACTCAATTGACTAAGCTCAGGAGCTAAAGTTCCTCCCAAAGAACATCCACTAAGATTCCTACAAACCAAACCGATATTTTCATCAGAAATTGCGATAAGAATCACAAATGCATAATAATATTTAAAAAAAAAACAAGAACTTACAGCGTCTGGACTTTATTGTCGACACACGTTACACCAAACCAAGAACATATATGACCATCAGAAACATTCCAATTCGCAAGAGTTCCATGAGGATCAGAATCAACTCTTGCCCGGAATTTTAACAGCACAAATCCTACAACATTCGAAAAAACCCTTCAATCAAAAAAACGTTCAAAAGAAGACAAAACTGTAGAAAGATTTGAGAAAAAGTTGTTAAATTGTTTTACCTTCGGAACTGAGGGACAATGAGGAACGAGATTGAAGGGTAATGAACAAGAACATGAAGCAAGAGAATTGAAATTCAATTGGATTCCATCGACAACCCATTTTAGGTATAAACCAATGCTATACAAAATCGCCAGATTTTTTGTTTTCCTAATGAACAAATAAAGGAATAAAAAAAAGTTCCAAACTTTACAGAATCCTCAGCAAGAGAAGAACGACGAGGTTGATGATTGAATAATCAGGGTCTCTCATTGTTGGCAAAAATTAATTTGCACAAAACCCTAATCATCAAAAAAATGTTCACTTCCTAATAAGAGTCAACAACTCGTGAAATTCTCGTCTTCTCGTTAATCTTTTTTTTTTTTTTTTAATACCTGGAAAAAAAGCCAACAAGAAACAAATAAAGAGAAAAATCAAAACGTGGACAACAAGTATGAAACAATAATGTTTTTTTTTGAGAAAAGGAATAAGAATAACCCTATTGAAGAAGCAATGTGAAGAAAACATGGAACCCACAAAAAAGTTCCAAAAAAAAAAAAAAATCAATCTTTTGCCCTCATAAATGAAGAACATTACAGATTACGAATACAAAATCAAACAAATAAACAGGAAAAAATGAATTTACCTCAAAGAAGAACTTTCTTAACCAAGAATTGGGTAGGGTTTGAGAAATCAACAACTAAAGAATATCCCCAGAAAGCGAAAATGAATTTTTTTTTTTTAAAAAAAAAACTAAAAAATAGGCGGAATTTAATTTAATGTATATTGAAATATATTTAATGATTTGTTCTTGAACTTGCCCTTGTTTTTGCAGGATGACGATGACGATGATGATCTCAGAGTTTTCTCTCCTCGACCATCTTTGGTCTCTCCAGGGCCAAACGGTGGTGGGTTCTCTCTCCTTCCTCCCCACTTTCCTTTTTCTTCTTCTCTCTCTTTGAGATTCTTTTTCTCCTCTTTTTTATTTCTTTTTTATCAATTTTCACCCACAAAACTGCATCGGCTTTTTTTTTCCTTGAAATTCCTCATTCAATGAGTAAAGTCCCGTAAAGTCCCTATTAACTTGCTTTTGGTTATTCATAAATATAGAAATGTATGTCGCATAAATATAATTATTGAAGATTTCTACATTTTTAACTATCAAATCATGTTCCCATTTAATATTAGAAAATATATTCATTTTGCGTTGATCAAACAACGTACCAGACATATATATATATCGGGAAAGAATAGTAAACAAATTAATTAAGATATATTATGGTTCATATCGGTCCCATTATATTTTTTGGAACTATTTTTGATTTTCGTTTTAGTTTATCAAACATTATGTTGACTTGAGGCTACGTGGCAGCGGCTCATAGGACTCATAAAGTCAATTAATTGGCACCGTTGGATTAGAAGTCTAGTGACCTGGCATATACAATGAGCTAAGTTACATGACAATACTCAAATAGTACATGCCAGCCACTACTATTTTTTTGGGATTAATTCTTAGTTTTATATATTTCTAGTAAAATATTTTTATAAGTCAACCTTAATTATTTGCTCGATATAGTAATTACGGTTTTATTGATTAATTAAATATTGGAGTTATTAGTTGGAGTCGCCAAATGATTTTGATACTTCATCTGTATGATTAGCCTTTTCCTGTTGATGAGAACTACTGGGTGTTGTTGGGCTTTATTAAGAATTAACCAGAATTTTATCTGATATATTCTTAGTGGGGCCTAAATAGAGGCCTAAATAATTCTTAGCCCAATGATCACTATCAATTTTAGTTTGTTCCTCTATGTATGCATAACCAAACATTTGAATTGTTTTGAGTATTGATGAGCATTAGAAAATAAGATTTTTAGTAATAGAGGAATAGTTATCAAACTAAAATTGATATAGTGTTCATAGGTTTGGTTCGGTTTCGGTGTTAGATCAAATTTGGGTTTTAGCTATATAAATACATCTTTTTAAAGTTTTGTAATGGATTTCTTTCATTTATTTTGTTTAAGTTTGGTTTAACTTTTTTGGATATAGAACTCAATTTCATTTTAGGTTAATATCATATCAAATCTTATTTTAATCTGGATTGAATATTCATAATCGAGACCATGAATTTGATTTTTTTTTTTTGTATTTTAAAAACACATTGGACTAAAGTCATAAAGTAAAACTAATATCTAAATGATCTCAATGACAAAGATCATTGTTCTTTTTATATCACTAGTTGATTAAAACGAGAATTCTAAAAACACTTGTTAATTATTATAATGAATAGCATTAAATTTACATTTTTATATGAAAAATACTTTAAATAACATGAGAATTTTCGTTTTAAAAAAAACTCATTCGATATGTTGAATCAACAATACAAATTGATAAAGACGAATATAATGTAGCCATTTCCAACCGGTTCGACTGGGATTTATCCCATTATTATCTCTTGTACAAATTTTAAACACACACACCACAATCGTAATAATAACAGATGGGAGAATTAAATAAATATCAATATATTTTACTGTACCGGAAAAATGGAATCTCGGTTTAAGGAAAATGGTCCGGGTTCATGGTTTGTGTTGGCCAAGGGAGGAACAACAGTAAGCTCCTGCACATTTGCACATAATCCGAAAAAAATCACAACTAAAATTTAAAATCAAATACATACAAAATACAAAAAAAAAAGATTTCTTAAAAGATTTGTTAAATACCTCTGAGTAGCGTGCGTGGTCGTGGTGTTTATACGATGTTTTAACAATTGTCTCCCACTTTATAGACTGAGAACTAGTCTTTTGCTCTATCTTCCTCAAACCGGTGGCTCGACCGGAGACTATCACGGCGAATTGACCGGGGACGATGGTGGTAGCGGTCGAGATTCTCGGAAGAGTCCGGCAAAGCCACGACTCTGAAGGAGTTTTAGGCAATGGAGGTTGAGAAACGGAAAGATTGTCTGACCTGGTTTTGTTCTTGTTCCTCATTCTCTTTACTCCCTCCGCAATAAACATCGTATCTTGTCTCTTAATCTGACCACTCGATGTTCTTTGCAACCTCAATGGATGTCTCGGGATTCCAACGATTTCCGCGGATTTCGAGAGTTCTTGAGACTTACCCATAACCTTGATTGATCTCAAGATTCTTGGTGAAGATGCTGATTTGGTTTTATAAACAGAATCTTGAGATCTAGGGTTTATGACATTGCCCGGTTTTACTGCAAGATTCTGGCAAGTCCTGACCCGAGAAAGAACAGGGTTAAGAACATTCAATGAGTTCTTGGAACAGAACTGTGGTATGAACCCAAACATAGCTTTCTTGGAATAATTTGGGTAAACTGTTTCATCAACATGATCATGATCATTATCATCATTGTTTAAATCTTGATTTATGGCCATGGAGACTCTTTGTAGAGTAATGCTTTGTTTCTTCTTCTTCATCTTCTCTTCTTGGTCTAGAGAATATTCCTTTTTCTGTTTCATTGCCATTGCCTTCGCGGCTGGTAAAAATCTCGACATGACGAGATCACGATATTCAAGAATGACGTCATCTTTTGATACTTTGCTCAATCTGTCTCCATCCTTCTCGAGCTCATCACTTGCTCCGTTTGTACTACAGTTAACAGAGAAGCTTGCAGTTGAAGAAACCATTTCCAAAGCTTTGATTAGGTCTGATTCTTCGATCAGTGTATGATGATCCTTTGGATTTCCAGTTCCTTGCTCCCACAGAAATGGAACTAAAGATGGTTCCATTACATGATCGGAGCTCTTGTCATCTTGTAACAACCGAACCAGAGTTTCATGTTCTGTTTCTTGACACGAATCTTTGACTTTTCTCCTTCTCGCAGTCGTCGTCTTATTCTTGGTGTTCTCTGATTCACTTGAGTTCTCTGGTTTGGTTGGAATTCGCCTCACGGATAGGAACGGAGCATCTAAATTCAGTTTCTTCTCCTCCATTGTTGCTGTAGACAAAAAGAAAAAGCTTTAAAGAACTCTCTTTAACAGAAAAAAAAAAATCCCTTAGAGAACTCTCAAGCATCAAGAATGTGTAAATAAAATAAAAAGAATCAGGACTTATTTATGTTTTCTGCTCTGCCATTATTATCATTTATCAAGTAAAAAAAGGATTGATTGAAATTATATGGGCCTACAGGAGCCGAGATGAAGGCGGTCGTTGAGGGGGTTTAAGGGGTTGATTTTACTTTTTTGTATTTGGGTTCAAATTTGTTATTTTTTATATTGGAATTTTTAAAACTTAATTCGCATTTTGAAGTGTTTTTTACAGAAAATAATAGTACAATATGACAATATATTTCATTATAATTTTGGTTGAAAAAATTGTTGGTATGAAAGAAGATGATGAATTAGTATTTAAAATAAATAAAAACAAAAAGTTTAGCTAGCTAGACTGTAATATTTTATTCTGAAATTAAAAAAATTGAGAAACATAGTTTCTTAAAGATGATGGTATAAAAATAGCTAGCAATAAACCAGAAATTTGGTGGTACAAAGAAAAGTTATACACGTTTTATGAAATTTACTGAATTTATAACTATGTTTTGTATCCTCAAATCTTATCATATTGTTTATTAATAACTTATGTGGACGTATTTCATTTACCGTTACGGTAAAAGCATAAATTTTATCAATTACACAAAAACGACATAGATGATTTTTTTTCTCTTAATTATCAACATTGATTTTGATTTAAACATTTACAAATAACAATGTACACTGTATGTGATACAAGTGTAAAATAAAGTATATATAGCACAATCTTGTGATGAACAATTAATCTACAATATATATATTCTAGTCCAAATGCAATTCTACAAACTATTCAATCTACAACACCTGAAATTTTTTATTTACTAATTCAAAACTCAAAAACAGGACAGTTTTGGTCGTACAAGTAATTTTCTTAATATGAATTTTAGCATTCATTCAAAATTTTGTATATAGTTTATAATAATTTATCTATTGTGAATATATATCAAAGTGAGTCGATGATTTATTCAAAAAAATAATAATGTGTTTTGATTCATAACAATTAAATTCACAAGAATATAAAATAATTAATGTGTGAGAATCATGTAGCACAATGATTGTCACCTCTAAAATTCATCATAAATATTTAGAGTTCAAACTCATAATCCCAAACATGTAGAGTCACTAGGATATTGACAAAAAAAAATGTAGAATCAAACCGAGTAAATGAAGACACTGAAAATGATTTTGAAATTATAAAAATAATATGAATAATAAAAAGAGAAGAAAAAAATGTCTTTCTTTTATCTTGATTAAAAAGATTAAAAGATCATCAATGCTGAATTCTGTTTACTCATATTTTACTATCAACTCCACTTCATTCACCATACCAAATGTCTATCTTGAATATTTACCTCAAAATTATTCACTTTTTCCTATTGTAACAAAACAATTATAATATCTAAATTACATTTAAAAACTGTATCAGTTATAGTTTCTGTCAAAATATTAACTTTAAACTTTCATATAAATATAAAGTTCGCTGAGATTGAAAAATCAGCGATAATAATTCGCACTAGCTAGAGATACAAATGTGATCACATTTTTTATTACTTATCTGGAGTAGGATGAAATCAGCTTTAGTTAGTTGGGTTATCAATGTGGGAAATTAGGTTGAATACCCAAAAAAATCATAATGTAAGAAATAATAAATTTCTCCTTTTTTCTCTTTCTATTTTTCTATATTTTGGTTAGGTTGTTAATTTTAGTTTTTATGGTTAGTACCCCATCAATATGGCTGTGGTTATCTTGAAAATCTCCTTTGACGAATATTAATGTTTATTTTAGTAAGTAAAAGTTTACAATAAAGCATTATTAGTGTGCTAATTAATTTCTTATTAATCGGTATTTGAAATCATTGGAAATGAAGTTTAGTTTTATAGAAAGCGACATTGTTGATCATATTCCCAAACAATCGCTTTTGTCCAAACGTAATGATTCATCAGAACGTGCTCAAGCTGTTCCTCCATAAGAAAAATTAAAATATAATAAAGATTTTAATTTGGATAATTCCATGTATACTTGCATAATCAGCTTTAAAATTACTATTTTTGGGTGTTTTTGTAACTCGAAATATTATTTTTACTACATTATAGTCATTTGTGAAAATTCAATCCTCCTTCTAACACAATTTTGCTAAAACATTACTTAATTAATCAATTGAAACCAGTTTAAGTGAGTTTGATTTTTTTAAGGAAATTGAAAATTGAGTAGAAAAGCGAAATGAACATATCAAGCCTGATTCATACTACATTTTTAATCTATTTAGTTATTAATGAGAATTGATTTGTTGAATGGTTAGAAATAAGTAATCGTCACTATTAGCATATGTTGATCTTTTAGTGATTTGAATTCTGAAGTTGAGTTAATCTTATTATTCTAGAGTATGAACAAATCCATCCTTGAATCTTTGGAGAGTTATCTAAAGTTCAATATTTAGTTATCTGATTTTATTTCAATCCATATTTTCATTTTTAAAAAACTACATCAATTAAATATTTACATTTTTCTTTATAAATAAGGTAACAACACAATATAGTTTAACATAAAATATAATTAAATAAAATTTAAAAGTTTATAATTGGTAAATGTAGAACATATATTTGATTATTTAATTATTGTGTATATAAATTTTTTCTTCTTTTATTTTTACGTGAAAAAAATATTTTTTAATTATTATACTATAAGCCACCATACAATATGAGCACTTAAACCATATTCCAGAAGTTGTTATTTTATATTTTTCTTAGACATTATTATTGGGAAAATTTTGGTTTAATAACCAAATTCAAATTTAATGTAAAAATTAGTCAATTTTCTCTTTCTACTCTATTTTCTCATATTTTAAAAGTATTTGGTTAATTTATAAATTTTAGTTTTTTTTAATGCTTATCTTTATTATTATTGGTATATTTTTAGTTATTGGTTGAAAGTAAAGGCAAGAAAAAGAAAATCAGTAACTGTAGTCTACTTTTAGTCATGAATATTGATCAAAATAATTAACTTATGTTTGTAATAATTATTGATGAAAAACATTAAATTATATTTTTTCCAATTTAATTTAATAATTTAAATATTTTTTTAACATAATAAATATTGTAATAAATTTCAAAAGTATTCACCATTATTATTACATAATTTCTACTATTATAGTTTATATTTAAATCATGAATATAATATACTAGATATTCTCTGTCTCTGTAAAATATTCATCAATTATTTCCAAAAACAAGAAGGCGTACCTTCGCGTAGTCAATAATGTGGACCATATGCATCGAAACAGGGAGAAGAAATTGATAACGAGTATTAATATTGTCCCTTATTAGAATTTATAAACTACCAAACTCTTTAAAAGTGTTTGTTGTTCATTGAATTCACCAGCGGTATTTTTGTTTCTTGTGACATTGAAGGACGAACGTTTTTTATTTATTTATATTTTAATAAACTTGAACATATTATTAATCAAAAGACACTATTATTATTCTGCCAAAAAAAGAAGGAAATTAAGCTTATTTTTGTTCTGAGCGAACTTTGTAAAAGAGACACACTGAAACTCTAATTTGTGGACAAGATAATTCTTATTTAAATCTAATAAATGCAGAATATTTATTTTAAATTTGAAAAATCAAAAAGAATATAAAATATTAAAGAGATGCTCATAATAATATATTTCCATCTTGTTTTTGGAAAAAATCAATCTTAAATAAATATTTTATATAATATCATTTAAAATAATATTATAAGTACTTTCATAATATAGAATATGTATTCTTTTATCTTCTCTGTGATATACCCAATTTGTAATCATATAAACAGTTTAAGTTTGTAATGCATATTATAAGTCTAGTCTATAATTTTAAAATCTATAATTCATATTTCTAAAATTAAATTTAAATTGTGAAATTTAAATGCACAGTATAATATATAATTCACATTTAAATTTGTGATGAATAATATAAATTTAATACATATTTTAAATTTATTAATGCATATTCTACAATTTATAACGCATATTTAAAGTTTTTAATGCATATTCTACAATTTAATTCATATTATAAAGTTATAATGCTTATATTAAATTGCATATTTAAAATTTATAATTCATATTCTAGATACTGCAATTTATATCACATAATCTACAATTTAATGCATAGTATAAACTTAGATTAATAAAATGTCTAGTCTATAATTTTAAATTTCAAATATTATTTTGCAAATAAAAGAGTTGACTCTAAAATAGAAAGAAATAATATTATTTGTTTAAGATATAATTATAAAGTTTTAGAATTAAGAAGATTACTGTGTAAAAAAAAGTGAAATATATTTTAAAGGAAGAAATAACATTTTTAAAATATAAATAAAAAATAG
Organism: Streptanthus diversifolius; assembly: GCA_039880935.1. Classification (NCBI taxonomy): domain Eukaryota; kingdom Viridiplantae; phylum Streptophyta; class Magnoliopsida; order Brassicales; family Brassicaceae; genus Streptanthus; species Streptanthus diversifolius. The sequence goes on along the minus strand of JAXGFM010000012.1, from coordinate 8,168,345 downwards.
AAAATTATTCTAATGTAAGAGGGTTAGAAATGAGTTTCCTTTTATAAAAGTCTTGAACAAAATATAAACTTGGTTTATAGATGCTTTTTGATATCGTAAAAAGTTCAATTTCACTCATAAAAAAGCACTGAGCTCACCAATAAAAAACTGTTATTCTACATCGAATTTGGCTTCACTTTTCATTTTTCTTTGTCACTTTATTATTAGTATTGTTATTATTTTTAATACGTGGTCACATTTGTAAAAGAAAATTTAATTGGTAAGATCACACAACTTTGCGTGCTAAGCAGAATGAAAAAACAAGTGTTCGCTGCAAGTGGCTCATTGGAAACTGAGCATGAGTCAGTGTTTCCTATAAGAAAAAGATAAGAAAAGAGCCAAATGTAACAAAAACATAATAAGGCCCACGAAGATAACACTATCTAAAAAGGCCCATTACTCCACGTGCCGCCCAATAAACCTCAAAAATTTAACATTCGTCCTTACAAAATCTAACTAAACAGTAAATGTTGATGTAATTTTTTTTTAGGTCAATAATATGTCGACTTGCCGAGTTTAATTCTGTAAAAATATGTCCCTGAGTTTTGAAAATTGTATTCTCTTATTTAAAAGTTTACGACCATTAGTTCTGAAACTTTATTTAAATTAATTCAGGCTCGAGACCCTTTCATCCACGTGAGCAGTATAGACAAAATAAATAAAAACTCGTCATTAATCATAATTAATTATCCTTTAGATTTTTTCTTTTCAATTATTTCACAAAATACAGGTACTTTAAGTCTTTTTTTGCTTGTTGCTAATGCTATCTTAAGTTCTAAACCCTCATTAGATGACCAGTTGGAAAAAGAAAAAAAAGTTCTAAACCCTCATTAAGTAAGGGTTTTAATTAGGTATGTGATTTGGTTAACCAAAACCAAACCAAAACATTTTTTAGTTTTTGGTTAATCAAAGTTTTCAAATTTTATTTTGAAATTAATAGATTTTAATTGTGAATTATTTTGATTCTGTTATCAGTTAATTTTGGTTATAATTTAACCAAACATTTTATTTTATTTTTATGGAAATTATTTTATTTGAGTAAAAAAATTGAGAATTCGGTTTAAAACGGTTAAGTTCTAATATTTTTGGTTAAATTTAGTTATTTTAGTTTGGTTGAATTAATGTATTAATTAATATTAGTCTAATTTCCGTATAAACTAGTTTAATTTGAATGTAATTTAATTAAATAATAAAAATTTGTTAATTGATTGGTTTGGTCGAACCAAATCAAACCGAATGAATAACCAAATTAATTTAAAATGTATTGAATTGAACCGAACTGGTAAACAAACATAAATTGAAAACAGAAAATTTTGGTTTGATTTAGTTTGGCATGTCCGCTCCAGTCTAAATTCGGAGGGCTAGCTTTAATTTTTAAAACTTTTAAAATAAACCCTAACGATTCAAATATCTAAAAATTACAACTTTCGGTGGGCCACCATCTTTTCCGAGAGCTTAGCCAATGACTTAAGATTAAACCCAACGATGGTATCAGCGAACGACGTTGTTTCCTCCACACTATTTCCTTCCGGCACATCCACCACATATCTCTCCACCACCACCGTCTTCTCCTCCTCCTCTGCCGCCACAAACGCCGTCGTTTTTGACCGATAATTAACTAGACGGTGGTCACCGCCAATAATGCTAATAGCCATCACGTGAGACTCATCGCTAAGCTCATCTAACCTCTCTATGCTGTAAACCGCCGGAAGACCAGAAGCCACTGTCACATCACGGACGGAGCCTTCTCCTCCATCGCCGGAGCTTAGTTCGCACGTCTTCACGAATTGTTTATAGGCTTGCGGGTTGTCAAAACGACGTAGTATTGACCACACCAGAGGCAATGGAGCATTGATGGTTTGTACTAGTGTCGAACCGCAACGATGTTGTTGTTGAGAAGTTTTCATTTGTTTTGGTCTGTTTTTTTTTTTATAACGATTTTGCCCTTTTATCGACCGTTGTTCGTGTGGTCTCTATCTTTGAATCTATGTTATGAAGCGACAAGTTTGAATATTTATATGAGAAATATCTTTTAGGTCGACAAGAAAAGATGAGAAATATCTATAGAACAAGGCCGACTGAAAATATATATTTAGTGTTTTGGTTTTGTTTCTTTAAAATATATGTAAAATAAAACATTACATTGTAACGTACACAAATAAAAACAAAATACTTTAAACATTACTGGTTAATTATAGGTCTGGGCAAAATATCCGGATCCGAAGATCCGAACCGGATCCGATCCGAAAATACTCGAATGGATATACTTTTTAATATTAAAAAATTCGAATGGATCTTGTCTTCCAATACTTCGGGTATCGGGTAATATCCGATCCGAACCGATACCCAAATTAGTATATTTTAGAATCAAATTCTATTTTACATATATTTATGTTTAAAGTTAATTACTAGTTTATTTGTTTTGTAACTTTAATTGGTTGGTTTTCACTGACTTATTAGTTAATAAGTACTAATTTGATCTGTTTTTCTAGTATTATATTTTATATTAGCAAGTGTAGAGTTCATCTAATATTCATAGTTTAAAGACGGCCATTCATATTTGTTTTTTTTGTAGTTTTGAATTCTAAATACATTATAGAATGTAAACTATGTCATATTTGCTTTCTTTTGTCATATTTGTTTCTTGTTTATTACATATACTTTTTGTTTGATGAATATTACAATGTTTTAATGTTTCAAATTTGATTTATATTATATTTGATTGTTATCATTTAAAAATATATGTTAGTATTTCAGATAAAATTCATATATTTTTGATACTTCGGATAATATAATATTCGGGTATTTCAGATATTACGGGTTTTACGAGTACTAAAATACTAGAACCGAAATCATACAATTTAGTATCAGATAAATTTTGGATTTTTTATCAAATATCCGAAAGAACCGGATCCGAACCGAACCCGATCCAAAATAAAAAAATACCCGAATGAATCCTTAACCTCAGATTCGAAATACCCGAAACCCGAAATACCCGAACCGAACCCAACCCGATTATCCAAATGCCCATGCCTAGTTAATTATCAAGCAGTGGAAACAAATGATGACTATAAAGTAATGATTATTTTGATAGTTATTTACAAAATAATAATGAACGGTTTGGCTTTGTAACGTCAATTGTAGTGATTAATGTGTTGCGGTTAAATTTGGAAGGTTATGACATGGAATGTGGTAAAGGTAGCGGCAAATAATGTATCCACGTAGTCGTTTTCTTTGGTACGATGCACACTTATTATTCACACATATATATCCTACAATACAATATTATAATAAACAGTTGTAGTTTACAAAAAAGAGTAGAACAATTAACACGTAAAGGGTGATGTATGAGAAGGAGGAGAGAACATAATCTAGAACGGTATGTCTAGATACAGGCTCGATGGGCTTCAAGTTAAGATCCATTTTAAGCCCAACATAGTATATACTGTTCTAGAACGTCTCCCCTTTTTTATATTAAATCAAATTTTGGTATATATTTGGTATAAAGATGTAGAAGATCCTTTTTTATATTAAATCAAATCTAGAAGATCCTTTTTTCTCCAAAATAAAAAATCTATATTTTGGTATAAAGATGTAGTAAAAACATAATTATAAAAAAAAAACTTGCAAATTTTGCCAAAAATAACAATTGTTATTTTTCTCAAAATAAGAATAAAACTATAATAAAACATCGATATAACTATTCTAAATGTTTTTTTGCATAAAATCGGCTCTTACCCCTAACAGTTTCATACTATTTTTGGTTTTTAAATTGCTTCTTGTTGATCTCTAAACCGATTGCGGTAGATTTTGATTTTGGTTCTTTCTAAAAATCTCTTCATTCTTTTCTTAGGAACTAGGAAGGTCAATTTTGTAACCGGATCTAACCGATTTATAAGCCAAAACCAAAACTTTGATACGTCAACGTATTTTGTTAAACGATACATAACCCAACAAAAGATACAACAATTTACGTAGAATACCATAAAACCATAAAGCTCTTAATTTAAAAGGCAAATTTAGAAAAACAACGACCTCGGTAAGAATAAGCTTCTGCAGTAACCGCTTTTAACAAATTACTATTTTTTAGCTTTAAGCAGCATAGAAATACACTCCAAAAAGTTATATAAAAAATGTTCTACAAATGTTTATTTCCTGCACCTTTAGGAAAATGTTGACTTAATATGAAACTATACATATAATAGAAGTTATACCAAAAATACAGCGTAAGCCACTCCACATCAAGATATATATGAGCTACTTGAGTGGGATAATATCTATTTATTTTGTATATACTTAGTCTGCAGAATCAATGCAATCATCCACTATATTCCCAAAAATGTAAAAGATACAAATAGTCCACTCACGTGGGACATGGGTCCATATGTTTCACCTGGGATAATACTTCATTTTGTTTTTATAATTAATTTCCTATGCAACATGTTTTACAAATTTCGAATTTAACATAGGTGGAGTATTATTAATTTTTTAGTTTAATTTCGCCATAAATTTTTTGAACGTCTTTGATCTAATGATTCACAAAAACAAAAACATTTTAGAGGCTTTGAAATTTATTCAAGCCGATCTAAAGTTGAATTACAAAGAATTTAAATTTTTGTAGATAGCTAGATAAATTGTTATAATATTTCTATTAATGATATTCACTAATATTATATGATGTTGTAAACGAGAAAATAAGAAGTAGAAATATAAATTCGGAGCTCTTCAGTGTTGTGAAAAAAAGGGAAATCAAAAACCAGAGAACGATGACCGAGCAACTGTAAGCCCACCCAAAGTAAGCCCATGCCCATGTTTTATGTTCAGGTTTGTGAAATTATTAAGACATGGGAGGCCTGTTCTTTTTGTCCCTCTTTCACCATGTTCTCTCTACTGGAGTAGGAGTTCCTTGTAATCTACCGTTGCTACATTGGTTAGGTCTGTATGCCTGATTAGTTTTGGGGTTTGCAACAGATGTTTTCTGTTCGGTCGCAGGTTTAAGGTAGAAGTTTTCTGTTCCGCTCTGCTAAATCTGCTACGGCCATCTTTTGTGTCATCGAAACTAGGTATGGTGGCTTTTTCTTTTCCAGCGTTGGTTTTCTGTTCCATTTTGATTAGGGTCTGTGCCATTCTCGGTTTAACTCAGTTTTGTCGCCGGTTTGTTGAGGGTTTGGGTTTGTTTATCATTTGGTTTAGGGCTGCTAACCTGACTTAACCAATTTTTTTTTATAATTCAAACAGTTAAAAAAGTACTTAGATTTGCTTTGTCCGTTTTATAAGATACACCATTGTCTATCAAATTTAAATCTTAATTAGGTTTCAGATCAATCATTACACACGCAGTCTAGTGATTTATAGACTTACAGTAATATATAATATATAATTTCCTCAGCTTTGTATAACCAAATTACATCTTCTTTTTTATTTTTTTCTATTGAACAACAAAGTACAATTCAAATTGAACAAAAACGAAAAAGCGAGATATTAGCATCAACAAATCAGGATGATATTAATTCATAATAATGAATAAGTGATGAACTTGATGAAAACCCTTTGAAGATGAAACAAATAGAAAATAAAATCTCTCACGTCATATATTTTCTTTAATTCGCTTAGAAAGTGACGTCAGGGATAATACCGAGCTCCTTGAAAGCAGCAGGACAATCAGCTAACGGTGTCTTAACCATGAAACCGAGAGGGTTAACAATACGTGTCTCGTGAGAGACGATTCCGTCATTCGCCGTTAAACTGATCTTAGCGGCGTTACGTAAGTAAGCCTCTTTGCTGACATCACTGCAACCACTGTCTGGTGATTCGACCAACACGAGCTCGCAAACTTCTTCTTCGTGGTCACCGGTTACTTCCATCTTGTAGCTGCCTGATTTGTCGGTAACGGCTTCTTTAGTCAACGTTAGGGTTCCGTTTGTTCTGCTCTTGCACTCCAACTTCACTTTGGCACCTTCACAAACACGAAAACACGTTGAAACAAAAATAATATTGTAAATTTATATAAATTAGTCCCAACTAATTAAGGCTTCGAAAGACACAATGCGGGGCTATGCAAGATATATAGCAAAGTGAATTTTTATACTATTCGGCCCGCCCGGTTTTGTATCGTCCTCATTTGGAATGTAAAGAAACTAATCAAGTAAAAACATGAATGATTTGGAGATTGTCAATGATAAACTCGCTTCATGTCTAATTGATATAAATTTTACCAACCGATTTTTGAAAAATGTAGTCTAAGACTGATGATTTTGTGCATGATCAGTAGGGATGCTCGAACCAATAGCATTTAAATTCTAAAACTTAAAACTAAATCAAACAATGCTTAATTGTTTGAACCTATTATAAGATTGATCTAAATTTTAAATTGAGGTCGGGTTACTACAGTCAATTGCTCGACTCATTTGGATTCTAAGCCGTTACATACATTGTATCACATGCAAGATAGAGTGCACACACAAGTACTCGTGTCAAACTATTTCGTTATGCAATGTTTTTATTAAACATATATTTGATGTGTTTGTTTGTTTTTTTGTTTTAAATCAGGGGCTCCAATTTATCAACATACATATATATTTTTTTAATAATACTTATTATGAAGCACCTGACGTAAACAACGTTTTTTTGTAATTTTGAATAAATTTTGCATTCAATTAAAATAAATTTAATTAAAAAAGTTTAAAATTTAAATTACCTTCAAGGAATTTGCTGAGACGGGTAACGAATTGGACACGGCAAGTGTCACAGTAAACTGATCCCTGAATCTGGAAACGGTCAAAATCGTCAGCATCGGCAGCGGCAAAACCGGCGAGAGAGGACAAACACACGGCGGAGATGACAAAGAAAGAAAAGAAAATGGCTTTGGATGCCATTTTTTGTTTTTGTTTTTGTTTGGTGATCTTCTCTTCTTTTTGATATCTCTTTATAATAGTTTAGTTTCAAACAATAAGTTGATATATGTTTGAGAAGAGGACAACTATTCTCGTGGAGCTCGGAGTTTGTTTTATATTAGAAACCCGATTGTTATTTTTAGACTGAAACTAAAAATTAAATCGTTGGTTTGTTAATTTAAATTTAGTTTCAATAGGTTTTGAATATAAGAATGTTTTAATTTATTAAAGCTTAATTATAGCACTGGTTTCTAAATTTGTTTTTTTCTTGACCACCCTTTTTTCTCTCTTTCGTACAACGAAGCCGTAGCTATTAATATAAGGTCAAATCACTTGACCTAAATGAGTACACAAAAGAAATTGTACGTTTTTAGAACAAAGATTCTTTTAGGCTAATTGAATTCCTTGAATGAAAACAGTTGGTGTTGGATTATTTTGTTTATAATATATATATATATATATATATATCAAGTATCATGAGATTTTTTTTATAAAACGTGAGGAAGACGTTTTATATCATATTATTATATTATTATTTCTGTAGAAATGAGCAAATGTGGTAAAAGTAACATGAGGAAGACGTTTTCTAGTTATATTTCACGATAAAATTTTCTATATAGGTTTCTTAAAATAAAGAACTTTATATGGACCGTCAAAAGTAATTATTAAATCGATCGAACTGGGCAAACTGGATGACGGTAAGAAAGAAGTGGTAAAACCATAGTAATAAAACAAGATGATAAGTATTTACTATTTAACACTCTCTTTAATTATTCATTGTGTATAATTTTATTTAAAATTTTAAAATTTTTTAATAGGACAAAAACAATAAAAAGTATGATAACGTAATCTCTCTTTCAAATGATGAAAATAGTATATTTTAGTGAATAAACCGGCTGTAATATCATTTGAATAGATATATATAAAAATGTCTATTTCATGATTCTTTTCGGGCTCTCGTGTGTTGGATTTTTTTTTTAAAGAATATGTTTTGTTATGTTGCTTTTGATATAACATTGGCTATACATGCAATATTATCTTGAGTATTTTGGTTGGCTCATTTTTAGTAACTATTCCACTTGCATCTTATATGTGATGAATCATTCACATTCTCTACCTGCCACATAAAGTATAATAATTTCTGCATGATTTGAGGAAGTTGCAATTAAATTCTGTCTTTTTAAAATGTCATCAGATAAAAGTTCTACAGTTTAAAATCGAGTTTTGTGCGCATCTAATAAATATTATGCATCTACAGTTCCACATGTTTCTCTAGGACGTGCATTCTAACAACTAAACTTTCACCACATATGCACAACGTAAAATTATCCAGTCAGTTTGGAGGCCGAGGTAATGCCTTCATAAAACATCCTGCTTACCACTTGCTGGAACGCACATGTTGTAAAATAGCTATGGCTTTTCCCGTGTTAGCGCCCCAGGAGAAATCTTTTCTTCCTCTCAAAGCACCCATTGTGGTCTTTGAGCAGGTGTCTATGAAGTTAAGTAATGAGTTCTAATCTTATACCTGTGAGTAGAGTGGTTATCCCCATGTTACGAAGCGTCAAGCATCACAACATGGGTCAATCCTTCCAGGGAGGATTTTCATTCCCTTGAGAACACTTGTCAACATTTTCATTAAAACTGTCTTTAGCCAAATGGCTTTAGCCGTTAAACCCTGTGCGACCCACCTTGGAATCCTAGGGAAAAACGGCATGGCGCTTGGTCATCTTGGTGGCAAGCCAGGCAAACTAAATCCAGTCCATGTACACTTTATCTCTTGCGACCAGACGCTGGTCAAATTCCTCCGGAAAGAATTGCTTGAATAAGCGTCTTTTGAGTATAGTGGATAATGATTTCAAGCATGTTTTGTTTCTTGGTAACGTAATACAATAGGTCCAATCAAAAATAGTTTCCCACCTTCCTAGCAATGGATATAAGCAGTCTGTTACTGTTCTCTAAATTCTTACCGACACCATGACGGAGAGTCCAGGAGTCGTTTAAATTCGAAGTACTACCACCTGAAAACCCGAGATGAACATGAACAAATGTGATGGAAAGACGTTATGAGATGTTTCTCATATATATAAAAAGAAGATAACGAAAAGGAGATACAGACAGACCCAAGTCCAAGGACAAGGCCAAACATAGAAAGTTAAGAATACCAAGACAAGTAAAGTCTTCCCTAATTCGACCGAAGTGATCAATGAGATTTTCAACTTTCCTCTTGAAATCCTTACAGCGTAACCAAACACATATTAGTAGATAAATGCTTTGATTGTAAACCTTTGATGATCTTATTTTTAGGTCTAGGCATAATTACTTGATATCCGGTCCATATTCATTACTTGGTCCTGGTCCGTACCCAGCCTGTTTTTCCAGGTATTTGATAGTGACGAGTCGAGTATCAAATCACAGGTACGGATTAAATATCAAGCCTATAAAAAATTCCGTATTCGCTATCCATAAATACCCGTTATTATTCGCAAATATATGTAAATTATCCACTATTACCCGCAAATACCCATAAGCGGGTACTTGAAAAACGGGTAACGAATAACAAAATTTTGACGAATACTTATCACTACGAGTACTTAGACTTACAAATAATAAATATGAATAAAAAATAAATTACCCGCAAATAACGGACCAGATATCAAACCTACCAAAAAACGGGTAGCCCAAACTTACTTAATTCAGCATCAAAGAGTATTCGATAAAAAACCATTTTCTGTATAGCCCCTCGAGTCAACGTTTTTCATGTATAAGTCAAATCACTGAGATGCCGATAGAAGGTCATATGAGCTATAGTAATAATACATCTTTTGTTCTAAAGGACGATTTCTTACCCCCTCCTCCTTTTATCCCTACCTTCACTTATATCTTATCTCATCCAAAAAATATATATCTTGCGATTAATGCAGAGATCGTATATCTAGAACGCCACGATGAAAACATCCTAAACTAATTTTAAATATGTATCTGTTTTTCAATTTAAAAATTTACTAGTTTACGTTTAGTTTAGACGTTGTTCTCACTTCAGCTGAATATGATTTAGTTTTAAGTCCAAAATGAAATTTCGTACGCATTCTTATCATTGCCCAATGATTATTCATTTTCTTATATTATCCCTAACTATAACTTATAACTAATTACATTGTCTTGTAATTTTAGGACAAAATAGAAAACTCCAAAGAAATTCGAATAGATGAAATTGGTGGGAAACATCATTGAGCAGGAAACTTTTTAGCAAATAATTTAGTTTTATCTACAAAAGAATACTTAGCGTAATGAAGTTCACTTGTTGCGAGTGACTATGATTCGATGATTTGATGGAATTAGTTAATTTTGTCGAATCATTTCCTTTCTTTCTTTGTTTAAGCTTTTAACTTGCACGAATTGTTCTCTTTTGATGGACGGAATCTTTGAATTCAGATTAATTAAATAATAAAAAGACAAAAGAAGATTCCATGTTTTGATGAGATTAATGATTTTGATGCATTAAAGGTATGTTTGACTGAATACCCAGTACTATTACGTTTTGTATATTTTTAAAGAAAAAATTTGTTAGCAAAACTGTGAGTGTTATGCAAATTCCAGTTTCTGGTCTAAATAAAAAGTAACGATTACAGAGAACATATTAAAAAAACCTTAGAAACAAATTATTGAAACAGAAAATACGTTAACTGTAACAAAAAAAAACCCATTGTCTTAATTTCATACAAAAAACGTAGTAAACATAGTTACATAAAATTATATACTTTGAGTAGCTGAAAAATTGTTAGTTTCAAACAAATATGTTTTCAGATGATATTTTCTGTTTTTTTTTTGTTCCAAATGTCATCTACAAATGCTTCCTTAATTTTCAATTTTCAAATAAATAAATATATTTTTCCAAAACACCAATTCAATATCCAAGTTCGAGTATCACAAGCCTAGAGAGATTAAAGTCTAATTAGTAGGTTCGAACTTTCTAGTTATCAAATACATTAAGTTACAAACGTAAACCGCAAATGTAACGAAAAATTCAGCCAAACTGAAGTGAATAAAATTTTATCTCAGTTTGATCTTTGATGTAGAAAGAAAAACTTAACGACTACGATCAATCTAGTTATGTATATGGATGTATAAGGTGATCATTACTTGTAAACTAAAAATACTTTGTCTTAATCACTTCATGGGAACATTACCAATAACATCAAAAATATTTCACTATAAAACCCCACTTCAAAACCCTTTTGTAGTAATCAAATTAGTATCAAAATCGTTAAGCTTTTCTAAAACAATGGCTTTGAAACAGATCCAAATCTTTCTCATTGTCTCTCTAGTTTCATCATTATGTTTATCAACCACTTTTTCTCGTCCGCTTGATGATGAACTCATCATGCAAAAGAGGCATGACGAGTGGATGGCTAAATACGGCCGTGTTTACGCAGATGTGAAAGAGAAAAACAATCGCTACGTCGTGTTCAAACGCAACGTGGAACGCATTGAACGCTTAAACAACGTTCCCGCCGGACGAACGTTTAAACTCGCTGTAAACCAGTTTGCTGATCTAACCAACGAAGAATTCCGTTCTATGTACACTGGTTACAAAGGAGACTCGGTGTTGTCTAGCCAAAGTCGAACTAAAACAGTGTCGTTTAGGTACCAAAACGTTTCTTCTGCTGCTTTGCCGATTTCTGTTGATTGGAGGAAGAAAGGAGCTGTGACTCCTATCAAGAATCAAGGCAGTTGTGGTAATATAATTCAAATCTTTATTTATTTGCATATATAACAAATACCAAAGTCTAGTGTAACTAAACCGATCCAAATAAATCAAAACTAATTACATGTTCTTGTTTTTTTAGTTATATACAAAATAAAATAGATTTATTTATATTAAATTTTTAGAAAAAATGCTTCTTAATATTCTTCAGTAGTTTCTGCTCCCAAACCGAAACTGATATGAACCGAGAATTTAAAATGGAACTGAAAAGTTCCGGTTATGAATGCTGAAAACCAAAAAAAAAAAAACGAATATATATAACCAACCATATCGAATAACCCATCTCTAAGATAATTTTGCTTGGATATATGGTAAACTAACGAGTGAGTGTATGTGTAGGATGTTGTTGGGCGTTTTCAGCGGTTGCGGCTATAGAAGGAGCAACACAGATAAAGAAAGGGAAACTCATTTCTTTGTCTGAACAGCAGCTTGTCGACTGCGACAAAAACGATTTTGGCTGCAGCGGCGGTTTAATGGATACTGCGTTTGAGCACATAATGGCTACTGGCGGCTTAACCACTGAATCAAACTATCCTTACAAAGCCGAAGACGCCACTTGCAAGATCAAGAGCACTAAACCGATTGCAGCTTCTATCACAGGTGTTTCCCTATTCCCTCATAAAGATCATAAAAAAGAGTAATATAATAAGCTGAAAAGTTAACCGAACAAACTAAATTATAAAAAAATAAAACAAGAATAAAATAATAATATTCTTATAAAACAAACCAAACATAACCAAACCAAACCAATCGAAACAAGCAAAAAATCTATCTTTAAATGAAAAAGATACTAGTGCTCATGCATTAAATTTTAATATCTTGTACACACATCATATAGGTTATGAGGACGTCCCGGTTAACGATGAGAAAGCCCTAGAGAAGGCAGTGGCACACCAACCGGTTAGCGTTGGAATTGAAGGTGGTGGTTTTGATTTCCAATTCTATTCGTCCGGTGTGTTCACCGGAGAGTGCACAACGTATCTTGATCACGCGGTAACTGCGGTTGGATACGGCCAATCTATCAACGGATCAAAGTATTGGATCATCAAGAACTCATGGGGAACAAATTGGGGAGAACTTGGATACATGAGGATTAAAAAAGATGTCAAAGACAAAAAAGGACTATGTGGTCTTGCCATGAAAGCTTCTTACCCAACTATATGAAAAACGGTTCAATATCCGGTTAAGCTTTAAAATGTATGTGTGGGTTTGATGTCTAAAATTGGTGATACGAATAGTTTGTGTGGTTATAATTTAAGACTCTGTTGTATGTAATTTTTAAAATTGTAAGTTTATGTGATGCAAAAGATTTGATAAGTTTCAGACGGTTTCTTTCAAATTTAGTCACGTAAGTCCGAATGTCAATAGCTATGGATAATTTGAAACACATTCGTAAACGAGTTGCACGATAATATGAATACTGATGACGATAAGTAAATATTTTATTGAACGTCTAAAGCAATAAGATGTGAAAATTGATGGAGTACATACACAAAACCGGATCTCACAAATTATACTGTCGTGTACATTTTATTTTTTGGGTCGTGAGCACAAAACCTAAACCAAAAACCCGAACCAAATTGATCCAAAAACCCGGTTTGAATCGGGTTTATTTACAATAAAAATATATGATGATCCTTTGATATTGTTAATTGTGGATATTTATTCCCGAACCGGGGTATTCGAATAACTCAAAAAGTATTAAAATATTAGTTTTTTGAATATTATAAGTATATTTTGGATGTTTTAGATATATTTTTAATATTTTATTTTTATGAATATTTTTGGACTTTCACATATATTTTTTGAGTTTTCAAATATTTTAATATTAAATATTTAAATCGTATTAAAATTGAACATAAACCGAGTATTTTAGGTATTTACCAGTTCTTAAAATTAAGAACCAAACCTATATGGAACCGAAAATCTATGAATACTTATATAAATCTATTATTTTTATACCCGAAAATCCATAATCGACCCGAATATAGAGAGACATACTAGTGTGATGACGTTGATAGAAAAATGAACCGGTTTGGTTTTTATGGAAAGAAGCTGAACCGTATGCTTTTTTTATCTTTATTTAAAAATTAAACCGGTATTGGTTTGCTTCGATTTAAAGCCGACCCGACCCGGATTGACTATGTGCCTTGCACGACTCCTTTTTCTCTCCTCTCCGTCATCGTCATCGTCATCGTCATCGTCATCGTCTTCTTCTTTTCTTCGTCTTTCTTACAGTTATTGACACTGGAGAGAAATCGCAATCACTCGGAGATTAGATTCGGCCATGGATGAGAGAGAATCTTCACCAATGATACTTCAATTCTCTCCGTTGAACAGTTCCGTGGACGAAGGTTTCTGGCATTGCTTTTCTTCTTTGAAACTCGATAAGCTCGGAATCGACGATTCTCCGATCTCCATAACCGGTAAACACACAAAAGCTGAATTACGAAATCACCCACGCCATCGATTCCAATGTTAAATTCTATAGTTTCTTTGCATTCATCTCTGATCCGTTTAGGTTAGAGAACCCAGAAAAAGTTGATAACTTTGAATAAAGTTGAGAACTTTATATACGTTTAGGTTTGCTATCATCATCATCATCTAAGTTGAAATTTTTTTATAGATGCATCTTCACGAATTGATCAATCAAATTGTCTAATCTTTGCCATTGGAGATTAAATGTAAATAAAGTTGAGCACTTTATATAACTTATATGGGGTTTGCTATCATAATCATCTACGTTGAAACTGTTGCAGATTCATCTTCGCGAATTGAAGAAATCAGATTTTCTTATATTTGCCATTGGAGATTTTATGTGCTGAGGTATTTTGTTTTCTTGGATTGGAAATTGCAGGTTTCTATGCACCATGTTCTCATCCACAAGTCTCAAACCATTTGACTCTTCTTTCAGAGTCATTGCCTACTTCAGATGATGAACAGTCATCGATCGAGAGTACAATTCATGGGAATAGGAATAAGTGTCCTGTTCCTGGGACTCTGTACAACACCAACACCGTCGAAAGCTTCAATAAACTTGACAAACAAAGCCTGCTAAAAGCAGAAGCAAAGAAGGTACGGCAACTTGGTTTTGACTTTTCTTTTTCCGACATAAATCTTACTAATTGTTTTGGGGAAACTTCAGATTTGGGAAGATATTCAATCAGGAAAAGCTCTCGAGGACTGTGCTTTGTTATCTAGATTCCTCGTTATCTCGTTCGCAGACCTTAAGAAATGGAATTTTCGTTATTGGTTTGCGTTCCCTGCACTTGTGCTTGATCCTCCTGCAAGTTTGATTGAATTAAAGCCAGCTTCAGAGCATTTTAGTTCAGAAGAGGCAAAATCAGTATCTATTGCTTGTAATGAGTGGCGCGACTCAAGTTTGACTACAGGTAATCAACGTTCTCGTTCTACAATGTTTAATATTTTTATTCCCATTCAACGAGTGGTAGCTGAAAACGTTTGTTACTCCTCCGTGTTATGCTGTAGATGTTCCATTCTTTTTGGTGTCGGTTTCGTCTGATGGTTCAAAAGCTACTATCAGACATCTTAGAGACTGGGAAGCCTGCCAAGATGATCATCAAAAGGTATTGTGCAAACTATCTCTTCCAAATACGTTAGAAACTGAATATTCTTTTTATACCTTTATCTACTTCTCTTCCTGCAGTTGTTTTTCGGTTTCTATGACCCGTGTCACCTTCCTAGTAATCCTGGTTGGCCACTTCGTAATTATCTAGCACTTATTCTCTCAAGATGGAAGCTCGAGACTGTTTGGTTCTTCTGCTACAGAGAGAGTCGCGGTTTCGCTGACATGAGCCTTTCCCTTGTTGGTCAAGCCTTGATTACAGTTTCATCAGATTCATCAGCTGATACTGTACCTAACTCGGTGGGATGGGAGCTTAACAAAGGAAAACGATTTCCCCGATCCATTAGCCTTGCTAATTCCATGGATCCAACAAGGTACATTTTTGCTCACTGTCAATGCTTTAAGTTGACTAAATGGGTAATATCTGATTAGAGAAACAAAGTCACGTCTTTTTCGCAGGTTGGCTGTTTCTGCTTGTGATTTAAACTTGAAGTTAATGAGATGGCGAGCATTACCATCTCTTAACTTAAACGTTTTGTCCTCTGTCAAATGCCTTCTTCTTGGAGCTGGTACATTGGGATGCCAAGTTGCTCGTACTCTTATGGTACGTATCGATGAAGATGCGAGATTAAACAACAAACTCACTTACTAATCAATAACTTCTCTATCCTTTTATTCTTAATACCTTTTTAGGGTTGGGGTATTCGCAACATAACCTTTGTTGACTATGGCAAAGTAGCAATGTCTAATCCAGTCAGGCAATCTCTCTACACTTTTGAAGATTGTTTAGGACGTGGCGAGTTTAAAGCTGTTGCTGCTGTTAAAAGCCTTAAACAGATATTTCCGGCAGTGGAATCTAGTGGAGTTGTTATGGCTATACCGATGCCTGGACATCCGATTTCTAACCAAGAAGAAGATTCTGTTCTCGGTGATTGCAAACGCCTTCGCGATTTGATTGAATCTCACGATGCAGTGTTCTTGTTGACCGATACAAGAGAAAGCCGGTGGCTACCTTCTCTTCTTTGTGCTAATGCCAATAAGGTAAAACAAATTATTAACTCCTGTTTTCTTTCTTTCTTTATTTTGTTTTTGTTTTACTGGTTATACAAGTAAAACAACTCTGTATGATTTGAATGATCAGATCGCTATAAACGCGGCTTTAGGTTTCGATAGCTACATGGTAATGCGCCATGGTGCCGGCCCCACCTTGTTGTCTGATGATATGCAGAATCTTGACATGAACAAGACAAATAGACAGAGACTTGGTTGTTACTTCTGCAACGACGTTGTTGCACCTCAAGATGTAATATCATTTATTTAGACTTTGTTTTATGTTACCTCAGGTTTAGTCGTGTTGAACCTCTTTTGTTTTACATTTTGCAGTCAATGACTGATCGAACTCTGGACCAACAATGCACTGTTACACGCCCGGGTTTAGCTCCCATTGCAGGAGCTCTGGCTGTTGAACTCTTAGTCGGAGTCCTACAACACCCTCTTGGGTGAGTCTTTTGAAAGTCTTGACTCCATTGAAAATTCAGTCAACAGGCTAATCTTCTTACATATGTTTTTTTTTACAGTATATATGCAAAAGGCGACAACTCGAGCTCGAGTAATGGAGGAAACATAGATGATTCACCTCTCGGGATCTTACCTCATCAGATTCGAGGCTCAGTTTCTCAGTTCTCACAGATCACGCTGCTCGGGCAAGCTTCCAACAGCTGTACCGCTTGTTCTGAAACCGTAAGTTTCTACGTGAGATCTCTTCTAACAAAACGTAGCTTGCACGTTTCTTATGGATGTTAAAAACTTCTATTTTCAGGTGGTATCAGAGTATAGAGAAAAAGGAAACAGTTTCATACTTGAAGCTATTAACCATCCTACATACCTGGAGGATCTTACCGGTTTAACCGAGCTTAAGAAAGCTGCTAATTCGTTTAGCCTCAATTGGGAAGACGATGATACCGATGATGACGATGCAGCTGTAGATATGTAAAAGTCATTTTTCACTACAGGTTTTATGATCGAAGTAAACCATATATTATATTCACAAGATGGCTCCTATATGGGTCATGTCGCCTTGATAATGATTTTTTTTTTTATGCTACAGTACAAAAAAAAATAACGAAACTAAATTCTAATCATTAGAAGGAATTAATATACCTCAAGTTTGCTTCAAGATCGAGAGATCTGCTTATCATTTTTATGTCAAGGAATGAAGGAACAATGGAAAGCAACGGCCAATTCCTAATCAACAGTGAGTTATGGTCCCGATCAAAACCTGTATTTAAGATATGTGTGAAAATCTCAAAATAATTTTGATGTGGTTATAATGTGTCTATTGAATCATCAAAATCTGCAAAGGAAGTAATGCGTATATTGAATTACTAAAAATGAAAAAAATCTGCAAAAAAACATTTTGCAGAAAAAAAATTATATAAGAATATAATTTCTTGTTTCAAATCAAACTAAATAAAATAATAGAAAAATAGAAGAAAGAAGATATTTATAAATATTTTTGATTTTCTTTTATTAAAATAGAATTATAATGAAAAAAATATCATAATTCAGTGGTCTTTTGTCTCCTTTTTATAGGTCAGCTTTAGATAATTAATAAAATGAGAGATTTTTTATACATATTTGATTCGATTAAATTCATCAAAATAAGCAATTAGTTTCTCAATTAAATTCATCAAAACAGGAAGCTGGTTTCAAGCGATTTTTACGAAATTTTTGATTAAACAAAATGGTTATTTAGAGACTAGTCAAATCTCTAGATTAAAATGATTATCTAATTTGTTTGCTGCCCCAAGTAATAACCCAAATACTAGAATCTTTTTTTTTCTCTTATTTCAATAAAAACTAAAAAAATTTATATATATATATATATATATATATATATATATATATATATATATTACCTTGAACATGATTGAGAATGAGTGATATGAAAAAACAAGAACATAAAATATGTGGAGAACCCTTTTTCTTTTTGTTCTCTTTTTGTTGAAACATCAATCTTCCAATGCAGTCTCTAATGTTTTTACTTTGTGAATACTCTTTTGAACACAAAATCTTATGTTCTTTCGAGTTTGACTGGGTTAAAAAAAAAAACTGAAAACGCATTTAAACACATGATAATAAATTGGACATACGTATCTTATCTTCCTTCTCCTAATATTTGATGATTTTTAACTGATTCAGAAACAACTTCTAAAAATAAAATCTTCACCGTTGAAACATAACAGAAACGATCAGAACCGTTGGATTATATAAAAATGATGATGTCAGCATATTCTCTACCGATATATCTCCTTATCCAATACAGAAACGAATGATCGAAGAGAAAGTAGCGAGCGAAATCAGAGAGCTTTAAAGCTCCACTAACAATGGTATCTCTTCTCGGAACATGCCAGTCCTCAATCATGACTTGCCCTCGTCTTTCTTCTCCTGCATTAACACCTTTATTGTCCCCTGTCTGCTTCGGACCAGGTTCCCATTTGCCTTAAAAACCTCTCTTATATCCTCATTCTTACATTTACATTGTTCAAGTCCGTTAATTTTTTTTACCAGTGAAGCTTGATTGAGTGCAAACTAATACATAATTTTAGCTCAATTTTTCAGATTTTTGTTTTCCTCAGAAAATGTGGAGGATAAGTTATAACTGGAGTGTCTGTGTGTATTCTTTGTTTTGCAGGTAAAACTTTTGGAAGAGAGTTATATGGAAGAATACAATTAGATCCAAAGAAGAACAGGTCTCGTTACCATGTATCGGTTATGGATGTCGCCACTGGGATTAACTCTGTAGAACAAGTATGAGTATCTTCTTACCATTTATGTGTTCATACATGTAGGAAAGAAAAAAGACAAAAGCATCAATCTTGGAATCATCATATATTTTGCTGATTACTAGAAAGGAATCTAAAGATATTAATCTTTTTGGTTTTACTTAGGCAAAGAAGATTGATTCAAAAGAAAGTGCGAGGCCGGTTTATCCGTTTGCAGCTATTGTTGGACAAGATGAGATGAAGCTATGCCTTTTGTTAAACGTGATTGACCCCAAGATAGGTGGTGTGATGATAATGGGAGATAGAGGAACCGGTAAATCAACAACCGTTAGATCATTAGTTGATCTACTTCCCGAGATCACGGTGGTTGCTGGTGATCCGTATAACTCAGACCCGAGAGATCCTGAGTTTATGGGAAAGGAAGTAAGAGAGAGAGTTGTAAAGGGAGAGAAAATTGCAGTCATTGAAACCAAAATCAACATGGTTGATCTTCCCTTGGGTGCTACGGAAGATAGAGTTTGTGGAACGATCGATATCGAAAAAGCTTTAACTGAAGGTGTTAAGGCCTTTGAGCCGGGGTTACTAGCTAAAGCCAACAGAGGGATTCTCTATGTGGACGAAGTTAATCTCTTGGATGATCATTTGGTTGATGTTCTTCTTGATTCAGCTGCATCGGGTTGGAACACTGTTGAAAGAGAAGGCATTTCGATTTCTCATCCGGCTCGGTTTATACTCATTGGTTCAGGAAATCCAGAGGAAGGAGAGCTTAGACCACAGCTTCTTGACCGGTTTGGCATGCACGCGCAAGTAGGGACGGTTAGAGACGCCGAGCTTAGAGTCAAGATTGTTGAAGAGAGAGCTCGTTTCGATAGTAACCCAAAGGAGTTTCGAGAGTCTTATCTAGAGGAACAGCTTAAGCTGCAGGAGCAGATTACAAGTGCAAGAAGCAATCTTTCCCAAGTTGAAATCGATCAAGATTTGAAAGTGAAGATCTCAAGGGTATGCGCTGAGCTTGACGTTGATGGATTGAGAGGTGACATTGTGACGAACAGAGCTGCAAGAGCACTCGCTGCACTCAAAGGAAGAGATAAAGTGACAGCAGAAGATGTTGGTATCGTTATACCCAATTGCTTAAGACACCGTCTTAGAAAAGATCCGCTTGAATCTATGGATTCTGGAATTGTCGTTACAGAGAAGTTCTACGAGGTTTTTAGCTAAGTGTAAAGACAGCAAGATCCTTGAAACACATATTAAAACGATACGTTTATTCTCCATTCATGTTTACAATCAAATACATTTCAAGAATCACTTCGGTTGATTCCAGAAGCTTGGCTTGAGTTCTTGAAACTCTGGAGATCTCTGATAGACAATGGAGGCAACTCTGATCAGAATACCAGCTGTGAGTGCCCATATCGTAAAGTTTCTCTCTTTATCATCGGAATAGTAATCAAAGTAATGAAGAAGATATCTCTGTCCTTCATACTCTCGTTCCTCTGCTCTCCTGTTCTTGTCCTACGTCAAACCCGACAAAGAGAGACGCATTAAAGATGATTAAAATAGACTTAGTGTTGGAATGTTTATCCGAAAACAAGGCTATATATTACCTTAAGAAACATCTCTAGCGGAACATCAAAGATCTCTTCTACTTCATCTGGATTTGGTGACTGTTTAAATGCTTTCTTGTCGAGTAAAATACCTATAACTGGTACAACCGTCATTCCCTTCTGCAATACCGATGAGACTGATATAGGTAACTAATCAAGTAGCTTGACTAATAGAAGTTTTGTCGATACAATCTTTACCTTGGTGACAAATGGTTCAAGAACGGAAACGATTGTAACAAGAGAAGGATCTAAACCGATTTCTTCACGAGCTTCTCTCAACGCCGTGGCTATATCATCTGAATCTTCTTCGTCTCTCTTTCCTCCAGGCAATGCTACTTCCCCTGAAACCATTTTCATACATTAGGATTCAAAAAGATGAAATCTTTCTTTCTTTCTTTTTTCCATTAAAAAATGTCTTTAAAAGAGAGAGAGATTTTGATTTTACGAGGGTGAGAAGAGAGAGTGGAGGAGCGTTTGGTTAAGATTACGCGTAGCTCATGTTGGTCTTCTCCTTGTTCTCGGTATATACAAACTAAGACAGCTGAAGATTTAGCAGGAAAATGGTGAAGAAGATGATGAGATTTGTAATTTTGAAACCGTTGGTTTAGAAATTGCAGATCGGTACAATTTGCTGTTGTTGAGGACATATTGGAACAGAGGGACTTCAACACTTGAATTATGTCGGTTTCTTGTTCTTCTCTTGTTCTTCAGATCTGAATAAAGGGGTTTTGTTCTGATACAAATAACTGATTCCTAAGTTGTCAAATTTTAGAAATATTGATTTTAAATATTTAGTCAGACTCGGATTTAGGAGGGTTTAATCAGATTAACATGAATTGTTGTAATCCGAACCAGAAAAAAATTTGGTTTTAAAACCCACCACAGATTAATTTACTTACTAAAGTTTCATATTGAATGTTCGACAACCTGATTGTATAATCCAAACCAAACTGAAACAGAACTTTAAAAATGTAATAAAAATGGTAACTTGATCAAAACACAATCATTCAACTTATTTATATTTAATTCTGTTTTAATAATGGTTTATTTTAAAATCAATAGCCAAAATAATTCAAACATAAATGCACATTCATGTTATAATATTTTATTAATTTAGAAAACATGAATTTATCTGAAATTAATTGGATCGCAAACATAATATAAAACTAATTTTTTTTATTAATATATCAAATATTAATTTATAAAAATTATACTATACTAGAAATGGAAAAACAATAATTCATTTTTTTCTGTAAATAATGGTTTTTGGTATAGCCTAGTAGATCAACTTCAATCTTCATTGATTTTTGATTTTGTGAATAGCCAGAATCACGTTGTGTCCTGCCATTGTATTCATTTGTGACTTCGGCTTGACTTGTCTCTCCACTAGCACCACCTTAAATACAGTTATGATTAATCAAGACCTTACTTCGTGCTGGATTTGAATTGCTGCTCAAAGGCAGTAGCACAACGATGAACTTTTGCGATTGTTATAGGATTAAACTCAACAACATCTGCAATAGTTGTGATCGTAACCCAGCAATAAAATGCGATGCCAACTAAATTTCACTATCAAAGATTTCAGTTCTAGTAATCAAAAAGAAAAAAAAAATCCTCATATTCATAGAATCATACAAAAACATCATTCATATTTAGCAACTTAATTATAATATATAGTTTTGTGCAACTAAAAGACTTTGATATTTATGATTATAAAAACTGTTATTCTACTAATTTGCAATGATTAGAAAATAAACAACAAACTCTGCACGTTTCATAGATTTGTTTTATTTTCTACATGACCAACTTACAGTTGATCATGAGTAAGCATGAGCGGTACAAAAGTAGTTGACGTGTCCAATAAATATTAGGTCACTCAACTACCTAAACGAACGTATCATTCTACTCTCTTTATTGAAATCTATACAGCATTTAATGTCACCTACATTTCTTACTTATACGATTACTTATCTTGTTAATACCAGCCCCCAGAAGGTTCTTGTATTATTGATTCTTCATTCATATAATATTCTACGGGAGAATAAAAGCAGTCCTATCGGTAGGTCGTTCTTAAAAGATATTTAATGAATAAAAAAGTTGAAAAATGATAAAAAAAGTAGATGAGAACGAGAAATACGGTTCTCGTTTGAGAGGCATTAAAACTCTTTTAAAGTATTCTTTTTTAAAAATTTCTTTGTGAATGGTCCATCTCTTTTTTTCAATGAAAATTTTGATTATTTAATAAAATTATATTTAAATATTAATATTAATTGTTTGAGAAACTTTTTGAATCTCATATCTGATAGAGATGCTCTAAGATTATGATATATCATAATAATAGACTGAATTCTAGATTAGAATGGACAGTTTTACATACCTTTCTTTTGGTAAAAAAGCTGGTTTACTTTATAATTGTTTTTATAAAAAGATCAGATCCTGAACCTATATTTGGCTTGTTTGGACTTAGAACGAGCCCTGACTTTATGTGCCAAAAGAAATGTAACTTTATTTTGTTTATTCCATTTCTAGAAAATTATTTAAGTTCTTATTTTGCTTTATCTCAAATCTTTAAATACTAGTATAAGATTTCAGTTTTATCCCGGAACTACATTAAATATATTGACCCAACCTTGTGTATATTACTTATATTTTCGTATACTTGTATGTATAATATATATATATATATATCAAACATATATACATATATATGTGCATTATTTTCCCTCCGGTTTTTACGTTTTCTTATATTTATATTATATATATTTATATATAGACACAAAGGCAATGATAGCTAATACTAGTTGGCAAGAAAAGGAGGACAATGATGTTCAAAGAAGAAAATGAGTACAATGATAATTAATACGACGGCAAAGGCTGGCACTCTCTAACTGTTATGTTCCACACATTTAGGTGACCTAAAACTATTTGGAAACTTTCATGTCACTAAGCCAATATCAACATCCTTTTTCTTTATTTTTGTACTTTTGGTTTAGTCATTCATTATATTTTGCTTGCCTGGTGAATTAGTTATCTATGAAACTTTTAATATATATACATATATGTGTTTAAAGTTCTAAGAATAAGAAAAACATGAAATATCACATTAAAAACATGGCAAATCATATATTTTTTCTCATATCAGTTTTTCACTTAAATCAATTTAAAAAAAAATTAAACTAAAGAAAGTTGACGGATTTTTATCAACTCAATCAAGTTTCAGATAATACTAAAATTTTATTTTTAATGAAAAAATATATATTTTATTTATAAAATTTCACATTTTAGAAAACAAGTATTTTTTAGTTTTTAATTTAATATTTTTGGCATCGAATTTTGGATAGGCGATTTAAAAACATACTCCATAACTTTTGAGTCGTCTCACAGCTGATATTAATCATGACTATAAACTATTGTAGAAACTTGATCTTTTGTAATTTAATCAGTCACCAAGTTAAAATTGTTATATATGAAGCTAAAATACACTATTTTTTTTAAAAAAACTAAAAAGATAAATAAGAAAATATATAAACAAAATGAGAATAAGAGAATAAGAGTTTATTTCTCATTTTATTATGGTAAATTACTGACAATAAAGTGAAAATTCTTATTGTAAATGAGACCATGCCCGTTATTTAAATTAAGTAGATGATTATGCAACATTTTTTAATTCAAAAATTCCAAAAATTAATTTTATTTATCTCCTATTATGGAACATTAATTGCTGTAATATAAATTATGACTATAAAAATTTATAAACATCAATAGTTAAAATATTAAAACTGTTTTTGAGCAAAAGATCATCGGAGTATTCTGTTTAATGAACCCACACTTCTTTTGTGACGTAGGTGAGGAGTATTCTGTTTAAGCTGGAGTCCAAGCCTGTAAAGATCATCGGAGATTGGGAGTTAAGAACTTGGAGGTATTTTAATGGGATTTCATCAAAACTGTATTGTAGCCTTTGCGCTTAATGGTCTCGGATTTATATAACAAAGTTTCAGCATTTCTTTTATATATCATTATGTTTACTTGATGAACACGTTTTACTTCGCCATTTTTCTATGTTCATGCATCGCATATGCATTTTACTGGATCATTGGAGGATCACGGATCTATGCCATCTCTCCATAGAGCCTTCATCTTCCAATGATCAAGTTTATCCGTTTATTTTTTCTTCTCACGATCTTATAATGAATCCGGCTATCCTAGAGTTTCTTTGTTTGTTAATTACCTTGACGTCTACAACCCAATCTACGAGATCATTCATAATCAAGAAAATGAATCTGAAAAATAAAAATAAAAATAGGATTTGAAGAAGTGAGCATTGGATGTTGTGGAAGTGGATACTTAGAGACAGCAGTCTTGTGTAATCCAAAGTCATATGTGTGTCCTTTTCTGCGCACTGGTATTTCGATACCTCTTCGCTCATGTATTGTAGGAGGACAGACTGGTGGAGGCGATAGAGAAGTAGTGACTTGATTCATATTTTTTTTTCTTAAATATGACTTCCTTAATCTGTGGATTGTGCCTAAAAGAAATTCTGATCGATATCACGATTAAGGTTCACCCAATTACCACATGTTGACATTTCGGACACTGGTATTGAAAACTATGAATTTTGGTATGCGTGCCACTGTGGCTAATTTTATTAATTTTAACTCACATACACATTTCATTACATAATTTTGTTCTAAATATTTTTTTAAAGCTATAAATTAATAGTTATAATTTTTAAATTTTAAACTTTTGTGATACATGATATAAATTTTAAATCACATATTATAAAATGATCAGTAGATATTTCACTTGTCTAGTTTGACATTATTGTGGGTTCAAATTTTGAAGAGAAGTTTGTTCGGAGATATAGAAAAAAATATACTTATTTAACAAATATAAGATAAAAGTATAATGGAGCCCAGACGTAAAAGATACCAAAAATAGGAAAACTATAAAAACTTAAATTGTCATAGATGGTAATGTTCCTCATTTCAATGGACACTAAATTCCAGAGTGGGAAGGTTTGATCCTTGATCTTTATGGAGTTATTAGACTACTGTGACTATTTTGTGTCTGGGTGATAAACAAAAAAAAAACTCAAATTACATTTTATATCTGCCACTTTACATTATATGTCTCAACCAACAACTGAACTCCAAGCTGTCAACGAAAAAAAACCTCTATATATATGAAAATTCTCGACACAGACCATATGTAATATTTACCTTCTCTCAAAAAGGAACTTTCTAACCAAAAAGAAAAAGTATTTCATTCTGTTTTGTCTGTTTAAATGTTGCTTGTTATAGTTATGTCTCTCTTTGTGGTAGTGGCTTTGCAGCAGCCACCTTTGGCAGTGGCTTTGGACGTCCACCTCCTCCCCCAGATAGCTGCAAAACACAATGTAACAACAATGATTGTGTTTGGAGATTCTAGTGTCGATCCCGGAAACAATAATTTTCTTAACACCGATTTGAAGGGTAATTTTCCACCTTACGGTGGTAATTTCGTGAACCATAAATCCACCGGAAGATTATGTGATGGATTGCTCGCATCCGATTTTCTCGGTAAGCTTGACATTATTGCTTTTATATTAGTCTTAAGTTTTCTATAAGTTAAATGAAGATATTTTTTTAAAAAAAAATCATGAATTATGTTCACATCAAACTTATATATTTGGTAAGCCTTACATTAGTCGTTATATCTTAATCTTAAAAATCATGTATGCTATTGGAAGACTTTACTGTCAATTATAAAATTATTAGTTTCACTTCGAACTTAATTATATTATCTAATTCATTTTTCATATTATTTTGCAGCGGAGGCAATGGGTCACCCGCCCATACCAGCTTTTCTTGATCCAACCCTAACCCAAGCCGATCTACCTCGCGGTGCAAGTTTTGCCTCGGCTGGTTCTGGTTATGACGACCTAACAGCTAATATATCTGTAAGCCTAAACATGTTTCCTTTTTAGTTTAAAAATAAATAAAAAATAAAAATATGACAAGTTGAAATCTTCTTTTAATATATATAATCGAACTGAGAATTCATTTGTTTTCCCGGGATGGAACAGAACGTGTGGAGTTTCTCGACGCAAACCACTTACTTTTTGCATTACAAAATTCACCTCAATAAATTGGTCGGACCATTAGAGAGCTCGAAAATGATTAGTAATGCGATATTTCTTCTGAGTATGGGAACAAATGACTTTCTTCAAAATTACTTAGTCGATTTCACTCGACAAAAGCAATTCACAGTTGAACAATTCACCGACTTTCTCTCATCCCGTATGCTCCACGACGCTAAGGTACGTACATCTCCACTAAACCTCGTAAAACATATGCATTATATATATGAGAACGATATCTACATGTAGATATAAGATATACTATATTTCACTATGATTTATACTAATCAACTATAAAACAAACTAAAAAAGAACACGTCTCTGTGTAGCTGCTAAAATAAATGCCTATAGAATTATTGACATTAAAAAAAAAAAATCGACAAATATCATAGGTATGTGTGTGGGTCCTGATAATAAATTACGTAAAAATAGTCAGAAATTTCAACAAAAAAAAAATGAGGGAGAAAGAGACACGGAGTATAAAGAAAATAATCCGGATCCTATCTGGTTGTTGACAACATTTAATTTCCATAAATAATTTCTACCCTACAATGACATTAATTTTCGATTTTCATGTCCAGTTTTTTAACATGTTCAAGACTCCAACAGCTCAACTCATATCCACAAGTATATAAAATTGTTTTCTTTTTTTTTTGTTAGTTGTAAAATTTAATTTTAAGGTTCAAAACTTTTCTAATTTTTTTTTTTTGCATTTACTTTTTTGGACCACTAACCTAATAAACTTTGGCTCCCATTTATTGGGAAACATATATATATATATATAACCAATATATATATGGCCACTAGAACTAGAAGAAGTGTCCAATTTGATTTTTATTTCACTACATGTAGAATTTAACATTAACCAGGGTCTATGAAGAAAAAGCTAACTTTAAATTTAATTCACATTCAGTTAATTAGATATAATTTTATAAATCACTTCTTAACTTTTTCTCAATTTAAAATTCATTTAGGTTTGATTTGGATACCGATTAGAATACCTACTCTGACGATAGACACATGTACATATATACTAAGGCATCATTAAAAGGATATGAATTGCATTTATCATACAAAAAAGATTCGAATCATCTTTTGACTTTGCTTCTTGCTATTTTATAGATGTTGCATAGACTTGGAGCTAGAAGGTTGGTGGTGGTAGGAGTTCCTCCCATGGGATGCATGCCCCTAATAAAATACCTAAGAGGGCAAAAGACTTGCATCGATCAATTAAATCAAATCTCCTTCTCCTTCAACTCAAAAATCGTCAAGAATCTTGAGCTTCTGCAATCTAAATTTGGTTTGAAAACTGTATACGTTGATGCCTATTCCACCATCCAAGAAGCCATTAAAACCCCAAGAAAATTTGGTGAGAACATGAAACTTGTTTTATAAATTACTTTAAGATACAATCAATATGCAAAGAAAAAAAAAATAGAGATCTCATAAATGTTTTTTATTTGTTTTATTTCAACTTGAAGGTTTCATTGAAACATCAATAGGATGTTGTGGGACCGGTACCTATGAATATGGAGAGACATGCAAAGATATGAGCGTATGCAAAGATCCTACCAAATACGTCTTCTGGGACGCAGTTCACCCAACACAAAGAATGTATCAAATCATTGTTAAAAAAGCAATTGCAACTATTACTGAAGATTTTCTTGTTTAGAATATGTTGTATGTTCGTATTACTATCATGGTGTACGAATAATCCGTCAATGCAATTTCGTAATCCCGAGATTTTTTCTAATAAATCAATTTTAGAGAATATATCAAACCTTATGTATATTAAATATAAGAATCAATACTCTCTCATAATGCATTTACAATTGGTCAGGAAACACCACAAACAATGATAAAAATTGTTTGATAAGTCGGTTGATTATATAGATATTACATACTAATGATTAAAATATTCACGAGGAATAGAATGAAAATCAATCTCACAAAAAAAATTACAATATCTTCTCCAAATTGAGATTAAATATTTGTAAAGAAATATAAATTATAGTTAAAATTAAATTTATTAAATGATTTCAAAATTAGACTTACACTAAACTTAATGAAAGAAACTAAAGAAAGTGGAATGGGAATTCAAAGTGCAGTATGTGTTGGGGGCCTCCCGAGCTTAGCTTCATGATTCCACTAAAATTTTTATATTTCAGTTATGTCTTTCATATTAATTTTGTTCCTACATGTTAGATGACTCTTGGGTAAGTCTTCCACTTTTTGCCATGTATTGTTGTCCGGTTGGCTCATGCGAAATTGATCCCAACATGTATATTTAATATACTTTTAGTAATTTAAACCTTGTATAAAACTGTTTTAACTTTTTTTTTTATAGATCATTCCTAACTTTTTCAATAATATTCATAAAAAGTTTATCATTCTTTTAATATTTTATATTATCAAAAACAAATTGTATATAAATTTTAAATGAGACATATTATTTTGAAAAACTTAAATAAATATTAAAATTTTGAATACTTATGTTTTTTTTTTATGAAATATTAAGATATAAGAAGCGATAATGGAGGATGGAGAAAAACCTTGTATAGAGCCCTATCTCTGTCTCTGTTGAATGATTTCTCTTTATCATAGATCTATTTAACTGGATGATGAATAATTTCCCAAACACATTAAAAATAAATTTTAAATTTAAAAATGTACAAAGACGATAGTAATAGACATACAAGATAGAAATAACATGTACCTCCGAGGCCGAGATTAACCTTATAGGCTTTGCTGTCTCTTCAGCTTTATTCTTCGATTATGAACGAACCATGAAACTTTTCCTTGCCTTCAATTTTTTTTTTTAAAAAAAACATCGATGAATAAACATAGAGTTCTCACTCATCTAATAGTCAAGTATGATCTTTCGCTTGAGCTTTATACGCGGTGGTACCTCTTCGCAAAGACTCATTTTTCATCAGCGAATCTAATCTCGTCCATACTTACAGTGGATAATTTTTATGTTCCATCAATATCGTCTTTGCATCACCAGATTTGAAATAGGAAGAGCAGACGACAAATGAATGTTTCATAAGCTTGTTTTTGTTATTATTTTTGTTAATTTAGCTTAATGATTTTTTAATATTTTTTAAATTTTGTGGAATGTTGGGTTCGAATTCCAGACATGTATTATGAATTTCAGAAGTGACCATCATTATATCATAATTCCGACAATGTGACTTGTAGTTAGAGAAGAGGTATTCATATTTTACATAATATATTAGACAAGAGTTAATTTGAAAGTTGTAACCTGATTGACAAAATCCAATTCACTAAAGAAACACACGGTTTCAAATCGAGAGTTTCAAAACCAAATTGGAAAAAAAAACAATTTATATTCAATCGAATTTAAGTTTCTTTTTTTTTCAATTTACTTTCCCAATTCATGATAATTCGAAAGTCGCCACATATCCATTATTAAACAAAACAATTTTGAGTTTTGAATGTAGGATTGATATATGAATAAGTACCTGCGATAGAAACATGATCCGTCTATTGACAATTGTGCTGCTTCGAATTGGGTCATTTTGCTTTTCAATAATTGAATTTTGTATTTAGGGCTTGTAACTTTTTGTGATACAATTGCTGTAATAAATATAAACATTTAAAGTGTTCTTATGTAGAACACTTTAAAAATTGAATCAAGGGAATTTTACTCTTTGAATGATGCTTTTAGTTTGATAAGCCAATTTGATATATACATTGAATACGATGATACTTTAGATTAAATCTTGAGAAAATTGGCTAATAATGCTACGTTGAAACCAGATTTGTCCCAATATACTTTATATTGATTAAATTAGAATACTATGCTTTATTTTTTTTTGTAAATACCATTGTAACCTTATATTCACATATTTAAAAATAGTTTCCAACTAATACTAATTATTTTAACTATAGATTATTACATTTGTTTAAAACAAAATTTAAAAAACCTTTTTACCTTTTCTTCTCTACCCCTCCTCTACGACGAACTCTCCGCCTCCTCCACACCGAACTTCCGATTTCTTCTGTCGATCCCCAACTCTCCCTGAATCTTCGTGTGTTGTAAGATCCTCCTCCTATCTCTCTCTCTCTCTCTATCTATGCCTCTCTCGCTTTCTCACTCTCTCTCACTCTCGATACTCCAATTGGGGATTAAGGTTTGTTCGATTTCATTTCGAGTACGTCTTCATGCCCGATCGATTACTGAGTCCCGATTACTCTCTCTTTCTCTCTCTCTCTGTGTGGCTCGCTTTCTGTCTCTCTATGTGGCTCGCTCGCTGTCTCTCTCTTTCAATACTCCAATCAGGTTTAGGGTTTGTTTGTTCGATTTTATTTTGATTTTGTTTTCGTGACCGATCGCTTCTACTGCTATACTTGTCGATTATGTTGTATTACTCAGTTTTGTAATGGTAGCTGTTGGTAATTGTGTAGTTTTGGTGGATGATCGCTATGAATTTGTCATTGTTGTTCTTTGTTTAGGAGATATTTTCTTTAGGAACCGAAATTGTTAGGTTGAGGATAAGGGCTGAAATAAAATTGGTCGCTTGTTGCTTTTTTATTCCTTATTCAAGAAATGTATATGAATTATGTGACATTCATAAACTTTTCTTTGCAGATAGAGAGCATCCTTTTGTTTTTCTCACTTTGGCATTATCTCAACAGTTTCTTCGACCTTCTGATTACAAAGGTAAACACCGAATCTATGCTATATACAAACAAACCTCGATTATGTTCTGACCAACGTGTGAGTTTAAAGGACAATTGAGTAGTTAAGATTAAATTGAGTAGTTCAGGACAATTGGGATTTAAGTTCAAAATCACTGTTTTTTGGGATTTAAGGTCTAGTTCAGAACTCGATTATGTTCTGACAAACATGTGAGGTTAAAGGCTTATATCAGATAAAGGTCATTAGGCTTGTATTTCAACTATTTTTTTTTGGGATTTAAGGTCCACAGCCACTGCACTTTAAAAGGTTCCATTGTCGTTTATGACATTTCAATATAGCTATCAATAACCAAAAGCTAGAGAATTTATATGTTTTATGTTTTTAAACATTTTTTGTAGCATTTGTCATGCATGATTTGTTAACTAACCTTTTGTAATTGGTTTTTATAGGGATGGATTCAGAGCTGCCAAAACGTATGTTAAGACCAGGGTTTGAACCGCTGGTTTCACAAATCAACAACAGCTGCAGGATGTCGATTCTTTTAAAATTGGAAGAACTGTTGCCGAGAGAATACAAGGAAGTCAAGAAAGATGCTGTGTTTTCAAAAGTCATTGCGATCCATGAAAACGGTCTGAACTATTCTGCGAGGATGATACACAACTTCCTATGTCGCCAGTTGGTTACGGACAAGCTACATGAGCTCTGGTTCTTGTTTGCAAAGAGACCACTGCGTTTCTCATTGCAAGAGTTCTACGCTGTCATTGGGCTGAGGTATGATGATGGGGATGAGCATGACTTTAACAAGTGGGAAGATGATGGAGGTTTTTGGAGTAAGCATCTAAAGACAGATGGAAAGATTAGTCTGAACATGATTTGGAAAGTGCATATGCCACATATTAATGAATGGAGGCGTGTGTATAAACAGAGGCTTGTCTATGTGTGTATAATAGCGGGTGTTATTTTGGCGAGGGGTGAGAAAGCTATTATTCCAAACGAGTACATCAAAGTGGTGATGTTCGTAGATAAGATTCGTGCATATCCCTGGGGTGTTAGAGCATTTGAGGTTCTTCTTGACTCTGTCTTCAATACAAGAGATAACTTCTTTATTTGGGCAGACACAATAAAATCGCGGCCCAAGAGTTATGTTTTAGACGGCTTTTCCTATGCACTGCAAGTGTGGATTATGGAAGACATCCCACTCATTGGAAAAATGCTAGTAGAAAAATTAGATGAAAGTTATGGAACTGCTGTTAGATGTGCCAACTGGTCCGGAGCTGCAAAGGTGTCTTACGAAGAAATCATTCAGCTGGAGAACACATTTGGAACCCAGGTTTGTTTTATGACTAATTTGAGTGGTGGTTGTTGAAGTTACAGAATCGCTTACAATGTCTTTTAACTGTTGTTTACGTTAAAATGACATAATGATATGCAATGTATCTTTATTGTTGTTGTATAATAAAGGATGTTCTTTATACTATCTTAACACATTCTTCATTTTTTTTGTTTTGTAGGAGATTCTCTATCCATTCATCTCTTGGACAGGCAATTCCGATGTAATTGATGATATAGCATATCAGCAGTGGTCCAATGAGATGGATGATTGTAGAATTGATCGCCTGAAAGGTTTAATCCGGCAGGACTATGATTGGACCAATCATAGATGGGAGGTTGAAGACTGTCCTGAAACTTCTTTGATTGTTGATGAGCGAGATGAGGCGGATGTGCATTCAGATAATATGGATGAACCTTCTCCAAATGGTGAAGGTAGTTGTGGTTCTACTTCAAAGAAGCGTAAGACGAAACTCTCTCATCATGGTGCAGAGAAACGGAAGATGAAACTAGTATTTGAACAACTTGCAGCAAAACAAGCACCAGCCGCAACCCAATGACCGAGTCTTGAAGATATGAAAAGTTTTTTTTCAGCAAATGATATATGATTCGTTCACTGCAATGGAGGATAAACTGGGTAAGCGAATTGATGACAAGATAGGCAAACTGGAGAATGAATTCACAGAACTAAAGGAATCACTTATCTTATGTGAAGTCGCAAACAAGATCGGTGAGACTTCTAGCAGTTCGAAACCACCAGCTGTGGACAACACTCGCTTGCAACCCGGATGCGTGGTACGTAAGAAAAAAAATTCTTAAGCATTGTATTTGTATTGTGGTAGTGATGTGTGTTATATGAAATATTATAAAATTTGGGTGCGTTAGTTGTAATGGCGTTTATGTGTGGTGTGTAACGTGTATGGGGGAATGTTTAGTTTGTAACTTTATAAACAGTTTCATGTTGTTTGTAACTCATACTTATTGAAGTATCGTTTGTGAAATTGATGTATTAAAATGTGGTTTTTAAACTTTTGTTCAGAAGTTCTTTTATAATATTGGTGCACAGGTTGAAAAGATTGAGTTGGACAATCTATACGAGGTGCAGTTGACTCAAAGTTCAGAAAAAGATTTCAAACTTGGTACGCAAGAATTTATGACAAAAGCATTGAATGGATTGTCTCAAGATTCATTTATATCTGGATTTGATCCAACCCAAGAATCATTTGATTGGTGGACTTCTATGACTTCGCTGCGACCTGGTACAGTTGAAAACCCTTCAATTACAAAAGACAATCTTAAAGAACTATGGTTATCGGACACTCTTTCTGATGCAGATGATAATCATGACTCACTGTTGACGTTTATTTCTCAAGATGAATGGTACAGGTTTTGTGAATGGGCTGTGTCACCCGTGTAAGTCAATTTGTTATTTATTATATTATATTATATTTTTATTATTTTGAATATTAACTGTTCTCTCTGTTCTACATTTGCAGACCATTAAACATTGGTTCCAGTATGTTTAACATGACTTTAGCAAAGCGTATCATTGGACCAAAAGAATAGCTTTGTAATGAGGTTAGTTTTGTTTATATTTCACTAAAATTTTATTCTGGTCGAGTATATGTTATAAATATCAACTAATTTATTGAGTATATTTCAGGATATAGATGCGGTTATGTGGTTATTCCGAGAAAACACAACCTTGCACCGTTGGGATCAATATTGTGTGGCATTCATGCCATGTTTATTCAACGTCCAAGTGAACACCGCTTACAATAAGTATCTGGTTGACAAGAAGAGATTCATATTGGACAGTTTCCTGATAGTTTATGGAAATGGAGAGCTTCCATCCCATGGACGAACCAACCAAGTGTGGGGGGTGGATGTTGATCGTATCTACATTCCTTTATTTGTGAACCAGAATCATTGGATCTCCATGTACGCTAATATTTTAGAGAGGAGAATAGAAGTATTTGACTGCGACAGTAAGAGAAACAGACAACACGTCGACAAATATGTCTTCTTGATACCTCGAATTTTTAATGCAGTTCAACCACCGTCTACCAAAAAGCATCTGACGTTGACTGTATATTCTATTGTCGACATTCCAATGAAGCATAGGTTAAATAAAAAAATTTGTGACTGTGGCATTTATGCACTGAAATTCATAGAAAGTCACTTGTCTGGGATAGAGATGTCATTGGTTGATGATGAGATGATAAGGATGTGTCGAGCAAAGATTGCATTTGATTTATGGAAGGCTGCAAATGACCTAATACTGGTTGATCGAATGTCTAGGTACACACCACCAGTATTTCAGTCTGCTGATATTGTAGACCTTGAGTAATTTTTATTTAGAGCACTTGTTTAACTTTCATCTTAAATGCTACAACTTTTTATTTTAACGTTTCATGGTTTTTGTATAATAATCTTTCATGTTTTTTTAAAAACGAGCAAGTTTTAATGGCAATCACGATGATAGTTCATAGTAAAACTCATATATTGGTTAACACTGCGATGTTTGGTTTGTGTGTTACGCTGATAGTGGTTTCCCCTTCTCTTCATCCCAAGTTCGATTACAATGTTTCTGCCTCATTAGTGATGGACAAATCAATAACATCATTCAATAACCGCTTCTTTTTAGTTAAGTTAGACAGTTTTATGACTTATCATAGACTGAAATAAAATAGTAAAAACATAGTTGCAAAATATGTAAAAAACATAGTTGCAAAATATGTAAAAAACACAGTTGTAAAATAAATGAAAAACATAGTTGCAAAAAATATAACAATTGACAAGATCCAAAAACAAAGAACTACTAAAAGATAATCTTAAGAAACAAAAAAATACATATTATGTTACCACATCACAGGTTGTCCTATTATGATTTTCATTACCACACCGAATGCATCTGTGTTTTTAGACTTCTGTGAACCCTGCGATGATCTTATAATGTCGACAACGGTTTCATATCTTCGTTTTCTTCGTCTACCTGCACTTCTTCTTGTTTCAGGTGGGCGAACCATCTCGTCTTCAACCCCCAAAGAAACATGCCATTCATCCTCTGGAACAGTTATTGGATTAATGCATTCCTCATAAGCTTTCATCCATGATGCAGTGGTATATATTTCGTCAGTGAATCGGTACACTTTCATGCCTATAGAAAAGATTGTGGGAATAGAGTGTCTACAAGGAATTTTTGATAAATCTTACTTTCTACAAGTACATGTTCGTCTTTCCAAATCAACGAAGCACTCAAGCTTATCACCTTTAACCAGAAATCTGTAAGTTTCGATAGGATACACAATGAACCCCTTTGCTTTTTCTATCCTTCTGTCAATCTTTTTCTCTATGTTAATGGTGAGAGGATCATTTTGCTTTAAGCTTAATGTTCGACGCTCATAAAACCACCTCGTCAACATTTCTCTTATACTGTCCAAGAGTGGATTGAGTGGATACTCTCTAGACGATCTCAATGCAGCATTGATCGACTCAGCTGGGTTTGTGGTTCGAATGTCATATCTATATCCCGGAAAGAGACAACGAGCCCATTTTGTGACATCAGTTCCTGAAGATATTTTTCAATAGACAGAGATATACTACAAATTTCAGTAAAAGCAGTCTGAAAATCGACCACTCTATATTCCTTTGAAGCTTTCTCAATCAAGGAAACCGTACCCCTTTTCTTGAAATATGTTACAACGTTATTCAGCAAATGGTAGATACAAATTCCATGTCTGGCTTGAGGGTAAACATTACCAAGTGCTTTAGTAATCAATGCATTTCTATCTGACACAAATGCTAAACTTGGGTTATCATCAATAACAACCTTTAGTTGCTCTAAGAACCACATCCAGAACTTGTCATTTTCTGAATCTACAACTCTGAAGGCAATAAGATACAAATTGAAGTTACCATCTACAGCTGTAGCAACAAGTAAGACTCCTTTGTATTTACTTTTGAGGAAAGTTCCATCAATTACAAGCACCCTTCGAATGTTGTTGTAGAATCCTCTTAAAGATTGACCAAACGATAAAAATAGATATTTGAATCTGCCATCACAATCTGTTGTATAGTGAGTATGCGTACCCGGATTGGCTTCTTGTAGCATGTGCAAATATTTTGGAATTTTGCTATAGCTTTTCTCAGATATACCTCGAACAGCCGCAATTGCATACTCATGAGACTCCCAAGCATGAGTATAAGAGAGCTCGCATCCATATTCTTTGCACATAAAATGCATAATATCGTTTGGTTTTGGCTCATCCTTGACACCTTCATATTTATGCATAATCAGATTGCCGATTGTTTTTGCAGAAGCAATTTTGCTGAATTTTATTCTCTTGGAAGGAGCACATGTATGTTCAGCAACATACTTGTTGATTATAAAATATATAGAAGAACCATCTAAACATGTTGCACATACGCACCATCTGCATATTTTATCCTTACAGTGTACATACCACTTTCTCGGATCAGATTTTTTAACCTTGTAGTCAAAGTTATACTTCATTGCAAAAATCTTCAGAGTTGCCTTCAAAACGTTTTTACTTCTAAAAATTTGACCATTCTTCACAAATTCAACCAACAATTTCTTAGCATTCTCGACCTTGGTATCCGACTTTAATCCAACATCTACACAATCGCTCTCAGCCTGGATGAATTTGACTTCATGTTTTTCCTCAGCCGAGTTAACAAATTCTTAAAATGGCGGTTCTTTGTTAAGATCAATATCAACTCTTCTTCCATTGTCAAGCAAAGTGGTAAATGTCACACACAGAATAGATGAAGACTTCTTTGCATAGGCAATAAAATTCATTAGCTGCCTATCGTTTGTGATAATAACTGGGAGAACTTCTAAGTTATTGATCAAGTCATTTAGAAGATAACTGAACTCAACATCAACATTTCTCTCTCCATAATCCTCTGCAATCATCGCTCGTAACTCATCAAAAGAAGTAGTAGATTGCACAGAAATCAATCTTCCCCGTTTTTGTTCATCAACAATAAACGTCCATTGCTTTTCGACTGAAGATCTCCACACACCAGCGGATACATAGATATGCATAGTTAGGGAATAATGTTTTGGAAAATAGTTTTAACAAGTATAAACGTTGAGGAAAAAATGGTGAAAAACCTTAACAAGCAAGATGCCACATGATGATAATCGTGGGAGAAGAGAAATTAGTGGGTGCAAAATATTTTTTTAAAAAATATTAGGAAACCATATATTCAAGAGAATATTTTTTAGATATTTTGTGATATTCGGTCATAATATGTATTTTACCTAAGTTAGAACAAAGACAAACAGATATAACGTCAATTCTGGGCAACATAAGAACATAGTGTAACAGTTATAATATGTTATTTAACCAAGTTTAGAATATAAACCAACGGTTAGGATAAAATTCAACGTATTCTAGCCATAACAGAACATAGAGTAAAAGGTAGAATACATGATCTATCAGAACCTAGAACTTTGACCAAATGCTAAAATTGAACTTAACGTATTCTAACCAATAGTAGAACATAGACAACAAGGTAGAATACGTTTTTTAAAACAAACTAGAACGAAGATTAAATGACATAACACATATTATAGTCAGAATGTTACCTATAATTCATTTTCTAACTTAAAAAGAACATGAATTATAATATTTTTTAAAAAGGGAGAATTATAAAAACTAACCAAAAAATATTTATATAACTATGTTTGCTATTATATATGTATTTTTGAAATTTTATATAAATTTTTTAAAATTATATATCACGTTTTCTATATTTAGATAAAGCTATTTTAGTCAAAATTAGGTAAAAAAGAAAAAATTTATAATAAGACAATTGAGTTTTTAATGTAGCTTATTTTTACAATTCTCCCTTAAATCTTGGAATGATGCAGAATACTAGCAGTTTGGTTAGATTATGTTATATGTTCATGTTACTATCATAGTGTATGGAAAATTGAGGTTGTAGTTGAAATACATTCAAAGATGTTATATATATGTTTCATGCTAGATAATAATTATGTGAATAGTATTATAATTGAAAAAAGGAGAAATATCTCACTTGAATTTTTTTAAAACTTAGCATTAAATTATAATTTCAAATAAGTATCATTGAATTCATATGTTTTTATGTATAACTAAAAACAATGGTGGTCAACTCTGAAATTCATCACACATATACATATTTGAGGTTCAAACTCAACACCATACTATATTAAGAAAATATTAAGAGTACATGGGTCTTACTAATAAAACTTTAATGTACTCAACAATATGTTTGTCGATATAATATAGCTCTGTTTCAGCTATATTCTTGATTTGGTTATTTCAAATAATTTATATGATTACCATAACTAAAAAAACAGAATATCCAGTACAACATAAATTTCATTTGATTTTTATTTGAATTAATGATACATAGATGGCTACATTTCATCACCAAGCATGGAAGGAGAATATCTATCGATATATTGAAATCAACTTATCAATTAATTAGCTGCCAGAATGGAATTAATAACGGGTCGGAGTGACTTAAACAGAATGAAGTAAGTCTTCTCACTTGGATGGACAGAATCAAAAAAGACATAAGCAGATGTATTAGGACACACATATGACTTTGGATTACACAAGACTGCCGTCTCTAAGTATCCACTTCCACAACATCCAATGCTCACGTCTACAAATCCTATAACATATAAACATATATATTAAAGTAAAGTTTTTTTAAAACATAAAGTTTAAAAATGTATCATGTGTCACTTTCATTTTGGCATCTGTTTCTTTTTTTCAAAATCTAATATGTAATTTTAACTTAGAATTTGTTTATTAAAAAAAAATTAGGTACAATGCATGGACAACCTATAACTGTATATAAATTATCATACAAACGTCAATTATAAGTTTTTATATTAAATTGTTGCTTATGTTGTGTTTATCTCTTTTTCTTTTAATTTTTCAGATTCATTTTCTTGATTATCGAAAAACTGTACCAAATTATTAAATTTGTTTATATGCTTACCGAATTTTCGCTGATCATGAATGATCTCGTAGATTGGGTTGTAGACGTCAAGGTAAATAATATTGGACCCAAGATGGGCCAAATTCATTTGCATGAGGCTTAATTCCTTTTGTAAATAGAGATTGTAATTTGTGGCTACGGTGGAGAAACGGTCAATGCAACGACGGTTGGTCAAAGCTTCGCCGGAGAAAACAGTTATTACAATTGGTAAACATCCAATTGGCAGCAACCCTGCCACCGTTATTTTTCGTGCTCCTTCATTCCATAAACCCTAACCATTATATAACAATATGAATAGAAAAAATATTTTTTTTTGTAAGAAATTAGAGATGGATTAGAAAAACTAAACAGCTCGTCAATATCCAAACAAAAGAAAAAAAAACCTGTCGAATTATAACCGAACCAATGAAACCAGGACCATTTTGAAAGTGAGCTAGTATAAATGTGTTCGGTTTAGTAATTCAAGTCAAAGCAGAGAACATCTATAAGAAAGAATAGTTTTTATGTTTTGTTTTTCAAAAGTATTTTCAGAAACCAAATATTTCCAAAAGTGTCATAAATTTTAAGTTTAGGAGAAATATCATAACCATTTAAGAATGGATACTGCTTATCTTAGAATCCTTACTAAACCTTTATGAACCTCTCATAAACCTAATGGTTGCAATATTTTGACACTTGATCAAAACTGTGGTATCTTTAGACTAAAACTTAATTTTGTTGTATTATATTTATTCGGAAAATTTTGGTTTATAGAATTATAATTATTATGAAAATAAAGAATCCCTCATAAAAATTAAGAAAAGTCGTATGAGATTTGAAAAATTCTTGAAATTAGAAGCTGTGGTACATTGGATTTGATTAGAAGCTGAATTTGGAGCAAAATCAATCTCATACCAAACAAAATTAAGCTCATTTTTTGTATAATAAAAAAACTACATAATCATAATTAAAATTAGACTAAAATCAATATTGAACATCAAAAACTAATATTAACAAATGAATACAAACGTAGACAAAATATGATTATATATATATATATCGTAATATTCGATAAAATAGTTGTAAAAATTAAATATGAATTTACCTGGATAAATTGCTTGAGATTATAAATAACGAATTGCTGATAAGCTTCGACGGTGAAAGTCTTTCTTCGTATTGGAACTGTGAAATAATTTATGATGAAATCGTTGGTTCCTGCACTGACACAAAACACAGCTTCTTCTATGTGTTTCTCCATATTTTGTTTTCCCATTGTAATCTCCAATTTTCTTTTGTATTCTTTGAAATACTCTAGCTGTGTTGGAATGTCTATAACGTTCTACATTCACACCAATGAAAGCAACAACACACAACACATGAATTAAATTTATTCAAGAATAACTTAATAATTAAAAGAAAATAAATCAAATAAATCTTTTTACAAGTTACCAATATTACCTTTAATTGATGATAAATTATGATTTTTTTAAAAATAATATATCTCTGGAAACGAAACATTTAAGTTTCTAATGTAATATAAAAAATATCATCTTCAAAATTAAATTTTTATCATATTATAGGATTTTAAATCTTGATATTTATAGTATAATATA
Organism: Streptanthus diversifolius; assembly: GCA_039880935.1. Taxonomy (NCBI): domain Eukaryota; kingdom Viridiplantae; phylum Streptophyta; class Magnoliopsida; order Brassicales; family Brassicaceae; genus Streptanthus; species Streptanthus diversifolius. The sequence goes on along the minus strand of JAXGFM010000012.1, from coordinate 8,126,942 downwards.
GAATTGTTCTTATGATAAAGGTGAGCACAAAAGTTTGCTAAACTGAACATATCCATTTGGAGAAAAAGGCAAAACCAACTTATTTTTGATTACTAACCTAATTGTTAGTTTGCAAGCCAAATAAAAGGACCAAACTAAAACTTGTTTTTTTCTATTATTATACGCTCCGATTGTTATAAAATAGACGAGCCGAAACTCGTTATATATTGTCATCAAGTAATAATTGATTTGAGATGATATTTGTATCTTACTGGAACTTACTCACGAGTTAACATGAGCTATTTCTTTTCTAAAAATAAAAAAGTTTGAAAATTTGTATAGCATCGATTATCCTAAATTTAGTCCTTAAAAAACATACTTATCTTCAATCTAGGCTTGAACGTACGTTTATCTAATAAAAAAAAATAAGAGATGGAGAAAGGATACTAACACTAATGGTTGGAGTGAGAGGATCAAATCCAGAACCAGCTGAAGCAAAGCTTACTCCACTCATTAACTCATTTATTCCAACACTTGGATCCAAATATGCTGGCACATTCTCCTTTACTCCAATGTATGAACCTAACCATATGATAATAGAGATTGACTATACAATCAAAATATTTCAATAAAATAACAAAAGAATACTTACCAATGAAATCTGTCAGCAGTCGACCATTGCAAAATCTACCGCTCGGAATGCTGTTTTTGAAATCGAGTCCATATGGTGGAAAATTACTTTTGAGTATTGTTTTGATGTAGTTGTTATTGCCAGGATCTACGGTTGAATCTCCAAAAACTAGAATAGCCGAGACTGGTTGTTTACGAGTATGGTATGATTCGATTGGTTTAGATTCTTTGGGTTCTGATTTTGATGTAGAGAATGAGAAAAAGATGAAGAATAGGAAGATGAAAAAGGACAAGGAAGAAGACGAACAATGCCTTTGATGGCTTCTCATGTTGTGAACGTTTGGAGTGGAGACAGATGAGAAGTTTGGCTGATACCTTGTAATATAAGCACATAATATAGTACTATATATCCGGTCATATTAATTAGTGGTGTCTATTACTGTTTAATTGATCCTACCAAATCAGAATTATATATATTGAATATGTGTTTTATGCTCAAATTATATTTTCAGGATGAAAAAATTCAAGAACAGATTATTGTTTTAGACAATCCTGTCATTCCAACAATATAATTTTTTTTATAATCACTGAAATCATTTTTTATCAATATAAATTCTTTTAAGACCACAACTAAAATTACAGTTTTTTGGACAGGAAAAAAATTTAGTTCAACAATAATCACATGAAATATTACATTTAAGATAATTTATATCCAAAAATAATTTTAAACTGAAGTTATGGTTGAAACCAAACAAATTATAAATTATTTTATAAATTTATGGATTTCTGTAGTTTAAAATGAGAAAACAAATCAAAAACCTAATAAGTTCCATCAAATAATTATGATAGTAGTTCAAAAAAAATAATGGTAATACTGTCAAATTTCAAAGATGTATTCCCTTTTACTAAACCAATATATTTCACAAAACAATGTTTAGTACACCATTAGTTCTAAAATGGAAACCTGACATGTTACACAAAAAATATTAAAAGGGAAATAATAATGTAACAACTTGATTTAGGTGAAGCTTTAAATGCTGTAATGCTATATTAAATGTTGTAAATTATGGATATTCATTAAATTTCTCTTACATTTGAGAAATATTAAAATTTATTTAGAAATATATTTTAAATGGTAGCATTACTACTAATAGTAATATATTAATAGTATACCAACATCGTTCTAACCAGTTCAACTAGATAAGGATATAAGACAAATAATATTATTGTAAATTGTGGATATTCATTAAATTTCTCTTAAATTTAAGAAATATTAAAAAATATATATATATTTATTTATTTTAAATGGTAGCATTAGTACTAATAGTAATAAATAATAATATTGTAAATTGTGGATATTCATTAATATTTTTTTAAAAAAATTATTGAGTGTCTTATTGGGTTTTCAATATAATTCAGAATTCTAGGCATTCGTTGTCAGAATTTATAAATTTTATATTATTAAAAAATATATTTTACAAAACCGTATAAAATATGAATCTTACAATATTTTTGCACTACTCTTTTATTCATTAGAATTTATAACTCTATAAATTTTAAACGATATTTTATAAAATATTTTAAAGTATATAATTAGTATGAATCTAATAATATATTATTCAACTTGGTCATTTTAAAAATCTATAAGTTTTATACGATTTAAAAAAATTCTTTATAAGATCATATAAATATATTTTTATATTTTTTGCTCTACTTTGTCATTTTATAAGAGTATCTAAAATTTTATATAGTTTTAAAAGGTTATATTACAAAAACTTAATCAATTTCTTTGATTTTTATTCTTCTTCCTTCATTTATCTCCTTTGTAGTACATGACTTCTCCTCTTTTTCCAGGTCTTCTTTGTTTCTTCTTCTTTATCATTCGGCTGTTTCTCACTTTTCTCTTGCTTTTCTTCTGCAGGATTAAATGATTTATGAAACTCCAACATTATATGGTCGAATTCTTTATTATATTTTTCCTTTTTGCCATTAATAAATCACGAATTCTTATATTTTTGCTTTGTGGATTGTGAGGGTGAAGCATAAGTAGTCATCAACTTTTTCGTTCATGCCCCAAATTTGATTAGCTCAATTTGTTTATTTTTTAATAATGATTCTGCAACTTCTTCTTGAAGACTAACTTTTGCTTTACGCAGTAGTATAGCCTTGATTAACTGATGTTAAAAATGATTTACAAAGGATACAAAAACACCAATCAACTTCTACAAAATCAGAAAACGAATATATTACAAAAACTAGGGTACCATAGAAAGTATATATATACAAGAACATTATTTTTTATTTATTGACTCCAATCCATACTATAGCATGAAACCATAATTTCTAAAATAACTTCATGATATTGAAAATCGTTTTAAAAATTATATGATGTAAGTTTAGATATTTTGCAATGGTCTAAAATATTCCGTATTTTTAAATGGAGTAAATATTTTTTTTTATTGAGTAACTTGTGTTTATTTTGAAATTATTTTCCTAATTAATTTAAATTTTTATATAAACATAATTATAGATATATTTGAGTTAAAATAGGGTAACCCATCCGTTAACCTATCTCACATTAATCTAATTTTTTAAAATCTTCTCATAATAAAAATAGATTAATCTTTTATTTTCAACCTATCTTAATATGGTCTAAGTTCATTTTTAATGTTCTCATAATCAATAATGGGTTATATCTATCCTTTTAATTAGTTTTTCTATGGTTTATAATATTTTATATGTTTTTTGAAACAACCCAAAATATTACAATCATAAAAATATCAATGTTAACCCATCCAACCATATGATTGAATAATAAAAATAATAATTATTTTTAAATTTTTATGCCTAATTATGAGATTCAACTAATGAATTTGATTAATACCACACAAAATATAATTTTGATGCCAATTAACTCATGCTTTTTTACTCTTACAATTTATCATCATTTATAGTTTAATTAAATATTAAATTATAAAATATGCAGAAAGGGTCATCATATATTTTCATGAAAGTTAGTTAAATGAGAAGCATATGTCTAGGAATATATGATTTACATAGGTTTACGTCAGAAGCATCTCTAGAAACCAATTATTTACATATGTTTACGTCAGAAGCATATGTCTAAAATATATATAGGAAAAAAATATATAAACTTTTTCATTTATACGGGATCAAGTCTCATGCAAAATAAAATAAAATAAAACATGTAAAAATTTAGAATATGAGATGAAAGTATTTTCTGATAGCTTTTTAGCGCAAGTAAATAGTAGAAAGAAAATCACTAGAATAGCATTGAATAACAAAATAATCAAAAAAACAAAAGAAAGAAAGTCTTATAGCTTAATGGTCCAAAAGAATGTTAAAACCATGAAGTTCGACTTTATGGGGGTGGCACTATGAGGCGAAAGACAGAATTCTATGTCGATGATAAATTATTATAGAGATATGTGATTAAGTATATGATACATATTATGATCCATACTTTTCAAATTACATGTTTAGTCTAAATTATTCTTAATGAAATTAAAAAAAATTCATTAATGTTTAATGACATTTTATTTAATATTAATACATGTTTAAATACTGTTGTTAAATAAAAATTATGTTTTAGTAGTATAGATATTGACAAAATAATAGTGGAGAGAAAATCATTCATCTGGAGATAGTCGATATCCATAGAATGAGAGAATGTTATACACTGCCCGAATCTCTAATACGGAGAACTAAGTGGATAGCCTCTCTCCGCATGGGTTTGTCCCAAACTTCCATATATCACTCACTTTTTAATAACATGGCATAGAAACGAATTCATGTGAGGTGACCCCTCCGATTTATTACTAGCTCGATTGTATTGAATTTATCCGTGTTGCTACACCATCACACAACAAGGAACTAGAGTCAAGTGGCCTTAACCATTAAGTTATATGGGCGATTGGTCTAACTATACTTAGAACCTATTGGAATATATTCTATAGCTATTACTAAATTATTTATGTATAGAATGTGTATATGATTCTATAGCAAGGTTACTTGCTTATTACTCTCATATATATATATGTGTATTTTACGAAGGAATTTTTTTTCGTCTGCATTTTTTAAGAGCCAATCTAAACTAATTATATGTAGCTTTAAAAGATTTACAAACTAAAAATAATAATATATCCTTAATAAATATATATGGATGTATGCCCATACTTGAAATTTTTACAAAGTACTTCTGTGAGGGCAACGAAGATAAATATGTAAAACTATTAGAATACGGTTTTAATAAAATCCAAAATCGTAATATTTAAGTCAATCCTATCAATATCCAAAGTTGTTAATAGGTGATCAAGTAAGACAAACATAAAATGTACATACACAATATTTTAGTAAAAGATAAATCAATCTTAACGAAAGTAAGATGAGAGTTCCTTCTCCAACACTTCAAAAATCCACTCACAACCAACACCAAACGGCTACATCACTTTCGCTGACCACAAGATCTTGCACTTGAAGTAAAAGAAATACTCAATTCCTCATCATTTTAATTCATTAATTTAAGTAAATTTAACCAACAAGAGAGGCAAAAGGTAAGACCGTAAGAGTATCACTTTTCGGTTTGATCTGGTTCGATTTCGTTGAAACTCATTCTGATACATTTTGGTTGGTTTGGTTCAGAAATCAGATAAAAAAGAAATTAAAATAATTTGAACATATATTATAATAATATCATTTAAAATTTTATAAATATATATATATATATTTGAATATCTTCTTATGTTTATAATTTATGACGAATGTGAGAGTTTGTTTGGTTTACTTGGTTTATTTTGATTTGATGATATATAAACCAATCTATTTATAAAGTACCTTGATACGGTATTAGTTCGGTTAATTTGGTACGTTTTGCTTCAAATTCCTCCTTTACCAAATAAACAAATAAAAAATTAACAATAATAGTAGTAATCAGAATCATCCTCTTCACCAATAAACAACTATAATCATCACAAAAAAAACCTTCTTAAGAACCCTCCACCACTTCTCTTCTCTTCTGAACATAAAAACCAAAGACACAGACAAATTCACAAACAGAAAAATAAAAGAAACTGAAGTTTAAAGCAAAAAAAAAAAAAAAAAGAGCACAGCAAGATTCATCAAGTGTGTGACTGTCGGAGATGGAGCAGTGGGGAAGACTTGTATGCTGATATCATATACCAGCAATACTTTTCCTACGGTAACTTAATCTACTGTTACTTTTCAACAATTTGTTTCCATGAAAACTTTTCAAACTGATGTTTTAACTTTTAAGACTTTTATGTTAATCTCTCGGAGATTTTTACTGGCTTTTACGTAATTCCACGTTGTTTAGGTTTTAAGTACTGATACATATCATGGAAAGTTTTCTCGTGCTAAGGGGTTTTCTTTTACGTTTACGTACCCAAAAAAAAAAAAGATTTACGTTTTCACATTTAATACTATTGGACCAAGATCCGAAACCAAATTTAAACTGCTGTATTTTTCATTTTTCTTTCTATCTGTTTATATGTTTGGGATAAAAAAAAATGATTTAGAATATAATTTACAGGATTATGTTCCCACAGTTTTCGACAATTTCAGTGCGAATGTGGTTGTTGATGGAAGTACGGTCAACCTCGGCCTCTGGGATACTGCTGGTAAATAGTTATTTTTGTAGGTTTTTACTACAACTGATAAATTTAATATTAGATTTGATAATTTTAATTAATGTGGAATTATCAGGGCAGGAAGATTATAACAGGCTTCGACCTTTGAGTTACAGAGGAGCAGATGTGTTTTTATTGGCATTTTCCCTAATTAGCAAGGCCAGTTACGAGAATATTTACAAAAAGGTAGCTTTTAAAATATGGTGAAACATCTTTAATTGTTGTTGAGATTATTTAAATTATTTTCTTGATTAATACTAGTGGCTTCCGGAGCTGAAACATTATGCGCCTAATATTCCCATCGTGCTCGTCGGAACCAAACTAGGTAATAAAAAGTTAAAAAAGTTTTCCCTATTTGGGTCAATTATGGGCTTATATGCAGTAGCCCAATTTGGTTTCAAATGTTAAAATGTTATAATACAGATTTGAGGGATGACAAGCAGTTCTTGAAAGATCATCCGGGAGCAGCTTCTATAACAACTGCTCAGGTAACCTTATAAAGAAAAATATATTTAATTTTATAACTACGCAAATCAATTAGTATATACTACAACATTAAAAGTCATAACTGTGACTGTAATAATATGAATGAATATGAGTATCAGGGAGAAGAATTAAGAAAGATGATTGGAGCCGTTAGGTACTTAGAATGCAGCTCCAAAACCCAACAGGTATTACACTTTATATGATTAAATAAATTTAATCAATACTAGGTTGAAACGAAATAAAATAAATAAAGTAAGCTGAATTTTTTTTTCTGTCATGTAATAGAATGTAAAAGCAGTGTTTGATACAGCGATCAGGGTAGCTTTGAGGCCACCAAAAGCAAAGAAGAAGACAAAGCCATTGAAGACCAAGAAATCAAGAACATGCTTTTTCCTCTAATATTTCAACGTTTTAATAAAAAAACATTTCTATAATATTTCTTTTTCTTTTTTTCTGGGTTATATTTGTAATAGCAAAAGAGAATTTATCAGTTCTAAACAAATATCTGCCATAAATATATCATACATCTCATATTGCAAAAAAAAATATTCAATTTATCTTTTTATTATTAATATATATCCAACTTTCAAGTTCCTGAATAACCATGATATATTTTTTATTTTGAGTTAAAAAATGGTCATATAAGGACTAAGGTTTTAAGTAGTGATCATTTAACACCTAATGTTGAATATGTAAACTAAACAGAGTACGGGAGAAAATATATAAAATTATTATATAATATAAATGAATAAATACAATAAATTAGTAAATATATCCGGTTCTAAATTGGACAGGTTCTAAATATAACACACTTTGATAAGATAACAAGATAACAATATTTTTCTGTAAAACTATACAAATATATGGTCCTAATAATATTAAAATGATAATTAGTATAACTTCTCCAATTTCACATTAAATTTATTTTAGGTAAATAAAATTTTAAATTATATTATGTTTTTAAGTTTTAGTGAAAATTAAATAATCTTTAATAAATTGGTTTACTATATGTTGAATTTTGAGTTTATAATGAATTAATCTATTACAAATATGGTTGATGCTTTTCAAGAATATTAATAAATTAATAACTCTGTAATTAATAAAATATTATAATCCCAACATTATTAATTTATAAAATATTTACTATAAATATAAGATTAATCTAAATAAGTCGATAGGCGGATTAAATATTATAGAACAAAAAGAAATAGAAACTGAAAAGAAAACATAATAGTGTAACTAAAGTATAGTAATTATTGAACTTTGACTTTTAAAAAAGAATTTTATGGATACAAAATAATATGTTTTTATATATAATTGTATTACTAAATCAAATTAACCTACATAATTTTTTCAATAAATAATTAGAAAATTTTCATACTTTTGTTTTCCAAAAATCCGTATGTTTTATAGTTCTATTTTTGAATTTTATTTTATAATGGTAGATTCGTTAACAGATCACTAGCAGCTTTTCGAGCTAACAATTTCTCTGATCAGGTCAAGATCATAGCTGTCAAACTTCAAATTACTAGCCATGGCAATAATCAACCTTGTCTCTCTTAATAACCTTAAGTATAGCTAACCTCCTCAAATGAAGGAAACACTTATTCTCTTCCTGTTGGAAAGAAAAAATGATAGAAAGATAAACATGTATGTCTGCAGAAACCTTGCTTAGTAAAATACCTTCAACTTCATCTATGAGACCATTTACCTCTGATGAAAAGTAAATGTCCCTCTTGAAAACGCAATTCCAAACATATTCTTTTATCTTTACATATACCAAGGATAGAAGTCATCGCTATAGTTAAATCAGATCATAATAGTGGTTGATGTCTTCATTAGAGAAAAGTTCTCCATCTTACATAAAAACAGACCACTAAAATATGATCTATCTGTGATAACATTAATTGTATAATATCAAAGTTTGTATATTATAGAAAACTATGGGTTTTCAAAGTGAGATTTACTAAAACAACTTTGAAAAGTTTGGTTTTGATTGGAATGATGTTAATATTTCATAATTACTAAACCAGTTTTCACTACTGACCGAATTTATTATTTATTATTTTATTGAAAAAAAATATATTTACAAAATATTATTTTTTGACATGTAAGCAGAAATTAGAAAACAAATGTGTCAAACCAAAAAAATTCTACTGACTAAACAATAAGTCTATTATTCCAGCTATGGTAAATTTATTTAAAAATGATAGGTTTATTTATTAATTTTTATACTTATTTTTAAGTTAATATATTTTTTGTTAATTTAGCCTAATGATTTTAATATCTCCTGAGGTACTGGATTCTAACCCCAGACAAATGTGATGAATTTCAAAGGTAACTACCATTGTATCACATGATTCTCATCAATTAGTATATTTATTAAAAGAATTATAGATTTAATATTAAAACGATAAACTTATTTTGTAGACTTAGATTTGTTTTAAAATGATAAGTTTACTGATCAATAATTAATTTTCAACTTGCTACTTTTTCTCCACAAATACTTTAGAACACTTTGAATGGGACAATAATCTGACATTTTCCTGAGGAAAACCTTGCAATATACTCTCTCTGCAAGTTAACTCATTGCATGGAGACAACATCAAGAACCACCAAAGAAAAAAGCTGGAATTAGGCGATTAAGAGGCCATTCCTCCAAATTATTTCCTTTTTGAGCCCACTTGAGGTTTGTTTTTACTAAAAAAACATGTGGAGTTTAAGATTAAGGAACAACGGACAAACTAACTAGGACAGATAAACTAGATCTACCAGCTAGAGTAGGATTGGAAGAAGACTCAATAGTCTTAGTTTTCCTTTTATCTTTTTCCATATTGGAAGCTGGAGCAGAGGATTTTAGCCAGTAGCAGAATTGGTGCGGAGAAGAAAGGAAAACTTTTGGATGGAGAATAGTAAACTTTTGAACTGTCGACTTGCGAATAGTTGCTTTATTAGATAAAGTTTTCAGGTTCAGTTTCTAAACCAGTAATAGCGGACGAGGGAAGATCCCCGATCTGAGTCATGACAACATCAACAATAGGAGAAGAGCAGAACCGTGACTAGGATTTTTGATACCGTAAGCTAAATAAAAATAATATATAATCTTTTAACAATTTTTTCTATAATAAAATAATATAGAAAGTAATATACAGTTTTGACAGAAAATATACATATTTTTATTATCACTTTATGTTTATTTATAAATATAAAACTGTAACATACAAAAGTTAGTTTTAAGTTAAACACTAATAAACAAAAAAAAATAAAAAGAAGAAGATGAGCATGTAGACAAAAAAATTAGGATGTAACTATAATTAATTGATCATAACATCTAAATTGTAATTATATAAAATAAGTGATGAGAATATTGCTAATGATTTATTGATCTATGTAATCAAGCTAAGAAGCAATCAAGAAAGTTTTGTTTTTAGAGAAAATATATAAAATAATATATATAAATATGTATTTTAACTATTTATAAAAATTATTTGACATATGCGAAAACTCTGGAAAGAGCCAAGAAAACCAATAGAACAAGAGTCAAAAGCAATAACTAAAAATATAATTTTGATAGGAGAAAAAAATTGCATTAGAGAGGTTAAAATAGTCAGGGGAACGGAGGAGGCTGGTTGAAGATACAGTATCACCAAATGCAAATGGGACAAGATTCGTTAAGAAAATTCTACAATCGCAGAAAATTAGAGGTTTTCCATGAAAAATATATTATTTTCTCTAAAGACCATTATAATATTTATTGTTTATTGGTAATTAAGTAATAATTAAAAGGTTAACTGCTAGTTGATCTATCGGTTAATCTTTTATTGTAACTAATGTATTACAGTTGTATATAATTGCTTAAAAATTTATAAATAACATACAGTGTATCAATCTTAATGATCATAAAAGTGGAAGAGTGGAAAAAAACAATGTTTTATAAACCCGACAAAATACCGACTCAGTATAGTTATTGAATGGCTGGTTGGACCGGTAACCAATTTTAAAATATAGTAAATACATATATATAGTCATCTTTATAAAATATCTAATATTTCAAAGAATGAATAATAAAATAAAAATATGTAACTAAATTTTCTTTTAAAAGCACGCTAAAGATTTTATTTAACAATAATAAAATATTAAGATCTTATTAAACAATATCACCATCTTAAAATTATGTCAATTCTTTGTTTTAACCATCTAAAATAAGAGAGTTATAAACAATACATATTAATATTGTACTCAACCAATATTAGTACAATATTTATGAGTGTTAATTAAGAACATATTAAATAAACATAAGAAGAATACATATTATTAATACGACTGTTTTTAGTAAAATTTATTAAGATATAGTAAGAGTATATGTAAGTAAATCTCATCAGCAATTATAATATTCAAAAATGGAAAAAACCAATCAAAAACGATAAACAACTTACATTGATTTCTATAAATTACCATTATAACAAAAAATTCATCAAATTATTTTGTAGAACCGGGTTTTAATTTGATCTGGATCACCGGTTTTTCTAGTTTTAATCAGTTTGTCAGTTCATCTCAAATCCGAGTTTTAAATCTAATCAAAATTGATTTATGAAATAAACTATGGTTGGACCAATTCGATTTCGAAGACATTGAAACAAAATTAAGAAGCGTGTAGGAATGGTAAATGCGACAAAATTAGAAAGCATAAGTCAAAAAGAAATAAATATATTTGTCTCCTGTGTATAATAATCCCCACTCTACTCGTTGCTTAGCCACATGAACTATTGATATTCATGCTTAAATAATCATTCACTATTTGAATCTTGAAAATAGGAGTGGTTGTGTGATGTGACAGAATTTTGAAAATCATTTTTTTTCTTAAAATCCAAGTAATGTTTCCTAAGCGACCATAATATATAAGAGATCAAAAGAATCAAAAGAATATGATATCATTTTTTGAGCCAAATATTATACATTTTCAATTTTTTATAATTATCGTTTTAAATTTTAGCACACAGAATAATAAAACGTTAACTTTTTATTTTTTAAAACAAAAACATCATTGATTATATTTTAAAATTCAATATATCCAATAATAAAATAGAATGCAGAATATAAATAGTCAAAAAAACATTAAAAACTAATAAATTTTATATTGAAAACTGAAAACAAAATTTATAAAAAAACAAAAAAATATTCTTAAAACTATAATTAAACTAAGACGAAAAGAGTAAGAAATTTAGGAAACTATTGATTTTGGCATTTTGCCATGATATTTCTTATGAATTCAATAGTTCACCCAATAAAAACCTCACCATTTTTTCGTGCTAAAACATCTAGACCTCACCGTCGATTTATGTTATTATCTCGTTTTATAGTTTTCTCCAATTAAAAAAAACAAACTCTGATACCAATTAAAAGATTTAAAAATATTAAAATTATAAAATTATAAAGACTTAACTTTTTATTGCTCTAGAAAACTTTTTAAAAATTAAAGTTCACAATTTCTTAATCTCTTTCTCAAAACTCACAAATTATGCCACACTTTGACATCTCCTTATATAGAAAACTTTTAAATACTTTTCTAATTTCTTTAGATTTAGATACTTAGATAATTCTAAAGTATATCTCTTAAATCTAAACTACTTATAATAGTTTTCATCAAAATCTTTCAATTTTAGTCCAACATTTTTTTTTAAAAAAAAATTCTTACAATCCAAGTAACGTTTCCAAAGCAACCAAAATCTGCACAAAAGATAAAAAGAATCAAAAGAATATGACATTTTTTTGTTAAAATAGAATCGGAGATCGAAAGGAGCTAAGACTTGATTCTCCAAAATATAAAATATTTTGGATTTCTTTTTTATAACCATAATATTTTTAATTGTAGACATAATAGTATAATTACGAAGAAACATTTAAAACTGATATAATTATGTATGTAATTCAATTTAAACGTGATTAAAATGTAGAACTATTAGACGAAATTGGTTGGCGAGTTAATATATATATAGATCTAGTTATATATATTTTGGATCTAGTTTTTGATCAGGCCCAATCAAAACTAGATCTAGTTTTTATAACTCTAGAAATATGTACGCAGTGTGTATTTATAACTCATTTTTAGCATAGAGTACTTTACATAAACATTAACAAAATACAAATAAATAAATATCTAACAAGTGAAACTTAACCAGCTGATATGTTTATCAGAAACTATACGAACGATTCTTTTTTTGAAATTATACAACATTTTTTTGGATAAATTCTACTGATTAATATATTAAAAATCTATTTTTTCATCTTTATCGTTAGATATCATTCATTCAGTAAAAGTCCAAAACCTGTTTTGTAGTGCTTTCATCATGGCTTTAACATATATCTATAAAATTATAAGTTATTTTTTAAAGATTAAAGTAATTAAACGTAAGAGAAAAAAGATTGTGTACATTTGAATAATTAGTAGATAAAGATGTATGAACATGCAGTAGAGAAAACAAAATGTGTAACGGAATTTTTCGCAGTGGGATTTTTCATGTTCTATTAACCCTGGATTTTTCATGTTTAGGGTTACTTCGAAATTGTGTGTAACGTTATTTATAGTTAGTTTTTTAATGAGATAAAAGCAACAACAAACTATTATTACCAATTCCAACATTTTGCTGAAGTGAAAATATATGGTAAATACGAAAAACGGCAGTTCCCTTTTGGCTCAAAGTCTTTTCGTACTTTCTGAAAATCAATTTTTTTTTTTCTCACAGTCAAATTAGAGAGTAAAATGGTGATGTTAGTGTTGCCATGAGTACACCACCATCCGTTTTTTTTTGTCTATCTATTTCATATTCTTAAAGAAAATCATTTTTTGCTAATTACTTAACTATTTTCCATCGAACTACATTTTTAAGCATAACTAAAAATAGACCATCATTAAATAATTTATGTCTTCTTTATAACTTCTCTAATTTGTTGACGAAATATTTATTGAGTAGAATTAATATGATCCCTCGAGTCAATCCAAAACCCCACCTCACTTAATTTGACCAACTAATGTCAAGTAACTAGGAAAAAAAGTACGAAAAATTATCCAGAAGTAGATAAATCGTATTTCATTTTTGAGAAAGAAAAAACCATTTCGTTGGTAAAATAATATTGTTTTTTATAAAAAAAACCACAACTATTTTGGATTTCCTGATTATTAGATTTGTAAATTTGATACTGGCCGTGTGAATTTAATCCGAATTACGTTCGTAGATTCAAAGATAAAAAAGGTAATATGAACATAGACAATGTATAAAATTCAATTCATTAAGAAATAAATAAATTTCCTTATTTTTGGACACATACGGACAACATGAATTGTTTTTGTTCTTTTTGTATTTTCCTCTCTAGTTTTACGTTTTATATTTCATTTATTAATTATGAATGATGCACACTGACGGGTAGGTAAAGAGGCTAATATATAAAGTAAGAGAAGATTTGTTATTCGCACTTAACCTATATCAACACACCAAGAACTCTCTTTCGCTCTCTATCACTCTCTCTCTCGATTGATAGTCATAATCATAATCATCTCTCAAGTATCATCATGTCCTCCTCAAACAAAAATTGGCCTAGCATGTTCAAATCCAAACCCTGCAATAATCATCGTCATCACCGTGACAACGATACTCCATCTTACATGCACTACTCTAACTGCAACATATCTTCTCCCTTTTCCTCAGGTAATATATTCACAAATTCATGTTATCTTATTCCTTTTGTGTTTTTTACTTGTTAATTTTGTACAAAATATATTTCTGTTTTCATATATATATGTATGATACACCACGTGCATGACTATAGAAACAAGCTTTATGATGTTATATATATATATATGTTAAGACATGCATGATGATTTGTAAACTGATCTGTGAATCAGATCGTGTACCAGATCCTAAACCAAGGTGGAATCCTAAACCAGAGCAGATTCGGATACTCGAATCAATCTTCAATTCGGGTATTGTTAATCCACCTAGAGACGAGATTCAAAGAATCCGAATCCGACTTCAAGAATACGGTCAAATCGGAGACGCAAACGTTTTTTACTGGTTTCAAAACCGGAAATCACGGGCAAAACACAAGATTCGTGTTCTTCAAAAAAACCCTAAAATGTCCGGTTGTAACCCTAACAAGTCCAGGAAGGACAGAATCATTACTCCTAGTGATGGTACTGATCCTTGTTTTGGTTTGGTTAACCCACAAACCGGTATATTTCCGGCTCAAAACAATGAATTGGTTATAACTGAACCGGCCGGTTTTATATTTCCGGTTGATAATGATCCGAGCGTGACTCAATCAGGGTTTGGTTTTGGTGATTTTGTTGTGCCGGTGGTAACGGAAGAGGGGATGGACTCTGCCGTTAATAACGGCATCCCGGAGATCAATTTTGACGGCGGTGGAAATGGTTATTTTCCTAATTCGGTTCCTTTTACTGTTCCATCAACCATCGATCCATCACAGGGTAATCAACCATCAAAACAAGAATACTATTTTTTTTTCCACGAAATGTTCTTATGATATCCCAAGAAATATGATTGATAAAAATTTTTTTTTAAAAATGATTGATAGATTGCTTATCGAAATATGTATATGCATGACTGTACATTACAGGTCTTACATAAACATGTATATGTACATTCATATATTAATATATACGGTATATGTAGCCACATATATTATAAATATGGCAAGTAAATTATTAATTAACGAGTAACGCATGCATACGTGTTTTAAGGAAAAGACGTTTTGGTCTTTTGATTTGACCGCTTACTGTTAATTTTGAAAAACATTTACTTTTGTACATTGATTTTCTTTTTTTCCCTCGGGTAAATTACTTATTATCTCTATAAAATGAATTAATAAAAAGTCATGGTTTTTGTTTGTGTACAAGGAAATGTAATACTATCCGGTGGTGGAGATGCCGGAGATGGTGTTTCTCCGGTGAGATTGACGGTGTTCATCAACGATATACCTTTCGAAGTGACGCCCGGATTATTCAACGTCAAAGAGGCTTTTGGAAATGACGCCGTGTTGATAAACTCGTTTGGGCAGCCTATTCTTACAGACGAATTTGGTGTTACTTTTCAGCCTCTCCAAAACGGCGCTGTTTATTATCTTGTGAGTTTTTATTGTGATATGTAAATTTATTAAAAGAAAAAAGCGGTTTTGAAGTCTTTTTTTGTTG
This sequence comes from Streptanthus diversifolius, assembly GCA_039880935.1. Classification (NCBI taxonomy): domain Eukaryota; kingdom Viridiplantae; phylum Streptophyta; class Magnoliopsida; order Brassicales; family Brassicaceae; genus Streptanthus; species Streptanthus diversifolius. The sequence goes on along the minus strand of JAXGFM010000012.1, from coordinate 8,110,976 downwards.
TTGTTGTCCTTAAAATTGATCAAGTGTTTTTGTTTGGTCTTGCAGATTTAGAAAATGAAGATCGAAGAGTTATGGTTTTTCGGACGAATATTTAATATAATAAGGGGACTTCTTCAATTTATTTAGTTACCAATTATATGAATATCTTTTAAAATTTATGCAAGTCAATAGGACCTTGCGTTTTCGAGACTTTTTAAAAAGATTAAAAACAATTGGAACTTAATTAAAGTTTGTTCCCAATGTTATACATTCTATGTCAGTTGTGTATTTATTACTCTTTTTCCTCTCAGAATTTTTTTATTTGGTATGCTATCATTATGTAACGTATATTAATTATTAACGTGACAAATTATAGAGAAGAACTGAGGAGCCACTAGATCTTTTAAAGACGGGCTTGGTGACGGATGGTTTTGATTATTAACAGTTTATGTTTTTCTGAACAGAAAAATAATAGTTTAATGTTTTTAATCTGATTATTATATTAAGTCTAAAAATTAGTCTTCACGATTTCTAGTAGGTACATTTTTTTGCAACTACAGTTCCAGATTTCTTGATTATCTTTATTTTTCCGCTGTAGACCCAATTAGTGAAATAAAACAATGAAATATCATTCACATAATACTAAAACATTCCTTACTCCCTACATAGAAATGCACAATCAAATTGAGATGGTTCGCCAACCTCTTCTTTGAGTTGTTTCACATTGATATATAGTCAGCTTATAGAAGACCAGAATCATTTTGTAGTACAAACTACAAAGTTATTAAACACAATGTTATTTGCAATAGTTATATGCCAAAAAAGAGAACACATATACTAAGTTTTCACATATTTGAGTTCTTAATTAATTTATTAGGCGATATAACATTAAGTAAACCTTTTTTTTTAATTTGACTCGATCTCTTTAACAGTTCCTTATAAGACTCCACTTGGTCTCTCACTTTGAACAGTGTTCATCTTCACCAACTTTTCTAAGAACCATTTTCACTGATAAATGTAAGAAGACACACTACATATATACTGTCCTAACTTATACATCGAATAGATTCATTTTATTTGATTTATTATTCAATTAAGTATTATTTTCTTTTATGAAACTAATAGACATGTTAATTTATGAAACTACTGAAAAACATAGTAAAGAATATATCAAAAGAAAGAATGATATATATGTATATACATATATTTACAGATAAACTGTAAGATATTTTACGGAGAAATGCACAATTACATGTGGAGATTGTAGGATCTCGATCAGGCTAGCCGAAACACAATATATACTACGGTGGGATATGTTAAAATGTTTTGCCTTTGGAGATGCTCTTATAAAATGTAGTTGTACAAAGTTTAAAGATGCGTATGTACACTTGTATACATCACATGAATATATATATATTTTGTTCTCATCCTTTGTTTTATATTTTTCTACAAAACATGAATTAGAAACAGGAAAAATTTCGATGCTTTAAACTAATATATATACATGAATACATACATTAACATGTGCGTCCATAACTTTTTTTACTAAACGAAAATAATTCTCACCAAAATTGTAAAATCAATATCTTTTGATTGGCAGTATTATTGAAACTTATTGCAAACCCTTCATTATCAAACTAGAGAAGTTTTTGGCGTAAGATATAGGCGTTTCTTGCTAACCAAACTAAAAGACTTCTAATAACAAAGTAAGACGAAAAGCTTATTACTTAAAATGTATTTAAGATGGAGAAATCCCCACGGTACTGAGTAATAGGCAAAGGTTATAACTGTTTACCAATCGAAGAAAAAAAGAAAAAAAGGTCAAAACAACGCATTTAATCGGATAAAACTCGATGAGTCTTCTTCTTCTTCTTTTTAAGTACTATAGTAGATAGGTTTTTTTAGGGTGAACACTTCTCTCATTTGCGAGCATCGACTTTCTTGGCGTCTCTCGCTACAATAAACAGAGACATTGAAAGATTAAAACATGAGGAAGTCATTCTGTTTTTTAAAAAAAAAAAAAAAAAAAAACCGAAGCATCGCAAAAGATGGTTATTTTAGAGGTTGATTTTACCTGCTTTTTCCTCTTCTCGCTTCTTCGCAGCTTCTTCTCTCTGTTGGCGAATCAGAGCCAGACGATCTGTACACACACACACAAGAGATAAGGTAATCGATAAGCCCAATTGGTAACATAGAAAGAGAAAAGTGAGAGAACGAGAGATTCATCGTTGTTACCCAAATCCTTTCTTGCTTGCTCGGTTTTGCCTTGCTCCTGCAACCTCATGTATCGCTCATGAGCTCGCTGCTTCTCTAGCTCCTCCCTGCAAATGACAATATTATATGGAACTGTAAGAAGCTCCTTGATAAGAAATGTTGAACTACATAGAGAGCTTAGAATGTTCAGTAGTAGCTACAAACCTTTCACGCCTTGAGAGTTCAGTGGTTTTACTAGCCTAAATAATCAACAGATGAAAAAAGCACAAAGTTATTAAGACAAACATAATTTATGTAAAGATACGCAGATTCACAGAAACTGACTACAAAGAGAGCTTACATCAAGGTCTCTTGCTTTCAAGGTCTTTGGTTTAGCTCTGTTAGGGTTATCAACTTCGATTACAGCTTCAGTTCCTTTCTTCTTCACCTGATATTATTATACAACCAAGTAAAGATGAATTGTCTCCAACAATGATGATAATAGACAACAAACAATGGATTTTTTTCACTCACATCAGATTCATCTTCGGATTCTTCTTCAGATTCCTCTTCAGACTCCTCTTCAACATCTTCTTCGTATTCAGCTTCTTTCTGATAATATCATTAAAAAAAAGGCCACAAATGATTCACCATACACGTCAACATGACATACAAAACATGTAAGAGAAAACTATCAAAGTACCTGCTTGAATGACCGAGGACGTGCAGCAGAAGTGCCAGCAACTACAGAACACAAAAAAAAACAGTATATAAATCCCTATAAAAAACCCAAAAAAATCATCAAACCCATAGATTCTACTACACATCGTTCTCTCAGACAAGCTGCAAGACAGTACAAAGTAATTAAACTGGTAAGGACCAGACAGATGTTATGAAGATATTACAGCTTCAAAAGAGCTGAATCAAGCAAACAAACCAAGATCGGTCGTACAAAAGCAGAGAACAAGACCTAATCTTAGATATTTCACTTCTTTAAGTGCTAAATACAGTAAACAAAGGAACAATGATTATCTGAAATTCTTCATCTAATCCAATTTTTAACAAAGAGGGGTAAATCGAACAAAATCAAAATTAGGGCAAAGATTTGAGAAATTCCATACGAATATCAGCTGCACTTGAGAATCGGCGCTGGCCTGTAGGTTTTCCCTTGAACTTGCCTCTTCCCATCGTTTCTCGAAGAAGAAACCCAAAAACCGAAAGAGATGAGATAAAATAAAAAAAAAGACTGGAAGAGAATTTGATTCGTGACGCGAAGAATACGAATCGAATAAGAAAGAATTGGTGGAGGAGGATCTCCTTCTCTCTTTACGGTAGACGACTAGGAGATGAAAACCCTAAAGCTACCTGGTCACTTTTGGGGATTCTGTGTTTCAGTGTAACTGTGATTTGTTCCTCTGTATTACGGTGTACTAGAGACACCGTGTCGTCATATATATATATAGAGATCGAACGGTCATTCGCTCGTTTTTTTTTTCTTGTTAAGTGGCCAAAACTTCTTGTAGTTTTTTTTATTTTTATTAAACATCTCGTAGTTCTTCTTTTATATACTAAACGTCTAGTAGTTTTCCTTCTTCTTTTTTTTTTTTTAAGGCATATGTTAGCTATCTACACCGGACCGAAATTAGCCCAAAACTTTTAGATAAAATCAAAGATTATATGGGGCTGGAAGCAACGATTTACTATATATTACTTTATTTCAAACTTTGATGAATAAAAATTGCAGTTTCAAAGCTTTAAATTGAACTTGTCACCTTTAAATAGTAAGGATTATGTCATTTCCACCATACTAATGTAGTTTTTAAATCAAAATATTGATATATTTTTAAAGGCTAGAAGCACATGTTTCCTTCCCTTCTTTCCAACGACAGTACTGATATATGTAGCATTTACAATAGAAAAACAAATTAAGTATTTAGATAAAATATTGTTTCTTCTACTTATAGATAAGTAACGTGTTATTTATAAAATTTGGTAGAAACAATTTCTTTTGAGTTTAGAAAATTAAATGTTAAAATCTTTACAAGCCCAAAACTAAAAATAACATTATATTTTTGGCTTTGTAGATTTAAAATATCAAAAATTAGGTTATCTAATTTAAAGTTATCATTTCTAGATAAATATGCTACAATATTAGATACATAATGATCTCAAGATTGAATGGTTGAAAAAAATGTGTACTAGTATTGCATTCATGCCAATGATCTAAAGTAGGCAAGATTATGAAAAAAGTAGTCCACACAGATCAAGGCGTAACAAAGTGGCAAACAATCCCGCAACCAAACTAACCTGATTTCAGGTACCAGGTATTTTTTTTTTTTGACAGGATAAAACCCTTTCACTTCTTGAATATTGTTAGAAGCACATGTTAACTTCTTAAAATTGGTCAAAGTTCAATTCCCAAAACATCATTTTCACCATTTTAAATTTTGCTAAGGGTCTGTAAACTAATTATTTTTTTTAACAAGTAAAGAAAACTGATGAACTGTTGAATAACAAATGTTTTAAAAAGAAATATAGATTTTACTCATTGAAATGGATGAATTGCCAATTATAAAGAATTAGTGGAGAAAAAATATTATATGTTTGAAAATATTAATTTTAAGTTTTTCTTTAAACCAACTACAACCATAGTTCTTTTTTTTCACATTACTAGAGCTAAAAAAAATATTACTTAAAAATAATAAGATATCCAATCCGGAGGAACGAGTGCTAAAAATACACGTGCACTATTTGCTAAATTATCTATCTTTTTTGTTTGTTGCTCATGGAAAGAAGGACATCGTGAAGATGTTGAAGTGAACTCTACAATTATTGAATTCTTCCAAATGATTTGCAAACAATGGTTAGGCGTCTGATGATTGTACCATTTTTACCATATCAGTACAGTCAGATAAAAAAAAACAATTTTCACTCTGTAAAACGCATTCATACATTCTATGATCTATATAAAGGCCTTAAACTCTGCGTGTAGTGAGGATTGACTGCATCGAATATTCCTCGTTCCAATCAGCATCTCCTCCATCCTAATTTTAATACAAATCAATCTTTGATCTGAGTCAAGACATTCATATAACCCTCTTCAACGTTAGTGACATCAAGAGCCGAAGTCTTAATGAATAAAAGATTCTTTCTCTCCGAGAACGACTTTGCCTCCTTTATTGCGACTTCTCGGCAATGGACAAGATCAAACTTGTTATCAACGAGCATGATCACAAGGTTATTGGTAACAACATTTTCACGAAGCGTTTTGAACCACCACTCCACGTTTTCGAATGTTATGTGACTTGTAATGTAATACACTATTAAAGCTCCCATGGCTCCTCTACAATAAGCATCCACAACCGCTTTAAATCTATAAATAAATAAGGGTAAAGCATATCATGTAAAATAGAAGTATCTAATCCAATTCTGTTTATCACATAATAAATTAACAAAATGAAAATGTATAATATAGTTATGATTTGAAACAGCTTCAATTTTAGATCAGTTACAGCTAAATTATCATTTAAATTAAACTTTTGTATAAATGATGTCTAAATCAATTAAATATTTTTTCGGTATTTTGTTTTACTGTTTTACTCAATTTAAATCCGGTAAGACAAAATGTAACAATTTATAGATCAGACATTTTCCCTATATTGAGATTTAATGATATTCTCATTAATGTTAACCTCTGGGCTTGTGAATCAACTTTAGTTGTAGAATATGAATTAATAATATGTTTTATGTGAACTGAGATGTAAGTATTATGACATATTGTCCTACATCAGAGTTAGAAGGAATTTTAAGTAATATATAGAGGATATGGGTAAATACATTAATTGTCAATTGATTTTTAGTGTGAAGCTCATGTAACTTATCATAGTATCAGAACCCGATCCACACAATTCAACTCGATCCATAATCGATCTGACCCAAAATTGGTCCATCGATTTTTGCCCAAATATATCGAGATTAATGATCAAAGAACCATTATTCGAAAGGACGTATTAAACCAAAATGTCCAACATTAACAACTGAAAGAAATTTTAAATATATAAAAGAAATATAAGTCAATCTACTAATTGTCAATTGATTATGAAGTTCATCTAACTTAACAGTAAATCTGACTTTCATACAACCAGAATCTTCTAACATCACTATTTTAAACAAATATTTGTGGTCGGATATGTTAGCTGTCATGCTTCACAAATCTAGAATCCAAAATGGCGAGATAAATTTTAATATTTGATTGAAAGCCTTTTATGTGGGATTTAATTTATTGCAATGATAAATATACAGAGTACAATATCATTTGCACACAAAAATAAACCATATCCACAAAGTTTATTGAAAATCTCTTTTAGAATAAAGGATTAATTTGTTGATATCCAAATTTCTAAATTTTTTATCTACGTTAAATTTTTTTTTATAGGATACCATATAATATGGTTTCTTAGTGAATAGATTGTTTTCTTCCTATCCTACATTCCCTCCTTAGACACGTATATCTTTTTCTTCTCTTTATAGTTGTTATAGTTTACAAATAATCTAGTCAATTTCTATGTGTTAGTAAAAGACATTAAGTTTCTAATAATTTGGATTTAAAAAAATACAATACAATAAGCTTTTTAGAATTGTTTATTTTTTTCACCTTACTTTATCGTCCAATTTTCTTACACATAAAATTGATTTCCAAACCTGGATCTGAATCCAAACCCGATCCCAAATCCGTATCCGAATCCAAACCCGAACACAATTCCATATCCGAACCCGAACCCAAACAGGAATCCGTATCCAAACCCAAAACCCGAAGCCATACCTGTACCCGAACACATACCCGAACCCATACCCGAACCCGTACCAAACCCAAACCCGGATCAAGGTCTTAAGTTTGAGACGGCGCGGAAACGGCGTCGTTGTCTTCTGAGGGTCTGTAAAAATATCAAATCGAAACGAACTCCTTTCTCCTTCTTTTCCCCCAATTCACATCTCGCACTATCTAGGGTTTCGTATTTCGCTCTTCTTCGAAGAATCGATCTAGTTTCAGGTTTGTCTATATCCGAATTCATTGTTTCCTTCAGAATAAAACTTAAATCTTTGCCAAATTTTCAAACTTTGGGCTAGTTTTCTCCAAAACCTGTGATTTTTTTTTTTCATTTTGCGCTTCATAGTTCATCTGAATTAGGGGGTTTTTCTTGATTCTTTAGATTTCAGGTTCGAATGTTATGGGGTTTCGATTCTTATGTATTAAATTTTTTTCTTTATTGTGAAAGTTGTTTTCTTTTCGAATACATTGTTGAGATTGAAATTAGCAATTATTGAGATATTCATTGAAGTTGGATACTTATATGTACCTTTCTCAATCTAGTGATTGATCATAACGAAGCATTACTGGAGTTATTGTGACAAAAGTATTGATTTTTATTCTTCTTTTGATTCACTGTTTTATGTTAAAGCAATGGGAAAGAGGAAGTCAAGGGCAAAGCCTGCTCCAACGAAGCGAATGGACAAGCTTGACACAGTCTTTAGTTGTCCTTTCTGCAATCACGGGTCTAGTGTCGAATGCCAGATGTAAGATTTTTCTTTAGCTTAACGAATTGAAACCTTTGGAATTTGTTGTTGTTGTTAAATTATATATGGTGAAGATTTATTCCTTTGTTTTTTTTTTTTTCAGTAATATGAAGCAGATGATTGGTATAGCAACTTGTAGAATCTGTGAAGAAAGCTTTAGCACTACTATCACAGGTTTATATTCTTTGTTTTCGAAACTTTGGAAACTTTTTTCTATCGGTTTTTGGTTTACATCTCTGATCATTTTTTGGGTTGTGTTTTCTTGCAGCTTTGAGTGAAGCTATAGACATGTAAGTACAATCTGTTCTTACAACAATATCTATTCGAGTTCTCGTTGTTCTTATTTCACCTTGTTTTCCAAATCCTCTGGTTTGCTCAAAAATGAATTTAGCTATAGCGAATGGATCGATGAGTGCGAAAGGGTTAACACGGTGGAAGATGATGTTGAGCAAGAAGAAGAAGAAGAAGAAGAAGAAGAAGAAGAAGTAGATGAAGAAGAAGATGATGAAGATGAAGATGAACGTGTGTCTGTCAAAAGGAAGTTTAACTACAGAGACTAATCTTTATCGAAAACCAAAACCATGCAAGTCCTTTTAGACTTCGCTTTTATGTTGTAATATCTGTCTGAGGAAATTACAAGAACAACAATCTTAAGTGTTTTCTCAGTGTCTTAATAGAAACAATAACAGTTGGAGATGATTCGTAAGTGGATTAAAGCCTTGCCAAGTCGGTTTTAAAACCCAAAACCAAATGCCTTTACTTACTCGTCGTTGTTTCCTTCTGTTTTACATTTGCTGAATCAGTAATCTCAGCTCTGTACGCAAAACCTAACCACGATCAAGAAGAAGATGAAGTTAACAAAATTTAGAACCGCAAAGAGCATGTACAGAGCTGATCTTTACATGTAATCCAACCACGACTCATTCAAGTTGTTTAGAATCCATCCTCTTCCTCGGTTCTTGGTTATACGAGCCACTGTCAAAAGAGAAAGGCTGCTTAAGAAATTCCCGACTGCTAAACTCGTGGTCATATACGATGTCCCGAGACTTTTCATACTCTCGGGTGCTTGATCGTAGAAAAAACCCAAGCTGGGCTACTTCTAAGAAAGCATCAGCCAAACCCATTAGCACAAACTGTGGAAGCAACACGAAAATGGTCAAGGGAAGCGGTATAGCGGTCTGGTGGATTAGCCCGTGGTCAGCAGCGACCTTGAGCCTAAACCGTTCGGTTATTGACGCGATGGTCATGATTAAGATGTGAAGGACAAAACCGATTCCCATTCGTTGAAGCAATGTGATGCCTCTTGGGTTTCCGGTTAGTTTTCTAGCGAGTTTAACAAAGATTCGGTCGTATATGACTATCGAGATGAGCATCGAGAATGTCGTGAAGCCTATGAGACTTGCGGGTGGGATGGTGAAGTTGCTGGTGAATGGTGATATGACGGTCGGGGACTGTTCCTTGTTTGACGAATAGAGTGTTGATTTGAGCGAGCATCATGCTTGGAACGTTTGTTATGATAAGGACAGGTAACATTCTTAACATTTATTTGGTTTCTTCGACTTCTGTTATAGTGAAGAGACACCATTTATTGGTTGGTCCTGTTTTGAGTGAAGCTCTGTCTAAGAATCTGCAACACATTGTTAAATCTTCGTTAAATATGAATGTAACCAAACCAAAAAAAATGAATATGTGAAGTGAACCGAACCGGACCTAATACGCTTTCACTACCTTAGACTTATGGTCGGGAATGCTCCGTTGCTCTCATATTTCAACAGCGCGTGGGATCACGCGACATAGGCGCTTGAGTTTTGCGAAATGAAACCACAATGACTCGAGCCATCTTAGTAAATGGGCTTGGTAAAACGGAGTGCCCAACAGAAATATGAAAATGGAAATAGCAAGGCTCAAAGTTGTAAGCCCATAACCTAAGGCATATCCTACATTATCTTGAACATAAACAAGAACAGTTGTAGCAACGAGAGTACCAAAGAAGATGCTAAACATCCACCAATTGTAGAACGAATGTTTATGAGTATTCTACTTTGGATCGAATTCATCGAACTGATGGGCTCCTATTGCAGAAATGTTCGGTTTGGTGCCTCTTGTACCAATTGCTAATGTGTATAACAATCCAAAGAAAACCGCTAATTGTAAAACCGAAGCCTTTTCGCAGTCTTCAACATTAGTCTTCGAACATTTCGGTGGCCTAAGGTTCCGTAGAGATACTGATAATGTCAGCAATGCCATTCACTGTGAATGATGCATACATTTAAACGGTTAAATCGAATTTGCGGTTTACCGTTGTAATATATTTTTAATGGTTTTGTTGATGATTAAATTAGTCATGACGGCACGACATTATGAGAGTGACTCGTGTATTCTTTAATACTAATCATTAAACTGGTTTAATTTTGGATTAATAGTTTTGACCTCACAGCTTGTCTTTTTTTTTGTTTTTGGTAAAATGCGAAAGCTTTTCTATATTGTGACAATATAAATTTTTTAAAAATACTATGTATTGATATTTCTGAAAATCATCTGTCGACCGAAATCTATGCACCGATCCAACTATATTTTGTAGAGCGTTGCACGTTTGTTTCTAAATATTGTTGTTGTTCCTTTTTCTTTAACTTTAGACGATGAAATGTTTTGTTGTACACTAGTTTCAGTTAAAATTGTATAAATTCTTTTTGCCAAATAAGAATTAATCAAATATGTATATATATATATATGTGAAATATATATTATTACTATTAAATAAAATATCGTTAATTTTTTAATATATACATATATACCAATAAATAAATAGTGGAAGAGATGACAAAAATAATGTATGTAAGAATCATATAGTAAAATTATATTGTAGAAAGATGGTCATCTCTAAAATTTATTACATATGTATAAAGTTTAAACATAGCATCCAAAATGTTAAAAATATATTAAATTTATTAAACTAAATTGACAAAAATAGAAAAATGAGAACCTAAATGGACACTAGAAACATACTCACCCATGATTAGAGTGAGCCAACTGGTCCCAACCCAAGGTCACCTTGTTAAATGACTTGATCGTACCTTGGTGCAATTTGGTAATCATGAATATCACTATATTGTTCCATATCCTGTGGGGTGGATATCCGATTTTTTGAGTCGGTTTGATACTTGTCTTGTTCTGAACAGATAATAAAATTTTTGGTTTAATATTTGCTTTTTCTGAAGGAGTATTTTCCTAAAAAGTATCCGCTTTCTTTGAACTGCTTTAGTATTTAGCTTGTATTTGTGGATAAACTAGTAAATTGATGATAATATGTAAAGAGCAGATAATTTTTTTAAGACTTGATATTTGGCCATACGAATATTTCTAAAACTGACCGGATACAAACCGGATACGGGCCTGATAGCGAATAAGACCGGATAACGTGCCGGCCTATTTTAAATACCTCGTACACTAATCATTTTAACACTCCAAATATCAATCAACTCTTAATAACATAACAATTGTAATTACTCATAGATGGAAAATACTTTAAAAATAAATAAATACCAATTGCCTGGAAGATCAACCGTCTTTTGTGTAATCTTCTCCTACCTCTTCTAATGTCATTTCCTCTCTCTCTCTCTCTCTGGGATCAATTCAATTCTGTCTTTCTATTTTTATTTGATTGCTTTCAGTGAATCTTTATCTGTACAGAGTAGTTACTTTGGTCTCATGTATATATAGAAAGAGAAAATGGGGGAATGAGTCATATACATAATATTAATTTTAGATAAAATGTTGATTAATAATCATTAATCCTTGAATGAGTCATATACCTTATATAACGTTTTTCTGTTTTCTTTTTTTATATGAAGTATATGATTGTATCAGAGTAGTTGACTATTTTCCGTTTTTAATTTTTGTTAGTTTTGAAATTTTATCGTTTAAATATTTGAAAGACAGCGGAAAAAATGTATTTTTATTTTTTTAGCAGTTGTTACAAGTTACTGTTTTATATATTGTTTTGTCATAGAATAAAAATAAATAAAAGAAATGGGTTGTTATAAATGTTTAATTTCTTCCTCTTGAATATAATTCCCAATTACATTGTCTAAGAAAGTAATAATTATTCTAAAGGTATGAACTATGAAGTCTCGAACAAAGTTACTTACACTGAGAGTAAATAGAAAAACTATATAATATCATTGTTATTAGACTACTCCTTATCTTTGACATCCATTACCTTCATTTCCTCCTCTTTCACAACCACTGAATCACTAACCTCATCTCTATAAACATAAAACCTAACCACAACCAAAAACAAGACGAAGTTAACCAAATTTAGAACCGCAAAGAACAAGTAATAATGATCCAGCCTAGACTCATTAAGGTTGTTCAAAATCCATCCTCTTCCTCGCTTCTTTGTTATCTCAGAAACAGTTGACAACAAAAAACTACTCATGAAATTCCCGACGGCTAAACTCGTTGTCGAATACGATGTTCCAAGACTTTTCATGCTCTCAGGAGCTTGGTCGTAGAAAAATTCGAGCTTTGCAACTTCTAAGAACGAATCAGCCATACCCATTAGCACGAACTGAGGAAGCAAAGCAAATATAGTCAAGGGTAGTTTTACTCCGGTTTGGTGGATGAGTCCATGATCAGCAGCGACTTTGAGTCTATACCTGTTACAAAAGAAGTGTAAGGAAACTAAGGTAATACAAGAAAACATAAAATTACCACATTAGCCACCGATCGTAAATTACTTAGTAGGTTAGTAATATTATGTTACTAATAATATTATTTTTATTAATGGGATCATTCCAATTGTCAATTACTTTCAGATGAAACACATATACTACATGTCTTGCTCAATATTCTCAATGCAAGTTACCACAAATGTAAGTCTATACATTTCTAAGCTTAATATATTAACATTTATCTTAAATATTATAAGAAATCAATTCGGGTTCGATGATTTTATAGTTAGTTTTTGTTTTTAAGATGAAAGATTGTAAATCTTAACAATACCTCTCGATGACAGATGCGACGATCATGATAAGGATGTGGAAGATAAGACCAATTCCCATTCGTTGAAGCAGAGTAACGCCTCTTGGATTCCCGGTGAATTTTCGAGTGAGCTTGACAAAAACTATAGATATGAGCATTGAGAGTGTGACGAAGCCACGGAGGCTCGCTGGTGGGATGCTGAAATTTCCGGTGACCGTTCGGTCTAAAGTTGTTCCTTGTTTGACAAACAAAGTGTTGATTTGAGCGAGCATCATGCTTGGGACGAAAGTTATGAACAACACAGGTAACATTCTCAACATTTGTTTTGTTTCTTCGACTTCTGTGATAGTACAGAGATTCCATTTATGGTTTGTTCCTGTATTGAGTGAAGCTCTGTCTAAGAATCTGCAACATATTTAGCTACATGTTAGGTACTTTATAATATGCTTAGGATACACTTGCGAATTTAAATTAAAAAACAATCCAAATCATTGAGATGAAAAACGAATTAAAACCAGACCCAGTACTGTTCTTATAACTAAGTACATTAATGTCTTTGTAATTATAAGTGCTAAATCGAATTGAATAAAGCGAAATCTGTTAAAAAGTAGAGTACATCGGAAATAGTTTTTGATCATATAAAATTTTAAAACCATATATCTATCTCTTTAGCCAAAACCGAAAAGTTGCTAATCTATATTCCATAAAAACTAAAAAATTACTATTATTAGAAAATATTTCTAAACCAAGTTTCCTCATCCGAAAACGGAAATGACTAGTCGTAACTAAATAATACACGTTACCGTAGACTAGGAGTGGGATGGATGGGAAAGGCGCCTTTCCGCTCATATTCAAGTGAAGGCAGCTCGTGGAAGCATGTGAGGTCACGCGTCATCGGCGTTTTAGCTTTGCAAAGTGAAGCCACAATGACTCGAGCCATCTTCGTGAAAGGACTTCCCGTGGGAAGTTTATGACGGTAAAACGGAGTGCCCATCAAGAAAATAGAAATGGAAATGGCAAGGCCTATTGTCGGAAGTCCATATCCCAAGGCCCAACCCACATTATCTTGAACATAAACAAGAACGGTGTTTGCGAAGAGAGTTCCAAAGAAGATACTAAACATCCACCAATTGAAGAATGATAGTTTCTGAGTCTTCTCCTTAGGGTCAAATACGTCGAATTGATCGGCTCCTATTGTTGATATGTTCGGTTTTGTACCGCCTGTACCGATCGCTAATGTGTATAACGCTCCAAAGAAAACCGCTAATTGTAAACCCGAAGACTTTTTGCAGTCTTCAACATTAGCAGCTGAACATTCGGGTGGTTTAAGTCCCGGTATAGATACAGATAATGTTAAGACCAACATCCCCTGTCAATTGATAAATGATTTAGTACTCTTTCATAATCTAATATTAAGTTGTTTCAAATAAAAGTATCTTGTGTTGGTGTTTAAATGTTAAAATAATTGTGTTTATATGTTGATATTATGACATTTTTGTTATTATACAACATCGTTTATAAACTTGCAACTAGCAAATAGTATATATATATATTAGTTTATGTTTCACATTTCTTTATACAACTTGCAAAAAGTCTTGCTCAAAAACACTAAAAGGTTTAAAATCATAAGTTTTTTTTTTGTTAAAGTAAGAAGTTTAGTATCATTTGGAAAAAACACTAGAAGAAACATTAATCTCACAATTTGAACATGTTGTTTAACATATAGAGTTAGTTGATAAAAAAATAAAGATGTAAATAGAAAGGTAATTGTGCATGCATGATTCGGGTTCAAATTTGGTTAATTATTAAAAGAAAAGAAAAGACAACAACCAAATTCTATACCGACTTTACAATATGTATGTAGGAGCATTAGTAGATAAGTCTTTCGAATATTTGGTTTCTTTTGCAGTTTATTGTTTCGATGCAATTTGTGCGTTAAAAACTTTCTAATTTTTTCGATCGAGACAAGAAAAACTTTCAAAGTCAAATAATTTGTCAATGTAAAATGATGGATGCATACTCTCTAGTGCATACGAACAAAAAAGTTCGGATTGAATATATTATTGACCCTAACGTGGAATTTAGATCGGTCGTTGTCTTATCTCTTTTCTGTCTCGTTGACTCGTTGATACTTTTCGGAAATTTAGATCGGTCAATGAAATCTACGACCGCCAAAACTTGGAATTTAGATCGGCCGATGAAATCTACAACCGCTAAAACTTGGTAATTATTTTTTCAACCGTATAACAATTTTCACTCTTGGAAATTATAACCCATAAATTATAACAAATAATCACTCTGCCGTGAGGTCAATCATAATGCTTATTAATATTATCTTTGATAACCAGCTTGTTGATTAATTTGCTACTTATACCTTATTAATGCATATAGTTATATGTGAACCTTCGTGTCGTTGGTTATAAATTTTAAAGTATGATACACATTTAGTGTGGAAGAAACTGTTTAAAAAAACATATTCATATATATGCATCATACTTGTTGGTAAGAAGAACATATTCATATAAATCGGCACGTTTTTAGGTTCCCACGTCTAGATTTAGCATACTTACCTAATTTAGTTCTATATGTGGTCATGACTTTGATATGTTCAAAAAAGTTAGCGTCAAATCAATAATTTTTAATTTTATTTTGTGTTTTGATTGGTTATAGAATAAAATAGATACATACCGAAAAATAGATAGCACAAGAAATGACGAAAGTGATATAGCGACCAAGATGAGCGTCTGCGGCATAAGCACCCAAGATAGGGGTGAGCCAACTAGTCCCAACCCAATTGGTCACATTGTTAGACGATTTGACTGTTCCTTGGTGTAACTTAGTTGACATGTAAATCACTAGGTTGCTCGATATCCCGTAATAAGCCATCCGTTCAAATATCTCGTACACTTTATGTATTTAACATTTCATTAGTTAATATTAGAAGAAGATAAAAGTAATAAATGAAATGATGAGATTGTACAATAAGAGAAACTTATTATGATGAAAAAGGTGTGTATTTGGAAGAAGAACATTAAACAATATGAGTTACAAATTCTATTGAGTACATCTCATTTTTAATCCCTAATACTGCTAGTGAGCTTCTAGTGCCAAGTCTAAATTTTCAGACTAATTTTTATATGGCATGTAAATAAATTGGTGATATTTTATTACCTCAAATTTTATTCTATATATTTTTTTTTTAAATTGGATAAGGAACATCACAAATCTTTACTTTCTTTCGTCACCATTGAAAAGTTTTAAGCCTCATGGCAGATTATCAGAAAGTACTTATACCATAATCTCTAAAACATTACTTTTAAAAATAATGTGAGGTTTAACGCATATTCATTGTGATTAATCTATTTAATTGTATAATATATTATGGAAAAAAAAAACTGATAAAAAAGGGAAAAAATATTGAAAGAATTAATACCCACAACGAAGGAACAAGCTTTCCATCGACCTCTAATGGATCTTCTAATCATCTCCTATCTCTTCTACTGTCATCTCTCTCTCTCTCTCTCTCTCTCTCACTCTTTTTCCTTCTCTCTCTATATTTTTTTCTTTGTTTTGTAGTTTCTGAGTATGTGGATATTTATGTGAAGAGAGTGGGCACTTTTGTCTCATATATATACAAAAGAGATGATGCGTCATATAGATAAAATCATAAATAGAATCTTTAGACATAGCACATAAATTAATTCCTGACTGAAAGTTACTAAATTATTTTACTTTAATAAAAATATTATACTATTCAAAAATTATTAGTAATTGTCAGTTAATGGTTTTAAGAAAATATCTGCAAAAGAAATTTAAGAAAATAATTTCTGCCTTCAATTGGAAAAAAGGAACATAGACCTATTATTTATTCTCCTCGTAATTTATTTATAAGTGTCGTTTTCAGTTTCAATTTAAATTTATTAGTTTTTAATATTTTATGAAAAATCTATTTTATTATTAGATATATATATATTTTTTTTTTTAGAAAATAAAAAATTTAATATTTTCTTAATCTGTGTGATAAAACCTAAAAGGATAATTATAACAAAATGGAGGAAGTATTTTTTTACTATGTAATATTTTAGAGAAAAAATATATTATGTTTATCTATATAATTAATTATGTTTTGTTTTTAAGAAAATAAAAGACTAAATATATTATTAATTTATTTGTTAAATTTTAAAATGAAAATATAATAAAACAGAGGAAATAAAATTAAAAAAAGGAAAAACTATTGGAAAAACAAACAACATCACTTAAATTAGATTATTCATTCTCCTCGACACCCATCACCTTCGCTTCCTCTTCTTTGACATCCACTGAATTAGTGACCTTAGCTCTATAAACATAAAACCTAACCACGAGCAAGAACAATACGAAGTTAACAAAATTAAGAAGAGCAAAGAACAAGTAATAATAATCCAACCTAGACTCGTTGAGATTATTCAAAATCCATCCTCTTCCTCGTTTCATCGTTATCTTAGAAACCGTCGACAACAAGAAACTACTCAAGAAACTCCCTATCCCTAAACTCGTTAACGAATACGATGCCCCGATACTTTTCATGCTCTCAGGAGCTTGATCGTAGAAAAATTCGAGCTTTGCAACTTCTAAAAATGCATCAGCCATACCCATTAGCACGAATTGAGGAAGCAAAACGAATATTGTCAATGGTAGTTTTACTCCCTTTTGGTGGATGAGTCCATGATTAGCAGCGACGTTGAGTCTATACCTGTTACAAAAATGCCAAATAAAAAAAATAAAAGAAGTGTAAGGCCACTAATGTAATACAAGAAAATATGCAATTGCTAAATTTTATTACTAATTAATAACCTGATTTTTTTTTTATATTGGAATCATTCAGTTGATCTAAGCCTTATTAAGTTATGTAAGCTAGTAATTTTTTTTATCTTAAATCTTAACAATACCTTTCGGTAAAAAATGCGACGGTCATGAGGAGGATGTGGAAGATAAGACCAATTCCCATTCGTTGAAGCAAAGTAATGCCTCTTGGGTTTCCAGTGAATTTTCTGGTTATCTTGACAAAGACTCGATCATATATGACTATGGAGACGAGAACTGAGATTGTGACGAAGGCGGAGAGACTCGCTGGCGGGATGCTGAAATTTCCGGCGATCCTTGCGTTTAGAGTGGTTCCTTGTTTAACAAACAAAGTGTTGACTTGAGCGACCATCGCGCTTGGGACAAAAGTTACGCACATGACTGGTAACATGTTTAGCATTTGTTTTGTTTCTTCGACTTCTGTGATTGTACACAAACTCCAATGATCGGTTGTTCCTGTTTTGAGTGAAGCCCTGTCTAAGAATCTGCAATACATCGTCTGTTACATGTTATTGTATTTTATGATTTTACTTAGGATATACGTACTAATTAAGAATCATTACCTTAACCTTTGAGTGGGGTGGATCGGAAAGGTCCCTTTCCGCTCATATTCCAGTGAAGGAAGCTCGTGGAAGCGTGTGAGGTCACGTGCCATCGGCGCATTGGCTTTGCGAAATGAAGCCACAATGACTCGAGCCATCTTCAAGAAAGGGCTTCCCATGGGGAGCTTGTGGCGGTAAAAAGGAGTCCCCAACAAGAAAACAAAAATGGAAATAGCAAGTCCCAAAGTGGGAAGTCCATATCCCAAGCCCCAGCCTACATTATCTTGAATATAGACAAGAACGGTGTTTGCAAATAGAGTGCCAAAGAAGATACTAAACATCCACCAATTGAAGAATGACATTTTTGTAATCTTTTCCTTTGGGTCAGATTCGTCGAATTGATCGGCTCCTATTGTTGATATGTTCGCTTTCGTGCCTCCTGTACCAATCGCTAACGTGTATAGCGCTCCAAAGAAAACCGCTAATTGTAATACCGAAGTCTTTTCACAGTCTTCAGGATTGGCCTCGGAACATTCAGGTGGTTTCATTCCCGGCATAGATACCGATAACGTTAACACCAACATCCCCTGTAGTTGATAAATGATTAAACCGGTTATTTCAGTGATGTGGGGGTTATTCGATCATTTAATCTTCTTGAATTTTCTAATGAATTAATGAGTAAGGTATTGATATCGTCCCAAATAGATATATTTTGTGTTTGCGTTTACATGTTAAAACTGTTTTGTTTACACGTTGACAATATTTTGTGTGTCATTTTTACCTTAGTAATAGTTGATAAATCTTATAACTAAAAACAAAGTGAAAAAAATATAAATAAAATAAATGGAAAGTGTTTATATGAATGGAAATTTAACAGAGATGTAAATCGCATCTGAGTTAAAACAAGGGCAAGTAAATGTTCATACTGCTGACTAAATACCCATATGCATTGATTCATTTTTAGGCATACTTACCACATTTAGCTCTATATGTGGTCACGACTTTGTTACGTGATAAAATTATATGTATATTTTATACATTTTACACATATATATTTATAAATTAACGTGTTTTAAAAATACAAGAAGTTCATGCATGCAGTATGCATAACCTGACGTCAACAGACATATATATATATATATAATAATAATTTAGCTTTTTATGTACTTTTAGTTTATATTTTGTAGAGACTTACCACAAAATAGATAGCAGAAGAGATTAGGAAAGTGAGGTAACGACCGAGATGAGCGTCTGCGACGTAAGCACCCAAGATGGGAGTGAGAAAAATAGTCCCAACCCAATTGGTTACATTATTTGACGACTTGACTGTGCCTTGGTGCAATTTGGTTGTCATGTAAATCACTAAGTTGCTCGATATCCCGTAGTAAGCCATCCTCTCAAATGCCTCGTACACTTTTTATAAAACATTAATTAATACTTTGACAATGTAATATATTACTTACAAATAATTAATCAGACTATACAAGAAAATAGGAAAATTTGTGAATTGGAAAAAGGTGTAAACAAATATCTATATATAGTAATTTATGTGTAGTATCTATACTGTTTAACGTCAAAAGGAGAAGAGAATGAAACAATAAATATGAATTATTAATTTTCTGTTGACCATATATATATATTCTTCGTCGTACGTAACTTTCCCACACACATTTCCGAATTTGATATATTAATTATGAATAATACAGAGTATTAATCTGCAACCACGGTTATGTCATAGGCATTTTGAATCCCTAAGACTAGGCTTAGTGTTGAGTGTTAAGTCTTTGCAGATTTTTTTATATGCAAAATAAATTAATTGGGCATACTGATGAAAATGAGGTAAGATAAGAGTTACGACACCCAGTGGCCAATTTTTACATTCTCTCGTAAGTTTCCAAGACTCATGTCAGTTTCGAAGATATACTTAAAAGGAACCCTAAGATTTGTCTTTTATTATTAAGAGAAAAAAAAAAGAAAACTGTCAAGATTAATCAATTTAAGTGTATAAATTATCGGAAAAAGACAGTTAGTAAAAAGAGATAAGTTGAAAAAAATAAATACCGACGACGAAGGAACAAGCTTTCCAACGACCACTTTGGGATCTTCGGACAGGATTGCCTCGAAGATCAACAGTTCCGTCTTTTGTGTAATCTTCTCCTACCTCTTCTACTGTCATTTCCTCTTTCCCTCTTCTACGCGCTTCTTTGTTCGGTAGCTTCCGTGTTTTTCCTAACGTGGATATTTGTGTGTATAGAGTTTGCATTTTTGTCTTATATATATACAAAGAAGATGATGATGCGTCACACAATGCGAATCTTTCGACGTAACACATACGATCGTCCGAGAGAGCTTAGAAAAATTAGAAAGTCTGAATGGGGAAGAGGTGCTGCTTCCATATAACATATCTATTGACTGAAATGCGGTCAACCGTCAACGATTTAAAACAATGATAAAATTAGGGAATACAATGTGCCATATTTTATATTTTCATGAAAATAAATCATGCACCTTAGAGGCTTAGAAGGACGATGATACGCCATTTCACACCACATTTTGGACTTTTGGTGTACGACCGTAGTTTTTATTTTTTATAAATATGAAATTTTGGATAGAAAAAATGTAAATGATAATATTAACGATGCATGGTGCAATTAATCGTTCTAAACTTTCTTAATCGTTATAAACTTTTGACTAACTTTTATAATACTTCTAAAGATTTAAGGATTATGGAAAGGAATATAATAGATGTTTATAGTTTTTCAAAAAAAAAAAAAAAAAAGATTAATATAGAGGTTTCTAAGGGCTTTGCCAGTTTAGCATTCACTATAATGATAAAATTAGGAAAGCAAATTAACTTTTTCTGTAATTAACTTCAATTTGAAAGATTAAACTAATTAATTTATATTAAAATTTACACTGAAATTTTAAAATAAATCATAAATTTAGACGAATCAATTATAATTAATTTAGCCAGATTTTTTAGCATCATTTACTTAATATGACCTTTTAGGTTGACCTTAGAGGTAAGTTTAGCATACACTATAATGACAAGAATAACTTTAGGAACAAAACTACCTAACGTTATTCTCTCATTTCTCTATGATACAATCATATGATATAACCACACTATCAAATACAAGTCTCTATTTACCATAAATATATTTTTAAAAATATTATATAATATAATTATAGCACCTCTAGCTACATCATTCTTGGAAAGAAGCATTTGCGTCCAAAATCATGTGAATAATTTTAAAAAAATAATAGTACTGCAAAGTTTCCAAAACTATTGTTATGTTTATATGGAAAGCTAAATAATTGCTAATACAAACAAAAATCTCTAGTATACTCTATGATAAAAGGAAAAATTGATAATATAAACCAAACTAAGCTCTACATGATGAGCCTAATAGATTTTGATTAATTGTTTATCAGGTTGGTCGATCTAATTGAAGGAAAAATAAATTTGAAACTATATATTATTTATTAAAAAATCAAAATCAGTCTATATACTTCACAAAATAATTTTTAAAAACAAAAATATAATATTTTACATTATTTCTCTGTATTATAACGACGATGGTAACTGTAAAATTATATTTAATGCTTTGAACTAGATGAAGCTTTTTCAGTTATACTTATAATAAATATTGGTGTCCTCATTTTCTGAATAACTATTTGACCAAGTGAATTAAAAAAAAAAAACAAGAAGAACATAACTGATCCAATCTAAATAGTTATCTGAAAAAGAAAAAATATGTTTATAGTAAGTTTACATAAATTATCCACTATTTACATATTTGTTTTTTTAATTATGTAAAACTATATACATTATTTATAAACAATAATTTCAGTAGAAATCATGTAATACAAGGGTGACTACTTTTGAAATTCTTTACATATTTGAAATTAGAATAAATTGATAAAAATATTAATTTTTTATAAAGAGGATATTAAAGTCATTAGGATAAATTGATAAAAAAAATATTATTTTTTTCTGGTGATCTGCAAATTTATAAAAACCTAAAAAGTCACTAGGATATAAAACATAGTAATTATTATATAAAACAAAATTGTTGTTTGTGTGTGAAGAGAGTGGGCACTTTTGTCTCATATATATACAAAAGAGATGATGCGTCATATAGATAAAATCATAAATAGAATCTTTTGACATAGCACATAAATTAATTCCTGACGGAAAGTTACTAAATTATTTTACTTTAATAAAAATATTATACTATTCAAAAATTATTAGTAATTGTCAGTTAATGGTTTTAAGAAAATATCTGCAAAAGAAATTTAAGAAAATAATTTCCGCCTTCAATTGGAAAAAAGGAACATAGACCTATTATTTAATTCTCCTCGTAATTTATTTATAAGTGTCGTTTTCAGTTTCAATTTAAATTTATTAGTTTTTAATATTTTATGACTATTTGTCTTCTGAAAAATCTATTTTATTATTAGATATATAATTTTTTTTTATTTAGAAAATAAAAAATTTAATATTTTCTTAATCTGTGTGATAAAACCTAAAAGGATAATTATAACAAAATGGAGGAAGTATTTTTTTACTATGTAATATTTTAGAGAAAAAATTTATTTTAAATTAGGTGATGTTTTTAATTTATAATATATATATTTTAATAATTATAATTATTTGTATTCTGAAATTTATTTTATTATCAGATATATAATTAATTATGTTTTGTTTTTAAGAAAATAAAAGACTAAATATATTATTAATTTATTTGTTAACATTTAAAATGAAAATATAATAAAACAGAGGAAATAAAATTAAAAAAGGAAAGACTATTGGAAAAAACAACAACATCACTTAAATTAGATTATTCATTCTCCTTGACACCAATCACCATCGATTCCTCTTCTTTGACATCCACTAATAGTGTGACCTTAGCTCTATAAACATAAAACCTAACCACGAGCAAGAACAATACGAAGTTAACAAAATTAAGAAGAGCAAAGAACAAGTAATAATAATCTAACCTAGACTCGTTGAGATTATTCAAAATCCATCCTCTTCCTCGTTTCATCGTTATCTTAGAAACCGTCGACAACAAGAAACTACTCAAGAAACTCCCTATGCCTAAACTCGTTAACGAATACGATGCCCCGATACTTTTCATGCTCTCAGGAGCTTGATCGTAGAAAAATTCGAGCTTTGCAACTTCTAAAAATGCATCAGCCATACCCATTAGCACGAATTGAGGAAGCAAAACGAATATTGTCAATGGTAGTTTTACTCCCTTTTGGTGGATGAGTCCATGATTAGCAGCGACGTTGAGTCTATACCTGTTAAAAAAATGCCACATCAAAAAATAAAAGAAGTGTAAGGGCCACTAATGCAATACAAGAAAATATGCAATTGAATTTTTTTATTACTAATTAAATAACATGATTTTTATATTGGAATCATTCAGTTGATCTAAGCCTTATTAAGTTATGTAAGCTAGTAATTTTTTTTATCTTAAATCTTAACAATACCTTTCGGTAAAAAATGCGACGGTCATGAGGAGGATGTGGAAGATAAGACCAATTCCCATTCGTTGAAGCAAAGTAATGCCTCTTGGGTTTCCAGTGAATTTTCTGGTTATCTTGACAAAGACTCGATCATATATGACTATGGAGACGAGAACTGAGATTGTGACGAAGGCGGAGAGACTCGCTGGCGGGATGCTGAAATTTCCGGCGATCCTTGCGTTTAGAGTGGTTCCTTGTTTAACAAACAAAGTGTTGACTTGAGCGACCATCGCGCTTGGGACAAAAGTTACGCACATGACTGGTAACATGTTTAGCATTTGTTTTGTTTCTTCGACTTCTGTGATTGTACACAAACTCCAATGATCGGTTGTTCCTGTTTTGAGTGAAGCCCTGTCTAAGAATCTGCAATACATCGTCTGTTACATGTTATTGTATTTTATGATTTTACTTAGGATATACGTACTAATTAAGAATCATTACCTTAACCTTTGAGTGGGGTGGATCGGAAAGGTCCCTTTCCGCTCATATTCCAGTGAAGGAAGCTCGTGGAAGCGTGTGAGGTCACGTGCCATCGGCGCATTGGCTTTGCGAAATGAAGCCACAATGACTCGAGCCATCTTCAAGAAAGGGCTTCCCATGGGGAGCTTGTGGCGGTAAAAAGGAGTCCCCAACAAGAAAACAAAAATGGAAATAGCAAGTCCCAAAGTGGGAAGTCCATATCCCAAGCCCCAGCCTACATTATCTTGAATATAGACAAGAACGGTGTTTGCAAATAGAGTGCCAAAGAAGATACTAAACATCCACCAATTGAAGAATGACATTTTTGTAATCTTTTCCTTTGGGTCAGATTCGTCGAATTGATCGGCTCCTATTGTTGATATGTTCGCTTTCGTGCCTCCTGTACCAATCGCTAACGTGTATAGCGCTCCAAAGAAAACCGCTAATTGTAATACCGAAGTCTTTTCACAGTCTTCAGGATTGGCCTCGGAACATTCAGGTGGTTTCATTCCCGGCATAGATACCGATAACGTTAACACCAACATCCCCTGTAGTTGATAAATGATTAAACCGGTTATTTCAGTGATGTGGGGGTTATTCGATCATTTAATCTTCTTGAATTTTCTAATGAATTAATGGGTAAGGTATTGATATCGTCCCAAATAGATATATTTTGTGTTTGCGTTTACATGTTAAAACTGTTTTGTTTACACGTTGACAATATTTTGTGTGTCATTTTTACCTTAGTAATAGTTGATAAATCTTATAACTAAAAACAAAGTGAAAAAAATATAAATAAAATAAATGGAAAGTGTTTATATGAATGGAAATTTAACAGAGATGTAAATCGCATCTGAGTTAAAACAAGGGCAAGTAAATGTTCATACTGCTGACTAAATACCCATATGCATTGATTCATTTTTAGGCATACTTACCACATTTAGCTCTATATGTGGTCACGACTTTGTTACGTGATAAAATTATATGTATATTTTATACATTTTACACATATATATTTATAAATTAACGTGTTTTAAAAATACAAGAAGTTCATGCATGCAGTATGCATAACCTGACGTCAACAGACATATATATATATATATATATATATAATAATAATTTAGCTTTTTATGTACTTTTAGTTTATATTTTGTAGAGACTTACCACAAAATAGATAGCAGAAGAGATTAGGAAAGTGAGGTAACGACCGAGATGAGCGTCTGCGACGTAAGCACCCAAGATGGGAGTGAGAAAAATAGTCCCAACCCAATTGGTTACATTATTTGACGACTTGACTGTGCCTTGGTGCAATTTGGTTGTCATGTAAATCACTAAGTTGCTCGATATCCCGTAGTAAGCCATCCTCTCAAATGCCTCGTACACTTTTTATAAAACATTAATTAATACTTTGACAATGTAATATATTACTTACAAATAATTAATCAGACTATACAAGAAAATAGGAAAATTTGTGAATTGGAAAAAGGTGTAAACAAATATCTATATATAGTAATTTATGTGTAGTATCTATACTGTTTAACGTCAAAAGGAGAAGAGAATGAAACAATAAATATGAATTATTAATTTTCTGTTGACCATATATATATATTCTTCGTCGTACGTAACTTTCCCACACACATTTCCGAATTTGATATATTAATTATGAATAATACAGAGTATTAATCTGCAACCACGGTTATGTCATAGGCATTTTGAATCCCTAAGACTAGGCTTAGTGTTGAGTGTTAAGTCTTTGCAGATTTTTTTATATGCAAAATAAATTAATTGGGCATACTGATGAAAATGAGGTAAGATAAGAGTTACGACACCCAGTGGCCAATTTTTACATTCTCTCGTAAGTTTCCAAGACTCATGTCAGTTTCGAAGATATACTTAAAAGGAACCCTAAGATTTGTCTTTTATTATTAAGAGAAAAAAAAAAGAAAACTGTCAAGATTAATCAATTTAAGTGTATAAATTATCGGAAAAAGACAGTTAGTAAAAAGAGATAAGTTGAAAAAAATAAATACCGACGACGAAGGAACAAGCTTTCCAACGACCACTTTGGGATCTTCGGACAGGATTGCCTCGAAGATCAACAGTTCCGTCTTTTGTGTAATCTTCTCCTACCTCTTCTACTGTCATTTCCTCTTTCCCTCTTCTACGCGCTTCTTTGTTCGGTAGCTTCCGTGTTTTTCCTAACGTGGATATTTGTGTGTATAGAGTTTGCATTTTTGTCTTATATATATACAAAGAAGATGATGATGCGTCACACAATGCGAATCTTTCGACGTAACACATACGATCGTCCGAGAGAGCTTAGAAAAATTAGAAAGTCTGAATGGGGAAGAGGTGCTGCTTCCATATAACATATCTATTGACTGAAATGCGGTCAACCGTCAACGATTTAAAACAATGATAAAATTAGGGAATACAATGTGCCATATTTTATATTTTCATGAAAATAAATCATGCACCTTAGAGGCTTAGAAGGACGATGATACGCCATTTCACACCACATTTTGGACTTTTGGTGTACGACCGTAGTTTTTATTTTTTATAAATATGAAATTTTGGATAGAAAAAATGTAAATGATAATATTAACGATGCATGGTGCAATTAATCGTTCTAAACTTTCTTAATCGTTATAAACTTTTGACTAACTTTTATAATACTTCTAAAGATTTAAGGATTATGGAAAGGAATATAATAGATGTTTATAGTTTTTCAAAAAAAAAAAAAAAAAAGATTAATATAGAGGTTTCTAAGGGCTTTGCCAGTTTAGCATTCACTATAATGATAAAATTAGGAAAGCAAATTAACTTTTTCTGTAATTAACTTCAATTTGAAAGATTAAACTAATTAATTTATATTAAAATTTACACTGAAATTTTAAAATAAATCATAAATTTAGACGAATCAATTATAATTAATTTAGCCAGATTTTTTAGCATCATTTACTTAATATGACCTTTTAGGTTGACCTTAGAGGTAAGTTTAGCATACACTATAATGACAAGAATAACTTTAGGAACAAAACTACCTAACGTTATTCTCTCATTTCTCTATGATACAATCATATGATATAACCACACTATCAAATACAAGTCTCTATTTACCATAAATATATTTTTAAAAATATTATATAATATAATTATAGCACCTCTAGCTACATCATTCTTGGAAAGAAGCATTTGCGTCCAAAATCATGTGAATAATTTAAAAAAAATAATAGTACTGCAAAGTTTCCAAAACTATTGTTATGTTTATATGGAAAGCTAAATAATTGCTAATACAAACAAAAATCTCTAGTATACTCTATGATAAAAGGAAAAATTGATAATATAAACCAAACTAAGCTCTACATGATGAGCCTAATAGATTTTGATTAATTGTTTATCAGGTTGGTCGATCTAATTGAAGGAAAAATAAATTTGAAACTATATATTATTTATTAAAAAATCAAAATCAGTCTATATACTTCACAAAATAATTTTTAAAAACAAAAATATAATATTTTACATTATTTCTCTGTATTATAACGACGATGGTAACTGTAAAATTATATTTAATGCTTTGAACTAGATGAAGCTTTTTCAGTTATACTTATAATAAATATTGGTGTCCTCATTTTCTGAATAACTATTTGACCAAGTGAATTAAAAAAAAAAAACAAGAAGAACATAACTGATCCAATCTAAATAGTTATCTGAAAAAGAAAAAATATGTTTATAGTAAGTTTACATAAATTATCCACTATTTACATATTTGTTTTTTTAATTATGTAAAACTATATACATTATTTATAAACAATAATTTCAGTAGAAATCATGTAATACAAGGGTGACTACTTTTGAAATTCTTTACATATTTGAAATTAGAATAAATTGATAAAAATATTAATTTTTTATAAAGAGGATATTAAAGTCATTAGGATAAATTGATAAAAAAAATATTATTTTTTTCTGGTGATCTGCAAATTTATAAAAACCTAAAAAGTCACTAGGATATAAAACATAGTAATTATTATATAAAACAAAATTGTTGTTTGTGTGTGAAGAGAGTGGGCACTTTTGTCTCATATATATACAAAAGAGATGATGCGTCATATAGATAAAATCATAAATAGAATCTTTTGACATAGCACATAAATTAATTCCTGACGGAAAGTTACTAAATTATTTTACTTTAATAAAAATATTATACTATTCAAAAATTATTAGTAATTGTCAGTTAATGGTTTTAAGAAAATATCTGCAAAAGAAATTTAAGAAAATAATTTCCGCCTTCAATTGGAAAAAAGGAACATAGACCTATTATTTAATTCTCCTCGTAATTTATTTATAAGTGTTGTTTTCAGTTTCAATTTAAATTTATTAGTTTTTAATATTTTATGACTATTTGTCTTCTGAAAAATCTATTTTATTATTAGATATATAATTTTTTTTTATTTAGAAAATAAAAAATTTAATATTTTCTTAATCTGTGTGATAAAACCTAAAAGGATAATTATAACAAAATGGAGGAAGTATTTTTTTACTATGTAATATTTTAGAGAAAAAATTTATTTTAAATTAGGTGATGTTTTTAATTTATAATATATATATTTTAATAATTATAATTATTTGTATTCTGAAATTTATTTTATTATCAGATATATAATTAATTATGTTTTGTTTTTAAGAAAATAAAAGACTAAATATATTATTAATTTATTTGTTAACATTTAAAATGAAAATATAATAAAACAGAGGAAATAAAATTAAAAAAGGAAAGACTATTGGAAAAAACAACAACATCACTTAAATTAGATTATTCATTCTCCTTGACACCAATCACCATCGATTCCTCTTCTTTGACATCCACTAATAGTGTGACCTTAGCTCTATAAACATAAAACCTAACCACGAGCAAGAACAATACGAAGTTAACAAAATTAAGAAGAGCAAAGAACAAGTAATAATAATCCAACCTAGACTCGTTGAGATTATTCAAAATCCATCCTCTTCCTCGTTTCATCGTTATCTTAGAAACCGTCGACAACAAGAAACTACTCAAGAAACTCCCTATGCCTAAACTCGTTAACGAATACGATGCCCCGATACTTTTCATGCTCTCAGGAGCTTGATCGTAGAAAAATTCGAGCTTTGCAACTTCTAAAAATGCATCAGCCATACCCATTAGCACGAATTGAGGAAGCAAAACGAATATTGTCAATGGTAGTTTTACTCCCTTTTGGTGGATGAGTCCATGATTAGCAGCGACGTTGAGTCTATACCTGTTAAAAAAATGCCACATCAAAAAATAAAAGAAGTGTAAGGGCCACTAATGCAATACAAGAAAATATGCAATTGAATTTTTTTATTACTAATTAAATAACATGATTTTTATATTGGAATCATTCAGTTGATCTAAGCCTTATTAAGTTATGTAAGCTAGTAATTTTTTTTATCTTAAATCTTAACAATACCTTTCGGTAAAAAATGCGACGGTCATGAGGAGGATGTGGAAGATAAGACCAATTCCCATTCGTTGAAGCAAAGTAATGCCTCTTGGGTTTCCAGTGAATTTTCTGGTTATCTTGACAAAGACTCGATCATATATGACTATGGAGACGAGAACTGAGATTGTGACGAAGGCGGAGAGACTCGCTGGCGGGATGCTGAAATTTCCGGCGATCCTTGCGTTTAGAGTGGTTCCTTGTTTAACAAACAAAGTGTTGACTTGAGCGACCATCGCGCTTGGGACAAAAGTTACGCACATGACTGGTAACATGTTTAGCATTTGTTTTGTTTCTTCGACTTCTGTGATTGTACACAAACTCCAATGATCGGTTGTTCCTGTTTTGAGTGAAGCCCTGTCTAAGAATCTGCAATACATCGTCTGTTACATGTTATTGTATTTTATGATTTTACTTAGGATATACGTA
Organism: Streptanthus diversifolius; assembly: GCA_039880935.1. Lineage (NCBI taxonomy): Eukaryota > Viridiplantae > Streptophyta > Magnoliopsida > Brassicales > Brassicaceae > Streptanthus > Streptanthus diversifolius. Next base: position 8,080,936 of record JAXGFM010000012.1, on the reverse strand, counting down.
CTAATTAAGAATCATTACCTTAACCTTTGAGTGGGGTGGATCGGAAAGGTCCCTTTCCGCTCATATTCCAGTGAAGGAAGCTCGTGGAAGCGTGTGAGGTCACGTGCCATCGGCGCATTGGCTTTGCGAAATGAAGCCACAATGACTCGAGCCATCTTCAAGAAAGGGCTTCCCATGGGGAGCTTGTGGCGGTAAAAAGGAGTCCCCAACAAGAAAACAAAAATGGAAATAGCAAGTCCCAAAGTGGGAAGTCCATATCCCAAGCCCCAGCCTACATTATCTTGAATATAGACAAGAACGGTGTTTGCAAATAGAGTGCCAAAGAAGATACTAAACATCCACCAATTGAAGAATGACATTTTTGTAATCTTTTCCTTTGGGTCAGATTCGTCGAATTGATCGGCTCCTATTGTTGATATGTTCGCTTTCGTGCCTCCTGTACCAATCGCTAACGTGTATAGCGCTCCAAAGAAAACCGCTAATTGTAATACCGAAGTCTTTTCACAGTCTTCAGGATTGGCCTCGGAACATTCAGGTGGTTTCATTCCCGGCATAGATACCGATAACGTTAACACCAACATCCCCTGTAGTTGATAAATGATTAAACCGGTTATTTCAGTGATGTGGGGGTTATTCGATCATTTAATCTTCTTGAATTTTCTAATGAATTAATGGGTAAGGTATTGATATCGTCCCAAATAGATATATTTTGTGTTTGCGTTTACATGTTAAAACTGTTTTGTTTACACGTTGACAATATTTTGTGTGTCATTTTTACCTTAGTAATAGTTGATAAATCTTATAACTAAAAACAAAGTGAAAAAAATATAAATAAAATAAATGGAAAGTGTTTATATGAATGGAAATTTAACAGAGATGTAAATCGCATCTGAGTTAAAACAAGGGCAAGTAAATGTTCATACTGCTGACTAAATACCCATATGCATTGATTCATTTTTAGGCATACTTACCACATTTAGCTCTATATGTGGTCACGACTTTGTTACGTGATAAAATTATATGTATATTTTATACATTTTACACATATATATTTATAAATTAACGTGTTTTAAAAATACAAGAAGTTCATGCATGCAGTATGCATAACCTGACGTCAACAGACATATATATATATATATAATAATAATTTAGCTTTTTATGTACTTTTAGTTTATATTTTGTAGAGACTTACCACAAAATAGATAGCAGAAGAGATTAGGAAAGTGAGGTAACGACCGAGATGAGCGTCTGCGACGTAAGCACCCAAGATGGGAGTGAGAAAAATAGTCCCAACCCAATTGGTTACATTATTTGACGACTTGACTGTGCCTTGGTGCAATTTGGTTGTCATGTAAATCACTAAGTTGCTCGATATCCCGTAGTAAGCCATCCTCTCAAATGCCTCGTACACTTTTTATAAAACATTAATTAATACTTTGACAATGTAATATATTACTTACAAATAATTAATCAGACTATACAAGAAAATAGGAAAATTTGTGAATTGGAAAAAGGTGTAAACAAATATCTATATATAGTAATTTATGTGTAGTATCTATACTGTTTAACGTCAAAAGGAGAAGAGAATGAAACAATAAATATGAATTATTAATTTTCTGTTGACCATATATATATATTCTTCGTCGTACGTAACTTTCCCACACACATTTCCGAATTTGATATATTAATTATGAATAATACAGAGTATTAATCTGCAACCACGGTTATGTCATAGGCATTTTGAATCCCTAAGACTAGGCTTAGTGTTGAGTGTTAAGTCTTTGCAGATTTTTTTATATGCAAAATAAATTAATTGGGCATACTGATGAAAATGAGGTAAGATAAGAGTTACGACACCCAGTGGCCAATTTTTACATTCTCTCGTAAGTTTCCAAGACTCATGTCAGTTTCGAAGATATACTTAAAAGGAACCCTAAGATTTGTCTTTTATTATTAAGAGAAAAAAAAAAGAAAACTGTCAAGATTAATCAATTTAAGTGTATAAATTATCGGAAAAAGACAGTTAGTAAAAAGAGATAAGTTGAAAAAAATAAATACCGACGACGAAGGAACAAGCTTTCCAACGACCACTTTGGGATCTTCGGACAGGATTGCCTCGAAGATCAACAGTTCCGTCTTTTGTGTAATCTTCTCCTACCTCTTCTACTGTCATTTCCTCTTTCCCTCTTCTACGCGCTTCTTTGTTCGGTAGCTTCCGTGTTTTTCCTAACGTGGATATTTGTGTGTATAGAGTTTGCATTTTTGTCTTATATATATACAAAGAAGATGATGATGCGTCACACAATGCGAATCTTTCGACGTAACACATACGATCGTCCGAGAGAGCTTAGAAAAATTAGAAAGTCTGAATGGGGAAGAGGTGCTGCTTCCATATAACATATCTATTGACTGAAATGCGGTCAACCGTCAACGATTTAAAACAATGATAAAATTAGGGAATACAATGTGCCATATTTTATATTTTCATGAAAATAAATCATGCACCTTAGAGGCTTAGAAGGACGATGATACGCCATTTCACACCACATTTTGGACTTTTGGTGTACGACCGTAGTTTTTATTTTTTATAAATATGAAATTTTGGATAGAAAAAATGTAAATGATAATATTAACGATGCATGGTGCAATTAATCGTTCTAAACTTTCTTAATCGTTATAAACTTTTGACTAACTTTTATAATACTTCTAAAGATTTAAGGATTATGGAAAGGAATATAATAGATGTTTATAGTTTTTCAAAAAAAAAAAAAAAAAAGATTAATATAGAGGTTTCTAAGGGCTTTGCCAGTTTAGCATTCACTATAATGATAAAATTAGGAAAGCAAATTAACTTTTTCTGTAATTAACTTCAATTTGAAAGATTAAACTAATTAATTTATATTAAAATTTACACTGAAATTTTAAAATAAATCATAAATTTAGACGAATCAATTATAATTAATTTAGCCAGATTTTTTAGCATCATTTACTTAATATGACCTTTTAGGTTGACCTTAGAGGTAAGTTTAGCATACACTATAATGACAAGAATAACTTTAGGAACAAAACTACCTAACGTTATTCTCTCATTTCTCTATGATACAATCATATGATATAACCACACTATCAAATACAAGTCTCTATTTACCATAAATATATTTTTAAAAATATTATATAATATAATTATAGCACCTCTAGCTACATCATTCTTGGAAAGAAGCATTTGCGTCCAAAATCATGTGAATAATTTAAAAAAAATAATAGTACTGCAAAGTTTCCAAAACTATTGTTATGTTTATATGGAAAGCTAAATAATTGCTAATACAAACAAAAATCTCTAGTATACTCTATGATAAAAGGAAAAATTGATAATATAAACCAAACTAAGCTCTACATGATGAGCCTAATAGATTTTGATTAATTGTTTATCAGGTTGGTCGATCTAATTGAAGGAAAAATAAATTTGAAACTATATATTATTTATTAAAAAATCAAAATCAGTCTATATACTTCACAAAATAATTTTTAAAAACAAAAATATAATATTTTACATTATTTCTCTGTATTATAACGACGATGGTAACTGTAAAATTATATTTAATGCTTTGAACTAGATGAAGCTTTTTCAGTTATACTTATAATAAATATTGGTGTCCTCATTTTCTGAATAACTATTTGACCAAGTGAATTAAAAAAAAAAAACAAGAAGAACATAACTGATCCAATCTAAATAGTTATCTGAAAAAGAAAAAATATGTTTATAGTAAGTTTACATAAATTATCCACTATTTACATATTTGTTTTTTTAATTATGTAAAACTATATACATTATTTATAAACAATAATTTCAGTAGAAATCATGTAATACAAGGGTGACTACTTTTGAAATTCTTTACATATTTGAAATTAGAATAAATTGATAAAAATATTAATTTTTTATAAAGAGGATATTAAAGTCATTAGGATAAATTGATAAAAAAAATATTATTTTTTTCTGGTGATCTGCAAATTTATAAAAACCTAAAAAGTCACTAGGATATAAAACATAGTAATTATTATATAAAACAAAATTGTTGTTTGTGTGTGAAGAGAGTGGGCACTTTTGTCTCATATATATACAAAAGAGATGATGCGTCATATAGATAAAATCATAAATAGAATCTTTTGACATAGCACATAAATTAATTCCTGACGGAAAGTTACTAAATTATTTTACTTTAATAAAAATATTATACTATTCAAAAATTATTAGTAATTGTCAGTTAATGGTTTTAAGAAAATATCTGCAAAAGAAATTTAAGAAAATAATTTCCGCCTTCAATTGGAAAAAAGGAACATAGACCTATTATTTAATTCTCCTCGTAATTTATTTATAAGTGTCGTTTTCAGTTTCAATTTAAATTTATTAGTTTTTAATATTTTATGACTATTTGTCTTCTGAAAAATCTATTTTATTATTAGATATATAATTTTTTTTTATTTAGAAAATAAAAAATTTAATATTTTCTTAATCTGTGTGATAAAACCTAAAAGGATAATTATAACAAAATGGAGGAAGTATTTTTTTACTATGTAATATTTTAGAGAAAAAATTTATTTTAAATTAGGTGATGTTTTTAATTTATAATATATATATTTTAATAATTATAATTATTTGTATTCTGAAATTTATTTTATTATCAGATATATAATTAATTATGTTTTGTTTTTAAGAAAATAAAAGACTAAATATATTATTAATTTATTTGTTAACATTTAAAATGAAAATATAATAAAACAGAGGAAATAAAATTAAAAAAGGAAAGACTATTGGAAAAAACAACAACATCACTTAAATTAGATTATTCATTCTCCTTGACACCAATCACCATCGATTCCTCTTCTTTGACATCCACTAATAGTGTGACCTTAGCTCTATAAACATAAAACCTAACCACGAGCAAGAACAATACGAAGTTAACAAAATTAAGAAGAGCAAAGAACAAGTAATAATAATCCAACCTAGACTCGTTGAGATTATTCAAAATCCATCCTCTTCCTCGTTTCATCGTTATCTTAGAAACCGTCGACAACAAGAAACTACTCAAGAAACTCCCTATGCCTAAACTCGTTAACGAATACGATGCCCCGATACTTTTCATGCTCTCAGGAGCTTGATCGTAGAAAAATTCGAGCTTTGCAACTTCTAAAAATGCATCAGCCATACCCATTAGCACGAATTGAGGAAGCAAAACGAATATTGTCAATGGTAGTTTTACTCCCTTTTGGTGGATGAGTCCATGATTAGCAGCGACGTTGAGTCTATACCTGTTAAAAAAATGCCACATCAAAAAATAAAAGAAGTGTAAGGGCCACTAATGCAATACAAGAAAATATGCAATTGAATTTTTTTATTACTAATTAAATAACATGATTTTTATATTGGAATCATTCAGTTGATCTAAGCCTTATTAAGTTATGTAAGCTAGTAATTTTTTTTATCTTAAATCTTAACAATACCTTTCGGTAAAAAATGCGACGGTCATGAGGAGGATGTGGAAGATAAGACCAATTCCCATTCGTTGAAGCAAAGTAATGCCTCTTGGGTTTCCAGTGAATTTTCTGGTTATCTTGACAAAGACTCGATCATATATGACTATGGAGACGAGAACTGAGATTGTGACGAAGGCGGAGAGACTCGCTGGCGGGATGCTGAAATTTCCGGCGATCCTTGCGTTTAGAGTGGTTCCTTGTTTAACAAACAAAGTGTTGACTTGAGCGACCATCGCGCTTGGGACAAAAGTTACGCACATGACTGGTAACATGTTTAGCATTTGTTTTGTTTCTTCGACTTCTGTGATTGTACACAAACTCCAATGATCGGTTGTTCCTGTTTTGAGTGAAGCCCTGTCTAAGAATCTGCAATACATCGTCTGTTACATGTTATTGTATTTTATGATTTTACTTAGGATATACGTACTAATTAAGAATCATTACCTTAACCTTTGAGTGGGGTGGATCGGAAAGGTCCCTTTCCGCTCATATTCCAGTGAAGGAAGCTCGTGGAAGCGTGTGAGGTCACGTGCCATCGGCGCATTGGCTTTGCGAAATGAAGCCACAATGACTCGAGCCATCTTCAAGAAAGGGCTTCCCATGGGGAGCTTGTGGCGGTAAAAAGGAGTCCCCAACAAGAAAACAAAAATGGAAATAGCAAGTCCCAAAGTGGGAAGTCCATATCCCAAGCCCCAGCCTACATTATCTTGAATATAGACAAGAACGGTGTTTGCAAATAGAGTGCCAAAGAAGATACTAAACATCCACCAATTGAAGAATGACATTTTTGTAATCTTTTCCTTTGGGTCAGATTCGTCGAATTGATCGGCTCCTATTGTTGATATGTTCGCTTTCGTGCCTCCTGTACCAATCGCTAACGTGTATAGCGCTCCAAAGAAAACCGCTAATTGTAATACCGAAGTCTTTTCACAGTCTTCAGGATTGGCCTCGGAACATTCAGGTGGTTTCATTCCCGGCATAGATACCGATAACGTTAACACCAACATCCCCTGTAGTTGATAAATGATTAAACCGGTTATTTCAGTGATGTGGGGGTTATTCGATCATTTAATCTTCTTGAATTTTCTAATGAATTAATGAGTAAGGTATTGATATCGTCCCAAATAGATATATTTTGTGTTTGCGTTTACATGTTAAACTGTTTTGTTTACACGTTGACAATATTTTGTGTGTCATTTTTACCTTAGTAATAGTTGATAAATCTTATAACTAAAAACAAAGTGAAAAAAATATAAATAAAATAAATGGAAAGTGTTTATATGAATGGAAATTTAACAGAGATGTAAATCGCATCTGAGTTAAAACAAGGGCAAGTAAATGTTCATACTGCTGACTAAATACCCATATGCATTGATTCATTTTTAGGCATACTTACCACATTTAGCTCTATATGTGGTCACGACTTTGTTACGTGATAAAATTATATGTATATTTTATACATTTTACACATATATATTTATAAATTAACGTGTTTTAAAAATACAAGAAGTTCATGCATGCAGTATGCATAACCTGACGTCAACAGACATATATATATATATATAATAATAATTTAGCTTTTTATGTACTTTTAGTTTATATTTTGTAGAGACTTACCACAAAATAGATAGCAGAAGAGATTAGGAAAGTGAGGTAACGACCGAGATGAGCGTCTGCGACGTAAGCACCCAAGATGGGAGTGAGAAAAATAGTCCCAACCCAATTGGTTACATTATTTGACGACTTGACTGTGCCTTGGTGCAATTTGGTTGTCATGTAAATCACTAAGTTGCTCGATATCCCGTAGTAAGCCATCCTCTCAAATGCCTCGTACACTTTTTATAAAACATTAATTAATACTTTGACAATGTAATATATTACTTACAAATAATTAATCAGACTATACAAGAAAATAGGAAAATTTGTGAATTGGAAAAAGGTGTAAACAAATATCTATATATAGTAATTTATGTGTAGTATCTATACTGTTTAACGTCAAAAGGAGAAGAGAATGAAACAATAAATATGAATTATTAATTTTCTGTTGACCATATATATATATTCTTCGTCGTACGTAACTTTCCCACACACATTTCCGAATTTGATATATTAATTATGAATAATACAGAGTATTAATCTGCAACCACGGTTATGTCATAGGCATTTTGAATCCCTAAGACTAGGCTTAGTGTTGAGTGTTAAGTCTTTGCAGATTTTTTTATATGCAAAATAAATTAATTGGGCATACTGATGAAAATGAGGTAAGATAAGAGTTACGACACCCAGTGGCCAATTTTTACATTCTCTCGTAAGTTTCCAAGACTCATGTCAGTTTCGAAGATATACTTAAAAGGAACCCTAAGATTTGTCTTTTATTATTAAGAGAAAAAAAAAAGAAAACTGTCAAGATTAATCAATTTAAGTGTATAAATTATCGGAAAAAGACAGTTAGTAAAAAGAGATAAGTTGAAAAAAATAAATACCGACGACGAAGGAACAAGCTTTCCAACGACCACTTTGGGATCTTCGGACAGGATTGCCTCGAAGATCAACAGTTCCGTCTTTTGTGTAATCTTCTCCTACCTCTTCTACTGTCATTTCCTCTTTCCCTCTTCTACGCGCTTCTTTGTTCGGTAGCTTCTGTGTTTTTCCTAACGTGGATATTTGTGTGTATAGAGTTTGCATTTTTGTCTTATATATATACAAAGAAGATGATGATGCGTCACACAATGCGAATCTTTCGACGTAACACATACGATCGTCCGAGAGAGCTTAGAAAAATTAGAAAGTCTGAATGGGGAAGAGGTGCTGCTTCCATATAACATATCTATTGACTGAAATGCGGTCAACCGTCAACGATTTAAAACAATGATAAAATTAGGGAATACAATGTGCCATATTTTATATTTTCATGAAAATAAATCATGCACCTTAGAGGATTAGAAGGACGATGATACGCCATTTCACACCACATTTTGGACTTTTGGTGTACGACCGTAGCTTTATTTTTATTTTTTATAAATATGAAATTTTGGATAGAAAAAATGTAAATGATAATATTAACGATGCATGGTGCAATTAATCGTTCTAAACTTTCTTAATCGTTATAAACTTTTGACTAACTTTTATAATACTTCAAAAGATTTAAGGATTATGGAAAGGAATATAATAGATGTTTATTGTTTTTCAAACAAACAAAAAAAAAAGATTAATATAGAGGTTTCTAAGGGCTTTGCCAGTTTAGCATTCACTATAATGATAAAATTAGGAAAGCAAATTAACTTTTTCTGTAATTAACTTCAATTTGAAAGATTAAACTAATTAATTTATATTAAAATTTACACTGAAATTTTAAAATAAATCGTAAATTTAGACGAATCAATTATAATTAATTTAGCCAGATTTTTTAGCATCATTTACTTAATATGACCTTTTAGGTTGACCTTAGAGGTAAGTTTAGCATACACTATAATGACAAGAATAACTTTAGGAACAAAACTACCTAACGTTATTCTCTCATTTCTCTATGATACAATCATATGATATAACCACACTATCAAATACAAGTCTCTATTTACCATAAATATATTTTTAAAAATATTATATAATATAATTATAGCACCTCTAGCTACATCATTCTTGGAAAGAAGCATTTGCGTCCAAAATCATGTGAATAATTTTAAAACAATAATAGTACTGCAAAGTTTCCAAAACTATTGTTATGTTTATATGGAAAGCTAAATAATTGCTAATACAAACAAAAATCTCTAGTATACTCTATGATAAAAGGAAAAATTGATAATACAAACCAAACTAAGCTCTACATGATGAGCCTAATAGATTTTGATTAATTGTTTATCAGGTTGGTCGATCTAATTGAAGGAAAAATAAATTTGAAACTATATATTATTTATTAAAAAATCAAAATCAGTCTATATACTTCACAAAATAATTTTTAAAAACAAGAATATAATATTTTACATTATTTCTCTGTATTATAACGACGATAGTAACTGTAAAATTATATTTAATGCTTTGAACTAGATGAAGCTTTTTCAGTTATACTTATAATAAATATTGGTGTCCTCATTTTCTGAATAACTATTTGACCAAGTGAATTAAAAAAAAAACAAGAAGAACATAACTGATCCAATCTAAATAGTTATCTGAAAAAGAAAAAATATGTTTATAGTAAGTTTACATAAATTATCCACTATTTACATATTTGTTTTTTTAATTATGTAAAACTATATACATTATTTATAAACAATAATTTCAGTAGAAATCATGTAATACAAGGGTGACTACTTTTGAAATTCTTTACATATTTGAAATTAGAATAAATTGATAAAAATATTAATTTTTTATAAAGAGGATATTAAAGTCATTAGGATAAATTGATAAAAAAAATATTATTTTTTTCTGGTGATCTGCAAATTTATAAAAACCTAAAAAGTCACTAGGATATTAAACATAGTAATTATTATATAAAACAAAATTGTTGTTTGTGTGTGAAGAGAGTGGGCACTTTTGTCTCATATATATACAAAAGAGATGATGCGTCATATAGATAAAATCATAAATAGAATCTTTTGACATAGCACATAAATTAATTCCTGACGGAAAGTTACTAAATTATTTTACTTTAATAAAAATATTATACTATTCAAAAATTATTAGTAATTGTCAGTTAATGGTTTTAAGAAAATATCTGCAAAAGAAATTTAAGAAAATAATTTCCGCCTTCAATTGGAAAAAAGGAACATAGATCTATTATTTAATTCTCCTCGTAATTTATTTATAAGTGTTGTTTTCAGTTTCAATTTAAATTTATTAGTTTTTAATATTTTATGACTATTTGTCTTCTGAAAAATCTATTTTATTATTAGATATATAATTTTTTTTTATTTAGAAAATAAAAAATTTAATATTTTCTTAATCTGTGTGATAAAACCTAAAAGGATAATTATAACAAAATGGAGGAAGTATTTTTTTACTATGTAATATTTTAGAGAAAAAATTTATTTTAAATTAGGTGATGTTTTTAATTTATAATATATATATTTTAATAATTATAATTATTTGTATTCTGAAATTTATTTTATTATCAGATATATAATTAATTATGTTTTGTTTTTAAGAAAATAAAAGACTAAATATATTATTAATTTATTTGTTAACATTTAAAATGAAAATATAATAAAACAGAGGAAATAAAATTAAAAAAGGAAAGACTATTGGAAAAAACAACAACATCACTTAAATTAGATTATTCATTCTCCTTGACACCAATCACCATCGATTCCTCTTCTTTGACATCCACTAATAGTGTGACCTTAGCTCTATAAACATAAAACCTAACCACGAGCAAGAACAATACGAAGTTAACAAAATTAAGAAGAGCAAAGAACAAGTAATAATAATCCAACCTAGACTCGTTGAGATTATTCAAAATCCATCCTCTTCCTCGTTTCATCGTTATCTTAGAAACCGTCGACAACAAGAAACTACTCAAGAAACTCCCTATGCCTAAACTCGTTAACGAATACGATGCCCCGATACTTTTCATGCTCTCAGGAGCTTGATCGTAGAAAAATTCGAGCTTTGCAACTTCTAAAAATGCATCAGCCATACCCATTAGCACGAATTGAGGAAGCAAAACGAATATTGTCAATGGTAGTTTTACTCCCTTTTGGTGGATGAGTCCATGATTAGCAGCGACGTTGAGTCTATACCTGTTAAAAAAATGCCACATCAAAAAATAAAAGAAGTGTAAGGGCCACTAATGCAATACAAGAAAATATGCAATTGAATTTTTTTATTACTAATTAAATAACATGATTTTTATATTGGAATCATTCAGTTGATCTAAGCCTTATTAAGTTATGTAAGCTAGTAATTTTTTTTATCTTAAATCTTAACAATACCTTTCGGTAAAAAATGCGACGGTCATGAGGAGGATGTGGAAGATAAGACCAATTCCCATTCGTTGAAGCAAAGTAATGCCTCTTGGGTTTCCAGTGAATTTTCTGGTTATCTTGACAAAGACTCGATCATATATGACTATGGAGACGAGAACTGAGATTGTGACGAAGGCGGAGAGACTCGCTGGCGGGATGCTGAAATTTCCGGCGATCCTTGCGTTTAGAGTGGTTCCTTGTTTAACAAACAAAGTGTTGACTTGAGCGACCATCGCGCTTGGGACAAAAGTTACGCACATGACTGGTAACATGTTTAGCATTTGTTTTGTTTCTTCGACTTCTGTGATTGTACACAAACTCCAATGATCGGTTGTTCCTGTTTTGAGTGAAGCCCTGTCTAAGAATCTGCAATACATCGTCTGTTACATGTTATTGTATTTTATGATTTTACTTAGGATATACGTACTAATTAAGAATCATTACCTTAACCTTTGAGTGGGGTGGATCGGAAAGGTCCCTTTCCGCTCATATTCCAGTGAAGGAAGCTCGTGGAAGCGTGTGAGGTCACGTGCCATCGGCGCATTGGCTTTGCGAAATGAAGCCACAATGACTCGAGCCATCTTCAAGAAAGGGCTTCCCATGGGGAGCTTGTGGCGGTAAAAAGGAGTCCCCAACAAGAAAACAAAAATGGAAATAGCAAGTCCCAAAGTGGGAAGTCCATATCCCAAGCCCCAGCCTACATTATCTTGAATATAGACAAGAACGGTGTTTGCAAATAGAGTGCCAAAGAAGATACTAAACATCCACCAATTGAAGAATGACATTTTTGTAATCTTTTCCTTTGGGTCAGATTCGTCGAATTGATCGGCTCCTATTGTTGATATGTTCGCTTTCGTGCCTCCTGTACCAATCGCTAACGTGTATAGCGCTCCAAAGAAAACCGCTAATTGTAATACCGAAGTCTTTTCACAGTCTTCAGGATTGGCCTCGGAACATTCAGGTGGTTTCATTCCCGGCATAGATACCGATAACGTTAACACCAACATCCCCTGTAGTTGATAAATGATTAAACCGGTTATTTCAGTGATGTGGGGGTTATTCGATCATTTAATCTTCTTGAATTTTCTAATGAATTAATGAGTAAGGTATTGATATCGTCCCAAATAGATATATTTTGTGTTTGCGTTTACATGTTAAAACTGTTTTGTTTACACGTTGACAATATTTTGTGTGTCATTTTTACCTTAGTAATAGTTGATAAATCTTATAACTAAAAACAAAGTGAAAAAAATATAAATAATATAAATGGAAAGTGTTTATATGAATGGAAATTTAACAGAGATGTAAATCGCATCTGAGTTAAAACAAGGGCAAGTAAATGTTCATACTGCTGACTAAATACCCATATGCATTGATTCATTTTTAGGCATACTTACCACATTTAGCTCTATATGTGGTCACGACTTTGTTACGTGATAAAATTATATGTATATTTTATACATTTTACACATATATATTTATAAATTAACGTGTTTTAAAAATACAAGAAGTTCATGCATGCAGTATGCATAACCTGACGTCAACAGACATATATATATATATATATATATATAATAATAATTTAGCTTTTTATGTACTTTTAGTTTATATTTTGTAGAGACTTACCACAAAATAGATAGCAGAAGAGATTAGGAAAGTGAGGTAACGACCGAGATGAGCGTCTGCGACGTAAGCACCCAAGATGGGAGTGAGAAAAATAGTCCCAACCCAATTGGTTACATTATTTGACGACTTGACTGTGCCTTGGTGCAATTTGGTTGTCATGTAAATCACTAAGTTGCTCGATATCCCGTAGTAAGCCATCCTCTCAAATGCCTCGTACACTTTTTATAAAACATTAATTAATACTTTGACAATGTAATATATTACTTACAAATAATTAATCAGACTATACAAGAAAATAGGAAAATTTGTGAATTGGAAAAAGGTGTAAACAAATATCTATATATAGTAATTTATGTGTAGTATCTATACTGTTTAACGTCAAAAGGAGAAGAGAATGAAACAATAAATATGAATTATTAATTTTCTGTTGACCATATATATATATTCTTCGTCGTACGTAACTTTCCCACACACATTTCCGAATTTGATATATTAATTATGAATAATACAGAGTATTAATCTGCAACCAGGGTTATGTCATAGGCATTTTGAATCCCTAAGACTAGGCTTAGTGTTGAGTGTTAAGTCTTTGCAGATTTTTTTATATGCAAAATAAATTAATTGGGCATACTGATGAAAATGAGGTAAGATAAGAGTTACGACACCCAGTGGCCAATTTTTACATTCTCTCGTAAGTTTCCAAGACTCATGTCAGTTTCGAAGATATACTTAAAAGGAACCCTAAGATTTGTCTTTTATTATTAAGAGAAAAAAAAGAAAGCTGTTAAGATTAATCAATTTAAGTGTATAAATTATCGGAAAAAGACAGTTAGTAAAAAGAGATAAGTTGAAAAAAATAAATACCGACGACGAAGGAACAAGCTTTCCAACGACCACTTTGGGATCTTCGGACAGGATTGCCTCGAAGATCAACAGTTCCGTCTTTTGTGTAATCTTCTCCTACCTCTTCTACTGTCATTTCCTCTTTCCCTCTTCTACGCGCTTCTTTGTTCGGTAGCTTCTGTGTTTTTCCTAACGTGGATATTTGTGTGTATAGAGTTTGCATTTTTGTCTTATATATATACAAAGAAGATGATGATGCGTCACACAATGCGAATCTTTCGACGTAACACATACGATCGTCCGAGAGAGCTTAGAAAAATTAGAAAGTCTGAATGGGGAAGAGGTGCTGCTTCCATATAACATATCTATTGACTGAAATGCGGTCAACCGTCAACGATTTAAAACAATGATAAAATTAGGGAATACAATGTGCCATATTTTATATTTTCATGAAAATAAATCATGCACCTTAGAGGCTTAGAAGGACGATGATACGCCATTTCACACCACATTTTGGACTTTTGGTGTACGACCGTAGCTTTATTTTTATTTTTGATAAATATGAAATTTTGGATAGAAAAAATGTAAATGATAATATTAACGATGCATGGTGCAATTAATCGTTCTAAACTTTCTTAATCGTTATAAACTTTTGACTAACTTTTATAATACTTCTAAAGATTTAAGGATTATGGAAATGAATATAATAGATGTTTATTGTTTTTCAAACAAACAAAAAAAAAGATTAATATAGAGGTTTCTAAGGGCTTTGCCAGTTTAGCATTCACTATAATGATAAAATTAGGAAAGCAAATTAACTTTTTCTGTAATTAACTTCAATTTGAAAGATTAAACTAATTAATTTATATTAAAATTTACACTGAAATTTTAAAATAAATCGTAAATTTAGACGAATCAATTATAGTTAATTTAGCCAGATTTTTTAGCATCATTTACTTAATATGACCTTTTAGGTTGACCTTAGAGGTAAGTTTAGCATACACTATAATGACAAGAGTAACTTTAGGAACAAAACTACCTAACGTTATTCTCTCATTTCTCTATGATACAATCATATGATATAACCACACTATCAAATACAAGTCTCTATTTACCATAAATATATTTTTAAAAATATTATATAATATAATTATAGCACCTCTAGCTACATCATTCTTGGAAAGAAGCATTTGCGTCCAAAATCATGTGAATAATTTTAAAACAATAATAGTACTGCAAAGTTTCCAAAACTATTGTTATGTTTATATGGAAAGCTAAATAATTGCTAATACAAACAAAAATCTCTAGTATACTCTATGATAAAAGAAAGAAAAATTGATAATATAAACCAAACTAAGCTCTACATGATGAGCCTAATAGATTTTGATTAATTGTTTATCAGGTTGGTCGATCTAATTGAAGGAAAAATAAATTTGAAACTATATATTATTTATTAAAAAATCAAAATCAGTCTATATACTTCACAAAATAATTTTTAAAAACAAGAATATAGTATTTTACATTATTTCTCTGTATTATAACGACGATGGTAACTGTAAAATTATATTTAATGCTTTGAACTAGATGAAGCTTTTTCAGTTATACTTATAATAAATATTGGTGTCCTCATTTTCTGAATAACTATTTGACCAAGTGAACTAAAAAAAAAAACAAGAAAAACATAACTGATCCAATCAAAATAGTTATCTGAAAAAGAAAAAATATGTTTATAGTAAGTTTACATAAATTATCCACTATTTACATAAATTTGTTTTTTTAATTATGTAAAACTATATACATTATTTATAAACAATAATTTCAGTAGAAATCATGTAATACAAGGGTGACTACTATTGAAATTCTTTACATATTTGAAATTAGAATAAATTGATAAAAATATTAACTTTTTATAAAGAGGATATTAAAGTCATTAGGATAAATTGATAAAAAATATTATTTTTTTCTGGTGATCTGCAAATTTATAAAAACCTAAAAAGTCACTAGGATATAAAACATAGTAATTATTATATAAAACAAAATTGGTGGTCTGCAAATTTAGATTAAAAATATTAGTAATTTTAGTTAAGCTTTTATCTTTTGAACCAAATTTAATAGAGATTTAACACGTAGATCTGTCAAAAAAATTTTTTAACTTTTCCTATTTTCGTCGGAAAACCCTCGGTTTTTTTCTAACCACCCTAATCCGTTGGAAATTCCTTGGAATTCTGATGGATCTTAGTTTTTTGACGCTTTAGAACCGACCTAAAAAAAAATCCTTCAAAAATAACTGTTTATGACGGTTTTTAAGAAATTTTTCCATTAAAAAAACACATATTTTCTTGTAGTGTTAGATCAATTGAATGATTTCAATATAAAAAAATCATGTTATTAATTAGTAATAAAATTAGCAATTGCATATTTTCTTGTATTGCTGTGGAGGTTAGTTTGAATCCTCTCTCTATAAAAAAATAAATGAAAGGGAAGCTAAAGACTTGGCTTCAGGAAGAAGGTTTCAAATTAGAAGAAAGAAGGTTAAACTCTCATGACAAGAAAGAGAGTTTCAACACAGTTCCCAAGCTCTTGCAACTCTCAACTACTCTCTGATTTCTGCAGAATAGTACAAGTCATTTTCTACCACCAAAAGAGGAGACAAAGAAAGCTGCCTGCAATTCTAGAAGTTAAACCCAAGAGCAAAGAAGGCAGTCTTCATTGGGTATCCTGCTGGAGTAAAAGGTTACAAGTTCTGGCTATTAGATTAGAAAAAATGTGGTATTAGCAGAGATGCAATATTTCAAGAAGAGAAGATGTACAAGCACTTAAATCAACCTGCAAAAGCACAATCATCAAGCACAGAGGTACCTCTCATTTATGAAATCAATCATGGTGATTTCAGTGATTTAGGTGGAGCTGATAAGGACATAAAAGATGATCCAGAGACAGATCAGAACTCATCAGATCCAATTCTAGAGAGTCAGAACTCAGAAGATAAAGAGTATCAAGGAAATTATCATCTAGAGAACTATCAATTGGCAAGGGACAGAGAAAGAAGAATACCAAAGAAACCCACCAGATATGCAGAGTCTAACATGATTGGTTTCTCTCTAATGGTAACAGAAGATGGAGGATATCCAGAACCTTGCTGTTATGATGAAGCTATGAGAGACAAAGACTGGAGTTCATGGAAAGAAGCCATGGATGAAGAGATGCAGTCTCTGCATAAAAATCAGACATGGACATTGATAAAGAAACCAGAAAAATGCAAAGTGATTGGCTGCAAATGGGTGTACAAGATTCAAGGCAAGATTAGTTGCAAAGGGGTACCTGCAGAAAGAAGGAATAGACTATCAAGAGATTTTCTCACCAGTTATGAAGCATGTCTCTATTAGGCTTATTCTGTCATATGTGGAGAATCTTGATCTAGAGCTGCACCAACTAGATGTCAAGACTGCATTTTTACATGGAAATCTAGATGAGTACATCTTGATGGAACAACCAGAAGGTTATCAAGTCAGTACATGATCTAAAGAAGAAGTTTGTCATCTAAAGAAGTCTCTATATGGACTTAAGCAAGCACCAAGACAATGGAACCAGAGATTTGACAGTTTCATGAAAGATTCTGGTTATTACATAAGCAATTCCGATAATTGCATCTACTATCAGGAGCTTGAAGATGGGTCATACATATATTTATTGTTATATGTTGATGACATGCTCATTGCAGCAAAGAACAAAGAAAAGGTTCAAGAACTGAAAAATATGCTGAGTAATGAGTTTGACATGAAAGATTTGGGAGAAGCTAAGAAGATATTGGGTATGGAGATTAAGAGAGACAGAGTAAATGGGATTCTTGAACTATCTCAAGAAGATTATTTGAAGAACGTTCTGCATACATTCAGGATGGATCGTTCAAAAGGTGTGCTTACACCATTGGGAATTCACTTTAAACTCAGAGCTGCTGAAGAAGAAGAAGTGATGCTCAAGCTGAATATATGAAGGACATCCCTTACTCAAATGTTGTAGGAAGCATCATGTACTCAATGATTGGAACAAGACCTGACTTAGCTTACCCATTATGTGTTGTCAGTCGATTCATGAGTAAGCCATTAAAAGATCATTGGCTAGCTGTCAAGTGGGTGCTGCGTTACATCAAGGAAACTCAGAGTCTCAGAGTTGTCTACAGAAAGCAAGACAATGTGGAGGTCATAGGGTATTATGACTCTGATTATGCTGCTGATCCAGACAAGAGAAGATCAATCACTGGGTATGTATTCACTGCAGGTGGAAACACAATAAGTTGGAAATCAAGACTACAAAAGGTTGTAGCATTATCCACCACAGAGGTTGAATACATTGCATTAACATAAGCCATTAAAGAAGCAATTTGGCTAAAAGAATTGATAGGAGAATTGGGTTTTGCACAAGATCATGTGAAAGTGTTAAGTGATTCACAAAGTGCCATTGTTCTATCTAAGAACTTTGTGCATCACGAACGAACAAAGCACATTGATGTGCGTCTTCACTTCATCAGAGATAAGATTGCTGATGGGGAAATCAAAGTGAGTAAGGTTTCAACTCTGTGGAATCCTCCAGACATTTTTACCAAAACTGTTTCAGTGAGCAAGCTTCAAGAAGCATTGGAGCTGCTCAGAATTTCAAGTCTCTGATCACAGAGGAAAAGCAACCGGAGAAGGGAACGATTCAAGGTCACTAAGAAAAGGAATCAAGTTGAGGATGGTATTCAAACCAAGGTGGAGTTTTGAATCCTCTCTCTATAAAGAAAGAAATGAGAGGGAAGCTAAAGACTTGGCTTCAGAAAGAAGGTTTCAAATTAGAAGAAAGAAAATTGAATTCTCATGACAAGAAAGAGGGTTTCAACACAGTTCCCAAGCTCCTGCAACTCTCAACTACTCTTTGATTTCTGCAGAATATTACAAATCATTTTCTACTACCAAAAGAGGAGACAAAGAAAGCAGGCCTGCAATTCTAGTTGTTTACCTTTTGGTGACAAAGAGAACAAGTCAACAAGTCTCTTTAATGTTATATACATTAGATATTCCTTTTGTATGAGTTAAGAGTTCTGTGGTGTTTTGTATGTTAAGAAAAACAGAGAGAAACAAAGAGAATGTGAGAACTGTAAAAGATTAATAGATCAGTTAAGCTAAGTTCTTACCCGGCAAGACGTAGGATCCTTACCCAAGGGTTTGAACTCGTAAATCTCTGTGTCTTTAAGTTGTCAGCTTGTTTAGTTTTCTTTCACAAATACAAACAAGATATAGAACACAGGACTAAGAGAGAGACTTAAACAAAATTTAAGATTATAGAGAAAACTCTCTACAATTGCGTTAGTGGCCTTACACTTCTTTTATTTTATTTTTTTAAATGATTTGGCATTTTTGTAAGAGGTATAGACTCAACGTCGCTGCTGATCATGGACTCATCCACCAAAAGGGAGTAAAACTACCACTGACAATATTCGTTTTGCTTCCTCAATTCATGCTAATGGGTATGGCTGATGCTTTTTTAGAAGTCACAAAGCTCGAATTTTTTTACGATCAAGCTCCTGATAGCATGAAAAGTCTCGGGGCATCGTATTCGTTAACAAGTTTAGGGATAAGGAGTTTCTTGAGCAGTTTCTTGTTGTCGATGGTTTCTAAGGTAACAATGAAACGAGGAAGAGGATGGATTTTAAATAATCTCAACGAGTCTAGATTGGATTATTATTACTTGTTCTTTGCGTTTCTTAATTTTGTTAACTTCGTATTGTTCTTGCCCGTGGCTAGGTTTTATCTTTAAAGAGCTAAGGTCACTCATTTTCAGTGGATATCAAAGAATATGAATCGATTGTGATTGGTGTCGATGAAAATGAATAATCTAAAAAAGTAAAAATGATTTTTTTTTTTATCGTTTCTATGTGAAACTCAACTTATGTTATTTCTATTAATATATATGTAATCAAGAAGGATTTTTTTTTTTACAACAGAAAAGTAATTATTGTAGAAAATTATTACAATTTAAATTGTCTTCATTTAACTTTTTCATCTCGGTATGTAACATCAGTTTTGTTATCTTTTTACGCTACTTTTTTAATTATATATATATATATATATATATTACAGCCTACGACTATATATATAAAAGGAATATATTACCAAAAGAGAACAAGAGTTTTTATCACAAAATCTCTTAGAGTTCATGAACTTCAGTGATCCAAAAATGAGTTTAAAACCAGGTAAAAATTAATTTAGGAACAACAAATGAGCTAAAAAAATAAAAACAAATGAGTAAAGCTATGGATGGAAAAATCATTGAGATATCAATTTTTGCCAATCTATTATAGTGTTTTGAGAAGAACATCATGGATCGTTGAAAAAAAGGAACATCAAGGGTGATTTCAAAGCTGGCAAAGTTAATGTTTCAATAGATTATAATGTTTTTTAGAAGAAAATTATCGTTATTTATGTGTTAAAAATTGATTTAACATTAAGAATTTTGGAAATGAATTGAAACAAGAACTTTAAGAAAATAAGAACTTTGGAGATATATCTTCTGAAGCAAATGAACATGAACTAAAAGCTTCTGGCTATAACAGAAGGTTCTAAGCTGAGATGATTTTTTTGGTCACATACTTTTAACATGAGCTCTTATCTTCATTATTTTTTTGGATACACTTCTGGTTTTAGTAGTTCGTCGTCATTTTCTTCCGAGTTCGAGTTAGAGACAGAGAGAGAGAGAGAAGGAGATAGCATTGGAGTATGTAATCTTGAGGTCTTTTAGGGTTCTTCTCTTCTCTTATTCTTGTTTCTTCTTCTTCTTCTTCTTTTTAAGGTCAGTTCGATTGTAATCGATGGTGAGCGATTTATACATAAAACCACGCCGGATGTGTTCTCTGGTTATGTTTTGATCGAGTCTTGAATCGCGTTTTGGGAAGAATCGGAAGCATCAATTGTCAATATTATGACTTATCGCTTCAACATGTTTCATGAGGATATATCCAGTGTAAGAAGGTGAACGGTGGTGTTAAATATCAAATTTCGTTCAAAAAGATAAAAGCTTAACTAAAAGATATATCCAGTCGTTATTTAGCGATTTAAATGGGCCAATAACAGAAACCCTGGGCCAAATGGCCTCGTTATCTTGGCCCAAATCCCCGCACTTCTCTTTTTCTTGGCAGTTACCAACTTTTCATTCGTCGACAGATAGAGATCTTCAATAGTCATACCATATAGTATTGTTCGCTGTCTCACATTTCATGAAATTGATTTTAATATTTTGGTGACGTGTATATTTAATTCCCACTATATATATATAATAAAAAGTTACAGAAACTGCCAAGGTCGTTATATAGTATTGTTATTTTATTAGTATATTAATAAGCCGATTCAGACCAAATGAATCATAAGTGGATATTCCATACGTCCAAGGTTCCTCTAAATCTCCATTTTCTTCTTTATTCAGTTCCTTACTCTTTACTTTATACGCAAAGGGGGAAAAACTATTTATACACATTTATTTGTGTTGGTGTATATATATAATAATAATAATCCAGACAAGACAATTAAGTACAGAAGTAGAGGAAGGAAGAAGATGGAGATTTTTGTAAAGAGAGAATACTTAGATTTGGTTCTTGTCCCATTTGGGTTAATCATAGTTTTGTCTTACCATCTAATTCTTCTCTATAGGATCCTTTACTTTCCTTACCACACCATCATCGGTTTCATGAACATAGATAAATCCATTTGGGTCGAACGTATCATGCAGGCAAGTCCTCCTTTACTAAAAATCTTTTCAAAACTTTTGCATTGTCGATGGTTAGTTCAACTGGTTACAAGATAGTAAAGATAAAATGTTGTATCAACGTGAAGAGTGACGATGCAGCTGATATATTTGGGTGATCTCCAAATTATTTATTGTTATTTATCTTTTAATTGTTAGCTCAATATATTGATTACAGGTGAGAAAAGACGAACTGGGTTGTGCTTTAACCGTTATTTCGAGCAGCATATCAGCTTCAACATTCATGGCATCCATTGCTTTAACATTGAGTTCACTTATCGGCGCGTGGATTGGAAGATCACCGGTCAATATGACCGTTTTTACCGGACATTTTGTCTATGGAGACACAAGTTCAATCACAATGGTCATAAAATACACCTCGCTCCTCGTGTGTTTTCTAGTCGCTTTCTGTTGTTTTGTTCAGTCCACAAGATCTTACTTACATGCGAACTATCTCATCACCACTCCCGGCGAAGATATTCCACCAGAAATGGTGAAGAGGGCCGTTTTGAGAGGTGGCAACTTTTGGTCGCTTGGTCTTAGGGCTCTTTACTTGGCTCTTAATATATTGTTGTGGCTTTTTGGACCAATACCGATGTTTATTAACTCGGTTTTGATGGTTGTTTGTTTGTATTATCTCGACACGAACTCGGTGGTTCAGCCTCTTTACCACCGGACTTTCGAGACGGAGCAAATTGTCAAGAGAATGAGAGGAGTTTTGCCTGATCCGTTGACTTTTAAGTGCATCTGAACAATTATTTGGTTATTGATCAATTTGCCAACTTGGAATTTTCCGTTGTATTGTATAATAACCTATTATATTTTCAATAGTTGATTATATATATTAAAACTTACAACTATGGAAAATTCGTAAGAAATTAATCAATTATTGCATGAAATTTGAGAAAGCCATACGGAGCATGTTTAGAGCGTCGCT
The DNA here is from genome assembly GCA_039880935.1 of Streptanthus diversifolius. NCBI lineage: Eukaryota > Viridiplantae > Streptophyta > Magnoliopsida > Brassicales > Brassicaceae > Streptanthus > Streptanthus diversifolius. Next base: position 8,058,265 of record JAXGFM010000012.1, on the reverse strand, counting down.
TCTTGTGTTTTTAATTATTTACACGATAAAGCATTAACGGAAAAAAAAGGTGAGCTGTTTATTTCATTTCTTGGAAGCAACTACTTAGACATTTTCTCTAACCTTTAAAAACAATTATTATTGGGTTGGACTAATCTAATATTGTGCTTTAGTTTTCAACTTGTCTTACAAACAAAAAAAAAACATAATTGTCATTTCAAGTTTTTTTTCGTAAAAATTACATAATTAATTGAATATTGCTCATGCATTTTCACGTAGGTTGACATGATTTTCCGTTCTTACAAAAAATTGACATGAGTTTTTGTTCTATAAAGTATTAGGCAAATATCTGTAAGAGAAGTTCGTTTCAGTGGACTTTTTGGTTGGAGAATTCAAAATTCTGTTATGAAAGATATGAACACTAGTCTAAATAGGTTTTGAACACATTTTTATATCATAACTAATATCAGGATTTCCGTATACACAAGCTTATAATATAATATAGTATAACTTTGAGAAAAAAATAAAACAATAAATTAGAAAACAAAATTAAATTACTACAATAAAATAAGATCAATAACACTGACGTAAAACCAGCTAAAACAAAGAGAAACAGCTATTTATTCATTTTAGTTTATAATTTTGGTAATTATTTGGTTCTGATTAAGTTTTATCATATATTTCTAAATACTTAGAGCTTTTTAATTGATTTTTTGTATTTAGCTATTCAGATACCTATCTTTCTAGTAGATGAATTGATTATCCTAATTTTCTTTGATTAGAGGTTTTGTATAACATATTTAACTATAATTCTTTCTTTTTTAAAAAAAATGAAAAATACACATTTATACCTTTTAAAGTTATATGTTGTTGATTGTAGATTTAATTTTGTACAAAGGATTATTAAGCCATTCCTGTACAAATAAGTTGGATACTGAAATTTTGATTTATTTAGTTTGATCACCCCTGCCTTAATTAGAGTAACTGGGCTAGGCTAATTTCGTCTTAACAATTGAACCTAGGCAAAAACTTAAAAGTAAAAATATGGGTCCAATAAAGGCCCATACAGTTTTTTTAATCGCTGTCCATCTCTCTCTCTCGAACGATGGATCTTTAGGTCGCTCTCTCTCTCTCTTCGTCTCTTTACGCTACTATTTTCCCCTCTTTTTCAAAACCACTGTAAATTCAGGAAATCTCCGAATATTGAAAGTGACGAACTTTCGGAATTTCGAATTCGAAACAAGTTCGCAGAGATGAGGGGATTTTTCAGTCGAGGAGCGAAAGATTCGCCGTCTAGTTCCGCTTCTCCGTCACCGAGATCATACCCTTCGACGACGTCTCCGGCGTCGTCGTCTGCAGTGACGGGACCGCCCAGACCGATTAGGTTAGTGTATTGTGATGAGAAAGGAAAGTTTCGGATGGACCCAGAAGCAGTTGCTACTTTGCAACTTGTCAAGGAACCGATCGGTGTTGTTTCGGTTTGTGGTAGAGCTCGTCAAGGCAAGAGCTTTATTTTGAATCAGGTAGAAAGGGTTTTTCTTCCTTTTCCCTCTGAGTTTGTTTCTGTAGTTTTCGTGAGTGGAATGGTGTTTCTTTGTTTGACTGATTAGTTTTCGTTGGGGAGGTTGTAGGGTTTTTTTTGGCAAATCAGGGTCTGCTTTTTTTCTCGAATTGATATGTTGACGTTTTTGCCGCAATTTTGTAGCTTCTTGGACGTAGTAATGGGTTTCAAGTAGCATCAACACATAAGCCTTGTACCAAGGGGCTTTGGTTGTGGAGTTCTCCTATCAAAAGAACAGCTCTTGATGGAACTGAGTATAATCTTTTGTTGTTAGATAGTGAAGGGATTGATGCTTATGACCAAACAGTAAGTGAACTGTTACATTGTTACTTACCAAAAGTTGATTCCTTTCCAAGATTTTTAAAATGTTCTGATTCACTTTCCTTCCAATGCTACAGGGAACCTATAGCACGCAGATATTCTCATTAGCTGTTCTTTTGTCAAGCATGTTCGTATACAATCAGGTTTGTTAATTTTATCAGTTCGAACTTGTTCATATGTTTGCCTTGGATGTCGTTTTGGCTTAGATGTTGTTCTTATTTGTATGTTTCAGATGGGAGGTATTGACGAAGCTTCACTCGATCGCCTTTCTCTTGTCACTCAAATGACAAAGCATATCCGTGTGAAAGCATCTGGCGGAAAGAGTTCACGTTCTGAACTTGGACAGTTTTCTCCCATCTTTGTCTGGCTCCTTAGGGTAATCCTCTGCTATTTTTTCATGTAAATTTTTTATGTCGATACCTACACTTATATATGTAATATTAACCTTGATGTGTTTACTTGCAGGACTTTTATTTGGACCTAGTGGAAGATAACCGCAAGATTTCTCCGCGTGACTATTTAGAAATTGCGTTAAGGCCGGTTCAAGGTAGTGGAGGAGATATTGGTGCAAAAAATGAGGTAATAGTTGCGTTTGCTGTACTTTTTTTTATATGTTTATATAGATAGTCATCCACTCTTGAGAAATCTGGGTGTGGTGATCAAGTAATGTTTTTTATAGAACAATTGTGAGTCGATGTTCATGAGAACAATGTTTTGCAGATCCGAGATTCGATCCGTGCACTTTTTCCGGACCGAGAATGTTTTACCCTTGTAAGGCCTCTGACTAATGAAAAGGATCTCCAGAGACTTGATCAAATTCCGGTTAGTATCATACTTTGCATGCTCCTTCACCTATTATACTACGCTAAAAGGTTTGGATGCTTTTTAAATGCTTGGTTAGATATATCCTGTGTGTCTGTGCAGTTGGAAGATTTGAGAGCCGAGTTTGGTGCTGGCCTGGATGCATTGACCAAGTTTGTCTTTGAGAAGACGAGGCCCAAACAGTTAGGGGGTACCGTGATGACCGGTCCTATACTTGTTGGTATTACACAGTCTTATCTGGATGCGTTGAATAATGGTGCCGTTCCAACAATAACCTCATCTTGGCAGGTTTGATATCTCTTGCCTCTGTTGGTGTTCGATAAATTTAAAGTCAAAAGCAATTCTTTTCATAAATGATTAAAAAACGTGAGCCTTCAAGGCTTTGACTGGATATGGCCGTGTTTATATCACTAATGTGTAAACATATGGTTGATGATTGCGTTCAGACATTTGTGTACTTCAAACCATCACGGGGATCAGTTGGGATGTTTTTACTAATGCATTCACTAGCCTACTTAAATTGATTTTTCTTGATTATGTTCTTGCAGAGTGTGGAAGAAACTGAATGTCGAAGAGCATATGATTCTGGTATAGAAGCCTATTTGGCTGCCTTTGACCAATCTAAAGCTCCTGAAGAAGTAAGTACTTATTCTTTAGCCTCTCGTTATTTGTAGTTTATGAATGATTCATTCCAATTACTATATAGGGTGCACTGAGGGAAGAACATGAAGAAGCAGTTCGAAAAGCCTTGGCTATGTTTAACGCTAATGCTGTAGGGGCTGGTTTAGCAAGAAAAAAATACGAGGATCTTCTCCACAAGGACTTGAAGAAAAAATTTGAGGTATAATATTCAAAGACAGGTTATGCAGTAATAAGTACTTGTCTTTTAAATCCGAGTGTTTTATATTTAGATATCTCATTATCTCAACTTTCGAATGAATTTTCTCTTCTCACTGCGTTATGCTGATATAGACTATCTTCTGTTGATTTAGGATTACAAAAAAAATGCATTCATGGAAGCAGATTTGCGATGCACGAGTACTATCCAAAGTATGGAGAAGCAGCTGAGAGCAGCTTGCCATGCCTCTAATACAAATATGGATAATGTTGTCAAGGTTGGTTACTTATGGATATATATTTTTGACTAGATGGACTATGGTTGGAAGTTCCCGTGGTCTTAGTTGGTTTCTGATTGTTTTTTTCTTTATTTAATGATCGATTGTGTCTCAGGTTCTAGAAGCTCGTTTGTCAGACTATGAAGGATCATGCCATGGCCCAGGGAAATGGCAGAAACTTTCTGTGTTCTTGCAACAAAGGTATTTACTATTAGTCCCCAACTGATTGATTTACGTTTATGTTTGTTTAGAGGTTTGTTCATATATTTTTGCCCATTTTGTACTCTGTTTTTTTTAACCATGCAGCTTGGAAGGACCGATATATGATCTCACCAAAAGGCTTATAGATAATATCGCCATAGAGAAAAACTCTCTTGCAGTGAAATTCCGTTCTGTTGAAGATGCGATGAAACATCTAAAGCAGCAGTTGGATGATAGCGAGAGATACAAGTTGGAATACCAGAAACGTTATGATGAATCCAACATCGATAAGAAGAAGCTGGAAGATATATATAGAGAACGCATAACTAAACTACAGGGGGAGAACAGTTCGCTGAATGAGCGATGCTCCACTTTGGTTAAAACCGTGGAATCTAAACAAGAAGAAATCAAAGAATGGAAAAGAAAGTACGACCAGTTTGTTTTAAAACAGAAAGCTATTGAAGATCAGCTTAAATCTGATATGGAAGTCCTTAGGACACGAAGTACTACTTCTGAAGCTAGGCTTGCTGCAGCTAGCGAACAAGCCAAATCCGCTCAAGAAGAGACAGAGGAATGGAAAAGGAAGTATGATTATGCGGTGGGAGAGGCAAGATCTGCTCTTCAAAAGGCTGCTTCAGTGCAAGAACGTTCAGGCAAGGAAACACAATTGAGGGAAGATGCTCTTAGGGAGGAATTTACTTTCACCTTAGCTGAGAAGGTATCTTTATTTTTTCCCATTTGTTAAGAGACGACTTTAAGATGTGTAATCATCAGTATGTCATCAATATGTGGTGTTAATTGATTTCAGGATGAAGAAATTAAGGACAAGGCTACAAAAATTGAGAAGGCAGAGCAGTCTCTAACGGTTCTAAGATCAGAGTTGAAGGTGAGCTTATTGAGATGATAGCATATCTATTTTAACCTTGTCTTGTTAATTCTATCCTTGTATGTGATATCTTTCTGTTAGTTATCACTCCTGGCATTCTGATAAGTTTGTCAGTTGAACATTTGTGGGATGTGGATCTAAGTTTGTGTTGTGTCTTTTGCAGGCGGCAGAGTCGAAAATCAGAAGCTTTGATGTGGAAACAGCGTCACTGAAATTAGAGTTGAGGGAAATGATTGATAGGTTAGACACTGCCAACACAAAGGCTCTAACATATGAAAAACAGGCAAACAAGTTGGAACAGGAGAAAATCCGTCTGGAGCAAAAGTACCGATCTGACTTTGAAAGATTCGATGAAGTCCAGGAGAGATGTAAGACTGCTGAAATAGAAGCTAAACGTGCTACTGAACTGGCGGACAAAGCTCGAGCTGATGCCGTCACTTCCCAAAAGGAGAAAAGTGAGAGTCAGAGATTGGCAATGGAAAGACTTGCTCAGATCGAGCGAGCTGAGAGACAAGCTGAAAACTTAGAGAGGCATAAGACTGACTTGGAAGATGAATTGCACAAACTTCGTGTGTCTGAGATGGAGGCTGTCTCCAAGGTTACAGTCTTAGAAGCAAGAGTCGAAGAACGAGAGAAAGAGATCGAGTCATTGTTAAAGCTAACCAATGAACAGAGGGCCCATAATGTGAAGTCATTGGAGAAGCTGTTGGATGAAGAGCGTAAGGCTCATATAGCTGCAAACCGAAGAGCTGAAGCTCTTTCTCTTGAGCTGCAAGCCGCACAGGCAAGCGTTGATAATTTTCAGCAAGAATTAGCTCAAGCTAGGTTAAAAGAAACTGCACTAGACAACAAAATAAGAGCTGCGAGTTCTTCACGTGGGAAACGGAGCAGAATGGAAGATGTTGATATGGAGATTGGCGAAACAAGTGATAGAATCTTGAGGACTAATAAACGATCTCGAAGCGCAAGAGGAGATGATAATGGTGCTTATGACGATGGTGTTTCGGTTTCTAGAGGCGATGAGGACACTCAAAACCAGCAAGGCGAAGACGAGGAGGAAGCAGAAGATTACAGGAAGCTCACAGTGCAGAATCTTAGGCATGAGCTGACGAAGTATGATTGCGGACATTTGATATTGAACCGAGGCCATCAGAACAAGAAAGAGATTCTTGCGTTGTACGAAACTCATGTTCTTCCCAAGAAAGCGTTAGAGAAAGAGGAAGATAGAAAGAGACAGAGAGAAGCTACTTCTTAGGACAAGCTCTGAACAGAGTGAGGACGAAACATGCTTTAATCTCGAAGTTTCGATCTTTAGAGATTAGTAAAGAGTTGGCTTTAGCAATCTTCTGACTTGAGTATTGTTGTATTGAAATCTGAGGTTTAGGGTTTATGAGTGTCTTTGTGTTTGTATTTAATGTGTGGGGATTGAATCGTTTTAGACTTTATTTTCTCAGAATTATGTTGAGCTTGATTTCGACCGTATGCTTTGGATTTCAGGGCTGTTCGTTTATGAGTTGCAGCGATTGCGATCAACGATTGTTCGTTTGTTGGTCGTAGAATCTGCAATCAGCGATTTGTAATCAGTCGTTGATCGCAGATTTTAAAAGATGTTTTAGTCGTTGGTTTTTTTACGATCAGTGACTGTGACCAACAATTAATAAATAAAAATCAGTGACTGTCAAATGAACAATACAGCGACTGCATCCTGTGACTGTGGTCAGCGATTGTCAAACGAACATCATAATAGTCGTAGATCGCAGTCACTGGTCGCTGGTCACAGTTGCAAATCGCAACGACTAATAAACAGACAATTATAATAGTCGTAAATCGCAGTCGCTGATCGCTGGTCACAATTACAAATCGCAACGACTAGTAAAGGGACAGGGCTTTCATATGCTCTTCATACATCAGTCCACAATAATTGACAAACTGGGTTTAAAAAAGAACTGAGTTTTTAGCTTAATGATAACGCTCTTCTATGTTTGACTTGTATTATCTGATGTGACACCGAGACAAGAAATTTAGTTATTTAAATAGATGATTAATACTAAGTTTTTAGTCAAATCTGATGTAGAACTGTTGGTTGCGGTGATATTAAATTCGCGAAAAGGATTATTTTTTTAGAGCTCAAACAATTACAATGGTTAAGGAAAATGATTTTAGGTCATGAATCAATAACAAAGCATAATCAATCTATGTAATCTCTTACAACTCTTTGATCAATTTTAGAATCATGACGTTTTTGCTTTCTTGATTAGTAAAGAGTGATCAGACACGCTCTAGGAGTGTGCTAGAGGTGCAACAGCACACATGTGAAATTGACTTGGATCATCCAGGTGAAATTGTTAAATACTTTCATGGATCATTAATGGAACTTGCGGTCCGTACGAAAGCAGTAAAAAATGTATAGACGAAGTTAAAGAAAGCTACTTTCCAAGTTGCAAATGTAGGAATGGCGACGATTGACACTACTGCACGTGTATTGGGTCGTATATTATCTCTAAGGTTTAGGGTTGATGAGTGTGTGTCTTTATGTTTTTTTATGTCGTTGTGTTAGGTATTAATTTGTGTGGGGCTTAAGTCGGTTTGGTTTTCTCGAATTTTGTTGAGTTGTTCGACTGTTTGCTTTGGATTTTGGTATTTACTCTTCAATCCTTAGTCAACATTATTGACTAATGGGAGTTTGATGGAATGATTCTAGGAGTTATTTAAACTTCATGATAAGATCTTCTATACATGACATGAACTATGTGATGTGACGCCGAGAGAAGAAATTTAGTTAGTTGGATGTTAATTTGATCTATATTGTACATATGTGAAGTTGTGTAGTTTGAGAATCTCTTCGTTAAGTCTTAAGTGATAAATGATTGTTGAATTTTGTTATGTGCAGAAGAAGTAGAACGGTTCTTTTCCGTAATGTACATCCAAGAAAAAGTATTACTCTATGTTTAGGTTTGGTCTCTATGTTTAGGTTTGGTTTTGGTTTTGGTATATTTGGTCTTTTAGATTTTTGGTTTCAGAAACATATCTGTCAAACTAAAGCCAATATAGGATGGGTTTAGTGTGGTTTAGGATCGGTGGCTCAAGTTTTATAGTCAAATATAGCTTCAATTTTCTAAATAAATTTAAGTTTAGTTTCAGTTCACCTCAAATTTTATTTCAGTTTTTTTTTTTGTCAATAATAACAAAATAGAAACTAAAATAATTCAGAAATCCAAGCCGATGAGATAAAATCCACATAAATAATATCTGACAGAAACGTTTAAACATTTTGTGATAATTTATATGTTTTGTATTGTTTGTCTCTGAAATCAGAACAATAATAAAGCTATCAAATGGCTTGTTAATTTCTTTAAATGTATCGAATATACAGGTCATTCTATTGGTTTGGATACCATCTTCACCAATACCAAACAATCTATTGCGAATGTGATTTTTGTTGCTTAAAATACTAATGCAATTTATTGTTCAAATAAACTTTTCAAATTCATCATAGTGAGAGACTATATATGACATTTTGTCCCCATCATTTTGTTCAATTCTTTTTGTTGAGTATATTATCCATGTCCTTAAAACAAATAATTTTCTTTCTAAAATCCATCTAACACTATTATCAGCCAAAATATATATCCTTTGTATGTCCACGAATGTATTTTGGTATTTGAGTCTCCTTTCATAATAAAGCCTTTGTTTCTGCTATTTTAATAATTTTTTTGAGGATTTCTACTCATATTACTAAATAATTTATCATTTCGATTTTTCTAAATATATTTCTCAGATATTAATTTTTTGAGAAAAAACCCAAATTTATATTACCAAAATACACTCAAAAAAAATTATTTTAGTTTTGGAATATGAAAAAATAATTGCCATTAGTAAAAGCTCAATTTAAGTTTGTTTTTTTATATTACTAAATGTTGGCCCATGCTAAACCCCTTAAACATTTACCAATTTTAATAAAAATGGAATTATGGGTTGGGCAAGGCGTGTGGGATCCGTTCCCACCTCAGTTGTGCATTATTAATGTTTTATATTGATAATTTTTTAGCTTTGACTTGTGTGTTTTGTATTTATCTGCATTCTCGTTTTTTTTTATCATTTCTTTGGTTTCTAGAAAAAAAAAATTCATTAGAAAAAAAGTTTATCCCCGGAATCTGTTTAAATACACAATATAACACCTTTGTTTCAAAACTGTTGAAATTTTAATCCAAAGTCTAAAATAGTCATCAGCAACCGCTGTGTACGTTAGTTTACAAATGAATGTTACTTGAATAAAGTAAAATTTTAACCAGAAATAAATAAATTAATAGGAGTAGTTCATAACAATTGTTACATTTAATGAAAGCACTTAAACTCTGAATTAACTCTGATCCCAACTTATATGAATCAAAACTAAATTAAACCCAAGAAAAAAGTAATAAAAATCTACCAAACTATTTTCACCAAAAAAAGAACAAAACTGACTTGTTCCACAAGGTGCAAAGATTAGGTCCACCGTCCAATTTTGACGAAAATCTACCTTCCAAGTCTCGTCTAAATATCAAGTCCCGAATAACTTTTAAATATTCTTTCGTACACACTTAACCATATTTTAATTATATCTCGTATTTGCCTAATTTTATTAAATTTCCCCGTAATCTATAATTGTTTCGGACAGAGCATGAGAAACTTATCTTTATCATATCAATAATATTAGAATTTTGAGAATTAAATATATTCCCAAATTTTATAGATTGATGCGAATAAAATCATTAATTAAATCTTACGAAACCGATTATACTTCCAAAATATATGTTAATGTACACAGCGTAAACTAATCATTACAGTAGCATTAACGCAAGTGATCCATTAATAACTAACTTACCCCTGATAATATTCTTAATCCTCTCCGTGAAACCCCCCAAAACTTTTCGAAATGTTCAAATCAACCCTCCTCCTTCCCTCTCCAAACTGTTCAAAATCGCCGCCACCTGAGAAACCGACGGCCGACTCCTCCGCGAATTCCCAACGCAAGCCAAAGCAACCTTCGCTAATCTTATCACCAAACACTTGACCTCACTCTGAACAACTATCCTCGGATCCAAAAGCTCAGCGAATCTCTGTTCTTTGATCAACGGCGTCGCCCATTTCACGATCGTTCCGTTCTCGCTTCTTCTCCCACTAAGTATCTCAAGCAAAACGATTCCATATCCATACACATCGCTCTCTTTGCAATATCCTTCTTCAACGTAACAACAAATCTCCGATTTCTCTCGCGTGATCAAGAACGCGAATCCGTAATCCGAAACTTTCGCCATGAACTTCTCATCTAACAGTATATTCGAAGACGTGACTCGACCGTGGACGACTCTAGGGTTTATGACTTCATGCAGATACTCCAAACCTCTCGCCGCTCCAGCCGCGACTCTGAATCGTTTCCGCCAATCGAAACTAACCGCCGACTCGAGATCGGTGTCTCCGTGTAAGTGATCGCTCAAGCTTTTCGCTTCTCCGACGAACTCTGTGACGATGATTCTCTCTCCCGGAGCTTCTGAGAAGCCTAGAATCGAGACGACGTTGGGGTGAAGAGCGGGAGAAAGCGTTTTGAGAACCGTGGTGAAACCGAAACCTGGTTTACTCAAAACCAAACCGGGATGTATTCTTTTGATCGCGACGAGTTTTGAATGAGAAGGAAGAACCGCAGCGTAAACCGTCCCTAACCGACCACTACCGATGATGCGTCGTTCGCTAAATCCGTCGGTTGCTGAATCTAATTCGGTTAAAAGGTAAGAGATTCCGGCCGGCTTGGTTTCTGGGAGTAGAGATTCGTCGAACCGGATCGGTTTCTTTCTGCATAGTAAGAAGAGGAAGATGATGAGAAGAAGAAGAGCGAGCGAGAGAAGAGACAAAACAGAAGCGTAAGCGATTTCTTCAGATTTGTCCATTTGATTTCAGTTTAAGAAAAATAAAAACAAAATTATTCTTATTATGGGGTTTGCGTGTGTATATATATATATATATATATATATATATAAGAAGAAAAATATGATAAAATAAAGGTCAAAAAAGACAAAGGAAGGAATAATTCGTCTAGATGGTCAATATATATCCATGGACTCTTATTTAGGAAAAAATAGTTACTTTTCATTATACGATATGAAGGAAAGATTTGTGTATTTTTTTCCTTAAGGAAATATTTGTTTGGGTATTGTATATGTACATGGTAAGATTTTCAAGATGCATTAACTTATTATAAAAATGAATATATTATGCATAAATTAACACATTTAAGACATATAACTTGATAATGTTTTTGCTCATCATGTTGTGTCATAATTCAAAATTAAAACCTCATATGTTTTTACCAAAAAAACCCCACTCATATGTTTAATAACTTTATAGAAAAAAATATAGATGAATTTTATAGATAACTGTATAGAGATAAATTAAAATCCGTCAATAATGATGAAGGGCTTTTAAGGTAGATGGAAGAGTATCTATAGAGTATGTTTTTATCAATACTTGTAAGTTCTAAGTAAATCAAGCTCATAGCTTGTGAATAAGGCGTGTTGTTACCAAACAAAAAAAAAAGGGCGTGTTGGACTTTTAGGTAAGAAAATATGGGAACTTATAACCAAATGTCGATATTCAGTTAATGGTTGATCCTCTATTCATAGTTTATTAATGTCACTCCGTTTTCTACTTCCGTTTACTACAATTCAGATTAATGAATATATATCAAATGAGCTTTTATTTTGAGATTGTGTGTTCAAAATCGACCATTAAAAACAAACATAAAAAATCATATAATATAACTAACATAATGTAATATAAAAAGTGTATTAAATGGTGAAATACTCGAGATGGACACATCTAACTTTGGCAGGTGAAACTCGCACCTAATGAATAACTAATGCCATTGATTATTGTATCTATTTTTCTCTTATAATAATTATTACAACAAAATGCAAGTTCCTAACCAAAATATTCTTGGTTCTACATTTTTAATATTTTGCGATCAAAACAGAAAATAGAGAAATGAGTAACATAATAGAGGAATTAGGCAGAACAATGATAAAATGCTGTATTGTCCCCTCGCTTTCAATAATAAATTTGTAAAAGAAAAAGAAAGAAAGATCAAACAGGCTGAATTAGTCTCGTTTCTCACCCTCGATGTCTTTCGCTTACGGTTTAGAAGTTCAACAGGTTGAACTATCGTGTCTTTTTTTAACATATAACTAACTCAATTTGTTAGGAAAACCTTTATGAACTTATATGTATTAATTTGGTATAACATAACATATGTAAGAGTATTTGTTTACAACCGAAATTTTGAAATGATCTTAAATATATATATATTTTTCATTTTTATGAATATTTATATATGCTTATTAATAGTTACAACCAAACAAGGATTGTGGTTGCGTATGTCATATCTACAAAATACCTTAAATCCTGTAAATTACTTAATTTTTCTACCTACTAATGACCCTCTTTTAAGTTATAATAGTGGTATACGTTCGTTACACCATCAAGTTTTCTTAAATTCAGACATATATATTTATAAAATAGATGATAAGTTGTACCAAACTTTTATTGTTTGTTATTATCTAAATCCCATGCTCATCAATGATCACCACTGCCAATGGCATTGTACTATTGTAGTATATAATATGTCCGTAGATTCTCTCTTTTCGAACCAAAAAAAAAAAAAAAGAGAAGAAGAAAGCAATAAATAGTTTTTTTCATTATTAAATCCAAGAAAACTAAGGAAAGTGTGGAAGAAAGTTAATTAGAACTCTGATCATATGAAATTAAGTTTATAGATCAAAGAGATTAAAACTGACTTTTCATTAACTTATTTACAAAGCATGTATAGTATTTCTTTTATATACATGTATCCATATACAATAATCTACTGTATGTACAAACTACCGTATGTACAGTCACACTATTGACTATACTAATAATAATGATTTCATTTGGAGTTTTGTTCCCAATTTTTTCTTGCCAAAAGTATCTTAAATCTTACATTATACATTATCTTCCAAATAATAATAAAAAAATAAAAATAGATACAAATTATCATTAGTATGATAAAAATTACAACTTACAGTGAATTCCAAGAAATAGATACAATGAGAGTTTGTATGCATGTCTGTTGCTTAGTCTTGAAAATATAGCTGAAAGTGTATTTGTTTATGTTCCCTAGCATTGAAATGTCCAGTATATAAATTGCAAAAGTGTGAAGTTTGTCTTGTAATTTAGTTATAAGTACTACTAGTAATGATGCGGGGTCATAATCCGAAATACAATCTGAAAACTGGTGATATTTTCAGAAATAATAAAATAATATATGATATGTTTCGCTTAGCTAAATATTAATAATTTAATATCTATATATGCTGACCCAAAATAAGAAAGAAAGAAGAAGTTATATCCAAATGACTGTACACTGTTACGGCAAAATATCAAAGTGAACATGAAAAGGATGAAAGTGTTTGGTGAGACTCTTTATATGGGCTTTTAGTTCAAATGTCCAAATTGTTCCAAGAAAACATGGCTTGAGAAATAACTTTGTAATTTATATTTGTCAACGATATTGCATTTCTTTCTTTCTTCGTTAATTAGCTCGTTGACATTACTTTAATACATTACACAAGGTCAAAGCTTATCCTTCACATAACACAAATACTTAGCTTTGGTTTCAGACTTGCTTGCAATGGTTAACAGAGTAAGCAGCCAATGTTATATATTTAAACGCAAATATTTGCTCATCAATACATAGGGAAAGCAAAGAACCTGAAGAAAGAGATTTGAATCTTGAGTGTTATGGAGATTAAGGTTGATGAAGAAGCTGGGATCAATGGTGCTCGTCGGATGATCGCAGAAGAGAGGATCGAATTCGAGTTCAAACTCGAGACTTTCCTGTAATAGAAAGAAACACTTGGATACAAAAGGCAATAGGTCAGACATTTCAAACCACAGCTCATCTAGCTAACCTTTTACCGACAGGGACAGTTCTTGCATACCAAATCTTATCATCAATTTTCACAAACGCTCGAAGCTGCAGCTTCGCTAGCAGATTCATGACCGTATCGCTAGTTTTCATATGCAGTTTCTCCTGTTTCATACTTAAGCTTCACAGATTCTTACAAGGACTTGAATGGAAATGTTTGCTATGGAATTGCTACAATCAATGGCTTCTGGATCATCGATGGCTCAGCTATTCTTCCTCAAGAACGTTCCAAAAGCTATAAGTTACGGTTTATAGACTTTGCTTACGCTATCATGTCGTTTCTGGTGTTTGGAGCCGTGGTTATGTTTGATCAGAATGCAGTTAAGTGTTTCTTCCCCGAACCATCGGTTGAAGAAGTCGAGATTCTTACAGCTTTGGCCGTAGCCATAGGAGTCATCTGCAGTATGTTGTTTGCTACATTTCCTACAACACATCATGGTATAGGTTTTCCCCTCTCTGCTAAATGATGTTATGATTCAACCATTCAAAATGTAAAATCTTCATCATCCCTTTGGATTCTGAAATTATTTTCTGTTGTATCTGATTTTATCCATCCGATATGTTCATTTTGAGCTGACTTCATTTAGAGACAAATCCTACTAAGATTACATTCTTTTTGTCAGGGAACAAAAGACATTTTAAGAAAGACAGCTTTTACCATAAAAATTGACTTAGCCAAAGAGAGTCATCCAAATAAATTGTTCATGGAATATTCAAATCAGAATCACAAAACAAAACCTTTAAAAAAGATTAAGTATTGGAAACATCATATATTCATCTAAAAAACTATAATCCTTTTAATATTAAACAAAATACAATCCAAAAGCATTTGTTTTGTATTTATAGTTGTTTGATTTGACCTTATCCAATGTGCGAAAATGAACTACAAAATAATAAGAAGCATTTAGTTAGATCAAATATGAAAGAAATATATATGAAGCACTGAACCAGCAAATCAAATGCTGACAGAAAAACCAATAAACCTATTGAAAATTTAACAGATTATATTTTTACCAAAAGAAAAAGAAACATCACTTCCTTGTGACTGTATTGTCACGTTTTACTTGTGACCGTATCTTAAATAGTTCTCAGACCACTCAATAGTAAGGTATCCTATAAGCCATCCACTTCAAAATAAAATGTACCTTACAGTCATAAAATCTAACCGAACCTAGAAAAAAGATATTATGATGTAAACCAAAAGAGAAACAACAAAATCAAAGCTTATAATACTTCACTTAAACAAATACTTAGGTTTGCTTGCTATGGCATAAAAACGTAAGCAGCCACTGTTATATTAGACTCGAGCATTTGCTCAGAACAGAGAAACAACAAAACACCTAACAAAATAAAGAAAGAGATTTGGATCTAGAGTATTATGGAGACTAAGGTCGATGAAGAAGCTGGGGTAAATGGCATGATCAAAGAAGAGAAAGCTCCACTGTTGAAGGCTCAAGAATTTTCTGAAACCCGAAAGGAACAATTTGATACACAAGGACATAAGTCACACTTTCAAGACCACAGCTCATCTAGCTAACCATTTACCTACAGGGACAGTTCTCGCTTACCAGGTCTGATTGCCGATTTTCACAAACGATGGACGCTGCGATTTAGCTAGCAGATTCATGACAGAAATGCTAGTTTCCATCTGCGAATTGGCTAGCTTCATACTTAGCTTCACTGACTCTTACAGGGACTTGAAGGAACAGTTTGCTATGGATTTGCCACAACCAATGGTTTCTGGATAATCGATGGCAAAGCTGTTCTTCCTAAAGAACGTTGCAAAAGCTACAGACTACAGTTTATAGACTTCGCGCATGCCATTATGACGTTACTGGTCTTTGGAGCCGTGGTTATGTTTGATCAGAATGTGGTCAAATGTTTCTTCCCCGAACCATCAGCTGAAGTAGCGGAGCTTCTTACTGTCTTGCCCGTCGCCGTAGGAGTCTTTTGCAGTATGATGTTTGCTACATTTCCCACTACACGCCATGGTATCGGTTTTTCTCTCTATGCTAATTGCTAAATGATGTTCTGATTCTAAATGTAATATCTTCATGATGAAATTATCTGCTGTATCTGAGATGATATCTTCAACAGAATGTCTCAAATCTTGTGTAACTTTTTTCTATTCGACATGTTTGTTTCAGCTATCTTCATCTAATCTTCCTTGTATTTAGATCTCCAAATCTCTGAGAAGAGATTCTGAAGCTTCTCCTACAATATTTTCATCCAATGTGTGACCTATTAGTAGCTTCCATGTTCCTTTATTTGGAATACACCCATCAGCCACTATCTCGTTAACTAATTGAACAGCTTTCTGAAACTCGCCCTTTTTGCACAAACAGTTCACCAAAGAGTCTAGTGTCTCAACCTCAACCGAGATGCCTCTACTCCTCATACTTAGATAAAGCGTAAATGCGCGAGTTGGATAACTTGTACAAAGACCTCGGACTACTTCATTACTTGTCTTAACATGGATGTTCCAAGTTAAACGATTTGGAGTTATTCCTCCAAGAATCATCTCGTCGAGGAAATTGGCAGCTTCACGAAACTTGCTGACAGCACAAAACCCACTGATTACTTTCCCATATAATCCAGCATCAGGTTTCAAACCCTGAAGATTCATTCTATCGAGAAGTTCAACGGCTTCTTGAATCTTCTGCTCCTTACAGAGACCAGTGATCAAAGTGCTATAAGTTACCATGTTTGGCCTGCAGCCTCTAGCCATCATCACCTCAAATAATTTCATGGCTTGCAAAGGTCGCCCATCTTTGCAAAGTCCGTCCATTAAAGAACTATAAGTGAACACATTTGGCTCGATGCCTTTGCTTTTCATCTCCTCAAGATATCTCATTGCTTCCTTAACATCTTGCGATCCACATAAACCGTGGATCATAGAAGTATAGGTAACAACAGTTGGTGAACAATCTTTTTCAACCATCTCCTCAAACAACTTCTTCGCCTCATCTATCCGTCCGAACCGACACAAACCACTAATCAAGGTTCCATATGTGTATGAATCCGGATCACACCCTCGTTTAGGCATTTCAAGAAATATCTTAAGACCAGCATCCACTGTCTTGTCATTTCTGCAGAGTGCTTTAATCAAAACATTGAGAGACGCAACGGTAGGAGGCAAACCAATCTCTCTCATGTTCTTGTAAAACTTAAAGGCCAGTTTTAACTGATTCTCTTCCACGAGAATAGCAAGAACAGTAACGTAAGCCTTCTGGCTAGGATCACAATCAAAATCCTTCATCTTGTGAAAAACCCTCAAAGAATCAAACGGCCTATGAACCCTACCGTACCCTCTGCAAATCGAAAGCAATACATCTTCACTAACAACACAATTCTCAATCTTCATTCTTGCAACCAGATCTTCAGCTGCTTTGAATTTATTGGCGGAGACCAACCTCGAGACCATGTAACAAAATGAACTCTGGTCATGTAAGAACCCATTTGCGTATTCTCCTGTTGCGGAATCAAAAACTTCGATCAACTTCTCCACATCTTTTTCAGCTCTCATCAGTTTAATAACCTGTGAAGGCGTGATATCTTTTGACCACTTGAACATCTTCGTTTTGCTTCCCATTGCTTTTTTTTAAAAAAGACGCCTTTCTACAATAAAGAGAAATAATAAAAATAATTATAGAGAAACACAAAATCTCAGCTACGCATTTAGTCGAACAGTTTGTGCGCAGTACTGCTTCTACAAGCTTCAAACCAAAATCAATAAAAAAAAGGCCAAATAAATCATTTTATCATCAAAACTTGCGAAACAGAGAGAGGAATCAACAGGTATATACGACGATTTCACTAACAATTTTTTTTAATCTTGTCTGTCTTTGGAAATTACGCGGGTTAATCTAAACACTTGTCTCAGGTATATGACCATTCTCAGCAACTCACCGAAATCGAATGAAGCAGCAATAAAAATCGTTACGAGCTGGAAGGTGAATCAAATCGCCGGAGAAGAATCCTTAACCAGTTCGGCGACTTCGTTTAAGGTTTATGGAAGGAAAATAAACATTAGCTGTGTCTCTCGCTGATTTAGAGGGTCTCTCTACGCAATAAAATATGTAGTCAGTTTATGTATTTTCTAATTTAGGATTATTAAACACCCAAATGAACAGAAGTCAAATTTATATATGTTTTTATATATATTTATTTAAAATCTATATTAGTTTTTGTCTAGGTTTTCTTAATAAATTTGAAACTGTTTTTACAATTTATAATCTCCACGAACCACTATTTTTAGATATTATAGATAGTAATTTTTGGAGTATACAAAATGTATCACTAAAAAAGTAATTAATTTGTTTAAATATGTTAAAATGGGGAAAGATATATAAAGCATTAAACTGCAAATCAGTTGCCAACATATAACCATTGAAAATAAAAGAAATGAACATAAACATTCATACCTTATAAACAAGTAAAATTAATAAAAATCTACTTTCTTGTGACTCTATCACGTTCAATAATTTGAAGACCACAAAACAAGGTTAATAAGAGGAAAAATATCTACAAAATTTTACACTATATTTTTCTTTTTTGTCAACCAATTTTTACACTATTATTATCCTCAAAATAACAAGAGAACAAAAAAAAAGATGATGGTGATATGGATTCGATTGGACAATACTCCCTCTGTGTCTTAAGCCTTCCACTTCAAGATAAGATGGGTCCTACAGTCATCTAATCTGAGCCAATCATCTCAAGATTCTTATCTAATATCATCACCTTCACCGTCAGATCGTGTTACACTATCGATCCCACTGTAATACCATAGACCGCGAGATACTTGATTAACCCACGATTGGGATAAACAAAATCATCGTAGCCGTCCGATCACGAAGTATCTACTCTTGAAATACGCGAAAACCTCATATTTCGCTTCCTTCCCTCTCACTGTCACAAACCATCGTCCACTAACCACCAATCTTCGAGATGGAGTCACGCGTGCTGTTACGCGCCACCGCAACGGTCACCGGAGTACCTCAACTGAGGCGACCAATCGGAGCGATCCACCGTCAGTTCAGCACTGCGTCGTCGTCGTCGTTCTCGGCTTTCGCTAAGCCGATCGGATCAATCGGAGAGGGAGGGAACCTGATCTCCGGTCGTCAGCTCCGTCCGATTCTCCTTCTCGAGAGTTATCCGGAGAAAAGAGAGATTCTCAAGCCGGTTAGAGCCGCCGCTGCCGAAGGTGGAGAATCTGCTGGGTAAGCAAAGAGGTCCGTTTCTGGCTCACTCGGTGTTGAATCGTTTGACTCGGGTGATCTGACACGTTTTTTTGGCAGGGAGACGAAAGTTGGATTCCTCGGGAAGTATCCGTGGCTTGTCACCGGATTCTTCTTCTTCATGTGGTAAGTGTCACTCACGCGCTTATTGTTGTTTTACCGCCAAAGTTTAATATTGTAAATTTTACGGTTTTACCCCTTGTTGAATTGATGTTATTATTACACAACAGGTACTTCTTGAACGTGATTTTCAACATCCTTAACAAGAAGATCTATAATTACTTCCCTTATCCCTAGTGAGTACACACATTTAACTTCCTTGTTTTTTTGACATTTATTTGACATACATTGGTATCTAACATCTTAATCTCTATTTTAATTCTTTGTAATTTAAAATCTGGCGTTAATTCACTACATTTAAAATTTACGGTTTATATATGATCGAATCGTATTCTCTGTTGGTCCAATGAAGAATCGAATCCGAATATTGTTGTTGTAAAAGAGAATCCATTTGTTCTTTTTTCAGTTTTGTTTCGGTTGTTCACCTGTTCGTTGGAGTTGTCTACTGCTTGGTGAGCTGGTCCGTGGGCCTTCCTAAACGAGCCGTAAGATCTTCTCTTCATGGTTCACTACACTTTTCATTAGCTTGTATGTTATACGCAAAACGAACAAAAATTAAAACGTGGGGGGCGTTCCGAGAATCGAACTCGGGACCTCTCGCACCCAAAGCGAGAATCATACCACTAGACCAAACGCCCACTTGTTGTTTTATATTTATCATATATTATATTTAACTTTGGTTCATATTGCAGCCAATTGACTCGAACCTCCTCAAGGTATTGATACCAGTTGCAGTCTGTCACGCCATAGGCCATGTCACTAGCAACGTTTCCTTCGCAGCCGTCGCTGTCTCCTTCACTCACACCATCAAAGGTACTCAGTTTCTTTCACAACCAGTTGATACTAATCTATACATGTAACACAGCCTAACAGTTATCCTGTCCAAAACGCAGCGCTCGAGCCATTCTTCAATGCGTCTGCTTCCCAGTTCCTTCTTGGACAACCAATCCCCATAACACTATGGTTGTCTTTAGCTCCTGTTGTACTCGGTAACCACTCAAATTTAACTCATTTCCCATTTTTTTTATCTTTCTTGTGTCCTAAGTTTATTGGATTAACCTTAAGGAAAATCGCAGGAGTTGCAATGGCTTCGCTCACGGAGTTGTCATTCAACTGGCTCGGTTTCATCAGCGCGATGATCTCAAACATCTCTTTCACTTACCGAAGCATCTTCTCCAAGAAAGCCATGGTTCATGATTCTCTTCTTCACGCTCCTAACTAAGTCTCTGAAGTTTTGATGTTGAGAATCGGATTGTGTTCGTGTTTTTTTTGCAGACTGATATGGACAGTACAAATGTCTACGCTTACATCTCCATCATCGCTCTCTTTGTCTGCCTTCCCCCTGCCATCATCGTTAAGTCTTTTGAATTCACTCGTAATATTAATTATCACTAATCACGTGTGGGAGAAGCAATTGACTTATTAGGGTTATTGGTTTCATCTTATGGTTAGGTTGAAGGGCCTCAACTGTTGAAACACGGTTTCAGCGACGCCATTGCTAAAGTGGGAATGACTAAATTCATCTCTGATCTCTTCTGGGTTGGAATGTTTTACCATCTCTACAATCAGGTAATGTAAATTCAAATCTCAAAGTTTCGTATCTTTAACCTTAAACACGCGTTTAAATGTAAATTCAACCCACTGTTGCAGTTGGCTACTAATACCTTGGAGAGGGTTGCACCATTGACTCACGCTGTTGGAAACGTTCTGAAACGTGTGTTCGTGATCGGGTTCTCCATCGTTATCTTCGGTAAAAGATTACAACTCTCTTCATCTCTCATTTTCTTTTTGTATATTTACGTGTAATTACAGCCCTAACTAGAGATGGTGAAAAATGAAATATACTTTGAAAATAATTGTCATTTTCAGGAAACAAGATATCGACGCAGACTGGTATCGGAACTGGAATTGCCATTGCTGGAGTTGCACTTTACTCTATCATTAAGGCCAAGATCGAAGAGGAGAAACGGGTCAGTTCAATATGACAATATTCATCGTTAAGATAAATAAAAAGTTAATATATATTTATACAATCTAATGATTAATGTGAGAAATGGATTTTCTTTTGCTTCAGAAAGGAAAGACAGCGTAGAGAGCGGCGGCTTACGGCGGTCGACGGTTGCATAAATAATTCCTCCGATGAATATTTATATAATAAATAACCAAAATGCAATAGTATGTTGTATTGTACAATCAACCATTGTTTTCGAGTTTTTCCTCTCTTTGTTTTTCTTTTAAAAGTTATATATAATTTTTTATTCTGCGTCTTTTGTTTCCAATGGAGAACAGAACATTGTTGTCATCTCTTCTGCATTGCACTTAAACTTGACAGATGAAAAGAATAATAATTTATTTATTCTTTGCTCTTTCTCTTTTGAGCATTTATCCATCATCTTGGATTTACATTTTAAAAAAACAAAAAATCTGTAACTAATTTTTTCTTAATAATTTTGTTTTTAATTGGCAAATTATTTTTCAATCTGGTGTACAGAAAATTTTCTTCTCATTATATGGAATCATGGATTCATTTTAAAGGATTCATAAAGATATAAACATATGTAAGAGAGGCTCCAACTCTTTCATTGCGATTAAAAGAATCAGATACTAAAACTTTTGACATATATTTTGTTTGTATACAACTCACCATATATGTGTTCTAAAAAAAGGATGAGTTGTATACAAACAAACTATATTATTAATTTCTCCCGTTTTTTTTTGGTAATTATACTCATTTTAGATAATCAGCCAATGTAATTCATTTATATAAAGACGTGTACCATCTTATACTTTCGGTGATCGATCATTCGAAATGCTTTTCCGCAAATCAAGGAACCAAAGTAATGAAGCTCTTTTCATTGCGTTCTCATCATTTTGTATTTTACCGAACGTTTGGTAATGTATAAATAACTATTTTGACCAATTAACTCTACCAAACGTTTGGTAATGATACATTACACCCTGATATTTAAATATGTAGTCTCTAATAGACCAACACCCACTAATAAAAATGGCTCAATCACTAAATCTCACAACTCTTCTCTGTTTCATCTTCTTTATCATATCATTCTATCTAACGCAAACACAAACATTAAACGGCCAAACTATTTTAACCGAACTAACCGATCAAAACCAGTATTTAACGGGGCTGGAGAATCACCGGAGCACAACGGATGAGGAAGAAGAGCAAGAGCCAGTCTTTGTCCGAGATACAGGACATGGTTATGGTCTCTATGGTCGTCACAAGAGTCACAACAACAATGAAGAAGATAACTCAAACAAGAACGACGACAACGATCAATTTTATTATAGAAGCAACGCTTTTGGAAACCGCAATGGTAGATTCTAAGTGTAGAAATAAGATTATTTATTTTTGTTAGATGATTTGGATTTCATGTTTCGTTTGTTTTTCGGATGATTTGGGATTTTTGATCGTTTTGGTTATATGTTCGAATTGGCAGCCCTTAAAATGATACAAAGGATTCCATGTTTTTGTTTTTACGATTGCATAATTGTAATCTTGTTATATTGATGACAAAAAAACAAACAAATTTATAATAAAATTAAGATCTTTGTACTTTGGTTTAATCATGGTTAACTAATTTAATGATATTAAATACAGTCTAAAAATATTGTATGTTGATGATGTGATTGAACGTGTTGAGAACAAGAGATATTACTTATGTTACATCAACAGAATTCAAAACAAAAGGTCCAAGCTTTAGTTCAGAAAACGAGAGTCAAATATTTTTTTACAATCACTTTTAATAATACTGTGGTCACTTGTACCAGACTAAAAACATTCGTACTATGTTTGGTTTAATATTAATGAAAGTTGGTTCGCAAAAAAAATATATGTAAGAATACGAAAAAAGACAGTTAATTTACCTCGTTTTATGGGAACACAACCGAACCAAACCAAACAACTTTTATTTGACAATGGAAATGAGAGATAAAAAAAAAAGAGGAAGAAACAATACTAGTACCAAATCGAACTCTGGATCCAGAGCATCGACAATCGTAGCGTTACAAGACCACAACCACTTAGACCAGGTCAGATTTGGTGGCAGATTGGTTATCTTTTAATTACTTGACCAAATAAATAGAGTCTAAATCGAGCGTTTTAGTGTGTTTTTACCTCGTTAGTGTTAATTTGAATTAAGAATATTGATTAGAGGGTTTTGTTTGGTTAAAACTTAAAACAAACCAAACTAACTTAAAAATGGATTAAAAAGAAAAATTGAATGTGAAATCCTAAAATTTGTATGTTCATAAATTTAGGATTTTACATATTACTTTCAATCTGCTATTGAAATCTTTTTTTTTAGCTATTTGGATTTGCAATTTCTAAGCTAAAAATTACATAAGAATAAAAAGGAGAGGAAAAACAGCCAAAAAAGAAGTAGAAAAGTTTTATATATCTTTCTCTCATTTTTAAAAAAAATCTATTTTTGGTATATATACATGATTTATAATAATTTATAATACAAATGTACAATCAAATACAGCTTAAAACATCAGCTCAAGCAACAAAAAAATGTATCTATTTGATCCCCTATAATAAATGTATCTTGGAAATCAGGATTGAAACACTAACTTATACACTTTTTGTTTATTTCGATTTATCTTTTGTTGTTGTTGTTGTTTTTTTCTGATCAAAATTTATTTTAATATCATTTACATCAACATATCTAAAAAGTATTAACCGAAAAGCACATATAAAAAATACTTATTTATTTTATAAGATAGATTCAAATTTTAAAAATGCTGAAATTTTCTAATTATAATATATAAAATGGTAAAGAATCAAGTCTAAAATGTAATATTTTCTCATTATATCGAAAAGGTAAAAAAAAAATGAAAACTGAACAAAAATCTTGATATTCATTTTATTTATTTACTAAAATAGATTCAAGTTTAAAAATGCTGGGAAAATTATGATTGAAACTGTTAAGAAAATAAGTCTAAAATATAATATTCTCCCGTTATAAACATGAAAAACAGAAAAAAGAGCTGAGAAGAAATTGAAGAAAAAAATGAAACCAAATACAGTAGTTTTTCATTGGTTAGTAATTTCGTATGCGTTAACTTGTCCCAATAGCGTATGCAATTTTATTCGATTTAAAACAAAAATAAGGTAATTTAGATTACCTCAATTCATATGCTAGAAGCAGCAGCAACAACAACATGAGAGACATCGGGAGAGGGAGAGAAATGGATCGGAGTACCGACAAAGGTTCGAACATTGGTCCCAAGTGTTCTTGGAACCGACACCAACCACTCTTAGAAATCTAGCAAACTAAAATTTATAAATCTCACATTAATTTTCACGAAAAAACAATATCATCTAATTTTTATCCAAGATAATGAAAACGAAAAATAAACGCAAGTATTTGTGTATCAGTTTTTCTAGAATGGCTATATACTCCCTATATCTATATGATCACATATACAGCTCCCGAAAATGTTGGAATGTATATACATATATATATATATAAATAAATGGGAATGTGTCAGAGAAAGAATGTAACAGTTTCTCAACTCGAAAGGCTTTTCTTGTTCCAAGAATTGTCCCCATAAGACCTGAGATTGAAAATGATGCATATAAGCGAGTGAAAGAAAAATAAATAAGATGTCTCCAAGACTCCAAGTGTATCATTTTACCTCGGATTTTTCAAATGGAGCAACATGAAGATGATGGATATGATTATGGAAGAGGCACCAACGACGAGATATGTGATGCCGAGGAAATCGTTTCTTCCTCCTAACCAACTTGACGTGGAGAGAATAAGCTTCTTCTGCCCACTAAAGCTATAAGTGTTGTAGTTGTTCATCAAATATACCACAACAACGTTTCCTGGTTCCAAATCTTCTTCGATTCTTCCGTATAATTTCCGGAAGCTTAGTAAAGCAGCTGCTCGCATCCACACAATAAAGTCCTCTTGGTCACTTAGCTGCAAAGTAAACAAAATCTCTTAAGCTCAAAAATATGATTAAGTTTTTTATGGTAGTAAGATTGTAGTGGTTAAGGATGCCTACTGGAACTTTTGGATCCAACTTTGCTCCACCAATCAAAGTTCCGTTCTGGAAATTGAAAGGATATACATTCTTTCCAAACTTGTGCTCACGGTCACTCTTCCACGCGATGTTATCCCGGCTCACCTTCAGTTTCGTACTTTCACGAGCAAACGTAAATGTATCATTGAACATACTCCAAGCTATTAACCCACAAGGAACGATCGGGAGACCATTAGATGACTCCTCGGGTTCACAAGCACTTGTGTGACTATACTCCCGTCCATGTAACAGTTGTTGATCACTTCTACTCTTTACATACCTGAAATACAATCATCACCTTGCAAATGATAGACTTTCTCATCATCAGTTAATTGAATAACATAAGGGATTTTGTTATTTACCGCCGGTGGTTTTGATAGTAGTTATCAAGCTGGTAGTAGATAAAAATGGGAGCTTTCATATACTTTTGTACCTACAAATTATGCATACAAAAAGTACAGATATTGAAACTCGAAAAATAAAAACCCACCAATATGTTAACAATGAAGATACCCTTTGATTTGGACGCAGAAAGGCATTACCTTCAAGTAACGAGTACAATTCTTTGGGATCGATGAATCTGTTATGTAAGATAGTCTGTTGGTTTTATATTCTTCAGGAATGCACTCAACATCATACCGGTCTATTATTTCAATAGCCTGCCATTGAAGGACTTTTAAAAATTTTGCTCAAGAACTTACATGCTCAAATACAAGATAAAAGATTTTTCGACTATGTAGACTTACATCACGAGAAGCACGAAGAGTAACGAAGCCAATGGGGATGAAAACAAAACCCATTAACATAAAAACTGTTATAACCTGCAAGACATGTGAGTGTGAAGTTTTCAAGAATTAAAGCTATGGATTTTTAATCAAACAATAAGGACTGGTCATAAGCATTCATGTTACTAACCGATGTTGGTGTTAAGACTGGCTTACAAGCTGGGAGTTTCTGCTGCTTAAACTGATAAAGAGCTGCCAGAAAAAACACACATACACGTACACACACACACACACAATGATTCAATGTTCAGTTAAAAAGCTTGAAACTGATAACATGAATCTATAAAAATGCAACAATCGATGCCAAAGCACATACATTTTTGCATAAACTATAAACCTCGATGAAACTGATACAGAGCTGCTGCCAAATATAGACTCACAGTGATTCAATGTTTCAGTTAACAAAGCTTGAAATGGTTACACAAATGCAACAATCGGTTCCAAATTCGAAGATATTTTGGCCCGAGTAAACTAAGATTTTTAATTAAACTTCGAAATCCCTAAAAAAAGAGAAGATAAATCACCTTTCGATCGCCTGGAACGTAAGAAGGATGATGATTGATAAGTAGCACGATTCATCGAAGTGTTAGAGGACTGATTCGCACGGTGGATTGATAGGTCCGATCTAGAATCGCGTGGTCTTCAATACGTAGAGAGAGTAGATTCACCTGATCTCAATTTTTGTGTTGTTTCCGCGTCTGATTTGCTTTTGAATTTGTATTTGTAAAATAAAATATATTATTGTTAACAAAAAAATAATATATATATATTTTACAAACTCTTCGATAAAGATATTGCATAATTAAAGTTTGAACATAAAAAAAAAAAGGTTGGGACTTGGGGTGACACAAAAGTTCGAACTTGAAAAATGGAGAAATAGCCAACAACACGAAAAAATTAATTAGTGATAGAGGACTGAATTTGGAAATTTAACCTTAGGGAGCATGGTGATTAAGTATGAAAGAGAGTTTACAGAAGAAGACCAAAATAAAAAAGACACTAGATGATGTAGGGGTTTATGTTGTTGTCTCAAGCAATGTGTTGAGCCAAAGCAAGAATCTTGAGATGCTTCTTCTTGCGAAGCTCGTGAGGAACAGGACCAAACACTCGAGTACCAATCGGTTGGCGATCGGTTTTAGTTTTCTTGTCTTTATTATCAACAAGAACAACCGCATTATCATCAAACCTAACTTCGCTTCCATCCACACGACCTCTCTGCATCGCAGCTCGCACAACCACACCATACACAACCGCTCCTTTCTTAACTTTACCGTTTGGCATCGCTTCTTTCACCGAAGCAACTATCGTATCGCCAAGCCTAGCTCCTTTCTTGCCCTTTAGAGCTTGAATACACATCACTTTCTTCGCTCCCGAGTTGTCCACGACTTTGAGAACCGTACCCATTTGAATGAATGTCCTTCGCTGTTGCTGCTGCTTCCACAACCAAAATTAACAAAAAAGTATAAGCTTCCAGACATCAAAACATCCATTTTTGATCCACTTATTAGCTTCAGTACGATCCAAAACATTTAGATAACCGTATCTCTATAGAACGTAGCAAATAATAAAGAAACAATATTCCGTTCAAAACGCATAAAAACACAACTAGTTCAAAGCAATAGTGAACACAAATACTTACCTGAGAGAGGATACTTTCATTCATCATTCCATTGAATCCAGAGAAATCATTCTTAAGACCTCCAAGCAATGAACGTCCTCCTGCTCATTACTAGTGTATGAATCCAATCAGACAACAGTTTTTGTTTCAAATTTTGAGATCAACAACAAACAACCAAATGTCAAATCACTTGAATCTGTCTTTCTTTTTTAAAAAAATTACAAAGTTTAACATTTTTGATGTTAAAATTCTCGAAAATCCAAAATTTTCCATTAAGAGCCAAAACCCATCACAGTCTAAAAGATTTAATCTCATTTCATCATAACTTTAAATACCCACAATTTCTGAAGATTGAATGTTGCAACCAAAATACTTTTACCAATTAACAATAAAAAAAAACAAAGAATATCTGGTTCAACTAGATCGAACGAGGAGGAAGTAGCGAATCTCTTACCACGGGAGATTCTTGAAGCTAAAGCTGCCGCCATCTCTACAATCACAAGTTTCGATCTTAATGTCAGTAATAAAATTAAAAGGAAATAATAATCTTACTGAAAGAGAGAAAGAAAGAGATATATATATTCGGAAAAATGCTAACTTACGAGTTGTTGATGGAAAAATAGAATCGTTGCAGAAGGATTAGATCACTGACGAGAGAGCGCGAGGCGGAGGAACATGGTATAGGGAAAGGTTTAAGCGTGGCAAGAAATGTAAAATACCGGGTTTAGTCAAGGGTATAAGGGTAATAATCATCTGATCCTCCGGTATGTTCTTTCTTTCGGCCCAAACAATGAATGTTGGGCTCAGGTCGTGTATAATTTTAAGTACGAATAGAAAAAATAATAACATAATAAATCCATATTTGAAAGAGTATTTGCAAAAAAAATATGGTATCTAAAAAATAACAAAACAATTTCTGACCTATTTGGATAAGAAGATAGAATTTTCCTTGTGATAATTTTTTTTAAGAGATTAAATATTAGTAACTATATTTAAAGACGATATTACACACTCATTTAATTGGTATGGAACATGTGATCTATTCATATATCATTTCTTTTTTCTTTAGTGAACATCTGATTTATCAATATACTTTTAATACAGAATAACATGTTAATGATTTTGTCTCAGACACCATTATGATGAAAACTTTAGAAGTGTTCAATTTAGATAAACCGAACATTTCCGATCGATGTGACTCCAAAAGACTGAACAATCTTATCTCAAACCTGAATTAAACTCAAAGCCTAAAGTTGGAGACTCTTTTACGTCCTGATTCTTAAGAACACAACAAAGTTGTTAAAAATCATTAGAAAGTAGAAACCAAACTATGAATTGGAAAAGCACTAAGTAGGGTTTATGGTTTTGCATCTCAAGCAGTGTGTCAACCCAAAGTAAAGATCTTGAGATGTTTGTTCTTGCGAATCTCATGCGCAATAGTTCTTTAACTGAAGCAACTATTGTATCGCCGAGTTTCGCTCCTTTCTTTCTCGTCAATGCTTGGGTACACTTCGTATTGTTGACAAAAAGAAAAATGATTGCATACAACTAACCTGAGAGAAGGTGTTTTTGTTTATCTTTCCCTTAGAGGAATTCACCAAACCAAAGAAACGATTGCAAAGACTGCTAAGCAATGAAAGTCTTCCTGTTTATGATTTGTGTTTGAATCAAATTAGACATGAGAAGAAGAACAAAACAGGACTTAGTTTATTGAATCTGCCTTTTAATTAACTAATAAAAATCCATGAATCCACGACGGGAGCGAGAAAGCAAGAGGCGAAAAGAAGGAATCTAGATTAAAGCGTGACAAGAGATGTTACAAACAAGGTTAAATGAATTTTTGAACTTGACATATACAACAGGTAATAATATTTTCGATTCGAGTTTCGATTTTGGCCCATCACACAGTCCAGGAAACGTAAATCTCATTTGCAGACTTAGCTCGCACGTTTGCTGATCAACATTTGCATAATATCAAAATATTCACATGAGACGAAGAAGACTAAAGTTTGCATAAGACTATCCATATCCATAGACTTAGACGAAAGTAATTTCATTGAATAAAAAATTTTAAAAAATTAAAAATGAAAATAACTCATTATCTCTTGAATCGTTTTAGATATAAACGTCATTAAAACGTTTCTTCTTCGTTTTATTTCATATTTATATCTTTCTTTTCATTTTCTATTTTAGTATAATAATAATAAAATATGAATTAAGAAATTCTTTAGAGTTTCAAAGTTTCAAACATACCTCGGGAAGGTAAAACGTTTTTACTAAAAACTATGATTAAACGCAGTTTACACTAAAGTGAGAAGTTTAAGTTTAGACATAATCATGATAGGCTAGTACACTATAACATCAGCATTCATTATACCTTCTAAAAAATAATATTTTAATAATTTTAATTAATTTATATTATTAAATAAATATTAAATTATATGACATATAATCTCTGTTGAAACAGTTTTTTTCTATTGAAATAATTTTAATCAAAAAATTCATAATTTTTATTTGTTTTCTTTTTAATTAAATGATACTTCCGATTCTCCTCATGCCTACAATATATCAGCAATCTTAGTCTTATCACATGACAATCTATTATTAAACAAATATCAATCTGAAAATGCTCAATTATGATGAAACATCCAAACATCACTTTTAGACCAAGTTGCCTTTTATACAATTCTAATATAGCTGGATAGAATTGTTCGAGTACTTTGATAATCAATAGCTATACTCGGTGATCCATATAACTCAAATGAGTTGACAATGCATCAGTATTGTTACCAGCCACATAGTAAATTATGTTCAGCCATTTCCATTCTACTAAATTTATAACCAATATTTCAAAAGCTTTATACCATTAAACAATTAGATTATTTATGTTTCATCAACATCAAAATTAACAATGGAATTAAAAGAGAGAGAGAGAGAGAGAATGAATTGTAACTACTTGATAACTTTTGATTTATTGGTCTCTCAAGTATAAAGCAGCTCAAATGTTAAAAGATTAGCAAAAGTACTATTTTGTTCTGTTTTTTATTTTCTTAAATAACTTTTTATAATGACAAGCAAATGTATTTCTCATACCTACAATATTCACATAAAAGAGAGAAGAACAAGCAAAGCTCAAGACTTTTAAGTAACCAACAGAGACGGACCAAAAAAAACCCTTACATAATATAAGTAATTTGTTGGTATATGATTGAGAGATCCTGCAAAAGCATAAGCTTCAAAGAAAAATAGCTAGCAGATGCAGTAGGCAGCAAAACTGGTTTCTTGATTCATCAAAAATGGATTGAGTTCATTCCTCTGCTTCCACATTATAACTTTGTTATATGTAATATCATCATGAATCGCCATCGGGTTCCCTAACAAACAGGAAATCAAAAACAATGAAAAAAGTTCTGTGCTTTCTAAAATAGCAAAGAAAAAGTTTTGAAGATAACCCAGATTCCCAATTCTCATTCTATGATCACAAATGCTTAACTAATCATCAGTTGCAATGCAGTCAAGAGATATTGCCAATTTCAAATGTTGATCATCTTAGAAGCTTAACCAATGCAGAAACGTTTAGTTTTTATAGTTTCAAGACGCACAAATGATATACTTAAAATCACTTCATGATCAGATCACACAGAACAAGAGAGCCAATTTACCTCAGATTCGACTGACACATTTCAAGCTAGAACGAGTTCATTTCTAGACAGTAAGTCCTTCTCTTGACAAGCATCTTAGCAGCTGTCTCATAAGGCTCCTCGAAAGCCGAAGACACCCAAGAGACATCAGAGACTTCCTTCTTCGACTCGCTCGGCCTTATCGCCACTAACGTCGCACCTTTTAACACAGTCCCATCAGGTAACTCCAAAGTTGGAGCATACCATAGTCTCATATTCAAAGCAGGCACAAGAGTTCTCTTCGAATCCGACGAAGCTGACAAAGGTTTCACCCTTAGCTCTTCAAGCTGATCTCTATTCATAGAAAGCACACCTTGCCCATCGGAATCAGTGAGCACTAAACTCTTGAGCGTCTTGTGATCCGCGATGATTGGCTGTAGCAAGTAATGTCGTGCTGATGCAGCAATCAACGAGCTGATTGTCCATACAACACGAAGCTTCAAACCTCCGTTAGTGTAAAACGACTCCGGTATACTCCCGTTATCGTCGCCGCCGCCGACGGGAGATTCAACATCAAGGGTCTGAGAGATTCGCAACGGATTCGGTTGAATTACTGAAGAAGCTCCGAGAATGACGCAATTATCTAATGTCGAACCGAACTCAGCTCTCCACTTCAACAAAACGCCGTCGTCTATCCCGAGCTCTCCGCTAGGTAACTCAATGCGCAAGTAACGAATATCGTCGAAGTTTTTCAAAACCTGCGTAGGAGAATGATGCGTAACGCCGCCTTGTTCGATCTCTCCACCTTCGTCTCCACTAATAGCCAGAGAAGTCGAAGACGAAGACGAAGACGAAGAAGATGACCTCTTCGTGGTGGTGCCGAGGAATTGACCAAAAGCTTGCAACGGCTTGACAATGCCGCCGAAGACGAGGCGAAATAAGGCGGAGAAAGAACCGGAAGCGGCGGCGGAGGAGGAGCGGGATTTAAAGGAGGAGAGAGAGTTGTTGTCGTCGTCGGAGATGACGCAATCGACGCGAACGACGACGTTCTGGACCTGTGGGACTAAGGAATGGAATCTACGTGAAACGACGCAGCATCGGCCGAGAGCTTTGACGTCGCCGATGTTATTGAATACGAGGAGGAGGATAGAGTCTGGAAGACGATCGAAGTGGTCGATTTCGAGGGTTTGTTGTGGTTCTGGATGGATTCGTGAAGGTGGATCTGAACGGAGTATAACGGCCATTGAAGGTATTTGGATCTTTTCGATTTAGAGGAAACTAATATTTCTAGGGTTACAGAGATTAAAGGATTCGAATCAGAATCTGTTGAAGTGTTTTGTTTTAGAGATAAAATGGTGGAGGTCATAGATCCACGAGGTTTTTCTCTCTATTTTAAGCGCGTGACCGAATCTTAGCGCGTGAGCGTGAAGACAGAGAGAGAGAGAGAGAGAGAGAGAGATAAAAAAGACATTATTTACTGGAAAAAACTGTCAAAAGTCGTGTGTTGATATTGCGATGGATGCGAATCAGACAGCCCTCACCAACTAATGTGCACGTTGTGTCATTTGTCTTCTTCCGTTTCGCACGCCTCGGCGTCTTCTTGAAATGGAACGACATGTGTCTATGAAATGCACATTTACTAGTGAAACATCCAAGTTTTTTTTCCCTCGATACAGTTTTATTGCATTGGACAAGAAGGAAAGAGAAATATTCTTTCATACACAAAAAATCGACATGAGTTTGGTCTATAATTTACATATTACATTAAATTTTCGTCAGGTCATGATAATGTGATTTAAATATTCGAGAGCCAACCAATCATATGGGGCTTCACGCCTCAACATGTTTGGGTTGGGCATTATAGAAGACAAGCATATGTTTATTCATGATTTCATGTCCCATTTCAATATCTACATACACATGCCATCACGTGTCCACACACACATTAATACCTCCATATACATATTGATACGGAAAATTTATTAATACAGCCAGTGCATGGAAATATGATATTTTAAATCTTTTGAAATACAAGATTTTTGTCACTATTTTAAAAACAAAAAATTTAACAACAATCTTTTAAGTCCAAATAAAATTATTCTAATTGCAAAGTCTTCGAAATATTTGGAAGTTAAAAAAGGATCATTATTTTCACGATACATATTTTTGTTGGTTAAACACAATACATTGACAATGGCCTTTTTTCATAATACTAGTAATTCTGAAAGAAGTACGCACAATTGTTTTTAAATCAAACATCATAATAGAGGGAAGCCAAAGAAAAGATAAGACAAAATAAAGGACCTTGAAATAATTTAATATATTTTTCGTTTTGAGTTCTTAACAGGAATATAACTGCCAATCGGTTTTATTCATTGCCAAACCAGAAATTACCAGAGTTATTTATACCGAGCTCGGTGCAATCCGGTTCGGCCTAATACGTATTATAAAATTTCTACACCGAACCAGTGTCGTGTCCTGTGAAATCACAAGATACACACATTCTTAACAATAAAAACAATCAAATTAAACCAGATCCTAATCAAATTCCGATCTGAGTTCAAGCATAGAGGTTTCTTCCGCATTGATCACACACGGTTAAGTGAGAAACCGGGGTTTTCACGGCATTGATTTTCCGCAGATTTGGAAGATCGACCTCAAGAACATCATGGAGAGCTTTAGAGCCTTCTCGGAGTTCATCAGAGCTGGCAAAATAAAAGGAAAAAAAAAATCAATAATTGATTAGTCGATAACTCAATGATAACCCGCTCAACAAACCAGACCGGTTTAGCTGTTTTAAATTTACCTAATGGAGAGTGGTGGAGTTAACCGGACAATGGTGTTGTGAGTCGGTTTAGCCAATACCCCTCTCTCCTTCAAGCTCAAGCAAATATCATAAGCTGAAACCGGAGACAAGCTTTTGCTATTGAACTCAACCGCATTGAACAGTCCTCTTCCTCGTACTTCTTTTATGTAATTAGGAAATTGATTTTTGATTTCATTCAATTGAATCCTTAGCTCTTCTCCAAGGCTTGCTGATCTACAAGATTCAACCAAATACATGAACTGAGAAATGCTAATCCAATGAAAGCCGATTTAGAAAGTAAAAGTGGTACCTTTCGACGAGTTTCTCTTCCTCAATAACATCTAAAGAAGCCATAGCTACAGCACTAGCTAAAGGGTTCCCACCAAATGTGCTGATTTTGACAAACATAATACAGAAAGCTTTATCACAAACAGATCGATAAATGTCCTGTTACTAAGAAAATATCGATGTAACGCTTATGCGAACCTTCCGTGTTGGCCAGGTTTGATATGAAGCATCACATCTTTATCAGCAAGCACCACACTTACTGGAATCACTCCTCCACCTAATGCTTTTCCAAGTATCTTTCAAAAAGCAAACTCAAATGATTTCGATTAGCAAATGTAATGGCTTTGGTCGGGGAAGTATATCGAAAAGTAAAAGAACATACCACCATGTCAGGACGAATTTCTTCCCAATCACAAGCTAACATCTTTCCAGATCTCGCTAGACCGCTTTGTACTTCATCCGCTATCATCAAAACGTTGTGTTTTGTGCAGAGTTCTCTAACAGCTTTCAAATAACCATCTGGAGGTATAACAACCTAAACCAAATTCATTTTCTTAAACATTTTAGAAACAAAACTAGTATGATTCATCCTCTTAAATGATCAGCTCAGGAAGAAGGAACTTACTCCAGCTTCGCCTTGAATAGGCTCAAAAAGAAATCCAGCTATTTTATCTCCCTTTTCTGCAATTATCATAACTATAAAGCTCAAGCTCAAATCTTAATTCTTACATAAAAGTTGAAGCAGGAAACATTTGTTCACACCTTTAAAGATTTTCTCAAGTGAATCTGTGTCACCAAAATCAACTTTAAGATTCCCCGGCAACAATGGTCCGAATCCGCGAGTAGCATCATTGTCACAACTCATGGAAATAACTGCTAAAGTACGACCATGAAAGCAACCACAACAAGAGACGATTATAGCCTGTAAAAAATTATTTCTCCAAGATTTTTAATATGTTTGATGCAAACAATATTCTAAAAAGAAAGAAACCGAAAAATAAATGTACCTCATCTTTGGGAATATTTTTCTTCTCATGACCCCATTTTCTTGCTATTTTCAAAGCGGTTTCGACACCTTCAGCGCCGGTGTTCATCGGAAGCACCATCTCATAACCGAACATATTCGTCAGACGCTCTGCAAACACCGGGAATTTATCGTTATAAAACGCCCTTGAACTCAAAGTGAGCTTCTCCACTTGTTCCTGCATTGCCTTGATGATCTTAGGGTGGCAATGTCCCTGCAACGTTTTTTCAAAATACAAACAAAGAAATCTAACAAGTAAGAAACTTTATTTTTCTACCTATTTTTGTATCTTAAAGTGAAGCTGAGGAGGAGTGAGGTTTAGAAGTCATTACCTGGTTAACTGCCGAGTAAGCTGCAAGAAAATCAATGTATCTTTTTCCTTCAGGGTCCCATATTGTTGAGCCATTTGCGCGAGAAAACACAACCGGAACAGGATGGTAACTAGATTTTGGACACACAAAAGATAAGATTTACAGACAAAATGTAATTAGCAAGAGTTATTACACCAAGAAACAAACTAAAATTTTCTACAGAATTTCTTTTTTAATTCTGAAAAAGAAACGAAACTCTCAGCCTTTGCTGCTTCATTTATATATTATTCAAGTATGCAAAACTCATTTTAGAACACAGAAACAAATACGAAAAATTGCTGGAGAGACCAGAAGAAAAAATCACGTCCTATACCTCTGTGAAATACTATAGATTTCGATCACAAACAATCAAAACAAAAATTTAAAAACTTGAAACCTAAATTAAAGAACAAGAGTTTAGATGAAACGAGCAAATCCCAGAACCCAAAAAGAGAAAAAGTTTGGGACTTCAAAAGTAGTTTCATCGACGATATCAAAATCGGAGGGGAAAAACAAAAACTTCGAGAAAACGAAACAAAAAAAAAAGAGAGAGACTTTACTTGTGGGCGCTGAATTCGGATTCCAATTCCATCAACCGTTGAGAAGAAGACGAAGATTTGGAGTTCGACTGCGGCAGACTGCCATAGCTCCGTCGTGCTCCGGCGGTAGAAAGTCTGGTGGACACACACTGGATCAACCGTCTTGTGGCTGCCATTAAAGTCTTTCAGAGGTGGAAGCAAACGTTTTTGTTTTCCGCTCTTTGGGCCCTCTTTTTCTTCTTACTTTTGTTCGTTTTCCCAGAAAATGATTGTTTCTCGGGATGCAAATTTTTATTTCAATCACATAAAAAAGTAATGAGACATCAGATTTACGGTTTGGTTTCGGTTTAATCTCTTTTGGTCTTATCAACAATAGTATTACAGAAGCTAACACAAAACTAAAACAGTTTGATCTGTTTACACTAAAATCAGTTCTCATTCTATTTTGTTGATTTTAATAACAGAATAACAACTGGTTTTAAAACCAAATTTCGCATTGGTTCAGTTGAATTTTTCCGGTTACGGTATTTCCGGTTACGGTATTTCTTGCTCATGTCTCGACTTTGGAAATTTTAGGTTTTATTGCCGAAAAAAATACAATTATGCATCTACATCTTAAAACATTAGTTTACAAAATTGCATTCAAAATGTATTGGTTGGGTATGGTTTAAAAACGACAATGATATGTTGTCTTCTTTTTCCTAGATTGCTAATCCAATGCTTGTCAGTTGCCACATTCCCATGTTCTTATCCTTTATTTTATTTGTCATGCTAACAATTTAGATGTTAAGATCGTTCTTCTAAAAAAAAAAAGAGTTCTTTTACAATATCAAAAGTAGAGATGTATCTGAAGAATAGCAAAGTCCAGCTGCGTCAACAGTAATCATATACATTAGAATAAATGGATAAACACTTTATAATTGCGTAACGTAATCTACTACATTACCATATATAACAAAATGTGTTGGCAAAACCTTCCAAATGGATCAACATCTATCTGTCTCTAAGAATCTATCCTCAATGACCTTTTGATAAAATAAAAAAAATAAAAAAAGATAATTAAGACCATAAGTACCAAGAACTAAGCTATATATAACAATCACATAAATGAAACCCGGTTTTCGCTGAAAAAAGAACTCTGAAAAGACCTGTGTTCGGATTAAGCGGGAAACAAGAAGCAGACAACGGACTGAATAACTGCCTACACAACGGTCTATAAAGTCCATGATCTGTCCGCAATGTTTCACACTTATTGGAAAACGATCAAACCAGCAAAAGCTAAAAGCAGAAACAAGAAGACAATGTTTTGGCAGGTTTATAGCAACCTAGTTACTACGTTGGAACCACGGGTTTGTCGGATAACTCCCATCGCGAAGTAATCAGACCGCAAAAGCTAAACCGAAAACTCAACACAATCAGAAAAGCTCTTTGCACTCCAAAATCTCTAATGCGGGAATGGGAAAATACTAGTGCGGAGTGACAAGACCCGCAAAAGCTAGAGCGGAAACGCAAAACATTCGGATTAGTTTTACTCTTACGGGTTCTAATGCTAAAATCCTGTTGACATATAACTTAGTATGCTACACGCACTATCAGATCATGATCAAGTATGGACAGATATGGTAAGACTTCGCTGGATTTGCTAAAAAGAAACAGTAATAGAGCTAGAGACAAAGAAGATCAATCAATGAATTGGAGATAGACCAAATATAGTGTAAAGCTGGCAGAGAATGGGATGATGAAGCAATTACTTAGTGTGAGAAAATCCTCCTACTATTAATCAGATTGCAAAATCAAACAAGATCAATGGTAAAACTTCTAAGAAGCAGAAACGATTCCGGCCATTCAGGAGAAAAGACTAAAAGACTATATTGTTATTGAAGTTCAGTAGGCTTATTTAGGCTTTAAGCTATGGCTGTTCACTACAGAAAGTTTCTAGAGGAACACCAAGAACATGATCTGATGAGATGTGAATGTGATGACTGATGAGTATAACTGGGCATCACATATGAAGATGCTGAGACATGGGATTTGCATAGACAGAAAACTAACACAACTGATAGGACTGCTAGGACTAAAGCATAAAGCTTTGCCTATTCCATATGCAGAGGATTAAGTAAAGCTTGATTTTGATATAAAGAACGACTTTTTTTATAGCACAGAGATAATCATTTATTGAGCGAGCAGCTCGCAAGGAAAGGAGAAAGAATGGTCCTGAAAAGATTGGATGGTCAAAGTATCGAAAGCTTTTGATGACAGAATACAGATCTAACCATATTTCAAACATGAGCTTGATGGAAGGAGGAGTAAAGCCTGAGAAACATTATCTAGAAAGACAGGAACACACTTCCTTGGAAAAGGCTTTCGGGGGCAAGGCAAACTATTCAAGTGGACATGATAAAAGCTTGGAACAAGTTCTCTGCAGTACGCTTCTGTTCAGGTGTTCCGGAAATGAGAGCAATGCGACCACCATGAGAAGATTTGGAATCAGAAATTTCTATCAAAGCTCCTGATATCTGAGAGAGAGAGGGCACACACATCATGTGAAAATGTTATATTGGAAAGAGAGAAGAAGAGACGAACGAGGCTATATGGTGATCAGAGAGGAACGAGGAAGGAAGGAAAAAATCAAAAGATAAATGAAACAAACCCTTCTTATGTTATCCAAGTTGCCTCCTCCTTTGCCCATTACTTTACCCACTGCATTTGAAGGGATTCGAATCTCCATAGTAGTAGACTGAGGCAACCTGTGAATACACAAGATAAGTTGAAATAACAATTAAAAAATAGAAACTAACTTCTTCGCTATCAGCTGCAAACTTACCCTCCATATATACTGGATGAGTACGAAGAGTTGGATCCATAACTGTTATTACTCGCCTGTTCGTAGAAAAAACTTATGAGCTACAGTAAACATTGAAAATGA
The DNA here is from genome assembly GCA_039880935.1 of Streptanthus diversifolius. Taxonomy (NCBI): domain Eukaryota; kingdom Viridiplantae; phylum Streptophyta; class Magnoliopsida; order Brassicales; family Brassicaceae; genus Streptanthus; species Streptanthus diversifolius. The sequence continues at coordinate 8,019,012 of JAXGFM010000012.1, read as the reverse complement.
GATATTTACGGAAAAGTTACCGGAAAACTTCCATAATTGTAGAGTCCACCGCTCAAAGAAAGCATGCCGGTTTCTGGTCTCCTATCAAAGTCTACAGAAGCAACTTGCGGAACAGAAGACATGAAAGATGGGGGAAGTGAAAGAGCAGCATTACTTCTGCCCGAAGAGAAGAAACTACTATTCTCAGATCTTGCAGGAGGTTGGTTCCTGGAACCAGTCTCTCTGTCTCTTAAAACATCATCTCGGAGCCTCAAAACAATCTGAATAAGAGCATCTCTCACATTGTTTGCTTCACCCGATATCTAATTGAAAACAAACAAAAACAATCAAACATTATTGGAGGAACTAAAGAATTGAGTAAAGTAAAAAGATTCTCAGAATCGTTACCTCAACAAGCTCATCATTTGGATCCGCACACTTAGGCTTATTATTCCCTTTCGAGATGTGTATAGTAGCGTTGGTCTTCTTCCTTATCTCGCTTATGATTGAGCCACTTTTCCCTATAATGCATCCTATTACCTTAGAAGGCACAAGAAGTTGCATTTTAGCTTTCTCCTCGTCTTCATCGTTAATCTTCTCTTGAAGTAAAAGAACAGCTTCAACAGCCATAGACTTCAAATCATCAGGAGACTCTGTAGAAGTGACGATAATAACACATTCGTCATCATGATTCTCCCTTTTCCTTGTGCCATTAACCTCAACATGAGACCCGCTTGCTTGTCTTATTCCCTTAATGGTTGAACCTCCTTTCCCGATAACACGACCGATGTTAGAAGAAGAACACAGAACTTTTACAACCAACTCTTCTGATCTTGAAGAACATGCAAAATCATGATGAACCACAGGAAGAGCAGAAGAGAAAACCGGCATTGAATTCGATGCGGTTTCTCCATAACGCTGTGGTAGTGCACTTATAAATGATGGAACATTGGCTCCATGTTGGAAGATAGGATCTTGATTCGGATATAAACCGGTTTGCGGATAGATAGAAAGATCCGATGGGATTATAATACTAGCAGGAACTTCTTGAATAGTTGCATCTAGAGGAATCTGTTCTCGAGGACTGAACTTGTACATGATAGCAGAAACAGCGAAAAGTGCTTTCTTTACGGATTCAGACTCTCCAGATATCTAATTGATATAAGAATAAACAAGCATAGATCAAAACGATAGCAAAAGAAACATGTAAAGAAAAAGCACAAAAAAGGTTTCAGATACTAACCAAAACAATGTTGTCAAAATCCATAGCACAAGTGTGTGAAGGATCCGAAACATCTTTAGAGACAATCTTAACGTTAGCTCCGGTTCTACTTCTAATTCTCTTAATCGTCAAACCAGCTTTACCAATCACATTAGAACATTGACTAGAGGGAAGTAAAAGCCGACATTCTCTAATATCATCTCTATCTATCTTAGTATTTTCAGCAGCAGTAGCTAAAGAAGTAACAATAGCTTGATGGACTTTAAGCAAAGCATCTTGAGCAAAACACAAAGGGATGATCTGGTCGTTGTAGTTAGACTCGCTATTCTCTATGTCGACAATGTCTTTCTTGTCCTTGACCGTGCAATAGATCGTTAAGACTCTTTCGCTACAACCTGGAAAAGGATCAACGATTTTGATTCTCGCTCTTGTTTCGTGCCTAATACAATTGATGACTTTCCCACTTTTGCCTATCACGCTTCCAATGACTCTACTAGGGCATAAGATTCTGTAAACGACGAGATCGTCTTTGTTAATTTTTTCCTCGGTTTCGTATGAAAGTCTTCTCTTTTGATTCCTGTTGTCGTTGTTATGCTCATTGTTATCGTATCTGCTACTACGATTATGAGTTCTCTTCCCTCGTTCAACCATTGTTGTAATCTCGTAAATTACACAAAACCTGAAGCAGAAAAGTATCAATCTTTGTTGTTAAATTGAAATTCAATTAGATGTTACAAAGGCAACTGAATTAGAGAGACGAGGTTACACAAATCGGAGAGAAACCCTAGAAAAGAAAAGCAAAATTCGAAAATTGGGTGCATAAGAGAATCTGAAAATTTTCAAATTTTTATTTATTTATTTATTGGGAATCAATTAGACATGGGAAAATTCGATAATTGGGAATAAGATGTGAAAGAGAAGAAGAACATACAAGAAGATTGAAGAATTTTTCCGTACGGAGATTCTCAGAGATGAGGGGGAAACGAAAACTCCAATAACTTGAAAATTTTGTCTAATTTTTAGTGAAGAAGAGAAGAGAGAGAGAGAGATTTCTTGTCTGTTCCAGAAGAAGAAGAAGAAGAAGAAGAAGGAGACGGCGACGTGTTTAAAGAAGATTTAGATACTTTGATGATCTTCTCCGGTTATATTTCCTCGTGAGGTAACTAAATATCAAAGAAAGACCTTACTTTGTTTCCGATTTGGTATTTAGTCCAATTCTCTCAACACTATTTATTAGGCCCAATTCGTTTAAGATTATCGGTTGGAGTTCGGATTATCGGACCGATCCAGTCCTTATCGCTATCGGATATTTCAGATATAAGAGTTTTGTATCTAATAAGGAGCCGAAACAATCTTGGTTCAGTATCGGTTCAGTATTTTTGGTATCGGATCGGTTCAGATTTTCACTAAAATATCTGATAATGTCTCGGATAAGATTCGATATCGGATTATCGGTTCGGCATCGGATCGATTATATCCGGTAATTCAAAATTGTATCTAAAAATAAATATTATATTCAAAATAAAAAAATTGAATTAGTTCAACTAAATGTAAATAACCAAAAATCGGTAAATAAACACTAAAATTTGTATATCATATATATATATATATGTATACACATATATCATATATATATATATATATATATTAGAATTATCGGATTATTCGATGGGTTTCATATCGGTTCTTATCGGTATCGGATATTTCAGATATAAAATTTTTGTATCCAATAAAAAACCGAAACATAATCGATTTGATATCGGTTCAGTATCGGATCGGATTATCGGATATGGATAAAATTTTCAATAAAAAACCGAAACATAATCGATTTGATATCGATTCGGTATCGGATCGGATTATCGGATATATGGATAAAATTTCCATCCTTAGTTAATATGAAGACATTCTCCAACAAATATCCCGTAGCCTAAAAGACAAGTTCTTGACTTTTACTTGCCAAATAGTATGTACATCAATGTATTATAAAAACATATAATTTACAAAAGTTTCTCACAAAATTTCCGCAAATATAAAAAATCATAATTTAATTTTTCCCAATTACCGAAGATATAAAATAAAATAATCAAAATTATTTTTAAGATTTTTTATATATCATTAAAAACGACAATGTCCATCAAGTCCTCCAAATGTAAGAATCTCTTTCGAATCAAAATCAACATCTTAAAGAAAGATTACGCCATAACACTTTGGATCATCAACATAATACTCGATCTCATTGGAATTAACAACCTCTACTTTATAAACCGGAAGAACATTTGTTTCATGAAACAAATTATTTGTCCAACAATCTCCATTTCCCACTGGTGAACTTAGTGTTTGAAGCAATGAAGTTCCCTGCAAATCCACCGAAATAAACTTAAGATACTCCATTTTCCATGTAAGATTGATGTGGCCAATAGCTTATCAATATAGTTTCTGTTGTCAATATCCAATTTTTAGTCACTGGATGTTGCATTATATATAAAAAAAAAAATAATGTATTAGACCAGCTTTAAGTTTTAAGAAACCTTAAATTGAAACAAATAATTAAGTCATAAATTCAGAAAGAAAAAAAAATATTTTAATTCATAAATTTTTATGTAAAAATAAAAAACCACAAAATTATGCTTGAACTCATGGGCGATCTTTTCCACACATGATCCATATTTATACTCAGTGTTTGTTTGTGTTCAAAAACGCACAAGAGTGTATTGTTTTGTTGTTACTGTTGTATTTGTATTTTCTTTTTTACTTTTATTATTTTTTTTGTTCTGGTTTACATAATAATGCTAAGATGTACTGTTAATGGATATACTCAAATGAGTAGATGAATGCTACCAAGTAAATATAATAAACTCTTTCTAGTATTTTTATCTATTTAAACGTTTAGAAACTTATAAAAAATTAATATAACGTTATTTTTATTCATTCATATAATTAATAAAATTAATTTTTTTATTACTTATCGCTTTTCTCTTATACAGTTCAATAGTTTCACTAGATTCACGACAATTTTATTTGTTGTTTAGTCGTTAGAAAAAAAAACAGTGTTTTAAGTGTTTTGTGTGAAAATTATAAATAGAAAAAAGTGCAATGATAAGCCTTGGAAACAATAAGGCTCCACAGATAGAGCTATAATATCTCAAACGCAAATAATCCATTATTTTTATTCTTCATTTTTATTCTGAAATTTGCCTAGCATAACTCTTATTTTATCATTTATTATTAAAATGATATATTCTTTATCATGTCAAAAAAGTTATTAGTTAAAATACATAAAAACTTGTATATTATAATTTATAAATTTTTCATTTAAAAAAATCAGAACATTATATTCTCTCTCTTCCACATAAGCTCTAATTTAACACCCATTTTGTTTTTATACTATATAATGGTTTGTTAAAACACATTTAATTTTTATGAAATATATTATTTTTTTATTACAAATACATAGTACAATATTACACATATAAAACATAAAACACACATAATTAGTTAAATATATAATTAAAAGATTTTTGAATATTTTAAAGTTAATTATTAGGATTCATGTCTTAAAAAGACTGATTTTTGTGTATGTCCAAATTAAATAAAACAAATTTCTATTTATAGAATTTAAAAAATAATGAATTTTAGTATTAAAATAAAATATAAATTTTTTATTTATCAAGAAATATTTGAGTTTAAAGATAAAGATGAATAAAAAACACAAAATCTAAATATACAATAAACAATTTACAAGTGTCAAAGAAAAAGAAAAAAAATGAAAGACATTAGGCGTACGTCAACAGCCTACAAAGATATGTTATTGGTTTGTTAAAACACATTTAATTTTTATGAACTATATTTATTTTTTATTAAATATACATAGTACAATATTACACATACAAACTATAAAACACACATAATTAGTTAAATATATAGTTAGAAGAGTTTAAATATTTTAAAGTTAATTATTACTGTTCATATCTTAAAAAGACTGATTTGTTTGTGTGTCCAAATTAAATAAAACAAATTTACAAGTGTGGATAATATTACAAAATATTACATTTTTTATTTATCAAGAAATAATTGAATTTAAAGATAAGAGTGGATAAGAAAAATACAAAATGTAGATATCCAATAAACAATTTACAAGTGTCAATGAAAGAGAAAAACAAAAAAATGAAAGACATTCACGCGTCAGACAGTCCAGAAAATAAATCTGGCACAACATCAAAAATAATTCTCCAAAACAATTTTGCGATAACTAGAACAAAATTACGAGAAAGAATTATGCGATAACAAATTCTGGGACAACATAAAAATAATTCTGCGATAACAATTCTGCGATAACTATAACAAAACTGTGAAAAAATAATTCTGTGACAACATAAAATAATTATGCAAAACAATTCTGCGATAACTACAACAAAACTTCGAGAAATAATTCTGCGACAACATAAAAATAATTCTGCAAAACAATTATGCGTTAACTACAAAAAAAACTGCTAGAAAATAATTTTGCGAAAACATAAAAATAATTCTGCAAAAAAATTATGTGATAATTACAACAAAACTATGAGAAAATAATTCTGCGATAACATAAAATAATTCTGCAAAACAATTACGCGATAACTACAACAAAACTGTGAGAAATAATTCTGCGATAACATAAAAATAATTCCGCAAAAAAATTATGCGATAATTACAAAAAAATTGCGAGAAAATAATTTTGTAACAATATAAAAATAATTATGCGATAACTTGAGAACAATTCTACGAAAACAATTCTACAATAACATAAAAATAATTATCCCAAAAAAATTCTGCAACAATATGAATGCGGTGACAATATCGTAATAAAGTTTTTTTATAACATCCCAATAGAGGTACGACTGAATTTTTTAAAAAATGAAAAGTAGTTTAATAATTAATATAAAAATAGATTGTTTAGATAAATACAACTAATATATAGGTCATTATAGTTATTCGCCCATTTTTATTTCATCAAACATTGTTTAGAAATTGTTAACGTAAACATAAAAAAGGAAATAAACATTATTCTATTTTTCCTTATAATCTTCAATAATGTTTGATAAAAATCACTAAAATTGTATATATTTATTTTAAGTCAAACACCAAAATTAAGTAAAATGTCAAGAAATGCAAATTATTAATTACACTTATTACTAGAACTGTTTCTCGGCAACAGAAAGTTGGACAGTATGTTGTTCTCCTCTTGGAACACTGACTTTATCATAAACCATACTTATTGATTTATTTATGAATAGCAATAGATTGATTTATGAACTCGAACATAACCTCTTGGGCGTAACACCCATCTTGTTCATCTGACTATAATATATAATCAGTACATATACCTACGCTAAAATATTTTAAAAGTGTCATGAAATTCGAGAACAAATACACTAATTCGTTACTCACCATCCAATATGTCCTGAGTCTTGGACGGTCATCTCGATATAGTAGTTTGTATGCACCTGTTATTCAAGCGACAAAAATACAGAGGTGTTGAATTTGACTATAAACTAATCTGATCAAAAATGAACGTGAGAATATAAGTCTGGACTAAATAAGACAAGATTATGGGTGGGAAACAAAAGCCTGAACTTCTAGGGTTGAACACTTTTAGGATAAATGTGATATTTAATATTTGATGAATTTTTACCCAAAAAAAAAACAGCTAAAAGTAGCAAGTTGAATTTATACTTACAGCCACAAACTGGATGCTGCTACTTATGTTCGTTTGTATATAATTAAGCCAAATACAAGTTTTACTATACTGATTTTGCGACTCTCGCGATTTGTTAATATTAAACAATGCTTGTGCTCCATGCCATTTTCTGGTCGTATTTTCAAATAAGATATACTCATGTGTTACTATCACAATATATCCGTTTTTAATGTTTTTTGCAGCTAAATGTACTTACATGTTGATTGTACTCCCTAAATACTTTTAAAGGGTAGTGAGGCTTTTTGTTTTTTTTGAGAAAATGTTGTGGAATATGTATGTTTATTTTTGCGTATACGTAGTTTTTATTCTTTGTCATCTTTTCAACCCCATAAACTTGTTTCAGGAGACGACCTAAACACAGAAACACATTGTGGCCATAATTAACCGAAACAGAAATAACTGAATATTTTCTATTGATCACAGAGTTAAGACCAATAAATGGGATTGAAAATGGTCAGTTTGTTTGAAGCCTATAAATATTCATATTTTTGTTTGCATTTAATAGTCATTATAATCTGAAAAAAATGTTAATTTGTATTACTTAAATGTCACTACAAAATGTACATTTTAAAAAGTATGTTTATACAAGATAACTAGGTGATTATCTATGTTTAGTATGCTTAAAAGTTGAAATAAATTAACCGGTTAGTTTAACTAGGTGAATACCCCCGTATATGGACCCAAATACTTATGTATTGGCTCTTTGGTATGTTATGACTCTCCACTAGCGTGAACTCTTGAGACCCATCAAGTAAAATGGTGACTTGCATCTAGAGATTCTTATCCACACTAGCGCTGGACTAAAATCATCAGTTTTGAGTCCATGAATGTCATTGCATGGAAATAGATATGGTATAGTTTTTCATTTATTATATTTTTGTTTCCAGTTGGTAATGGTTCATAGATCATACATAAATTCGCTTTGACTGGATCTTGGTTAATGCTCGCTTCGAGGGTTGCATCATTTTACTTACCCCCAGAAGATTTTTATTTTTCGTTATAACAAGGGCGTAGAAACAAATTTTGTAGAGTTCGGTTTCCAAACCACAATACATTGTCTCTTCTCGTTTAGTTTTGTAATGTTAAAAACTTGTCGTGGTTATTTCGGAAGCTCCAAATTAATATCTGATGCTATAATGTAATGCAATGAATAACTCTATTATTTTGAATTCTTTTAATTGCTTCCACATGTATTTTAGTAACAGAAGAAAAGAAAGATGGACGAAGAAGAAACATAAGTTGATTCGGAATGAGGCGAAAAGGCTAGAAAGATAAGAAAATCGGAATCTCGAGTTATTTTTTTTTTCTTTTCCAAACTGAAGAAGAAAATGTCGGCCATTGTTTGTAAATAAAATATACAGAGAAGAAATAAAATGTTGAAATGGCGTTTAACAGAGAGATTCTAAGCAAGATAATTATATATTTGAGGGTTGTTCTTGTCCCTCTCCAAGTATTCTCGATCGATCAGGCTTTCGATCCTCTTCTTCAGATCAGCCGGTTTTATAGGGAATTTCAGCTGCAAATCACAAAATTTACAACGGAACTACTGAGAACTCATCATAACATGGCTCAATAGTATTGGAAGAAAGAGATGAAGAAAGTTACCTGTTGGAAGAGCTCAGTGATAAGAAGAGTATGGCTCAAGACTTTTCTCGTCTTCATGATTCGAACAATGGCTGCATCAATCTGTAAGAGAAGGATGCGATGGGGAAAGTCATTTCTATCTATCAAAATCTTCTCTCGTTCTATAAAAGAATATCGTAAACGACAAAGGAGCGGGAATCAACCTGGTATTGTCGGTCCTGGAATACTCTCTCTGTTGTACTCGTGTTCTCTTCTACTGTCTCTTTCATCTGGATTGCATTCACCTGCACCCAAACAAACAAAAAAAAACCAATTTGATTTACTGAGGAAATAAGAGAATATTGCTTGACTCTAGAAAGCTTCAAAGTTAGGGCAATCAGAAGGACAAACATTGACGTACCTTAATGCGATACAGAGGAGCTGAAAAAGTGTCATTAAAATCAAATTCATCCCCGTCTTCTACGTCTCTTCCCTTTGGATACTGCAAGAACATTTACATTAGACGCATCAATATGGAAAAATTAAAAAAAAAAAGTTAAGCCACAATCTCAGTAGCTTCTGCATTAATAGGAAGCTGGGTCCAGATTTTAGCCTAACCTTCTGCAGGACACGAACTTTCCCACAAGCAAGCGACTGCAGAGTCCTTCTCAGTTCCTTGTCCTCTATGCCAGTGGAATCTTTAATGTCTTCAAAGCTAAGTCTCGTTGCATCGTTAAATAACATCAACACAACAGCCTGATACAATCAAAGACAAACAAATCTTTTAAGCTAAGGATTCACACTGTATCCTCGGGGAGGACGAACAAAAGTCAAGCTGAATGACAGGAAAAGCTTGAAAAGGGGAAAAAAAAAGGAGAAAATTTGACTGACCTGAAAGAGGGAAACAGCGAGCTCCTTTTTAGCGCGGGAGAAATCTGCCTTCAAAACACAGTGACCTAGTGAATTTTGCCACATTAACCTCCTGCCACTGTACTTGCTCAAATAGAACTCTTTGAAGATATCCTACGAAACAAACGGATAAATTAGACAAAAAAAACTTGGTAACAAAATAAAACCATCGTGGAAAAGAAAATTATATCGGAACTTCTGGTAAAACCTGATAGACATTTAATTCATGAGGAAGTTTAACATCCATAGGTGGATATGTTGGCCAGTACCTGCATTATAAATGGAAAGTTTAACAAGGCTTATAGATATATCACTGTATCAAATATAATCCTGGATTGATTGGATACATGATACATACCCTGTTGTTAAAACGTGGACACTCATCTCAATTCCGGATGGCAATTTTGTTCTAGCCTGAGACGACTGTTTGAATGACTCGTTGATTTCCTTTGACAGTTCAATATCCTGGAGAAAATTTCAAGGAAACTGGGAGTTTATTATCACAAGTTCAATAAAGTAGGTATGCTGCAAGATCATCCAACAATTCTTGTCTCTTGTCTGATATCAGACCAGTACTGACTAGTAAAGACCTTGACTTGGGATTCAATAGCAAAGAATATGAACACTAGGATATATTGCAAACACAAAACACCAGAAAGTAAGATAATAAAAGCATAATAGTTCCTTTAGTAAAACTTCAAGACCAACATCTTTTTAAAAAAAGGGAGGAGAAAGAAGAAGACCTTGAACATCCCTTCGAGCTTATTTGTAAACTGGCTACCACACTCGGTCTTCAGCTGTAGGTGTCACCAAGGTTGGGTCAGTGGGTAAGAACTTACCGATACAGAAAACTTTTCAGTAACAAAGAGATACAGCCAAAAGATAATATCAGTTTTCAACCTTAGAGATCATGGATTTCTCAGCATCAATTGAAGCACTTTTTCCCAACAGGAGTCTCTTTGCAAGATCCTTTTTATAGAATGCTTCGAACACATCTTTACCCTTTGATCAGAAAAATAGAAACTCTTCAGCAAAACTGAATCTAGATGGTCCAATAGCTGGTTTTCAGACCATGCACTGGCCTGAATGCAATTATGAAACAGAGAAACACAGTACTACATGAAAAGAATCAGAGATAACCTGGATAAATCTGAACAAAACCAAGACTTTTTCAAGGGTACTCTCCAATTCTTCTTCTGAAGTACCCTTATTCCCAGCACGGAGCTTCTCGTCCGAAAATTTGGCGATAAGCTCTGCTGGACGGTTCTGCAAAAAAGACCAGGAGCATAAATTATATGGGGCACATAATAACGTGCAAACTTGAAACCTCTCTCGATTTAATATGGTGAATCACTACTAAGCAGAATACTAATGTGGACTTTTGTCAAGATGAATCTAAATATTATTGCTCAAGACTTGCGGTACAACCAAACACTATATAAAATTGGTCAAAAATATTTGGTATTTGAAGTGACACTAGCAAGAACACTAGTGTAACTAGCATCCAGTGCCCAAAATGTCTCAATTTTTTTAGTAGTAAATACAGTACACAAACTGCATTGATAATCTCTAGATAGCTATATATTCCATAAATTTCAGCATTATAATTATTCAATACCTGGCGAAGATTTATCAGATGCTCAAACGAATCTTTGATGGTGTTGCCAAATGATTCATTCTTGTAAAAGCTCTCGTCCCATACTACGTCAAGAGAAGCCTTGAAGTCCAATAGTGATTGTACCATATCTTTATCTTTCTCTTCATCCATAACAATCTTCTGCCCAGTTTTACGAATGTAGGAACTTAGCGCCTGCCTCAGAAACTCAAGTGCATTGACTCTAGAAAACAGGGTGTACATCCTCTGGAGGTCCTCAGTACGACGTCCATCCATCAATGGCGTGAAACCCTGGAGTATGTTCAGAATAGAATAAGCGTAGAGAAAACAAAAATGTGCAAACATATGCAAGGATGACAGGAGTTAAACCTTATCAAGGACAGCAGGTATATGACGCTCCAGAAGTTGCTTTTCAACAGCTAATATCAATGGTTTCCTGGTTGATGCATCTATGTACAGTATGCATCTCTCATTCTCTTCATGCAACCTTCCCTGCACCAATCACCAGTAGAAACCTTAGAGAGACCACATCAACTAATAACCATTGCGGCAGCTTATCAATTCATGCAAGGCACCTCGACATGCTTAAGGTACTCGGGAACGTCATACTGCTGCATGTATTTCATTCCTTCAGCAGCATAAAACTCACAAGTGCATTCAAGAAACTGTTTCTCAAAGCTTTCCGTATATATTCCCAGTGCAGTAAACATCTTTAAAAGATGGCTAAGTAGTGTCCTATTAACAGCTTCGGCCAACCTGCACGACCAATGTCATATAAGAAAGGACTTACAATAATTCTCATTTGTCTTGAAATTTTACCTACAACTAACTATCACAGCTAGACAGGAATAGAGTTCATAGACCATTCAAAACTTCCAACGATTCACTCAGAGGCAAGACAAAACAACGTAAAGGAAGGCTTTATGAAGACAAATTCCCAATGTGACAAGTAAACCTTGCTTCACACATATAATTGCAAGAGCGGAGTTATTACAACATTACCTTTCCTTTTCAATCATTCGTAAGAGAGCAGTAACCGTCCTCTGCTCAACATCAGGGGACAGAGAAAGATGCTTTCGAAAAAGCTGCAGGCCCATCTCCCATAACGAACGTACATTTGTGTTTTGTATCACATACTTCCTATCCAGAGACAAGGCTATACTACGGATCATCAGCATCTGGTCACAGAAATCTTGCCAGCATTTCTCAACGAGGGACAAGAAAACAGACAGATCGGTGTCTTGCCCAACTAACGACTGTAAAGCTGCAGAGATGTGTTCTTCACACTCCTTCTCAATCCGTTCGTAAAGCTTTCCTTCTAGCTTATGCAAGCAAAGGTTATCAACAGCCTGACAAAACAATCAACATGTTTTTTCACACACACAACAAAAAGATAAAGAAACCAACAAATAAAGGTATAGAATTTACAAGTAACTTTACCTGGTAAAGCCTCTCGAGGTCAAAAGAAAAAGGCTTTTTGAGGAATATAGCTCTGATAGCTGACTGCAGATTTTCCCAAGTAGTATCTTCAAAGTTTGTTGGTAGACTTGGTTTGGCTTCACATATATACATATCACAAAACGGTAATATCAGAAACATTGCAAATGATGAATGCATAACAAAAATTCCGGATCTTCAAATTTCCCAGATCAGACTTTTAAGAAATACAACAACCCTAACCACTCGATCATCAACATCAAAATCAACAACCAAGCAAGATATACAGTGAATTTCCACTAAAGATCAATTCCAAAACCCACAGAGAATCTGCATCAATCGAAGCAAGCCTACAAAACCCTAAAATTCAGAAGCTTAAGCTACAAAAAAAAAATCAATCAATCGTACAGAGAGTCATTTTAAATCAAGAGTATCAATTTACACACTTTTCAAAACAACCTCTGAAGCTAATCAATGAAAACTAATGAAAAATCGGATTACGATCAGAAATCGCAATGGGGGAAAAACTACCTTTATTGAGCTTGATGACGAGCTTCTTAGTAGGCTGAGGGAGTGTAGCCTTCTTCCGAGAGAGATTAGCGGCGGAGGGAGTTGGATCTTCCTCCATGGGGAAGCCAACCTTGTCGGCGGCGTTAGGGTGAGAGGAAGGAGTGTGGAGGCCGTTTTTGGCCTTTTTCATGGGAGGGGAAGAGTAAGAAGGGTCGGCGGAGGCAGAAGAAACGGCGGAGCAAGTAGAGCGTTTGGTGGGAAGAGACATGAAAAATTGGGCGAGAGGTGAAATCAACTAAGAAGAAGAAGAAGAAGAAGAAGCAAACATGTCCCAATTTAAGCCTTTAACCTTTTCAAAGCCAACAAAAAAAAAAGAAACACTGTGCTCTCTCTTTCTCAGACCTACGCGAAATTTATACCGAAAAAATAGAGAATAATTGTTTTTTAATCTATACTGATATAAAAACGGAATAATTTAATCTATACTAATAATAATTTATGATGTAATAATAATGTTAGTGTATATTTTAAAACAACCAAACAAATATATGATTTTTAAAAGTTCAATATATTATGATGAAATTATAAATGTGCATATATGGTCCAACTAGAATTATTATTATTGTAGGAATTATGTGTTATAATGGTAATTACCTCTGCATTCATTACACTAGATCTGGGATTCGAACCCAGCATTATTGGGGATATTAAAGCTATTAGGATATATTGACAAACAAAAAAAATTACTATTATTAGTTTACGATGACTTATACCAAATTATCAATAAAAAAATTTCCTGACATTTTTCAATTGAATTTTCGTTGGAACTGATATCTAATCTATTTTTTATTTCATTAAGAAATTATGGTGTTGTGTTTACACAATACACATGATAATTGTTTCGTTTATGTTACATGTAATTGGTTTTGAATGTATTTAAGTTATCGATTTCAACTTCATCATCATCGCCATGAGAAATGTATTGTGTTATTTCTGTAAATGGAGTGATATTGCTGTGAACGATCAATGGATCATCAATAGAGATGAAATAATTGAAATGTATCTTATTAAAGTGAGGAAGCTTTTAGAAGCTAACGAGGTCATTTGAGAATATGTAGACGATATGGATTCTTCACACCCTTTTTTTTTCTTTCTGAATTAGGAAATTTAAGTTAACCACATAGTTCAAAGGCTTAGACAAAGTAAGTAAAGTTGTTAAAAAACTAGAAAAAATTAGAAATAAAAAATCTTAATGGTTCAAGTTAAACAGTTTCTTTATAATTATTTTCTCGGCTTCTTTATAATTTAAACTGTGGAAAATATATGAGAAAAGGACAAATGTGACTCATTTTTAAAATGGAAAAAAATGTCTAAAAACATCGCAAAAACTAGCCAATCCAAATGTATTGTTGTTAATTTCACCAATTATGAAAAAAAATAAAATTAATATGTCTGTATCAGTGTGATAGAAATTTCATGTTGTTCTACCTAACAAATACATAATCCATATTAAAACCTTCGACTCTAAATGAAAAGGTGAAAGACTTCGTTGTTACTATCTTCAAATAGATTATCATTTTCTTATATCTCTTCAAATAGGTATTGTAATGCAAGGTGCAAATAGATGTCTCAGCAAAGAAAAGAAGACCAAGCACCATTTTTGCATAAAAAGTCAGTTTCTAACAAAGAATGTAACGGACTGAGAATAATTTGCGAGTAAGATATCGTAAAAGCATAAAAAATTCACTTGTTGTCTAATTGTCTTCGGTGTATAGAGCATACTTTGGCTTATGTAATAATTTGATTTCATAGATTCTTAAATGACTTTATAGAGCATACCTTTCTATTAAATAATAAAAATGGTAGCCGGCAAAAGGTAAAAAATAAAAATAAAACTATACAGTAAACTTATTTTGCACCGTTTGATAAATAATAACACATGGAAGAACTGAAAAAAACTGTTTATTATCATGTGGACATGAGGGAGTCACCGAAGAATAGATATCTCATCTTTCTGTTTTTGTAATCTGTTCTTCCCAAAATTTACATCATAATTATATAGAAACCCTAACCAAAAATATAACAACGATTTTAATTTATTTTATAAAATATTTTCGGCTTTTACTAAAGAATAATATATGATTTTTTTTTCCAGTAACGTTTCACCATAAAAAGCTGCTAAAGTTTCTAACTTTCAGTTTATTCATCATCACAAACTCAAATGAAAGATCCTCCCTTTCCTTCTTCTCCATCATCAACACTAAATGTCTTGAAAAAAAAAATACCAAAATGAATAAATAATAAACGATAATCTTTCTCTCCGATGGGAAAATTCATCAGAATCACCACATCTCCGCCTCTCTGTGTCCGATCAAAGCTCCTCTGTTTCTCACTTCTGTACTTAATCACTACACTTTCTCTGTTTCTCTACGTCTCTCTCTCAAGAAACCAATGCGTCTTTCGATACTCACCGTTCGATCCAATCCAGACAAAAATATTCTCTTATCCTTCTTCTTACGGTGAACACAAATACGCTCTTCCCACTCACAGATCTTCTTGCTCTTCCCCTGTTTTTTTCTCAGGTAATTTATTTAACCAAAAAATTCATTAAAACTCCCTCTGCTTTTCTTGTAGCGATTCTGTTACATTTCGACAAATTACAATTGTCATTTTATGTGAATCAGATTACTGGACAGTTTTGAATGAGATACAGAGTATCTGCAGTGATTCATCATCATCGGAGAATTTGAGATACATTAACGAAAAAAGCGAAACTTTCGGTGGAAATTTCAGTACCCAGAAGAGATTTTCTTATTATAATCATACAAACAATGACGTCGAAGTTCCATGTGGTTTCTTCAGAGATTTTCCGATCAGCAATTCCGGTGAGATATCATCCATCATTTCTAAGTAAAAAATTATATATTCGTTAACCGGTTTTATGAATTTTAACTCATTTATCTTTTGGTCAAAACTAAAAACACCGAGTAAACCGGAGAAAAACAGGATCATAACGGTATTTAATTATTTTCTTTTTTACATTTCTTGTATATATTGGATTTTTTTTTCAGCTGTTCTACAAAATTTTAAAACATTTTATTTAAAATTCTAAAAACATATTCGTATCGCTTTGTTGTTGTATTTGCTGGCACATTTGGGAGCCTAAACGGTTAATTGACAGTGATAAGCTCACTTAATATCTCTTCTTTATTACTAAATTTTATTTCTCTATAAATTTATGTTTTTATTTTACTATCTTTTCTCTGGTTTTGGTAGATAGAGTTGAGATGGAGAAATGTGGACTAGTAGTTGCATCAGCAATTTTTAACGACCATGACAAAATCAGACAACCAGTGGGACTTGGAGTTAAAACCCTAGAAACCGTTTGTTTCTACATGTTCATCGACGACAAAACACTAAACTCTCTCTTGCACCACAATGTCATCCCTAAAAACAATCCCGCAGATTACAGAATCGGCGCATGGAGAATAATCAAAATCTCGAAGTCCGAAAATCTTTATCTTAATCCGGCTATGAACGGGGTTATACCAAAGTATCTTATACACAGATTGTTTCCAAACTCAAAGTTCAGTATATGGATCGACGCTAAAATCCAACTCATGATAGATCCGCTACTTCTAATTCATTCGATGTTGGTAGTGCCTGATGTCGATATAGCAATATCTAAACATCCCTTTTTTGTAAATACAATGGAGGAGGCTATGGCTACCGCTAGGTGGAAGAAGTGGGGAGATGTCGATGGGCTAAGGATCCAAATGGAGACTTATTGTGAGCATGGCTTGAAGCCTTGGAGTTCTCATAAATTGCCATATCCCACAGGTAAGGAAATCTTCACTATATCATAACGAACAAGCTTTAAACCTTTTTAGTGTTTGATTAAAGATATATTAGTTGTCTATACCTGTATTTAGGAAGGTTAGGTAAGGTTTATATACAATAAAAGATTTAATGGAGTTATCTGAAAGTATGAACTATTAATTTCTTACATGTATATATGCATAATTAGTTAGATAGTGGACTCAGTTGTGCAAGCTTGTATTAATACTTATTTTTTAAAATTAATGTTGGTATAATTTTAGACTTTAACTTTGTTTTTAATTAAGTGCTTTTTTATTAAACCATATTTAATACTATTAAGTTTTCTTTTATTAATTTTCTTTTTATCAAACAAAAAACCATTTTTAAATATCTCTTCATATATATAATATAAATAATATTTTGGTCTAAGGTTGATTTATGTATAGTATAATATATAGTTAAGAGTACTCTCCACTCTTAAGTGTGTTAATAATCTTAAGGTAATCATATTTAGAAAAAACAGATACCTTTCTTTGTCTAGAATGTTGCTGTGTACTCTTATATATTACTTTGCAATAATGACTAAAGAGTCATATCTTATGCATGAAGATTGGCTTTTAGTCGGTTAGGTTATGCTCTTTTCACTTGTGACTTTTCAAAAATGGAGTCACGGGTAATCATGAAAACCATACTTAAAATTCAATTTATAGAGATAACTTGATCTTTTCGTGATCGAGTATTATTAATATTATGATGTAGCTCACTAAAGAAACTGTGGAAGATATGAATAAGAAAATAGGATTACAAACAAGAAAAACATTTGAGATTAAAATGGATAATACAGTATGTGTTCTTGCTTAAGTTCTAGCTGTAGATTTTATTTATTTGTTTGTTTGTTGGACATATTCCCTTAGAAATAATATATGTACAATCAAAGAATCGCGACGTGGTCCCATATAGCAAAATCAATGAGATAGAGATAGAAGTGAGGGTCCTAAAAAGCAAGTTGTTATATGGCTTTGGTCGGTCCACGTCATTTAAATGCATAGATATGAAGCTGGACTAAGTATATTTCCATTTCCTTATATACGGATGATAACAATACGATCTTTACAATTTTCATATTGATTGGATCTTAAAGTTCTTAAGATATCAGATATTTTTCATAATGAAAATGTAGTAATCAGCGACTTTAAGTTTGCCTTGATGTTGACATTTGTTTTATTTTATTTGAATTAGATGTACCAGACAGTGCGATGATACTGAGAAAACACGGAATAAGAAGCAACCTATTCTCGTGCTTCATGTTCAACGAGTTAGAAGCGTTTAACCCGCGAGACCAGTTGGCGTTTGCGTTTGTCAGGGATCACATAAACCCTATGGTGAAAATGAACATGTTTGAGGTCGAAGTTTTTGAACAAGTAGTTGTTGAATACAGACACAATCTCAAGAAGATTGAGACATCTTCGTACGAGGAACAAGAAGAAGAACAGAAACAAGAATCGTTGAGAATAATACACAAGAGAGGAAGATGGTTAGATCATAAATCTTGGTCTCTCAGTAGTAGTAGTTGTAAGAGTTATCTCATGGAGGTGTGGGGTGATCACCATTGATTTTTTTTCTTTCTTTCTTTATTGAGCCGATATTTTAATTGGTTAATATTCTTTCCATCATAGGTTTACAAAATGGTATTACGTATATAAAATCTAAAACTCATGTTTTATTATCCATTTTAACGTTGAGTTTTTTTTTATTCTTGGCTACTAACATGTAAAAATAATAACTGTAGTCAAAATTATGATTTTCGACCGCTTAGTCATTGTAAAATGATGAAATTATGGCAACAAAAGATGCAGCGTACGTATTGAAAGAAAAAGAAAACACAAACGTTATTACATAAGATGATTTTTAGCTAACGAAAATAGAAAAATAGAAAGGTTCACGTACACCGTTAACAAATCATTTCTCTTCATCGAAAGCAGCGACGGGAAAAGAACGTGACAATCCCGACGGACCAGCAAAAGTGATTTTCGTCGGATCTTGATCATCAACAAAAATCTCAGAGATTGTAACCCACATAAAAAGCTCTTTGCTCTTGATTCCAGTAAGACTACGCATCCAACGGTTCTCAACGAACGCAGTGACCTCCGAATCGTACGATACGTTTTTGCCTATGGCTTTAAACCGGTGTTGAACCTTGTTCTTCAACTTGATCCAGATATAACCTGTTGATTTGTTGAAACCGATCTCGGTCATTGTGTCTAAAGGGAGAAGTCCTTTGGGTAGATTCATTGTCGATAAGATCTCATGGGCTTTTTGCTTGCATATTGATCCGCCATTGACGATATCTGCTCCTTCTCTTTGATCTGATTTTGTTTCTTGAGACGCCATTAGATTATGAGATTTGTGGTATTTTTGATTGGTTTTTTCTAATATAGGTTCTTGGAAAGCGTATAGGTGAGGACAAAATGGTAATTGTGAGAACATTAGTTACGGAACAGATGTGCGTACTACGTAGGTGGAAGTGGGACGCATGCACTTTGGTTTTGTGGAATATATTTTTCTTTGTGTTTTCAACTCGTCGAAGAATAAAATATTAAAAAAATTTACATGATATATTCTTTTTTTTTTTACTAAAACATAATATATTATTTCTCGTAATAATAAAATAGATCTCTTCTTACTTATATGTCAAAGGGAAAAACAAAAACAAAAACAAAAAAGATTCTTATGCTTAGAGAAACAAGATTAGAATAGTCATAGCGTGATGAATTCTTGCAATGTTGTTTCCTTTTCCATAATCGTATGCAATGCTGCCAATTGCCATGCGGGTCGGTGAGGGCCAGTGACCAAAATTTAATAAGACAAACTAATATGTAACAGAAGTACTAGTTTGTATAGATTTTCCAAGTTTCTAATTTTTGTTGGTGGCCTAAAAGAGTTATAACTTGCTGGAAATGAGATGTGTCCAAATAATGACTTGCACTCAATACACTCTAGTAAAAGAACATGAAATAACTATTTATTATACTATTTTATCTACTCATATTTGCTTACCTCTGGTACGTGTAAACTTATTAAACAAAAAGTTAAAAAAATAAATAAATAGAAAGAATAAAATGAGTTCCATGAGAAGTTTTAATGTATGTCTCTTATTCTTTTTTTCTCTCTTCATTCCTCTTTTTTTTTTTATGTCAATTCCTTGCTCTTTTTCTCTTTTTTTTTGTCATCATCAGTTTACCCAATTTCATTACTTTAAAAATTATTATTTTTGTTTATTTCAATTTAAAATTGATTATAATTTTTATTTGGATAAATTTTACCTTAATATATTATATATTAGAGAATGTATAATTGGTATTATGGTGAAATAGCTAACAAAC
Organism: Streptanthus diversifolius; assembly: GCA_039880935.1. Classification (NCBI taxonomy): domain Eukaryota; kingdom Viridiplantae; phylum Streptophyta; class Magnoliopsida; order Brassicales; family Brassicaceae; genus Streptanthus; species Streptanthus diversifolius. The sequence goes on along the minus strand of JAXGFM010000012.1, from coordinate 7,998,838 downwards.
AAGTTTTGTTATTTATAATTTATAAGAAATGTAAATTAAAAATATGTGAAGATACGGTGATTTAAAGTTGAACTATAAAATATAAAGACATGTTTATATATATAAATTAATTATGTTTTTAATTATTCAAAATTTTTTATTTTTTTTTTTAAATTATTATTTTTTAGTTTTTAAGAAACTCATTTGAATCTCAAAATTGGACAGTCAATTCTGAAGAATTTCTAACTAAGTTTCAAATAATAAATTATTATTAAATTTAATTTTAATTTTAATTTTAATTTTAATTAATTTATTCTTATGAGACTCTAATGAATTTCAATGATGCCAATGCTCTTATATGTACTTACATTGATACATATTTATTCAACTGTATTCTCTCTTAAATAACAAGGACTATGTGCAACGACGATCACATTCAATGCATATTGCTCGAGTGTTGCTACTGTTGCCAAGAAATGGAACCTAACCATACCGTTTATTCGTAAGGATGTTGGTTTATGAATCTGTCTTTCCCCAATGACAACTACCATGAACTTTGACACTACATTCGGCGTAACATTTGTAAACCCATTCCTTTGCATCTATTTTCGTTACACATATGAAACATGTAGTTACAAGGGTGAAAACTGTAAACGTGATCTCTCGTGTCGTTGAAAGACAAGCAACAAGCATAACACAGCAAAGGAATTTTCTAGGACAAACGGTGAGGGTATGTTAATGGCTCTTCAGGTTCAAGATGGTGAGAGGTGGCAGTTTTCTAGAACAAGTGAGATTTAGGCTGAAGTTGCATACAGAACAGTGATAGTATAGCAATTCGAGATGCTTCTGACAACATTTGCATTTTAGCTCAGATATAGCGTCATCATCATCGGATTCATCGACTTCTATTTCTGAATCAGAAGTCTCGCGTAACCATATAGAAGGTAACTTCATAGACTTATGAAGATCAGAATACGAAAACCTGGAGGGGTGCTGATCTAATTAAAGAGGGTGGAGAGGGTGAAAAGGATGTGTGATCTCATGCAGGTGCAAGGCGCAAATCCCTGTGGAAATCTACATTGCAAGTAGCACAATGATAGTGGTTCTTCTCAGGGTCGCGGTGAGGCTGTGAGGCTCGGTTACTTCTGACATACGGCATCTACGTTGCAAACAACAATTCTTGTGGAGATCAAGATTGCATGTATCACAATAGAGATGATAGTTGGAAGAATCTCTTTGTTTTCTGCAGATGAAGCAGTTAAAATTTCGACTATATATTATGGTAGCTAATATTTCTACTATATAAAAAGAGTTTATATTTCGACTATATTGTGAGAACGCAGGATATTCGTCATGAATCATAATCATCACAGTTTATTACCAAGAAAAAACAATTCAATGGGGTTTGTATATTGTGAGAGTGCGGTTACATGTAAACATGTAGATTAAATCAGGTTAATTCTTTGCTGTTCTTTTTTTTTCTCATTTTCCAAAAGGTCTAGAAATCTTATTGGATTTATACTGTATAAATTAATGTACAGTGGTTTCAGAAAAGATGAATAACAAACATTCAAACAACAATAATTTATTGTACGAAACTTAATCACGCATTACTTTTTGGTTTTTCATTAATTTTTAAAATGATATATTATACATATTTTTAGCATATTAGATACATTCCATAAACTTTTGACTTTTTTTTTTGTATCAATCAATATTAGTTTGTGGAAGTATACTATTGATAATCTATTTGTTCTATGAAACGAGGTTTAAATACATTGCCGCAAATATACATTGCTCTAATAAAGAAAGGCTAGTTCAGTTACTAGCTTCAAACTCAATTTGATGAAAAAAACAAATGATCACCATCCCAAATGACATCTAAATCATCAATCTCAGCATTATCCACATTGGTGATCTTTGTGAAGTTGCATCCTCCAAACTTTTCACCTACATATTTCCCAATTTTTTTAACGGTTAGGAACTTTTTTTCACAAGTAAGAGTTTGTTCTTCATTTTGAGAATTTTCAGAGCTTACCTGCTAGACTCAGAAGCTCTTCTATGGATGGAGGTAAGAGTATCAACTTCCCGTTATGGCGTTGTGATAGATCTTTCTCTTGTGACAACATGTGAATAGTAACTCTCTTGTCTTTTCCTTTACATGGTTTGACTTGGACGCTGGAGCTGCAATGTTGATCTGAATCGTTACCGTAACTTCTTTCTTTTGTTTCGCTATTCGATTTAGCCCTCTCTGACTTCTCTTCTTCAACTCTTTTCATTTCATAACTTTGTAAGAGATCACATAAGCTTTTATTTCCTTGTTGTTCTTCAAGAGCCTTTGGTTTCTCTATGTTAATCCCTCCTTTAAATAGCTTCTTAACCATTTCAGTATCTCCCCTGTGAATTGCATCCATTAGAGCCTTTTCTCCATTTTCGTAAGTCCAATCTGTAACATCAGAACCTTTGCAATCTCTTCTTGAATCCATCCACTCTTCCCATCCCATTCGTTGGAAATCTCTGTTTTCTTGATCATTATTTGTATCGTCTATTGCTATTGATTGTTGTCCTCTAAGTTTCTGCAAGGTTTGTAACAAAACATGAGTTTGATTTTTCTTTATAAAACTATATATACATAAGTTTCAAGAATATTGTTTTAGTTCACATACCATGAAGAGATTGTTCATTATAACTCGTCCATCTTCAGCATGAGCATGCATCGCGCTCATCAGCGATGTTCTGCTTATTCGTAGTATTTGAGATAGCTCGGTTGTTCTTACCGTGAAAGGTTGTGGTCTATAGCATAAAACTCCAATCTCTCCAAAGGTATCTCCAATAACTGCTTTCGCTTGAATCTGATCATGTCCGTCAACATATGATGCAAAGTCCTGTAACAATATATTACAATGTTAGAAGGTACATTTTATTTATAAATTCGACGCCGTTTAGTTACGTTTTAACTTATAATTTGCTCACCACTGCTCCTGAGACCAAAATGTAAAGATCCGTAGGCGCTTCGTTTTGTAGAATTATATCTTCTTTAGGTGGGAAATACTCAGCATCTATATCTGAAACCTTGAAAAGAAAAAGGTAACTTCATGAAACCTCTTAGAGATGCAATGATTATTTAAATCCAAATGAAAATTTAGAGAATATAATATTTTACCAATTGAAAGAGAAAATCACGAGAAACTCCTTGGAAAAGGTAAATGTTTTGAACAATGGGGAAGAAGAGATAGTTTGCAATGCTTGAACGGATTGCTTTTGGCAAATTGTTTAAAGTTTCTTGTTGTTTCAAGCCCTCTGTTTTGAATTTTAAGCAAATGTGTGAGAGCATTTGGTCTTGTATATCATGTGGGAGTTGGTTTCTTGAAGCAAACTCTGAAGCTGCTCTCACCGTATCTCTCTTTGAAAAGAAACAATTAGTATATGTCTAGTTTCGACAGGTTGAATAATAATGAAGATGATTATGGTTCAAGTACCCAAATTTTTGTTCCGAAATAAACATGCCTACATGAAAAAAAAAAACAAAGGGTTTCAACTTACAAAGCTTCTGGTTCGGCTAGTCCAGTGAACGACGAGGTTGGTCATATTTCCAATAAGGTAAGCTGTCAAACCAAGGTTGAACATCATGAAGAAAATGTCAAAGAGCATTTCTCTTGGATTCTCAGGATGCAAATCTCCATATCCAGTGGTTGTTAACGTCGTAATAGACCAGTAAAGAGCAGTCACATATCTATTCCAGAGACTTGCTTCCTTGAAATCTGGATACACAGCTCCTATCCATGTCTTTCTTGGATTTGGATATCTATCTGCAATCAGGTAGTTGAAACATCCAGCACAATGTACTGCGAACAAAGTGACCTGAGATAAACATAAAAAGTAATAAAAATTTCATGTAACTAAGTTACTATTTATAAAATGAAATGTTTTTTTTTTTTTTGCTCTGTTTCGATACTTACCGAAATGAGTTTTGTGCATCGTATCCAGAAGTAGTTGAAACGGATATCTTTCTCAAGCCTGAAGAAAAAGGGAAAGAGTGAAGAGAAAAATGAGTAAACACTTTCTTGATCAAACCCTAAGAAGAATATGGTCTTTTAAGCTTTGAATTAAACCTTGCGAACAGCGAGCTAACTCGTCTGAGCCGCCATAACCTGAGCATGCTGAGAATTCTGAATCCTAACTCGCTTCCATTGTAGTTAAACAGGAGGCTTAATGGCTGAAACGGTGCCGTCGAACACACATCGAAGGCGAACCATGTAGAAAGGTATCTGAAAAATGTTGCATTTTAAATATCTTTTTTCAAGAATCTGATTCACTAATAAAAAAAAATTATAAAACTTTATTTCTAACCTTATTGCTATTTTCTTAGGATTGTCAACGAGAAGATAGGAGTGGCTATCGAGATAGGCGACGAAGAAGGTGAGGAAAATATCAATGGCGAAGAAGCCGTTGACAATGTTGTCGATGATGAAAATCGCGTCTATTTTGTAGGTGATGAAGGCAAATTGAAAGGGACAAATCCAAGCTGAGTAAATAACTAGAAAGACAAGCCACATCTCCCATGCTCTGTTTTTCAAATGAAACAGAGGATTAAGAAGAAAAAAAAACAGAACATAATCTGGTTTTGTAAAAAAATCAACATAAAAAAATGGTTTAAAGATGAGAAAATTAACCTATATTTTGGATTGAAAGGAGAGATTATGTGTTTACGTAGCTTAGTTGATTGGTTAATTCTTGCTCCAAGAGATGGCAAAAGATCAGCGGAGAGGAAACTACTCTGTTTTGTGGTGTTAATATTGTATTCCTCAACGCAGAATCTTTCAAAGAAATTTCTGGTACAAGAGATTGGCATCTTCTTGATGTTTTTGATAAGAAAAATAAAATGTTATATAAAAGGTTTTGTTTCTTGCAGGTGAAGGCTTTCTTCTTGGCAAGGGTAGTTTATAAATAAGTGATGAAGCTTGTGATGAATGACACGGGAGAAAGTTTCTGTTAGGACCTTTATGGCAACTTGATCTGACCCAATTGCTTCTCTCTTTCTTTTTTTATTTATATAAAAAAAATGTGAATTTGGCAAGGCAAAGGTTTACGGTTTTATGCAGACTCAGTGCGCCATTAAAGCTGCAAAAGAAAACCAAAAACGGTTGAGACGCAACAATGGTGAGAGCAAGAAGCGGAAAACACGGAACAGAGTGGTTGTGTGAAATAGAAAAAAGCTTTAAGAGATTAGACAGAATTTAAGTGGTAAACATTGAGCTTTTGTGGAAGAAATGGTCATGGTTTCTTTCTTTTGACAGGAAACAGATTCGATATGCAACATAAAGAAGAAGAAGAAGACTAGACGTAAACTGTTTTTTTTTGGGAGATTTTTGTCTACTTGATGAGATTTATGACTCTTTGTGTTGAATCCACTTTCTCAGCATTTGAAGGTGGGAGTGATATATAGACATACCACACACACATATAAAAAGAAGCTACGTTTTGGGTGTTTGGTGTGTGTTATTTCAAGGACATAAATGGGCAGGAAAAATTATGGTGTGTTCATTTTAGGAATCCTGATATGGGACCAAACCATAAATAAATAAATAAAAAATAAAGAAAAGAAAATGGCCTTTGACAGAATATTAAGGGGCCAGAGTATATAATTTTTTTTTTTTTAATTTCAGAAAACAAATTTTTCTTCTTTCTGCTATTCTTTGAAGTATGTCTTCTTTCTTTTTTTCCTTCTCATCCTCAAAACTAATCATCCGAATCTAGCTAGTTACCGTTGAAAAGTGAAAACCTATATATGATTTGTTGACTTTGGAGAAAACACAAAAAAAAAAAAACAAAAACAAGGTGTATTTTCCATGTTTGTCTCGTGGAGTAATGACACTTGATTAATCCTTACTCACAATCCCGTCGGTACGGTGGCCCCCTCTCCTTCATGTTTTGCTCATCTTTATCCCAACGAGGTTAAAAACAATACAAAATTATTAGTATAATAATTCATCAACATAACAAACTAATAGTAAAAATTAATAATTTTAAAATTTGAGATATCTTTTTATTATAAATTTTTTAAAAATTCATTGAGAACTCATAAATAGAGATGCTTTAAAACTATATATATATATATATATTTTAGGTGAAAATGTTTTTATTTATAGTTCTACATAGGTGATTTATTTCCAACTAATTAGATGGATGGACAAATCTTATGCTAACCGGCCTAGAGTGTAGCCCAAGATACAAAATACGTATCCCATGCCTAGCTTGGTTGTTGAACAGAATCGAACCCGGGGTTCCAACAAATTTATACTATGAGATTCATAAACCATTATCTACTCTTTTTTTTGTTGCTAAAATGTTAATAACTAAATAAAAAGATTACAGCTATGTGATTCATAAACCATAGAGTAATTAGAATGACTAAACTTTAAACACACACTCACAAGAGGTATGAATTTAGCACAAGGAAATTCTGAAAACCAATTTTTTTTTCTATATATCTTCAGTTTATCTAGATTTTAAGTTCTTAACATTCTTCAAACAAATTAAAATTTATCAAACGGAGGAAATATTATTAAAATTTGAGATGGGTTCATTCTTTAATAAACTGCGAATGATTAATTCTAAAATATCCATGAAGAAAAAGAGAAATTAAAGACTCTATTTCTATAATAGGAACGAGAGTATGTCACCAAACTTACGAAGGGTCCTTAGCCCTTGAGGGGAATATCATGGCTTATAGAGAAACATAAACACATTCGTACACGAATATAGAACCCTTTTTTTTTTGGTAATTCATTGATTAAACTTTGATTTCCGTTCGCTAGTATAGAATGCCAAGTATAAATTCTCCAAACCTTTCCGCCAAATTTGTTTTATTAAGTCATACCGAACCTTTTTGTTTATGCGTCGATTTGAGCCCGTTCGAATGTGTCTTTCATGATTCCTTATTGAATTTTTTTTTGGTGCCTAATTGCCTATTTCTGTGGTGCTAATTTGAGTTAACGTTGTACTCCTATCTACCGTATTATAATACAAACTAAATCCTTGAGACTTGAGAGATTTCTTTTGAAAGAAAACCATGAACTAAAATTAATTAAAATCCACTTCTTGATAGTTGCTTATATTAATCAATAGATAGGTGGATGTAGTAGATATACTGATAATGTTTATATATTGTTTCGTTCTTGCAATTTACCAATTTTCTAGTCCTTACGAATTATAGAATTAGTATGATCATATTCAGTGTGAAAGTATGCATTAAATATAAATGTTGGACAGAATATTCAATAACCTTCACAAAATTCTAACAACAAAACTAAAAGTATATATGAAAAAACAAAACTAAATAAAAATAAATCACAAAATAATATAAACATGCACTTTTATATTTTCTGTTAATTCAATCATAATAATATTTTTGTAAATAAATAAAAACAAATTATTAAGAAAATTTAAAATATAGTAATATATATATTCAAGGATTTCTTTTGTCTTGTAAAAAGACAGTCTCCAACAATATAGAACAAACACATGAAACTAAGAAAAAACAGAACATATAGTATTATGTGAGAATTTTACGAACCTCAAATCAGTAATAAGAAAAAATCACAAGATTATGCGTTAAAAATAAAAAATAATCTAAAAAATAAAAAAAAAAATAGATAAGTTAAATCGAGTCCAAAAGAAAAATTTGGATCCACCATAATTCAATCGTTTTCGGGAGCACTTAAGAATAATAGATATCTAAAATCATGGTTTTGATGGAAGAGATGATTGGAATAGCCGGAAAAATTGTGAGACTTAATCTCAAAATTAATAAAATGCAAGGGTTTAAAGACAAAATGAATTGAATAAGTTAAAAAAATCTGATCACGTTCTTAGTTGATCATGAGAGAGGATATATTTATGGAGATTACATGTTCGGGGCTATAATACTAGATATGGACTTACAGACTTTGTATGATGTCTTCTAAGTGTTTTTCACTTATCTTTCTTGTTGTGTTCGCCAGATGTCCGACAAGTTTATAACAACAACAGTGTAGAGTTTGTACTGGTTGTAGTGGATTTGGCGTCCTGCGTTAATAAAACTTTCCTAATACTTCTATCTTTCCTATTTTCAACATGTTATAGGTGAAAGCAGTTGTTCCTTTCAGTCGTTGAGACATAATTTTGAATTGATCTGAAATATCATATAGAAGGGAACCTCACGTCCCTTAAGAGTTTTATGTCGTTAAACTTCTTTTCTACAATTTCTCTCAAATGGTATTTTTGAACTTTTAGAAGCTTTCAGCTATTGGCGTTTGAACATGTCTACACGGAAAGAAATCGTGTGGCACATACAATCACAAGGGTTAGGACAACTGATACTCGGAAGCACTGTACCAGTCATATAGCACCTGCAATGGTCCACAAAGGTTGGGACAACTGATATTAGCTGAAGCAAACCCCAGTCTAATGGTCGTTAACTCAATGAACAAGATGTTAAAGAATTTTTATTTTTTGGTTTTCTATGTCTTGTTTTATAGTCTCGCCTAATGTTTCCAGGTTTTGGTTTTCTTTTTCTCTCTACCGTAGCTATTATCCATTTGGTTGCTACTCTTATTTGTTTCTCATCTCTTTGCATATATGGCTTAATGAAAAATTCCTGCGTTAAAAACCAAAAAGATATATATATATATATATATATATATATATATATATATATATATAAATGCAATCAAAGTAGGGCAGTGTACTCGTATTTTTCTTTAAATATTTTAATAAAAATTTGATACTACTGATTTTGATTTCTGAACCATTTTAGATATATATATATATACAACAATCCAGATCTTGTAAATTTTAATTTTAGTAATTTACTTCATTTTACACTGAAATTAATGTTATAGTATTAGATATATTTTAAATAATTAGAATTTTTAGATTTTCTTTATTAAATATGATAGTCAATCAAAATGGTGGTAATATAGTAGTAAAGCAATGAGATTGTTTTTTTTTTTTGTTTTTCGGATTCAAACTTCATTTTTTAAATCAGAATTTCTAAATGCTGACTCAAGACCTAGAAGAAATTATAGACTTAAAATTCTGAACTCCCATAGTTCTAATTTTGGGAGTTCTGATTCTTATGTACCATCAAAATGTATATATGGATATTTCTTTCTAATTTTATAGGCTAAAACAAAGACCGAAATTTTAGTGTTGCATGGCATTTGGGAGAAAATAATCGAGAAAAAAGGACCGGAAAAACGTTAACAGATCGTTTGTCACCTGCTGTCTTAAATCGGCAACAAAATAGTTTTGACTTTGCCACTTGCTGTCTTTCTAGTGCAAGTGGGGTCGTTAATGTTAACGGCTTAATTTAAGTCGGTTAAGATTTCACATGCTAAGACATGATAGTGTCTCCAAAAAAATGGTTAGTTATTTTTTAAAGATTTTGTTGTGGGCCATAATTCTTCAAATGCGTTTGACTAAGCTGGTGCGTTTTAAGTCTTGAAATGAAAATTGGAGATGATGTTTTTTGAAGACTGTAAGTCGTTAGCTTTTAGATATTCTAATTCTTGAACAAAATAAAAGATATTCTAATTTTAAGAAAAATATTTTTCGTACAAAAAAAGATTGAAATCTGAGGTAAAGGGAACACAATCCCCTTATGTTACTAGTAAACCAAAACACATTTGATTTAAATTGGAGCTGAGTTTCCTATCCACCTAGACTAATTCAGGCTTTGATGTCTTAAGTTATAATAAAATCTGGACCGACATTTGGTATAGAATTTAGTGAGTTGGACCAAACGGTTCTTCTTTTTTGGTCGATGGTGACAATATATATATAACCAGTCATATGAGGTCTAGACTAAAACATTATGGTCTATTTAGATTGGCTTTAATAAAAACGTATCATTTTGAACCATATTGATCTCCGGTTGGTATAAGGATGATGAATTGGACCAAAGCGGTTAACCATTTATTTATTTATTTAAACTTGATGGTTTACTGATTTGTAGAAGCCATATTGCATTAAAGACTAAAACATTAGCTAGGGTTTATTTTCCATTGGCCTTTTTAGAAACGACCAGATTGAATCATGCTGGTCCATCCTGTACAAAAATAAGAAAATTTGATATCTAGAAAATCCTGATTTTTCTTGGGATTTAGTACCCCACGTATATTGCAAAATAATAACGGATCCAACACTAGATAACAGATAGAGACATTTTCCAGCAATTTTCCATTAAATTAAAAAGCAACTACTGTATTCCAAATCTTTCTCGTGATCATTAGACTAGTATAAGGCTTTTAACATTTTTATTAGATTTTTCATCCACGTTACATACGGATTTATTTTTAATCAAGTGTATTACAAACCAAATTTTTATTTTTTTTCGTCATAACTTGTTTTTACATCTAGTTCACGCAATATAGTATCATTCATACTGTGACAATATGTTCATTATGGTAACAATGCAATAGAAACTGACTATCTGCAAAAATTAATAGTATAATTATAAGAAACTCATTTTTAAAAATTGTGGAAAGACAGAAAAAATCAATGTTAATATTTATGGAGTCTTGTTTTTCAGAAATTGGTAAAATTCATATACAGTAAGAGTTTTAATTTTGTAACTTTTGAGGTGATGATAGAGTTACCACCATATTCTCCCAACCTTGAAAAAATAAAGCAGATACATGAATTTGTGTAGCTGTCACTAATAACACAATTATAAAATGAGGTGTGTGTAAACTTACATACCATTTTAGGTACTCATAACTTGGTTGAACATCGTTGTCAAAGAAAATTCGGGTAGAAGAAATAGATGAAAGACATAACATATGTACATGATACAAATAAAATATGTTAAGTGGGTGATCACATTCACTTATTGTATAAAGACTTATATAAACAGTCACAAAAGTAGAACACATAATTGAATATATAGTCATTTGTTCATAGAGTGGATATAAAATTGATCTTAATACTAAACATTAAATTTCTGTAAAATTTTATCTTAATATCAAACTCAAACAATCAAATATAAACATGCTATTCAAACTAACAATGGAGAAGCATATATAAGTTAATTGTTTTTTAGGAATGTTGCTAAGATTACACAGCAACATAAAAGTCTAAAGATTTGTCACGAGCTGTGGTAAGGAGCACGACAGGTTTGTCAACACTCTCCATCTTTTTTTTTCTTCTGGAAATTGGCAGCAACATTACCCCAAAGAGTAACACAAACAATTAGTCCACTGATTTCAAAAGACAGAAAATATGGTAAGTAAATGGAGTTTGTATTTAAGGTTATAAATAAGATCTATAACTCGTGGGGAAAAACATTCTTACTCTTTCAATTGTAGATGGACATCTATTTTAGTTGTAGTCACAATATTGAAGAGCACTACTTTTCGGATGGCATCTAAACAAATCAGAGCATATGCAATGTTAGAACATGATCATATGTATACATGGAAGAAATATGCTACCGTATATGTCCATGTTCAAGTCGACCGATTCTTTAAACTCGTCATAAGAACAAATCTTAAATTTTTATCTTTAAATAATATGGTCAAATTGATCAGTTTGAACTAATGTTGTCTGCTAGGTGAATTGAATTTGAAATTTGTGAGAAGACACCTTGTAGCTGCTCTTGTAATAAATGACCAATTTTTTTTTTAATCTTCTAAATCACATGTGATAGTGTCAATTTTATTCATTATTTGATGAGTAAATAAATTTACAGATACATTTTAATCGATTCTAAGGAATTCAAAACCCCCATAAGCATATCACATTTTTAGCGTTTCGTGCCTCCTAAAATTGAATAACTCTAATAAGCACTTCATTCTTTTAAAACCTTTTGAAACTCATATCAAAACCAAGGTGACAGGTTTGGCTGAAAGAGAAGTACTTAAAGCAGCCATTATTATCATTCAAAAAATGTGTATGATTTTAATAATGGTATGTCCTAAAAACATTTAGGTGTACTTATTTATAAGCAATAGCAATACATTAAAGAAAAAATGTTCACATCTACAAATTAAACTATTTCCTTTTTTATGTTAAAAGGAAATCAATATAATTTTTTTTTAAAAAAAATAGTTTGAATTTTTCAGATTGAATTTTCATTTTGGTATGTGGAGAATTTTATTTTAAATGTAAAATTTCATTTTTTTAAATATAAAATGTTTTTTTCAATTTTGATTAATGTGTTTTAATAAAATGCTGACTAAATATATATATTGATTGGCTGTTTTAAATCTTAGATGGATAGTCTCAGATGTATTTAATCTCAATATTTTATATTTTAATAGATAACAATGAAAAAAATATATAATACAGTAGTTTTATGTTAGTATGGACGTACGTAATGTAATAATTCGGATTTCAATTTATATTATATGCAATATTGTTGATTTCCTCTAACTCATGTGATTCTAGAAAGGAACAACTGGTTTTGCACAAATAAAAACATCATCAGTTTCCATAAAATATTTCAAGGGACAGCATGAAAAACGAGTATTAGATACTTTATATGCGAATCTGTTTCATGTAATATCGCCATTCGATATAATCAATATGAGTTTTTCTTGCCTGCATTAAAAGTTAGGCTAATTATATGATCTTTCGAAACACTAAACATGGGTCCCCCATTTGTTATGGTAGAAAACTTGCTATTTCTTATTGCTTTTGCATAATTTTTGGTCAAATGCTGGTCTTTGAAGTTACGATTAAATATATCTCATAATCTCTTTTAATTATTCATACAAAACCATTCTGATTAAGGAATAATATAATATATGATCAAATATCTCCCCCACTATTTCTTGTGTTTCTTTCTTAAGAGCACCTGCAACAATGATACTTTTAAAATATCATATCAGAAAAAGTAAATAAAAAAATAAATAAATAAAAAAGCAATGAATTTTGTTGTGAGAGTCTAATTGCATAGAAAGTTTTTTTTTATTTTTTATCTTTTCTCTCTCATATTTTTTATATTTTAATAAAATAATAATATAATTAATAATATAATATTTCTTATGATACTTAAACAAGTTTTACCATTACTAATACTCTAAAATTAAATAATACAAATGACAAACATATATGATTACCTTAAAAGTGAGCAAATGCCATGTGTCGGGCAAACTTGTCTTCATAGTTTATAGTGCTCGTCAACTTCAATGAATGATATTCTGGAAACCACAAAAATAAGAGCTCTGGTTTTAACTTTTAACTATTGACGTCAGACTCCTATGGAATGTGTATATGGTCTGTATATTATAGACCTATATATTAGTGATTATCTCCCGGCCATATGTATCTTTTTTTTCTTCGGATTTTTTTATTTTGTAATCATAAGATCCTGAATGACAAACTAATTTACGGAATTATAGTAAGATATTCTTGTTAACCATGACGTCCATGCATGGAACTATGGTTTTGATCTATTGGACCATTACAATTTTCGTTTTCAGCAGAATTTTTTTATTCATTTTAAGAAGATAATTTGGATGATTGGATCTAAGTATGTAGATCAGAAAGCAGAGACTTCATATGTACATATCAAAATCCAACGTTGAGTTATGGGTTTACTAATTCTGCCCTTCTGTCCTTTTCATTTGAGCTTTTCAGCATTTTTGAATTTATTTTCCATATTTTTTACGCTAAACACTAAAAAAATCTTACTTTTTATTTTAGCAATAATTACCTGCCATTCATGTTTTACCACTTCAAAATTCAAATTTACGTTTATTTCAGTGTCATTCTTTTATACAAACATAGGCTTTTTCACAAAAATCTTTTGATTTCGAATTTTTTTTTTCATATTATCAGTTATTCAAGTTTAATTCATATATTCTGGATGATTTTAAAGACAATGTAAATATGTCTTTTACATAGATTACATAATATTTATCAAAATGTAAGAATGATAATTTTTTAACAATTTGGATCAGAATTCCCAAAATTTTTTTAAATGAATACAATTTATAATGTTATCAGTTATTCACTATCTAGAACCATGGTTTGGTTTGATTTGGAATTATTGATTTGGAAAATCGCAGAGCTAACTAAGAGAATACCAATTGAAATAATTTATAAGAATATTTAAATATTAAAAAATAAAAAATAAAAATAGAGAGAATTAATTATATAAATTAAATATATTAAAGATCAATATTTTATTTGTTACATAATTTAAAAAAATCCTAACGGATGGAGATGCTTTAATGCCAAAATTTATAGTTTATACGGATTATTAAGAGTTGTACAGAATGAGGAAATAATAATTAGTACAACGAATTTGTTCCGGTAGATTCAGAAAATATTTCATCTATTAAGCATAGTATATTATAGTTTGGTTAAAACACTTAGGTTGTAATTAGATCAATAATTTTAGGTAGGTTGTGTGTATAACGTGATTAGGTTTATGTAATTGAGTCAGGTAGGGTCAAAAGCCGTAAGTAAAATGCTCTCGATTGTCCTACAACGTGGGAAACTTTTTGCTGTAAAGCAAAATTAAAATCATTCACACATATTTTGTTTTATTGTTGGGTAGGTTTAAGCTTTTTAATACTTACTTTTTCTAAGAACCACATGACCTAAAGTTCTGTTAGTTTGTTCTTTAATTTTCTTCCCCATAATCAGGTGCTTTAATTTCCTCCCGACAATATTGAAATATCATTTGTTGAGAAAAGTATCGTACTAACATCTTTAAAATAAATAAAAAGCATATGATAAAAGAGTGGTTATGATAATATATATCATGTGAGTTTGAATGCTGGTGCAATAACACTGCCAACACCCTAACACAAACTACTAAAGCCTCATTTTAAAAATTATACATGTAACGTTGTTAACTAAAGATATACAATATTATTGCCAATAGATTTGTTTAGATGGTATGGACTAATTGCGGTGATAGAAAAATTGTTTTAAGAAAATAAAATGTTTATTAAATGAACAAAATTGTGAAAATTATGTAGTATAATGATGGTCACCTCAAAAATTCATAATATTTAGTAAAATTCTATTTTTACCAGAATGAAATGCTATATCTCGGAGTTGTTCAAAAAATTTCATTCTTATGTTCAGACTGTTTCAGAATCATATGAGATTTTAGCTGGAGCTCCTATACTTTTTTTCTCTCGTCATGCTTTGTTAATCTATCACTATCACTAAATTCAAATAAATAAATTTGTGGAATGTTCATTGTTAATTGATATCATATTTTTCAGGGATAACGATCATCCTTGGAGTGAGGCAACAATACCTAACTTGGACCTTTGATACCATGGCCGAGTGTTGTGTCTAGATTTCTTCTCTCCACATGGAATCATTTTGATTATCTTGTACGACGATTCATGTGAGGTGGTCTTTTTTATTCAGCTATTGGATTATCTGACTACTCAGTACTTAACCAATCTCGAGTCCCACAGTGTTGCTACACTAACAAAGATTAAAGAGCTAAAATCAGGTGGTTTTATCCATCAGGTTACTTGAACCATTGCAGCTCATGTCCAAATACCTCTAGAGCCAGCCCATAGAATCGCTAGACAAATAACTCTGAGAGATTTGCCTAAATAAATTACACGTGGCAGTAAAAGATTTGCTTAAACTAAAGAGAAGATATTTATTTTCTTATGCATGGGTCAATTATATTCTTACATCCATATGAACAAAATTTTAAATGGAGTTTGAATTACCAACATGATCACCTTAGTGTGTAAACTGAAACATCCAAAGTAATTTATGAAAATTGAGTCCATGGTATCTGAGACACAGAGGCCTATGATGGCCAAAACCTGAATCTATGGGACTTAGGACAGGATGTCCATAAAGACTAGAGTTTAAACCTATGGGACCTGCGACACGGATGTCTATGAATTCCGGTGTCTGAGTCCATAGAACCTGAGTATGAATGCATATGAAAAGTGAATCTTGAGTCCACATAACTTGAGATATAGAGATGCCAATAAAAATTGTTAGTCTGAATCCGAAAACCTATCCTTAAAAATATCGTATTAATACGACATTTTGAACATAATCGAACCACCAAAAATTCTAATAACCATAAATAAACCAAGAAAAAACAATCCTCCTCACAATAACTAGAATATACCCTAGAAAAAAGTATTCATAGAATTTCAATTTTTGCAATAGAAGAAAGTCAATTCGTAACAGAATTCAGAAAAATCAACAAGAAACATAACAAAATCTATAAAAACGGAAAGATGGAAAATATGATAAGTGGATCCTTAATCAAATAGATCGAAACATGATAACAACTGGAATCACATGCTACAAAAGCTAACCAAAGATAAATCATATGAAAAAATGGACAAAACAAACACGAAAAGTATTTGAAGAGTGTTTCACCACAAAACACTACTCAATCACCGCCGGATTAGACTCAATAGTCAATCATCTGGTCAATCTAAAGATGTGAAAATTTGGACATCAATACCATAACGTAAAGAGCCAAAAACTTAGAAATGCACATTTATGAAGTCAAATTTGTTCATTTTAATTAGTTGTGTTACACAACAATTTAATTTAAATCTGGTTTTTCTTTGTGACAACATTTCATTTAAGTTTTTTTTTTTTTTTGCACTGAAAAAATGGCTTGACAGTAGTTTCAGAGAAACTGAGACACATGCATGCACATAGATGGATAAATTAAAATGATAAGAGTAATAGTCACGAATAAAACGACAAACGAGATTTATACTTTTCTTAACATTGACTTGACATAGTTATACTGATTAGCTCGAATATTTAAAATTAGATAAAATTGATATTATATTTCGTTGATCATAATGGGGGAGAAATGTTGTTATTGTGTAGTTGGTTCTCCTATCAAAAGCTCTTTACGCCATTGTTATAAAAAATAAAATATGCTTTTTTGAGAGTTGCTATGATCAAGAAAATGTGTAGAATATAGAGGTGGAAAAAGTTTCATAAAATGTAAAGCTAAAAAAAATGATACTAACCATTTTCAAATTAAGATGTGTTCGTAGGCGATCCTTATTTTAGAGATCCTTATTTTAGAAAGACAAAATTAGATTCAGCACAAGGAAAGTGGGATACCATGATTGATAATCAAGCAACCCATGTAACGTTTTCTTTTGGAAACTTGTTAAATATTTTACTCTCATCGTTCATTTTTATTTGATTTATTGCAATACAACATTTAAGTCAAGGAATATATATATATATATTATATTAATATAATTTTTTGTAAATTTATGATTATAGAAGTGCACAAACTCATAATTGGAGACTGCACTATCTAACAGAAAAATATTAGAAAAATATTTTTGTGAAATAGTTCACAATTGTTAGTTTAGAAATCTACCGTTGACAAAAGTTAATTTTAGTACGACATATATACATATGATTCGTAATTTCTACATTTACATAACTCATTTTTGAGTACTTAATTGGCTAGCAGGTGATAAAAAAATAGCTAGCAGAATCTGCATAAAACAATATTAGCAAATAACAAATCATGTAAAGCTACATCTTGAGTTCTGTCAGGGAATGATTGATATTAAAGCAACTTTAATATAAAAACACATAACATTTTTCATGGTTATCTTGTAAAGATTCACATATATCTTTCTAGTCAAAAACAAAAGTGAGAGCTTCATTTTTTTTTTCAATATTAGTGCAAAAAGGAACATATGCCAAACTGTACATTTGTTATCCTTAAAATATTATGGTCTCCTATATATTTTGACTAATTCACTGACTATTTTGGCCTTTTTATAAGGTAGGTTTTAGATTAATGATGGTAATGAATAATCAAATTGTTATGAGACGAGTTCATTTTCTTTGCCTCGTGATGATGGGATTTCTTGCCTGGGAGTCTCTTGTAACTTTCAGGAGATGCATGATATGGTCAACTCGACATTTACTAAATTGGAGACAAGACAAAAGAACATATGTCCCTAAATTTTAGGGAGTAGTCTTTCATTATTTAAAGACTAAAACAGTAAAACTCTAATGATTTTTTTAAACTCTTTTTGTTGTAAACTTTAGCAGAATATCAAAGCGTCTTTCTATAGTTTAGCCAAAAATTCTCAATATTTTCTTTTGTTAGTTTGTAATTCTCTAAGAAATTTGTTTTTTGTTTTCCAGAAAATGCTAAAAGGTACTGCAAATCAGAATATGTACTGCATATATCATATCTACGCAAAGAATTGGAATACACATTGTTATTCCTTTTTGAAACGTTTTCACATTATGCATAACACATTGGAATTGTTAATTACAGAATATAAAAAAATATTAACCGAGTATATTAAACAACGAATCTTAGAAAATCTTTAAATTTGTAAAGACGTACGGACTACGTTTTGTTTCAAATTACATTGATATAGTACTAGATTATGTCGAATATTATCTATATTGCTAGTTTAGTTTTGTTACATCAAATATTTTAATTTAGAAAACGAAAACAACATGTGTATACGTTATAAACTGATGTGTGTGTTTTTTTTAAAAAGTAACTATGAGATGCCTTAAACAAACTTTTAGTTTTAATAATAATATTATCAACAAAAATCTTGATCAAACAATGTAGTTATCAACTACAGCCAAAAGTATTAAGAATTTGTACTTGATATAGACAGAGGGAATATAAATGTTCTCATTTATTTGGTGGAGGACCAAATAACTTAGCTAATCGTATCTCAAGGCAAGCAAGAAGAAACTACATGGGCCAATTACAGTGTTTGATTTATTAGGAAAGTTATTTGGACCCATTTTACCATCAGTTTCAATAAAAACTAGATATACAAGAGTCAAGCCCAGAATTTTGCAGAATAATATTTGAATATTTGATAACTATTACTAATTCATATATATTATTTTTATTTTTCCATTATTAATTAATATGCTTAGACCATTAGAATCATCCTTTATTTAAAAAAGCCTTTTTCTTACAAATATCATCTCAATTTTGAATACGACCATTTAGATTGCCTAGCCCACATATAACTTTCAAAATCTAAAAGTAATTCTTACATGAATGGTTTTAATCTCCGAGTCATCTTTCCAACATAGTGTTCTAAAGATTAGTTGCTCTCTCATGTCTTAATCCGTTAGGGTTCAAACACAAGCCAACGTTTTGTCACATCATTTACGTTGTATCAATCGTTTTTCTTTTCTTTTATAACATATGCTTCATCATTGATTAACTTGAACTTACAAACTTATTGTGTACATTACATCAACGTCAACATCTAAGAAGAGCATGAAATTGAGAAAAAAATATACAATGGTCTCTTTCGGTAAACTATACTCGTTAAACAGAACCAGTCCTGGTCTAAGCAAGCATAGACTTCCGACACTCATTATAATAGATATTTAATTACCCAAAAGAATATATATATGGCATTAGTGTAGTTGTTTAACTTCTACTGGATAAAAGAAGGTGGGTTCAAGTTTATCATTTTGAATGAATTTTGCTTCTCTTTCATTTTTTATATATATTACAGTCTCCAAAATTTTAAAACCAATATACAAATAAATCAATTAGTTTCTTTCTTCGTACAAAAGAACCCTATTTAATTGTCCATTTCATGTGTTTTGTTCTTGTGGTTTACTAATACACATTTTGTTCACTTGATTTGATCTAAATGTATATATTTCTTTTACTATATAGTATTCCTGCTATTTTACCCATGTTTGCTATGTTTTCTTAATTTCAATTCAATACAAAAATATATAAAAACTAAAATAAAAGCTTCTTAAAAGGGCTAGCCATATGAAAGCCCATCAGTAGCCCGTTATATTCACCTCGAATGAAGTATCGCTAACACGATGCCGTATTAACCAATGACGAAATTAACCTTTGACCGATGACGAAAAGTCTTGAATCATATAAAAACGGAAGAAGGAGACGACGCGTCTGCTGAGAGGTAAGAGGAAGAGAGACGACGACACAAAGGAAAAGAAAGGGGCGGGAGGTTTCTTTTTTTTTTCAACTCATTCTTCTCCGGCGATCTTCGTCGTCTCTTCCTCTTCGCTCCGGGAATATGGAAACGGTAGAAACGCCTTCCGTCGCCACCACTGTCAATTTGCAAGAAGTTGAAGACGCGATTGGCTCAACCGCGGATATTTCCCAACCGCAACAGCCGTCACACGAAGTCGGTTCGTTACCAGTTGCTGGATCTTTCGATGCTGTTGTTGTCTCGGAGTTACCGTGTTTGTCTCCGTCAGATGATGATTTTGACCACGAGAGAAACATCGGCGAGGATCGCGATCAAGTTTACGGCGATAATCCGGTCGTGACCGACGTTGTTGTTCCCAAGGATGTGTTGAAGCAGAAGATCATTAGACAGGCAAGTGAGAGTTATGCTCTTTCTGATTATGTGATTAAAAGACGAACACGACGATTTTGAAATATACCGATTTGATCGAGAAATTTGGAATTAGTCAAGTTTCTTATTATTGTGCTTTTAAAGTGTAGTTTCAAGTTTGAAAATTTCAGAACATGATTTAGATTTTGGCTTTAGTGTTCTGTTCTTGAACTTTTGTTTGCTGTAATCTATTCTTTCTTGTATTTGTTGCAGGTTGAATACTACTTTAGTGACGAGAATTTGCCTACTGACAAATTTCTTCTGAACGCTATGAAGAAGAACAAAAAAGGCTTTGGTGAGTATACATCTCTTTGATTTTGAAACAAGCAAATAGACCCTTTTTGACCAGCTTCGAGGATCCGCTCATGTAGTTATAATCTTATAGATAACTGAAACATGGATCATTGAAAGTTTGAAACTTTGTGACCATTTGTTAATACGCCGTTGACTGAAAAACACACTCTTGAGTAGAGATATTGCAATTGATGAACTTGAACGTGTACTTGAGGCCGACTTGCTTTGGGCTTTCCTGTCTCAAACTTCTGGTCTTGGACTGTATGAGTATAGAAGTTGGACAAAATGCTACATTCGATTAACTATTTTATTATCATTCGCGTAAGAAAATTGTGAGAACCATGTCAATGACTTTCTTTTTCCGTCGCAGTTCCCATATCTACCATTGCTACATTCCACAAATTGAAGAAGCTTACACGAGACCATGCTTTGATAGTATCAGCGTTAAAGGAGTCGTCATTTCTTGTAAGCTTAAAATTGAATACCAGGTGAAACTCGTACGGATTTTTAGTATCTATCTGGCCAACCTGCAGGTTGTTAGCTCGGATGGGAAGAAGGTGAAGCGTCTGAGTCCTCTTCCTGAGGTCAGGGATCCAAAGGTATTAATTGCCTCAAACATGAACGTTTCTCCCTGTTTAACTATTGTGTTGTGTATTTGCTTCCTTTTGGATATATTCGCTCCTAATTTTGGTGTACCATAGATTTGCACTGTTTTGGTAGAAAATTTGCCGGAGGATCATTCAGACGAGAACATTCGTGCCATATTTGGTAAAGCTGGAAGGTTAGGCCTTAACTTTATTTATCTTTTTTTTTATCTACTCGCTCCTTTTCTCCTGTCATATCATTGCTACATATTGGTTGTCATTATTAACACCACTGATCTTCCAACTGTAGCATTAAAAATGTATCCATATGTGATCCAAATGCTGCTGAAGAATCAGAGAAGGGTTGTAAGAAGGACAAATTCATCAGAACCAGAGTAAGGAACTTCATGGAGAACTTTCTTATAAGGAATCTCAATAACGATTATGTGCTTGTAAGTAATTGGCTTTTTCTTCTTTTGGCTATAGTTACATGCCTTCGTGGAATATGAAACAGTAGAGGCAGCTGAGAAAGCGGTGATTGTCAAATAAAACTTATATGTCGGGTATAATAATAACTTTTTTTATAAGGAATGAGTGTCTATATCTACTTTTATCAATTGGTGCAGGCAGCTACATTAAATAATGAGCAAGACTGGAGAAATGGATTGCGAGTTAAGCTTCTTGAGCAAGCAGTAAGTAAAATACTTGAAGAATCTTATAACTTAAAAATACATATGAAATCAAACTTAAGCTTTCATGAGTTGATTGCTTATTCACCATTGGTAAAGTTTGCACAGAGAAGACCAGCTAGGAGGGAATTCGATACAGACAAGGACAATACAGGCCAAGTGCATGAACGAACTGGAGGTGAGGAGAACAAAAAGGCAAATGAACATCATGGTCACCATCATTCTTATACTCCGGCTGATAATGTAAGTTCCATCTTATTTCTATTACTAGATCTCATGGCTTATCCATGTGAATGTATTTGATTGATATGGAATTTACATTACGGTCTGGAATATTTGGGAGTTGAATAAATCGATTCTACTAACTTGCTTTATGTGCCACTAACGTAGGATACTAAACAGCTGTTTTTTAATTGCGGATTGTTCTTTTTAACCATTTTCAGGACATGGGGGATAAAACTGGGAACAAAATCAGAAGTCGGGGACGGGGATGGCGACAGAATCATCAAGGCAGCAACGATATTGGTACTTCATTTAGAGTAAAATCCATATATATTTATTTGCAACGGAAAGTGGAATGAGGTTGTGAGACCTAACTTCTCTTTTTTTAAATATTGCCACAGGACATGGAACCTCACCATCAACCTCATCATCTTTCCATCACAACTATATCAATCCTCATCATCATCCCGTTGAGGTCTCAAAGCGTCCCCCCGGTCCGAGAATGCCTGATGGGACGAGAGGGTTCACAATGGGGCGTGGTAAACCGCTTCCTCCTCCTCCCGCGTCTGCTCAAACCAGTCACGAAGTTTGATCGGTTTCTCAGCATCACCATCATGTTGTACCATTGTGTGGTTTCGTTTCGCTTAAATGGTGAAACATGTATTTAGTAATGACTAATGAGATCGAAGATGTTGTGTGGGATTTGGGTTTCCTTTTGGTATCTGCAAGTCCTCTGTATCCTCCTCACTTAGGTATTTTAGCTTTTGTGTTGTTGTCAATGTTAAGTTTCTGTTGAACGGAAAATGGAATCCATTTGGAAAATCTGCAATTCCCCCGACTCCTTATTTCTGTTTCTGCCGTTTCCCTCTCTTTTTTTTTTCCAGTTGTTAATTATTCAACTTACATATGGTAAAACTTCTATAAACTAATATTTATAAAAATATTAATACATGTTCAGAATCAGAACAGTATAAATCAGCAAAATTTAGTAAAATAAAGATATAATTTGTTATAAATTTATATGGAAAAATAATCCTAATAATACATTTCATTAATTATATAAATATAAATGTATATATATAACACTAAGTTAACGTAATAAAATATGATTTCATTGTTGGTTGGTTTTATTTAAATATTTTCAAAAATAAAGAATTAAAATCTAGTTGGAATTTAGTGTCTAATTTTATTTATCATATAAAGTTCTCTTTAAGCGCAAGTTTGTAATAGCCTTGATTATAAGACTTTTGCTTCGTTACTGTACAATATCCTTACTGATTTCTCTATGGGCTTATAAATAATCATGAAAGGCTGAATGAGAAGTGAGAACTTGACGAAGAGGTTGCATTCTTTAAGTACACAACAACTTTAGGAAGACAGTGAAAACTCTCACCAGCGACAATGATTAGCAAAGCAATTGCGTTTCTTACTTCACTAATAGATGCTAACACATCTTAAAAAGTATGATTTAAAAAGAAAAAAGATACTTTGGTCTCCAATACTACACTACATTACTTTTGAGTTCTAATATAAGGAAATTACTTATGCAGGTGCATTTCTTCATGATAGATCAAATGATATGGACTTTTCCGTCGCTAATCATCACTTTGTTATCATCTTGCAGTTTCTGCATAAATCCACGTTAGGGTAAAGTAATGAGGAAACTGTTAAAAGAAAAAAAAAAGAATGAGATGCTGTTTCTTATTTTGTGTTGTACCTCTAATAG
This sequence comes from Streptanthus diversifolius, assembly GCA_039880935.1. Taxonomy (NCBI): domain Eukaryota; kingdom Viridiplantae; phylum Streptophyta; class Magnoliopsida; order Brassicales; family Brassicaceae; genus Streptanthus; species Streptanthus diversifolius. The sequence goes on along the minus strand of JAXGFM010000012.1, from coordinate 7,974,987 downwards.
AGCCATAATCTCATCTGCAGAGTAACGAGAAGCTCCAACTCCATTGTTGTTGACTACAGTCTCTATATCAGTAATAGAAATGTCGTCGAGCCTGTTTGTCCTCATGTGCTGCCCAAACAGTCGCTCAAACGCCTCAATCCTCGCTGCAGAGACCGTGCCACTAAATTGCTCTACGGGAGGTTCATCTACATCCATTGGATCGGCTGTTTCACTGAGTGAACCAGCAAAAAGAAAAAGAACAATGTATTAGGGTTAGGAATAGCTGCGATATGGGTTTCCATGGAAGAAATCGAATTAGCTACCTTCCGACATTCTCTTGTCCATTATCATTACTCCTGCCTTGATTGCCTCTGTGACTATTTGGTGTTCTTTCTTGTTCTGATTGTTCCCTTTGACGTTCTTCTTGCTCACGCTCATCCATCTCTGTCAGTTCTTGATGATATATTGCAAAGTTCATCAGCTTCAAGGCAGCCTCTGCGTCCACTTTAGTAACCTTTCAAAACAAAGATATCATTTTTAGAGGGGAACTTAGTAGAACTTATTCACGACCAGGAGGACAAAACAGAAGATTTGAGTTTGTTTGTTACCTTTCTGCTTAACTTCAGTTTGGCATGTGCTGTGGCAAGACGGATTATTGTCTCTAGAGTTCTTGCTGTTATCGGAAGCGTACCTCCAGTCTACAGAGACGTGGACAGTCATGTCAAATACAAGTTTCCTAAGACAAAGACACAACACTCAACATCCAAGGTTTCATTGCGAAATGATTTTTACCTTAGTATCAGAACCTGCATTTCTGAGATCTGCATATGCTTCTGCAATACGTTCGGAAGCCTGAAAATTCAATAACAAAATAGAGATTTAAGTTTAAAAGTTCCATTAGATATCAAATACTTAAAGCTGCCTGTTTAAGTTCAGTGACGCACTTCATCAGTGAGCTCTGGCTGAATTCGATGTTTGGCATAATGAATGTACTTCTTCAGGAACTTAATCGTAAGAGTTTTCTCATTTGTTTGGCCTCTTTTCTTCTTCTTCCCATGCAGCACTCTGTTATACTTAACAAACACTTCACTTTCACCATCTTCCTCTCTCCCATACGGCAAGCTCCCATCTGGCCCTGCCTCACCTATAGTTCACTCAAAAGGCAGATATGTTTCAAGTCATTGATTATGAAATGAAATGTTTAGTACACCGTTGAAATATGATTTGTAGGCTACCTCTATCGTTTTGGTAACGATGCATGCGCAAGACGTGTTCCGATATCAGGTTATCAATACCAGCATCCATTTGATCCAACACGATAAACAGCAGATCAAAACGAGAGAGCAACGAGTCTGGAAGTCCAATGTTTTTTGTTGGAGTCAATGATCTGTCATACTGCAGGCAAAAGAGTAGATTATCAAAACAAGGGATACTTGCTAGTCAATAGAGTCAACAGATCAGGAAGAATTATATGCAAACTTACGGTTCCATAGATGGGATTTGCTGCTGCAACCACACTGCATCTAGCATTTAGTGATGCATGAATACCGGCTTTCGCGATAGTTACAGTCTGTTGCTCCATCACTTCGTGTATAGCAACTCGGTCCTGATCGTTCATCTTATCAAACTCGTCAATGCACACGATACCTTTATCAGCGAGGACCATTGCACCAGCTTCTAGTCTTCGTTCCCCTGATGAAAAAAAAACAGAGAATTTATTTCATGAGACATAGCACTTGGACCTTCTCCTAGAAAAGATGTAAGAAAAGGTTTTAATGTGCTTTTACCTGTTTCTTGGTCAGACGTCACAGCAGCAGTTAACCCAACACCGGAAGAACCACGGCCTGTAGTTGATATAGCCAATGGTGCAATATTCATTATTGCTCTCAGAAGTTGAGATTTGGCAACAGATGGATCACCAACCATCATCATGTTGATGTCCCTGAAAGCAAAAACAAAAATTTAGAAACAGTAATACCAGTGAACCGAAGCTTTATTTCTAAGCATGACTTACCCTCTTAAGTGGGTTCCGTTCTTGAGGTTCTTTTCCATACCGCCAAGCATCAGTAGTATCACTGCTTTCTTTATCCAAGTGTGCCCATAAATAGAAGGTGCCAAGGAACGAGAAAGGAGATCAAATGCATCATCTCTTGCTGCAATCTTCTTAATCTCCTGTAGGTCTCGTGGGGTGTATATAGGTGCATTTGCTTCTTTGTTGAGTAGCGAAATATTATTGGCTATGAGGATAGTTCTACACAGAAAGAACTCAGTCAAAGTTATCACAGTGAAAAAGACCATCTTGAACTAAGAGGTTGTACAAAAACGCACCTGAAGACTCCATTCACGCTACCCTTGCTTTTGCCTGGAAGAGCTTTGTAAATGCCTACAATAGCCACTCGATCTCCTGGTTTGCATGAGTCAACCAAGTCATCCTCAGCTATGACATCAACACTTCGTGGAAGCTGACCAGGAGCAGCGTTTTCAGGCACTTCTTGAATTGACAAGGTCTGGTGATCTTTATATTTGCACAGCCCGTACTCAGTCACCAATAAGTTGCCATTATCATCCTGAAATAAATAAAAAAAATTTCGGTAACAGGCATACCTTCGAGCAATAATAAAGGAAAATGAACAGTTAGATTAAAAGAACATGTAAAATTACCCTTGTGGGATAGACAGACCCAGTAGGTAAACCGGCGTTGGACGTTATGTCTCGATATTCTCGATTGGTAAATTCACCAGTTGATGGACAAAAGTGTACGCTTTTAACAACCTTTGGCCTCACAAGAGAGCCTGAATGCAAATCATGTGTCAGAGATTGATTCTTTAAAATGACAAAGAAGGTAACAGCGACTAATCAAATCTTCTCTTCACAGCTAAACGGCGTGAAGAACGCAGATGAGTACAGTAAAAAAGGTTTACATTTGGTGACAATGCCTTCAACGCAAACCAAAGATCCAATAAACTCTGAGAGAAGCTCTCTAGGTGTGACACGGCGAGAGACAAAATGACCTTCAAATCCAACATGGACTTGCTCTCCTTCTTTCAAGTATTTCGGGTCAATATTACGGGTAGCTTCAGTGGCTGCGTCACAAAATGACTGCATATACTCAATTGGATTCTTCAGTATCCTGCACAAAACAAAGCAATAAACTTGAATTCACAAAATTAAACAACAACAACAACAACAAAAATCTATTAATTGAGCCAAGCTATGACTTTAGTACTTGACGACAACTGAAATCCCCAAATTCACACCACTGAATCATAACAAAAGCCCTAAAAACTCCCAAAATTGACAAAACCAAACGAAATTGATAACCCTTATAGGAAACACATATTCAGAAATGGACGAACCTAGAGGAAGATTCAGATTCGCGGAAGTGGGTGTGAATGTCAGAAACATTAACAATGAGACGGTGACGTTTGTTCTGTACCAGCGCCTTGATTTCATCCATGTAGATCTATAATATATCCATCAAAACCAAAACTTTCAGTTATACGAACAGAAAGCTCGAGGTGTCTCGTTGGAGAGAGAGATCGACTTACGTTTTCCAGGAACTGGATGAAATCTCGCTTGTGGCGAAGCCTCGTCTCCTCCGGTACATCCATTTTTTACAGAATCTCTTTTCGTCTTGTCTTCTTCCTTTAAAACCGGTGGAGTAGCGATTGACTGAGAAAAATGTAAATTCGATTTCGAAAAGGAAGTATTAAGGCGGAGGGTATTGGACCCTATTGGTATTGTTGTTGTGGCGGGAAATTGTGAGATGATCTGTTCTCTTTTTGGCGGGATTGTGTTAGTATTGGGCCGGATATTAACTGGGCCTTTTCTATACGTGCTTTTGATCCAACCAAGAATGGGCATTCCAGTAATCGGGTCAGATTCGGGTAGGAACCAATCGGTCCGGATGGTGGGTAAATGAGTTTTAGACCCGTATTAGTATTAAATTTTATTTTAAATTTTGAAAATCGATAAATACCTTTTTCCATATATAATTTGGTTTGCATATTTATTATTTAAAATATTCAAAAAATTCCAAAAATTTGAGAAAAACCAAAACAAATATATTTGAAAGGCGAGAGCTTAAAAATATACCAAAACTTTAAAAAAACATTTTTTAAAAAAAAAAATTATATTCAAAATATCGAAAATATATAACATAAATCTGAAAATAACTAATACAATTTATATTGTTCGAGTATTTGACTGGATCTCCGGTAATATTTATATTCGGTGACGATAATGATCTGCGATTGTATACTCGTTTCAATAAATTTAGTTTCTTCAAACAGAAATACCCGACAAAACAAAAATACTAAAACACAAGTATTGTTGAAGGGAAAAAGATGGCCTTATTTGGACACTAACACCATTGCTACAGGATTATCGGTTTTGTTTATAAATTACGCAAATATGAAACGAAACTAAGATACAAACATTCCGTACAGAAGATAGAGAAGCAAAATCTGAAATCTCAACAGCTCAAAAAAAAAAAAAAAAGATGAATGCAATGAAGATGATGGCGATGTAATAGATGGAGCAGAGAATCTAAAGGGTATGAAGGAATCAGGGTTTGAATGCAGAGAAGGCGACGACTGAGTTGTGTCCACCGAACCCGAACGAGTTTGATATGGCTGCAGCAAAAACAGACATGACATTATCAGAGAAACCATCGTCGGTTTAATCAAATGACAAGAAGGCTGGTCGTCACTTACCAACATTCACCTCGTGCTGCTTCTTCTCGTTTGCGACCGTGTCAAAGTCCACGGCTGGTTCTGGGTTCTACAATGAGAAACAGAGTGTAAGAGTCCAAAACAAAGACAACTGAGGTATCTAAATCCACGAGAAGCGGAATCAAAGAAGCCTGTTCTTGGGTTCTTGTAATGGATCATTCCAAACTAGTAAATGATTATGTTTTAGGAAATGATGGATTATACGTACAAATTGGTTGATTGAGGGATGGAGCCATCCAGTGTTGATAGCCTTCACGGTGGCGATGGCTTCAAGACCTCCAGCTGCACCGAGGCAGTGACCAATCATAGACTGTAACATGGATTCACAAAACATTCATTATAGGAAATGCAAAGTAAACCGATACAAGAAATAGAGGAGGAGATGAACACTAAAAGTAGCAGTATTAGATAGATGGAACGTAGGGGACGAACCTTTGTGGCGTTGATTTTGATCCCTGAAGTGCTCTTGAATACCTTTTTAATGGCATTAATCTCAGCAAGATCACCAGCAAGAGTGGAAGTTGCATGGGCATTGATGTAGTTTACCTGAAAAAACGTTCAGACAATCACAAGCTATGAATAGTGTACGTACGAAATGTAACAAGTAATAAATGGAAACCCTTTGTTACAAACAGCCATAATATTTCGGAAGAATGAACAATTAGTTTTTCTTACCTCCTCGGGTGATACACCAGCATCTTCAAGACAGCTCTCAATGCAGGAAGAGACACCAAGCCCATCAGCTCTTGGATCAGTCATATGATGAGCATCACAGTTAATAGCACCTCCGAGATACTCTGCTACAATTGGAGCACCACGTTTCATCGCATGTTCCAAGCTTTCCATCACCTATTAACACAATCAATTGACTTAGCACATGAATGACCCAATCTCATAGTGAATTAAGCCAACTTTGTAAAAGTAGTACAATTTAAGTGCAAGGACATTTCCCGACCTAATCAACTATGGGAACATAGGTTTCAGCACAAGAAGTAAGGGTCTTCAACTAAAGACAGCAATGTATCAAGCCCAACAATTCAATTTAGACCCAAACACACAGAGCAAACTGTAAGCAAATTTATAGTTTCGATGTGAGTAAGAATTTCTGAAACATACCAGCACACCAGCTCCTTCACCCATGACGAATCCATCTCTTTGTTTATCCCATGGCCTTGAAGCGGTTTGAGGGTCATCATTTCTCTGTGACAGTGCCCTGCAAGCAACAAAACCTCCCAACCCAATAGGAATAATAGCAGCCTCCGTTCCACCCGCAATCATCATATCAGCTTCACCACGGCGAATGTGGTTCGCAGCAGCGTAAAAGCAGTAGTTAGAGGTGGCACAAGCGGTTGAAATCGAGTAGTTTGGACCCATAAGACCAAGATCGATCGCCAATAAAGCAGAACCCATGTTCGTTATGGCATAAGGAATAAAGAAAGGAGATATTCTCCTGTGACCTTTCTCAATTAGAGCTTGAACACCGTCTGAAAATACAGTCAAACCACCCATACCAGTCCCAACTAGTACTCCAGCTCTCTGCTTATCAATCTACAATAAAACCCAAACCATTGTATATAAACAACAAAGAAGAGTAATGTAATCAACAGGTTCAAAACTTGGTTAACCCCATCAAAGACAAATCAAGCTCATGTTTATAAGACATGAAATTTAAACTATTATTGTGCCTCAACGATCAAAAGTCATTAAATTTCCACCCCAAACCAGATTGGTTCCATTGGTACAAAGAGAAAGCATAAAAATTTAACTGAATAATGTTCAAATCAATCTTAAAGTTTTGAAATTGATGAATCTAAGACAGTACCGTGTTAAGCTTATCACCACCAAGGTTAGCACTTTCAAGAGCCTTCTTCCCAGCGACAATGCAGTACTTCAAGCAATCGTCAAGCCTACGCTCATTCTTCCCATCAATGTAACCTTCAGAGCTAAACCCACGGATCTGGCCACCGAATCGAGTGGGGAACTTGGACGCATCGAATCGATCAATCAAACTGATTCCACTCTCACCGGAAAGCAATTTCTCGTAGTAAGCATCGACGTCGTTGCCAAAGACAGAGACGAGACCCATACCGGTAATCACAACCCGTTTCTTCGGATCCGTCTCGCGTTTAGGAGCGGAAACAGCGGCTGATGCGGAGATGAATGAGCGTCTCCTCGTGGGTCTCGCATTGGTAATCTGATGCGACTGTCGATTCGAAGGTCTTAGAAGTGGATTCGGTGGAGAAGCACGGAGGGAAGAGGATTGAAGAGTTTGCATGGCGGATCCAAAGAGAAGGAGAGAGCGAGAGGGAGGCGATAAGTACGATGTTGTGAAAATGTGATATGCGTTTGCGCAAAGAGGTTCGTCAAATTGCAGGAGCAGTTGATTATAAAAACACCATAAAAAATTAAGAGAAATTTTTTGGAGAGAGAGTATTTTCTTTTAGTCCCTAAATATTTACAGCTATTTTAGTTTCGGCCGTATAGTTACTATTCTTCGCCTGTTAAAAAAACAAATTTTTTTAAGATAATGGTCTAATTATTCTTGCAAATACAGTTTTCATCTTTCAAAATCAAATTTATGCATCATAAACTCCTTGGAAAATTATTTTAACAGTAGGTATGGAATAACAATGGAAATAATGTGTATTGTTGAATTTTGATGAATTTTAGATTTTGGACAAATAAATTACAAAATAAATTATTTATTCATATTTTGTATTAGATTTTCTGGATCGGATTAATTTATAATTTTTTTTTAAAAAAGAAGCTAAATACCCAAATTTGATATTTACAAACACTGACTTTGATTATTCAAATTTATATAAACTATAAAAAGAATTGATTTGATCTATGTCACTGACTTTGATTATTTAAATTTATTTAAACTATAAAAATAATTATTTTGGTCAATCTAAAATTTCTTTTATTGTTTTAATCAGATTTTCTATTTTAAATTTATTGGTTGTATGGATTATATATCCACACGTAAAAAAACCTGAATTGTACAGATTTTTTATTTAAATTAGATGATAATTTTATAAAGGAAATATTATAAATTTTGAGTTTAATTGACAATTTTATATTATTTACTAAAATTTTGATTTTATATATGTTTAGCATTCTATTTTATTGTTTTTAATTATTTGATGACCGTTTGTTACCATTCTTTTTAGCTTCTAAATATTTTAGATGACCAGTTGAAATTTTTACTTCTGTATTAGTGTGTACTTACAAATTAATTGAGTGATTATGTTGCATCTATATAGTTCTGTATACAATCATTTTGAATCTGATTTATCAATTAATCTTTTCTGTTTTAAGGGGCCTGCTAACCCATTGATCTTAATAGAAAACTAAAACTGGAGTCGAGCTGCTGAAAACAAAAAAAAACAAACAAGGAAAAAAAAGGAGTTGAGCTCTCGTATTCTAGATAAGCGATGCCACTTGGCTCAATTTATCTGAAAACCCCTAAATGCTTACAATTTACTTTAACTCCAAAAGCTATCTTTCTCTCACAATCAACTCTCAAGTCCTGTCCCTTTAGGATTTTATCAATCGCGGCACCTTTGCGAACAATCAGATGATACTTCACTTGATTTGTCGTCGGGGTTCTCCCTCATTTCAATCTCGACCCTCAAAACTCTCAGCTTTACGATTTTCCACAACTGTCTCAGCCGCTGAGAGATTATGTTAATTTTAGAAACAGAAAGTTAAAAAAACAGAGTATTCGAAGAAAACAGAGTATAGTTGTTGCTGAATACTTCGTCTCTCTTATTCATAAACTTCGATCATACAATCGTTTAAATAGAAAAAAAATCTAGACGTTATAACCAACTCCTATTCTCTAGCTAACAAATCGCAACTAATCAAGACTTATTCAGTTTCCTTATTTCGTGCTTAGTGAACGTTGAGCTCCGTACAATTCTGCTTCAATCCCTCCTTATTTCGTGCTTAGTGAACGTTGAGCTCCGTACAATTCTGCTTCAATCCCTCCCCTAAACTGGATACGCATACATCCAGTTTAATCTTCTTTCTCGCCTACTCCCAACCTGCATCTCATCTTCTCGAACACATCAAGCTTTACTGCCTTTGTCATCACGTCGGACAATTGATCTTGTGTTCTGCAAAACTCCATCTCGATCACCTCTTCATTGACCAGCTCGCGTAAGAAGTGAAATCTCACGTGTATATGTTTACTTCTTCCATGCATAACCGGGTTTTTTGCAAGTTTGATCGTTGAACTATTGTCACAATATAGAACTGTACTCCTCCTTTGAACAAATCCGACCTCTGCAAGTACGTTTCTCAGCCAAACCGCTTGACAGGCTCCGCTTGCGGCTGCTACAAACTCAGCTTCAGTCGTAGATAGTGCCACTATCGGTTGCTTCTTAGACAACCAAGCTATTGCACCACCTCCTAACATAAAAGTATAACCAGTAGTACTCTTTCTATCCTCCTCATCTCCCGCGTAATCACTGTCCACATAACCCATTAGTTCCACCTCTTCAGCCGTGTTGCGCTTATACTGCAGGCCAAATTCCAAAGTGCCTTGAATATATCTTAGTATGCGCTTAGCTGCCAATAAGTGTTGTTCCTTGGGTTTCTCCATGAACCTACTTACTAAGTTGACAGAGTAAGTTAAATCGGGTCTGGTAACTGTGGCATACCTTAAACTTCCGATCAACCTTTTAAATTCAGTCGGATCAACCTCTTCGCCACTCCCTTCTCTTGTCAATCTGTTTCCCGGAACCATTGGATTTCTAACTGAATTACACTCCTTCATACCAAACTTCTCAAGAATTTCACTCGCATACTTCCTTTGTGTGATGAAAATCCCTTGCTCGTCTTGAATAACTTCCACTCCCAAGAAGTATCTCATTTTTCCGAGATCAGACATGGCAAATTCTCCCTTCATAGATTCTTTGAATTCTTCAACCATCTCCTTGGAATCACTGGTGTAAATCAAGTCGTCAACATACAGACTCACAATCAACACACTCTGTCCCTTGTTCTTAATGAAGAGAGTATGCTCGCAATAACATTTCTTGAACCCCTCACGCATGAAGTATCCTTCTATCTTACTATACCAGGCTCTGGGAGCTTGTCTGAGGCCGTAAAGAGCTTTCTTTAACTTGTAAACCTTCCTGCTATGTTCACCCTGCAGCTCGAACCCCTTCGGTTGATCCACGTAAACATTTTCAGTAAGCTCCCCATGTAGGAAGGCGCTCTTCACGTCAAGCTGATGCACGATCCACCCCTTTTGTGCTGCTAGTGCAAGTATCAATCTTATAGTGTCCCACCTTGCAACAGGTGCAAATACTTCATGAAAGTCAATACCTTGAGTTTGCAGGAAGCCCTTTACAACTAGTCTCGCCTTGAACTTATCGACTTCACCTCTTTCGTTTAGTTTCGTTTTGTAAACCCACTTGACTCCCAAAGCTTTGGCTTCCTCAGGCAACTCTACCAGTTCCCAAGTTAAGTTTTCTTCAATGGACCTCATCTCGTTTCTCATCGCGGCTCTCCAAATTTCATGTGCATTTGCTTCTTCAAACGTTTCAGGATCGTTACCTGAGGTGATCATTGCCATTAGATCTTCTACTTCATCTTCTGCAAGTAACCCCATTGTATTGCATTCATAGTCTCTCATCCAAGCTGGTTTTTGCAACAATCTCCCGGTACCTCTCTGCTGCACATCAGAACTTATCTCCATTATTTCTCTGTTCGTCTCTTCATTCCCATCATGTTCTGTTTCAAGTGTTACCGGATCTCTATTCTCTGTGACCTCTTCCTGATCTGTTTCCTTCTCCGAGTCTTCCTCACCAGAGACTCGAATGAACTCATCTCCTTCTTTTACTTCATTCCACTCCCACCCTTTATTTTCATCAAATCTCACATCCTTGCTAATAATAATCCTCCTTGTTTCTGGTTCGAACAACCGGTATCCCTTAGTTTCCTTACTAACTCCAAACATAACACACTTAGTGCTCTTTTCGTCCAGCTTCACTCTTTTCTCATAAGGAACTAACACAAAAGCTACACATCCGAACACTCTTAAATGTTCCACAGACGGCTTGTTCTTGCTCCACTTCTCAGCCGGTGTCTTATCCCCCAAAACTCTTGTTGGACTTCGATTTAAGATATGCACGGCATACTGCGTAGCTTCTGGCCAGAACCTTGTCGGTACATTCATCCCATATAGCATACACCGCACCATGTTTAGCACACTCCTGTTTTTCCTCTCGGCAATGCCGTTGGGGTGTGTAAGCAGCCGTAAGTTGTCTTCGTATTCCATGCTCTGCACAAAACTCCTTGAATTCGTTGGAGTTGTATTCTCCACCTCTATCCGTTCTTAAACACATAAGTGTTTCTCCCGCCTCCTTCTCAACATACACCTTGAATTCTTTGAAAGCCTTAAACGCTTCAGATTTCTCTGCAAGAAAGTACGTCCAGCACTTCCTACTGAAATCATCGATGAAGTTGATGATGTAGCGCTTTCCACTCTCTGAGACTGGTGAGATTGGGCCGCAAAGATCGCTATGCACTAGTTCCAACCCCTTGCTCGATCTCCACTCGCTTTTGTTTGGGATTTTCTGTCGAATCTGTTTTCCTTTCATACAGATTTCACATAGCGACTCCTCCTTTTTGAGTTTTGGTAACCCACTCACCATGTTTCTTTCACTTAGTGTCACCAAACTATCATAGTTTAGGTGACCATACCGCTTATGCCATATTTCATCTTCTTCAATGTGTGTCTGGTTCAGCTCCATCATGCCTCCTGCACCTTTTATTCTTGCGTGAACCACGGACAATCGATTTGTCGTCATGGTAGAGCACATGATCATCTTCTGCAGGTTTTTATGCCAAATCTTGCATTTGTCATCTTCAATAGTAATTCTGAGGCCCTTTTGTTGAAGCTGACCAATGCTCAACAAATTGTTCTTCAGTCCGGGAACGTAGTAGACGGCAGATATCAGTTGGGTTACTCCATTTATTTCAAGTCTTAGACTTCCCTTTCCTTCAACCTGCATACGCCTGTTGTCTCCCAACTTGACTTGCTGTCTGAACTTCTCATCAATCTCGCAAAACCATGACTTAACACCACACATGTGGTTACTACAACCGGAGTCTAAGTACCACGCCTCCTTGTCTTCTTCCTCTTCGTTAGTTACTTGCGCCATCAGGAGGACATCTTCCTCTATATGTGCGTAGTTAGCAGATTTCTCCCAAGTTGGACATTCATTTTTGAAATGTCCAAGTTTGTGACATTTGTAGCACTCGACATGTTCTTTGCTATATGTCGTGTATCCTCTTCCTCTTCCGCTTCGTCCTCCTCTGTATGATCCCCTTCCACGACTATAGGCTTCGTTTCCTCTTCCTCCTCCGGTTTCAATTTTTAATACTTGCTCTTCTCCCTGATGTTTTGATAAATTTTGCTCATGAACCAGCAATGAGCTCTGAAGCTCGTCCACCGTAAGCGTCTTTATATCATTCGACTCCTCTATGGCACACACAATGTAGGTGAATTTGTTTACGAGTGTTCGAAGTACCTTTTCCACCACCTTCGCATCTGGCATTTCTTCTCCCAAGTTTCTCATATCGTTGGCAATCACCATTACTTTTGCAAAGTAATCTGTGATCGAATCACCTTCTTTCATCTCGAGTATTTCAAAACTTCTTCTCAGACGTTGTAATTGTGCGCTCTGCACTCTTTGATTTCCCTGGTACTTTGTCTTCATGGAAAGCCATATTTCTCTTGACGTTTCTTTCTTGGCTATGGTTTTGAGAATGGTTTTGTCCAATGAAGCGAATAGGTAGTTCTTCACCTTCAGGTCCTTGAGCCTCAATTCTCTGAACTCCTTCTGTTGAGCGTCCGTCAAATCTGCATCGTCTCTTGGCAACGTAATGCCGGGTTCGATTAACTCCCACCATTCCTTCGACTTAAGTAAATTCTCCATGAGCATGGACCAGTGCTCAAAATCTCCGTCGAACTTAGGTATACTAAGTAATCCCTCTCTACCACTCATGGTTTGGTTGCTTCACTCTTAGTGTTTCGCTCTGATACCACTTGTTAATTTTAGAAACAGAAAGTTTAAAAAACAGAGTATTCGAAGAAAACAGAGTATAGTTGTTGCTGAATACTTCGTCTCTCTTATTCATAAACTTCGATCATACAATCGTTTAAATAGAAAAAAAATCTAGACGTTATAACCAACTCCTATTCTCTAGCTAACAAATCGCAACTAATCAAGACTTATTCAGTTTCCTTATTTCGTGCTTAGTGAACGTTGAGCTCCGTACAATTCTGCTTCAATCCCTCCTTATTTCGTGCTTAGTGAACGTTGAGCTCCGTACAATTCTGCTTCAGATTATACGACCATCTTGAGGGATGCACGAGCAACGTCGAGAAGGAATTAGCCTCGGTGAAGGTGACATTGGACGCATCTTGTATCAACGAGGTAATAAGAAGATGCAATCCAAATCAATTTCGATTGGGTCTTAGGTTTTTCGTATGGGCTGGAACTCAATCCGGACATAGACACAGTCCTTTTATGTATAACAAAGCTTGCGACTTTCTTAAGATTAGAGCAAACCCAGATTTGGTTAAAGACGTTGTAGAAGCTTATCGGAAAGAGGGATGCTTTGTTAGTCTTAAGACGATGCGGATCGTTCTGTCTCTTTGTAATCAAGCGAAACTCGCTGATGAGGCATTGTGGGTATTGCGGAAATTTCCTGAATTCGATTTTTGTGCAGACACTGTTGCGTATAATCCGGTGATTAGGTTGTTTGCTGAGAAGGGAGATTTGAATATGGCTGAGAAATTGATGAAAGAGATGGATTGTATTGATCTTGTCCCTGATGTGATGACTTATACATCAATGATCAATGGGTTTTGCAATGCGGGTAAAATTGATGAAGCTTGGAAGCTTGCTAAGGCCATGAGTAAGCACGGATGCGTGCTTAACACGGTGACGTATTCGAGGATTCTAGAAGGAGTTTGCAAGTCTGGCGACATGGAGACAGCGTTAGAGTTGTTGACAGAGATGGAGAAACAAGACGGTACTGGTGGGTTTAGTCCGAATGTGGTTACTTATACTTTGGTTATTCAAGCGTTCTGTGAGAAGAAGCGGGTTCGAGAGGCGTTGATGATAGTGGATAGAATGGGAGATCGAGGATGCTTGCCGAATCGTGTTACTGCAAGTGTTTTGATTCAAGGGGTTTTGGAGAGTGGTGAGGATGTTAAGGATCTTTCTAAGTTGATTGATAAATTGGTGAAACTCGGCGGTGTTTCTCTTTCTAAATGTTATAGTTCTGCTACTGTGTCGCTTATCCGTAAGAAAAGATGGGAAGAGGCGGAGAAGATTTTCCGTCTCATGTTGGTCCGTGGGATTAGACCTGATGGTCTTTCGTGCAGTCTTGTTCTCAGGGAGCTATGTTTGTTGGAAAGGTATCATGATTGTTTCCTTCTGTTTGAAGAAATCGAGAAGGCGGATGTGATATCAACGATGGACACGGATATACCTTCGGTTCTTTTGCTCGGTCTATGCGAACAAGGGCGTTCTCGGGAAGCTGCTAAGCTTGCGAAATCGATGCTTGATAAGAAAATGAGATTGAAAGTTTCGCATGTTGAGAAACTTTCAATCTGGTGATGAAAGTTTCTTATCAAGTCCTTGTTTCTTGTGATGATGATCTCATGCGTCGTCTCTCCACGATATAATCCGATAATTCAAGTAAGTATGGTATACTTGTATGAATGAGCTTCGTACCAAGAGGTCTCTCTGCAAAATTTTCGGGTAATAAAAAAAGTATGCTAAAGTAAGAATCGCATCTCTCTGTCAATCATATAATGTATCTTTGATGCCTTAATTCCCCGACTTTATCCATGGGTTTATTGTGGAAGTTGTAGATTCTGATCCTGCAGCTTCTCTGCTTCTTCATTGTCACCTCTCTCTTTCTCCTGCAGTTTCTCTGCTTCTTCATTGCCACCGCTCTCTTTTGTCTGCTCAACTCGCTGTCTCTTGAGGTATCCCGCAGCAAAACGATGTGTAACAGTCATTAGTTTGACCATCTGGTCTGTATTCCTCTCAATGTTAGCCAACATAATCATAAGCTGCTGCCGAAAGTTGGCTGCTAAAAGAAGCCAAACCCAAAGACAAAAACAAGGTTTGAGATTCTAGAAAGGCAAAATAAGAGGAAAGTTGAGATTATTTTAACTACTAGGATAAACTGGCTGCTGAGAGGCTTGAAGGTTTTGGTTCTCTAGAGCTTTGGACGGTCCTACGTTACTTGAAATCTGCTCCACAAAGATTAAGGGATTACCAGCTTCTTGAGGCACTTGTGATGAAGATGATGCAGCAGCGTGTCTCTGGAAATTTTGAGCAGTCTACATTACTAACAGAAGCAAAGACAATGTCAACAAACAGATTCTTCAAGTTTTAGGTACACAAAGTGCAAAAAAAAAATAAAGAACAAGGACAAGTTTATTTACAGCGACAAGCAGTAGGAAGACGTTGTTGATGCTCTTGCGCTCTCCGCCTTGTATCACCGAACCCACTCGGTATAGGTCTCCTTCTGGCCATTGCTGAATCTGACTATGGTGGCGTAGCTACACAACAATCACAAGAGAATTAAACCCAAAAAGAAAAAAACTCATAACCAGTTCAAAGAGCCAATAGTTCACCAGTCGCAGGACCAAAATGAAAACAAATTTCTTCATCAAAAAATGAAACTTTGTATGAGAAGTTTTCTGGGTCTCTATTTGCGTACTTGGTGCATTGCGCTGACCGATCGTTGCATAGTATGATCTGAAGAATTCTGGATTCACTCGTTCAAGACTTTCCCAGGCTACAAATGAAAGATTTCAAATTGAAGGTTTTGCTTCAGACCCATTGATGATGATTGGGTGAAAAGGAATTTATCTATGTTGGTCGCTCCTCGTGAGATTCGATATATATCTTGTAGATATCTCGAAGTTTCATCCTTGCTCATGTTGTTTCTTATGCACTCCTTGAGTATGCTATAAACCTTTAAACAGAGCAAAGAAAGAAGAAAGAGATTGTTGTCGGAAAGGATTCATGATTCCTGAGAGAGAGATTATTCGATTCTTGGGTCGATCAAATCTTACGAAACGACGGAATTGCTCGGCGGCTCTCTGAGAAAAACCCGCCATTTTCTGAAAATTTCACAGGTCAAGAAACCTCTCACTCTCTCTGCGATCTTTTCTGGGCTTGAAGAAGGGTTCGATCTGAAACGTCGTTCTTGGAGAAGAAAGAGAGATTCTGATAACAATAAGAGAAAGAGTTCAACGGTAACGAGATCGCGATATTGTTTTGCTCGTTTGATTTATCATTTATAGACCTTTTTTATTTTTTTAATATAATATCTGTTGACTGGTTTATTTGGGGCTTTTTATGTCTCGGCCCATGTGTTCGTATTGGGCTTATATATAATTAAAACATTAAATCTGACTGTTATTGGCAAAAAAAGTGACGTTATCTCCCACATTTGCCTTATGTTTTAAAAAATAATCCATTCTATCTTTTTATTTTTCACAAAAGATTTCAAGATTACAAAGTTAATAATATAAAACACTTCAGAAAAACAAACAAAAACAACTATATATATTTCATATATTAAAACTGATACAACATGAAAAATAAATTCCATATTCTTTTCGATATAAATTCTTATTTGCTAATAAAAATAAATTTGTTATTTCTTTCTCTTTAATTAATATTTTTATATAAATTGTAGATATATCCAGAAAGTTCTAATGTGCTCTCTCCTCCATGTCGATCTATGTAGAGATTTACACAATCGTCATATCTGTCTGTATTGGAGAACCATTGATTAATGAGGAATTATCAGCCCATTGTTCTCTTACGAAGTTCTTACTTGTAATCCATCCTATCTAAAACAACTATTAAAACCTCACACAAACTATTATCTATTCTATATGTGTGGTTTGAATTTTGTTTCAAATTTCTTTTAAATTCATTATATTTATTTCATCTCATACCTAAAGTGTTATAGTAAGGAATGACATAATCTTTTTTTCTGGAAAATAAATTAACATCTTAAAAAACGTGTAGATTGACTGCATGAAAAGATATGTACACATATTGATATTTTTATATTATAAATATTTATGAACCCATTTGAGTTATTACTATGTGTTTTTCCCATTAATGGCTTTGATTCTATAAAGTACGTTTTGATGATTTCTGCAGTCAGTACATCAAAATAGGGTCAATCGACACAACAGCAACCTGGAAGATCTTCGGGAGGTGGAAGGCTTCTCATTAGATAATGCTTTTTAAAGCTTTTTTGGATTTCTACAATTCTGTTTTGGTTCTTGTTGTCAGATGAATAAGCATCACGACGCTTGTACTTCAGTGTTTTGTTGTATTATGTCACACAATAATATGGATTGAAACTTGGGATAATGAAAAAAGGGAGAAGAAGAGACTTTTTATTAGAGAGTGTCTTGTATGAGAAGAAAAATAGGGCTTTTCATCAATGATTGGTTGAAACGGAATTTACCTGTGTTGGTTGATTTCAGGTGTGATATTGATATTGATCCAATAGTGTTTCACAGTTTCTTCCTTGCTCTTGTACTCGTTCATGCATTATAAGTCTCGGCCAAGTTGTTCTCGTGGCAAGAAAGTGACGTTTTTCTTGGGCAAATCAAATGGTTAATTGACTAATATGACCAAAACACCGTACAACTAAAAGAGGCTATAAATAAGCCAAGCTTAACTGAAATTATTGTAAAGACATTTCAAGGTTCGTGTTCTAGAACTTGTCAAACTATTTTCCATCTTTTGGTTTGAAAACACTTGTAATTATTAAAGTTGAAACATACAAACAAAATTAACTTAAATAATAACAAGTAACAGGAAAATAAATAACTCGGAATGCAATTTCATAGATAGGGTAAGGTAGGTGAACCGATACTCACGTGGAAGTAGATAGTCGGTACAAGTTGTTCAACACTTATGTTCTATTCAAGACTGAACTTATATATCTCATAAATGATAATGTACTTGTACAATTGCCACCATTCATAAACAAGTTGGTCTAGGTTTCGATTGTTTCAATAAACCAAATTTTGTATTTGCGTTATTGTCAACATGCTAAAATTTTTAATACATTTTCTTCAGTTTTACATAAAATATTTGTGTAACGCCATGATCACTAGCGTTTATAGGCTCTTACGTCATCTTTTGGCCTGTGGATTCTACGATAACAAATAAATGACAAGTATCTTTTCCATTTGTCTTATGATTGGTCTTATGATTCATATTGGTCTTAAGATTGCATTCATAATATACTGACCGAAACAATCCAGAGATGGTAGGGGTTGGGGCTAGCATTACAAATTCCTTTTCCATTTGTGTCGACGATTATATTTACATTAAACGAGTGAGGTTTGGTTAAGAAATTGAAGGTTATGCGTTTCATTTGGGAAAAGATGTATGCTAAAAATAAACGTAAGTATATGGAAACCATGGTGACTATTCTTGCTACACACGTGTATCATCCTATTGTTTGACTGTCCATCACAAAAAAGCTAACACTAACTTTTTGTTCAATTTAGACTATAATTGACAGAGAACCTTATGTATATATAGGAGACAGAAAGATTTTAGTCAACAATATCATGAACATATATAGACATTCTAGATAGTAGAAAAGGTAATTGTCAAAACCTACCAAAGACAACTCTACATTGACTTTGTTGGGCTAATTCAACATCTGTTCGTATCAGACAATCACTCATTGCATTGACTCAATTTGTAATTGAA
Organism: Streptanthus diversifolius; assembly: GCA_039880935.1. Lineage (NCBI taxonomy): Eukaryota > Viridiplantae > Streptophyta > Magnoliopsida > Brassicales > Brassicaceae > Streptanthus > Streptanthus diversifolius. The sequence goes on along the minus strand of JAXGFM010000012.1, from coordinate 7,956,470 downwards.
ATAAACTGATGCCAGAAAAAAGACTATTGATCCTTTTATTTTATCTATATGGACATATATATATAACTACTAAGATCTAATTTGTTTAGAATCATCACATGATGACTATAACTTTAACTTAACATTAAATTCGAATGGAATCCCAAACCAGTTTTCATAATTTAGCCGATTATATTGTAATAATCCTGAACCATTATCCTTTCCACAACTTTCAAGATGAACATCATAGGACCACTATAAATTGCTAACGTTGCACTTCTACTCTGCAAATATTTATAGCAAACGCACATAACCGCGTGATCACCATAATTTTTAAGTTGAACTGCAAATTTTAACTGCAAGAATATCTGGTAATGATATAGTTTGGCTGAAAACTATAGAACATAGATGCCTTCACACTTTTCTGAATGCATCTACGTACCCTTTTCTTTTTCTAATGTGTTTACTACTTTACATGGACACACGAACCTGGACGACAAAGTAAAAGATTCCAAATCACTTTAGTATATAATTTCTTGTTCATTATTTTTTTTAAAAAAAAATAGAGAACACACTTAAACTATAACAGGGTTATTAAACTACTTTTAAACATACTTCTGTTAATACCATGATGATAAATTTGACATTTTGAGTCACTAGTAGCAGTAACAGCCTACATATTATAAAACAGGATTTGAAGAAGAAAATTTCGGTATTGAATTGATAGAATTAAAATCGAATTTCACATATCGACAAAGAATACAAAACAAACGAAAAAAATACAGAGTTGATCACCAAAAAAAGCACTAACGTGTTTAGATCCAGTTAACTGTATTTAATTAACTAAAATATGTTTAACTAATCACGTCATTTTACAATCTGACTAGATGTAAACCAAACTTAATTCATAAAACTAAAATTAAAAAACAAAAACAAATCTAAATTGATATTTGTTTAAGTCAAAATGGAATTAAAAATAAGGATTATTGACTTGTGAAATTATAACTTTTGCAAAATACAAGGTCGTGCTCTCACACATTTGAAACCAAGTGTATTGGCCTCTCACTCTCACGAATCAATCCTTTTTTCTCATTTTTAATAAATAAAAGGATTGCTTTTTCTCATCTAAAGTCGTCGATATTGTAAGATATAAAAACTGAATATTGAATGTGAGATTCAATAGAAAAGGATCTAATAAATTCAACCCTAACAAAATTCCAAAGCACTTTACAAAATATAGTACGTAATTTCTTTTTTATTAAAAAAATAGAGAACACACTGAATAAAATTTGAAATTTTGAGTCAGTAATAGCAATAACAGCTTAAAAATTATAAAAGAAGACTCAAAGAGAAATTCGGTATTGAATTGAAAACATTAAAATCTAATATTACATATATACTAAGAATACAAAAAAAAAAAATACAGAGTTGATCACCAAAACAAGAAAAAACTAACGTGTTAAAATCTGCAACCGCAACAAAGAAAGAAGAAAGCAAGCATAGAAACCAAAACCGTAGCTTCGATGAAAGACATGATTCTGAATCTCAAAGTATCGAAAAACGACATCTTCAGATTCAATCTCTTCCACTTGATCCCTCCAAGTCCCAAAAATTTCAACCTCGTCCTTTCTTTTCTCGTCTTGAATATCGAAAAGCTTCCCTTCCCCATCATCTTTAACTTTGAGATCCTTGTGGGGAGAATTAGGTTATGTTTTGTTATAGTCTTCGCAGAGGAACAAATGAGTTTTTTTTTATACAAGACTAAGTTGAGGGTGTTTCCGTAATTAATAGTCGTTTATTCGAAGCGCGTTTCAAAGTCCAAAATTCCAAATTACAATGATCAACGTAGGTGTCATGACGTGAGAGCACTCTGTTTTTTTCCCAGATAATTTTCATTATCTATTTCTATATATAGATGTATATATATATATATATATATATCTGTTATAAATATTGTATATGTATATCTATACGTAGTTTACTGTCAGGTGCTATATATATAGTTTAATGTCAAGTGCTATATACATATAGTTTAATGTCATAAACAATTTTTCTTAAATTTGTTTCTCTATAAACAAGTGATATATATATAGTTTAATATCAGGTGCTATATATAGTTTAATGTCAAGTGCTATATAAACAATTTTTCTTAAGGAATCCATATTGGCAATGTCTATAGAAGAAGAAGAGAAACCCTTCAAAATGCCAAATCTATTGGAGTTTTGTTTGAGTGAGAAGTGTGTGCTCAACATGATAGAAAGATTCTTTAATTCTGATTGTCAGAAATGTCTAATTATAGACTTATCCGAAGTAAAAAGAATACTAAAAAATTATTCTTTATCAAGAAATTTTGTAATTTATCTTCTTCAAGTATAAACATGATTTAATCGAAATTTAAGAGAAAAGAGTTCAGCTTATAACGAGGAGGCTCTTGCTATAGGTAGAGCATCCTCCAAATGATTATATATAATTCATCCATCTTTGGGTTTAGATTTGCCACATATCAATCAACTATGACATTGAAAAAGCGACTATTTGGCTTTGTAAACTAGTTAAGCAAATTGTGAAAGAATCCAAAAAGTGCTATTTTTTTGTCATAAATTAACTCATGAACAAAGTGTTTGTCCTTTAAATAAGATGATGAAACTGAATAAGGATACAACTAGAAAGAGTAGAGTGGTGCTCAACTAGTTCACCAAGCCAAGTAATCGTTCATTTGGGTGTTTTTGTAACTGGATGATTTTTTGTTTGGAATTATTAATTTGATGATATTTTTCTCATTTAAAATTATTAATGTGTAAGAATAATGTGACATAATGATAATTATTTTTGAAATTTATCACATATTTTGGATTTAAATTTAATATCTCATAATATTAAAGAAATATTAAAATTATTAGGTTAAATTAACAAAAATAAATTATAAATATCAATTTTTTGTTTTCTTTAGATTATTCAAGGACTTTTAGCCCAAATTATAAACAAGCCCATAAAAAAACATAAGATTTGTAGTAAACTGTCTCGGGTCTGAGTTTCAGCTTCAGCTTGTATGTAAGAAGAAATTGTAGAAAGAGATCCGAAAAAGTCAGAGTGAGAGACAATTGAAAAGCTTTGTCTGGGGTTTTCATGGTAAGCAAGTTTCTCTAACTGACTGTAAGAATATGAGAGCACTGTGGAGCCACTTGAGTGTCATTTCCAACTGCAAACTCTCTCCAAAAATCAGGAGATTCTCCGCAGCGAATATAACCTCAAATCGAAATCTATCACCCATGATTTCAACTGAAGATCCAGAGCTCAGAGACTTTGTCGGGTTTTTAGAATCTCTCAAAAACTATGAGAAATCGGGTGTCCCCAAAGGAGCTGGAACTGATTCCGGTGAAGGGTTCGATCTCTGTAGAATGAAACGTCTCATGCTTCGTCTCCATAATCCTCATTTTAAATACAAGGTTCGTGCTTCTGGATTCGAATTGGAATTGATGAAAACTTGTTTATATAAAGGTAGAAAGTAATATCATCTTTAAAAGTTGGAATTTTTCTGTGTTATTAACAATTAGGGTAGTGACTATAGGTTGTTCATATGGCTGGAACAAAAGGAAAAGGTTCAACTTCTGCTTTTTTATCCAATGTCTTACGAGCAGGAGGATATTCAGTTGGTTGTTATTCTAGGTAAATACTGAGAACTATGGATTAAGGATCTTATTATATCTTTTGAGTTTGAATCTTTCATGATTACTAACATGAGCCTTTTGGTCTTCTGTGTAGCCCACATATTCTGAGTATCAAAGAACGCATTTCCTGTAATGGAGAACCTGTCTCTGCATCCACTCTTAATGATCTTTTCTATTCAATCAAACCGATCATCGATCAGTCTATTCAAGAGGAGAATGGTTCTTTGAGTCATTTTGAGGTTACCAATCAAAGCTTCTCCTGGATTATCTCTACCTTCCCCAACACAGTTTGTTTTTCTTATGTAGACATTTCTCTTCATCAGATTCTCACTGGGATCGCCTTTTCTTTGTTTGCAAAGGAAAATGTCGACATTGCAGTTATAGAGGTTGGCGTCATCCTTTTACATTCGACAATTTAAAGAAACTTCTTTTTGCTATTGAATAGAAGCTAATCGTCTTACCACTGTCTTATGTTTTGATTTGGTATCAACAGGCTGGGCTAGGAGGAGCTCGAGATGCTACAAATGTCATTGAAAGGTCAAATCTTGCTGCGTCAGTCATAACAACGATAGGTGAGGAACATATGGCTGCTCTTGGAGGTTCCTTGGAAAGTATAGCAGAGGCCAAATCAGGAATTATTAAACATGGTCGTCCAGTTAGGTGGTTTTTGTGTATTTGCGTTTATAATCATTAGCTTATTAGATACATTGATAGATTGAGTTTAATGTGTTGTTATCAAAACTTGTAGGTGGTTTTAGGTGGACCGTTTCTTCCTCATATCGAGGATATTCTTCGTTCCAAAGCAGCATCAATGTCATCATCGGTTGTATTGGCATCGAATATTGGATCTAGTTCATCAATCAAAGGTATCGTCAACAAAAACGGGATCGGGCTTTGTCAGTCCTGTGACATCGTAATACAAAATGAACAAGATGATAAACCAGTAAGTTTCAAAGACTTTTGATTCTTCTATTTGAAGCAAGAAATTCATTTGTGATTTCAACAATTTTGTACATAATAAACGCAGATTGTTGAACTTGGTGATGTAAATCTACGCATGCTTGGACATCACCAGCTCCAAAATGCTGTTACTGCCACATGTGTATCTCTCTGTCTTCGCAACCAAGGTATGATACATTTTGAATCTCTCTTATGTTCATATTTAACAACAAAAGAATTTTAAAAGTTGCCATATCTCATTACTTTCTTGATGGGCTATTCAGGATGGTCGAGAGTGACAGATGAAGCTATTCGGATTGGTTTAGAGAATACTCGTTTACTTGGTAGAAGTCAGTTTCTGACACCACAAGAAGCAGAGTCCTTACAATTACCCGGAGCAACAGTGCTTCTTGATGGAGGTTTTGATCTCTCTTCTTGAGATATAATTGTCTCTATTTCAAATCTGAGTCGATTTGCAACTATGTGCAAATGTTTCCACTTTGCTTGAAACTTTTGATTATATTCAATCTTGTGTCTGTCTTTCAGCGCATACCAAAGAATCTGCGCGAGCTCTAAAGGAGATGATAAAAAAGGATTTTTCAGAAAAGAGATTAGTGTTTGTGGTTGCAATGGCTAGTGACAAAGATCATGTGTCCTTTGCCAAAGAACTTCTCTCAGGTCTGAGACCAGAAGCAGTAGTTCTAACAGAAGCTGACATTGGTGGAGGCAAGGTCAGATCAACCGCGTGTTCAGTTTTGAAAGAATCATGGATAAAAGCTGCTGATGAGTTAGGTTCAGGGTTTATGGAAGCTTCAGAAAACAAAACTGTGTTTGGTTCCTTAAAGCTTGCGTATAAGATTCTCAAACACAACGCAACCTGTGACGCAGGAATGGTTATAGTCACTGGTTCACTTCACATTGTATCCTCAGTCTTAGCTTCTATGCAACATTAAATTCATCTAGATTTTTATATTAAGTCAGATGGTAACGAACTAGTTTGTATGCCATTTTCCCTTTATTCACGTAACACATTGGTCAGCTTTAGTCTCTACCACGTATTCTTGACTGATTTGGAAGGTGAATCTGTTGTTTCACTGCCTTGTCTCAAGGTTATGCATCTAGATAGGGTAAGGTATCAAGAATCGATCCTGAAGACGCTCATAACTAGCTGCCCAAATTCTTGAGAAGTTATCCATAATCAGGGATCACTTTGAGCAACCTGAACTTATATGTGCGCTCCCTATCACTGAAGCGATTAACCTTAGCGAGTAATCATTTCGAAGAAGCTAACATTGATGATCATTTTGTTGAAGTCGATGCTCCAAGGTTTGAGCATATGTGTCTCCGTGATCACTTATCTAGAAGGATCATGATACACAGTATTGGTCCCTCTGCAACAGTAAACATCGATGTTAACTTAAATGTAAAGCATGGTTATTCGTTGGACCAAGATGAATATGATACATAATTTCTCACCTGACACAACAAGGACATCAAAAGCCAGATGGAATTAGCAAGATACTTTCTGAGTCACTGCACTGTACTGAAGGAACTGAGTTAAGCGAAAGTTTCCTTGACATCATCAAGGAAATCAAAAAGGTTAAAAGAAAGTCTCGAGCATGTAACACTATTTTTACGAGTTTGCCCTCGAATGAGACTATTGAGCTTCTACCTCAATTACCAAGCATGAAGTTGGCTGCTATGTTTAAACAAATATTGCATTGGATACGGCTATATTTCAGTATCTGTTGAAGTTGGATATTGTAAATATTGTACATAGGAGCGGGAAAGTGAGATACAGAACTATGTGTGTAAGTTTCGGGTAATATTCAATCAAATCCATCCTCCATCAGTCTATCCAAGAGGAAAATGGTTCCTTGAGTCATTTTGAGGTCGCTAATCAAAACTTCTCCAAAGATTCTACATTTACACAGTTTCATTTTTTCCTTTTATAGATAGATTCCTTTTTTGTCAGATTTTCACTGGGATAGCCTTCTCTTTGACTGAGCAAGAAAACGTCGACATTGCAGTTTTAGAGGTTGACGATTTTTCTCATCCTTTTACATTCGATAATTTAAAGAGACTTCTTACAAATGTCATTAAAAGTTCAAATCTTGCTGCATCGGTCGTAACAACGACAAGTGAGGAAGATATGGCTACTCTTGGAGGTTCCTTGGAAATAACTCAACTCAGCGTAAGAAAAAGTGGATGAACGAGGTCTTTTCCCTTTTTTTTAGAGCTATTTTGAATAGAAACAAGAGAAACTGGAAACTTTAAAAAAACTTGACGAAGAAGTCAAGGAAGAAACGAATGTGAAATTAGGTTTCGAGGTGAAAAAAAAGTCAAGTACTGAGAGAGAATATAGAGAGGGAACATAAAAAGGCAAGGGTGAGAAAGTAGAAAATCGGATGAAAATATGATATATTTGTTGCAGTTTCCAATTATACAAAGGTGCCATGGTTTCAACATTAAATTGAAGTTTGTCCATCGTCTGTAATTGGTTGTTTCTTTTCACTTTGGTTGTCGCAGTTGTGATCTCAAGAGGACCTCTATTTGTATAGATGAATAGATACTACTCGATACATCGCCACATCTGTTTCTTGGCTTATTTTAGTTGATAATTCTGCAGGAAAATTCGACAAGCATCTTCTAAGGCTTACAATCTTCACAATCACAATTACTTGAAGAATATGTAAGTGTGATGTGTAAGTTATTCGAATTAAAGGATTTATTACTTGTGCTTCTCAAAGGTCAAGTTATCTTTCAATTTAAGAAAACCAAAATGAATTACCATTGGAGCCTTACACAAAGTGGACTTACCATTTCCATCGAAATAGTCGATTTTGATGCATGTATTTGCCATTAGATCATGAACCTGTAGGCTTCATACCACCTGTTGAGATCGAATATACCACCTAACTCAAACACAACCTCACTCTAATTTATCCTAACCTTGATCGATCAAACACAATCACACACACCTAGTTTACAAGTTCAAGATCACGTAATCTGAATGTCTTTGTCTAGCCTTCATCCTCCTCAAGCAACCCACTATATCTTGCCTGTTACAATGTATCACAATCTCTCTCTCTCTCTCTAGTAATGTCGAGATACATCAAATACAAAGAAGAAGAAAGTTGTAACAAGAACAAATAAGATTTTTCACCAAACTAATTAATCCATTCATAAAAAACTTTTAAACTAGCTTGAACCATTAGTGAGTTAGCTCTGAATCAATTGATCTTTGGTTGATTTTCTGATCTAAACCAAACAGTAAACTGAAAATTTGAAATTTGACTTTAACAATATGAAATATTCTTTTATAACAATCATATGTTATAATAAATGAAAATAAAAATTCTATAAGAAAGCAAAATTTAGATATTTTTTATGAGATGTTACGCGATTTCATATACAAAAATATTTTTATAAAAGTATATTACGCAATCCAATATATAAAATTATTTTTATGAAATATTACATGTTTTAGTATATAGAAATATTTTTTATACGCCACACATACTTTAATATATATATTTTTATAAATACTATGTATTCTAATATATAAAAATATTTTTTCTATGAAATATTACACGCTTTCGTATACATAAATATATTTTTTGTACATGACACACATTAAAATATATAGAAACAATATATTCTTTAAAAAGAATATTATTAAAAATGAAAAATATTCCAAAATTACCTACATGCCAACACGAGTTTAATTTCCTTTAAAAGTAAACTAGTTGTATCTTACTCACTTGACACAATACATCTATAAATTGAAGATGAATTACAAGAACAAGGAGTAAAAGCAACAAAAAAGACATTAATATTTCACTCTAATACTACAGGAAAATAATAATAAAAATATGGTTCGTACAGATGTTGAGATTGTCGAGATTAAAAGTGAACTCAACCATGTCAAAATAGAATGAGAACTAGATGAAGATTATATGACAGTAAGAAGAGGTTTTTAGATAAGTTTCTTAACAATATTTTAATGAAAAAAAAACATTAAAGAAAAATAGAAACGGTTACTTAGTTAAGATGTTTTAGAATCAGGTTTAGAAACTAATATTACATGCGTACATTTTTGATTGGTTCTAACTTTTTATTTAAATAAATATTTTAATATAATTTTAATTATATTACAAATAATAATATTAAATTATTTAGATACTCAAAAATGGGTATCCACGAGGTGCTCTAAACGTTTAATTTATTTTATTGTTTTCTATTTTTTAATAAGAAATACAAATTGTTAATTAGATTTTGTAAAAATTAGATAATGTAAAAGAAGACCATCGAATACATTGAAAAAGAAAAAGCTGTGGGTAGTTTACTCAAGGCTGTGCTCAAAATGTTAAGCAAGTCTTTTGGGAAGAATCAGGCGTCCTCATCTCAATCGATGCTCTCGGATGACAAGGAAAAGATAAAGGAAAAGAACAAGTTGTAGTATTCATTCTTTCAAAGCTTTTATGGAATAATTAATCTGTAATTTGTTGAGTGATTAAGAAAATATATCATTACATTTATCTTTCTTTTCGAAATATATATCGGATTCTCATGATTAATCAATAAGTCTATTTTCATTTTTTCTTAATTTACTTTTGTAAAAATAGACCAAATTGGAAGTGTTTTTATCCCCTTATATATGTTGATGATTAAGATTTATATTAATGTTAATTCGATTATACTTTTTAAAAAATCAAATTTTTACTTTTATATAAAATTTAAAATATTATTTTTAAATTAAACTATAATAATTAATTGCTGTACAAAAACATTTTAAATATACTTTGTGGAAGATTGATTTTTTTATTTTTCTTTACAAAAAAACTTAAACTGATTAATTTTTTTTTTCTCTCCCCCTCATTTTTTTTTGTTTTCTCTGCTGTCAATAAATCGATTTTCTTCTCTTTTTTTTACTGTTTCTCTTTTTCCTTTTTTTTTTCTTTTTTTTTAACCTAAATTACCATTTTCATTAATGATAAAAGATATCTATAAACCTACACGTAGACTAAAAACTCCAAACATAGGCTAATACGAACCTAAAAATAGGCGAATACATCGCCAGGTTCACTGCTAAAAGGCATAAAACGATTAACTGACAATATAATTCAATCAAACTCTCCTAAGAATTAGTCCATCGAAACTAAAAACTTAGACTTAACCTAGATGACTTTATCAAATATGCTTAAAGTAACAAAGTAAAGAGAAACAACCTTCCAAATGACAATGGTCGGAATCAATGGGAACCCAAGATTACTCACTAGCCAGTATACTGCTAATAGTAATATCCACCAAAACAGCATCGCAGGCTGCGACTTTGGATGCGCCTAAGTCTTGTCTTCGTCGGACTTCGATCCGCAAAAGTGCAACCGCCATTAAGAATTGGTGATTGAGTGCCACATAATTTCCCAAAGCACGGCCTCCTATGATCTAGAGATTGGAATCCAAACAAAAACTCAAGTCTTGCCAAAAAACACGGGAGTTAACAAGCAAAGGCTATCACTAATCAGAGAGCTACGTCTATGGAGTCTCGTCCTCAAAAACTACACAATGCACTAAGTCTCATATAGGTGAAACCTCTAAAAAAACAGCCAAACGCAGAAGCTATAAAACGCCAGATGCAACTGCTCGAGTCGCTAAACGCAGCCGCTCGAACTGCCAAACGCAAATGCTCCAAACACTTAACACAAGATGCTTGAAACGCCAATCGTATCCGCACCAAAACGCCAATCGTCGCGAGCACTGTACATGCGTTTTCGTCAAAACACCGAAGCTTCCGTCGTCGAGTGTCTCGCCGCAGTTCCGGCCGAATAAATCTGTCATTCGCCGCCAAGCCAAAAGCGAACACGAGCCGATCTGGTCGAGAACAACCACTAGCCGATCTGGCCTAGCACGAACAGGAATCGAGATTGAGACAGTGAGCTTCGTGGAGAATTATCAAAACGAGCAACCCACCAACGCGTCGGACCGGTCTTCGCCGTCGTCAAACATGCGAGAGACTCGTCCTTTCGCCGGCGAATCCGAAGACTCACGATCCAGAAAGAGACTGACCATTCGGAAGAGGAGAGGAGAGACATGAAAGAAAGAAGCAGAAGATGAGCTATCTCCGGCGCCGGCAAGCCGAACGGCCGAAAAGACAGCAAAATTTGTAGATAGCGACTTAGGTTTGCACGATTGGGAGAATTTGGGGGAATTTTTTTTGTTTATTTCCTTCTTTTTTTTTTCTCTCTTGAAACGTTTATTATATTCTCCCTTCTATCTTTGTCTTTCATCATTTTTATCATCCTTGTTTTTTTTCATCATTTTTTCCTCTTCCATATTTTTCAAATATTTCTTCTTTTAATTCTAAAATAAATTTTGTTAATTTCTAATAATTCTGCATTGATTTTGTTAATTGTTCTTCTCTTTACCATCTCATTGATTATAATCTCTATGTATCCAACCATATATTCTAGATAAATATTGATTCTACCTCTTTTTAATTGTATTTGGTCATTGGGTTTTAAATTTTGCTTACCTAATTTTGAATTGGGTTTGAAATAATCATACAACCCATTTTTATGATAATTATATAGTTAAGATTATGTTATTGACTTAGATACTAACCATAGTTCTGTGCTTCTGATGAATGATTTGACACTTTTCGCGCATGGTATATCCATGTGTGCGCATGTCACATTAATGATATCCTTTGCTTTCAGGTCGTGTTGAGGATAAACAATGCTGTTATAAAGGTGGTTTTGATCATTATTAAGTATTTTTTTTCCGCTATCAGTCATTTTAAGGCTAATATACAGTCGTGTTTGCTCTGATGAAGTAACCAAAATGTGGGTTTCTTCTATTTTCAAATTTCATAGCAGAAGAAATTCTTATTAAGAAGAGACCCACTAAAAGAATAAGGGGATCAGCTGACTTTAGTAAAATGATAAAATCATTTGTTTTGTATAAAGCTAAATAATCGCCAGCTGAAATGGTGTTTGCGAAGGTGTGACACCTTTAAACCCGGGTTCAAGGCCCCTTTATTTTAAAATCCAAAGCCCATTTTAAAGGTTTATTATACTTTTTTATATAAGGAAACATATTAATTATTAATACATTTTATTCAACTTTTATGTTGTGATATTATTATGTGGTATATATTTTTTTCAGTAAAATTAGTAGAACAATTTGGAAACCCATTTGACCAAAATTATGATTTCAGTACAACAATTTGGAAACCCATTTGACCAAAATTATTTGCTTAACTAACGCTCATGATAAATGTGTTAACTAAATAGCTTTTCAGTTGATTCCATCCTTTTCAGCTATAAGGCAAACCTTATTAAACGATTCCTAACATTAACGTTGGTAGAATCACGTTGATAAAAATATCATAATGATAGTCTTTTCAGAAGAAAAAAAAAATTAGTCACGGGACTATTAAGAAACATAAAATTTATTTTCTAGTAAAAATATTTTAGTCACGGGAAAATATATGAAATTTTCCAAAATTATATATATATATAGGCACTTACAAAACTAACTCTTAATAAATCTTAAAATTAAACCATAAATGATAAAGTATGTCATATAAAACTAAATCCTAAAACTAAACCCTAAACCCAAAAATATAAACCTTAAATTCTAAAAATTAAATCATAGCTAAGAATTTAGTTTTTTCAAATTGATTAGTACACACTATACCATATAAAAATTATTCATTATGATAAAAAAAAATTAAAATCTTTTCAAGTTTTAGAAATCTTTCCCAAGTTTGGGAAACATTTATATATTTTTATAAATAAAAGAACGTTAAATTAAATGACAATTATAAGCTCTAAACCTTAAATTCTAAAGTCTAACCCTTAAATAATATGATTAGATAATCCAAACTCATTAATGTACAATATTTCAAAAGTTAAGATCTAAATCCTAAATATAAATTAACATAATATAAAGAATTGATGAACCCCCAAAGTGTTACTGTAAAAAAATTAAAGTTGAACTAAATGATAATCGTAAATTCTAAGTTGTAAACTCTAAACCTAAATCATATGATTAGGAAAGGGAATCAAAACTTAATGTATAATATTTCTAAACACTAAGATATAAATCCTAGAAAGAAATTACCATAATATATAGAACTGATGAATCCAAAAATATTATTGTAAATAATTACTCGATAACAAAGTTAAAAAAGCATTAAACTAAATCATGTGATTGAGTGAAACCAAAAGATGGAGTGTGAATGACATGCATGTAGATAAAAAAAGGTATGAAGGAGAGGGGGAAGAATGAGTTCAACAAAAACCACAGTAGAGAGAGAGAGAGAGAGAGAGAGAATGAAAAGAAAATAGAGAGAAGTGAAAAAAATGTAGTAAGAAATAGAGAGGTGACAGTTCCGTCAATAGATCAAAAATTAACGATGGGTAAAAAGGAAAAACACAGGTGAAAAATGTTATTTAGTGGCACACTTTTTCGTGGGCGCTATATGAACATATTACGTCAAAAATAGGGGTTAGTTTCCTAATAATATTATGGGTCTTCCACTGACTTGTTTATGCACCAAGTTCTGCAGCTTCAAGAAAGTGAGGTACTTTCTCGTACACCCCTCTGAATCTCCTCAAATTCACAATCAAACTTCTTAACCTAACTCGCTCATAGTTAATGTTGCAGATCTCAAAAATTAATGAATATGATCCCTTGGACCTGTTCTCTTGATCCAAAGATAGAATAGACTAAGCAATAAGAGCTCCCTATGCGACTCCATAAAATTGGTGTCAAAGAGATCTCCAAATGTGTGGAGCTAGCAGAAACTAAGTTATAAAACCATGCAGCAAGAGAATAATTTGATTGGACCAGGGCTGGTGAGGCTCATCCTCAGGTTCCTCTCTGATCCATCTCTTACGATAGAAGCTGAAGAACGTTCTAGTATCATACGGTGTCTTATTAGCCTCAGCGTTCTCCAAGCTCCAAAGGCGATCTTGGTGATCTCAATCTGTGAATGTATTTAGCTTCTGTAAAAGTAAAAATGTTTCTTTACCTTTTTTTTTTTTGTGCAGATGCCTTTATACCTCAAGTAAACCCAAGAACGTCTATGTTCTTCAGTGTCATTTATATGTATCTATTTTGGTTATTCTACATATTTGTTTTAAACCCTCATGACTCTTTTGTTCTACAAAATAGTTTGGTATTCTTTTTTAGTTTTCCACATAATTCATGCTTTAAGTGGTCGAACAATTAACTAGTACAGTTTTGATATTTAGAGCGAGATGAGCGATATTCTGTGGTATTTTTCTATATTATTTAATTTTGGTTTCTCGTTTTGTTTATATTTAAATATATTAAAGCTTTTTAGACAGTATTTATTTATTATATTGATCTTTAGCATTATTTTTTCTAAAAGTTTCAAAAACTCACAAAGATTTGATTCCAATATAAACTTTTAGTTTAATAATAAATTGAACAAAAAATTTATTTTTTTCTATTTTGTCCCATATGTCATTTATAATTATCTGAAATAATCTAGAATACGAGTAAAGAAATTCTAGGTCAAGATTTATGTAATGTTAAATAGGAAAAGAAAAGAATGCCTAAAAAAATTTATCAAAAGATCAAGATTCTTCTTCACTTTATCTTAAAGAATAGAATTTAAACTCAACTAATTAAATAATATTTTTTGTGACACAATAAATCATATTGACTCTATATTTAAAATTTTAACAAAACTATCTACAATACTTTCCAAATTGCATTTGGGATTATTTTGATATTATATTGAGAAAGAAGATAAAAAATGTAACAACCAAAGACTTTTGACCTAGAACAACATCAACATGAGTAGACATAAATTTAATGCTTTTTGACTAACATGACTTAATACATCTATAAATGTACGAAATCATTAACCAGAAAAAGCATAAAGAAAAATCTTAACATAACATTTTCCATTTTGTTCTAGTTAAAAAAAAGGATATCAGGAAATGGTTTATACAGAGGCTGAATTTCTTGAATTTATGGCCGAACTCCACGGCATGAAGGATGCATCAAAAATTGATGAAGAGCATGTGAAGGTATAAATTAATTTTAATTATATGTACTCATATGTATATACGTTTATGATTTTTGTGTAGAAAACATTAATTGGTTTTTTTAATAATTCAGGATTTGGAAAAAAAGATAATCGAATACGTTGAAGAAAACAAGATTATTCTGGATATCAAGTTTTTGAAAGCGATTCAACATTTAAATATCTTTAAGTTAGTCGAATCCCAAATGAAAATGGTGGATAATCAAATTAAAGAGATGGAGAGTTCGTCATCTCATAAGAAAAGGAAGATTTAGTATATGAACATCATGATAGTGGATCATATATGATCAAATAATCGTTTAAAGCTTTTATGGAATAAAAAACAGAATAAATTTCTCTCATTTTTTTATCTATACCTATAATTAGTCTTCTAAAAATATAATAAGAATCTTATCTAATTATTTATTTGAAAACCAAGAGATTGAGAATAATTTTTAATAATTGAGATGTATAAAATGTGTAGAATCAATTTTTTTTGTTTCTTTAATTTTCTTGCAAATGTCTTTTATAATCATTTGTATTAACTTGACTACCACCACCACCAAATCCTCTAAATAACCTTAATTTCATCCTAAAATTTTGTATCAATATAAAGTATTATTTAAATTGATAAATTTCAAGATTTTTAATTGATTGAGAAACCTATATATTTGTGAATGTAATTATGTGTTATTAGATTGTGTTAGTACGTCTACCGATTTTATAGTTCTCATTCAACAATTTGTTTTTCACGTAAGTTCATGCTATTGAACAGTCAACTAGCATGATATTTAGAGCGACAGTAGTATTTTTCTGTATTATAACTTTAGTTTTTTTTGTTATATAAATTTTCAAAATATTTATTTATTCTAATAATATTTAGGATAATTGTTTCTAATGTTTTCACAGCATCATAATGGATTTGAGTCCAATCTGGACTTTTAATTTAATAAAAAAATCAAATAAAAAGTTCATTTTTGTCTTTGTTATTTCATATATCGTTTACAATTATTTGAAATAATCTAGAA
Organism: Streptanthus diversifolius; assembly: GCA_039880935.1. Lineage (NCBI taxonomy): Eukaryota > Viridiplantae > Streptophyta > Magnoliopsida > Brassicales > Brassicaceae > Streptanthus > Streptanthus diversifolius. The sequence goes on along the minus strand of JAXGFM010000012.1, from coordinate 7,940,790 downwards.
TACTAGTAAAAAGATTCTAGGTCAAGATTTTTGTAATTTTAAAGAGGAACAAAAAAGAAGGCCTAAAAGAAATGATCAAAATATGCAGATTCTTATTCACTTTAATATAGAGGATGAACTTCTATCCATTCGATAGAAACTTTAAACTCAATTAATTAAATAAGTTGTTTTGTGACACATATCAGATTTACTGTAGATATAAATGTTTAATAAACTGTCTACAACACCTTTCAAATTAAGACTATTTTGATATTATATTAATAGGATAAAAATGTAAAAACCAAAGACTTTTGACCTAGAACAACATCAACATGAATAGAATTAACTTTAATCCTTTTGACTAACATGACTCAATACATGTATAAATGTACAAAAGCATCAATCAGAGAAAAGAAGAAGCGCAAGGAATTTTTTGACATAAAATTATCCATTTTAATCTAATTTACACAAAAAGATACTAAGGAATGGTTTATGAAGATGCTTAATTTTTCGAGTTTATTGCCGAACTCGACCGTATGGACACATCAGAAGTAGATGAAGAGCATGTGAAAATAAGTATTATTTTAATTATATGTATTTTTAATTAGATTTTTCTGTAATTTAGGATATGGAAAAGAAATTCTCTAATATGTTAAGTAAAACATGATTCATATGGATATCAATTTTGGATGCAATTCAATATTTAAATATCGATAATTTAATCAAATTTCAGTCTTCGAATAATCAACTATCATAGTTTTAATATTTAAAATGATATTTGGTAGTTTTTTCTTTGAATTTATTAATTTTTGGTATCATTTTGTAAATGTTGAAAAAAATTAGGTATCTTTTGTCTCTTTAAATTATTATATAGCATTTATTTATTCTAGTGACCTTTAATACAATTTTGTTTCTCAATTTTTTAAAGCATCATAACGATTTAACCCCAATACAGACTTTTAATTTAATAATTAGTTAAATAAATAATTTTATGTTTTCTTTGTTATCCTTATATTGTATACAATTATGTTAATTAATCTAGAATATAGAGAAAAGTTGCCCCAAAATATAACCAAAAGGTCAAGATTTTTTTTTGTACAAAAAGATCGAATTTTCTTCACTTTAACATAGATGAATGATTTCAACTCATTCCATAGAACTTTAACATTAATTAATTTAATTTAATGATTTCAACTTCTTCCTTCTACTACACCTTCCAAATTAGGACATTTATGTTGTTATATTAATAAAAAGAAGATTAAAATGTAAAAATCGAAACCTTTTGACCTACATCTATATGAGTAGACATTACTTTAATATTTTTGACTGACTTGTTTCAATACATCTATAGATATAAGCAAGCATTAACTAGAAGGAAGAAGAAACGCAGCGAAAAATTTAGACATAACATTTTCGATTTTGTTCTAATTCACAAAAATATATATTAGGGAATCGTTTTTAAAAAGGATGAATTTCTCGAGTTTATAGCCGAACTCAATCATTTGAAGGATGCATCAGAATTAGATGAAGAGCATGCAAAGTTAAGTATTTATTTTAATTATACGAACTTTTATATATTGTTTTTCCTTTTTATTTGTTTCATTTTACAAAAGGTTAATTAGATTTTGTGTAATTTAGGGTTTGGAGAAAAAGCTGAAAGGCACTTTCTTTGGTGACTCTTCCCGGAGGGATTTGACACGCTTCCCCAACTGATAAGCTACGGAAGGTAGGGCATACGACCCAGTCTAGGCTTGTTTTGTCTGGCTTGCTGCTGAGGCGACCGGATGCCTGATTGTTCTTCCCGCGAGTCCGAGGTGAACCACATAGGTTTGATGCTTACGACTGTATTGTAGTATTTCCAAAGGAAATTCTACTGATTTTTTTTTTTTTTTTTTTGTGAAAGAACAATGATCCTCTCCAGGGGAATTGGCCCGTGCCTTGACGCTTGATGCCTCATAACACAGGGCAACCTCTATACTCATCAATTTCATAAGTGGAGTGCGCCTTTTCTGATTCTAAAAGCGAGATTATAACTTTTTACTTGACTGGACATGCATGCCCAAGGGACACGAAGGGGGCCTTAGGAGGGGAAAAATATATTGCCCCCGTACATGGGTTGCTAACACGAAGAAGGGCCTTTGCTGTTTGCAGCATATTTGTTCTAGTAATTGGTAAATAAGGCATTTTTTTGGATGTGTTACTAGATATAGAATCAGTTACTAATCTTAGAAGGAAAATGATTATAATTACTCATTTATAAGATAACAAATTTTTAACATAATTACATCACATGTCAATTAATTGATCACATTTCAATACAGGTAAAACGTTTTTTTTACAATTTTATAAAATAGCATACATAAAATAACTATAATTTACTTCTTCATGGTTTGACAAAAAACATAGGAAAAGCTTTTATAGTTTCAAAACATCTAACAAAATTTAGTTAGATATAATAGAAGGAAAAATAAGAGAATCGAAATAGATATAAATATTATTTTGTTAGGTTTTTCTATTTGTGCATGATTTTGTATATGCTTTATCAATCGTATTTTGTAGGTTTTAAGTTTTGGTTGGTAAATAAAATAGTTTTTTTTATAAAAAAAAACAAAAACCAGTTTAAAAACCACAAAAAATCAAGGTCACAGTTTTACAGATGATTTGAGAAAATTTTATATTTTTTATGTTTTTAGTTTTTTTAATAGTTATACAATATTAAATTATAAATTTGGTGTACAGTCTTAAGACTAATCTAATAACTTACTAAAACATGGAAGTTTTTTGCCAAATGTTTTCCATATAGCATTAATTAATATATACTATATATTATTAAAATACATTTTTTCATAACTTACTCCAGTATAATTTTCAAATTAAACATATTTGAGATAAAAATAATGAGAGATGGAAAACATATGAGAAAATTATTTATGACATCGTGAAAATGAAACAAATAAAACTAAATGAGTACATGATAATCTATAAAATTATTAAATAATTCTTTTAAACTTAGCGTATTAATGCCAAATAAAAAATAAAACAATTTTGGAAAAGACTAATTGTAAGACATAAAATTTCAGTCACAAATTGTGGACTACTTAGAGAACCCACATGGTATCTATTGGTTTAATCACAAAGTCAAACTCTATATATGTGCATGCCACCAATGGGTTCTTTTTGCTCTTTCCTCCTTCTGCACTCCAAAAGGTATACAACAGGGTAACCAAGTGATGGTGATTTAGTGGTTCTCATTTGGGGATGATTTGCCATGTTTGTCTAGGTCAGGGATCGATTCCTCTCAAGCGTAGAATGATCTAACATTACGCATTTAGCCAGTTCACATTGTGTCACACTTCAAACCTGTTAAATTCCCCGATGAATGAACTAATCAACGGTTACACTCACTTGGGGGGGTTTAGTCGGATGGTAAATGCTCGGATTACCCCCGAGTTATATATAAAAAAGGTACACAGTGGAACACTTCTGGCTCATTTCTTTATCTTAGATCGTTGTATCCACCCCCCCCCCCCCAAACAAAGACTTCTTATATTATTGTTTTTACTTTCTGAACTCACAAACATTTGATTAATCGTGGATAATAATCTTAGTCCGGATTAGAACCAACCTCCTATCACCAACCCATTTTTTCGGTTTCCGGACCAGTCATGTGGTCTTGTTATGACTTAACCGTCAGAGAACCTTTGGGATGACAACCCATATTCATGCAAAAGCTTTCCTAAACCTTCTTTTGTGTTGTAGGCTTCCTAGGCGTCTCTTCGTAGGAATCTCCCAAGGCGTCCCATATGTCCCTACTCAGGAATCTTCCTATATGTCCCAAACATACCCCACAAGGCTCTCCCTGGACGTCCCCAGAGGGTTATTAATGGGCGTTCCCCATTCAACTCTCCACAGGTTTCCTTCCGTAGAACTATCCCAAATGTTCCCCTATAGGACTCTCCACAGGCGTCCCCTCGTAGAGCTCTCCACAGGTGTCCCCTTTTAGGATTTACCACGGGCTTTCTCTCGCAAAGCTATCGCTGAGCCCCCGACAGGTGCTCTGTGTCTCATCAGGATCCTTGAGCTCCTGTCTATTTCAAGCCCATGTCCGGCTCTTTATACCTTTTTCCAGATCTTGAACCCTCGTCCACTTTTGGAACCCTTGTATGATTCTCGGACCTCTCATCCAAACTGTTAAGCCCTCGTCCGCCTCTTTGAGCCCTCGTTCGGATCTCCTAGCTTCTCTAGCTCTCTGAGCCTTCATCCAGCTCTTTGAGCTCTCTTCTAGCTCTCTTATCTCTGTTTCGGCTCTCAGAGCCCTCGTCCGACTCTCTGAGCCATCTTCTGACTCTTCGAGCTTTGGTCTGAATCTCTGACCCTCCATCCGTTCTTCGAATCCTCTATGGCTCTCTAAGCCCTTGCATGGCTCTCTAAACCTCTGTTAAATTGCATCTTTATTTATTCAAGGTCGATTTCCAGCCGTCTATTTACAAGATGGTGGATCATATAGAATTATAGATCCATAAGCTTTGGCCTTATTTTCTCTTGATAATAAAAACAAATGTATAGATAACACGTAAAAACTGCTGAGAAATTTCATCTTCGCATAGATTATATTACCCAACCAGTAAATTCCGAGACCACTTTATCCCAAATTTCAATGATCATAGCCAAAACTTTATAATAATATATTTTTATTAATTTTATCATTATTATAATAAAAAGATGAAAGAGGAGAAAAAATAAAAAAAAATTGAGAGGAAAAAATCATTCTTACGTGTCAATATACAACTATTTGTAAGACACAAAAAATGGTTACTTTTATTATTTTTTACTTATTTTTTAGTTTATAATACTCTCTAGATATCAGAGATACAAATGCTTTTATTGCACTAAATTTTTAACATAAAGCTGAATTTGTGAAAATTTGATGTAAAAAGAAAATCAAAACAATAAGAGAAATGACATCGCTTTTGGCCACCCAGATTGGCTTGATACGCTAAAGGCAGATTCGTTTATGAGCGTTAATAGCCTGTTTGTAGTTTGCTCTGTTTTTGTTGGCTTTTGTGACTTTGGTGATCTTTGGGTTTTGTTATTTGGATGGTAGTGTTGTAGGTTTATATAAAGTGACTGGCTTACTCAAGGTTATGGGCTTCGCTTTAGTTTTTTTTTCAGCCTTTTGGGCTTGACTTTGATGAGTATATATTAACGCAACATAAAAATAAACTAAAAATAATTTTGGAAAAAACTAATTGTATGGCATGAAATTTCAGCCACAAGTTGTGGACTAACTGGAGAGCGCTATGTGGTACCTATCTTTTGCTTTAATCACACAAAGTCAAACTCTGGGTTCTCTGACCTCTTGTCCAAATTTTTGATCCCTCATTCGACACTCAGAGCCCTCATTTGGATTTCGTTGAATCTCCAGCTCTCTGAGCCTTCGTCTGGCTCCCTGACCTCTAATCTAGCTCTCTTATTTCTCTTCTTGTCCAGCTCTCTGAGCTATCTTTTGACTCTACGAACCCTGGTCTGAATCTCTGAACCTCCATCTGTAAACCATTGCATGGCTCTCCAAGCCTCCATATCAAAATGCATATTCTTTCGGTCGATTTCCAGCTGTCTATTTAAAGATAGTGGCCGTGTAATTCTATAAGATTTGGCCTTATTTTCTCTCCATAAGATAGAGCTCATATTTTATGTTTATCCACTATTTTTTCGATCATACTCACCTTTGACTAATGCATATGCCACATGTATGCAATGTCACTACAAAGAGTCATTCCAAACACTAACAACATGAAAATGATGTTAAATAAAATAGGAAAATTTGAGAATTGTACGACGATTTGTATGCTAGACGTATATGAGAAATTATATAAAAACAGATAAGATAACACATGAAAACTGCTGAGAAATGATGCCACATGAGAAATTTCATCTTCACATAGATAATATTTAACCAACTGGTAAACTCAGACCACTTCATCCCAAATTTCAATGAACATGATTGCACATATTGTAAATTTTTAAGATAAATTTTAATTTATTATGAAAATCCGTTTAAAAAGATAATCAAAACAAAAAGAGGAATGACATCGCTTTTGGCCACCCAAATTCGTTTCTGAGCGTCAACAGCCTGTTCGTAGTTTGTTTTGTTTTTGTTGGCTTTCGTGATGTCGGTGAACATTGGGTTTTGTTATTTGGTTGGTAGTATTGCAGGTTTGTGTAAAGTGATTGCTTACTTAAAGTTATGGACTTCTTATGCTTTGGTTTATTTCAGCCTTTTGGGCTTGATTTAAATGTGTTTATATGATTAGTTTTTTTTTATAATCAAATATTATATCAAGTTGTCAAAATAAGGAATGAAACGACTTCTTTAAATTATTACAACAAACCCAAATTATTTCATAAACTTTTTGAAGAAATAAAACCAACAACGATAGATCATATATGATATATAGTATTACATTTTATTCTTATATATATATATATATTTTTTGTTTTTTTAACAATAGAATATTTTAATATTATTTTTGATCATGTTAATTGTTATTCTTTGAGAGCATCAATAGAGACGATGAAGCCTCCATCTCCATAAATTTTAGATTCATATCATCTTTGACAGCTTCGAGCTCTTTTATGAGAGCAGTGAAATCCTCCAATTTCAGATCTGCAATCTTCTTTACATCGTAATTTTCAAAAATCTCTTCCTGTCTCTTCTTTAAAACCTAAAATTTATGGGGGAAAATACTGATTACTTAGCTCAACAACGGATAATAAAATCAAATAATTCAGTATCAAAATCTACATACTTGGGTCTCAAAACAATCAGCTTTTTCAATTTTCTTATTTATTATAACAATATTTAAACAAAAGAAGAAAATATAACGAATATTAAAATGGGATAATTACCTTTTCATACTCTTTATGCTGGTTTAGTTCTTCAATGAGTCGATCGAGTTTGGCTCGACTCTTAAGAATCCTAGTTTGCTTCAACGAAGGCGAAGATTTGTCAGATCTCCTAAGAGAAGGGTATTGAAAACGTCCAACGACAGAGTTGAAGCATGGACTTCCGAACACAGATGGTTTCCCAGTGGGAGAGTTGATCAAAACAGCTACTTCAACATTACACAGCCTTGCAAGTGTATCAGCCTTTTTTAAAAGACCAACCCGACGCTTGGAGAAACTTACTTGTCTTGCGGTACGATCTTGAATGTATTTTATCTCAATCTTTTTAAGACCCATCTATGCTTTCTTGTTGTTGTTGTTACTATTGTACTCCATCTTTATAGATGCTTAGTGTCAGGTAAATTGAACAGTATTGTCAATATATGTTAATATATTTTTTCCCAAAACAAATGTTTGAAATTTACCTTTTCTATATATTTTTAGTAAATACTATAAATTTTAAATTTTATTTGAACTACCAATCGGTGGTGAAATAACATCAAGTACCACTGCTTTTTGGCTTATCTCATTGCTATTGGACTACTATTATTTCTAGATTTTATTCCACAAACATCAAATTTTATTTTAAATGAAAGTTGACACGTTTCAAACACGTAGATTTGCCACGATATATCAACTAATTTTTTTAAATAAAAATGATAATAAAAAGTCGGTAATTTTTTATATATAAGGAATATTTTTAAAGAAAGATATAATCCATTTGTAGTTTCTAAAACAAAATCTTAGAAATTTCAAATTTCCAAGATAAAAGAGCAGAAAAGACATTGAACTTTTACTAACTGACGGATGATATAGAACCGTTAAACGACTGTTAATGTTTTTTGTGTTTTTTTATTCAAAATATAATTTAATACAAAAATTAGAGAGATGGTATGACATTTCTATATAGACTTTAAAATTTTTGGTAAGTACTTTATTTTTAAGTATGCCAAATGAAGACTTATATTTCAATCTAGTTTTTAGCTTTACAAGATCAGCTACAGTAGGCATCCAAGTTCCAACCAAAAGCCACAAAAGAAACTTATTAGTAATTGAGAAAGAATGTCTTTTAAATTTATTGTTTAGCTTATATCATCACAAACTAACCGGGAAAAGAAATTGAGAAAGTCAAGAATTAGTCGGGAAATAAGTGATTTTACGAGAGTTCTTTCAAGGTTCAAAAGTATTAGGACTAATATATTTAAACCTTGTATCATGATCTGTTTCAAGTTCCTAAAGACAGTATTTAGGCTCCTTTTTTCGGTATGGACTCTTACTAAATGCATTGGAAATTTTGAGAAGATTTGAGCAACCCTAAAAGTAAAGGATATTTATGGGGCTTATTGGTAGACTGATCACAACAAAAAACCACTCAAATTGTGATGGTTTTTCACACGGATCTGGTGACCGTCCGAAAATTACGTTGGTTCACCGTTAGATGATAGTCAGGTTTTCTATCGATGATCGGGAAATTCTGACGGAAACCAATGGCTGCCAACACCAGTCGGAAAAAAAATTCGACATAAATCAACGAATGTCGATACCGATTGAAAAAAATATGACGGAAATCAACGACTATCAACACCAGTCAAACAAACTCCAACATAAATTGACAGTTGCCAACACCGCTCAGAAACATTGTGATAAAAATCTATGGATTTTTGATGGTCATAAATCCGAGTGTAAGTATATAAATACTTACAAGTTAGATGGCCATCAGAAATTCATCGGTTTCGTCACAATGTTTCTGACCAATGTTGGTAGTCGTCGATTTCTGTACGAATTTTTCCTACCGGTGTTAGTAATCGTTGATTTCCATCAGATTTTCTTTAAATTATAAGTATTTATATAGTTAAAATTTTCTTTCAGTTACTTATTAACTTCATAATTATTTTTTTTTACTTATTTAATTATATAAGTTGGATGGGGAACATCTTTCATTGCTTCGGTCCCTCGAAGATGCTTACACCAATATACGCATTGGTGTAATTGATGACATGATTGCTCGGGATATTTCTCAGACTCTGAAAATGCGCGGTGACGAATTTCTCCAATCCCAAAAATCAGTAGAGGACCATCTTGCATTGAAATTGACGAATTTCTCCAATCCCAAGAATAAGTTGAGGGCCATTTTGCGGAGAAAATTAATGAATTTATTTATGAAATTAGTAAATATTACAAAATTTTAATATTTTTTAAGTATAATATTTTGTTGGTTAAGTTATTCAGTGATGAGGATATGTAGTTGATAGATGAAGTTAAGTGAGGAAGAAATAATGAAAACAGTTGTTCATAGGATTTCACGAAATCAGGAGGATATACTGTGTCGAATTTGGGTATTAGGTAATTTTTCATTGTTTAACTAAAGGTCAAAGTCATTGGGATGTTTTGCAGTCTATCCTAAATCCATTGTTCTAACACATTGAAAATGAAGGCAAAGTCTAAGATTTAGCATTTTCTTTGGAGATAGGACTAAACAATTTTCCTTCCTATTTCATGTACTCTAGCTTATATGCATTCATCTAAAGAAGTAATGCATGTAAGATATGATAATCGTCTTAATTTTGTTAACCACATGTTATTTCAATGCCACTGTGATCGGCTATACGACGCATAGAATTTGACAATGGCCTTCACTTACCGTTTGTAAATTCACCATCTGATATAATATCAAGAGCAGCCATAGCAAGGGGACTGACCAGTCAATCCGTAAAGCCCGAAGTCTTCAGATCATGGTAAAAACCAAACAAAAAGAATGGTGAAACAATGGTTAGAGAGATTGTCTTGAGAGAAGCTAACGGAGAAGGAGAAGAATACACGTGTTATATTAAACACACAATGCTAAATATAAAAAGTGAAAGTTTGGCCGAGTGGTCTAAGGCGCCATATTTAGGCTTTGGTCGTGGTTCAAATCCCACAGCTGTCATATTTTACTATTTGTTTTGACTCCCTTGTTTTGTCTTTTTTATTAATTTTGTAGTGGACGTCGCTGATTTGGCCATCATTGTAAGTTAAATACGTCAAAGTCAAGTAAGCATGATCCCCCCAAAAAAAAGTCAAGTAACCATTATCATTAATATTCGGAAGAATTAGATGTGCTACCGTTAAATGGGTCAATGAATGTCAACATAGTATCTTGATACAAGTCCAAATCGACTATATTATATATGAGCTTTAAAGTTGATTCAATATACATTGTTTATTGCTTTACTTATCTTTCTCAATCAAATCTTTCGATTCAAGTTGATTCAAATTAAATTAATATATCTCGCCTTATCTTTGCGGGACAGCTACGTCTCATGGGCCAGAGAAATCCAACAATTCACTAGAAACAAGTTTAAACTCGAGCTTCTGGTACCGAACGTTCTTCGTTGCTGTTCTCGCGTTCGTCACCTCTAATTCTTTACAATGACACTTAAAATTTGATAATGACAAGAGATAAACTTATAACAATCAACGCACTTACGTACACACGCGTGATACACACACTAAGCCAAAACTTGTACAAGACGTTAGTGAATCTTTACACGTCTAACTTAATTAGAATCTTAGGTACATTTAAGCTAATTTCAGCTCCTTATTCTCCATCTCAGCCAAAGTTTGCGTTTTCTCTTCATTCAGTCTTTTCAACCAAAAATAGTAATTGCGAACAAAAAAAAGAAAGAAGAGAAAATGTATATTAGTGTCTAGTGAGGTGAAAGTATTTACGGACGAAGTACATTTTATTGTTATTTTGCACTTCTCATCTATTTTCATAACCTAAGTTAACATGTATATTATTGACACCTAAAAAATCCAGGATACAAACAAAAACTTTTGACAAAAGAATTTTGTTTTCCCTTTTTATTTCGGCTTAGGCAAAAGAACAAATTAGAATGCTAGACAGATAAGATTGCTTATACGATGAAACAACTTGTATATAAATATATTATTAAGACAGCCAATGAGGCTTTTGATTCTTCTAGTCAAAACTCATTTGACCAAAAATAACTTTTATATAAATATCTCATTAAGACTTTTTTCTAGTTAACGAATTCAATTAAATAGACCAAATAACCAGATATATATATTTCCCTAAAAAAAGATGATAATTGCTTTGCTATCAAATACTCAATAGTCAAACACTAAGGTGAGCAACTTCAATGATGCAACCCATTGACCAAAAAAGTTTTGTTTCTCAATTGCCAAATGTGAATCCATCTTTCAAACACGCATTGACACTTATTATATACAATATATTTACCCATTTTACGGAATCTAAATTGAGGAAACTACTCTACTGAATAAAAAGATGTGCTTAGACTGTAAAGTGAAGAACCATAATATTTCAACGAACATATATATTCAATTTTTCATACGTACTTTTAGTTAAAACGAGTAGACTATAATTGTTTTCATTTTAGTAGTGAACTAGTGATATATCTAAATTTGAATATTACGTTTCGATTCGGAATACGTAGTTTTTTTTTTATTGTTATTTATATCATGAGACTAAATGAATTTGATATATAATACAAACATATATATATATATAAATATATGCAACTTGTGTCTGTGTGGATGCATTTAGTTGATTTATATGCAACTTGTGTCTGTGTGTATCAATTATGTTTAAATGATGAACTATATATATTGCGTCTTGGCCTTTTCACACCCGTGACATGATTCCTTAAATCTATACGTCTTCTTGAGCTCATGTACATGTATACAAACCTATGACTGTGTTTATATATAGATAATTCTCTCATAATAATTTTCACCAGTTTCAACTCATCTAAACCATGACGTCACTCTCAGAAGCCATTTTGATCTTAACTCTCTTCTTCTTCTTCTTCTGTAGCTTTTCTCTTGCGAAGCAGAGCTTTGAACCAGAGATTGAAGCTTTAATATCCTTCAAGAATGCTATTTCCAACGACCCTTTAGGGATACTCTCGGATTGGACCACTACAGGTTCGGTACGACACTGCAATTGGACTGGAATCACCTGCGATCGTACCGGTCACATTATCTCGGTTTCCTTGCTGGAGAAGCAACTTCAAGGTGTTCTGTCTCCAGCCATAGCAAATCTCACCTATCTCCAGGTTCTTGATCTCACTTCCAATAATTTTTCCGGCGAAATACCGGCTGAAATAGGGAAATTAACAGAGCTTAACCAGCTCATTCTTTACTTAAATTATTTCTCTGGTTCGATTCCTTCTGAGATTTGGGAGCTTAAGAATATTGTTTACCTTGATCTGAGAGAGAATTTGTTGACTGGTGATGTTTCTGAAGCAATCTGCAAAACTATATCTTTGGAATTAGTAGGATTTGAAAACAACAACTTAACAGGAACAATACCAGAATGCTTAGGAGATTTGGTTCATCTCCAAATCTTCTTAGCAGGCTTAAACCGGTTTAGTGGTTCGATTCCGGTATCAATTGGCAATTTGGTTAATCTGACTGATTTAGGCTTGGAAGGTAACCAGTTAACCGGTAAAATACCGAGAGAGATAGGAAAACTCTCGAACTTACAGTCTCTCATTTTAGTGAACAACATGTTGGAAGGAGAGATGCCAGCGGAGCTCGGAAACTGCACGAGCTTGATCCAAATCGAGCTGTATGGTAACCAGTTAACCGGGAGAATACCAGCTGAATTAGGGAATTTGGTTCAGCTGGAGGCACTCCGGTTATACCGGAATAAACTGAATTCTTCAATTCCATCCTCATTGTTTCGGTTAACGCGGTTAACCAATTTGGGATTGTCGGAAAACCAGTTGGTTGGACCAATACCGGAAGAAATTGGTTTCCTTACGTCACTTAAAGTCCTTACGCTTCATTCCAACAACATAACAGGGGAGTTTCCACAGTCAATCACAAACATGAGGAACTTGACAATGATAACAATGGGATTCAATTTGATTTCCGGTGAGCTCCCGGCGAATCTAGGGCTTCTTACAAACCTTCGGAACCTTTCTGCGAACAACAATCTTCTTACCGGACCAATACCTTCTAGCATAAGTAACTGTACCAGTCTTAAAGTCCTGGACCTGTCTTATAACCAGATGACTGGCAAGATTCCTAAGGGTTTAGGACGGATGAATCTTACATTTCTTTCTCTTGGGCCAAATCAGTTTAGAGGCGAAATTCCAGATGATATCTTTAAATGTTCAAACATGGAAATTCTTAATTTGGCAAGGAACAACTTCACAGGAACGCTCAAGCCATTAATTGGAAAGCTTCAGAAACTCCGGATTTTGCAACTATACTCTAACTCTCTCACTGGATCAATTCCTCGAGAGATTGGGAATTTGAGAGAGCTGAGTCGCTTGCAACTTCACACTAATCATTTCACAGGAAGAATCCCGAAGGAGATATCAAATCTGACTCTACTGCAGGGGCTTGAGCTGGATACAAATGATCTCGAAGGTCCAATCCCTGAAGAAATGTTTGGTATGAAGCAACTCTCAGAGCTCGAACTATCCAACAACAAGTTCTCAGGTCCCATTCCTATCTTGTTCTCGAAGCTTGAATCGCTTACCTACTTGGGTCTTCATGGAAACAAGTTCAACGGGTCTATCCCTGAAAGCCTTAAGTCACTTTCGCATCTCAACACATTCGATATCTCTGACAATATTCTCATCGGAACCATCCCTATTAAGCTGATATCTTCCATGAGAAACTTGCAGCTTACCCTCAACTTCTCAAACAATTTATTGACAGGAACCATCCCCCATGAGCTTGGAAAGCTAGAAATGGTTCAAGAAATCGACTTTTCCAACAATCTCTTTTCTGGGTCTATTCCAATATCTTTGCAGGCCTGCATAAACTTGTTCTTGTTGGATTTCTCACGGAACAATCTCTCAAGTCAGATCCCCGATGTAGTCTTCAAACAAGGAGGCATGAATATGATCAGAAGCTTGAATCTTTCAAGAAACAGTCTCTCTGGTGAAATCCCTGAAAGCTTCGGCAACATGACTCATTTAGTCTCCCTGGATCTCTCTAATAACAATCTCACAGGTGCAATTCCAGAGAATCTCGCCAATCTTTCGACTCTGAAACATCTCAAACTTGCTTCAAACCATCTCAAAGGCCATGTTCCTGAATCCGGTGTGTTCAAAGACATCAACGCATCTGATCTCATGGGAAACACAGATCTCTGTGGCAGCAAGAAGCCTCTCAAACCATGTATGATAATCAAGAAGAAGTCAAGCCACTTCTCAAAGAGAAATGCAATCATCCTGATTGTTCTTGGATCAGCCGCTGTTCTTCTTATCGTACTGCTTCTTGTGCTAATTCTCACATTCTGCAAGAAAAAGGAAAAAAATATTGAAAACTCATCAGAGTCTTCAATGCCGGATTTGGATTCAGCTTTGAAGCTAAAGAGATTCGATCCGAAAGAGTTGGAACAAGCAACAGATTCTTTCAGCAGTGCCAACATCATTGGTTCAAGCAGTTTAAGTACAGTGTACAAAGGTCAATTAGAGGATGGGACAGTGATTGCAGTAAAAGTGTTGAATCTGAAACAATTCTCTGCAGAATCAGATAAATGGTTCTACACAGAAGCCAAAACACTGAGCCAATTAAAACATCGAAACCTGGTGAAGATCTTAGGGTTTGCTTGGGAGAGCGGCAAAATGAAGGCATTGGTGCTTCCATACATGGAGAACGGAAGCTTAGAAGATGCGATTCACGGCTCTGCTTCACCGATCGGAGCGTTTTCTGAGAGAATCAATCTATGTGTTGATATCGCGAGCGGATTAGATTATCTTCATTCTGGGTTTGGATTCCCAATCGTTCACTGCGATCTGAAGCCGGCGAATATACTCCTCGACGGGGACCGTGTTGCTCACGTCAGCGACTTTGGGACTGCTCGCATTCTAGGGTTACGTGAAGATGGAAGCATTACAGCTTCTACCTTAGCCTTCGAAGGCACAATTGGATACTTGGCTCCAGGTAAAAAAGTTAAACCCTAATTAACTGTTTTTTTTTTGCTAAAACCCTAACCCTAGTTAAATTTCGCCATTGATACAAGTAACACTCTTTTTTCTCTCCATGATCAGAGTTCGCTTATATGTGGAAAGTGACGACAAAAGCCGATGTGTTCAGCTTCGGGATCATAATGATGGAGCTAATGACGAAACAAAGACCGACTTCGTTGAACGATGATGAATCACAAGGCATGACTCTGCGTCAATTGGTGGAGAAATCGATCGGAGATGGAACAGAAGGAATGATTAGGGTTCTTGACTCAGCAATCGGATCTTCTATCATTTCACGGAAACAGGAAGAGGCCATGGAAGATCTGTTGAAGCTTTGCTTGTTCTGTACAAGCTATAGACCTGAAGATCGACCAGATATGAATGAGATTCTTACTCATCTGGAGAAACTCAGAGGAAAGACCATCTCAGTTCCAGAAAGTAACCAACCATAATCGAGAAGTTTCAGCAAGTTTAAGCAAGTCGAAGACGAGATTTGTTTTGTCATACTCTGTTTACGAAAATTGAATATAATTCTGCTTTATATTTTTTATCATACAAAGTTTATCTTTTTCCTTTTCTTTATTTCCTGTTAAGTTTTTTTGGATGTTTGCCTTCCTTCTACAGATTTTGTAGTTTTATGAATTTTCCTTATTTTAAAGTCGTTTCCTATTCTTTTAAGGTTTTACTTATATAATCCTGGATGATTTGTAATCGACACCTTATTCTTGATCAGAGCTTTTGAAAAGACTCTTTTCTTATCTCTTAAAACTGGAGTCAGAGACTTCCCTCTTTAAATTGTCTATATCTTATTTTGCTTTGCTTTGCTTTGATGAGATCCCGATGCAGAAACACAAAGAACAACACTTCCTTTTTTACTGAAAATCAACACAGTTGACAGTTTTAGTTACATTTTGATGAGGAAATAGCAATGAGACTGATATGCATCTGAAGTCGAATGAATGAGAAGCAATTAGAGAGGAAGAGCGATGGCGAAAACCATTTGTTAATCTTGTCCATTTGAATGTATGTATACATTATCAGTAGAGTGCAGTTGCTAATATTCTGGACTTGACATATCGTGATATGCAAACAAGAAAGTATAAGAAAATTATATGCTTATTTAATCATTATATTATTAAAAATAATTTTCCTAGTGATTTTCAGTATCTGCACAAGACTATGAACAAGACTTCTAAGATCATTGACTACAACTGTCATTTGTCTTGTCATCTACCTGAAACAAAAGCTTAGGTGACACACTCGTTCGTCCAAAGTCTTTAGGATCATTTACAAACGTATGACTTTGGACATTGGTCATGGTGTTCACATTAAAAGAAACCAGAAGTAGTTTAATGATTATATATGATCGTTTAACAAAAGAAAACCAACTTTGTTCCGCTTGCAGAAGATAAAACTGGAATTGTTAAGGAAGCTCTAAGCTACTTCTGTCTCTGAACGATCTGTTCTGGATTATGATATACAAAGATCAACTGATGCATGGAAATTGTGAAATTAAATGATATATATACCAACCGAATATTTGATTAGTACTTTAACATCACTATACATTTTTGGACGGGTCACGAAGATTGTTTGCTTAATGCTTACAAAACAAAATCTAAAAGAAACTATACAAAAACAATATTAAAAAAAATTAAATTGAAAACAATCACTTCGATCTCGTATGGTTTCTGAGATCATTGGTCTTGGCTTTGTTGAACGAACTCTGAAGCTGAACATGCACAACAAAATGGAGTAAATGGCAATGAGACTGATTTGGGGACTCACGGGTTTTAGCGATGAATCTGAAGAAGAACAAAATGAGAAGCAGTAGAGAGGAAGAGCGATGGCGATCCCAGCTATGAAGTCAGAGAAGAGACGCTTGTTGTCTTTTGTCGGTATGAAAACCGTCTTGAGTGTGTTGGTTAGTTGAAAGAGACGGTGAGATATCTGGAGGAGAAGAATAACACAGAGATTACAGAAAGTGGTAATAGAAAAAGATGGGGAGAGAAGAACGTTTTGGTTTCTTACTAGTAGATATATCGCTGTTGAGCATAGGGTATCCTGGAAGAATAGAGAGAAGCCACTTTGGTTGCCCATCAGGCATGTTTGATCTGAAAGTTGGTGTGTTTGGTCAACAAGAGATCAAAAATTAAGTTTCTGGGATTCAAGTTGCGGAAAACAAACCTTAGCCATATATGAAACTGGGAAATGTAAGTCTCTAAAGTGATCTTCCCAAGCCACCTGCGCAGAAACATGTAAAGAGTATTACATGAAAAATTAGGAAAGCATATCAAACCAGGATTTAAGTTAAATGCAAATGCGAGTTTTACTCACGCGAAGAGAGTCAATGAGACACTCCGAAGCTGGTGGGTGAAATTCCTAAGGCATATGTAAACACTGGATCCCCGGAAACCAAATGACGAGTCATGTTTCAGTTTCAGCAAGTAAGATACGAGACTGATATAAAGACGAACAAGAAGATTTATGCACATACGTTATGGGTATCCAAGATGTGTATGGGTGATACGTGTTGTAACTGGTCTTGTCCAGCTTGTAGATACATTCATACCACACGTAGCCAACCTAAAATGTGAGCAAAACGGGAAACATATATCAATGTATATAATTGGATGATCCAATCAATAAGATGAAAAGATGACTGAAATGACTTACAAGCACGGCTATAGTAACTATAGCGGTCTTGATGGATAGTCTTTTCTTCGCTTCAGAATCCTCTAACTTCTCCATCCATCTCTCCACCTGAAGAATGATTTCAAGTTTATATAACTAACATTGCGCAAAATAAAATACTGAAAGTGTTAATGTTTAAGAATTTACAGTTGGATGAAAATAGGCATAAATCATTCCAATGATCCATATGTAGCGATCAAGGCCTGATCTGAAGTGCCATTCATGTAACTGATGAAGATCAGGCTTCGCAGGGTCACTGTACCCTGCATTTCTTCACATACAAATGTTAAAAAACCAGTTGGTTCCATGTTTCATTCCATATATAGAGAAAATGACAGATCCAGAGAAGTCAACTACCTAGCAAGAATGTTAATGGACTCCAGAATATTTCAAAAGTTCCAGGAATTTCCCACAACAAAAAGACAACGAGGAAGCATGAGAATATCTTCAAAGCTATCACTGATCCAACTTCATTGTACTTGCTGAAGATACCCAGAGCTCCTTACACCATCAGCGTAAAGAGAGTGTGCATTGGGCAGATATAATACAACATATAGTCGTTGTTGAGAACAATACAGCAAAATGCTACAAAGAAGTTCAGCCTCCACATCATCTGTAAGAGAACAAGATTTTGGATGCGGAAGATAAAACTACAATGAGTAGAGTGTCATGGAAAGAACTGTATCACCTGCGCAAAACGTGCCACAGAGAAATCCTTTCTGATATAGTAGTACGGGAAGTTTCCAAAACCAGTCATCCAGACATAAGCAGCAATAAAGATACGGATTGCGTTGTATATCTCAGCGGCAGCAAAGTAGTGGTACATTAAGAACAAAACCTGTTAAAAAATTAGACATGAGAATAATAAGTGGACAACAAGCATTAAGAGCTACGATGCAGTAATTGACCAAATAAAAAAGGCAATAATCATATAGCCAATAATCCAGAAAACTTGCCTGCATCCATCCTTTCCACTCATCGGTCTGGTGACGATTAAGGTAAAGAATGGATTTCCCACTGATGGATGACTTGTCATTGTGCTTTCTGAGAGATGTCATGGCTGATACTATGATGAGAAGAATGTAGAGGAAAATGAAAAGGTCGCGGTTGTAATTCTGTGAAAGGAAACCAAGTCCGGATGAGCAAAAGCATTCAAATGTTGAAGTAGATATCCTTTCACGGATTTTATGATACAAATCAGGTGTGGGTACCTTGGCTGAATCTCCAAGTAATTCCGTGCGGTCACAGATATAGAAATATATTAAGATTGCGCCAAACTCCGACCTAGGTATGATGATGAATGTTACACATAATATAACAAGCAAATATATTATCTCTTCTTGAGGTTAAATTCACTTACATTGCTCTCAAGGTTGCTCGGTGTTCCAGCAAAAATGAATCTTCCATACTCAAAAACCTGTGATCCGATCAATAATAGAAATACTAGCATGAGAATTGTAATAAACAAACTAGACAAAAATATGAGCAAGAAACACCAACCTGATAATGTTCGTTATAATGGATGAATTGTGAAATCTAACAGATGCCGATCGGCCAATACCTCCCTCCAATAAATCAGCTCTTTCATCGTCTTTCTCTGCTACGCCTCCCAACTCAACCAGATTATTATCAGAATGACTGCATTAGAAGAACACAACTCCTATTAAAAACTAAATTGAAAGAGAGGACGCACGCCTAAAATCTAGTACGTTATTGAGATTTGAGAGTTCCACATTGCAATAACTTACGGTTTCAAGGGAACCAAAGTATACCCAACCGATAAATATAGGGATTACTCCAAGCAGAAAAGATACCTACAAAATTTTACTCAAAAAGTTAAATCTTTGCAAACTTGGAGATTGAGGTACAGTATCCAGTCGATTTTCACGTATTTTGCTAGACCTCAACTTGACCATTATATATTTGGTATCCATCATTGACAGGAGTAAACAACCTTCTTAATAGTCTCAGATAGACTTAAAAGTATGTACAGGCTCTACTACAATCTGTTTTCTCTCTTAATATCTCGATTCCATATAGATTTCAGTGAAAGATTAAGACATTGTACTTGCTGTGTGAGACCAAGGAACATGGCCTATGCTATAGCCTGACTTGAAGATTAAAAAAGAAACTTTCTTTCTTAGGTTTCTTCACACTTCACTTGTACAAGTTTCAACCTTTGTCAACTAAATCAACCTAAATCGACTAATTGAGTACCAGTGTGAAGTACCAGAAAAATAATTGAGAGCGAGTGTGAAGTTTCTCGAGCAATGGTACCTGGCCCGGTGTAATCGTTCCCGGATCCACCATTTTCAGGGATCGCTATGAAAACTTCCGAACTGCAGGAAACACCAAAGACGAGACGAGCGAGATTTCATATATCGAATCCAAAAAATCGACAATGCGAAGTCGAACGAGAACTTTAGAAGAAAGCAATCTCAAACTCGGAAGAAAATTTCAGAACAGAGGATCTCAGGGAATTGGAATTACCGGAGATCGAGACGTTAACTGAGACAAATTGGACGGAGAAAGAAGAAGACGATGATGGTATGATATGGAGACAAAGTGATCTTTAAGAGACGATCATAATAAATAACAGAGAGAGAGAGAGATGTGAGAGTTGTTTGCTTGAAGAAGAGAGAAAGACGTTAGGCGAGCCGTCGTTTTTGATTGCCGGCGATTGATTTTTCCGAGCGGTCGTTGTGGTTCGGCGTACTGGTTAGAGATAGTGACTCGACAATATATATTTCGTGTCCAATCATAACAAAGCTCCTTCCAATTTTTTTTTTTTTAAATGCATTTTAAATTCAAAATTCATATATATATATATATATTATTTTTAGTGATGTGGTCAAACACATTTGAGTTCGATATTTTGAGTGATGTGGTCAAACACAGTTGAGTTCGATATATATATATATATAGTCTAAATTTAGTTTCAAATACCCAAAAGTTTAATTTTTTCGACTCTATTTAGATATGAAGGTACGTATGAGTGAGTGATTTTTTTGGTATCACAAAGAAATTTATTTTAATAACTCGATAGAGAGTCCATATCCAGGCCTAACATTTCTACAGTATATCCTATAGTCTCAACAGTATATAAATATACATGCCAAATTAAATAACATCATCACTTATTATGATTCCAATATTGCTTCTGTAAAATAGTATAATTAACTATATCATCAAGGTTCTTGCTTGAAGAAAACCGAAGGAAACATCTCCTTCAGAAGCTCATAGTCACTCTCATGGTGAAACTCTTGGTTTTGTTGTTGCTGATAATTAGTGTTTACATTCACACTACCGTATGGCATACGGAAGAGATCATCATGTGAGAAGCTTCTTGGAGTTTTATTGATAAAATCGGAAACTGGAGATAGAGACGATGAGTTATAATCAGATGCGGCGGATCCGAAGAATATCGCCGTGCGGCGACTAGTTGGGATTGGATGGTTGTGTTGACTTTGGTAAGTTGTGATCACGACCGTTGGGTCCTGGTAAGACCTCTCAACTCTCTTCTTCACGTTGCATTTCTGGGTGGTGCATCTATAGTAACTCCTGTTCTCGTAATTAACATATATAGTTTTAGCATGTGACATATCGGTTACAAATTAAATTAATTTTTGTCATACTTATAACAAAAGTTTATTTGACTTTTTAAACAATGTCAAAATCCTATGTGGAATATTATATATACATATGTATATATTAATTATCTAAAAAAACAAGATGAGTGTTCAGGCAAAATTGGCCAAACAACTTGACTTGATCAAAATATCTTTATCATGAAATTTTTAAAATAATATAAAACTGAAATTTTGATTACAATAATTGAAGTGAATGGTATTTATGTATGAAATATGCTTGTGAATGTAAGCAATCAGCATAATAGTCTAACATATATGAATCTGCAATTAATTAATTTTCAAATTGAAATCAAATTATCACTAATTAAACAAAAAAAAGGAAGCATAAATAAAAAAAAAATGTTAGGAAAAAATAATTTCTTTATTTTATTCAAAATGTTTTTGAAAATGAGTGGAAAGTATTGGTTTTACGAATTTGAAAGCCAAAAGCTAAACTAAAAGCTACCTTTTTCAACATTTCTATAATTTACTGTACTTATTTATTTCTGTAAGATATAAGAAAATATGATAAGCCGATTAAATTACCTCGGATAAGGACTGTTTTTGACTGCCTTTTGGCCGTACTTCCTCCAACGATAGCCGTCTTCGAGATGATCAACTTCTGTCTTAGTCATAAACGAGACTCGTGGCTCTTTTTGCTTCTTCTCCTCTTTCTTCTTGGTTTTAACTCTGAAACATATATATATATACAGTATAATGCGCAATTAAATTAATGCTTAGGGACCGATTTGTAATTAATGATAACGTACCATGCAATTGACTTTGAACTTTGCACTTAATAATGCTAAGCATAAATGATTGCTCGGAAGCAAGTAATACAGTAATCTTAGGTGGTAGTCTACAGAAAATGGGACTCGTCTTTTTTGTTTAAGTGGATTTTTAAGAGGGCTGATAACTCATCGATAATTATAGGTAAAAGATAAATAAATAAATAATTTCACAATCAAAATATCCATATATATATATTAAATCATGCATTACAGAAATAATAATGGGCTTTTGTGATTGAGATACTTCTATTTATCGTTCTTTCAAATATAGAATTAGCATTCTAGCTAAACATGTTTATGTTAAATTACATTTTCACAAGCATTAAATTAGTTTCATCACAATCAAATCCGCAAGGCATTCTTAAAGTTATCATCTTGTGATATCCAAACTCTAAATGCATTTTACATTTTCAAATAAGCAAGGTTTTGGTGTTTGATTAGAGAAAGTAATAACTTTTGGCAATAAAATAAAGTTTGATCATGATTCATGTGAACTCCAAATATTTCTATCTTGCTTAGCTATGTGAAAGTTTAATTACTAAAAACACTTATGAAACTTACACTTTCTGAGAACGTTGATCATCTTTTCCTCCATCGTCAGCTTCTCTTTTACTCAGACTCTTGCCGGAATCTTCGCCGTGGTGATGATCGGCCTCACTCGAAGAAGGAGATGCAGAAACCCTAGTTACAGTCTCAACGATTGCACCACCAACACCAACAACTTCGTGACTCTTTTGACTAGTATTATAATTATATGCATTATAAAAACCATTTTCTTGATCGATCGAAAAATTAAAAAATTCGGTGGAAGATGGCGAGAGCCCGAAACCCAATCCGTACGCTCCTTGGGGGCTCGAGTGTAGATCAGATTCCATTTGTGATGAGATCATGTTTGCATTATAAGCGGATGGACCAGAAACGTAAGGGAGATTCATAATATTTTGGCTGTTGATGTTGTTGTAATGATCATACGATGGAGTATAGTGATAGTTGTTAATATCTTTGGTTTCATTAGACATGATGACGAACAAAGAGAGGAATCTCAAAACAAGAAAAAATTAAAAAAGGATTAAAAAACAAAGACAAGAGAAGAGCTTGAAGAAGACGAAAGAAAGAAAAAAGGGAGATGAACTTTATACGTTTATGATTTATTTAGTCGGTCTAAATTTAGTGTTAGGACTTTTGGGTCTTCACGTATTTATGCCGTTTGAAAATATATTATTTAATATGTCTATATATATAGTAATATGGCGTTTTAGATTATGAGTTTTCAGTTAACAAATATTATAAAATTCATAAGGTTGAATAAAATAGCTTCTAGGGTGTGAATGATTAAAAGGGTTTGGAATTTGAATGACTTTTTAAATATTAAAAAACGAAAACTTTTATAAAGTTGAGTTGACGAAAATCATCCAAATGGAGGAGAGTTACAAAAGTGGCCTCGAGTAAGGAAACATTACTTGGCTTTGTTTCTTAAATGCTTAATGTGAACATCATGAAGATAAAATGAAAGCATCATAATAATCTTTCTTTTAAAGTCTCTGAGACTCTTTTCTATTAAATAAATTTAAAAATGACAGAAATATACAAATACATGACTCCATATTTGATCAACATGAGGTACAAATTTTGGGTTTCACAATATTGTGGAGCGGGCCGGCGACTAATGGTTATACCGGCAACCGGAAACAGTCAGACTTTGGTCATCTTTGTGTGAAGAAGGAAGAGCCAAGTCAAAAATTTAAACGAAGAAAGATAACAAAGGCGAATATTGTAAGGTTCTTAGGATTACACGTGACAAACAATGGCACCGGCATTTGACCGTAACCGACACATGACCTGGCACGTGGTGGACTATTGCATCTTGTTCCTCAGCCCTAATAAATTTCAATATCAGACGTTAATTTATGAATTTAATATTCTAAGTCAAGGGGCATGATTACAAGTTAAGAAGCTTTATGATAAAAACAAAATAAAAGTTAGAAACTTAGAACCAATACAGTTTATATACTTTTATAATTTAATTGTCTTTTTCGGGGTTAATTTGACCTTCTTTCCTATGCATTTCTTAGGGCTAATTAAACTTAATTTAGATGTTATTAACGTTAAAATGCGACAAAAAGGATGTTAATGAAAATATATCGAAATTATAGGATATGACTGAAATACTGACAGATTAACAACGTCATCACGCTGCACAAATCTCTATTCAGTTTCCACATTAGAACTTTCCTCAAGCATGTAAAATGACATTTTTAAAATAATAAAAGAAGAAATATGGTCAAATTTATTATATTCAGAGCAGTGCTTCACTTGTAAAAAATGAAGCTTTTGCCTACAACAGCATTTAAAAAATAATAGGCCATTTTTGGTTAGTTATTGTTTTTGATTAAAACTTTATTAATTATATTATTTTAATTTTAAGTAATAAAAATAGTTAGGTTGTAAAAAATGAAGCTTTTGCCTACTGCAGCATTTAAAAAATAATAGGCCATATTTTTGTTAGTTATTGTTTTTGATTAAAAATTTATTAATTATATTTTTTTATTAACATAGTCTAGTAGATTTAATATTTTTTTTAATATTGTGGAGTGCTAGGTTTGAACTTGAGATATGAGTTATGAATTTCAAAAATAACTACGATTATGTCGCGTAATTCCAACATATTATTTTAATCTTAAATAATAAAAAATAGTTAGATCTATGTTAGAAATTTTATGGTAATCTAAATTAGCTGAATATGGATTACATAAAAAGAATTAGAGAATGTTGATCGCTATGATCTTATGCGTTATGTAATGACATTGTAATAGTTTTAATAGATACATAACCAAGTTTAAAAAATAAAAATAATTATTTTTATCACAGAAATAAGATTAAAAAAGATTAGATGAGTTGGTTCTTTTTTTTCCTTCATAAAAATTATTTAATTAAAACATTAAATTTGAAAGCTTGATCACCAACTTTATATTAATAATTATGTTTTAGATTTAGTATTTAGTTTGTTGGTGTTTTTTAATTGTTTTTGTTATATAACAATAAATATTATTGTGATTTAAAAATAAAAAAACCGAGTTATTTTATTTTTAGCCGCTTCTGTTAGTCATTAATATTGGCACGGCTCTGATGATACTAGATATAATGTTTTTAGCTTTTGAAAGTAACAATATAAAAAAAAAATCGGCAAATCAAATAACAATATAATTCTATATCGTAAAAAAATAGTGGAATTGATGGAAAATTGATTAATATATTAGAAATATAAAATAAACAAGAAAAACGAGACATAACTCCAAACTGAAAATGGCAATGAGAAGTGAACATATGTTGACAATACAGTTTACATTTGTAGGTCAACATGATTTTTTTCCTCTTTTAAGTTTGATATAGATGTAAACCTATTAAATAGCTTAAAAGAGTACTTAAAACATCAGCATCAGTGATACTCTCTCAGTCTCTAAAGAAATAATATTTTAATAAATTCTATTTTATTTTATTATTTTTTAAATAATTATATTATTAAATAAATGTTGAACCAATAATATTAAAACATATGGCAAAAAGTCTCTTAAAAAGTCTCTAAAATCTCTTCCTATTGAGACCTTTTAAACCAAAAGTCTCATAACTTTTATTTTTTATTTTTTTTTAATTAGATGATACTCTTAGAGTATCACCATTGCAGATGGTCTTAGCATTATACAGTATCTAAAAGTTTCTTCGTGCTCATGGTTATTTATGTTCATATATAGACTAAATAAAATGTACTTGATTCAGTAATGACGCTTCTTTGTATTTCTTCTAATATTTTTGTAAATAGGTGATTCTTTTGTCATCAAACTCTTTAGAAAATAAGAAACCCTTAACGCTAAGGTTAAAAAATTCAAATTACGAACATCGTGCAGGCAGTACAGAGCATGCAATCATGCATATAGTCTATAATTAAGAAACTTGGTAACATCATTTTTAATATTAATCGTAGTAGTTGAAACGTTTCTGAAAAGCAAAAATGATGAAAAACGTTTTCAAGATACTGTATATAACTACTTTTTTAATAAAAATACAGGTAAATGATTGTACATAGATAACTACAATTGTATGCTTGTAGCTAGCAATCTTTTGATAGATTTTCGATGATCCCAAAAGAGCTAGTAATGACTAAAATGAGTCATCATTATCGGTGGACCAAAAACGTCAATAATTGCTACTTACGTTCTTGACGTATTCATCGCCAACCAAAAAAAGCAAGTATTTTCGATTACTATTCGCTTTTATCTAACATTGAAATTTTTTAAAAAACATCAAAATTTTTTTCCTTCTTTTTTATCAAATATATATATATATATTCATAAAATAAAAACTTAAAAATGTATCGAACTAGATTTATAAATGCTTTTCAAAGTATAAAGTATATCTGGATTTGCTTCAGTGACATTTTTTAAAGCAGTCATATATTACGTACCAAGACTTTTTTTTTTTTTTTGGCTCTAAGGGTAATTACATACCAAGACTTTGAAAAAAATAGTATATTTATAGTATAACTGTATATATATATATACATTTGTTTACTGCTTTGCTCTTAATCTTATTTGTCTATAAAAGCTCGCATAGTCATATATATCCAAGAGGTTTCAATGTACAATATTTAGTTTGAAGCTTCTTATAACATTAAGTTTGAAGTTTAGTATATTTTATCTTTTACATTCTCAAGCCTGTAAATTACATAAATTACATAGCAGTCAACCTCTATCTTGATAAAAGACAAAAAGCGAAGTTTACACAATACTTATATTGGTCGCAGTTGATATTTACGACCAAATTTTGGTGTAATATGTACGGATGCACAAGCTTCTGTAAAATGTTGGTGAGCAGGACTTTTCATCCACTACAAATCTTTGTTTGAACAGTTTTCCCCAAAATTTTCATTTCATGCAGTTATCTTCTAGAAATTGAGAAAGTATACATTAATATTTAAAATCTACTCTCTTTTTGACATCTTTAAATGTCATGCTATATAGTAAAATAAGAAAAATGGCATAAATACTTTTCAACAGAATTGTGTTGAGTAATCCATACTCTAAACTGCTAGTTGTGTATGGTTAACTCATTTATTGTTATATTTTTAGCAATGTGCATTATATATAGTAAATTACTTTTAACATGAAAAAAACGTGAAATTTTAGTTAATAGTACTATGAAGTAACGGAACTACGTTTTCCAAAGTAAAATGAGATTGTTGACATTTTCTATAGTTGAGACAGGTTTCTTGTTAGTGTGCGTGACAGACAACATAGGAAAAATGCATTTTGTTCAAAGTTTTTTTTTAAGAATTATGAAACAAGTAAATAACTTAAACACTACACTTAAATAGTTGAGCAAAACAAAATAATTGATTGAAGAATATCAATTTTTACATTAACATTTACAGTCTATTATTTGGGGACACAACAAAGTTAACCTACATCAACCGGAACAAATGACTTCAATCAAACCTAATTACTTCAATCAGAAATTAAGAATATATGCATGAAAAAAAACTCTTTAACTCCTGAACCTATACATCAAACCGAAGAACACCATTAGCATAAACCGCTTTGGTATGACATCAAACCGGTCAAGGAAACTGAACACCAAACTTCATTCTCTTCATCATCTTGGGTGAGAAAACCAGAACTCAAACCGATTCTAGCAAACCGGCACCTGCAGATTTCATTCTCATCTTCAACAATGTTGTAATGTGGAATCCTAAAGAGAAGTTGCAGTGGATAAATCGTTGGTGCTGGTTTCCAAGAGATCTAGAAGAGTAATCCTTCCACTGTTGGTTCCGTCAAGCTTGTCAAACTGGTTAGCGATCGGATCAGTGTCCGTATCGGTTATTATCTCCATCTTCTTTAGTTTGTATATCACAAACTCTGCTTTACTGCAAATATAAAAAGATTTTGATGATGCAGATAAAACCAAAGATCATGATATTAGTCAAAGTTGTTCAGGGCATCTCAGATAACAGATCGAACGCGAGGGACTTCAATAAAAAGGGTATGTGAATCAACTAATATATAAGCTTATGGAACTGAATCTAAAAAAGAAATGTCTTGATATCAATGAATCAACAAGTTCAAGAACTTGGAAAAGAATAAAAATGGTCGGAATACAGGGTATTTGGTAATGATCAATGTTCCTCGAGTTCAAGATAACACGTGCAAACCTGAGAATCCAATAGATTCAAGAACCTGAACAAGTATGAAACTTTACTACTAATATGAACGACTGAAAAGCACGTAAATTGATTAGAGAAAAACGAGAAAATGAGTACCTAACGCAGCCATTGTGGTCGAGATCCGCAGCAAAGAACTGAGAGATGGACATGTTTTCACCAAGCACTTTCTTAGCTCGCTTTCTATTCCTCTTATCCACTCTCGCTTCAGCCAAATACAAAAAAGCTCGAGCAACAGCTAAAGTAGACACAAGCAGCCAAACCGCAGCAAGAAGCCTACCGGGCAACGTCTTAAAAGCTCGGTCCCCATACCCAACTGTAGTAACCGACATAACCGAGAAATAAAATGAATCCAACCAGTCAATTTTTTCAATGAAGTGCATAATCAAAACTCCAAAACCAAGGCATAACATCACAACACCTAACGCCAATCCAACTTTCAACCTAATCCTCATCCTCCCTTTGTCCACATCGATTATATACGATCCCTTCCTCTCTCGCTCATCAAAGCCACCAATACCATCCTCCCTCGCATTCTTCGCAGCTTCTAACATATACTTCTCTTGAAGGTCAAGAACATAACTAACCATCGCACTAAGCAATATATCCACGAAACCAAACCCAACAAGCACAAACAAGATCGAAAACATCTTCGTAAGGACGGTATTCGGCGTGATGTCACCATACCCAATCGTGCACATTGTTACAATACAAAAGTATAAACCATCAACAACAGGATGAGTGTGACTCACTGAGTAGCTATCTCGATTCAGCCAATAGATAAGCACACCTAAGGAAAGATACACAATGAGCAGAGCAACAGCTTGTCTTACAATGGATTTCGAATCTGACTGCTCTGTTTTCAAATTAAACGTGTGAGTTACATCGTTGATGGCAGCCATAGCAGGAGCTGTTTTGCATCGGTGGAATTTGTGACGTGTCGACTTAGGCTTTTGCGCGGGTAAACTGTGTTCCTGAGGTGGAAGGAGGAGGTCCACGGTGGAGGAATCGGAGAATGAGGTTGTGGCGGAAGAAGATGGCGAAGGGTTTTGAGAGAGAGCGTCGATGAGAAGAGATGAATCTCGTTGAGAGCGAGGGAATGGGCCGAAGATTAATCGGTCTTTGAGTTGCGATGGTGTCATTGGCATCGGAACCGTGACGTCATTGTTATCCGGTAAGGGAAACAGAGGCGGTGGTGGGTTTATTCTAGGGCTAATCAAGTATTGGAGTAAAGGGTCAATGTCGTTTCCACCATTTCCGTCGTTCGCCATCTGGGTTTTCTCGCCGGGAAGCTGGGATATCTAAGAAAACCAGAAACAAGGGTGGTTTTCCGGTAATGGTGTGGGGACAAAAGAGTGGACAAAGGAAGAAGCTTTCTTCCAAAAATCGAAACTTTCTTCCCAAAGCCGCACATAGATCAAACCTTAGACCATCCGCAACGCCGAGTTTTATTGAGTATCGTCTCAACAAAATCAAATAAAAATAAATAAAAAATAACATTTTTTTGTTGAAACTCTTTAAGACGTCTCTATCTACCGAGATTTAAGAGACGTCTCAGAGACACGTGGGAAAACCTGATTAGACTATTACGTGTGTTTTACTCACCTCATACCAACTTTTCTTGCCAAAGATCGATACGACTTCGTTTGAGAGAAAGAGAAACATAGATCTCAATATTATATACAATAATTTTTAATAATAAAAAATTCATTAAGACACTTTCAAAGTATCAACGATGCTCATGCCCTTAGGGGTGTTGACAGACTTTTAATAACGGGATTAGTTTCGAAATACCATATATCGATTGACACGATACCCTCTGATATTTGTGTATGTTTTTGTTACAACTTTTCATATTTTATTTAGTTTCGATGATGATTAGATTACTTGTAACTATTTGATCTCGTTGATAAATTATAATCTAGCACCATAACATTCCTATGTGTCAGTTTTTGTTAATCAGTATTGTAAGTTTGTTACTCTAAGGAAAAAAAAATTGAACTATGGGAAAAAAAATCTTTCATTTAAAGAAAACTGACAAAATTGATATATTGAAGCATTGTGAATTGTGAAGGTAATGACGTATTTGTCGTGGGTGAGTTACGTTACATTGGAAATAACGGGGTAAGAACCTATAGACTTTTGGAACATTTACAAAGTTAGTGTATATGATTATTAAATAGTTGAAGAGGTCAACTTTGTTTTTGTCAACGGCACCGTGTCTCTTTCTAGCTGCGAATGACAAACGACACGTGTCGGTTCGTTCCGTCTCAAATGACGTGGTTTATAAGGTATATTTTACTCCACCGGAGTGGAAAACAAATTAAGGAATATAGAGAATTCGAGCTAGACTTTGAGCTGTGCTTTAATTGCGGCTTGAATCACTCTTTGTCTCACATGTCTTTTTCGGTTATTTTGTGATTACGAGTTCTTCAAATTAACTGTGAGTATATCCCGTTAAGTACGAACCATCTTGCATCATCCAGTTCCACAACATCAATTATCATACAAAAATATACCATGTTCTTCACTATCTCTAACGCATTTTCTCTTTTATGATTGACTGAGACGAAACAAAGCTTATGAGCTTGAGCCACGTAAGCCTGTATAAACTCAGGATTCTGCATTTTAAAGAAAAACAGTACTATTTTATCAAAGAACTCTCTTGTGAAAGTACTAAAACTCCTTTACTTCAATCACGAATAACATCTATTCTAAAGATCACTTTTCGCCCATCAAACGAATGCAACGTATCAAAAAGGAATTTCTAACCGTGTCAGAGAATCCAAATATAATAGTACCAATCAAATCCTACGTGATACAAACAAATTGACACAGTACAAATCCAACATATAGGCCCGTTCATATAAAAACCTATAGACTGTTAACTCGGAGAATCAGACTTTGGATAATCTATTCCGCCTCACGAAAACATTTCTTCCTTTTTTCTCTTTGCCCACAAAAAAGTGCAGTATCATCGTATACTCTCTGACTCGGCTATGTGATTCAAAAAAAAAAAAAGAGTCTATGTGTCGGTTTAGTCCAATTGTATTGACGTTTTTGAAATCAATTACTTGTCTTGTTTTCTGACGTGATATCTGTAGAACCATGGGAAATATAGTCTTTTGTCGTTACATGAGGTTTTATGACCATTATGTTATTTATGTTGTTGCATGTCTATCTTGCTTCCAAGTGGTCGGACCGTACTCTCTGGATTAGTTCAGTTTGAGAAGATGGTTTTCTTCGTCTTTACCCGACCGTTGGACATGAACCAACAATTCATCTAGACACTCAAATATATAACGGATATAAAAGCAATGATTATTATTAAAATATACTAAAGAAAATGATTTTAATTTTTATTGACATCCTCTAACAAAAATGATTACGGGTATAATATATGAGAAATTTAGAAGCCGTAGTTTAGTTGTGTGACAGTATATGTTTAAAAATTCAAATGACTTGTACATATTTCTTTTCAAATTTTTATTAAAGCTGTACATTAATTGAAAGCTAAATATGAAGTATGGAGCATGAGTTAATTGATTAAACAAAAAGATTTACATTAACAAATAACAATTCCACATTGCTTACACCTAAGTAGCCTATATGAATTTAGCTATTGGTATGTTTAGTCGAGCTATTTCAAATTCTGTGAACTCAAGTCGTTAACCTCAAATCGGAACAGAAGATTTCGATCAAATGGAAAATATCAATCAGAAATTAAGAATACACACAGAAGAGAAACTAAACATCTCACACAACTTCATCCTCCACCAATCTTCTTCATTCTCATCCATCATCTTGGGTGAGAAGGTGATGATACTTTCTGCTATGAGATTAAGGCCAAGTCATCGAGCTGGGGTAGAGATAAACAAACTGAAAATTTCAAATGCTCAACACCCTAAGAGAGTTTTGATGGGTTTCACCTGACGCTGGAAATGATGGCAAATGATTGCTTGAGACATCTTCATACCCGAACCTCGCGTTTGCAGCGTTACCACTCCAGTCTCCACGTTCCAAAATCGTAATCAGAACCGTGAGCAGAAGGACCGATGGAGGTAGCTGACTGAGAAAGGTTACTGTTTGTGTACTGAGAATCCAAAGACTGATGAAGGTAAGCGCTATTTTTACTACCAACATATGGAACAAGGATACCAGCAGTAGTAGTAACATAGACCCGAGTTACTACTGAAGACAGAGAAAATACACTTTAATTGACAGACTTAAGGCATTCACTAGAAATTAACAGAGAACGACATGAAAAGTACCCTATGTATGTGACAAGTTTTTTACAAGTAGTTGATGAATCAGCCAAACCCAGTGAAAAGTTTCAGACTTTTGTTTAAGATATATAGCAGCACAAAGATAAGTCTTATGCATCTCATTACCAATTGAGTTAAGCTTGTTTTCACCACCTTGACCAACATCATGATCACCGCTATTTCCTAATTCATTATTCTGGATGCTACTATCAACTCCTTGAGAGCAAGATTCCGACGTGTCCGTTGTCTTGCAAAAATAAGCAAAAAAGTGGAATAGGACATAGAAAGGGTCAAGCTTTAGATTTTAAAATTTACACAAAAGGTCCTATATTCTGTTTCTAATACCTGTTATTGCTCGCCTTGGTTGCTCTCAACTTCCTGAGAACGCTCTGGTAAACATATCGAAGCATCATTATCAGAATTCAACTTGATGGCGATGGACAAGAATCACGAAGCAAAGGTAACTCAAAAGCAAAACTTTCCGTGGGTGTTGAACACAAAAACAGAACGATACTGCAGAAGCTGTACAAGATATATGCAGAAGTAGCAATTGTTTTTAGGTTAATTCTCTGAATCAAATTCGTAGTAAAGAAACAACACAGTAGTAGACAAAGAAGAATGAGAAGAAGAATACGAAGAAGATTAAGAAGAAGAAGAAGGCGTTAGATAAAAGAACGAACAAAAGGATTCTCTCTCTCGCTTCTTCTTGGCCTCTAGTATCAAGAAACCTTCTTTCTCCTTTCCCTCTCTGTCTCTCTCTTTCAATCTTTGGGCTTTATAGTGAATGGTTTCGGGAAATGCAAATAAATAATAATTCAAAATAAGTATATAAAAGAAGTACTTTCTAAATTTAATTGAAGATAAATCGACATTTAACATCTATTCCATTACATTTTAGGCAAAGTCGTCGTCATAGTAACAAAGTTTTTGGGTCAAGATTGTAATTATTAAAATTAGTATTTTTGAATCTAATACTTAAAAGTACGAGGACATATTTGCAAATACTTTGTACCATATATCTGTTGGTTTCAATCCTCACCAACTAACCGTTAAACAAGATGAGGCTCTTGCTTCCATTTTCCTCGCAGTTATCCGCCACGTCACCGCCGGCGTCGCCGCAATCGTTCCCGGAATATCCACCTCCATTGAAAATCGAATATTCTGGTCTTAGTAAAATTTTCAAAAAATCGGTAATCGGAACCCTAACCGGAGCTCTCTCGCTTACGCTCGTACTCTCCTCGCCGGTTACCTCCCTCGCTGCTGCTATTGAGGATCCTTATCTCTCTCTTACTCCGCCTTCATTATCGCCTAATTCTTCTCTGGATTACCTCGATTCGTCACCGGAAAATTGTCCCAACGAGGAAGAAGCTGATACTGAGACGCCCGATGAAGAGGCCAGGCCTCAGTTAGTAACTAATGAAGGGATTGTTGAAGAAGCTTGGGAGATTGTTAATGACGCCTTCCGTGATACTCGAGGCAATAGATGGACTCCTGAAATTTGGCAGGTAGTTAAACATCTATGTGGGTAAATGGTAAATAGCTTGGTGGGTGGATAAAGGAAGAAGCTTTTGTGTGTAAAGATTGGATTTTTTTTGTTTGGGGGTTTGAATAAGAAAGACGCTTTTTTTATATGGAAGATAGAAGCTTTGTTGTTGTTACTTTGCAGAAACAGAAAGAAGAGATATTGGCTAGTCCTATTAAGAGTAGACCAAAGGCTCATGAGGTGATTAAGAAAATGCTGGCCAGTTTGGGTGATCAGTACACTCGATTCCTCTCACCGGATGAGGTTTTTGTTCTCTATATTCAGTTCTTAGATATATGAATGTGATTGATGGAGGATGGAATCTTGAGTTGTCTCGGTTACATATTCGTTTGTTTGTGTCACTTGTTGAAGTTTTCTAGGATGTCGAAGTATGACATCACCGGTATTGGAATAAACCTTAGAGAAGTTTCTGATGGTGGTGGAAATTTAAAGCTGAAGGTCCTTGGTCTTGTATTGGACGGTCCTGCTGATGTTGCTGGCGTGAAACAGGTTAAAAAACAGGTCTAGTTTCTTTCTAGTAGTTTTGTTCGTTGATGATTTTTCACTTAAATGTGTTCAATGCCTTTCTCTTGCTAGGGAGATGAAATTCTTGCTGTCAACGGAGTGGATGTTAGTGGTAAATCATCATTTGAAGTATCATCTTTGTTACAAGGCCCTAGTAAAACTTTTGTGGTTCTCAAGGTTATTATAATTAATTACAGAATACAAACTAAATACATTTCTACTTGATCTAAGATAGGTATTTCTTGGAAGATTAATGATGTATTTATTTGCAGGTGAAGCATGGAAAATGTGGACCTCTTAGGTCAATTAAAGTCCAGAGACAAGTTAATGCGCAGACTCCAGTCTCTTATCGGCTGGAAAAAGTTGACAACGGGAAAATCTCTGTTGGGTATATCCGTCTTAAAGAGTTCAATGCCTTGGCTAGAAAAGATTTGGTGATTGGTAAGCCTTCCCATGTTTTGTCCTGTCATATCAATGTTTTCAATTGGCGGCTCCATCCTTTATCTCTTTGTGTTTATGCTATCACTTGTTCACTATGTGCAGCAATGAAAAGACTCCAAGACAAGGGTGCTTCTTATTTTGTAATGGATCTTAGAGATAACCTTGGTGGACTTGTGCAGGTTTATTAACAACTGTAGCTTAAGACCATATGCGTTAGAGGTACTTGATTCTTCGCTTAGCTCTCGCTTCTCGGTTTTGGTTGTTCAGGCTGGAATAGAAACTGCTAAGCTGTTCCTAGATGAAGGGAATACGGTAAATTTCCCGTCATTTACAACTTTCAAAACAATTTCTACCCTTTTCCATGAATATTAAACAGAATAGCTTACTTCAACTTAAATGAAGAGATTCATCGCTGTTTACTTAAACTCGTGTTGTATGTTTCAATTGCGTAACAGGTGATATACACAGCCGGGAGAGACACCGAGACACAAAAAACTGTTCTTGCAGATAGAAAACCGTTGATCACTGCCCCACTTATTGTATGTGATGGATCATGTAAGCCATTTAATTTCTTTGACGCTATAATGCTTTCTTGCATCATGTGCTGAGTATATCATCGTTGCAGGTAATGGTCAATAGCAGAACAGCAAGTGCTAGTGAAATTGTGAGTAATTAAGCCACAACAACTCGTCTTCTTTTGGATCATTGAACTAAATGAGTTTGTCTGTTTTTTTTTTCAGGTAGCCTCTGCACTTCATGATAACTGTAAAGCAGTTCTTGTTGGCGAAAGAACTTATGGAAAGGTTAATTCCAAAGTCCAAATACTTTTCATATCCAATCTATTGATTTGAGAAGTTTGTGATCTTGTGGATTGAATTTGTTGGTTTCAGGGTTTGATTCAATCGGTTTTCGAACTCCGGGATGGTTCAGGAGTTGTTGTGACAATAGGAAAGTATGTCACACCTAACCATATAGACATCAATGGTGGTGGAATTGAACCTGATGTCAGAAATTTACCAGGTTTAGTTAAACTCTTATATCTTGATTTTTTTTATTATTTATTTGGACCATTTGAACATTTATTCATTGCTCGTTTTGATTTTTTGTTTGATGATACGTTATGATCAAGCAGCTTGGGATGCAGTGAAAGAACGTTTGTCTAAGTGCAACATTCTCCAACAAAGCTGAAACGTGCCGAAATTCACCAGACACTCTTCTTGTTATTCTTTGCCCAGACCACAAACAAAAACAAATGATTAGCGTCTTTGGGCACACGAGACTGGCTCAATTTTTGGGTGTCGAAAATTAAAAACATATGTGGGTGCAATCGAAATTTTGGCGAAATTGTAAGGGTTATTTAATAACAATTTTACTCATGTGAAATGACAAGGAACATTTTGGCTGTAAATTAATTTTCTTGTTACAACAATTTAATAAAAATCGCGTTAATGTGAAACGCAGCTGCCAAAATTTGGGTGTGTCAAGTAAAAAAGAAAACGTTACGGGCGTAATTAATTTATAGCTACTTCAAGGACTAACTAATAATAACTGCAGTCATATGAAATCCCTGACTCAGAAATAAAAAATTTAAGTCGTGTCCTTTAATGGTGACTACGGAGGTTAGCACCGCCGTCTCCGGTATGGAACCTACGTCTCTGCATCCAGAATCAGACGGCTCTACTGGTAAACCCTAATTCTCTTCTTCGCTCTCTGTGCATCACTTTTGGGCTCTCCCCATTGCAGAGTTCTTTCCGCCATTACTCTGAAGAAGCGAGTAGAATCATGATTCACTTATTGAATTGGGGTTTTGTTTGCAGATTTCCTTGATAACGATAAGCTAAAGGAAACTTTTTCCAGTGGAGGACTTGAATTTGATGATTGGGCTTTGTTAATCTCGGAAGTAGAGAATTCGTTCCCAGTAAGTCGTTGCATTTGGTGCAAAGTTGAAAACTTTGCGTTGGGTTCCATTTAACAGGACCTGGTTAACAGATTTCGTGTTCCAAAATCAGTTTTTCATTTTTAAAATTTTTAAAAATTTTAACCGCTAAAAACGTTGAAACTTGCTACTGTAGGATGATATAGAGAAGCTATGTTTAATCTACGATGCTTTCTTGTTGGAGTTTCCATTGTGCCATGGCTATTGGAGGAAATATGCTTACCATAAGATACAGTTATGCACGTTAGAAGATGCTGTTGAAGTTTTCGAACGAGCAATACAAGCAGCTACTTATTCTGTAGCTGTGTGGCTTGACTATTGCGCTTTCGGTGTTGCCGCGTATGAGGATCCTCATGATGTTTGTAGGTACTTCTGAATTTTTGGGTAGGCTTTGTGTTCATTTTTTGTGTAACCAATACTCCAAAGTTCCCATTCTAACGATAATATTACTCATCAGTGCAGTTTTTCTAAGTAGTAGAGTTTGTTTTCTCCATTTGGCTGAAATGGTTTGTTATTCTCAGTACCTATAGTTGATAGACTGCTAAATTCGTTCGATTCCTCTACCTATTGTTATTATCATGTGTTTGGGGAGAACCAAAGGCTGACTTTCGGAACTGATTACTTTACATAAACACATTCTGGCAGATTATTTGAGAGGGCGCTTTCGTTTGTTGGAAAAGATTATTCTTGCTGCGCTCTATGGGACAAATACATAGAGTTTCTTTTGGGTCATAAGCAATGGAGTTCACTGGCAAATGTATATCTCCGGACGATGAGATATCCGTCCAAAAAGTTGCAATTCTATTACAAGAAGTATGCCCTTTTACAGATGTTACCGTATAATGACAATTATGATGTTCTTATACTTTCGAGTTCGTGTGGTTCAAGTTTCTCCGTTCCATTATATTTTTCCTTTACTTTTTCCAGCTTCAGGAAGATCGCAGCTTCTTTGAAAGAGAAGATTAAATGTAGAAAATATGTTAACGGAGATCTTTCTTCAGATCCCATGGAAGAAGATTCGGTCCTTACGCATCACACTGATGAGGAGATCTCTATTGTTATAAGAGACTTGATGGGTCCTTCCTCTAGCTTGGCTGTCGCAAAAGCACTGGATGCATATTTGTCAATTGGAGAACAGTTCTATCAAGATTCACAGCAATTGAAGGAAAAAATAAGTTGCTTTGAGACTCATATCCGCAGGCCTTATTTTCATGTAAATCCGTTAGACACTAATCAGCTGGACAATTGGCATGCGTATTTGAGCTTTGCGGAAACATATGGTGACTTTGATTGGGTAGGGGTTCTCTTGGTTTCTGGTTCAGTTTGGCTTCTTTGTTTTTCCTTTCTTGTTTATGTTTAAGGCCTTTTCATTTTTAATTTGCAGGCTATTAAGCTTTATGAGAGATGCTTAATACCATGCGCCAATTACACTGAGTTCTGGTTCCGCTATGTGAATTTTGTTGAAAGCAATGGTGGAAGGGAGCTAGCAAACTTTGCGTTGGCTCGAGCATCACAAACTTTTGTCAAGGTAAATTGGTTATCGATTGCTTTAGTTAGTGTATCAAAAAATGGGAACCAAGGAAGAAAGAACAACTAGGATCCTACATTCACTTGATGCCCTTGTATGTTCAATGTAGAATGCATCTGCTATCCATCTATTCAATGCAAGATTCAAGGAACACGTTGGAGATGCATCTGCCGCTTCTCTTGCTTTGTCTCGATGTGGCGAGGAACTTGGTTTTGGTTTTGTTGAAAATGTAACTAAAAAGGCTAACATGGAGAAGCGTCTGGTATGGATGATATACTACTCGGTACCATTGGTTTTGATGGCTCAGTGGTCGAGAGTATCTGATTATTTGGTGTTCCATGTAGGGTAATTTCGAAGCGGCTGTTACCACATACAGAGAGGCTCTGAAGAAAACACTCATTGGAAAAGAAAACTTAGAAACCACCGCACTGTTGTATGTTCAATTTTCTCGTCTCAAGTACATGGTAAGTAGTGTTTTGACCTATAAAGGTTTATATTTAAGTTATCTGTCAATAACATGTCACGATTTAAAGCTCTTGGATTATGTCACTACCTTAACATCAATGCGTTGCATATTTTGGAACTCCTTGTTTACCTGACGGCTTACTTCTTTTCATAGATAACAAACAGTGCTGATGAGGCAGCACAGATTCTGATAGAGGGCAATGAGAAAGTTCCTCACTGCAAATTACTTCTAGAGGTGTGTTATTGGCTGAAATTTTGAATCTCTTCAAACAACTAATCACATTTCTCCTCTGAAGTTCCCCATTTGGAAATCATGTTTCTCCTCTGAAGTTTTATAAGCGTCTATTAACATATTGAAGCTACAATTGCTGTTAATCTTTGTGCTTACAGGAGCTTATAAGACTCTTGATGATGCATGGAGGGTCTCGACAAGTGGATTTGTTAGATCCTATCATAGATAGAGAAATATCTCACCAGGCAGATTCCTCAGATGGTCTGAGCGCAGAGGATAAGGAGGAGATATCAAACTTATACATGGAGGTAAGTTTTTTTCTTTTATAGATAAGAGAACCAATGTACTTTCTTTGATGTGGCCTTTCAATTTAATTTTCGCTCATTTCTTGATAGTATAGAATCTTTATGACACTTAGTAATTGCTCTCGGTTTTGAGCAGTTTATTGACCTCTCTGGAAACATCCATGATGTGATGAAGGCTTTTGGTCGACACATTAAATTATTCCCACATTCTGCTAAAGCCAAGTTGCATGAGTCCCGTCCTTCGGGGAATTCACTTAGAGAGTTGATTCAACGAAGAGAAAAGACTCGTCAGTGCTTGAATCAGGACCTATCAACAAACAAAGGCATTGGCAGCATAGTTGTTTCGCCACTGGAAGAAAAGGAAGAGTTACCTCTGAACTCTGATGGTGCTCAATCTAAAGATGCTGTTCTGTCTGGCTATATAAACAGCGAGCCAAATGTGGGGTCTTGGGCTTCAGGACTTCACGATGAAGGAAACAATAATGTTGCAGAGAGGGAGAATCTCTGTGAATCACAGAGTGATCTGTCTATGGGGTTAAAGGCGGATAAAGGTGGTGAACGCCCTCGTGAAGTAAGCCTACCGATCCAAGCCACGCCAAAACATGGTTTTGTCACTAAACAAGCTCACTTCTCGTCCAGTTCAGTAGATAATGTGAAATCTGATGCTATAGTGATCCAACCTAGTGGCTTACAGAGTCCCCAAAGTTGCCAAAACCAAGGGTTTCTCAGGCAAAATAGCCGAAACAGGTACCAGAGAAGAGATCTGAACCAGAATCATAGAGATTGGAAACCTCGTTCACAGGAGGGACCTCCCCAGATGTCATATTCTCCAGTCGAAACCGAGCGGGGGATACTTACCCAGCAGATGGCTGTTGCTCCCCAAGA
Organism: Streptanthus diversifolius; assembly: GCA_039880935.1. NCBI lineage: Eukaryota > Viridiplantae > Streptophyta > Magnoliopsida > Brassicales > Brassicaceae > Streptanthus > Streptanthus diversifolius. The sequence continues at coordinate 7,900,479 of JAXGFM010000012.1, read as the reverse complement.
CAATCGCTCAGTCTCACACACTTCGCAAAACCTATGTCTGAACCCTGCATTGCAGCTGCACCCCATGGCTCAGACATCCATTGCTTATCCTCAAGCCCAGATTCCTGGTCCGCACATGAGTGTAGCCCCTTCAGACCATCCATTAACACTGCAAAGCTCAATCTCACAGATTCCGCAGAACCAATATCAAGGCTCTGCAGCTCAGGTTCAAACATCCTTTGCTTACCCTCAGACTCAGACTACAGTGCAAAGTAATGGCCAACTAGAAGGTCAGATGCAGAGCAATGAAGCTTATAACCAGATGTGGCAACAGTATTACTATTACAATTATTACTACTATCAACAACAGCAACAGCTTCTGTCTGAACAGCCACAACCAAATCAGAATTCTCAGCCGCAACTTGATCCGAATCTTCTGCATCTTGTCTCCAAACAGTACCAAACTCAAGCTGGAACTCAGCACCCACAATCTCAACAGGCGGAACAACTCAATACACAGCAACAGAGCCAAGAACCACAAAACCAGCAGCAAATTCAGTTCCAGCAACAACAACAACAAGAATGGTTTCAGCAGCAGCAACAATGGCAACAACAACAACAACAACAGTATCTTCTCTATGTTCAGCAACAACAGTTGCAAGGAGAAGCAAAAGTTGACGAACAGAGACCCTATATGCCACAAGTGTCCGCGAGGGACAGTGAAATTCAGAAGGTTGGCTTCAAACCCCAAAATTAATTTCTTCGAACTTTGTATCTTTTGTTATCATCTTAAACAGATTACTAATAATATATGCTCTTCTTGTAGAGTCGAGAATCTGGAGGACATGAAGTAGATCAATCTTCTGACACTTCTATCACTTCCATATGAGTTTCATCTTTCATGAAAGCCTAATAGTTTCAGTTCATTGAGTTATGTATTAAACTATAATTTTCATTTAATATTTAACGAATTAAACCGGTTTTGGGACGATATAAAATTGGTCTGGTTGTGCATTTATGATCAATCTTTACCCGTATATGACTTCGAATTACCCGATTTTTCAGGTAAAATAATTGAACTGTTTTGATTTCCCGATTTTCCCGTATGGGCAGTATCTGAGAAAGTTTTTTGAAATTATGCAATGGATGAAACTGGGACAATTTAACAAATCGAGATCTAGAACACGCGTCAAATTATGCGGGTTAATCGTTCAGCTGGTGTAACGACACACGTGTTCATTTATTATTGGATTAGAAGCGCCCACCAAAGGCACAATTCGTAGCCGTCGATTTGATCCAATAGGAGCCGTCATAATTCTGTATTGACCGTTCGTGGAAGTTATGTGAGAGAGAAAGAAACACAGAGAGACCTCAAGTAGAAAGAGACCACAAAACAATTAAAATTAAAAAAAAAGAGAGAAATCTTTCCGCTCTCTCTCTCAGGTCGGTCTTCGTCTTCTTCTCCAAATTTCGATCGTTTCCTTCTTCTGTAAATTTCGTTTGATTTTTTTTTCCCAGCTTTACAATTTTGTTATCTTCTGTATTGTTTTTTGACTTTCGATTTCTTAAATTCTGTTTGCTTAGTCTGACCCGACGTCAATTGTTGGATATATATATTATTTTTTTTGCTATTTTCATCCGGATTTTCTGGAAGATTTCTTAATTCTGTTGTTTTTTTTTGAATTATGCTGGAGAAATAGTTTTAATTTTTAAATTTTATTTTTTGAGTTTTGTTTCGATTAGCTCTACGGTAAGCTAAAGTTTGAAATTTTGATTCTGCCGAAATAGTTTTTTTTAATAATCCTTTTTATTATTTTCGCTATTCGAATTTTGCGTAACGATTACTGTGATTCGATGTTAGTGTGTCTCTGATTTAGAGTTGGAATTGTAGTTTTATCGAAGCCTGAAAGTTTGATTGATTAGCTTAAGTCTCGATTGAGTTACAAAAAAACGAGACGTATTTGTGAACACTAATTTAGGTTTTTCTGTGTAAGATTTATAGGTTTTGCTATTTCTGATAGGGTTGACTTTTGTCTTCTCGATTTTGTCTCCATGAGCCGAGATTCCACTTCAATGCTTTGTAGATTCTTTTTTCTCTTTTTTTTGTGGGGTTTGATTATTCAATTGACTGATTGTGATAAGTTCTGTTTTTGCAGCATCTTTTGTTGGCTTGATCTTTCAGTTAGGTCCTCCTCCTTGCCCTTAGATGTGCTCGACCTGAGGTCGCTATAATTCGACATACAGAGCAAATGCCATGTATAGAAATGAAGAGCAAGACAAGCAAGGCTCTTGGTGTCCGTAAGAAACATAAAGCAACTACAAGAAATTCATCCTCTCTCTCCAAAATATCAGGGCACACGGAAAGCATGAAAGCAGCTACACAGACTTGCCACGACGACGATAAACAACATCTCGGTAAAGCTTTTTCCTTGTTTAAATATTGTGTCAAATTTTTGATTTGATCGTCTGTTCTGGTGTGTCTCAATCGTTTTTGGTAATGGTTCTTTGGTTTCCTCTCTCTGATGATTGTGTCAGTTTCTTCAGGTTCGGACACTTTTGCTCGGGATGTTGAAACTAATGATCCCGCTGAAATGCTTGTTCAAGACACTTCTCATTCTCAGGCATTTGTATCTTCCGTTGATGGCTCCGAATCTGTCGCAAAAATGGTAACAGTGGATTGATGTAGCTGACTTTCATTTATCTTTTATTTCGCTGATACTAGATGAGTACCATTTTGTTATTCTTGTGCAGGAAATGGCTTGCAATTATATGTCGAACTCGGATACAATATTTTCACCTGTTCTGAATGATGAACTGGATGGAACTGATCGAGGTATCTGTTACTAGTGCAGTTTCAATCTAAGTTTTCCTTTGTTTGATATATAATCTAATAGATTTCTATCCTCAGTATTTACGGCAGGAAACTCTGTGCACTTGGAAATTCCCAGGTGGGGAGGCGACGAGAGCACCAACAAGATTTTCTTCGACAACCAAACGTGCAACGTTTCAGATTTCTATATTTCTGACGTTCTTATTGCGAGCTTACCGTTTGATGAGAGTGGAAACAATGATGCTTTCACCGAAATAAGCCCCTTGCCTCATTACATCTTCCCTGAGCATTACATGGTACTACCTCACTTAGAAGATGGATCAGCCAACACAGGTGATGTTAAGTCAGATGTTAACAGCCGGACTAGTCCCGATAACCATGAATTATTTCTGGCCTTCAACCGGACAAGATCACACAATATGCAACCAGAGGATCATGCTGAATTTGAACAAGGTGAAGATTTTGACCCTCAGCTTTTTATCAAGAATCAGCCGGAACTATCGGATGTCGTATCCAACTATTGGCCTAGCGATACCTTAAGAAAGAAAGCTGTGACTCTGGTCCTTGATTTGGATGGTATGACTTCTCTCATTTAATTATTACCGACTCTGACTTTTCCTTTTACGATAGTCCTCACATAAGCTCAGTTGTCCCTTAAATTTATGTTGTATATCGAAACATGTTAAGACACAAAAAGTTAACTGACTGGCTTGTCATTCTGATTGATTATATGGTTAGGAAATATGATGAAGCAATTATTATAACTGTATTTTTTTTTAGATTTTTCAGTTTCTCTTACCTCTAAGGTGGAAGAACTACCCAACTTATCAAATATCTTTTTTTTTTTCTCAAATGCAGAAACTTTGGTCCATTCGACTCTGGAATCTTGCAATGTTGCAGATTTTTCCTTCAGAGTCTTTTTCAACATGCAAGAGAACACGGTTTATGTGAAACAAAGGCCACACCTTTACAGGTTCTTGGAGAGGGTGGTAGAATTGTTTCATGTCGTTATCTTCACTGCGAGCCACAGCATATATGCATCACAACTTCTAGATATATTGGACCCAGATGGAAAGTTCATATCGCAGCGTTTTTATCGTGACTCATGCATTCTTTCGGAAGGAATTTACACGAAGGATTTAACTGTTCTGGGTCTTGATTTAGCCAAAGTGGCTATAATTGACAACTGTCCGCAGGTACTGCATCTAGAGATCTGCCATGGATCTTCTTGACATTTTTCATTGATGTCTGGTGTTTCTGTATGCTTATTGTACACTTTTACTAAGAACACTATTCTTTTCATGTAAAGGCACAGTCATCATCTTCAGTTTAAACAATATCTGTCACATTACAAATTTATAGCGTTATGCACACTCAAGGTTTCCCTGTTGATCCTTTTTATTTGTTTCAGGTGTACAGGTTGCAAGTAAATAACGGGATCCCTATCAAAAGTTGGTATGATGATCCAACTGATGATGGTTTGATTACTATACTTCCCTTCTTGGAGACTTTGGCTGTTGCTGATGATGTTCGGCCTATCATTGGCAGGAGATTTGGTAACAAGGAATAAGAGCCTCCTTCTCTTTTTCTCTATATACATCGAGTGCAGATTCTGATTTCGTTCCTTCGGAATTTTAGTCATTAAAATTGGCCCTTAATTTTAGTTGCTCATATTTCTTTTTTAGGTCGTTAATTAGGTTAATAAGCTCGTCTAGTCTAGAGAGAGCAAGTTTTCCTTGCTTGCTCGATTTCTTAGAACCTTCTGAATAGAAGACCTAGTTGTGGACTTAAATCCTATTCTATTACTGGTTCTTCTCTGCCAAGATAGAATCTAGATCTTGCAGTTTATTAAAAATGTACAGTTGGTTAAGCTGAGATAATGGATGTGTACAAATGAGTTCTTATTGCGTGAAATCATTTCTGGAAGTTAACACCAGCTGTGTTCATGTCTTTCTCTTTGATCTTCTCCTATACTGTTAATTCAGCTTGACATTCTTGCTTGGACTGGTAAATCCAAACCCTTCTTTAAGTTTTTTTTCCCAGTCATATAATACATAGAAAACCATATAAATAATGCAGAAGTCGAGCGTGAATGTTAAATCTTGAATCTTCATCCAGCTTATATGGTTTATTTTAAAGGTTTTGAGCAAAGTTATTCCACTTTTCGCCTCTTGGCTTTGCAACATTGACATAAGAAATCATACTTCGAGCTGGGAGGAATACTGATATGCGATGATCGGGTCAAGTTCATGGTATATAGTTTGTAATCCTCATTAAAGTTTTCATAATTTTACATGACTTATGTGCAGATATCATCCAACGAAGTAACGAACCTTAACTATATTATACGCTTTAAGGAAATGGCGAGTAAGTATGTTAAATCCGTTTTACTTGTCATTTTTCTATTTTTGCCTAACAAGCTTCTTTTGCTTCTGGTTTCTTATTCCTTCCTCTAACCTTTGCCTAAACCAAAGCCATGTAATTTTTGTACTGAAAGCTGTTTCTTAATTTGTTACTTAACTCAATCCAAAACTTGTTTCTGTCTTCTGTTTCTCTCCCCCATTGTTTCATGTAGGTGATAATAAGACTTATATCATACATATTTACAGTTGATTATCAAAATGTATACCTCAGTGTCAGTCAAGTTACTCAAATTCTGAGGTTTGTTTTTTCCTCCCATGTTGTTCCTTGCTGTTGTCCTGAGTGAATTTCCAGGAATCAGCTTAAAACCAATTTCTGTTTGTCCATGAAAGTAACCTTTTCAACTCTGTATAATCTAAAAAAAAAAAATTTCTGGTTAGAGGCATTTTGTTCTCAACGTATAGTAATTGTTTTTACAACTTTATAGAAATTGTCTTCAGTCTATTGAACCCTTATAGTCTACGTGGACTTTTTTTGGTAGCGTAACCAATTTTCTTCAATATTGGTTATACAAATTCTTCAATAGTCTTTAGAAACTTACCTACAATCTATGATATCTACAAAACAACTCTTCTGAGACTACCGACACTTTGTATTTTCACGTGGTTTTTATGGTGACAACTGTCAAGTGATGACGCATGTTTTTATGTTAAACTATCTTGGCTTTATAATGTCCCCATGATGCTCAGAATCAGCCATTTCATTGATAGTACCGTGTTTAAACTGTAAATCATCTCGCCCGAAAAGGATTGCACCAATCAATTAAGTATTCACATCAAAACCACAAACTATTTAGTCATGATATTACTGCTATGTAATCAAATATCTGATTATTGTGGACCGGGTTCGGACATTCAACTATGATCACCGGTTCTAAGCGGTTTTAGTTCGAATTTATCGGTTTAGTCAGAGTTTGGATTTTCATGTGACGGGATTCGAGAAGAAGCATGATTCTCTGTCGGGCCGCCGGTCCTGTCTGGTTTTAAAACCATTTGCAAAAACACATGAGACGACCATTAAAACAAACACTCCGACTCGTTTAGAGTCTTCTCACCCGAGATAAACTTGGACATTAATCATTATCTATCCATACAGCATTTGCCCGCAACTGAAAGTCTTAGAAAGAAAACAATATGCTGAGAGCTTCTGCGCTTCTCTGTTCTTCGACCTCAATCACTTTCACACCAGTTCAACTATTCAATCCTAACAACACTTACCCTCAGTTCCCAACCTTCGAACTATCTCGTCCCGTCTCGGCTTCGTCTCGTACTCGATGTCACTTCAGCCTCGTCGGGGCCCGTGGCAAATCAAACTTCATCGTTCGTAGCACCGGTAGTTTAGTTTTTTTTTTTTCTTGGGTTTTATTTGAAAATATTTTTGCAAATTTTGGTTTTAAAAGAGGTTTTTAGCAGCTGGATTATCGAATAATTCTGAAATTTGTTTGCTTGGTTCTTTTCAGTTTCTTTTCGATATCTATTTTTCTCTTTCAAGCTGTGGAAACCAAGCAATTTTGGTTTTTTATTGTAAAGCTTCTTGGCAACTGATATTAAATGGATTGGTTCTATGTGCTCTTTGATCTTCAGCTACTCAGGAAGTTGTGGAAAGTAGTAGTAACAGTGAATTGGATTTGGTTGAGGTCGGATTCTTGTCTGGTGTTCATGGTCTACAAGGGGAGATATGCATAAAACCAAACACTGACTTTCCTGATTTACGTTTCTCAAAGGTTAAATAAATTAGTACAAAACAAGAGAAAACTTGTAGAAAGTTTGTGTTTTTATTTAATTTCATTCTTAAGAAATTTTATATCATTTGACATTACCTTTCCATTGGCATGGTTTTTACTTCATTAGCCTGGCAGAAGATGGTTAAAACAACAACTGATGGGACATGATAAGATTGATGAGGTTGAATTAGTTGAAGGCAGACCTCATCCAGCGCAGAAGAGTTGGATTCTCAAGTTTCGAGGGTTAGATGATGTTGATCAGGTAAGTGTAAATGATCCATGAGAGATTCAGAAGAAACAATTTGAGATAATTTGTTTATATTTAAAATTTTGGTGGGTTTGGTTTCCTTTAGGTGAGACAACTCGTTGGCGCAACTCTTCTTGCTGAGGAAGATGACCGTCCCAAGCTTGATGAAGGAGAGTTTTACAGTCGCGATCTTGTAGGCATGAGAGTTCTTCTCAAGGTGTAGTATATGGATTTCCCTTTATACTTATATCGTAAACTGTGAAAAGCCTTTAGTCTAAATCAGTTAATATCTTATACAGGAGACTGGTCAATTTGTTGGAACTGTAGCTAATGTTTTCGACAATGGAGGAAATGATCTTCTACATGTCTTGCTTGACTCAACCATGGAAGTCTGTAACGGGAGTGCAAAGACGAACCAGCTTGTGTGGATACCTTTCGTAGACGCAATTGTTCCCGATGTTGATTTAGAAAGAAGAGAGATGTATATAACTCCTCCGAAGGGACTCCTCGAAGTGAATATGCGAGCAGATGATCGATCCAAGAAAGAAAGGCGTCAGCTTGTGAGGCATATTCTTCTGTGCTCTTCATATTAATCAGTCTTTTATAGACTTCTCCATTGTGATCTTTCTTGGTCTCTTAAATTCTACGTTCTGGTGATTTCAGGAATGGAAAGAAAGAAAAAAGCAGCAGAAGCGGCTTATTGCTGCTAAAAAGAAGTTATGTGAATTGGAGCAAAAGCATGTGTTTGATGGACTAAGGTTCGGAGAAAAGTCTCAAAGGAATTTGCTTGCTGATCATATCCTTGACGTCAACTCCACACTGCTTCAGAAAGCTTTGCAAAGTATCGAGACCTCATACAAGAGGTAATTAACTTACAAGAAATATCCCAACCATTTGGAGAAGTCTGAGTTCTCATTTTTTCGTGTGAATCTTGGTGAATCAGATGGAACTTAACTGAGGAAATGAATGCGTTGAGAGCTAGGGTATCGGAATGTACTCTAAATGTTTCAAGTGAATACCTTCGTTTCGATGCAAGTAAAGAGAGAGTGGGTGATAACTTCAGTTTCCTTCAACAAGGGAAAAATTTATTCTCTGAGGGAAAAGTTTCTATTTGTTTGGTTCTCAATGATCATGAGATTGAACAATTGGTAGGTGAGAATGGTGCAGTGTCGTACCTTCATACGCTACTTGATGATGAGCAGAGGTTCATAAAGGTTAGCTGATACCGTAATTTATGAAATCATGAATTTTTCATGTCATTTAGTTATGCTTGTTGCTAGAAAACTCATTGGGTTACCTGCAGGAAGAAGAACGTGCTCGTGTGCCACTCGTTGTTGTTTCCCCAAAACATGCCATTGAAGATCTACGGAACCTATTTCAGGATAATGATTATTTTGGATTTGAATCAGAAAAGGTTAAGGCTTTAATTCCTCCAAGGATAGTTTTTCATTTCAGTTATCAGATTCTATCAGGCATTTTCTAACAAAATTCATGTTTTTACTAATATCTAGATATGGCTTCTCAAAGAAGAAACCCTTCCCGTAGTTTGTAGCTCACCAGAGGAATCGAAAAAGCACAAGATTTTAATGAAATCTCCATGGGAGATACTCAAGTCCCCGGTTGGCTCTGGAGGTGTCTTGAGCGTCCTTACTTCACATGGAATTACAGACTCTCTTTCCAGCCTCGGAATCGATTATCTTCAGGTATCAGATAACTAAAAACTCATCGCTTTATCTCTTTATATCGACTCATATCCAGGAAAGTTTGATCCTCTCTGAAATCTCCTTCAAATTTGGCATCTTCATAGGTTCACAGCATTGAAACAAGATCACAACCTCGGCAACATTACATCAACCCGATGCTCGTTGGATTCGTGAACACAAAAGGAGCGGAGATTGGGATTCAGGTGACTGAAGAATCTGAAGTCGAGAACTTGGAAATGATATTCACATTGAAGTTTCTTAGGAGATTGAAGGGCAAAATTGAGTTTGAAGCTGTCATGAAGATGAATTCACATGTTCAGAAGGTTGAGAAAGAGTGGATCGAGTCCGTACCATCAGAACCAAACTCGTTTGAGTTTCGTTCTGATATTTACAGAATCTTGAGTGAATGTTCTTCATCAGCTAAGATTTGTTTGATGAACATCACAGTTTAGAACATTTATATGATTATGTTCCTTAGTTTTTATCCTCGCATCTAAAACGCGTATAGAAAGAGAAGACTAGATAGGCCTGTATTTACATTACACTCCCATATTTATTTTCTTGACTCTGTAAGAGTGTTAAAAAAAAACAAAGCAATGACTATAAAACACAGAGTACAATAAACTTAAACTAGATTCAACCTTCCTCTTCAATTCTAAACTAACAAACACAATGTTTTAAAATATTTTTGATAACTGCTCAGACAATTTTATTACTATATGATATTTATTCTTGTTTTTGTTATTAGAATGTATACTTCTTTTTTTTTTTGTCAATGAATGCAGAAATAACTACCATTATACCACATGATTCCTACAGACATGTACACTTCATAAACACACATTTTTTAATTTGACCATCGATTATATTTTCTTGTCCTAATTGATCTTACATATTCAATTAATTTATAGGTAAGACCATATTGAATTTCGCAACTTTGGGCTAATATCACAAATATATAAAAATTTAACAGACCCAAAAGATTTGCTCATAGTTTTAAGCCCGGAAGAGAGATTATATTAGGCCATATAACTTGAGCCCATGTGTAATCAGAAACCCTAGTGTACGCCTATAAAATCTTTTTTTTTTCTGCTATTACAAGAGACGCCTTTGAGATCTTACGCAAGGAGCAAAAATGGCGGTCCCGTTGCTTACCAAGAAGGTCGTCAAGAAGAGGTCTGCCAAATTCATCAGACCCCAGAGTGATCGCAGAATCACCGTGAAGGTAACATTTTTTTGTTCGTTTTCATTGTTAGTGTTTTAAACTTTCTCGTTAGTATTCGTAGAATTTTATGGCTGTTCGCTACTTTCTGGAGAATGATAACTTTGTGCTTCTGGAAATATTAGCTTAGATACTTCGGAAAAGATAAAAGTTTTAATTTTTGAGTCTTGACAGATCTAATACGGTGATAAATATTCAATTTTTGGACTTGACCATACTATGGAACTTGGGTATACCACTTTACATCGTTTGCTCTTAGTTAGAAGTCTGAAATCTTGATAATGTTTTGCACATGGAGTCTAATGTTACCAGGTTTTTGTGATTCTTTAACGATCACATGTAGTCTTGATTAGCTTCACTTGCATCTATATAATGCCCTGTGGTATCTGGTGGCCTGAATTCAATTTCTGTTTCTGGTCACTTCGTTTTTCTCGGGCATAAATTAAACCTCCTACAGGTCTTGCGACACAGTTTGCTTTAGTTAGATAAGCTTACTGTTACTTTAACCCTGTTCACATTTCGAATTCTCAAGCAATCTGCTGAGTTTTTCTTAGTGTATTTTCTTTTCTTTTTTTTTTTTGTATCCGACATGGTTTGGTTTGTTACTGTGTTCAGGAAAGCTGGAGGAGGCCAAAGGGTATTGATTCCCGAGTTCGAAGAAAGTTCAAAGGTGTCACCTTGATGCCCAATGTTGGTTACGGATCTGACAAGAAGACACGTCACTATCTCCCCAACGGATTCAAGAAATTTGTTGTTCACAACACCAATGATCTTGAGTTACTCATGATGCATAACAGGTACATACTTTCCTCTAATCTAATACCTTTCTCTTACAGATTGTTACAGCCAAAATTCTCATGGCTTTGTCTTCGCAGGACTTACTGTGCCGAGATTGCTCACAATGTCTCAACAAAGAAGAGGAAAGCGATTGTTGAGAGAGCTTCTCAGCTAGACATCGTCGTTACCAACAGGCTTGCTAGGTTGCGTAGCCAGGAAGACGAGTGAAAGAAAGCTCAAAAAGACATCTAGGGTTACTTTTACCTGTCTGTGACAATTTCAGAGTTTATTATTACTTTTGTTTTTTCTTCTCGCGAATTGAAGAGTGACCTAGTGTTTTTATGTTTTCTGGAATTACAATGATCAGTTCAAATACAATTCAAGATGGCTACTTTTATTGCTGCACTCTTTAATTGATAGACAAAAGTTTTCACATTAACATTAAAGATGTTAAATGCAAAAATTTCAAACCTTTTTCGACTCTGCTACTTATACGTTGAGAATGCTTCGATTCTCACGTTCTGTATGTTCAGATTCCATTACTTTGAAAGTGTGTTGATTGTTGCTTCGTGGGCATATACAATATAGTTATTCGACTTCGCGGATGTGACCGTAACAGAAATGGTGAGTCGAGCCATTTTTGAACGATTGTCTGTCTCGTGCTTCCATGGGAGTTGCAGGAGGAGTTTCTCAGTTGCTATTGAAGAACTCAGGAATCGCGAAGCTTTGTTATGTAATCACTTGTGGAACCGAAGACTCGACGAGGCTCGAGAGGTTTTTAACCAGATTTCGTCTCCTCATGTGAGTCTCTACACTAAGATGATCTCTGGATACACGAGGGACAATAGATTGGTTGATGCGTTGAATCTGTTTGGCGCAATGCCTGTTAGAGATGTTGTCTCGTGGAATTCGATGATTAGTGGATGTGTAGAGTGTGGGGATATGAATACTGCAGTGAAGCTGTTCGATGAAATGCCTGAGAGAAACGTGGTTTCCTGGACAGCAATGTTGAATGGGTGTCTTAGGTCGGGTAAGGTTGATCAAGCTGAGAGATTGTTTTATCAAATGCCTGTAAAAGATTCTGTAGCGTGGAACGCCATGGTTCATGGGTATTTACAGTTTGGTAAAGTAGACGATGCCTTTAAGTTATTTAATCAAATGCCACGGAAGAATGTGATTTCGTGGACGACAATGATCTGTGGGTTAGATCAGAATGAGAGAAATGCAGAAGCTCTCGTTTTGTTTAAGAGCATGCTGGATTGTTGCTTTAAAGCGACTTCAAGAACATTCACTTGTGTAATAACCGCTTGTGCAAATGCTCCAGCGTTTCATATGGGTACACAAGTTCATGGCTTCATCATCAAGTTGGGGTTTTTATATGAAGAATTTGTATCTGCTTCCCTCATAACGTTTTATGCAAACTGCAAAAGAACAGAGGATTCAAAGAAGGTGTTTGACGAGAAGGTTCATGAAAAAGTTACTGTGTGGACTGCTCTATTGTCAGGGTATAATCTGAACAGAAAGCATGAAGATGCGGTAAGTGTTTTCTCAGAGATGTTGAGAAACAATATCTTACCAAATCAGTCAACATTTGCCAGCGGATTAAACTCTTGCTCTGCTTTGGGAACATTGGATTGGGGTAAAGAGATACATGGAGTTGCAGTGAAACTTGGTTTAGGAACTGATCCCTTTGTGGGTAATTCTCTCGTTGTCATGTACAGTGACTGTGGAAATGCAACGGATGCTGTTTCGGTTTTCACAGACATCTTGGAGAAGAGCATTGTATCGTGGAATTCAATAATTGTTGGCTGCGCGCAGCATGGACGTGGTAAATGGGCTTTGGTCATGTTCGGTCAAATGATTCGCTTAAACAAAGAGCCAGATGAGATCACTTTCACTGGCTTGCTCTCCGCCTGTAGCCATTGTGGGTTTCTACAGAAAGGAAGAAAGCTTTTCGATTACATGTCAAGAGGACCAAATCATATCGATAGAAAGATTCAACACTACGCTTGTATGGTAGATATCTTGGGAAGAAGCGGGGAATTGAAAGAAGCAGAGGAGCTTATCGAGAAAATGCTTGTGAAACCTAATGAAATGGTTTGGTTGGCTTTTCTTAGTGCTTGCAGAATGCATTCTGATGTAGACAGAGCCGAGAAAGCTGCTGCTGCCATTTTTAAGCTGGACTCCAAATCAAGCGCGGCTTATGTCTTGTTGTCGAATATATATGCTTCTGCTGGTAGATGGTCAAATGTATCGAAATTAAGAATTAAGATGAAGCATAAGGGGATAATGAAGAAACCTGGGATCAGTTGGGTTGTGTTTAAAGGGAAAAAGTATGAGTTTTTCTCTGGCGATCGACCAGAGAGCTTGAGAATATATGAGAAGTTGGAGTTTCTGAGAGAAAAGTTGAAGGAGCTTGGCTATGTTCCTGATTATAGATCTGCTTTACATGACGTTGAAAACGAACAGAAAGAAGAGATGTTATGGTATCACAGTGAGAGGCTTGCTATTGCATTTGGGTTGGTTAATACAGTTGAAGGAAGTGCAGTCACAGTGATGAAGAATCTACGAGTGTGTGAAGATTGTCACGCAGTGATTAAGCTGATCTCAAGAGTTGTGGGACGTGAGATTGTTTTAAGGGATTCGACTCGGTTTCATCATTTTAAGAATGGGGCGTGTTCTTGTGGAGATTATTGGTAAAAATTAATGTAACTTGAGAAAAGTTACAAATAACTCAAGAAGCTACTGATCCGCGCTGCAGGCAAATCGGAAGGTTTTCAGGTACCTAAAACAACACATAAACCATCTTATTTTAGTTCCAAAATCAATGGTGACCCAGAACGTCACAATTTGATTCAGAAAACGTCACAACTCAATGGTGACTGAAAATTGTATTCGTAATTCGATAATTTTTGGTGCTTCTAAAAGTCGCTGGCTTTGTAACTGGTCCAGCTAGGTAACGTAATGACATGTGGCTTGTGACAATTTCATCTGCAAGAGTTTTTTTGTAGAAGGAAGCACTTGAACATTTTATAAGAGGGAGCGTCTCGGGACCAGAATGAGGAGCAGATGAAGAAAGGGAAGCGGAAGATAACTCGTGAAAGGTGTGTGGTTTATATATGTAAAAACAATTATACCTGCATGATTTATAATATGGTTTCATGTTTTTGGATCCTATGTAGGTGCAGATTTCGAACACTACAAGAACTAAGAGTTTGCTGCATACAACATTTTACAAAGACCAAAAAGTCACAAAACATGACAAAAAAACCATATAAAAGTTTATAATTGAGGGTTGACAAGAGTTTGGAAACCGTTCCGGCCAGAAAAGGTTAGAAAAAATATATTGATGTAAAGATAAGAGGCTATAAACATGGTTTTGAATAGTAATTACACTCGCATCAAATAGATTGTTACAGTCTGTATAGATAAATCTATAGCCGCCTGACGTCGTAACGTAATTCACAAACGAAATGGAGGGTCTTTTCGTCCGATCACACACCAAATTGTTATCTTAAACTTTAACAATTTTAATATGGCTATAAGCTTCATTTTCAGATGGATTATGATTATTGGAAAATTCACCCTTTTTTTTTTTACAATAATAGAACAAAAAAATTAAGATCAAAGTGCTGCTTTTACAGTAGAATAAAGAAAGTGCCGCTTTTACAGTAGAATAAAAGAAAATGAGATTAGAGAATATCTGGTTATCTCGAAAGAAACAACTTGGAGAATAAAAAGAGAAGAGAAAAAAGAAAAATGAAAAGAGGAAAAAAAAGAAAACAAAAATGGCTGACTCGTTAAAACCCTCACTTGAAAAAAATTCTGAGGGAAAAAATCAAGTAGGGTAAAAGAATACAGTCTAAGAAAAAAAAGAAGTGAATCAAATGCCAGCTGAAAAACGAAAGGGCGAAATGTGCGACTGGAGTCCGAACCAAAATTATTCCAGAATGGTAGGTGAGTCGTTGGTGGTGGATGGGAGTAAAGTGACCAGTTTGGCTTTGATGGTGACTTGAATGTCCCTAGCGATCTGCACAACTGGTATGGATGAGTTGGTGTGTAATCTGGAGTTACGCTCGCGCCATAGATGGTACATCGTCGCTTGTAGAAGAAGATGAACAATAAGCTTGAGATGTCTATTTGACGAAGACTTTGGAAGCTACTGCAAAAGAGAAAGAAGATTACGATGAGTAGGAATCATGTGAATAATAAGTGACAAGAGAGAAAAAGAATAAGAACAACTAAAAAAGAGGTGATCCCTAGTCTCATCATGGGTGTCGAAGAGAAGGCAGATGGCCGGCCGTGGAATAGCGTCCGATTCAGGCTTTAGTGGTGAGCCCGTCATGAACCGCAAGCCAAGTAACAAAAGCATGATTAAGGATTCGCCTCGAGAACCAAATATGCTTGTGCCAAGTGACCTCTGGAGGCGGAGGGAAGAGGGTGAAGAAGGTCCAAGAAGCGGAAAACCTAACAGAGGTCTGGGGGGAGGAGGGATCATCTCCGAGGAACAACCATCCGAGGCGGAAGGACGGATAAGAGAGGTGGGGCTAGGGAGAATATCACGCAGGAGGGTGATGACCGGATTCCTCGACCGAGAGGAGAGCCGCCAGTGACCATCAGATATAGCCTCTCGAATTATCGCTTCAGAACGGATGCCAGTAATAAAAAACGTCGGATGTCCTAGAAGGAGAGAGAGGGCCAAAACCAGTCCAATTATCATGCCAGAACGAGCAGATAGAGCCAAAACCGACACTGCAATAAATGAAGGATCGAGCGTGGCAGCAGAGCTTAAGTCAACGAAACTTTCTTTGATCTCATATAAGAAAGATTTGAATGATACCAAAAAAAGTCTCCGTTAGACTTGTTCACGAGACTTGCCCAGTCTCTCTTGTGTTGTATTGTATATATTCTTTATGTAACGAAAACCGGGGTCGTTGACTTTCTTCGACCAAACATATATCCAATAAGTTCCATCATGGGTTCCATTACTCATAAAAACACGACAATATTTCCTAACTTCTTTAAAATATTTCGTCTCAATTACCAGCTATTGTTCGTGACTTTCCTAGAGTTTTTTTTCTTTGCCTAATGGATTCTTTTTCCTCATCTTCACGTAGTTGGGTATACGAAAACTGATCAAAGCTTTCAAAGACAATGAGATCCAAAGAGGCCACTCTATTGCCCCCGAGCTTCAAATGGCGATTAGGACTTCCAGGATCGCGGTCGTTGTATTCTCGGCAAAGTATGCCTCTTCCAGTTGGTGTCTGGACGAGCTGGTGGAGATCGTGAAATGCAATGAAGAGTCGGGTCAACTGGTTATACCCATTTTCTATGGTTTAGATCCATCTCATGTCAGGAAACAGACGGGAAATTTTGGAGAGGCTTTTGCCAAGACTTGTAAGACCAAAACAAAAGCAGTGAAAATCATATGGCAGCATGCGTTGACCGTTGTTGCAAATCTACTCGGATATCACTCGCAAAACTTGTACGACTCTTTGAAAATCTCTATGAGTGCTATATATATATATCTTGAATGCATACTTGTACATGTGATAATTGACTATTTATGCTTATTTGTTTCATGTTAGCAATAACGAAGCAACAATGATTGAAGCAATCGCCAATGACCTTTTGTCTAAACTGAAATTAACTCCATCAAAGGATTTTGACAACTTTGTTGGCATTGAAGATCATATCGCAGAGATGAGCTTGTTGTTGCATTTGGAATCTGAGGAAGTGAGGATGGTTGGGATATGGGGTCCATCTGGAATTGGGAAGACTACCATTGCAAGAGCACTATTTAGTCGACTCTCTCATCACTTCCAAGGTAGAATTTTCATTGACAGAGGGTTCACATCTAAGAATATGGAAGATTATAAGGGAGCTAACCCTGACGACTATAACATGAAGTTGGGTTTGCAAAGAAGCTTTCTGTCTGAAATTTTAGGCACGAAGCACACACCGATAGATCACTTAAGGGCAGTGGAAGATAAGCTAAAGCACCAGAAAGTCCTTATCTTTATCGATGATTTGGATGATCAAGTGGTGCTAGATGTCTTAGCGGGCCAAGCTCATTGGTTTGGAAGTGGGAGCAGAATAATTGTGATTACAAAAGATAGGCATTTCTTAAGGGCCCATGGGATTGATCATATTTACGAGGTCTGTCTCCCATCTGAAGAGCGTGCTCTAGAGATGTTATGTCGATCTGCTTTCAGGCAAAACTCACCAGGTGAAGGTTTCGAGAAGCTTGCAGTTGAAGTTACTAGACATGCTGGTAGTCTTCCTTTAGGTCTTACTATTTTGGGTTCGTCCTTGCGGGGGAAGGGCAAGGAGTACTGGACGGGTATGCTGCCGAGGCTTCAGAATGGTGTAGATAAGAAGATTGAGAAAACCCTAAGAGTCAGCTATGATGGGTTAGATAGAGAAGAAGATAAAGTGATATATCGTCACATCGCATGTCTTTTAAATGGTGAGAAAATCACTTACATTAAGTTGTTGCTGGCAGATAGGAAGCTGGGTGTAAATGTTGGGATCGAAAACCTTCTTGATAAGTCCCTCATACACGTAAGAAGAGATTCCGTCGAGATGCACAATTTGCTACAAGAAATAGGTCGAAAAATTGTTCGTGAACAATCCATTGACAAGCCTGGAAACCGGGAATTTCTAGTGGATTCGGATGATATATGCGATGTACTTAGTGAAAACAGTGTAAGTAGTTTTTATGTATTGCCTAATGTTAATAGCATGTCATTTGATAAAAGAGGAACTATAGGAATTTAATTATTAAGCTAATGGTTTTTTTCTATTTCTTATTTTTAATTATTCTAATTTTCAGGGTACGAAAAAGGTTTTAGGTCTATCACTGGATATGGACAAAATTCATTATGAGTTGCATGTCCATGAAAGTGCCTTCAAAGGGATGAATAATCTCCGTTTCCTTAAATTTTACACGTTTCAAAAAGAAATCAGATTGCACTTAGACGAAAGCTTTGACTATTTGCCCTCAAAACTCAGATTATTGTCTTGGGACAAATATCCAATGAGATGTATGCCTTCCAAGTTTTGTCCTGACAACCTCGTCATTCTACAAATGAAGAATAGCAACCTTGAGAATCTATGGGAAGGAGTCTCGGTAAGATTAGAGAATGATCGTTATATTCTCAGAAGCGAATTTAGTATGCTTAATTACTTTTTGAAGCCATCTGGTGTGTAACTTCTACTCTGCTCTGATTTTTTTTTTTTTTTTTGTTGGGTTCAGCCGCTTGAAAGTCTCAAGATATTGGATTTGTGGGGATCTGAAAACTTGAAAAAAATTCCAGATCTTTCGAGGGCCACCAGTCTAGAAACACTAGATCTCAAGGGTTGTTCCAGTTTGGTGGAGCTTCCTTCCTCTATTGGCAATCTTAATAAACTGACTGAATTGAACATGTCAGCATGTACAAATCTGGAAACTCTTCCGACTGGAATGAACCTTGAATCGCTTAACCGCCTCAATCTCAAAGGATGTTCACGCTTGAGGACTTTTCCACATATCAGAGCTTATTCTCGACCAAACATCCATCGAAGAATTCCCTTCTAGTTTGCATCTCAAGAATATTGATATGTTTTGCATGGAAGACATAAAGAGTGTGAAATTATGGCAAGGAGTACAGGTACTAGTTCTATACCTAAAAGCTTTTGGCCTCTTTTACTAAAACCATTTAACAAGGAAAAAAAAAAAAGAATATAATAAAAGTAAATATAGCGTTGGACAATAATGAAATATGCAGAATATTAGTGTAAAATGTTACTGTACTGAAAAGTAATTATGCTTTAGTCTACTAGTTGACAAGTCCCGAACTTAAATAGGGAAAAGAGAGTACTTTGAGGTGATTCAAGATCTTGATTTTTTTTATGTTTTTTCAGCCGCTTACACCCCTCATGACCATGTTGTCTCCTTCTTTGACGCTCTTGTTTCTCTCTGATATCCCAAGTTTGGTGGAACTTCCTTCTTCAATTCAGAATTTCCAAAAAAACTAACAAATTTGAGCATTACACGATGCACAAATCTAGTGACTCTTCCCACTGGCATCAACCTTGGATCGCTCATTCGCCTCATTCTTAGTGGGTGCTCGCGGTTGAGGTGTTTTCCTGATATCTCAAGAAATGTCTCAGATCTCATTCTAAGCCAAACAGGAATAGAAGAGATTCCGTTGTGGATTGAGAATTTCTCTAGGCTCAAATGCCTATTTATGGAAAGTTGCAGCAAATTAAAGTATGTATCTATTTCTACACTGAAACATTTTGAGATGGTTGACTTTTCAAATTGTGGAGCATTGACTGGACCTCGTGGGATTGACTGTCCAAAGGGAGTGGCAATGAGAGCAGACAATATAGAAACAGAGTTACCAGTCCTCGAGGAAGCCTCCTCTTCTCTTCCGGATAATTTTGTCTTAAGAGTCAAATTCAGACTCATCAACTGCTTTGACTTGGATCTCGAAGCTCTTCTTCAGCAGCAATCAAGTTTTGAGCAACTCATCTTGTCTTGTGACGAAGTGCCTTCATATTTCACTCATAGAGCTACTGGAACATCTACTTCTCTCACCGTACCTCTGCTTCTAACCTCTCTCTCTCGAAAAATCTTCAGACTTAGAGCTTGCGCTGTTGTTGTTTTTGACCCTATACCCACCCTTGGTGCCGTTTCCGTATACATCAAGGTAACTTGTCGGTTCAAAGACGAACATGGAAACTACTTGGATTCCCCTTATCACCAAGAAAACGTCACGGCATATAAGAAAGGTAGTCATATGTTTATATTCGACTATTGTTTCCCTCTAAACGAAGACCATGCTCGTCTAGCTGAACTTAACTACGATCACGTGGATATACAGTTTCATTTCCGTCCGAATGTTCCCTGCAAATTAAATGAATGGGGTATACGATTGATAGAGGATTGTTCATCACCGGAGAACCACCTCTGTAGTCCAACCACTGATGAACAGAATATGGTTAATGAGACTGAACACGGTGAAGAATGTGAAGTCCAGAGCTGGCTTGTAGGTAGCCATGTAGTAGTTAGTTTTGTTTTTGCTCTCATCATTTATATTATTCTACATCTACGGTAACATATCGCCTAATGCATACTCAGTGGTTTGTATGCAACCTTTATTATATTTAGTTCATTTTTATAACCAAATAACTATATTATTATTATTCATTACTAGAACTTCTCCAATGCAGATTTGAGTTTCTTATCATTATTTTATTAGTATAAAATTGCGGCAAATTAAATGGACTTACAATATTGTTTTCCCCACAAACGTTTCTTAAAAGTTAATGAATAGAGTATATAGGGTGCAGCCACAAATCTTGCCACCTGAATTATCCTTTAAACTTTTTGTTTTTTGTTTTTGTTTTTAACAACCTGGCAAAATCAATTGCTATACGGCTATACCACACCAACATTTAAGCTCTTCATATATTAATTAATCTGTTCAACCTTTTAAGCTTTATCACTCAAAAGTCTGAATTTAGAACCGTGAATTACAAGACTCGACTTTGATCCATAAACCACGATGGGTTTACTTCATGGATTGCTGGGTCAATTTCGGGTCCTGCAAATCACGAGTTTAAACAACAACAAAAAAAAAGAAACAAAACATACTTACTTTGGAAAGCAAAGTCATCTAAGGTGATTTGTCTAACATCTCTCTTGAAGATTATAACTTTGGTGAAGCTTCCTTCTACATTTTCAGAATCTCATAAACTTGAGCAGTTGAGAATTACAGAATGCATAAAATAAATCTTGAGACTCTTCCCACCGGAATCAACCTAGAATCTCTTTATTACCTCAATCTCAGTGGATGCAGCAATTAAGGCTTACAATCAAGTGCTTTTCCCCCACCATCAGTATAATATTCAGAAAGCTTGTGCTACAAGGCTGAACTCATGATCGGTGAAACTGGTGAGTTAATGTATTTTTTTTTAATTATTAGAATCTCGTAGTGGGAATCAAATATGGTCTTATCAAATGGTTTTGAAATGTGAAATACCTCTAGTAATATTGTATATAGAGAATATGAACCACTCTATAACCACTGTCAATTTTCCACTTGATTTTGAGATGAAAAACGATGAATTATAGCATGATATTGTATATTCTATGCCGGTTATTTTGGTAATTTACGCAGTTGGATTTCATTACAAAGTTTCCAAGCTATCTATACTAGAAATAAAAATCTATTTGTTTCTTCAATATATTTTTTGAAAGATGCAAATTCGCTGACGATACAATATTGTTTCACTTTCTTTATGAAATCTTTACAGACGAAACGGTTAATATACATCTGCAAACGACACCAGTAGTTTCATATCTTGACAAACTCTTCCTCTCCAATTAAGAACCTTGGTATCGATTGGTGAAGACCCTGACAACTCGCATGGCCTTAGCCATTTGCTAGTGTTATCACTTTTTAAAACCCTCTCTTTTATCAATTTATGCATGTAATGACATTACGGCCTCCAAAAACTGGATCATTTCATGAATCGCTTTGGTATGTCAATGGTCTGTTTTATGAGGTCAGGGTACTTCCTCAACTATTTCTGAAGTGAATTACTAAATGTATCTACAGATCCATTTGCTTCTTAGATCCTTAAAAGTTTAAGTAGCCCTCTACAAAAACTCATTATTTTTCAACACTGTATATTCAGATGAAGTACCATCATTAATAAAAGGAATATTGTGTCATTAAGATCTAAACGTAAGAACAAAACTAACTCATTAGATAAAACTGATTACTTGCGTTACAAGATACGATACAAACCCTAATCTTTGTCAACAATTTCCCTGCTACACAACAGCAATCATATTGGCGGTCCTAAATTTCAAATGGCGGTATGATTGCCGGTGGCCAACCACCACTACGGTGGACGATGAGTTCCCTGCTGCACAACAGCAATCACTTTCTGAACTATAAACGACTAAACGTGTACGAAAGACTATAATTTTTACTTTTGTATTGATCAAATATTTTATAAGAACTAAAAATGGTGAATCCTTTTTTTTCTCTCAAAGAATAATCTTTCAAATGCGTCTGGCCTTCACATTTGTAATTAGCAAAAAAAAAAAAACATTTTATGAATTTTTTCTTCTCATGTAAATGCAAAGACAAAGTCTCTATCATAATCAATGAGAGATAAATGCATATACATATAAATGTAAATGTGAAGCAGACAAACGTACCTTCTCATTTTTTGACTCGTTGTATTAATTCGCTTTCATGCTCGTGTGACAACAGTCAGACTTGACGATGACAATAAAGAAGGTGGGACTCGTTAAGACAACAAATTGTTTTCTTGCATTGTAATAAGAAAAACCGAAATGACCCTTTGTCTGTATCTCTTGCCTTTTCTGTCGTTTCTTAAAGTTAACTTCTTTGGGCAGAAAACTTCCAGTCAAATTTGAGTCTTCTTTGTAAGACAAACCATTTTCCTCTGAAGATAGGTAAAAAAAAAGAACTATAAACAGAAATAATCCAGAGAAACATTCATGAAATTTTTCACTCTCTTTGTTTCTGTTAGCTGATGTGTGATTGGGATTTCGTAAGAACGAAGAAGACGACAAGCCGTTAGTTTCTCCTCTGAATCTGCATTGTTATTCAGATCGTTGCTTCCCTAAGGAATTGTGTTTGGTTATGTCTTCTTCACGCAATTGGATGTTTGACGTCTTCCCGAGCTTCAGAGGGTTAGATGTCCGCAAAACATTCCTCAGTCACCTCCTTAAGGAGCTGGATCTCAGATTGATCATTGCTTTTAAAGACAGTAAGATCGAAAGAAGCCACTCGATCGAACCTGAGCTTCTACAGGCGATTAGGAATTCAAGAATTGCGGTTGTCTTGTTCTCGAAAAACTATGCTTCTTCCAGATGGTGCCTAGACGAGTTGCTAGAGATTGTGAAATGCAAAAAAGAGCTGGAGCAAATTGCAATACCCGTTTTCTACGGCTTAGATCCTTCTGATATTAGAAAACAGTTGGGAGAGTTTGGGGAAGCTTTTGAGAAGACTTGCAAGAACAGAACAGAAGACAAGATACAACTGTGGCGGCAAGCTTTAATCGATGTGGCAAATCTCGAAGGACATCATTCTAGGAACTGGTACTACTTTCTTAATCATTATTTCTGTTTTATAATACCAACTTGTTACACCAATACACTATTAACACATGTTGTTTCATGGTTTGTGATGTAATGATTTCTCCATGTCAGGGATAATGAAGCAAAAATGATTGAAGCGATCGTAAGTGATATTTTGGTTAAACTGAACTTAACTCCATCGAGGGATTTTGATGACCTTGTCGGCATCAACAATCATATTGCAGACATGAGTGTATTGTTGCGTTTGGAATCTGAGGAAGTGAGGATGGTTGGAATATGGGGTCCTTCAGGAATTGGCAAGACTACAATTGCAAGAACTCTCTTTAATCGACTCTCGCATCAATTCCAAGGTAGGATTTTCATAGATAGTGCGTTTATATCTAAGAATCTGGAAGATTATAGGAGAGCTAACTCCGATGACTATAACATGAAGTTGAGTTTGCAAGGAAAGTTCTTGTCTGAAATTTTAGGCACTGCGCACATAAAAATAGATCATTTAGGAGCAGCAAGAGATAGGCTTAGGCACAGCAAAGTTCTTATCGTTATTGATGATTTGGATGATAAAGTGGTGTTAGATTCCTTAGCGGGTGGAGATGATTGGTTTGGAAGTGGGAGTAGAATAATTGTGGTTACAAAAGATAAGCATCTTCTAGAGGGCCATGGGATTGATCAGATTCACACAGTTGGTTTTCCATCTGAAAAGCAAGCTCTTGAAATGTTCTGCCGATCAGCTTTTGCGCAAAACTCTCCACCTGATGGTTTCAAAGATCTCGCTTCTGGAATTGCAATGTGTGCTGGTGGTCTTCCTTTAGCTCTTAAGCTTATAGGTTCGGTTATGAAAAAGAGAAACAAGGAGTATTGGACATATATGTTGTTGAGGCTTAGAAAAAGTCCAAACAAAGACATTGTAAATAGGCTAAGAATTAGCTACGATGAGTTAGATAGCGAAGAAGATAAAGCCATATTTCGTCGCATCGCATGCTTCTTCAACGGTGTGGAAATCAATAACACTAAGTTGATGCTTGCAGATAGTGAGTTGGATGTTAATATAGGTCTTACGAACCTAGTTAACAAGTCCCTCATTAGTGTAAAATCATCTTGGAATAATACAAATATCGTGGACATGCACAGTTTGGTACAAGAAGTAGGTAAAGAAGTTGTTCGTACAGAGTCTAACAAGCCTGGAAAACAAGAATTCTTGATGGATTCGAAAGATGTTTGCACTGTACTTGGAAGTTCTACCGTAAGATTTTCTTTTTCTCTTTCCATAACTCTGCTTGTGAATATTGAAAGTTGTCATGCCTCTAAGATAATGATTCTTGTTTTGTTTTTTTAGGGGACTGAAAAGGTTATAGGTATATCTTTGGATTTGGATGAGATAAGTCAGGTGAAGATACATGAGAATGATTTTGTCATTTATACTAAAATGGTTTTCTTCTTAATGAAAAGCCTTTCACTTGGTGTCTTATTTACTTAATTTTGTCTATTTTGGTTCAGCCACTTACATGCCTTAAAGATATGGATTTGTCGAAGTTCGAAAACCTGAAAGAAATTCCAGATCTTTCTAGGGCGACCAATCTTGAGACATTGAATCTTCAAGGTTATTCAAGTTTGGTGGAGCTTCCTTCCTCTGTTCGAAATCTCAATAACTTGACAGAGTTTAACATGCAAGAATGTGTAAATCTGGACACCTTTCCCACCGGAATTGACCTTCAGTCTCTAAGGTCACTTGATCTCACTGGATGCTCACGGTTGGAAATTTTTCCTTATATCTCGAGTAACATCTCAAAGCTCAATCTAAGCCAAACATCGATCGTAAATTACCCCTCTAAATTGTCCTTGGAGTCTCACGTTCAACTTCACATGGAGCAAATTAAAAGTGAGAGATCTTGGGAAGGAGTTCAGGTATGATATTTCTTTTATGATTATAAATATAATATTTTTATGAAATAAATTTTTAAATATACAAAGTACCATATCACTTGGTCATGTGTGATATTTCCGTTGATTTCAACAAATTTATGAAATATCTCATATACATATAATTACAAATTTTTCTTTGAAATAGGCTACAAAACTGTATATGATAAACCACCTTGAATAAGTCTTGAATTATGCTTCAACTAGACCATTACAAGTTTGTGCTAATATTGTTACCACTACGGAGGTTGAAACTCGGTAGAATGCATGTTACTGATAAACAAACAAAATATATATGTTTAATAGTTAGGAAAAGAAATGATTTCTGATGTTTAAAAATATCTTATTAATTTTAGATTTTGTTTTGTTCAGCCTCTTATAAGCCTCAAGAAAATGGTGTTAATATTGTTGTTGTACCACTACGGAGGTTCAAACTCGGTAGAATGCATGTTACTGATAAACAAACAAAACATATATGCTTCAAGAAAATGATTTTTGATATTTAAAAATACCTTATTAGTTTTAAATTTTGTTTTTTTCAGCCTCTTATAAGCTTCAAGAAAATGGTGTTTTCGAGGTGTGAAAACTTGAAAGAAATCCCAGATCTTTCGATGGTGACTAGACTCGAGAAAATTGATCTCAATGGTTGCTCGAGTCTGAAGGAGCTAACACTTTCCTCGATTCAAAATCTCAATAAACTGACGACTTTGGAAATGATAGGATGCTTAAGTCTAGAGACTCTGCCAAATGGCATCAACCTGAAGTCTCTCTATCGCCTCAATCTCAATGGATGGTCGCAGTTGAGAACTTTCCTAGATATCTCAAGCAACATCTCGACTCTCTATCTCAACCAAACAGCCATTGAAGAACTTCCTCGAAGGATTGAAAACTTCTCTAGCCTTGAATCTCTGGAAATGTGGGGATGCAACCAGCTAAAATCCATATCACCAAGGGTTTTCAAAATCAGTAATCTTGATGAGGTTTACTTCTCAGACTGTGAGCAATTGACTGAAGTTATATGGTCCGAGGAAGCAGAAGACAAGCACGGGAACTACTTTGAGCCTGCTAATCCAAGATACTTCTCGTTACATCAGAAATATTATCATCTGATTATATTTGACTATCATTTCCCCCTTAACCAAGATTGCAATCAAGTTGAGATAGAGTTTCTTCTTGCTAGCATTCGACTCAAACAAAAAGGATGCGGTATAAGACTCTCAGGTGACAATACTCCCACTCTGGCAACTCAGAATGAAGCTAGTGATGAGGAACAGAAGGGGAAGGAACGAGTGAGCCTCTTTAAGGAATTTTCATCAACAGAGAACCAACTTGGTTATCCAAATACTCATTGAAATGTTTTTGAAGCCGATGAAGACAATATGGTTGATGATGGATGCCATGAGACTGAAGAATGTGGAGATAGCGTTGTAGAGACAAGGAGAAGCAGAAAGCGAATTCTGGTAAGCATTCAGAAGGAAGTGAATTCAATACTCGACGTCTCACAAATCTTTTTAATATAGACAATTGGATTGTTTTGTTGCAGATAACGACGGGATTTGACATCATATTGGCTAGCTCTGTACCGTACCCTCATTGTTGATTTCTTCTAATAACGTCTACACGTTTTTCTTTTTGGCATATGGTTACTTCTCATACACGCTTCTAAAAGACTATAAACCGGATTTTGAACCTATATAAAATCTATGTAAAACAAGAAATGCGAAAGAAACTAAGTTAACCAAAGAATCTGTTTTTAACTTTCCAAAGTTTTTTTTATTTTATTACTTTTTCAAATTATTTAATTGCGCCCTGTGAATGAAGCAAAACCTGGATTCTTTGTAAGAAAAACAGCAATTCACCTTTACAACCTGCAAGAACAAGAATTTAATTGCCTTTACGAATCCAGAAAAAATCAAACAGTCTTAACCAAGAAAAGCACCATCTAATCAAACCTAATATATAAACCTCAGTTCTTAAATCATTACACAACCAAAATCATTAAGATCTTAACTTCGATCAAATATAATATTTTTCAAGAAAAAATACATAGTTCTGGATTTGTCTTGACTAGGGTGACAAGAAAAAATGGCGGAACAGCAGATGAAACCAGTGGCCTCTTTGCTTCTACTCCTGAATTTCTGCATGTACGCAATTGTTCTCGGAATTGGAGCATGGTCCATCAACAAAGCTATCAGCCATGGCTTCCTTATTGGTATATAATTTTCTTTATGTAGTAGAAAGTAAACATTGGTTTCATGCTATATTTTTCATAATTATGCGACAAGTATATCTAAAATTAAATTTACGATGATTTTTTTTGTCACTAATTGTACAACACAATCTGATCAAAAAATAAGAAACTTAAGTTGAAACAATTTGGTAGTTAATCCAAGCTTGGTGTTGTGTTCTGGCGAGCTATGTGAATAGTATTTTTGTAAATCTTCAATTTAGACTTTTAGTGTCGGCTTTAAAAAATAAATAGTATGTTAAAAATGGTTCTAATCATTTACATGGTAAACGACTAGGTAAATTGACTCTTAAAAATAAATCTTAAATAATCTTTTTTAAAAATTTGATAAAGGTTTTAAAAAAGCATCATGAGCTGTTTTTTATTCAAAAATTAAAGGTGCGGATTACAGCCTTCCCTCTCATTTCTCGCCAATATATTTTCCGATGGGTAATGCGGCCACCGGATTCTTTGTGATGTTCGCTTTAATTGCCGGAGTTGCTGGATCTGCCTCTGTTATCTCCGGTGTCAGTCATCTCCAGTCATGGACTAAAGCGAGTCTTCCGGCAGCTGTCTCTGCCGCCACCATAGCTTGGTCGCTTACAGTTTTAGCCATGGGGTAAAGACATTATTTAAAACAACACGTTTGACATAATATTCAATCAATTTTATTTCCTAAATTTTGAACCTTTTTTCAGAACTTGTTAAAATCATTTTTTCTTTAATGTACTTGTGCAGATTTGGCTGCAAGGAAATTGAACTTGAGATGAGAAATGCTCGTTTGGTAAGGAAACCTCTATTATATTATTTATTGCAAAGGTTTATAGCATAACTATTCATATAAACATATACATAGTATTAATTGTCCCCATAAAAACATATATAGTAGTTATTTAAATACATTCTTTGTCAAAAGTGTAGTTTAGATGTGAATGGCTAACAATCTTTATTTATATACTTCAATTAGTGAGAAAAAAAACATATTTCAATTTATTTGAATTTTTTTTTTCCGCAGAGGACAATGGAGGCATTTCTAATAATTCTCTCGGCAACACAACTTCTATATATTGCTGCTATATACGGAGTTCGAAACTAAGTCAAACAAATAAAATGAATTTATTTTCTTCTTATTTCTTTGTTTTTGTAATTTATATATTTTTATTCAATTTGTTTATTTGAGGATATATATTTAACTATTTGTATGGTTTGGATTATTTCTTTGGATTTACATTAAAATATTCTTATTATTTTTTTTTGTGTGTTTATTTACAATAGACTTTTTGCATGGTCTGACTAAATGCATTTCATAGTCGCACATAATTATAATATTTGATTAAATAATGAAAAATAATGAAATATAAAATAATGTCATAATATTATGTAGTATATATAATCTATGGGTGATTTGTCCAATAATCATTTTAGTTTTCAAAATGAAGCTTATAACACCCTAATTTTATAAATACATGAATTAAACATGTTAACTAAAGAAAAACCAAAATTATTATTATTTTACGCGTAAATTGAAAGGTAAGTGACATAAACAATGATGCCAGGTGGAGATAAATCATTGAATTTACATTTAAAACATATAAAATAGTATTTCTATTCTTACCTAGTATACTATAGTCCTTTTTATTTTAATCTACGTACATATAATTTTTATTTTAGTATATATATATTGTAGTCTATTTTTAAAAGATAATTTTATTTATAAAAAGGTAATTTTATTTACAAACATATAAAAATTATAAATATATATGTAACAGTATCAATAGTATGCATCTATATTAGACAACAAACATATAAAATTCTATAAAAAATGAATTTGAATAGAATTTGGATTTTTGTTATTGTATCTGTGTGTAAAAGAGTAAGAGTTGATTGTAACTGGAAACTGGGAACTTTTATATAATAACATCAATTCCTTAAAAATAAAAATGATTTTATTTATATATGTATAAATAATATATTTATATGTTATTGGATTAAGAAATTTAATAAAATTGAATATAATTGAAATTAAAGGTACTTTAGTGGATTTAACTGAACTTTTTAAAAAAAAATATAATATATTTTAATAGATTTATTTGTAATGTAGTTTGATTTTTTCATATGGATTTTAATATAATTTTTTTATAATTATAATTCTATAATAAAAAAAATATATATGTTAGAAAAACTATATCCTACCGAACATAAATTTTGATGAAAGACTTTTTGATAATGTATTGCCTATTAACCCGACTATATAAATATAACTGGCCTATTGGTGAACGTACATGGTCTAGACCAATTTACCTCTATAAAACACAATTAATAAATGTTTTTAATATGTCATTAATTATTTCTTTACTTAAATGACATAATAGGTCATATGTCATGTCTGCTTAGTGTTAGATTTTGGTTCGTATTTACTTATGAAAGATAAATACTAAATGTATGGTTGTTATATATTTATTTTGTGTATATTTATGCATGCATAACTCTTATTTAATTTTTGTTAAATGGTTATCCTATATCATAATATTCAGGTTTTAAATTTGATATTCCAAAGTACATATCTGATATACTTTAATTAATATTAAATTTTGTGTTTGTTTGCTAGATACCAGAAAAAGTAATAAATATCTCAGGAATTTTAAATGTTGAGTTATGATTCACTCTAGTGTCATCAAAATCACAAAATAATTATCACGAATCTAATCCTCCAATACCAAATTAACAGAGCAGAAGTATCAATAAGCAAACGCTACTTTCCAGTCTTCTCCTTCTCTACTCTTCTTTCTCTTCGCTTTCTCCTCCATTGTTTTTTCCTTGGGGAAAACAGAGATATTATCAAAAGCCTATCGATGTAATTTTTTTTGGGTTTTATCTGTAAAAATAATTAATACTTTTATGGGTTTCCTACGATGAATATGAAGAAAATTTTGAAGTCTTGATATATATGCGATTATTAGAGAGAGAAAAAAAGACATTTCAGATGTCACTCTTTAGACTATTATAAACTCAGTTCATCTGGCCAGTTACGATGAAGGGCGCAAGATAAATATGAGAGGGAGAGAGGTGAGAGAGAATTGTATAAACAATTTCAAATGATGATCGGAAATTACAAGAAAGAAGATAAGAGAGCACAAGTAACAAATTTCATCATTTACTTCTAAAGGTAATTTTGACCATTTTTTTTAACTTAGTTATACTACATCCATACAGGTAAGTGATCCAACTAAGATAAAGTGCAGAGATCAAACTTCGTCTGAGAAATGATATTGAGAAATTCAAAGAGATCGAACTTCGACTGAGAAATGATATTGGGAAATTCAAAGGTAACGATTCTTTTTACCTAAAGTGCTACCGGAGACTCGAACCCAGGTGGAGGGACTCCCACCCCCACTTATCACTGGAATACTAGCTCTTTCGCAATTTTGACCATTTAAGTTATACACAACATAACAAGTTTGACACTTTTGTATTTCTTCAAATGCTTTTGAATCTTTTGGTAGTCCTTATATATCCTATCACATATTGTATCCATAAAACATTGATCTATACACATTAATTGGCAGTGAACGACTTGAAGAAAGGACGGTAAAATCTTTGATAAAAGAAAAAGGAGTGATGAAAGGCGTTACATACAAGACCAAGTAAACTTACTTCATTGAGATTTTAGATCTTGTAGTGAAGGAAGTCTCCAGTCACCAGTTTGCTTTATACATCACTATGGAGATTAAAGATCGGCGAGTATATCCATAAAACAAGTTCATTCATACAAACCATATTAGTTTACTACAAAATCAAACAAATTTTACAAGAAATTATGACAACACGAGGAAAAAAAATGTCCATTATGGTCAACGGCTACACGGATGCAGACAAGTAAGATGTAACGAGTGAAAAGGTAATAGGCTTCTGCTTCTTGTATTCATTGTACCGCAAAAAGAAGTAACCCAAATAATCAAACTCAATTGGAGACATCCTTGCCTGTTCCACCAAATTTGTACCGAGTTACAATAGCTTGTTCCATTACCAACGTTAATCAATATACCATATGGTTTATAAGTTGAATATCAGTTGGTTCCAATATTAACATTAAGCAATATACTACATGGTTTACGGGTATACCTGGATGATAGCCCATACTGCCCAATACAAATGTGATGCTAATTTATAGGCATCTATCTCTATGAACACTGGTTCCAGTTCAGCGATACCGACCTGTTCACACAAGCAACGTAGATATATATTCTTTAGTTTTGCAATAGGCAACATATACTTTGGTCTTGATAGAGCAGGCAGAAGGTGCAAACTCCATAACATCTATTAGAACACGACGTTTACATGCTATAATAGTTCGTAAACTTCAAATAGAAACAAAACCGAAAATGAATTGAAACAAACGTGGTCTAATTAAGGACCCGACTTGCTCCAGTATAGGCTTTGATTGTTTTAAAATTCGTTTATATGTTTGAGAACTAGTTTTCACATTTATAAAAACAAAAAGGAGACAATTTTGATTTGGTCATAAAATATTTTCTCAAATTGTAAACACAAACCAAATGCAAAACTTTTTTGGGTATCTCCATTTCCATTTGGATTTTGCATTTACGATTTCTTGAAAATAAAATTGACTATAATAACACTTTTGAATGAAAATAACACTATGTTGAGATGTAAATATTAAAGCAAAATATTTATAAAATAAAAAATAAAATAAAGGCTTTAGTAATCATAAACCTAAACTTATGGAATGTATTAGTGTTAGCGAACTGGAGACCAACCTTTCAGGACACTCTTACAAACCAACAGATTGTTACCCCAATTTTAACTCATACTATCTATTTGGTTAAAAAACTGCTATATCTATCACGGATTATTACAACCATTAAAAAACTCTGTACAATTTACAAATCGCCAGATATGATCTTACCTCATCTGGTTTGTCTGGCTGTAAGTAATGCCTGATGAAATGATATTGTTCTTCTTTGCTTGGATAGCTACAAAGCAACCATAACGAGCAATTATGTTTCAATGAGTTGAGGAACGTCTTAGAAACTATAGGATAGGTCAAAAGGAAGTTGAACATACAAGCTGTAATCACAGTCGTATCCTGCATATTCATTGAAATGATTGCCGATGTCGAAGCCTCTATAGTTGTATGATCCATACTCAAAATCAATCAGGTAAAGTCTCTCTAAACATGTTTTCACAAAATCAAGTTAGAAACTAAAAGCCATCAATATTTAAGATACAGAAGAAGATAACAAACCCAAAAATAAAAACAAAAAAATGTGTTGGAATAAGTCACCCTAATATTCAGCGCTATGTCTGTCTTTCTATTTCTTCTCAGCCAATGCTTTCAGCCGAAAAAGAAGTACAGAGAATTAGAAAATATTCTTACCTTCTTCTTCATTCAGCATAAGGTTTCCCGAAAGCAAATCGTTATGAGCAAACACAACAGGTGCGTTAAGTAAGTCTGTGAATTCCTGTTCACTCATCAAAATCAGCAAATACTATCAAATCGACGCAGAATAAAGGGTTAGCATGCACCACCAATCACAAACACACATGGTTTAGATTATAGAAAGAAGCATTAGCAGATATTTAAACAAAGTTACTGCACATGAGAGGATCCAAAAGACCAAGTCTCCTAGATCAGTGAATAGCCACATTTTAGCACCTTACAAATATTTGCGTGAAACAAAGATGACTACAAATTCAACATGAAATATTTACTATTCATAGTATTTGTCTGGTATGTGGCAAATCAAAACTTGACGAGACGTATTTTGAAACACAGGAATTGAAGTAGCAGAAGACATCAAAAACACATACACATGGCAGCCATAAAAGAACTTTGCTGAGAAAAAGGTAATACCCTTAGCTCAATAATTTCTTTGTGCAGTTCTTCAAATGAGATTGTCTCAAAGAGCTTCTTCCTATCAGGTTCCTCAAACCTAAGAGTAGAGGCTGCAAGTAAAGGTGCGTATAAGAGCTAATTTGTACCACTAGAAAGGTTTATATAAGATATAGCACAAAAGTCAAAACAGAGAAACTAAGTAAACCTTTTTGAAAGAACTTCAAGATATCAACCCACAGCTGAGGTTCTTTGGAACCTGGTATGTTCACTTTATGAAACTTTCCAAGCTCTTTGGCAATTTCAGCAGCAATCTTTGGCTGTCTCATGTCTGCCCACAAGAAAAGAGAAATGAGATTCATTTGAAGCCAATGAAACTGAATACTTCTTAGCAACCTCTTCCACAATTACTACTGTAAAAAAATGAAACATAAGACTGGAAGTCCACATGTTATAGAGTTTAATTTTATAATATAGAAGTATTCTATACAATCCACATAAATCGCACAAAGGATTACAGGTTATCCACTTAACAACAACAAATAGACTTACTATTCTAGAGATATTCTCTATATTCCGCTACATGAATTTCAAATGCCTACCTGATGGCTCTAAGGTTCTTGCATAGATAAATGACTGCACCATGCCATTTCCAAATCCGCCAAGCAACTTGGCACCAAATCCAGCAGCAGAGAGATACTTGATAGCCTATTGAAGACGTGAGAAGCAATAACAAAAAAAAAAACGCATTGAGAGATGAGCAAAAAACTGAGTGTACACACAAGGGCTTTGCGAAATAAGTGAAAGAGTAATTAGATAAATAACCTGTAGCTCTCTCTCCCGATTAATAACATACTCCGTGTTAGGCCCATAGAGTCGTACAGTTACAGACGCTTGTCTATCAGTGTCCTCCTTCACGGAAACCTTGAGCACTGGCATCAAGAAACGTTGACATAAAAGTTAGAAAACAAAAACTAAGGTCGAACGAAGATGAGCATTGACATGTATGTAACACTGCAAACCCGGAAAGTAAGAGAAATATATAAAAAAATATGGAAACTAACATAGATTTGTGATGCCTCCAGATACTCTCTCGACAGAGAAGAGTGAATCAGCAAGCTCTCTCCAATTCTTGAACAGATCTTTACATAACTTTCTGTCAAACAACATCACACGATTCAAAAAATGATCAGTTAAAAACAGAAACAACAAAAAAAAAAAAGAAACGAGACAAATATAAAAATACAAGACTCATGCCATTCGTCTTTCAGTTTCTGACTAATCCGCAACAAGAATATGATTTGAGTCACAAAAAAGTTGTCTTGTCGATTTGTTTGTTTTGTTTTAATATGATATTTTAGTCAAGGAAGCTGCTTTTCAGTGTGTCATCAAAAGCACTTTACAAGTAGTACCTCCATAACATACAATCCAA
Source organism: Streptanthus diversifolius (assembly GCA_039880935.1). Taxonomy (NCBI): domain Eukaryota; kingdom Viridiplantae; phylum Streptophyta; class Magnoliopsida; order Brassicales; family Brassicaceae; genus Streptanthus; species Streptanthus diversifolius. The sequence continues at coordinate 7,866,014 of JAXGFM010000012.1, read as the reverse complement.
GTGGAAACAAATGAGCAACAAAGCAGAAAACGAACATGATGAGAGGAATCATGAGGGGGAGAGGCAGGGATGTGTCGACGACCAACGAAGAATATGGAATCTGGGAGGAGGAGGCCTCAGCTTCATCTTCAGCTTCCAATATTGCCCAGATATTCTTCGCAGCTCCCATTTTCTTTAAAAATTTTCCTTCTCCTCTCTGCAGTTCTCAATTTCTGCTTCTGTTTTCCCCTAATTTTCTAGGGAACCTTAACTGAGATCGCGAGTCAGAGAAAAAAAAGAGGAGAGAAGAAAGAGATGATAAAGACGAAGAACAAAAAAACCACAGAATTTATTTATTTTTAATTAAATTAATTAGGTTATAACCGTGAGGATCCAGATTTGTGTGGGTTTGGGTGGATAACCAAGTTAAACTATGGATGGGTTCGTAATTTTGTAAATTCATTAAGGGTTTAATGTCTTTGCCTTTAAAAAGAAAAAATATTAGTTTTTTTTTTCTTAAAGGGACAGGGTTCGACTCCGACATTCTGAAACATATAATTCTTGTCTCAATTGATTCTGAAATTCTTGCTTTTAGCGGTTGTTTTCGACTATGTGTCTTATACTGCTTTATGTGTAAATAAACTCACATTCTTGTTGATTTTTCAGGTATAAAGCTCATGAAATTACCTCCAGAGAAAATGGTGTCTGCCTTGCTGGCCCAGCAGCTACCTACACTCGCTTGAAACAACTCAGGTTCATACCAAGAAGCGAAGAAGCAAATGGATAATCATGATGATTTAAAGCTGTCAAGGAAAGAAAACAACTCAAGTTCAGTCCGAGAAGCAATGAAGTCGACAAATATCATCAAGTGTGTCGATTTAGATAAAATGGCTGTGAAACCGATTCTCACTATGAATAAACCTTGTAATATCTTTTATATGATTATATATCATACTATTTCCGACCGATCAAATCGTGATTCAGTAACTCATCCACATCAAAAAGTAGGTTTTGCTCAAAAAAAAAAAAATCACCCATTTTCCAAATTTTTGTTCTTCAAGCAAGTCAACTCCGTTTAAGCAAATTTCGTTGGTCGGTGGATCTTGGACGCATGTGTATATATATGTGTTTCTTTGTCTGTGTAATTTATGTATACCGAAGTCAGAACAAAATTATATTAAAAAAACAAAAATATCCAGATCTTCTCATAAGTTCGTATTTTAAAATTTTAATATATGTATTTACTAATTTAAAATTTAAAATTCATATATCTATAAAAACTTCAGAATTATTTATATTAAAAAAAAAAGCTTTATACTTAATTTTTCATAAGTTTGGTTAATAATGGTTTAAAATTTTATATTATATATTACGAAACAATACACTGTAATTACACTATTTCAGTTTAGTGATCTGATTTAATAATTCAATTTAAATATCTGATCTCTTTCTCTAAAATTAAACCATTTGCAAAATCGATTACAAAACTAAATCTCAAATTGAAAACTCTAAAATTGATTTTTAGAGAAAATTCAGATTTCTGAAAAATTTCAACGGTGACTATGATTTTGCGGGGTTTTGATGTGACTACGATTTTAAATGTAATTAGATCAATGAATATTTTGGTTTGTGAAACGGATTTCAATTTTGATTTAAAATCTACTATATTTGGTATAAAACCCAAAAAAAAAAAATTTAAAAAACAAGAATAAAATCCAAAATGAATCGGATACAATCTGGATCGTTTTCCTAAGTTTTAAGTATTCACTACGTTTAACATTGGAATATCAGTCCATTTAGAGGACAACTTTCGGATTTGTGAAGTTGTTTAAGACGTGATAAACTCAAGTTTTGTTTTTCTATATTTCAAAATCTTTATCTTTGTCCTTCCCGTTTTACATAACATCTATAAGAATGAATATCGTCTACGAGCAACGAACATCTAATTTCATATATTAACAAAATTCAGATCATCATAGTTACATTTTTTCAGGTCAAAAATTACATCCAAGAGGATTTCTATTAGAGACTCAAGATCTCTCCCTCCTCAAGATCGTTGGTTCTCATAGCATCAGAAATTTCTGAGTCGATCTCACTCGAATAATCTTCATCTATTAAAAACAGACCCAACTCCTCAAGAAACCGAATTCTTGTCAGATCAGAGCTACCACAGAGATTAACCATATCCTCGTTCAATCTCAAAAAGTTATTCTCTTCGAAGTCGACTATTTTTTCCATCTGTAGACAATTTATAGAAGTTAGAATCTTGGTCTCTTCAGTCTGTTAAAACGATTTTAAGAAGAAACTGCAAAAAAAAAAAAAAAACGAAAAATACCTTTTCTAGTACACGCCGTTCTCTCTCACGTTTCTCTTTCAACTCGGCTTCTGCCCTCATTCGTGCAGCAAGTTTGGCTGCTCTCATCGCTGCTTCAATTCTAGCTTTCTCTGCATTTTTACCAACAAAAAAAATTAAAAGGCGAAAGACAGAAAAAGCTTTAGCCTTTTTCTTACTTCCATTAGATGTAATCTAGTGTACCTTCACGCTGAGTTCTTTCCATTTGTTCCTTTTCTATTTGTATTCTAATTAGATCAGATTTGTTACTCTGTAAAAAAAACACAACAAGACAGCAACTTTCAGTAAAACAAAGATGGTAAAAGTCTCTCTTTTTTTTTGAAACTGGAATCAGGAAGTAATGATGATACCTGGTCAAGGACTTTTCTGTGTTTTGCTTTCAGGATGGTCTCTGCAAATTGACCCTTGAGTATTGCAGCACGAAGAGCCATCTCAGGTGGTAACGGAGGCATAGCAGGTAATGGCGTTTTCAACTCTGTAAAGTCAGAGACTGATCTTAAGAAACCATACGACAGGAATCCCATAGATCATAAGAAAGGTATAATATTTTACCATGATCAGAAGGTGTCCCAAGCCGAGAACTAACACAACCATTTTTCTCATTCTTTGAGTTTATAGACCCTAAGAAAGAAACATAAGAATAAGTATCATGTTACAAAAGTAGCAGAAATAGAATTACGAGGTGTTAAATGAAAGAGGAAAGGAAAGAAAAAGCTCAAGGTTCCTTACCATTGGAAATTGGATCTGACTCGCTTGCCGGTGAACCTGAATTGTTCTTTACCAGACAATCCTGTTTCCACGAGAGCATTGTAATTTGAATTCCTTTTGTCAATGGCAAGAACAAGAGGAAACTCAAATTCATCAAAGATCAAGCAATAATCTGCTTATACCGTTAATGAAGAAACTTCACTTCCAGATGAGTTACAAGACTTGAGGCATATGCAAGTTTTCCTACCAAATGAATCACATTTGCAGGCTGAAGTTGGAGCTAAACCTGCACGATATGCATACAGTTAGATCCACCGCTGTGAAGCCACAAAGCAGAAAAGTAATATATTCCAACGTAGTACCTTTGCTTGGGGTTTTCACAGTCGAACAGACTCCTAGGCCCTTGTCGAATTTCTTAAGTCTCAACTGAAAATATCAAATATATGTCAATCAGATCAGTCTAAAAAACTAGCCACTATCCCAGTAACAAGTCTAGCTTTCTAATCATACATCATACCTTTGTTGCTAAAGCTGTCGGTGTGACAACAGGAGTATCCATTTGGCTCTGCCCTTTCACTGGCTTTAACAAAAGAGAAGCCTTTTCGGACTTCTCCTTTACTGGTTTTGGCAATTCCACAGAAAATCTCCCAGCGGATGCTAATGTTTCAGGGCTGCTCTGTCTTACACAATCGACTTCAACTGGTTGCCTTTTAGAATCTTCTGCGACTTTTTCCAAAACCTTTTTCTTATTAAGTGATTCCCATCTAACCTCAAAGCTCTCCTCAAGCTCCTTCGCCACCTTGTGAACCAAATTATCCGGAGGATTATACAGCATCGCATTGGAAAAAGTTAACCGGACATCTGCTGCAAACTCATCAGCACAGCTGTATACATTCTTCAAAAGCTTGGATTTGATTGTGCCTAGATCCATGGGATTCGATATCACGAAGAAGTAATCAGGAATCTTCAACCTAACAGGATCCACAGGCTCGCCAAATAGCCATCCATACTCGTGCCCCCTCAATAATTTAACCAGTGTAAGACATTGATTAGACAAAACACGGTTTAGCTTTTGCTTCTTATTAGCCTGAACCTCCTCTAGCTCGCCAGGCCCACGCTTCCTCGACTGATTCACGGCTTTAATTACATCTTCTTCAACGATTGATTTCTCAACTTTCTTCGCGTTGCTGCATTTGTTAATACCAGGAAAGGTTTGGAAAGTTTTGACAGAACCTTCAGGTCCAAACTTTATCCTCAGTTTCGTTATTCCAACCATTCTTTCTCAATTCGATAACACCTGAACACATAAAAGCAAACCAGTTTCAGACTCAAGCTCCTGAAATTAGGGTTTCTATGCAAAAACACAAATTAGGGTTTATACGTCGAAACGATCAAAATCGATTGAACAATCAGATACCCATAAAAAATCCGAATTAATCCTGAAGAATCTAGGTCAAAAATTTACACAAAAGAAGGGGTATAGTTAGGGTATATCGAAATCGATATGTTTGCGATCGAGAAAAACTTTGGAAGAAGAGAAACAATACGTTTTCAAACGAAATTAAAGGAATAACGCGAAAGAACAACGATCCGAGAAAGATAATCGAGGAAGCTTTTACCTTGGTGAAGGAATTAATCGAATGAACGAGCGATTTTGAGTGAGTGCAGTCGGCGTTAAGCAGAGTGATGAAGAACAATAAAAAAAAAGCGGCGAAGAAACTTTCTTTATTTTACCCCTTGAAAATTAGGCTTTTATAGGCTTGATTAAAAAAAGACGTACAATTAATTTTATTAAAAATCACTTAATTAATCTGCTACTACTAAACATAGGAAACACTTAATTAAAAATTCCCTTAAAACCACGTCAAAACAAACTAAATATTTAAATATCTCTCGAATAAAAACTGACCTTTAGAGAAAATATTTTCCTTTTCGTAATAAATGATGTTTAAATGATAATTTAGGGTCTGTATTTTTAAAACATAATTTATCACTATAGTATTATCAAAAAGATTTACACATTGCATGGTAATATTTGGGTATTATTGTTTCTTAAAATCTATATAAGTCTGGATTAATGTTGCAACTGATGAATAAGTAGTAGCTAATTTTTTTTGTCAACAAGTAGTAGCTAATTATGCTGCTATAATCAAACAAAAAAACAATACAAAAAGAAGGACATAAAGAAGTGAAAGAACAATTTGCCCTTAATTTTCTTTTTAAATCCCCCTTATAAACATTATGGAAGAGTAATGACATTCTAATCTTCGAAGGCAAACGTCACGCGCTTCTGTAGTAACACAATAAGCTTTTTGTACTTCGAATTTAATATTTGGGCTCCAAAATGGGTCAACAGAAAGCCCATTTACTAAGCCTCAAAAAAATTTGATTAGATTTTTCTTTTGGGACAGTAGTTTTCTTTTGCTTTCTGTTGACAACGCTTATTTTCCAATTTCAATTTTGTCCTGAAACCATCAAAGATGGATTCGATACCAAGGAAGCGACTCAAATCGGAGACCAAAACCCCAAAAGGGAACCCTAAACCTTCTCCATCTCCAATCAAATCATTACTCGAGCCATCGGAAAGCTTCTTCCCTTCCAAGGAAGAGTTCGTGAGACTCCTGACGGTGTTGCTTATCGCGTGTGCAGTGGCTTTTACCTGCAGTTTCCTCTCTAAGTATCTGAGCTCAGACCCTATATCTTTCTGCGACAGTAACTTAGATTCCATCGACTCTGATTTTGGTAAGCTGAAGATTCATAAAGTTCTTTCCTTTTTTCATAGTTGAACTTCAAATCAATTCTTAACTCAATTTCGTTGCCTCAGATTTGTGTGAACCATGTCCAATCAATGGGGAATGTTACCAAGGGAAGTTGCAATGCAATCATGGATACAGAAAGCAAGGAAATTTATGCATAGAAGATGGAGAAATCAATGAATCAACCAAGAAATTGGTATTGAATTATATGCTACCTAGATAATCGAATTTCAGATCTTTGTGTTTGGTTTAATCGTTTTTGCATCTGGTTGTGTTGTTAATCAGGTTAGGCATTTCGAGAGAAGAGTTTGTGAGGCATATGCTCATTATGAATGCTATGGTACTGGGACCATTTGGGTATGCTTCTAGTTCATCTTTAACTATAGTGACTAACGAGTGTGTTTAGTTTGTGGTAATAGTGAGCATTTCACTGACCTGTTTTCATCTATTTTTTTCAGGTTTCAGAGAACGATCTTTGGAACGATCTTTGGAATGATCTACGTAGTAATGGTTTCATGAATAACTTAGACCAGCCTGCTTACAATTTTGTGAAAGCAAAAGTAGTAGAAGCTGCTGCGGAGTTGCTAGAGAAAAGGAATAATCCTAATGGATTAGTATCTTCATTACTGGTTAGGACTAACTCTTGAAGTTGTTTCGTTGCTAAAGATTCTTACTTTATATTTCTATTTATGTGAAGTATCAATGAGTTGAAATGCCCTGAATCGCTAATGGAAAGTTACAAACCATTGACTTGCCGCATACAACAATGGCTCTTGCAGAACATCTTAATTATCTCCTCTTGTGCAATGGTATTCTACTCTTAGAAAAAAGCTAGTCTTTAAGTGGTTTAGTTTACTTGATCAACATCTTCAAAGCTTGTTTACAGTGTTGAGATGTACAGCTTGTTGCCTGCGCGATATTGCATAGGAAAATCCAGCGGAAGCGTCGCTTTTCAAGTAGAGTTGAAGAACTATACGACCAGGTACACCTTCTACTTATACAGCATCTCGATTAATTGATTATCCTTTGTCTTTCGTGTCTAAATACAAAACCCGCCTTTGTTTTGAATTTGATACATCAGGTCTGTGACTTCCTGGAAGAGAAGGCAGTGACATCAAACTTTGCAGACAGTAGTAGTAACTCCGAGCCTTGGGTTATGGCATCACGGTTACGTGATCATCTCCTTTTGCCTAGAGAAAGAAGAGATCCTCTGTTATGGACTAAGGTATGCTGTTGTTTACTTGACCTAATCATGTTCTTCTCTACAATGTTTCTTACCCAATCTCATTGTTTATTTCCATCTCTCATTTTCCTTTTATGTTATATACTGAGATGATTCTTTATACCCCTGGTTAATTTATAGGTTGAGGAGTTGATACAAGAGGATTCACGTATAGATAGATATCCGAAAATTGTAAAGGGTGAACAAAAGGTTGTATGGGAATGGCAAGGTATGAAAGCGAAATAGTTCTTATATCCTCTTTTCACTCGTCGATTTCTATTTTTTACATCCATTTAAAGTTGTTTCCTCATCAATGATTCAGTTGACGGTTCACTTAGCTTATCCAAGCCAAAGAAACGGCCAGAGACGCAGAAGAAAGTTAGACAAATCAATGACTCAAATACAATCTTGCTAGATAATTACAACAGAAGAATTGCAGAGACAAGTTTTTAGTACATTTACGACAGAACAATATAGAAGCTTCTTGTGATTCTTCAGGTATGTTAAAAGATCCAAGAAGGTAGGGAAGCATTGTTGATTCTTTTTTTTTGTTTTTGGTGTTCTGTTCATGATGATGATTGAAATTTTAATACATGAAGAAGGGTATTATTGTCTGTGACTTGAGGGACCTTATTTGGATTGAGAAGATGTAATTCCAATTGCATTGATATGGTTACTACGGTTTTGTTCATACCGGTTTAAGTTGGCTGTGACCGGGTTAACAAATGAAGATGCGACTTGTGATTTGTGAATGCCTTTTGGTTTTCCATTGATGAATTTCTCGTTATGTACATCAATTAAATGTGTACATATTTAAAAAGAGAAGAAAAAAAACGAAAGAAGAGAGAATTCATGTATACTTAGATTTACGTAGTGGCATTACTTTTTCTCGTTAATGCACACACGACAATGTCTACTTTCGGAAGCCAATCAAGTTATAGTCTTTTGGTTTCCCCGTACAAGAGTGTCCCATCATCGTTTAATTCAACTCCTTAATTCCCAAGTTTACCTTCCCTATGAAGTTTCCTTCTCTTCTTTAAATCCTAGTTCTCGTTCCCCACTCGCGGTGAGAAGTCAAACCACAAAGATAGAAAAAAAAATGGCGGAATCTGCAAAGCAACACATTGACCGGATTCGGAGGACTAAGTTTTCTATCGGTGGAGACGAGAATCCATTGACGGAGGATCTTCATCAGGCCGTGAAGAACCTCTCCGCTGAGCTCTACGCCAAGGATGTTCACTTCCTCATGGAGCTTATACAAGTAAAGTTTACTCGCCCTTTATCTATCTATCCATTTATTGTATGCATATTTTTGTGTTCAAATATGAGTATAGTGGAATTTGGTCAGTAAATTGCCAAATCGGGTTTTGACAAATATTTTGACAATAAAAAAAATTGCGGAATCACTTATGAAACACCAAAACATACAAGTTTTCGCTGACAAAAAATATGAAAAAATTTCAAATTTTCATTAAGCAGTGAAATAATTTTTTTGTGAAATCAAAATTTTATAATTATTTAATTACATAATAATAATATTTTAGAATTTTAAATAAATATTAATAAAATTTTAAATAATAAATAAAATTGTTTTAACATTTAATTAAAAACATTCAAATCAAAAAGAATATTGAAAAATATTAATAGTCACATTATATAAAATATATACAAATTTGCATAAATTTGAGAAAAAATAAATAAATTAGAACAAAAAACTTTAAACATCTTATATAATAAAATAGAAAAATAATAAATAAAACTATGATATTTAATTTTTCAAGTCATATTTTAATTGTTTATTATGAATATACTAAATATAATAAAAAAATTAATTTTTATAATAATATTTATAATTTTTTATTTTATAATAGTTCAATTGTAATTTCTTATAATAATAAATAAAATAATGAAATTTTATTTTCTTAAAATAATTATCTCAATTATAAAATATAGTAAAATTTTATTTTCTTAAAATATTAGCTCAATTATAAAACATAGTGAAATTTTATTTAAGATAATCTATGTTTTGTTATTTCATAAACTTATTCAATCATAAAAAAAATCATTCCAGAAGTTTTTTATTCTGCATGTTTTAAATTATTTTACAGATTTAAAATTATTCTGTAAGTTTTTTTATTTTTCCATCATTCGACAGTACAAAGGTTGTGTGTGCAAAAAGAAGTAATGGATTTTGCATAAAGATGTTGAACCTAAACCAGAACTGAATGCGTACTCATGTGTTTCATATGATTGTGGTCTTGGTTTCTTGTATACATTCAGAATCATGTTTGCTCATTATTGCTCTCACACAATGAACGTAAATGGTTCTGAAGTGTACATATCTAAATGAAAATGCGATCAGAAAACATCTTTCCTGGACTTTTTTTTGCTAAGCATGAGATTTTTAATCTTTGTTTTATATACTACAATGCTCAACGACACATATATTAAGGATTATTTGGTTTTCTTTCCACATATGATTGGCATTCATTTATTATTCCTTTGGTTTTTTGCAGAACGCTGAGGATAACGAGTACCCTGAAGGTGTGTATCCTTGTCTTGAATTTGTCATAACATCAGAGGACATAACAGCCACTGGAGCTCCAGCAACACTCCTTATCTTCAACAATGAGAAGGGTTTTTCAGAGAAGAACATTGAGTCCATCTGCAGTGTTGGCAGGTCTACCAAAAAAGGAAACCGAAAACGTGGATATATTGGAGAGAAAGGTTTGTCCTTTGTCTTTTTTACCATGAATGATCTCAAGGCAAATTCGAATTTTCAAAAGACCTTGTTCTTATATGTGTGTGTTCTGTTTCAAATCTTGGGGGCAGGAATTGGGTTCAAAAGTGTCTTTCTGATTACTTCTCGGCCTTACATCTTCAGCAAAGGTTACCAAATTCGCTTTAATGAGGATCCTTGCAGACACTGCAGCCTTGGCTACATTGTTCCTGAGTGGGTTGAGCAACATCCTTCTACTGTCGACATACAAAGGATTTACGGTTCTGGTTCTGCTCTTCCGACCACAACCATTATCTTGCCCTTGAAGGGTGACAAAGTTAAGCCGGTGAAGGAGCAGCTCTCTAGTGTTCATCCTGAAACTCTCTTGTTTCTTTCAAAGATCAAGCGTCTTTCCATAAGAGAACACTGCCAAGATCATAAGCTCAGCACAGTGAACTCGATCGGGATTGTAAGTGAGACGAATTTCATGACGAGGAAGAGCATTGATGCTGAGTCTTACACAGTCCATCTCTCTGCTAGTGAAACTGAATCTGAGAAACAATGCAGTTACTACATGTGGAGGCAAAAGTTCCCTGTGAAACATGAGAACCGTGTGGAAAGGAGAAGTGAAGTTGAAGATTGGGTGATTACTTTGGCGTTTCCATATGGAGAGCGCCTTGGCCGTGGAAACAGCTCTCCTGGTATATATGCCTTTCTTCCCACGGAGATGGTAACAAACTTCCCTTTCATAATTCAAGCAGATTTCATCCTAGCATCCTCCAGGGAAACCATACTACTTGATGATGTATGGAACCAAGGGATTCTCAACTGTGTTTCGTTAGCTTTTGTGAATGCATTCACATCCTTGGTGAAGAAGACTGATGCTCCTGTGTCTAGCCTGCTGCCTATTTTTAAATTCTTGCCGGTGAAGCAATCTAGCTATGCAAAGCTAAATGTTGTTCGAGAATCTATCCAGGCCATAGTCTGTGCAGAGGAAATTGTGCCAAGCGTCTCACATTTGGGACAAAAGTTCTTCCATAGACCATGCGAAGTTGGTCGTCTCGTTCCTGCTTTCTGGGACATCTTGGAGAAAGCAAGAAGAGAACACGCGAGTTTGAATAACATATCGTCTCATGGAATCTACATTTTGGATTCCTCGTTCGACAAAACAGAGAGTGACAACTTTCTTGATTTCTTGGGTTTGCAGCAAGTCACAACCGAGTGGTACGCAAAATGCATCCAGGGCTGCGATCTCGTGAGAAGTGTATCAGAAGATACGTATGTTGAGATACTTCTATTTACAGCTGAGAATTGGCAGTCCAGATTTCAGGGTACAAACATGGTTAAAGTTCCGATTATCAAGTATGTTGCCCAAAAGGGAGTGATTTCTCTTAGCAGTTTGGCTGAATTCAGTCCTCGAAAGCTATGCTTAGCCACAGTCAAGAACCAGGAATGGCTACTTGATTGGAGTGATGTGTTCAGATGTATGTCCACGTTTGTTTTCATGCCACAGACAACCCGGACAGTTTTAAGAGCTTTTTCTAAGAAGGATACAATACTTAATTGGCTCAAAGAGATGATCACCGTCACCACTCCTAGTTTCTCCGATTACGCAAAACGTCTCCGGGAGAATCTTAATGGAGATAAGAGGCTTGTCGTTGCGTATGCACACTTTCTGCATCACTCAATCTCCAAAAGCTTTTTATCGGAAGATGAGGCTGAGAAATGCTGCAAAGACATACCGCTTGTGGACAACTACGGGAATGTCAACACAAGTAGAAATGGGGTTCTTGTTCCTGCTAGCGAAGCTAAATGGATTAGCTTAACTGGGTCAAATCCTTGGAGGCAGGAGGGATATATTGAGCTCTGGGAAGAGTATTTGTCGTCTTGTAGGTTCGCTGGTGTGCGGTCTAATCAGAGAGAGCTTCTCCCTTTCTTGAAATCTTATGCTAGGGCTGGTGATATACCTGACATAGAACCACCAAATGCAACTATACCTGCCTTGTCTGGTGCTCTAAGAAAGGAGAATGCTTTGTTGCTCTTGGAGTGGATTAAGAGTAATAGACATTCTCTTCCTTCCAAGTTTCTGGATTCCGTTAAAGGAGGAAGCTGGTTGAGAACAACGATGAATAGATCCTCTGACTATCGGCCACCTTCTCAGTCGTTTTACCATACTTCCTCATGGGGAAACATTCTTCAAGGCGGATCAATTCTTGTGGATATTCCACTTGTTGATCGAACCTTCTATGGGAAGGAGATTGAGAAGTACAAAGAAGAGCTAAAAATTGCTGGTGTCATGTTTGAGTTTAGTCAGGCCTGTGAATTTGTTGGTGACCACCTTATGCGTTTAGCTGGGACATCATCTCTTTCAAGAGAGAATGTGTTCTCGATTCTTAAATTCATCAGGTACTTGAGAGGGAAGCTCCTCCCACCAGATGATTTTATCAGAGCCGTTAAAAATGGGTCTTGGCTAAAGACAAGTTCTGGTTACATATCTCCAGATGGTGCTGTTCTGTTCAGCCAGGACTGGAAAGCTGCTTCGCTTATCAGTGATATCCCATTCATTGACAACGATTTCTATGGTGAAGCTAACCTCAATGGCTTCAAGAAAGAGCTTGAGTTGTTAGGTGTTGTGGTTCAGTTTACAGGTAATCACAGCCTCATCATTTCTCACTTGAATCCTTCCAGGCTTAGCTACCTTACAGCCGACGCAATGCTCTTAGTACTTGATTGCATGCGCCATCTGAGTCCTCAAAGGCTGATTAATTCCCTAAGAAATTGTCAATGCTTTAAGACAAATAACGGCTACAAAAGTCCTACCGAGTGTTTCATACCTGATCCGGAATGGAGTTGCCTTGTATCAGTCTTTGATTGCTTCCCATTGATCGACGAGGGTTTCTATGGAAGCAAGATATTTTCCTACAAAGAGGAGCTGAAGCAGATTGGTGTTATTGTTCAGCTTGAAGAAGCTGTGAAAGGGTTTTTGCGCACATTTGAGCAGAAAGCTACTTCCTCTTCTTGTCTTACACGAGAAACATCCATGTCTCTTCTATCCTGCTACAGGAAGCTGATGGGAAATAGTCATAAGTTTCCTGAAAAACTTATGAAAAGCTTCAAAGAGTTGCAATGGCTTCGTACCAAACTCGGCAACTTCCGTGCACCAAAGGACTGCATTCTCTTTGAGCAAGACTGGGAACATCTCCGCCTCATAGCAAATCTCCCCTTTATCGATGACAGCTCAAACTGGTACGGCAAGAGCATATATGATTACAAGAAAGATCTAAAGAGCTTGGGGGTTACAGTTGAGCTGAGACAAGGTATGAGCCATGTGGTTAGTTCCCTAAGCCTCCCTGATCCATCTCGCATCACTCCTTCAAGCGTGCTCTCTCTTCTTAAGTGCATCAGATTCTTGCTTGAGGATAGATTTGATAAACTCCCTAAAGAGTTTGTGGATAAGGTTTCTGCCAAATGGTTGAAGACGCATGCTGGTTACCGCAGTCCCGAAGAGTGTGTCTTGTTTGATAACAGCTGGGAGTTAAAGCCTTGCGATGGTCCTTTCATCGATGAAGAGTATTACGGCTCAGAGCTTAAAGCTTTCAAGAAAGAGCTTATTGCGATTGGAGTTGGTAATGATTCAGGAAAAGCTTGCCGGTTGCTTGCTAGCCACGTTTATACTAATTCTGATTCTGATGTGATCTCCCGGATATATAGATTTCTCTGTAAATCTGAATGGAAACCTGAGAAAGGTGCGTCTTCAAACCGAATCTGGATCCCGAGCGATGGTAAATGGGCAGATGTATCTACCTGCGTTGTCTATGACAAACACAAACTCTTTGGATCGAAGCTAAACGTTCTTGAAAACCATTACGACAGTGATGAGAATCGTCATCTTTGTGGCTTCTTCTCATCAGCATTTGACGTGAGAGCTAGCCCTTCGATTGAAGATTTCTGTTCTTTGTGGAAAGATTGGGAGAGAACCAAGGACAGATTGTCTTACGACGAGTGTTGTGCGTTCTGGAGTTTCGTAGCTCGACACAGTTACACAACTAAAGCAGACAAGTTTCTCCCGGAATCGATTTTGCGTTTGCCCGTAAACACACCAGACTACATCAACGGTGGAGGTATCTTGTTGTCTAACAAAAGCGATGTCTTCATTGCTGATGATTTGCTCTTGAAAGATCTTTTCATAGATTCTCCTGTCTTCGTCTGGTGCCCAACTCCAAGCATCCCTACGTTGTCACAAACGAAGCTTACGGAGATTTACAGAAAACTCGGCGTCAAAGAGATCTCCAAATGCGTCGAGATGGCAGAAGCTAAGTTAACCAATGACGGAGTCCAAAACGAGCAGCAAAGGAGTAGTCTGATTGGACGAGGGCTGGTGAGGCTCATTCTCGGGTTCCTCTCCGATCCATCTCTCAATATAGAAGCTGAGGAACGTGGTACAATCATACATAGCCTTGTTAGCCTCAACGTTCTTGAAACTCCTGAGACGATCTCGATGGAGTATACTCTGAATCTACCGTCAAAGGGAGAGAAGCTGATTGCCAAAGCTAAGAGGATGATAAGGTGGGAGAGAGAGAAAGGAGTTGTTTACGCTGAGAAGATTGAGAAAGCTTGTGGGAAAAGAAAGGTTTTGGAGTACGCTACGTGTTTCGCTGAGGTGATTGCTAAAGGAGCGATGTGGCAGAGGGAAGATCTGATCGGACGGTTATCTGAGCTTGTGAAAATGGCGTACTTGGTTGAATTCGATGAAGAAGCTTTAGAGTTTCTTATGAAGTCCAGAAACCTTCAGGTCTATGAAGAAGACGAGAAACTCATCTGTGATGCTTACCCTCCTCTCAAGAAAATTTAAGGTACGTAAATGTCCCAATTTCGTTTAATAAGCTTCTATATTGGTATTTTTCTCTGAATGTATTTGGCTTTTGTTAATATACCAAATTTCTTTTCCATTTTTTTTTTTGTGTGCAGGTGCTTTCTGTTCCAAGTAAACCCAGGGACCTCTTTGTTCTGTCTATCTCGTTTATGTGCGTCTATTTTGGTGTTCTGTTTTACATCTTTTTGTATGAGTCGTGACTTTTACTATGTTCTACAAAATATTTTGGTATCTCGTTTGCTATTTACAATGAAATATTCAAGTATTTTTCTTACCAGCAATTAAAGAAGCTTTTGATCCTATACACAACGGAGTAAAACATATACTTTACACAACGGTGTAAAATATATACTTTACACAACCTCGTTACAATGGGGTTATCACAAAGAAACCTGAATCACAATTGTGTTTTGATCTTCTTCCTTATTCTCTTAACCCTTTTTTAATAGTGTAAGTGGCTTAAACCGGAGATTATAAACTCCCTATACCAGTTCCGGTTATGTTTCTACATGTCGCTGCATCAGATATCTCAGCGTGTGATTCTCTCGAAGAATCATTGTCTGAAAGACTAATCCTCACCGACTCTATTCAAAACAGAATCATCTCTGGTTCTTGAATCTGATATATATAAGATTTATTCGAATATTCACCACTTCAAAAATATAATATTCAAGGTTTGTCGATTTATATATCAGCTCTTCGACTGTAGTTGATAAGTCCATCAATAGAAGCCTAGACACTAAAACTTTCATACAAACTTTATTTGTCGTCAATGTTAACACTATTTGAATATATATATATATATATAAAAGATGACAGATCTTGAATACTGTACTTTTGAAATGGTGAACACCGGTATTTCACATCAATCTTACCAGGTCTGAAACCTTGGTACCGTCGAAATTTCTAGTTATAGAAGGATGACCGGAATGTAGTAGCTTGGGTTTGCAGGGAAGTGATCCACTCCCTATAGCCGAATTTCTAATTCTATCAAGACGTTGTGTTTCCACTTTACTCCACTTATCTCTATAATGGTCACCAACCATTGATAAGAATTTGAGCTTCTTCTTTGAAGTCCGGAAGAAAGGGTGTTCAAGAACTTTTTGTGGACTGAACCTGCAAATTAGCAAATATGATGATTACTCACAAATTTCTGTTAGGAAAATCTAATTAAGATATAATAGAGGAAAGATATTTGTTGATTCTTGAGAATAAGGATTAGGTGACGAGCTTCATGTAATTCTACTTTTGTGATGGCCTTCTTAATCTTGATGATGGAAGCGATATTTACCCTTACTCAGGGTGTATAAGAAGATACACCCTAACATGTACATATTTGATGTCTGAGTCAGCTTAAACTCTCGTGCCATCTCTGCTGTCATCTCTAAAATCACCCACCTTTGTAGTAAAAGTGACATCTCCATCATACACTATACAGATCTGCTTTGGAATCAAGTGATTGTGTGCTACTGATATTTTGTGAAGGTGTTTGCATTGCTACTTATTTTCTACCCTTGAACTTCTGCTAGAAAAAAAAAAATCATCAATGCTTTTGGCTTTTACATATGTCATCAAGGAGGATGCTATAGCATTTTGGAAGCAATAACAAAGCAAGCACAATGTACCACAAACATTGTAACCGATCTCGACTTTGAGCCTCACTATAGAACAGTGGAGATCACTCAAAGAGCTAAACCGAAAGCCGTTGTGTTCAAGCCATGTGATGTGAAATACGAAGACTACACACCTTGCCAAGAACAAAAACGGGCAATGAAATATCCAAGGGAGAATATGATTTACAGACAGAGACATTGCTTACCGGAGAATGAGAAGTTGGGTTGTCTGATTCCAGCTCCTAAAGGGTATAAGACTCATTTCCCTTGGCCTAAAAGCCGTAACTACGTTCACTATGCGAATGTTCCTTTCGTGAGCTTGACAGTTGAAAAATGTGGACAAAATTGGTTGAAGTTTCAAGGAAATGTGTTTAAGTTCCCTGGAGGAGGAACTATGTTTCCTCAAGGCCCAGATGCTTATATCGAAGAGCTAGCTAAAGTAATCCCAATCAAAGATGGATCAGTTAGAAACGCATTGGATACAGGATGTGGAGTAAGTTGGTTCATTCACAAGCTCTCAAGGTAAGGTTTTGATTCATGTTATAGCTTATTGTTCCTTTTCATTTCGCCTTAGGTTGCAAGTTGGGGTGCATATATGCTTAAGAAGAACGTATTGACTATGTGGTTTGCGCCACGGGATAACCACGAAGCGCAAGTACAGTTTGCATTTGAGAGAGGCGTTCCAGCAATATGTACTCGGGTCAATACGTCTACCATACCCACCAAGAGCCTTTGATATGGCTCAATGCTCTCGTTGTTTGATACCGTGGACCTCAAATGGTGAAACATTTGCTCCATTGATACTCTTAAAACAGATAAATGGCACAAAACTGATCACTATATTGATTGCGCTTTTTTTGTACAGAGGGAATGTACTTAATGGAAGTTGATAGAGTCCCGAGACCGGGTGGTTACTGGGTCTTATCCGAACCTCCAATCAACTGGAAGACATACTACAAGTCGTTAAAACGGTCTAAGAAAAAACTCAATGCCGAGCAAATGACAGATCATGCGATAGGTCATCATCATCTGTGAACCTGTAAAGGAAAAGACACTTATGATGTCTGGTATCAGGAGATGGAAGTATGCGTAATTCCATTCCTTAAAGTATCAAACGACAAAGAAGTCGCAGGAAGAAAGCTAAAGAAGTTTCCTGAGAGGCTATTTTCTGTCCCTCCGCGTATAACTAAAGGTCTAGTCGAGGGTGTGAACGCTGAATCATATCAAGAAGATAATAAACTATGGAAGAAGCGAGTGAGTAACTACAAGAGAATCAATAGACTGAGAGGTAGCGCGATATACCGTAATGTGATGGATATGAATGCTGATCTTGGCGGATTCGCTGCTGCGCTTGAGTCATTTAAATCTTGGGTTATGAATGTTGTTCCAACTATTGCAAATAACACTTTTAAGTGTTGTATACGAAAGGGGCCTCATCGGCATCTACCATGACTGGTAAATTCTAAAAACTCACTTCTGTTCTTATATGGAGTCTGTACAAACAGTCAATACCAAAGCTGAGATCTTTCCTTTTTGAAAAATCTGCAGGTGTAAAGGTTTTTCGACTTATCCGAGAACATATGATCTCATCCATGCAAAAAATGTATTCAGCTTGTATCACAACAGGTTAGTTAGCTCTGAGATTATGTTACTCTCTAGATCCAAAAGCTTACACATTTATGTTCTTAGCATCGTCAAGAATTCAACCAAGATTAAACACTTAACGTTTGCCTTTAAACTTCACAGACTTTAAGCTTAGTCTTTGTCATAAAGCTACGAACTTTCTGTGAATCTTACATAACTATCGAAAACTTCACTATGCAGCTGCAAAATTGAAGACATTCTCCTAGAAATGGATCGGATTCTGCGACCGGAAGGAACGGTTATTTTCAGAGACGAGGTTGATGTTCCAAACGATGTACGAAACATTGCAAACAGAATCAGATGGGACACTAAACTGATGGATCACGAGGATGGTCCACTCGTTCCGGAGAAAATTCTCGTCGCCGTTAAGCAGTACTGGGTTGCCGGCGACGGTGGCGGCGGAGGGAACAGTACTTCGCCGTCAGAGTAACGAAGAATAAGAAACTACTCATGTAAACGGGTTTTCGAATGTTCCCGTAATTTTAGATCTTTACTTGATTTAACCACCAAATTTTGATTAGGCCTTACTAACCACCCTTGATTCTTGGCTTTATAATTTCACACCTGGGACGTTTGTAGATTACAAATTTTACCCTAGAATTATAAGTTATGCATTTTAGACCATGTATTTACAATTTTCAATTTTTTCCCCGTAATGATCAGGTTCAACTTTCCAAGCTTTTGAATCGGCAAATTCAGAAATAATATAGTTGATGATTACAGAAAGAAAGTGGAAAGGAATCAGAATTTGCATGAAAAGAAGGGGCTCAACTTAGAATATTACATTAGTAATTCAAAATGTACAATTAGTTTCATTTGATACGAAAATAAACTAGTTCATGTTATGATGTATTTGCATTGAATCCAGTAAGTTAGCCAAAGGCTCAGAGGGTGCTATGTGAAAAAAGTACTAGTAAAATATATTAAGAAAAACAATTAATCAGATTTTTGCCCCAATAATTATGTGGTTTGGTAGTTTGGAGATACTTTAAAAATTTAGAATCCCAAATCCAGAATAATATTAGAGAAATTTGGTTGCATTGTTTTTTTGTCCTTGTCTTCTTGGAGAAATTTGCCTATGATTAGTGTATGATTCGGTCCAAGATTCTTTTTGTGTTTATGGTCCACTTTAGCGTAATAAATTATTCCGGACATTAAGATTCAGACATATAAGATACAAGTATCATATAGAGATCTGTTTACTGTATTATAATAATAAAAACTCGCGTTTTTATTTTAAAACAAATATTGTTATTGATTTGTCGGTGAATGAATGGGTTTGTTCAAGAGTACTTCTGATTAATACCGAAGACTTTTTGTGTGAAAAGAATCATTTTATAACGTTACTTATTTATTTGGCAAATTCTAAATTGTAGTACTCTAAAATAAAATGCACTTCTACTACGATATATATCAAAAATAAAAACTAAAAACCAAAGCAAAAACAAGAAGAGTGAATCGATATAATCACTTTCCATCTTCGGTAAACTTCAAGACCCAAGAAGCTAGTGACACGTGCCCCATGATAGACATCTCATGTGATGTAACCTATTATCTTTTGTCTTTTCTCTATCAAAAAAGGAAATTGTCATAGACTCAAAAACGCAATATTGCAAAACTGAAATTTAACAAGAGCGACGCAAACCAAATCGTCTTGACATTTTCTTCCCATGGATCAATAAAAATCAATCAAACTACAATAATTTTTTTACATAGGTAGGCAGAAAAGTGAACTCTAACCATTATTTGCAGTAATTACGGTATAAATGTAATAAGCAAAATAAAAATATTAGATGACTATAACATACTAATTAATCATTTGTTTTGTCCCCAATAAAAGTGGTCTCTTTGGTTATTTTTTTCTTTTAGATAATTCATATGTTTTTTATTTAAAATATAAAAAATTGTTTTTAAATATTAATTTTTTACAATATTCTGCAAAATCTATTAAATCACAAAAAAAATATTTCGCAATTTTTATTCTGTAAATTTTAAATTATTTTACAACTTTTTTATTTTTCCGTATTAAGCGATTAAGCAAAAGAAATTTATAAGATGTGAAACCAAAAGAAACTGAATCTCAAATTTTTTTATTTTGTGTATAGTACCGAGGAAAAAAAAGCATATGCAAACAAAATCTTATAGAGCAGAAAAAATTAGATATTTTCCTTCACATGACATATTTTTTTGTTACCTCTATATTTTCAACTCTGCAGCTTTTGAAGCTAACTTTCAGATCTTTTTTCATTCTCTCTCTTCTATCTCTAGCAACTTCCTTTTTTCTCTTTTCATTTTCAAATTTTATTATTTTCTTTTAATGTGCGGGGAAATTTATATTCTACTGCCTCCTCAACTGCTTACATAGCTCAAATCCAAACCCAAATCAAATCCCACCATTGTTGTTATTTCAATCTAAGAAACCAGTCACACAGAAAAATCTTTCAGCTTAAAGCATTTATCTTTGAGTTTCTGCTCCCATCCAAATTTCTGATCATTGTGGAAAACAAATTGTTTCAAACTTTTGATGTGAGACAAAAAGCTAAACACAAGAGAGAAAATGGGTTGCTTACATTCCAAAACAGCTAATCTACCTTCTTCTGATGATCCATCAGCTCCAAACAAACCAGAATCAGGTAAGAACTCACATTTAGTTTTCGCCCGTATTAAATCTGCAGATTTAGTTCGTCTTTATGGTTATTTCCGTTTGTTCTTTATATTGGGTTTTTGCTTCAATTTGTGGGTTTTGGGTTTCTTTAAGCCTTAAAGCAGAAATTTTTTTGGAAAGTTTCTACCTTTTTGGAATTTAACTCTTGTTTAGATTAATTGCCCTTTTCGGCTATGTGTTGTTGTGTTTAAACAGTAAATGGGGACCAAGTGGATCAGGAGAACCAAAATTTCAAAGAATTTGATCTAAATGAGCTGAGGAAAGCAACCAATGGGTTTAGCCCTAGCTGCATTGTGTCTGAAGGTGGTGAGAAAGCTCCCAATGTGGTTTACAGAGGGAAGCTTGAAGGAAACCATCTTGTAGCCATCAAGCGATTCTCTAGGCAATCTTGGCCTGATGCTCAGCAATTTGTGGTAAGAAATCTTAGAAAGGTCGATGCAGTATTTGTTGTTTGGTAATTTATTTATCGATTCATTAACACTTAATTTACATAGATCATTTGATCTTTGTTGAGGCAAAGCTCATTGTAGTTACAGATAGGGGTAAGGACATCATCTTTTTGTAAGAGAATATGATTCCCTGTGTCCGTTCGCGGTTGAAGTCTGTGAAAAGCCGGTGACTTTGTCTGTAAAGCTGCTTTTAACCCTAGGATCCGACAATGCTGTTCACAAGAGTTGTACTGGATTACTCTTTTGTTTCTTTCTTCCTTTTTTACTTAGTTACTTCAGCATAAGATAATCTGCAGGTAGCTTACTTTAGCAAATATGGGTATACTGATCTTGTGTTGACCTTGGTTGACTTGTGAAATCAGGTGGAAGCAACTGGTGTTGGGAAGCTTAGAAACAAGAGATTAGTCAGTTTGGTTGGTTGTTGCGCAGAAGGAGACGAGAGATTGTTGGTAGCAGAGTATATGCCTAATGATACTCTCTCAAAGCATCTCTTTCACTGTAAGAGCCTTATCTTTCTTTATGTTATAAGATCTCTTTTTATAATATTTTTTTTATGCTTCACTCTCTTCTTTATGTGTTTGTTTTCAGGGGAACACCAGCCACTTCCATGGGAAATGCGTGTTCGAATTGCAGACTATATTGCACAAGCACTTGATCACTGCTACAACGAAAACCGAAAGATCTATCATGACCTAAATGCATACAGAATCCTCTTTGACGAGGAAGGTGACCCTCGTCTATCGACTTTTGGTCTTATGAAAAACAGTAGAGATGGTAAAAGCTATAGTACCAACTTAGCTTATACTCCACCTGAGTTTTTACGGACAGGTAAATCACTCTTGATCTTTGTGAATCGTTCTGGAAGACCAACCAATTCTTGATTTGTAGATTAAAAGGTTTCTACTTTTTTTGCAGGTAGAGTCATTCCTGAAAGTGTGATCTTCAGTTATGGGACTATTCTTTTAGATCTTTTAAGCGGCAAACACATTCCACCTACCCATGTATGTGCCTCCAATTTAATAGTTTCTTCACTCGTATGCGGAGTTTTGTTTTTACAATTGGCCGGGCATTTTCTCTATGGTTATCTTATTTGAAGTTTTGAACTAGTTGGTGATGTTCATATTCAGGCTCTTGATATAATTAGGGGGAAGAACGCGTTGCTGTTGATGGATTCATCTCTCGAAGGGCAATATGACAGTGATGATGCGACTAAACTAGTTGAGCTTGCTTCAAAATGCCTTCAATCGGAGGCAAAGGATCGACCTGACACCAAGTTTCTTCTCTCTGCAGTGGCACTACTGCAAAAGAAAGAAGAGGTTTAAAAGAGTTTATCACGAAACTGACTATCTTGAATCTCAAATATCCAAATTGGTTATTTTGGTTTCGTTTTTGTTGCTTAGGTTGCATCTCATGTATTGATGGGCTTACCAAAGAACGCTGTAATATTACCAATTATGCTTTCTCCTCTCGGAAAGGCTTGCTCAAAGATGGACCTCGCGACTGTACACGACATTTTGCTTAAAACTGGTTACAAAGATGAAGAAGGTGCAGAGAACGAGCTTTCATTTCAAGAATGGACACAACAAGTTCAGGAAATGCTGAACATGAAAAAGTTTGGGGACATTGCTTTCCGAGACAAAGATTTCAAGAACTCAATTGAATACTACTCAAAGGTGAGAGAAAATAAATCCATAACTCTTCGTATTGGACAGGAATCTCTAACTTTTCGTATTCTGCTGTTTCCAGTTGGTGGGGATAATGCCGGTTCCTTCTGCAACGGTTTTCGCCAGACGTGCTTTCTCCTACTTAATGACAGACCAACAGGAGCTTGCACTGAGAGATGCAATGCAGGCTCAGGTGTGCATACCGGAATGGCCCACAGCTTTTTACTTGCAGGCTTTAGCACTCTCCAAGCTCGGAATGGAGACAGATGCTCAAGATATGCTCAGCGATGGCGCAGCATATGATGCCAAGCGACAGAATAGCTGGCGCTGCTAGGCTAAGAGGAAACCCCCAAATATTTATGGGTCTTTTCAGACAGTAACTGAGAGGTATGTATGTGTCAGAGAGCTTATGGAAGTGTTGTTTACTTTTGTGTATTGAGAACTTTTTGGCTTTTTGCATGGATATTTGAGGAAAGTTCAAATCATTTGAGAAAGAGAAAACAAGACTGCAAATAACTAATTTGATTCCTTCTTCCTTGTGATGATACAAAAAGATTCAGAAGATTCAATATGGTATTACAGTATAAACAACTTAACTGAGAAAAATAATATTGCTTTGTAGTTTGGGATAACAGATGATAACGTATTATGCTTGAGAAGCAACTAAAGGTGGAAACTTTGATTCCAACCATGACACCAAATCCTTCTTTGTAGCGACAAAGATACCCGCCCTATCGCTCGGTCTGAAAGGGGCAGCTAGTTGTTCCAAATGAGAGGCGAAAGAGTTTGCTAAGCCTTGGGAGAATCTGTGAGTTCCTGTCCCAGTTTGCGCCAAGAACAGCTCGGGAAGATCCTCTTGGCGTCTAACAATGTTGCCAAGTGTTCTCATCCACTCTTCGAGAGCTGTCTCAGCTGCACCAACTGATAATGACCTTACGTCTAAGCTCCATTCTTTTATGGTCTTGTTGTGTAATCCCGGGTATAGACCAAAAAGTGTTCCTAAATAAAGAAGCTCATGAGCTCTCTCGTTCTGCTTCTTGCCTCTGCATATGTCTATCAAACAGTTGCAGAAGGGCCTCCTTGCCTCTACTTGAGATCCGTTGATCACTATCTTGAACTCTTCTTTTAAGGTCTCAAATTCAGTTTTCTCATCTACGATCAGCTTCACAAATGTCACCAGCTTCTGATTAGCTCGCTCCAAACAACCCATAACCTTTTCAGCATCTTCACTACTCTCACACAAGGCCATAACCGAAAGAAGACACCCACAAAGCCTATCATCAGGTTTAACTCCTCTTTGAATCGAGAGATCAAACACATTAACCATATCATCGATCCTTTTAGTTTTCCCTAAGCATTGAACCAAACAAGTGCATCCCATCACATTAACCTGAACCCCAGCTTCTAACATCTCTTCAAACAACTTCATCGCTTTTTCAGCTTTTCCACCACTCCCATATATATTCAGCATCGCCGTGTAACTAAAACTATCAGGTTTACATTGCCCAGACTCCTTCATATCATCAAACAACCTCTCTGCTTCTTCCTCTGTCACAGGGAATTATATTCCCGGTTTATTTTGGTTTTCATTTTGAATAATCTATGTACCGGTTTATGTAAACCGTTTGTCCTTTCTCTTTATGTACCGTAACGAACTCTTTTGGGAATCTAGTCAATCAAGTATTATCCTTCACCAATTTGTTATTCTCTCTCATACACGAATCACACACACTGGGAATCTGTTCTTCGAGGTGATCATTCTACTATCCGATCATCTCCTAGCCTTATTCTCTCCTGTTTTTCGAATCCCTTGAAGGATTTCTAACACGGGATTACTCACCATTTTGTTACTGTCTCATTGGTATCAGAGCTATTCGATCTTTCCGGGAGCTGAAACTGAGCAAATCAACCCACGATCGCCATGGAAACAAGAACCCAAGCGCTTATGGAGGTCAATAAACACCTCGAAGACCTCCGATTGAAGCAATCTGTAGATACAGACTCCGTCCGAGCTGAAATCCAGGATTTGAAGGGTGAAATAAGTAAGACGGTCTCGGATCTGATGGACGAGAAGCTAGCAGGTCTTACCAACTTGATTGCAGAGCTATATCCACGGAACCCTGAAAAACAACCCATGGGTATCGATGTTTTGACTTCTGTGGTAGCTCGATCGGAACAGAGGGCACTCAAACCCCCCGATCCACTCAAGTATGGAGAACCGGAGCAGGAGCTCGTCAGAAACCCATCTCAGTCGAGTGTTGAGCCACAAACCCGAACTAACGGGTCTTTTTCCAGGTTCTCGAGGATCGGGTTTCCTTCCTTTGATGGCACACAACTAAGAGATTGGCTCTACAAAAGCGAGCAATTTTTCTTGGTGGAAAACACGTCTCCTGATACAAAAGTTCAACTCGCAACCATCCATTTCGAAGGAAAAGCACTCAAATGGCATCTCAACTACATGTCTGAGAGGTATGGCGTTTTCCCGGGTTGGAATGATTATTTGATGGCCTTAACTATGCGTTTTGGGGAAGCATTTGATGATCCTTTATCTGAGTTGGTGGGTTTAAAACAATCAAGCGATTCAGTAGCTGATTATCTTGATAAGTTTGAGGACGCATTAACAAGGCTGAAATTGCCAGAATCTCATGCATTGAGTATTTTCCTGTCAAACATGAATCCTTCCTTAGCCTTACATACTAGACAGTTCCATCTTTCATGTGTAGCTGAAGCAGCTCGTATAGCTAAACTTCATGAAGCCTATCTCCACCACACTAACCCCACAAAAACAAGAGCTCCCTTCAATCCTAACTACTCCAAAACACCATTTAACCCAACCTACAAAAATCCAAACACATCGGCCATATTACCCACACCTAAATTCTTTGAGCCTACAAAAACAACCTCACCCAATATTAACCAAAACCATAAATCCTTACCTGATAAACACCCCAGGAAATACTCATTTGATGAGATGCAAGAGAGGAAGAAGAAAGGTTTGTGTATGTATTGTGATGAGCAATTTACACCAGGTCATCAGCTAAAACATCGCAGAGCACAAATCTATTTCCTTGACGGTGAAGATGAGGATTATCAAGAAGGAAATATTGAATGCGTGGATGAGTATTTGGTTGAGGAATCATCTGATAAATCGCCTGTGTTGTCGATCAACGCATTGAATGGGGAGACCACATTTAATTGTATGCGAGCTGTGGGTCAATATGGTAAGAAGAAGCTTCACATTCTCGTGGATCCAGGGAGTACTCACAATTTCTTGGACCTACAAGTTGCGAAGACAATGGGTTGCCTACTTCAAAAAGTCACTCCCATGTCTGTGGCAGCTGCAAACGGGAACAAGATTATCTCTCACTACAGCTGTTCAAACTTCACATGGAAGTTACAAGGATATACGTTCTCAGCTGACGTTCGAACTCTACCTCTAGATTGTTGTGATCTGGTCTTAGGGGTGCAGTGGCTAGTTACATTAGGCCCTATCCTGTGGGACTTCTGCAATCTACGAATGGAATTCTCAATAAACAAAATCAAACACGTTCTACGAGGCTCATCCAAGGCGGGGTGTAAAGTCATTAATGGGGGAATTCTTAATAAAATCTTGAGTACGGGTCCACAAATTGCTATGATGCGAATTAGAGAAGTTACTGAAGGCGAAGCAAGTAATATAATGCCTGAAGCTCTACTATCTCACATAGACGTTTCAGGTACATCAACGGACCAGTTTCAAGATTTACAACCTCTGTTGAAGTCTTACGAGGATTTATTTGAAGAACCTTCAACACTTCCACCATTTAGGACGGGTTTCGACCATCGTATACCACTGGCAATCGGCGCTAATCCCATCAACCAGCGTCCATACCGTTATTCCACATTACAGAAGGATGCCATTGATGACATGGTAAAGGAAATGTTGACTCAGGGGATTATCCAGCGTAGCAACAGTCCTTATGCATCTCCAGTGGTACTTGTTAAGAAGAAAGATGGAACATGGCGCCTATGTGTGGACTATAGGGGCTTAAACCAGCAGACGATCAAGGATAAATATCCGATTCCGTTACTTGAAGATTTATTGGATGAATTGGGTGGTTCCAAGTATTTCTCCAAACTCGACTTACGCGCGGGTTTCCATCAGCTACGGATGAGTCCTGATGATGTATACAAGACAGCGTTCAAGACTCACTCCGGGCACTACGAATACCTCGTGATGCCTTTCGGATTAACAAACGCACCGTGCACATTCCAAGGGCTGATGAATCAGATTTTTGCAGAAGTGACACGTAAGTTCCTGTTGGTATTCTTTGACGATATATTAATATACAGCTCCACTTGGAATGCGCATTTGTTGCATTTAGAAGCTGTTTTCTCAATCTTGAGGGATCACCAGTTGTACCTGAAGAAAACCAAATGCACCTTTGGTGCAACGAGGATAGAATACCTCGGCCATTTTATTTCTCATGAGGGTGTCAGTACGGATCCAAGTAAGATCGCAGCTGTTCAGCGTTGGCCGATCCCACAGAATCAGAAACAACTAAGAAGCTTCTTGGGGTTAGCGAATTACTACCGGAGGTTCATTAAGGGATATGGAGTGATTGCTCGTCCTCTTACAAATCTATTGAAGAAAGATGGATTCCTCTGGTCTGCTGAATCAACTGAGTCGTTTATGGCTTTAAAAACGGCTTTAGCATCTTCTCCGGTCTTGGCGTTGCCTAACTTCGACAAACCTTTTATTGTCGAAACAGATGCGTCAAACACAGGCATCGGTGCGGTTTTAATGCAAGATATGCATCCCATCTGTTATATCAGTCGTGCCTTGGGACCACGTCATCAATCACTCTCTGTTTACGAGAAAGAACTCTTGGCAGTGGTACACGCTGTTCAGACCTGGAATGCGTATTTAGCTCATCGACACTTCATCATTCGAACAGATCAGCGCAGCCTAAAATTTTTATTGGGACAGAAGGTTAGCACTCCTTTCCAACAAATGTGGCTATCTAAACTAATGGGGTATTCATTTGAAATACAATACAAACAAGGCAGGGAGAACCAAGCTGCCGATGCTCTTTCTCGGGTCACAGGTTCTCAATTGCTGCAGATTACCTTATCTCAAGTAGAGGGTAATTTTTATGATTCTTTGAAGCAGATGTGG
This sequence comes from Streptanthus diversifolius, assembly GCA_039880935.1. Lineage (NCBI taxonomy): Eukaryota > Viridiplantae > Streptophyta > Magnoliopsida > Brassicales > Brassicaceae > Streptanthus > Streptanthus diversifolius. The sequence goes on along the minus strand of JAXGFM010000012.1, from coordinate 7,838,211 downwards.
CAATCTGACGCTAAACTCAAGGTCTTGATCAATGATCTGCAAGCTAACCCGTCCAGCCACGCTCACTTCACATACGTCAATGATGAGTTACGACGTAAGGGTAAACTGGTTGTGGGCGACAATCCCACCATTAAGATGCAGATACTTCAGTGGTTCCATGATTCAGCAGTGGGAGGTCATTCCGGTCGTGATTCCACCCTCAAACGCATCAAATCCATCTTCTTTTGGCCAAAAATGAATTTGGAAATTCAGAATTATGTGCGGCACTGTTCTATATGTCAACGCAACAAACCCGACTTAGCTGCTAAACCAGGTTTGCTTCAACCCCTTCCAATTCCTAATGGCATATGGGAATCTATCAGTCTTGATTTCATCGAAGGTTTACCCCCTTCGGCTGGAAAACACTGCATTCTGGTTGTTATCGACAGGCTGAGTAAACAAGCACACTTCATCTCATTGTCCCACCCGTACACGGCCTCTGATGTTGCACAACTGTTCTTGGACAACATTTTCAAACTACACGGGATGCCCAAGGACATCACTAGCGACAGGGATCCTACCTTCTTAAGTGAAGTTTGGAAGGAGCTGTTCAGGGTGCATGGTGTTGATTTGCAATTTTCCACATCATACCATCCTCAAACGGACGGTCAAACAGAGGTAACAAACAAAACACTTGAAACTTATTTACGGTGTATGACCTCCGAGACACCCAGTTCTTGGTCAAAATGGCTGTCTCTAGCTGAGTGGTGGTACAATACGACGTTTCATAGTGCGATACAGGCTACGCCATACGAAATTGTATTCGGTCAGCCTCCACCACTTCACCTCCCGTACTTGCCAGGCGAGAGCTCCTCCATTCCACTGGATCGCAGCTTGCAGAAACGGGAGCAGCTGATTACCATGCTCAAGTTCCACCTGCTCCGAGCACAGAACCGCATGAAGCAATACGCGGATTCTCATCGTTCTCATCGGGAATTCATGATTGGGGACTATGTTTATCTGAAACTTCAGCCGTATAAACAACATTCCCTCAAACAAAGGTCCATTCCACATAAGCTTTCTCCTAAATTTTATGGTCCTTTTAAGGTCTTGGATCGAGTCGGTGCTGCTGCTTATAAACTGGACCTTCCGGCAACTTCAGCAATACACAACGTGTTTCACGTTAGTCAGCTCAAACTTTGTCCGAACCCTCCGTTGCTGCCTCAGTCACTACCTCCATATATGTCGGACTTAGGCGATAGCAAGGAACCTCTAGCCATCCTCGAATCCAAGATGTCTAAACGCCACAACAAAGCGGTTACCAAGATACTCGTTCAGTGGCAAGGAGAAACACCTGAGCAAGCCACCTGGGAGTTCTACCACGACTTTATCAACCGTTACCCTTCTTTCAATCCTTGAGGACAAGGATCATCTTCAAGGGGGAAGTATTGTCACAGGGAATTATATTCCCGGTTTATTTTGGTTTTCATTTTGAATAATCTATGTACCGGTTTATGTAAACCGTTTGTCCTTTCTCTTTATGTACCGTAACGAACTCTTTTGGGAATCTAGTCAATCAAGTATTATCCTTCACCAATTTGTTATTCTCTCTCATACACGAATCACACACACTGGGAATCTGTTCTTCGAGGTGATCATTCTACTATCCGATCATCTCCTAGCCTTATTCTCTCCTGTTTTTCGAATCCCTTGAAGGATTTCTAACACGGGATTACTCACCATTTTGTTACTGTCTCATCCTCCAATCCAATATCAGCACACATATTCAACAATGTGTTGTACAGAACAAAATCCATCGGCCATTTCTTAGCCTTGATTTCTTCCCACAACTGAAGCGCATCTTTCGCCCACCTCGCTTTCCCGTAAATCTTCACAAGAGCTGTCAAAGTCTTCTCATTTGGAGTTAAACCGGACTCAAGCATCTCATTAAACAAACTCCTCGCCAAACCCGGTTTCCCAGCTCTCCCCATTGCCTCCAACAAAGTATTGTACACAACCACATTAGGCTTCACATCCATAGATTTCATCTCTTGCAAAACATATCTAATCCCATCATAATCCCCTGCTTCACCAAACATTTTCCCCAACACAGAGAACGCTATAGCATCCGGTTTCCAACCCGTAGCCACCGCTCTTTCGTACAAGCTAAGGACTTCCTGAACTTTTCCTGACTTGGAATAAACATCAAGAAATGCTGAGTAAGTGACCTCGTCAGGCATCAAACCGGTTTTGTACATTCTCTCGAACCACTCAATGGCTTTGTCGTAAAGATTGCACTTTTTCGCACAAGTGATGATAGTCGAATAAGTGATGTTATCAAGCTCAACACCATCCTTCACCATTTCAAGTGCCATCTCCTCTATAAGCTGAAACTGCCTCCCAAATCTCAGAGATTTCATCGTGACATTATAAAAGATCGTTTCCATGGGAAACAAATTCTTGGATTTGACCCAATCAAAGAAAATATGAGTCTTTTGCCACTGTCTTAAGCCATTGAGGATCAACAAGGCATTATCTCTATTTGGTGGATGAGGGATTTCTTCGAGAATAGCTACAAACTCAGACTTTTCAGTGAAATCAGAACTATTGAGCTTCTGGGCAAAAGCCCTAAGATCCTTGATTTGAGGATTGTACGAGTAAGCTGAGCGTTTTTGTCTCTGAAGTGAAATGACTGACCTTTTGGGTCTTGTTGGATTGACCCAGACAGAGTTTGGCTTAGAAAAGACATGGGTTTGCTCTTGTCTGAGTGTTGTTGCTGAGAGAGGCTTGAGTTGCTCCGAGAGAGATGGGCTTTTGGTGATTGGTTCTTCTGCTAGGGTTTTAGGCTGTTTCAAGGAACTACAAGAAATGTTGAGCTTCCTGATACGAGATTGTCTTAAAGAAGAAGGCTTCAAGAATAGAGTATGTTTCTTTGTGTCTGAATTTTGGAGATTGAAACAGACATCAATGGATGTGGAGAGAACAGTCGCCATGAGAAACGAGGACCGAGATGTTTTAGCGTGGAGATGGCTTTGTGTCTACTGAAACATGAAAGAGAGATTTATCAGAACATCTTATCTATTTTGAAATGGATCAATATTATGTTATGAAATACTCTTCTTTCTTTAATTAATAACGTAGAAAAATACAATGTTATCTTTTTTACTAGATAAATATTAATAAATGTAATCTAATTCAATAAAAACATGTTGGTGCAGATAGTAGTGTATACTTTGTGTGACCCAGACATAGGTTCAAAACCCAATTTGTCTGGAATAATTGTGAATTACTTGATATAAGTAAGGATTATAGAGATTAACTTTCACATTTAAGGAGTATTTCAGAACTTCACCCGATTGAAATGGCTGCTCAAACAGTAATATGAGATCATATGGGCTTATATGTGCCTATAAAGATTGGTCAATGATTTATCTTTTTGAGAAAAATGAACTTAATATAATAACTTAATATAATAAAGTTTCTTAAACTCTAAGAGGTTATCATGTTTCTACTTTATTATCTTTAATTAATGACTTACATAATTAGGTTAATTCAAATGTTATATTTAACATTTATTTAATTTTGAGTTTGCTTTAGTATTGTATATATTTCATAATTTTAGAATTTTTTTTATTATTTGATTGTTCTAATTTCAGGTCACTTTTAGTTCACAATAATTTAAAATTTTAAATATATATAAAAAAAAAATTTAATATTTGAAAACATAAATGAAATATCATTTTTGATAATTGAATTCAAATTCATTCAAATAAATAAAATAAATATATAAAAAAAATTAAAAAATATAAAAGTTATAAATTCTTTAGAGTTTTTAGATTTTTTTCCTTTTTTATTTCGTTGTCTCAAATATAATGACCGATAACTTGTGTTAATTTCAAATTTTACAATCTATTTCTATGTATTTAAAATTTTCATATTAAGAACCAAAAAAAAAAGAAATAATATATCTTTCTGATTATTATAATAAATCAGAACACAATAGAAATTAAAGTAACTGCGGAAGGTATGTCAATTTTTCAATCAATGAATTTTTTTTTTTGGATTCTATTAAAAACTAAAAGTCAAATAGACTGATACAACGGGAAGAATAATCAACGGTTAGACGGTTAAAGAAAAGCAAACTAATAAAAGAAAAGACAGAATCATTGAAGGGGCGAGACTTACTCAGCAGCTGAAAGCAATTGCTCGAAATAGAAACAAATAGTCAAATGTGAATTGACGTTGATACGTCCAAGCGATTGGACTTGAGAACGGGCTTGAAGCACCATTATTGGTAATCAAAACTGAACGGAAGAGGATTGTGGTCGGAAGATTTAAAAAGAAACAAAATTCAGTCATCGGCTACCTCTAAGTCCCGGCCAAGAATCGAACTGAGGTTATGAGGTTAGGTAACAGCTGATGACCAGGAAGAGATAGTGAACCGGTTAACAATAGGGTAGACTTGCTGGGTGAAGATTGGTCCAATCTCTGATGAGCTAACAAATGGGCTTTAGCCCTCTGAAGCCATAATAATCCAGGCCCATATTAGAGATATTGCACAAACGAGTCACCTGCTGTCAGTTTTTCGCCTGGAGAAACAGCCAGAATCAATTTCCAAACAACCATTCCATCCTTGTATTTTCAGACCCCGTATAAACCGCTACACAGCAAAATAAACCAATGAGTAAATTGAAATTTATTCCCTCATTAAATCTGAGATGATAAAAAGCCCTTCTTTAAAGAAAGATGACAAGATGGAATGGTTCACTCTCTATAAAAAAGGAAAGTCAAAATGATCTCTTCCCAAAAAGGGAGAAGATGGGAAGAAGATGAACCCATGCATATCTCCAACATAGAAAAAAGGCCAAACTGGGCCATGACGAACATGGGGATATGATGGCCATGAAACTGTGGTGCCTTGATGGTTAAAATCCACCAAAGGACATCAGGTCCAACCCACAAGGTTATGTTTCCCGCAGCAGATGATGAAATTAAAGTTTTTATTAGTAATTATGTCTTTAATATTTGACCCAAATTTTGGTTTAATTAAAGAAACCGTTGTTCCCTTGTACTATGCAGATTTTGTCTCTCTTTTTTTTTCAAAGTATTTTTCACTTTGTTGGGACTTGGGTATTTAAGAAACACTAAATTTTGCATTGCAGTTTAAAATTATTAAGAAAAATGAGTGATTTGCAAAGTCAAGATTTGACCGATCAACCTGCAGATTCTTGTTACTAACCAAACCAAAAAAAAAAAAAAAGACATTCAAACACACTTAAATTCAAAAAGCGTTTTGGATCTTGTTCATAGATATCCCAACACATCAAGTGGGTATTGTTATATTCATTCTATAACCAGCATATATAGACTTACTAGTACCAAAAATTATATTAAATAAAGGGATTAGATTTGACTTCGACATTCTTTTTATGATATATACACTTACTTTACAGAAAGTCACGAACAAAACTTGCAATTATTAAGTATAATCACGATCTGGAGTAAATACAACAACAACAAAATTGATTTTAGTACAATATTCTGGAGCAAAAATGGCGTCCTTAAGCTTGGGGAAAACCTTTAATAAATAAATTATTTAATTTTGTAAAAGTATGATCGTGTTGGTTTTTCTTCGTCAACAAACATGTCATGATAGACAATTGGGATATGTTCTCTTCAAAATAATAGTTTGTTTCTTGGACAACTGTAGTATTTTTACCCAAAAATGACATTTTGAACAACTACAAAACAAATCCTGTCAAATGTATAGTAATATTGAATAAAATCGTACTAATCGATTTTCACATGATATCATTGTCTTTGTCATAGTCATTGCAGCTATAAAACTATTTTTCAGCCGACTCTCATGAACACGAATAAAAATAATATAAGTATATGTCCGCTCTGCCCAAAGCAACTATAGCACATACATCTACATAAAACAATGATGTAAATCTATTTTATAACAAACATTATTATATTTATATAGTGTTCGTATTTGATACATCAAAATAAATATTCCATTATCTAAAACGTTTACTTGGTTAAAAAACTTAAAAGAGACAAAAAAAAAAGATGAAAGAAAAGAACGAAAATAAAGTAGAGAAAAGGGAGCCGAAAGCAAAAAAAAGGAGAAAAAGGTGAAGAGAAAAAGTGTGATTAAGTGATAAGATAATTGTCTCCTATTTTTAAGTTCTCATAACTTCTTTGTCACCAATTTCGATCTCCTATCTATGAATTTAATTAACCTCAAATTCTAAGACAATTTGTAACGTTCAAAATTATTATATATCATAAGGTAGAACTAGAAGTCTAATACTAGCTATATGTTGTATTAGCGCATGTCTTTGATGAGATACGTTTGGTGTTTCTTTTCCTGCCATCATAAAAGAAGATGAAAACAAATTCATTTACCAATTTTGTTAGAATTTGTTCATTGTCTAACTATGATTGACAACTTTCTATTGTATCTTTAAAATTAAACTAGATATAATCTATAATATAGTTGTTCATATACATTTGTACCAAGAGAACTATAATTAATTAGAAAAAGAACTTTAAATTATATTTTTCTTTATTAATTGTTCTGTCACACGCACATTATTAGTTTATCGTCTGAATTATAAGGGTTGGTACTAATATATAATTATATATACTAACTATACTAATAGTGTTTTTCTATTATATCATCAGACATATTAAAAAGGAATTATCATCTTGTAAATTTTGAATGAGTTCATATAGACACATTATATTCACATTATACATTATACATTATCAGGACGTACGATTCGACATATATCATATTTTTACCTCCGAAAATATAGTTTCTGTAATCCAAAAGAAAAATTACTTAGAGTTTAAGTTCAATTATAGAACTATATAGAAACATCAATTCATTGGACACTATACAAAAAAAAAGAAAAAAGACGCTCTCACGCGTAAAATACTTTTCGATTATTTTCCAACCAGTTGATGCATTATTTGTGCTTTTAGGGAACTTTTTGTTAATATCTTTGTATTGTGTTTTGTAGTGTTCCCTTGAACGATACCATGGGTTAAAGTAAATAACGTATGTAAATAAAGTAGCGGGGGGGAATATCGCCACTCTACCAAAGTGAAAAGGTACATTGTGTAGAATATAACCAAACCTGAGTTACCGTGAACTGAAGTCATTCTTTTGTGATTTTTTACTCTATTGTTGCTCAATTCAGAACCTAACTAAATAGTAATCACGACAAAGGTAACAACCCATTGCGTATTGGTACTTACCCGATATACAACAGGTTGATAGAATCTATACCAGATCATTTCTTTTCTTTTTTATAATGAGAAAATAAAAGAATTATTGAAACTCTCAATTCATGTGATATAAATATATGAACATTAAAATTTAAATAAAATAAAGCCACACTGGTCTGTCTGACCAGTATGGATGCTGAGACATAGCATACTCTCCATTTCTGCAATGCTTATGTTTTCACTTTTATTTTTATCAAGATGATCAAAACTGGATTATATTCTATTTAAATTAAATACAATTTTTTAGTAAACTAGATATAATAATTGAAATCCCGATAAGCATTCATCTTTATTTTTTTGTGATAAATTTGTTTTTTTTAAGTATAGTCTAGTGATTTTAATATTCTCTTTAATATTGCGGGATACTGGATTCGAACTTCAGACATGTGTTATGAATTTCATAAGTGATCACCATTATACTATATGATTCTTTCTGACTTAATAAATTTGTTTGTTATGAAATTATCACTAACATTAATTGACTTACATCACTCGTTTACATTAACTTCAGGCTATATTGCTATAGTTAACAATGAATACCGTATTTATCTAATTATATTAGTTGGTCCTACTAAATGGGAACTCGGCTAGTGCAACTTTAAATATACATGCGTTTTCTTTTCTTTTTTTTCTGTTTATATATGTCTAGTATATATGGTCTAAAATATCTACAAAGTTCATACCACACACACATTTTGAAGACTTCTTCAAACATTACATATAAGCAACTGTTACATGCCTAAATTAATTGTTTTACTCGACTTTACGACACCATTTTATTCCCATATATACCAAAGTTTTCTTATTATATAATAAAGGTTAGATATCGGTTACCAAAAAAAATGCTAGGAAATCGTTTACAATCATTCAATGATATCGCACAAAGATTTCTAAAAAATACGTAAAGAGCACCTTAGGCCTTCTTCCCCGATAGATTTGTAAATCATGATGGACATTCTTCTCACTGCTCTCTTCAATTTTTGGTGTCTTTCTTAAAATTCCATGAAATGACCTTTATTGTCCATGTCGTTATTTCATGATTAAGGCACTTTCCAATTCATTTCTATGAGACTAGCTTGGTTCTTAGATCTTGACTTGTCTCCATTTTTCTTGTTAATAACCTTGGCTCCAGTTTAGATTCCAGATTTCTGATCCAGCTCTGAACAACTTCAATTCAAACCTCTTTCGTAAAGCTCATGTATTAACAAATTTCCAACGTTGCCGGAGATGAAACTTTATATCTTAATAGTTTTCTTCTTTTTTTTTGTTAAAAAAACTTATATCTTAATAGTTGTATGCAACTTCTGTTTTTTTATGTTTCCAACAAATATTCAAAGTGACTCTTTGATACTTCGTATAGACGATGAACATAAAATTAATTAGAAACTGAAAGATATGCTTTTGGTCCATTACAGCAGCCGCGAGGGGTCCACTTGCTTGTTCCGACTCCAATGTAGTTTTCGTTGTCACTTTCTTCTTCTTCTTTTTTTTTTTTTCGTATGACGTGTAAGTGATTAGTTACACTAAAAAGTTCTTTTGTCCTACGCATGGTGACGTGGAGTAATATTTTAAAACTCAATATTACAGTAATATATGACTAGAAAACTTTTTTAAACTCATTTAAAAGTAAAAGTTGTACACATTATAATATCTATATGGTATTTGATGGTTAAAAACAGATAACAAATACATTAATTTGATACAAACAAAACGAAATTAACATGCTATATCACATATTAATTGTCTTGCTTAAAATTTAAATAAAAGCCTAATAGAAAAAAAAAATATGATAAATCAAGAGGATTACCCAAATGCTTTATATAGCCAGTATAAGTTTGAACCAAAAAAGAAAAGAAAAGAAAGACAATATGAATGAGTTGTTAATTGCTTGTGCCTAAGTGTGAACAAGTCCATAACTTTTTGAGTCTAGGTGGGTCCATTTACTTTGGATTTTTATTTTCTGTTCAACATTTCAGACAAGTTATGTCTTAGTCACTTTATCGGTCTCCCATAGTTTTGTAAGAAAAAAAAGCAACATTCTAATAAACTTTTTGTAATCCCAACTATATTTATTTATTAATCAATGTTCTACCAACTTTGTTCTATAAATATTCAGGACTCCATAACCATTCAACACTCTACCAACCTTCCGATATCTCTCAATCACTCTCTTAATCATTCGCAAATCACTTTTGAAGCTTTCACATTTCTATTTCTTTCTTCGAATATCCTCTCAATTTCTAAGACTTTGACGAATTATTTTTGTTAACTGTTTTTGTCATTAGAAAAAACAAATTTCTCTTCTTTTTCAGACAATGTTCTTGTCACACAAAGAATGCCATCGACTAGAGTTGCAACATTTTCTTAACAACAAAACGAGCGTCGAGAAGAGTTTCTATTTCTGGATTTTCCAAATATTAACAGTCATAGCTTCATGATCGTGACTTTAATTCTAATATCTCTTTTTGAATTTTAAATACTCACGTGGGTCAAGATTTAGCCATTTCTTGTGTTCCAAGTCACCTAGTGTCAGGGTTATTGCAAATGGGAAGTTCATGTTTACCTCCAGGATTCCGGTTTCATCCTACTGATGAAGAACTCATAGACTATTACTTGAAAAGAAAAGTCGAAGGTCTCGAGATCGAGCTTGAAGTCATTCCCGTTATTGATCTTTATAAATTTGATCCTTGGGAGTTACCAGGTAATAATTAACTTAAATTTTTAAGTTAGTTTCAATCTTTTTGTTACTTTTTGAATTTTCAATTAACAAAAAGAAATGATTTTGGCTACTTTTTAGACAAGTCTTTTCTTCCAAACCGGGACATGGAATGGTTCTTCTTCTGTTCAAGGGACAAAAAGTATCCTAATGGTTTTCGTACAAACCGAGGAACGAAGGCCGGTTATTGGAAAGCAACCGGAAAAGACCGGAAAATAATTTGTCGTTCATCTTCTACAATTGGCTGCAGAAAAACCCTAGTTTTTTATAAAGGTCGCGCCCCGTTAGGCGATAGAACCAGTTGGCTCATGCATGAATATCGACTATGCGATGATGAGAGTTCATCACAAGCTTCACAAAATTTCAAGGTAAGAGAGCTTTATATTTATACCAAATGCTTCATTTTGTTCAAAATTTTGATGAGAGAAAATTCAAAACTCGATGTGTTTAGGGAGCTTTTGTGTTATGCCGTGTGGCTAAGAAGAATGAGATCAAGACTCATTCGAAAATCCCAAGAAGTCTAAGTGAACAAACGCTTGGATCAGGAGAAAGTTCAGGTTATTCGAGTCGAGTTACTTCCCCTAGTCGTGATGGAGCGATGCCGTTTCACTCATTTGTCAATCCGGTTTCTACTGAAACCGACTCTTCCAGCATTTGGATTTCGCCTGATTTCATTCTCGATTCTTCAAAAGTATGAATATACATTTCTGAATTGACAAATAACTCAACCAGAACAGGGTTTTGTTTATCTAATGCCGGTTTGTTCTTTTTTTTAGGACTATCCTCAAATCCAAGATGTTGCACCTGACTACTTTCAAGACTTTGATTTTCCGGTTATGGGTAATCAAAACGTTGATTTTCCAGCGAGTACCTTGTACGCAAATGTTAATCAGAGCATGGACGAATTTATGCAAACCGGTTGTTGGACAAATAGTGGGTACGATCAAACTGCTTTATTCGGCTACTCCGACTTCTCCTAGACAGTGTATCGTTGAAGTCAAGACAAAAACACCTTTTATCGTTCGAGTCTTCCAACTTTTAGCATTGGTCTATATTGATGGTTTAATTATTCTGTTTTTCTTCCGTTTTATTACGTATTATAATTATGCATTTAGTATATCAATGTTTATCGTAACGAATTTGAAGCTGTATTTGTTCTCTCTCTATATATATGGATTTTATCATTTTCAATAGGACTATGTATGAATGTCATCTTTATATATGCAACGATCCCTCATTTCCACGATAATGATTAACTGGACCACACTATATAAAGAACACATTTTCTTGACGTCACTAACCTTTAAAACAAACTTTTATGGAAGTGATACGTTGATAACAATGATTCTGTTTTTTTTAAAAAAAAATTGAATCAAAAGGAATGATGGGGGACCATATATATGACATTTATAATCAAGCTTTATAATGTACTATCTTAACATTTGATAAAAATGTGATTTTGAAAGTATAATTTATTAATAAAAAATACTGGGGATACAACAACTCGGGTCCATAGCTCAGTGGTAGAGCAATTGACTGCAGATCAATAGGTCACCGGTTCGAACCCGGTTGGGCCCTGTTTCCTTCTCTTTTTTTTTCCCCAATTCTTCTGTTAGCAATGAAGTATGAACTATGACTTGCCAGCAAAATTGAAACAAGGAAAAATTATTGTATTTTTTAAAGTGATCCCCTCGCAAACTACCAGCTCAATTTACAATCAGGAAAATAAACAACACGAAATCGAATCACAGAGAAATTGTACCAAGCCAAACCAAAGCAAGCCGTTTTGTACCGATTGGTTCAGTCTCCAACTACTAGCTCCACCGGCTTCTCAATTCGCACTTCCACGTCCGTCCGATCAACAGTCTTATCGTACTCCTTGAAGCAGGCGATCGTTCCCAGCTCCTCCACCTCATCAATCACAGTATCAAGCCTCGCCACCATTTCCACAAGAAGCGACGCAAACGCAGCAAACGGCAACGCCTCCGAAAACTCCAAACTCTTCATAACCGCGATTCTGCTCAACTGTTTTCTCAACCTCCTCTTCTCCCCGAACGGCGGCGGTTTCTTCACCGAACTCCGGTGTGACGTGTCACCCATAAAGCTAGACAAAGAAACGGCACTGTTTAATCGTGGCTTTGATGCGGTGACCTTCTGTTGCGTAGTTTGACCCAAAACATTGCCGTGACAGTTATTACTGTCGTTGTGATATGAAACGATGCCTTTTGAATTACTGTCGTTGTAGTATGAAACATTGCCGTTTAAGTGCTTGTTGGTGATGTCACTGTGAAGGTTAGATCCCAAGAAGAGCTTAGGTTGTGATTTTATTGCGGTGTTGAGATCTTTCAATGCAACTTGGAGACTGTCGGAGAGAATCTCCGGCGAGCAGTGACGTTTGTTTAGAATGCTTTCCGAGAGTTCCGACAAAACTTTGCAGATTTCTCCGGCTAGTCTAACACAAGGATCTTTGAAGAGGATACGAATAGACCTAGGAGTCTTGAAAATCAACATAAAAGTATGGTTATATGAAACTATATATAAATTATTTGTCCGAATAGAACGTTAAAGTTCAAATATACCTGAATCTCGGTTTGTAAGCAACCGTGAAGAGCAACAACAGTGTGACCAAACTTGCGAAGAACAGATCCGACTTTGATGTATTGTTGGGATGGGAATTTATGACGTAATGTGTGTCTTGGCTCCCAACTTGCATACATCGCCTAAATATATCAGTGTCATGATGTTCAACATTTTCTTACTACGCCAAGGTACATCAAAAAGCTTTAGAATTTAAACATTTTCTTTTTGATTAATAACAGAAGATTACAGACCAAAACCTATATTAATCCTATAGAATGTGGAAGATCCGATACAATTTTCCATTTAAGACCATCATGATAAGTTAATAGTGTCTTAGATTTAATTGTGACGACAGTTTTTTTTTTAAAAATAATATATTATTTATTGTCTATTTTTTTATATGTACCATTTTAGATATTTTGTATGTAAATGTTATAAATGCTTACAAATAAATGCATGCAATAGCAATGTCAGTCAAGAATTTAGTCGGATTTGAAATAAAGATTTTGATTAAAGATTATGACTTACGAATGCTTCATCGGAGGATTTAGAATCCAAAACAGTCTTATACCCTTTGTAGATTACGTCTTCATCATCAGATTCAGAATCTGAATTTTCTTTTTCTTTTTCCTCCTCAAAATACTCACTCACACAGGCTATGTATAGAACAAAAACCATTTATGTTATATGAACTTTACACTAATTATGTATATGTAGAACTATAATCCGCATGTGTATTGTTTTGGTTCAAGGAATAGGTACCTTCAATAGAGCGTGAGAGGCCTTGGAACTTAGCAATGGTGGACTTGTGAAGGTCATCACCAGACCATATTGGAAAAACCAAAAGGGTCATGACAAGGCAAATGCCAATACCCATAGCGATGGTAAGTAATCTCTGGTGTGCGATCTTAATCACAGTATCGACTCTGTAACTCGATACTGTGATTAGATTAAACGTAATTAGAAATACAAGCATACCATAATCGTAGTTTTTCTTTACGTATGGAACAAATCTCATGAACGTTATCGTCGATCCTGTTACACATATGAGTATATACAGTGTGATTATATATAGAAAGATATATTTTTAAATTATGGAATTTAATTGTTCAAAAGTGTTAGAAGCTTTTCTTGGATAACTATGGAGCAAACATAACAAGTTAGGTAGGGAAATAACTAAACAAGATAATAAACAAAAATACGAAAGGTTCAGTTATGTAAATGTGGATAACTATGATCAAAAGATATATGACAAAGATTGTGAACAATTTATCTATTTTTATTGCATGTCTAGATAAGTTGACATGACCTTTTGGATTGACATTATGACTTTAGGTGTGTCATTTTAAGTGGGAACAATTTTGACAAATAAGGTTCCTTCATCTAAGTCATTATAAACTCTACTTATAAGTAAGAGGTTAGCCATTAGACGCAGCTCCAATAATTTAAAGCTAGAATCAGCTTATAAAAAAAGTGGCCATGGGCCATAAAATATGAGTTCTTAGATCTATTGAACTCTTAATTATTTTAATGGGCTTTCTTTGCTTGGTCCAAGGATCCGTCCTGATTAGACGTCCTGATATAATATTTTTTTGAATATTTTATAAATTTTCATATATCTCACAAATTAAGTATATGTGTATATATATGTGCACATATTAATTGTTTAACAAAATATAAATAGAGAAAGCAATTAATGTAAAACAAAATACTTACCGATGATGAAAACAGTAGCGCCAATGAAGATACCTCCGAAAATTTTACCGGAATGAATAGCAACAAACTCCATCAAATATGCCAGAGATCCTGCTATTAGTGTCCCTAATCCTCTATTTAATCCTTTGCGTAATGTTGCACCTGCAATTATATAGCCAATAAATTTTATCACATGCCCACTAATGAATTAAGCAATTTACCAGATATTTTTGCAATATGTATGCAATTTTAAATATACAATGCCGCCGAAACAATTTTTATTTGTATCCATTCCAATCCCGCTTAACTAATCGATTCTAAGGTAAAACTATTCAAACATAAATTGTTTTTTCTTTTCCTCCAATTAAATCATAAAACATGCTACCATTTGAAACATATACATTTTTTTTTTGTAGCTATATTGATCTGATTGGTTACACAAATCACTAAGAATTTCTAACAGGAAAAAAAGTTGAAGGGGCCCAACTCTTCCTTCTTCGTCTGATTCGAGGGGGTCCCCTTAATAATCAGAACAATTTTTTTGAAATGTTATAAACACGCATCCTGATGAATATACGTAACATTGAGATTAGATCACAAACAAACAAAAACGTAAATAATTGTTGATATAATTACCAGCAGAGAACTCGAGGACGACAACGACGGTCATGACTGCCCAAATTGCATTTTTTCCGATACCTTTGAAGAAAGGTTCCAGGAAATATAATAAGGACACAAGTGTCAAGGAAACTCCTACTTTCAAAGCATGTTTCACTCTCCTCGTATCCTCTTTTCCGACATTCCATAGATTCTTTAGAATCCTGTTCATCTTCTTCGGAAGTTCTGTCTTCCTCCTCGTCTTTCTAGAACCTTCTTCTTCCATGGAGATTTCCATGCTCTTGTTCCACATTTCTTTTCTTTGCTCGTATTATGTTTTTCTTGTTGCTCGTATTTTGGTTTTATTGTACTCTAGCTCTATCTCTGTGTATGTTAAATAGTGGGTAAAGTAGGAGAGACTCAATAATTTTATTTAGATAATAAAAAATATCTTTTTTTTTTTTTCAAAATATGTGTATAGTTTTCATAAAAAATACGTAGATCATTTCCTTATATACACACCACTGTATCAGGATTCTGGTTCGGTGCAACTGACAGTCTCGCTAGTCCCTACTACCGACTAGTACTAGTCATTGCTCGATATTTATACTATCTAGTATTACACATACACATTGTAAGTTTTAGATATAACATAAATGTATGAAAATTAAAGCATTCAATTTACATTTTTCGTACTAATCAAAAATTTGTACGATCATGTGATTCACATAGTTACCCTAAAAGGATAAGAACATAATACTTTGTTGTGCACCTTAGATACAAACTACAAAATTATGAGATATTAGACTGCTGGTTTTAAATGACTTGCCACAAGTGATTAATTTTTTTTTTTTTTTTGTGTATCAACTGATGGATTATCAAATTGGTTTTTTCTTCCTTAATTTGGGGGGGGGGGGGAATAGAATACAAATATAAACTAAATTATGATCATGGAAAATAACTAAATTTATATTCGTCATGGACATTAAAACCAGAATCGAAAAATCGAACCAGAACCGATCTGAAATAAACGGTTCGGTTTAGTTTCAGTTTTAATATAAATATCTATTGGATTTTAAAATTAGGATTCATGGGTAACAGTTCTGTTCCGGTTATTACCCGAGAACCGAATACCTGAACCGATTATCCGAAATTAAACTAATTTAAATCTTTAATAATATGAGTCTAATGTGATTTCGAGTATTTTGAACATTTGGTTATCATTCATGCCAGCACTTTTGGGTATCTATTATGTGATTTTGAATATTTTTTTAATTTTTCAGGTAAAATTATGTTATTTCGGGTATTTAGACCCAAAATTTTATAGAACCAAAATATTTCGGATAATTTATGGGTATTTAATTTTTGTATTCGAACCAAACCGAAACCAACAAAAACTGAACGGAATCGAACCGAAATTTTTTAAATACCTATTAGATCCTAAATCTATATAACCAAATACCTGAAACCAATCGAATCTTACCCGGAACCGAACCAAATGTCCGAATGTTCATATTTATATGATGCCACCGACATACCATATACATATACGCCTTTAGGATACATTTAATTAATTGAATAAAATAAGGTAAAACGTTTCATTTCCCATTTAAATTTAAGCATTTATAATGAAAACAGATGAAAAAAACAAAACCCACCAATTCCAGTATTCCACTAAAGAATAAATTATATAGTTTCTCTAATATATTAAAAATGAATGAAATAAAATAATTCATATGTCCTTTATTTATATTTCTTTCATTTTAATTCCATTGATTCATTTCATTGTTACTAATACACCCTTAATTTGCTAGTGTCCACAGATATTTGTTATATCTCATTCTTATGGATCTTATGGTCGTATCTTTATACAGAAATCTATGTCTTTTTATTTATATTTCTACAAATATCTGTATCAGCTAAATCCAAAACCATCGTGTTCTAAGTCGAAGTATAAAAAAGTTGGGAATATCAATAAAACTTAACAAAGAGACTTTGATCCTAGTAAGATTTGGACGGTGCCTCCATTAATTAGTAAAACTTTCAGTTCCGTCTAGAATAATTTCGATAGAATCGTTGTTTAATTTGATGACTAAGCAGTCGACAAGGAAAATAAATTTAATGGACGTCAATTTGTCGCAAAATGAATGGAATGATGCTTTCATTTCTCTACTCCAATGATTTATTGGACAACACTATTCAACCTTACTTTAATGTTTGACGTTTCTGTTGTATAACATTTATGGGTTTAATATTTATTGCTTTTGTAAGAGAGTATATCGTTATATACACTAAATTCACCGGTTTGGAACAACCTATTACAAAAACTCTTGCTGTTTTGTTGTTGTGTGATTCCCTTGTATAATCTATAGATCAAGTAAACACTTTTTGGCTTGCATTCTCAATACATAGTGGATCAAAATAATTAATTTTTATATATTCTAAAATTATTTTTGATCAAAGATGACTAAATTATTTTGTATAATTAAAAACAAGTCAAAACTCATCATAAATCGACAAAATATTAAAATCCGGTTTTTCTTATATGTCTACGTGATATCATTAATTATCAAATAACTGTTAGAAAATTCGAAATCTAGCATATGTCTGGATAAATCCTAAGAACCATTATATTTACTTTAAAAATCTAAATAACTTTAAATCCTGCAACTATAATAGAAGAAACTGTCCACTATAAGTAAATTTCGAAACATTTGAATAGTGGAATCATTGATTCGCTTATACAGAATAGGACCATATAACGTTGACAAAAAAAAAAGAAGGGGACCATATAACATGCTATTTAATTTGTCGTTTTAATCTGACATTATGTAAGAAATGCTAAAAATATCTAAGAAACCACCAAAAGGTTACATCTTTTTCATTAGTTGGATCAGAGCATATAAATTTATGATATTTTATTTTCGCGTCAATGCTACATAATATATTATGTGAATCTTTTAAAGAAAATGAAGAAGTATGATACGCGTTGAGAAAATATACATTAGGTTGGTCCATAAAGCATTTGAGTGGACAACAAGATATCTCCAGTTTTACCCCCTTTTTTCTTATATTAGCTATGACTTACCAAAAGTAACGACTTTCACAAACCATAAAGATATACCGCAACAAGTATACCAGCGAACCCTTGAAAATCACCACCTCATGTTACAAACTCCGAAAATAAACCAAAACCAAACTTCATCATACCGACTGGTTCGATGTTAAATCTAAACATACAGTACACTATAATCGTTAGTCCCTAGCTCAATAGCACTCGCTGTTCACCTAAATAAAAATAGTCTTTAAGATCTTCAGTTCGAATACCGGCCATAGGAAAGAAACTGTTTAAAGTGCTCTGGTCTCCGGTAGGAATAGATAATAAACTTAGTCCAAACCAAAACATTTCGCAACTGTAGTATCACTCGACGCCAACCACTAGATCCGCTGGCTTCTCGATTCGAACTACCACATCCGTTTGATCAACGTTGTTATCATACTCCTTGAAGCAGGCGACCGTTCCCAACTCCTCCACTTCCTCAATCACATTATCAAGCCTCGCCACCATTTCCACAAGAAGCGACGCAAACGCAGCAAACGGTAGCGCCTCCGAGAATTCAAGACTCGTCATCACCACAATCCTGCTCAGTTGTTGCCTCAATATACGTCGCTCTCCGGTCGCCGCCGCCGATCTCCGTTCTAACGTATCAGCCCTCAGTCTAGAAAACGAAATGGCACCTTCTGGTCCGAAACGTGATCTTCTTTCGCCGCGTGGAGTTCCGGTGTTTTGACGCGAGACATCATCGTTTTGCCCCAGACGTGATCCAGTCTCGTCTTGATGCGAAATGGCGTCTTTATTGATGTGTTGCGAAACCGGAACGTTTTGGTTGTGTCTACCGCTATTGCAGTTTTGGGACACGTTGCCGTTTTCATTTGAACCGAAGAAGAGTTTAGGTTGTGATTTGATGGCGGAGTTGAGATCTTGTAATGCTACTTGGAGACTGTCGGAGAGAATCTCCGGCGAACAGTGACATCGGTTTCGAATACTTGCGGCAAGTTCCGACAAAACTTTGCAGATTTCTGCAGCGAGTCTAACGCAAGGATCCTTGAAGAGTACACGAATAGACCTAGGAGTCTTCAAAATCAACAGTCATTCAAGTGGGTGACAAAAGTAATGAGTTTAATTAAGTAAACGAAAATTTACCAAGTCGCTGATATCATATGATTAAAAGTGAACCAAACAAAGTTTGTATGAAATTTAGCACGTGATATTTATTGCAGTAAGAATATTTTCATTTAGTATTTCTACAAATTTTAGATCACATAATTAAAATCGTCCAAAACGTGTTTCAATTCATTTTATTTATTCTGACAGCATTATATTTGTTATTTTATTAACTTTTTTTTTCTTTGCTATGAATCCTAAATACATTAGTATGAACAAAATTACGTAAAAGACAAGTTTAAAAAGTAAATTTACCTGAATTTCGGTTTTTAAGCAACCATGAAGAGCGACAACAGTATAACCAAACTGACGAAGAACAGCTCCAACTTTAACATAATGTTGCCATGGGAATCTATGACAATGTCTTGTGTGTCTGGGCTCCCAACTTGCATACATCGCCTATATATATACATGTTTTCATCATGTAATCAATAATTCTTGGATATGAAATATTTTTTGTTAGAGATCTAAAGTAAATGTTCGATTTAAATAACTTACGAGTGCTTCATCCGTGGATTTAGAATCCAAAACAGTCTTATATCCATTATAGATCATGTCTTCTGATGAATCTGATGTTTCTTCGTCTTTGTCCTCCTCTTCAAAGTACTCATTCACACATGCTAAGAAAATTAACAAATAATCGCGTTAATAAATTGGGAATGAAATAAAAATACCACTTCCCAAAACAAACGACCGCAAATAACATTTCTGAACACACACAAATGCTTGAATTTATCAAAAATGTACTCTAATGTATGATCAAAATGTCTCTTTCTTTATAAAGTTTATCTACAAGTACGCACCTTCGATGGAAAGAGAGAGGCCTTGAAGCTTAGCGACGGTAGTTTTATGGAGGTCCCCACCGGACCATATAGGAAAAAACAAAAGGCTCATGCAGAGGCAAATACCAACGCCAATGGCTATCGTATAAAATCTCTCATGTGCAATCTTAATCACAGTATCAACTCTATAACTTGACACTGTTATTAGATTGAACGTCAAGAGAAATATAAGCATGCCGTAATCGTAGTTCTTTTTTATGTATGGGATAAATCTCAAATACGTTATCGCCGCTCCTGTAACATAAAGAAAACATGTATAGTTTAACAAACAGTTAATTACTATGTTGGTCGTTTTTCGAAAGTAACAAACAATAAGGGTTTATCTGTGATAACGGCTTATAAGAGACAGAACCATCCAAACTTTCGAGTGTATCGTCTAACTACACAAAGACATTTCGCGTCGCAAAAACAACAAATACCAAAATTTCTTTCTAAATCTGTCACGCCATCAACCATCAAAGTGATAATTAACCAGCCAGACTTGATTCCATTCTACTCAATTTTACTTTTGGGGACAGAATAGAGAATAACCCATAAGTATCCAAACTTTCGATATCAAACTTAATAATTTTATTGTCGGTAGAAAATTTCATAACTTATGATTTATCTCCTAGCTAAACCATGTTAACTTCAGCAGTCTAATATTCCGCAACATATATATATATATATATATATATATAATAGCCTAGAATCATAATACAGTTAAACCTCGATAAATAAATATTCGATAAATGAATAATTTCGATAAATGAATAATTTTTTCGGTCCCGACTTGGGCTAATGAACTAAATGAATAATCTCGATTAATGCATTAATGAATAATTTTTTTGAAATCCTTAAAGACCCTATGTAAATATAAATGAATAATCATCATATTTCATAAGATATATATATATATAAATATCTTTTTTCAATTAACAATATTCTTACAATAAATCATTATTTTACAAAAAATATTCTCTAGTGTTTTGTTTTTTCACCAAAATTCAACTTATCCTTGATTTTTTATATCGCAAACAAAACTTTATGAGTATCTTGTTCGTGTTGTAAAAAGTAGTTTTGTAAAGTGATTACTGCTTAATATGCTTTTTCGATGACACATTTGGTGTGAAACTACAATCATCTGGTTATAGATCATTCTCATAATTTAGTACAAACTTAATAATTTTATTGTCGGTAGAAAATTTCATAACGACATCATTATCGTTACATTTTTGTTAGGTAATACAATTTATCACCAAGACTTGTGTTTATATAGGTTACATTGAATCTCAAAAACTAAAAGACTTTTTTTTTCCTAATTCTATAACAAATCTAGAAAACTTTCTTTTATAGTTTTAGAAAACTTCATTTTTTAACTATATAGAACTTTTTTTTCTAATTTGCATTATTTTTCAAGTTTCTAGACGTTCAAAAATACTATCTAAATAAATAATTTTGCTAAACGAATATTTTTTATGGTCCCAAGAGTATTTATTTATAAAGATTTAACTGTATATATTAAATTAATGAATACATACCAATGATGAAAACTGAAGCACCAATGAAAATAGCTCGGAAGATTTTGCCAGAATCATTAGCGACCAATTCAATGAAAAATGCCAAAGATCCCGCAATTAGTGTCCCTAATCCTCTATTAAGCCCCTTGCACAACGTTGCACCTGAATTAAAATTAACCACCATTTACGTCGTTAAGAACATATATGAGCTTACACAACATATTAATATATTTGATCACTCTAGCTATTCTTACAGGCAAACTAAACTATCTTTGTCCATGCATTGAATTTTTTTTTTTAAAAAAAAATTAATAAAGAAAAGTGCTATAATTACCGGCAGAGAACTCAAGAACGACCACAACAGTCAAGACTGCCCACATTGCATTACTTCCAATGCCTTTGAAGAGAGGTTCCAGGAGATACAATAATGACACAAGTGTTAAAGAAACTCCTACTTTTAGAGAATGTTTCACTCTTCTTGGATCGTCTTTTCCAACTCTCCATATATCCTTTACAATCTTCTTCGGAAGTTCTTGAATCTTTTTAGTTGCCTTTTTAGAGCCTTCCTCTTTCATCTCCATGTTCCTTTCATGGACCTTGTTCGACATTTTTTGTTTCTTGTTTCGGAACTTTTTTGTTTTTCTAGTGAGAAATGAAGAATATGCAAGAGCTTTCGGGTGTTGTTGTCCTCTCTATATATAATTAAATGCATGTTAAAAAAAAAAGTTCATGTGTCTATATTGCCTCTGTATAATTTATCTATTTTTGTGGAGATATTTTGTTGGGTGAGTGACATGATGGTCTGATTTTTTCTTTGTGTTTTAATATAATTAGCTGTTGTTTGTGCTATCTTTATTTTTTTTTTAATGTTGTTATACTATTTTATCAGATTTTTTCTTCATACATAGTCTTGATTATTTTGATGGTAGAAGTACAATCTTATATTGTTGTATTAGTATAACAACAAGGGGAAAAATCTTATATTGTTATATTTCGTATATGTTTTGAAATTTGAACTATATAACTTACACACCTAAGAAAACCAGTTGAGTTATAAGTGATGAGAGATTTGGATTGATGGTTTCACATGACTTGCAACAATTTGATAAGTAATTAGACATTAGAGATTCTTTGTATTTTCTCATTTTCCCATTAAATTGGCAAAAAATGAAAATATACTAAATTTAAAAATTAATGGCCGTTCACTAAAAACTGATTATTCCATATTGCACTTGTAATTTAAAATTAACAGGTCCCAATTATTTTTGATTCACGCATGCATGTGTCACCCAATTCATTCAAAATGATCATAACAATATTATGAAGAAGAAAAAAATTATGTACACCGCCTGTGGCTCTGTGCGCAGATCTAAATCAGATCTTAGTTTGCTAAACTAACAAAGAAGTTTATTTTTTTTAAAAAAAATGAACAAATCTTCATCTGGAAGTAGGCTAGTTAGTACTTCCTTTAGACTGTCTTTTTCATATGAACTTTATTTTCATTGTGATAATGTTAAAAGTCATAATAATCAAAAAATTAAAAGTGATTTCAAGTATCAGACAAATGAGTTGCGTTTTCATATCTCAATCTAACTCATTGAAAAGCTTAATTAATATACTATGCACCAGTGAAAATAAATTTGATTACGTGGGTGAGAATTTGTTATAAACACGATTAAGACCTATAGTTTGTCGTGTTAGGTTGAAATATTAGTATTTGTCCACAACTTTGTGACAGCAGAAGACAGAAAAAGAAAGAAAATATTATTGAAATAAATAGTTAATTTGATCTACCTATGACTCATCGACGTAATAATCATACAATTACTCGTAAAATAGGTAATCATCCGATAATTAATATATATTTGATGACGGCGATAA
Source organism: Streptanthus diversifolius (assembly GCA_039880935.1). Taxonomy (NCBI): domain Eukaryota; kingdom Viridiplantae; phylum Streptophyta; class Magnoliopsida; order Brassicales; family Brassicaceae; genus Streptanthus; species Streptanthus diversifolius. Next base: position 7,814,895 of record JAXGFM010000012.1, on the reverse strand, counting down.
GGACGGACTCAATATATAATTAAGACCACTAATGATATGGTTTCCTCGTAGATATTTTTTTTCCAAGTCCTCGGCCTTAAATTATTTAAATTTGATCACATAGATACTGATGTTAACGATTGACAACATTACAACAATATATATATATATATATGAAAGTTTTTTCATGCCGCTCGGTAAATTAATTTAATTGCTGATATGTTTGCATCTAAGAAAGTCCAAAATAAATATATTTGTTTTTTTACCAAAAGTTGACTTTGTTTGTTTCATAACGGTACCAACGTCGACACGTTTCACATTAGAAAAAAAAAAATTTCAGTATGGCACAAAGTTTTTCAAAATTGTTTTCTTTCAACGGCGGAATATCTGGACAATTGTGACATAAAAGTATATTCTTCAAGCATTAAGAAACGTATTATTTTCAATAGATCAGAAGCATATGCATACCAAAAGCTTAGTTGAGAGAGTCAGAGATATTTGATATAGTAGACATATTTGCTCCGGTATTGCGAATAGGTGGAGACGATTAATTATACTTTAATTGAACTCTTATGCTTTACCACTATTCAATGTCGAGTTCTTTTACCAATGTCTTCGGCTTCAACTGTTTTTACATCACATCATTTGTATGCCAAAAAATATCATATCGTTTGGAAAATTCAATGTTTGGGGAGAAAAATGATTTTTTTTTTTTTTTTTTGGATTTTTGCAAGAATATTTTGTTACACATAGAATATCAACAATCTCAATGATCCTATACATTACATCAAAATAATGTAATGCTTGGTTTGAGCCAGATGTTCTTAGACTTGTGACGTTTACAGTCATTGCGTTAGAAAAAGATTAAGAATGAATTCTCATACATTTATATATCGAATGAAATTTTGGTTTGGATTTCAACATGAACATTTTGGTACATATGGAAGATAAACTCTACAATAAGCTGGATCGGTCGCTTCAATATATGCTATACATAAAGATTGCGTCAAAAGAAAGTAACACTTGGTTTGAGACAAATGTTCTTGAGACTCATGATGTGTACAGTGAGCTATATGACCTGCCTTATAAAAAGGATAAGAGTTAAACTCCATACATGTGTATGTTGAATGGATGGTTACTTGGTCTGTTGAAAGCCCGATAAATAGGATGGGATGGATGTTGCAAGTTGCAACTCCAATATGGCATAACTATATCAATATTCCACATACAATCACATAGTTTATGTTTGGGATCTCAAATTTTTGCTCATGCATTATCGCGTTTATATAGGCCTTGAAAATTCAGTTCTACGAATTAAGAGTTAAATTATGAGTTAGAAGAGTGATATCAAAACAGAATTTCTAGCATGTAACGAGTGCTCAATATATGAATATTTTGTTTTATCTTGTTTAGAAGCTACAACATTGGTTAGTTACAAGTATATATTACATTTTCAATTAAATTAATAACATGTACATTTGTTGTCAAAACATATACTACTTAACAATTTGTTGAACTCATCATTTTGCAAGGTTTTTTTACGCAAATAATATATATTATCTTTATATATTTTTACATAACCAATTACGATCTACTCATCAGAATCTCATATAATATTTGTTTCTACTTATTATGTAATCCTCTAATATTAACAATCACTCCTTAGTATATAATTAATTCATAATGAAGATATAAAAAGGTAAAAACATAATATTTAGCTAAACTGGAAGTCTTATATACACAGAGAACTTGTCTATTTTCAACAATGGCTCACACGTTTTTTCAGACAATCCCAAAGAGATTTACTTGTCTATTTTCATTAAAAAAAAATTCACAGTTATAAAACATTTCAAGTTCTCAAGTATCAACAACCAGAATCTAATCGATTTATGTCGAGATTGAATGGCTAAATGAAACACAAATTCTAACCTTTCTCTGATTCAATCACTCTAATCAGCAAATCTTTCTCCTTGGCGTTCATTGTTCAATGCATTAGTGGCTGAAGTTTCCCATCAGAAGATATCACCAAACCTCTCACTTTTGCATCTTTTGTTTTGCATCTTCTTGGCAAAGTCTTACAGTTATGATCTTCTAAGAACTCATCTGCAACATCTCCGTCTTCATCAATCCTTAGCCGCATTGAGTACCATCGTAGTCCCTGATCCAAAAAAGAGGTTGGATAGTATAATTCTCAGTTAAACTAGGTTTAGTCACTGATTATGCTGGGATGTCAAATAATTGCCATCAAGAAAAACTTAATGGAAAACTATATATCAACACACTAAGACAATTGAGTAGTCTTGGGATGAATCAACTCCCCTACCTTCTAAACGACTATAATTATCGTCTTTCCTCAACAACAGAACCAATTAAGATTCTTAAACTCTATCCTAGCCTCACGAGTCATGATGCATACCAAACTACTAAAGACATGAGATTTCATTATGCTTTATAGATTAAAGATTTCCTAGTAGAGTGAAACTGAAACTACTTGCTTTCCACATGACTTATTTAACCGCAACTAATCAATCAAGCAAGCTTAAAACATAAATCGTGGCTTGACATAATCTTTAACTACAATATCTAGTTTGACATACAATGATGAATGAATAGAGTTAAATACAATGGACTAACTATTATAAACACACCTAATTCAATAAGATCATTCAGGGAATCTGGGAAATCCCTACAGAAATGATGTATGTAAAGGACATCTGCAAGAAGAATACAAACTACTGTTTGTGAAACAAGAACAACCGCAGCCAAATCTGAGCCATATTACTAACAAAATAAACAAATCAAGGACTACGTAGAATAAAGATTCGATCTTCATCAATGTTAAGCTTAGTAAAACAAATGTAGATACTAAATCAACTGACTTTTCACAAACCCCACAAACCAATTTACCATCTAATCTAGCGTGATGCGAACCAAACACATCTGCTACAGAACAAGTATGAGATATAACACCACACTTCAAAATAAAGCGTAAAGACGTAATTTAGAATCAGAATCAAACTAAGCAATTCAAATAAATCAATTTCTTCAATCCCTATGACTAACCTGAACTCCACCCTCTGAAGGAGCACAAGGCTGAAGAATAGGACCAGGATTAGACCGTTCAACGGCGACTTGGACTGGAACTCCAAAACCTTTCCTTGGAAGCCCTGTTTCACGGAATCTCGGCTGATTATCTTCCCGGCGTTTATCCCCGTCGCCGGGGATTGTTCCAGTATTATCTCCTTCACCATCTTCATCCCTCGCAACTCTGTGCCCACCATCGTTATGACCGAAACCAAAAATCCCCGTTAACTTCTTTAAGAAACCCATTAGGCCAATCCCAGAAAAAAAGAAATCAAATTTCGATTCCAAACTATCACTAAATCAGAAAAAAGTAAAGATTTTTTTGTTGCGTCTCAATCGATGATTTCCTAAAAGTTGGGGATACAAATCGAAAAAGGGTTTCGAATATCCCTTTCCTTCTCCCACGATAGTTTCTACCTTCTGCGAATCGCGTCTTAATCCAACAATATCGATTCACTGTTTATTCTGCAATCAACAAAATATATATATATATATATATATATATATAAAAATGAAAACTTTTGGATCTCGAGCTAAGATCTCCTTATTGCTTTGCGCATTTTCTAATTCTACATCATTTTAACGGCGCGGTATATAAATAAATAACCACATTATTTTATTTTATTTTTCTCCAAAAAGCCAAAAACAAAGAAAAAGTTCACTTTTCGATCATTACTCATCAGGACTTCAGTCAGATTCAGAGCATTGGATTATGATTGAAGTTTCCAATTTTTTTTCAAATTAATGTTCTATTTCAAGAAGGAAATTAGAACATTTAGTTATTGAATAATCACACAACCAAACAAATAGAAAGCAATTTTATTTAGTCACTTACACTTTCATAAACATTTGAAAGTTAAAACCAACAAATAAAATTTATTAAATATTTAATAAAATTTATTAGTTTGACACTAATTCATTGTTATATTAGTAGATTATTTCTTATTTAATTTTATTGCTAAAGATTTTTATATTTATTTTATCTTTAAATATTTTGTTAGTAAAATGTTATTTACAAAAATATTATTATAATAATTTACACATCAAAAACAAAGAAATTAAAAATTATGATTTTATAATATAATATTTAATATATTGATTTGTCACATGAAGCAACAAATTTATTTTTAAAACAGATTTGTTTATTTTGGTGGAATTATATGGTATAATACTAGTCACTTCTAAAATTCATTACCACTAGGCTAATTTGAAAAAAATAAAAACAGATTTATTTACTTTTATTTGAGAAATTTATTGCTTTTATACATATTGATTTTTTAAAATATATATATTTATTTAATTTGAAAGAGTTAATAAATTTATAGAAAGTTTATTTCTTTTTGACCATATATTTTACTTAATTTTGATAAACTCAATGTATTTATCATCTTTAAAGAGATTAGACTATATGTTGTACCACAACGAAATATCATTTTATGGTACTACGAGGGGAAAATTAGGGTTGGGCAAAATACCAGAATCCGAAGATCCGAACTGAACTCGAACTGAAAAAGTAGAACCGAACTGAATCCGAAATTGACAAAATATCTGAACGGATCCTAAACTTTTATAATCAAAGAAACAAATCCGAATCGAACCCGAACCGAAAATCGAATGGATATCCAAATATCTGAACTACAATTATTACTTCTAAATATAATAATTACATTTAAGTTTATAATAATTTAAATATCCAAATTTACAATTATAAATTTGAAATTATCAGTTATTTAAATATTGAAATAATTAAAATATTAAAAAATTAAAATATTTAAAGATTTTGAATTATAAATTAGGGATAAGTAAAAAATTCTAAAGAAAAAGTCAAAGAACCAAAGTTAGAATCGAACCCGAACCGAATCCGAATGGTATTTGGATACAAAATGGGACTTAAAGTATGTTACCAAAACTGAACCGAACCCGATGAAATCTGAACCGAACCCAAACCGAACTAGAGAAATACTAGAATGGGACTTGGACTTCTCAACACTGAAAACCCAAAAAACCCTAACTGAATCAGAACGAACCTGAACGCCCACCCTCAAAAACAATTATGATACAACTGACCAAAATCAACAATTATGATACAACTGACCAAAATCGAATAAGACTGGCCCATTTATAATCTCCAGGCCCATTTCAATTTGAAAAATAGTCGAATACTTTCGATATTTTTCACCTGTTCAATTTCGTCGTCTTCGTCTTCCTCATTCCTCATTCCTCCTCCGATACCGAGATCTCGTCGAAATTATTCTCAAATCTCCGGAAATCAGCTTGTCTGATTGGCTGGGTGTAACGGGAATCTATTCTATCTGTGCTTCAAAAATTGCTTAGATCGAAGATGCCGGTGGCTGCTTCCGCCATCTACTTTCTGAATCTCCGTGGCGATGTACTTATCAATCGCACATACCGTGACGATGTCGGGTTAGAGAGTTTATCCTTTTCTCACCGTCGATCTGTAGCTTTAGGATTTGCGAAATTTCGTTTTACATTTTCAGCTTGTGTTTTTGCTCTATCGGTTCCAAGTAGTTAACCACTTGGTAGGATTTTAGGTTTGAGATATTTTTGGATATTGATGTATTCGAACTTATTATGTAATTTCATTTGATATATTTAGGGGTAATATGGTGGATGCATTTAGAACGCATATAATGCAAACAAAGGAGTTAGGGAATTGTCCTGTGCGTCAGATTGGTGGCTGCTCCTTTGTCTATATGCGAATCAGCAATGTCTACATTGTCATTGTTGTCAGTAGCAATGCTAATGTTGCTTGTGGATTCAAATTCGTTGTTGAGGTAAAGTTTTTTTTTGGTTTCATTTTGCATTTTCCATAATAGTTGTCCTTGTTGATATTTAAGAGATTCAGATTGATTCTATACACATCTGACTTAGCTACTTCTGCTTTTGATTCGCATTTTTTAGGCTGTTGCTTTGTTCAAATCATACTTTGGTGGAGCTTTTGATGAAGACGCTATTAGAAATAACTTTGTTCTGATTTATGAATTGTTGGACGGTAAGTCAGCATTGATAGTGTCATTATCAGAATGTTTTATTCAACATTTTTTGGTTGTGTTATTCCTTTAACTACTGTTTTATTCTGTGGAATTGCAGAGATTATGGACTTTGGCTATCCACAAAATCTCTCTCCTGAAATTTTAAAGCTTTATATTACTCAGGAAGGTGTACGTTCACCATTTTCATCCAAGGTTTGAGCATCTATTCGTGTGTGTATAACGAACATTTATGGTTCTTGCTAGTAAAGCAGTGTTTTCCGTGCTAAATCAAGTTTTTTTTGCTTCTTCATTTCATATGTTTTCATTTATAAGCCTCTTTTCATTACAGCCGAAGGACAAGCCTGTTCCAAATGCAACATTACAAGTTACGGGTGCTGTTGGTTGGAGAAGAGAGGGCCTTTCTTATAAAAAGAATGAGGTAAGAGATTTTTCGGTTTCTATCTGTGTGTATATAATTTACTAGGTTGTGCGGAAGTGTTGATACTATGCATTCTCACTAATGCAGGTGTTTCTGGATATTGTGGAAAGCGTAAACCTTCTTATGTCCTCAAAAGGTAGATACTTGCTTCTTCTTTTAAGGTTTTTTTTCGATCATCTTTGAATCTTCGATATGATTGTTTTCTGTACATTATCGCATCTGTTAGGCAATGTTCTTCGGTGTGATGTGACGGGGAAAGTTCTAATGAAATGTTTCCTTTCGGGAATGCCTGATCTGAAGTTGGGGTTGAATGATAAAATTGGTCTTGAGAAGGAATCGGAAATGAAATCTCGTCCAGCTAAGAGGTAGGTTCTGTTAAATCGGTGTTGCACACTAGCCACTAACATTTCTTGGTACTCACTGATTCACTCTTGTTTTGCAGTGGCAAAACCATTGAGCTTGATGATGTCACATTTCACCAGTGTGTGAACCTGACAAGATTCAACTCTGAGAAGACCGTTAGTTTTGTACCACCGGATGGTGAATTTGAACTGATGAAGTAAGTTTTGGAATGTTCACTGTTGCATATTGTTCTGATACGGAAGTGTATTGACATTGATGATGTCTCAGATATCGAATAACAGAGGGTGTGAATCTGCCTTTCCGCGTATTACCAACAATCAAAGAACTTGGTCGTACACGCATGGAAGTAAATGTCAAGGTAAGTAGCTTAACTTCTCAAAAAGTTAAGAAGAAGAAGAAGAAAAAGCAGTTGGATCTTTGCTCTCTTACAATCTGCTTTCGAGTTTTGTATTTTCAGGTCAAAAGTGTGTTTGGTGCTAAAATGTTTGCCCTCGGCGTCGTAGTTAAAATTCCAGTGCCAAAACAAACGGCAAAGACCAATTTCCAAGTGACAACTGGGCGCGCTAAGTACAATCCATCAATCGATTGCTTGGTTTGGAAGTGAGTTTATTGCCTTTTGAGAAACCTTCCAATAGTTTCATCTTTATAATTCTATTGCTTGGTATTTTATCAACCATTGGCCTTCTCTCTTTTACAATTTAGGATAAGAAAATTTCCAGGACAAACAGAGTCCACACTAAGTGCAGAAATTGAGTTGATCTCAACAATGGGAGAAAAGAAATCTTGGACAAGGCCACCAATTCAAATGGAATTTCAGGTCAATCTTCTTCTCTTGTTGGCATTGTTAAATAGAACCAGATTGCTTAAGGTAGTTTAACCGTCTCAGCTTCATTCTATTTTCAGGTGCCAATGTTCACAGCATCTGGTTTGCGAGTTCGTTTCCTCAAGGTAAGCTTTGATTTCTATGCTTTTGAAGACCAAAAATGTGATGCTAAGTATCGGTATAAGCCATGGTGACATTTAAGCCCAGTTCAGATCTTTTATGTTGTGTGTTTTTGCTTCATCTGTATGGTGTTGAAAAAAAAAATTTGATCGCTTTACTTCTTGTTAGCTATAAAAAAAAACTTCACAAATTCCTTGGATTTGACCCGTAACCGGAATGATTTATAGGTGTGGGAAAAGAGCGGTTACAACACGGTCGAGTGGGTTCGATACATAACGAAAGCGGGATCTTATGAGATCAGATGCTGAACCTAAAAATCACAGTTGAGGTTCAAGTGACAGGTGCATTGCTTCTAGCTTTTGTTCCTTGTGCAAAACAAGAGTTAAATATCTTTCTATATCTCGTTTATGTTTGTTTTGTCCATTAGAGATATGTTTGTGTTAATATGATTTCTTATGTCTTTGGCATTGAATTCGTTTTCTTTTCTCTGTTTGTGGTTTTCTACGAGTTATAGTTTAGATTAATTTGGTGTAATTGAACGTGAGATAGTATTTGTGAAAGGGGTGAATTTCAGTTGTGTTGTACACAAGTTCGTACTGGTTTTTTATCTTTGATTTGTTAGAGAGATACAAATGAAAAATGTAGTTGTGTGTTACAGAGAGAGAAAGGTCTCTGCGTCAAGAGAGATACCGATTTTGAATTGAGACGCGTGGAAACAAGACATTGGTTTGGAAAAGTATATTCGTTTGAGGTGAGAGTGTACTCACTCGTAGGTGTTAATATACCAGAATGTTTGGGTCTAAAATTGGGTCTGGTTACAGAAGTAGTTTGGTCCATATTCTACGGTTTGGTTTTTGCTGAGTAATCGATGTAACATCCCACCAAAATCCCATTTGTTTGGTTTTTCTGAGTAATCAATGTAAACATATTCATCTATTTGGTTTTTCCTGAAGAACAATTTGTTGTCTTTCAAAAAATTTTATTTTTAAAATAATCTAAACATTTTAATAAAAATATTATAACTGAGAGTCTATCACGGTTTATCATGGTTTTACTATCTCAAAATTTTTATAATATATGCTTAAAGTTTTTTTTAGGGCATATTGGATAAAAATATAAAAGGATTTTAATTTTTTTAGAAATATCTGAAAATATTTTATTGGATATGACATTTATTTAAATTCTTTAAAATATCAGATAATTAGATTAATTTTTTTACAAATTTTATAAAATCTCAGCTAATTTATTAATTTAAGATTTCATAAATAAAATATATCAACTAGGATTTAAATAGATTTGAGAGATAATTTATAGTTAAAAATAATAAATTAAAATACCACCTCTTATGATGGTTTTTGATTTTTTAATACCTTTCTAGTTTCAATTTAAAATAAAAATAAAATAATTTGAAATAAAAAATGAAAAACTTCAAAAATATAATATATAACATTTAATTAATTTTTAAAAAAATTATGAAATATCGTAAATTTTTTCAAATTTCAGTTCTTCTTACACTATATTTGATAGAGGAAATATAAACCAAATAGCATTTTTCAAATTTTAATAATTTTATTTAATTTTTCAAAATAACTTAAATACTCTGAAATTTATAAAGCAACTATTATTAAGTCACCAATATTTTTTTAAATTTTATTCGAAAGTCCCACCAGAACCATCCAAATATTCAAAATTCACATAAAATTCATCAAATCTTAAAAGTTCAAAATTTTACAAACCCTTAATCCAATAAACTCCTTTTTTCAAAATTTTTTATATAAATAACTCTTAGAGAAGGGTGACCACAAATACATTGGTTGATATATTTTGGATGATAATAAAAACAAAAATATATTTGATGAATTTGTAAAGGATTCTTCAATAAAATCTGTATTATTATATTGAATATAATTAACAAAAAAAACACAAAAAATCTCCTCAAAACCCTAAACAAACAAAAAAAATTATCGAATTTTATATTTTCTATTAAACTAAAAAATCCACAACTTGGTTTCTCCGTATTTTCTCGACTAAATTTTTTGGAATCTGCGAAAAAAAAAAAAAGATATTAAAAATAAAAAGAAAGTTTTGGTCTACAAAAATTAGACCAAAAGGAATAATTTTTAAGATAGATATCAAAATAGAGCGATAAATAAAAAATTATTATCGTCTTTTCAATTTTTTATTTTATTTTAAAGATAGTTAAAACATTTTAACAAAAATATCATAACTGAAAGTTTATCGCTATTTTACTAAATCAAACTCTTTAACATATGTTTAAATTATTTTTGAGGGCATATTGGATTAAAGATTTAAGATGATTTCCTTTTTTAAAAAAAAGAATCTTTTTATTGAATGTGACATTTATTTAAATTTTTTAAAATTCAGTTTATTGGACAAATCATTTTTACAAATTATTTAAAATTTCAGCTAACTAAAAATTTGAAATTTCATCTATAATATCTATCAAATAGGATTTAAAAAGATGTGAGAGCCAATTTATAGTTAAAAAATAAGGAATTGAAATACCACTTCTCTTATGATGGTATTTGATTTTTTAATACTTTTTAGTTTCAATTAAAAAATCAAAACTTTTGAAATAAAAGAAGAAAAACATTCACTGAAAATTAAAATTTTTAAAAAATTCAATACCATTCTCTCATTTTTATATAAATAAAATTTGACAACAAAAATATAATATATACAATTTGAAATAATTTTTTAAAAAATTCGAAATATCCTAATTTTTTTTAAAAAAATACTCAATTTTAAATTCTTCTTACACTTTATTTGAAAGAGAAATATAAACCGAATAGCATTTTTAAAACTTTAATCATTTTATTTAATTTATCACAAATCATTTAAACATACTCTAAATATTATAATAAAAAAGAATGTTATTAAATCAGCAATAAATTTTTATTTTATTTTATTTTAAAATCCTACACAAAGCATCCAAATATCCTCAAAATTCAAGTAATTTAATCAAATCCAAAATCTGTTTTGTTAAATTTTAATCCAATAAACCCCTTTTGTTTTTTCCAATTTTTATATATATAATTTTTAGAGAAGGATGACCACAAATACATTGGTTGCTTTATAATAAAAAGATACTAAGATCTAATAAAACTATTTTTAAATATATTTTTTACTTTCTTGAAGTAGAAGTATACCCAATCAGAAGGGTAGATCACGGTCCTTAATAAATATATGTATTATTAAATTGAATATAATTTACGAAAACAAACATAAACAAAATGTCGTGAAATTCGTAAACAAAAAAATTATCGGATCTTATATTTTCTATTAAAGTATAAATTTCCCTTACAACTCTCTGTGTGTATGTGTGAAGAAATAGAAGATGTTGTTAGGTCACAAGCATTTTCTAGGATTTCGCAAACCAGAAGAAAAAAAGAGAGATTAAAAAAAAAAATTGAGTATACGAAAATTAAGCCGAAACAAACAATCTTTGAGATTGATTTCTTCTTCATCATCTCTCTCTAATGGATTCCAGAGATATCCCACAACCCCCGCACCAACAGCTTCAACTACCACCGGGAATGTTAATGTCTCATTACCGTAACCCTAACGCCGCCGGAATAATGGTTCCCACCTCAACATCTCAATCGATCCATCATCATCACCATCTACCTTATGGCTCACTCGCACCACACCAATTGCTTCAGCAGCAACAACAACAACAGCATATGGATCAGAAAACGCTCGAGTCGCTTGGATTCGGCGACGGATCGCCTTCTTCTCAGCCGATGCGATTTGGGATTAATCAGAGTCAGACTCAGAATCAGCAACAGCTAGTGAAGAAGAAGAGAGGAAGGCCGAGGAAATACGCTCCTGATGGTAACATTGCCTTAGGTTTAGCTCCCACGTCTCCTCTTCTCTCCGCCGCTTCTAATTCTTACAGTGGTGACGGTGGCCTCGGAGATAGTGGCGGCGGCGGAGGAGGAAATGCACACTCTGCTGATCCACCTGCTAAACGAAACAGAGGAAGACCTCCTGGCTCTAGCAAGAAACAGCTTGATGCTTTAGGTAAAAACCAAATTAAGAAACTCTCCAAAAGTTTGAATGTTTGAACACATTGGATTGTTATTACATGCAACTGATTTGATGGGTTTGTTCTGTGTGTGTGTATGATTAGGAACAGCAGGAGTTGGGTTTACTCCTCATGTCATTGAAGTGAACGCAGGAAAGGTAAAATGTTGTTTTGTTTTAATAATCTCATAATGTGAATGAGAATGTTTCAATACTTCAAGATTGGTAAATAAGTAAATGATAAAGATTGTTTTTTTTGCTAAATCAGGATATAGCATCAAAGGTGATGGCTTTTTCGGAACAAGGGCCAAGAACAGTTTGTATTCTCTCTGCAAGTGGCGCAGTTTCTACTATGACGCTTCGCCAAGCTTCTAATCCTAGTGGAAGTGATACTTATGAGGTTTTTTTATAAAAAAATATGTTCTTCCACTTTAGTAGTGTTAAGCAAGTATTTTGTTTGTCCTTAGTGTTGAGAGTTGTATATATGTGTTCTTTTGCAGGGACGGTTTGAGATAATTACCCTCTCAGGCTCCTTCTTGAATTATGAGGTGAATGGTTCCACCCACACAAGTGGTAGCTTGACTGTGGCTTTGGCTGGACCTGAAGGCCGGATTATAGGTGGCCGTGTAGTTGGTCCGCTAGTAGCTGCAACACCAGTGCAGGTAACAAAAAATATGAAACTTTTCTTTTTATGATTGGGTTTGTTGGGATTGGAGTCGAGTTTGTAGGTTTCTTTTATGTTCATTTGATTCCTAATGTGGTTTCATATATAGGTCATAGTGGGAAGCTTTGTTGCGGAACCAAAGAAATCAAAACAGAGTAGCGGTAACAATGCTCGGATTCAGAATCCTGAACGGGCTTCAGCACCAGCTAACAAGTTGAACTTTGGATCAAACTCTCAAGGACCATCAAGCGAGTCATTAGACGAGAACGATAGCGGTTCTCCTTCAATGCACCATGACAACAACAATAATGGGATTTATGGAAACTCTGTGGCTCAACAACAGCAACTGCGTCAGATGCAAATGCACAATCTTTGGCCTGATAGTGCTTAATAAACAAAAGTTGCTTCGGAAACTTTCCTTTCGGTTTTGGTTGGTTTAGGCTGGATTTGATATTTTTGTTTCCATTGAGAAGGTTACGCTTCAAGCTTGAGGCTTCTTTTTAGCTTTTTTTTTTTAGGGGGGAGGTTTTAGATAAATATACAGAGATCTTAAAATTAGGGTTCATTCAGGGTTTTTTGGTTCTACTCTTTTTAGTGATTACTTTAGTTTCTTGATTAATTTTCTGTGACTCCTTTTTATTTTCTGTCTATTTTTCTATTCCTAACTTAGGATTTCAGTTTTAAGTTTAATCTGAATTAAACTATATAAGTATACATAATTGAGACTAAAACTTGTAAGCTCTATTTAAAGAAAAAGAAAAAAAAAATCAAAGCTCAAATTCTCAGCCGTTCGATGTGGTGGTCGTTGAAAGAGAAAACGGGATCGTCTATTGAAAAAGATGGTGACACGTCATATGGCGCTAAACGGCTCCCAATCGATCGACGGACCGTGACTGAGTTGCCACGTGGGATCTCAACACATCTTGCGATTAAAAAAAAAAATGGAAAAAGAAACTTTATGGTACCTCAAAATATGACAGATGCTAGCATCTTCAATCATCATCACCATCAATGAACGTGCAGTCGGCTCATCTCGAACTCTTGACTACGTGACAACACTCACACGAAGCTCAAACCACGAGACTAGAGAGACGACTACCGTCAGTATTTGCAACTGTTAAATTAATATCAAATTTGTGTCTTAAGTTATGGTGAACATTTGGTTTGAACTATTCATTTATTTGTGTTACAACTTACAATGAGGTAATTCATAATCCCTGAACGGAACCAATATTCTATTCAAACAGTTAACAGAGAATTAAGACCCAAAAGAATCTGATATAATCTATATGATAAACAAAATTTATTCATCTTTTCTAAAAAGGTGGAAAGGTATTTTAGAATACCTCATTTGAGTGGGGAAGTTGGTTAATGATCGGACAACGAGAGAGTGTGTGAATGAGAGAGTGTGTGGGGGGGGGGGTTACAAAGTGCTAACTATTCGAACCCGTTGATGCTAGCTCACTCCACATGCTCGCTGCACCACCGAGCCACTTGAATAGTTGCAGTGATGTACTCACCTTACTCTTATTTAACCCTTCATTTCTTAGTTGTTGTGTACGCATTTTAGTTATCAATATGAGTAATTAGCAAGTGTTTTATCAAATATTAGTAATCATTCTCCTTATTAATACTATTTAACTGACAAGAAAGTTTTAAAATAATGATTTCATCTAATCGACAACATAATTTTGGTGCTCTTACATATTTACTGTTTAAATGTATTTGTTTTGTGTGTAGAACATTCGCATATCGAAAGTAAGACTGTTTACAAAATGTTTGGTCGCAGGCATAATAATGCGTGGATGCATGTAAATATGAAAAAATGTACAACAATTGAATTGTAATCTCGTAAGATGCAATTATGTTTTAGTCTCACCGTTCGACACCGTGACCGTTAAGGAGAACACGAATCGTTGTGAAAGGATGGTGACACGTGTGAAGGTTACCTATAATGGTCATAGACGGCTCCCGTGAGAGGCGTGATGGTTGTACCGTCATCATGTGATGTTGTTTCAGTGTCATAAATCAAGTTACGTGGAATATTAAAATTCTATCATATGTCAAATGTTCAAATATAGTATTAAAAGAATATTAAAATTATTAAACTAAATTATTTTTTAAAAAAAGCAATATCACACTTTTCAATCATCGTCATCACCACAAATGCAGATTTCTATACTCCTGGTCTCGTGTTAATGCTCACACGTGGCTACCAAGGATTTAAAGTAACGACTGTAACTAATCGTTAGTTAATAACTGAATCTGTCTGTCTCATAGATGCTTTGGTCTGATTAAATCAGTTATTTGTGTTAAAATCTCTTTAATCTCTTTTTAAGGGATTATCCGTCTTAGCTTTCAAATTCGAGTTATCCACTTTGCCGGTTTCTAATTCACGTCTGGTTGGTTTGAATTCCTGCTTTGTGGAAACCCACACCTCCTCTCTATGTGTTAGAAACTCATTTATTATGCGATTATTAATTGTTATTATTAAATTATACTATCTTTTATTTTCTAAAAGAAACAGGACAAGGCTAAAACCGCCAAAAAAAAGAATCTAATATAATTTTTAGGTTTGAGCATTCCGATAATCGAGACGGGTTTGGGTTGAGTATTTCGGATTTCAGGTATTTCAGATCTGAGGTTAAGAATTAATTCGGATAGTTTTTTACTTTGGATCGGATTTGGTTCTTTCGGATATTTGATAAAAGATCAGAAATTTATTTAGTACTCGTAAAATTCGTAATATCCAAAATATCCGAAGTATCTGAAATACCCAATTATTATATTATCCAAAGTATTAAAAATATAAGAATTTTGGCATTGATACAACAATTCGAACGGTGGACGCTAGAGCACTGAGCCATTCTAGCGCCAATGCGCCGTGCGTTGTTACAGTTAAAGCTATCCCAAAAAAATTATATGACAATTTTTCTCTTCGTTTAACGTTATTAAAAAGAGAGTGCATGTACCTTGTCGTTTAACAGTATCCATAAGTATATTAATAGCATGTATAAATTCTCTACATTCATACTAATTTCAAAGTTTTTGAAAGGTAATAATGTATGATGCTTGATTAGTACAAAGTGATTGTATTTCTTCAATACACCGTACTTTGACCTGATTCGTTTTTATTGTAATTTCTACGGTGTACAAATACTTCTTTTTTTGTTTGTTAATTTTAAAATTCAAACGTCAAAGTATGAACATAAACTCATGTAATTATGATTCTTAAAACTAACTATTTTGTAAAATTTTAAATCCATGACATATATCACTGCAAACACGTCTCAAAAATATATAGCTTCAGTGATGTAATCAGCTTACATGATCATCTCCAGTTATGATAGAAGGCATTAGTTGTTGTTTATGCATCTCAATGTGTGGTTCATCAATTATCCATGATCGAATTGTTTTTCTAATCTTTAAAAATGCTAAAGAAATAATTACTTGAACCTTAAGCAACCCTTCTGCATGCCTTTTTCAATATTTAGAATACATAAGTAGCTTAGGTGTCTTAATCACCAAAACAATGTAACTAAAGACTCGTTCAATGCAAGTTAAAGCAATGTAACAAAACTCATTTCTAAATTAAGTAAACCAAATTCTAAACACACATTCTCACCATTCAACACACTACGACCATATTTCATCAAAACTAAAAAACCAAAAACAAAAATTGAGAAACGAACAAAAAAAAAAAAAAAAGACATCTATTCGATCGTTAGATTCCTATGGCGGAGATAAACAATCTCCGACACTATTTTCTTCAAATGCCGATAACGAAACCGATTGGAACAAACACAACGTTTCAATCTCAGCCACCGCATCACTTCAATAAACCACCACTCGTGGTGATCTTAACTGTGATCGTCCTCGTCGTCTTCTTCATCGGTTTCTTCGCACTCTATTTCTGCAAATGTTTCATCCACACTGTCTCACAAGCTTGGGACCGCCATTACCGCAACGAATCACCCGAAAACCAAAACCAATCACAACAAGAAAATGCCGGTCAACCACCGGTTAACCCCGGTTTAGAGCCACATATCATCCAATCCTTCCCATTACTCCCGTTCTCCTCAGTCAAAGATCTCCGAGAAGATAAACACGGACTCGAATGCGCGATTTGTCTTCTCGAATTCGAAGAAGAACACATCCTCCTACGACTTCTAACGACATGCTACCATGTCTTTCATCAAGAATGCATAGATCGTTGGCTCGAATCTAACAAAACATGTCCTGTTTGTCGCCGGAATTTAGATCCAAACGCGCCAGAAAACATTAAAGAGTTGATCATTGAAGTCATACACGAGAACAGAGACGTAAACCGCGATCAAGCGTCATCATCGAACGAGGTCATGTTGTCGAGACAGAGCAGTAGTAGTGGTAACAACGACAGAAAGGTCGAACCTTTACCGGATAAGTTCTCGAGATCAAAGACGACGGGTCATTCGATAGTGAGGAATAAACCGGAGGAAGAAGATCGGTATACGTTGAGATTACCGGATCATGTTAAGATTAAAGTTACAAGACGACATAATAGTAACCAAACAGAGAGTTGTATCTCGTTTGGTGAGCTTATTAGAAACAGAGAAGGCCGGTTTGGTGAAGTCTCTGGTCAATCACTTGTACCGAAATCCCAAAATTAAAGAAGATTTTCATTTTTTTTTTTGGTTTTTATTAGTTAATTTTGTTGTTTTTTTTTGTATTTTGTTAGGTAGGATTTTAGAGATTTATGTTTTCATAAGAACGACGTCAAATTATCAATTTCTGAATTCTTCTTCCTTAAGCTCGATCTGCTTCTGAATTCTGTTTTTTTTCTTGTTATTTCTGAAATCTTGATTTTTTTTTCATATCTATCGAGAACCGTGATCCTCACGTTTCCATGCTACAAAATCACTTAAGTTCCTAGCTTTTCGACCATTCTTCTATGCTTATTCGACTTAGTGTTCTTAGAGAAAAATGGTTCGTGGATTGATGAAATTTCCAGGAATCTCCACGAAGCTATTGAACATATGCGTTAATTCTCTCTGCAAATTTCGAAACTTGGAGAAAGCCGAATCATTAATCATAGACGGGATCAGATTAGGTGTTCTTCCCGATGTTGTTACTTACAACACCTTAATCAATGGATACTCTCGTTTCGTTGGCATCGACGAAGCTTATGCTGTAACGCGTCGTATGAGAGAAGCTGGAATCGAACCTGACGTCGCTACATACAATTCATTGATCTCTAGAGCTGCGAAACAGCTGTTAGTGAGTCGTGTCCACCAATTGTTCGACGAAATGCTTCAGTCAGGTTTATCACCAGATATATGGAGTTACAATACTCTGATGTCTTGCTACTTCAAGCTCGGGAAACACAGGGACGCGTTTCGGATTCTTCACGAGGATATTCATCTCGCTGGGCTGTCTCCAGGTGTTGATACTTACAATATTCTGCTTGACGCGCTTTGCAAAAGCGGTCATACGGACAATGCTATTGAGCTTTTTAAACGTATAAAGAATCGGGTCAAACCCGAGCTCATGACTTACAACATTCTCATCAACGGTCTTTGTAAAGCAAGAAGAGTTAGTTCCGCGAATTGGATGCTGAGAGAACTCAAGAAATCAGGTTACACTCCGAATGCTGTTACGTACACCACGATGCTTAAGCTGTACTTCAAGACCAAGATGATTGAGAAAGGGCTTAAGCTGTTCTTGGAAATGAAGAAGGAAGGGCATACGTTTGACGGGTACGCGAATTGTGCAGTTGTTAGCGCTTTGATTAAGACGGGAAGAGCGAAAGAGGCGTACGAGTGTATGGAAGAGCTGATGAGAAGCGGTAAACGGAGTCAAGACATTGTTTCGTACAACACGTTGTTGAATCTTTATTTTAAAGATGGGGACTTGGATGCAGTGGATGCTCTTTTGGATGAGATAGAGCGTAAAGGATTGAAACCTGATGACTACACGCACACGATTATAGTCAATGGTTTGTTGAGCATAGGCCATACGGGAGGAGCCGAGAAGCATTTGGCATGTATTGGAGGGATGGGGATGCAGCCGAGTGTCGTTACTTGTAACTGTTTGATCGATGGGCTGTGCAAAGCAGGTCATGTAGACCGTGCGATGAGGTTGTTTGCGTCGATGAAGATTAAAGATGAGTACACTTATACTTCTGTTGTGCATAATCTATGCAAAGATGGGCAGTTTGTATGCGCTTCGAAGCTGCTCTTGTCGTGTTATAATGAAGGATTGAAGATTCCGTCATCGGCTAGACGAGCAGTGTTGTCGGGTTTACGAATGACGGTATCTTACCAGGCAGCGAGGAAGACGCATTACAAAATCAAAGCCGCTATTGAGTACAATGCAGTAGTGTCCACTGAATGTTTCTTAGAGAAAAGTTCTTGTTCCAGTAAGGAGGGCTCTTTTGACACTAGATGAGTTTCTAGAAGTCTCTCTTAGAGCTAGTGAGTCTTCTTTCATCTGCATCAATGGAGTCCTCTCTTCAGGTGTAGTATAAACTTCTGATTAATGAATTTTTTCATATCAACCTGTGGAGAAAAGTATCTAAAATAGTTTTCTCGTGTCACCCTTACGAAAATATTGATGTTTTTTATCTTGTAAATATAGCTATTGAGATGGGTTTTGGCTAGAGAGATGTATCAGCTTAGGGTGTTAACAGATAGCTTCAGTACATGATTCTAGCTATGTTCATAAACGCGATGCAGGTTCAACAACATGAATGACCTGAGATCAGTTATTGTGTCACTATTGAACAACAAATCTCTTATAGCTTATTTTGGTGGAAGATCATAGGATTTAATTCCATAGAAATCTTCACTAGTAAATTCATTTTAAAGAACTGGATTTCGTTGATAACGAAAGAGCAAGAGTGTGATTCTGGTCCAGTAGTTTTCTGTTTTAAGTAATCTTCTTGGTTTCGACTTGGTCATCATTTGATTAGAGTTTTGGTAAGAGGTCTTTCAAAGGATCCAAAGTAATATCAGACAAGTTGAACAAAGACGCCATTTTTAGAACCAACTGGTCCCCCAAAATGTTGCCACGTTACTCATGTGCCGCTTCTGAACGCAGTAAAAAGAAGTTGATTTTTGAAGTTTGAACCTTTCGCTATAGAACTTAGTACTATATGGGGTTCCTCTGTTTTTTTTAACAGAAAACAGTAAGAAATTTTTTTTTGCAGAGGACTAAAGATAAGACTGAGGTTACCCTCTTAGACGTGGACAAATCTGACAACAACAGTTTCTGCTGTTCGTCCTCTTTGTTGTTCTTGTCTTTCATTTTTCTCGGACTTCGTAAATTGGTATACACTTCTCTTAATCTCTCTATATAGATACATAAGTACAAGGATCTGTTGCGTGTTTAGAGATGGATGCTCTCAGAGATTTTTGCAGACATGAACACGTGTTTGTTTGTTGATGCAATGAATGAGATTAGAGTAGACACGTTTTGTAGGGTGTAACATTATTGGTAATAGATAGATACGTTGGAACTTGGAAGCAAACGGACATTTTTGCTTGTCAATGAAGGTAGCAGATTACGGTTTGAATGGGTTTAACTAACAAATACTCAAATAGAGACTGATTTATTAGGTGTGTACTGTGCATACTTTAGGTAGGAGTGGGCATAATTTCGTCCCGTTACCATCCGTATCGCACCGTTTCCGAATTTTTATATAGGATAAGTTGGAATTTTCGGTTGAAAACGGGACAGGATGGGACGATAACGAGATTCCCAAAATTTAATTTAAAATTATATATTATACATACTTTTATGTTTTATACCAGATCATATTTTATTATATAATTTATTTCTATAGATATCATTTATATTATTTTTTATTTAAAATATTATGTGTTTATTTTACGTTAATTCATCTTAATTTAATTATAATTTCTGTTTCAATTTTTTAACTTTTATGAAATATGGTCTAATGTTTCTTATTTCATAATTTAAATATATAATTTATTTTTTAAAAAGTAGTCAAAAGTATATGTTTGGAACTAGCAAATTATAATTATCATTTTAATTATAACATTCTTTTAGTTTTGAGATAAAAAGTTTTAAATGGAAATTTTTATTTTCATCCCGTTTGTTCCATTCTATTATGTTTTTATTCCGGATTTTAAATGAGATATAAATAATAAATTTTTTATTCATAAAATTTTTGGTCTTATGTTGTTTCCAAAAAAAATCTTATTCTCAATTTTGTTCGTCCACCTTTAATTTTAAATAATTTGATGATGAAGAAATTTAGATCTAATTATTAAAAGTATATTAAAATCAAATTTAATGGAATAAATCAAATTGGATTAAAAAATTTTAAAACCAAATACTGCATTATAAAAAAAACAAATCGAAGCAACTTCAATTTGAACAGAAGCCAAACCGAACGTATCAAAATTTATCGAAGATTAATATTTTAATTAAATAGTATATATACCAAAATTATATTAATATAACTTTTTAATTATTAAATTAATACAAAACAAATGGAATCTAATTAAATGCCAACTGAAAATAATTTTTTTAAACCAAACCAGATTAAAAGTTGATTTTAGTTCGCATCTTTTTTAAAAAAAAAACTAAAACCCAAATTAAACATAGCCGAAAAAACAATAATGCATAGGCCTAAACAAAGTGTTGTTGGATTTTCGCTTGCAATTGTCAAATTCGTGAAAGTTAAAATACTTTTCTTGTGTTAGAGGTCATTGTTGCTTTTTAAACGAATAATAAATTAAGTAGTTGTAGTCTAATGTTCATTTTATATTCTGTTGTTAATTTGGTTTTGTATACTTTATCAATTTTAGAACTTACATAGTACGGGTTTGTTTCTGTTATCAAAAATGTTTGATAGATTTTGTGTCCGGAGCTGTCTTATTTGTGAAAGTTAACGTAAATTTTTTGTTTAGTTTTTGAGAAAATCTGACAATGTCTATCAGAAAAAATAGAGACTGCAGATGGTTAAACTTTAAAAGTAACACAAAGAAAAAATAAATAAAGAAAAATTGTAATCACGGGTTGTGTTTTTTACCTTCATAGCTCTCTTCTGGTCCTTCTAATGTGCAAACAAATCTGACTGTACAGGGGACAGTCCTTTTTTAATTATAAGCATACAATTGCAATAATTATTACATCCTTTTCCCAATATTGCACAAAGAAAAAATCTTGTGGATATGTTATATTTAGCCCACCAAATAGATTTAAGATGAAAATCGAAAGAATAGCAAAAAGATTTTAAAATGTGAAATTTTGCTTTCTTCCAGCACTCATTTGTCCCTATGTGTGTATGCTACTGTCCGGTCCCCACGGTTCACTCATGCTAAATACCGAACCGGTTTGGTCCCATTTGTTTTCTTCTTGAAGTGAGAATCTTGGAGTTTAGTCTCTCTTTAGATCATTTAGTTTTTCTTTTTTATCGAATATACAATACCGCACACTTTGCTTCTTTGCATTTACGTTGATCACATTCACAAAATTATAATCTTTTATCAAACATTTTATCTGTAAATGTGAACTACAAAGGTATAAAAAAAGAAGGTAATTCTCGGGATATAGTATTTACTTTGGGGTCGCCGAAGAACGTTATAGAGGGCTAAATTTTTGTTGAAAATGTAAAAAGGTTAGAGGCTTTTAGGGCAGTAAAAAGGGGTAATAAACTGAAAAAGAAGTGATGGTCCACAACTTCGAGAAAAGAACAAAACTTTAGACTCTCTAACCCATCTAAAGTCTCTCTGACCCATCTCACATGCCACCATTTCTCTTCTTCCTTCTAATCCTTTTCTCAAACATCAAAAATTACATTCATGACATATAAGTATATGTGTAAGTATTTAAATTTTATACACTTTTTGATTTCTTTTTTTGGACATAACTTGTGTGACTTTCATCGCTACGATCATATATAACTTCGTTTCCAAATTTTTATTGTTTGAAATGATTTGATGGATAGATCTCTCAGTATTCATATGTTCTTCATATGAATATATTATGATTTTGGTTTTTGATGAATAAGACCAAGAATACGAACTGATAATATGTGGGGAAGGTAAAAATGATTATGCATATTTTTTTATTAACTACCAAACATACATGTTAAATTAGTCAAACTTTTACAAAATTGAATGATAGATAAAACAAAGAAACTATAAAATGTCATTCAGATAATTTCATAGTTAAGCTTTCTTCAGAATTACACTTCTATGATAGTACGGATCAAATCAAAAACAAATAATGTCACACATGTATACATGCATTCAGAAAACTCAGAGATTCAACGTTTGTCATTCTTTTAATCATTTCCATTTATTTTTCTGAAAATGTCGTTTTCGCCCACAATTTTTTAAAATCTATAATCTTTATTTTTAAAGCAAAAAATAAAAATAAAGATTTGGACTGTTGCTATATAAACCAATGATACTTAGTAATTCAACAAGGAATAAACGTCCTAAAGAGCAATGACACTAGAAGCTTTATCATCAAACGGTCTCTTAAACGTTTTGCTCTCCGAGACTCTTTCACCAACCCCATTCTTCAAGTCTCTCGTCGATCTCGAGCCATCGCCGGAAAATGACATCATCATCTCCAAAAACACAATTCCAGCAATATCTCCCCAAGAACGGTCCTCACGGCAGCCACCACCGGCTAGCAGAGGGAAGAAGCGGAGGAGGAGAAAGCCTAGGGTTTGCAAAAACGAAGAAGAAGCTGAGAATCAACGAATGACTCACATCGCCGTAGAAAGAAATCGAAGAAGACAGATGAATCAACATCTCTCTGTCTTAAGATCTCTAATGCCTCAACATTTTGCTCAAAAGGTTCAATTCTTATGATAAATTCTTTTAATTATTCTTACAATTTCGACTAGGGTTTCAATTTTATGGAAAAGTATTTTTCAAAAGGTTTTAAATGGTTTAACATTCGATTTTGGGTTTCAATCTTTATCGCAAAATATTTTAAAAGGTTAAGATTTTAAGTTGAGTTTCAACATTCATAGGAAATTCGACAAAAGGGTATAAAACTTTGATTTTGGGTTTCAATACTTTTGGCCAATTCTTTTAAAAGGTTTAAATTTTCATTTTGGGTTTTATATCCCTATTTACTTATATGTTTTTTGCGCCGTTTTTTTCATCAAAGAGTGATCAAGCTTCAATAGTTGGTGGAGCCATAGATTTCATCAAAGAGCTCGAACATCAATTGCTATCTCTTGAAGCTCATAAGGTTCAAAAGGCTAAACTAAACCAGACGGTTACTTCTTCAACAAGTCAAGACTCAAATTGCGAACGGGAGAATCCTCATCAACCATGTTCGCTATCTCTATCACAGTTCTTTATTCACTCTTACGATCCGAGCCAGGAGAATAGAAATGGTTCAACAAGCTCGGTGAAAACCGATATGGAAGATCTTGAAGTGACTCTAATCGAAACTCATGCTAACATCAGAATCTTGTCAAGAAGAAGAGGTTTCCGATGGAGCACGGTGGGCACCACCGGGCCACCGCAACTTTCGAAGCTGGTGGCTGCTCTACAGTCACTCTCCCTCTCGGTGCTTCACCTCAGTATCACAACATCGGAAACTTTTGCGATTTACTCCATCAGCACTAAGGTAAATTAATTGAATCATATAATCTAAACCGGACTCACCCGAATTAAACAAATTTGGTTCGATACAGTTTTTTCGGTATTTCGGTAAATATGTTAGACCGTTGGTCCATTGGACAGTTTATGCTGTTTATTCTATCAGAACAAGGGTAATAGCATTCTTATTTGTTTATCATCAACATATAAAATCTAGAAGCCGGAAGATAAACCGGAATAAACCGAGTTTGTTCAAATACAATTTGAGGGGGTATGTTTTAGAAATGTTACGAAATTAGAGCTAAACGGTAGATTGTGTACGGTCAGAGAGACAGGGCACAGAAAAGGAATGTCTATGAACCTTTAACTAGATTTCGTCTAACATTTATTGCCATACTTGGCGGAGTCAGTTTATTATTTTTCACCAATTTCTTGAAAAGAGGTTCAATAATTGCAACGTGCATCATAATTATTTAATAGTTTTGCTTCCAAATTTCACATAATGTTATATTTCTAGGGGTTGTAATTGTAAACTCACATCATTTTTAATGGGATTTTGGAAGGTGGAAGAGAGTTGCCAGCTAAGTTCAGTAGATGACATTGCAGGAGCTGTTCATCACATGCTAAGTATCATTGAAGAGGAGCCTTTTTGTTGTTCATCATTACCAGAATTACCCTTTGATTTCTCCTTAAATCACACAAATGGCACTCATTCTCTCTGAGTAATTTCCTTTAATTCCTTCTTTTAAATTTTTTAAATTTTTATGACATCTTTGAGGCTTTTGTCTTTCAGAAGAATAAAGAGAGATTATTTATTTCTTTTATATTTCCTAGGTTCTTTTCTGACTCTCTGTAAAGGCGTAATGTGAATCCATGTGTGAGTATAATGGCACCTAATATAATACTAGTTGTTTTACCCCTTTTGCATTTTCTAGCAAATTTAAAATAATGTAGCATTCTTGCGAGGATTTTAATTCTTTTTATATAATTAGTTCATACCTCATTATAATTTTCAGCTAGACTCCCCATCTTGGATTTTATTAGTAGACTAAATATCTTTTTAAGTGTTTAATGTTTGTATAGAAAGGACTTAATTGATACTTTTATGGAGATAGTTATCAAATTTAAAGTTCTACCATTCAAATGATCAATCAAATCTAAAAATTATTTAGCGTACTCAGAAAGTACATTTATTTACTTTAGAAAGGTACATTTATTTGTACTACTCTACAGATTTGTAAAACTTCGACCTTAAAAATTCTAAACCGAAACAAATTTAAATAGTTATAATTGTCTCAAATTATGATATTTTTTTATTCCCACTTTAACTAAGTAACCTTATTACATGTTGTATCATTGTTTTGAATTTCTTATTAAATTTACTTTCAGAAATCTATTTAATTGTTTCAGTTATAACTTGTTATATGGCATTTAACATGTATTCAGAAATTCTGTAATGAACAGCGACATAATATGTTTCTTAAACAAAAACTTCAAATGATAATGATAGATTACAGTAGAAATTAAAGATGAAATTCATAAAACTTTTGAAAGAGTTCGTAGTTCAGTGGTAAGTAAGGGTGGGAGTCTCTCTACTTGGATTCGAGTCTCCAGTAACACTTTAGATGATAGGAATAAGTAGAGCACTTGATAAATCGCTACCCCTGATATTCTTAATATCATTTTAAAGTCAGGATTTGATTCGTGCACCTTACCTAAAATAAATCACTTACTTATATATGAAATAATCACGGTAATAAGCGTTACAAAAAAAAAAAAAAAAGTGAACTATGTGAACTCTCTCTCCGTTAAGATTCAAGACACGAGCCTACGCGCCATCATTGCGCGTGAGATTATGCGTGGTTCCTTATTTTCTCTATTGACGACCACATCGACTTTAGTTTATGGACCTTCCAATGGGCCATGTTGGTATTTTTGTTTTTGGATATGGCTTATTTAATATAACCTGACTTTAGGAAAAATATCGGAATTCGAAATAACCATACCGAATATCATATGAAAAAATAGGATCTAACCAAATCAAAAATTGACAAAATTTTGAACCGATCTTAAATTTTTATATTCAAATTGATCCAAACCAAAAATTTAAATATCCAAAATATCTAAAATATTAATTAAATTTAAATTTAAAATACTTAAAATTATAATTATAAACTGAAATTATTAGTTATTCTAATATCTAAAAACTAAAATATCTGAATATATTTAAATTTTTTTACTATATGGTTTAGTGGTCTATTAACCCCAACAACTATGTGAAAACCAATAATCAAAACCGACTCACAATTCTAATGTCTACTAAAGTAAATGAACCTTAGCATCTAGACTATTAATTTTGGACAAATATTTAGTTATAATTATCAAAATGCAAGCATATTTTATTTAAATTCAATTATTATTTTTTTTGTTTTTTTAATATTTTGGATATCCAAATTTGACTCTGACCCGAATGGAACAGAACAAAACTCAATTCAAATACAAAAACTATATCAATGAATTATATCTTTAAATTGGAATATCTAAAAACCCAAATAAATATCCAACCGAATCCAAACAGATTCTCAAACATCCAGGCCTACCGGACTCCTTTATTCACCTTCTTATGATAAGTTCTAGCAAATTGGAATGTTTATTTTATCCAGAGAGTTTTTTTGTTTCTATTTTATATATTAGTCCGAGCTGATCACCTTGCCATAAAAGCACGAGTCTATGAATCTGTTTTCTCATATGTAAACGTTGCAGCCTATTCGAACCATCCTAAATTATATATTAAGTTTGTTATTTTAAGAGAAAAAAAAAACTAAAATAATAAAATTTTGTGTTAAATTTGTACTGTCATAGTTTTTGTTTATATGTTTTGATTTGGTTGACCCTTAATACAACGTTCTAAGCGAATTTGATATACTTGTGGAAAGACATTCTTTTTAAAAACAATTTTGGATTTCTATAAAAATAAAATTACATTGAGTAAATGTATATTTCAATTAAATGGATGTAATAATTTTGCCGAAGTCAATCAAAGAAAGAGACCTATCATTTTCTAGAAAAATAAAATAAAAAAATAGCTATGTCTTTAGAATCCCTCTTCTATTATTTTTCTGCGGAAAATCATTTTCTTTTCTCTTTTTTTTTGTAAGAATGCATAAAATCTTTTAGACTCTTAGTCAATTTGTATGAGACTTGAAATAAGATAGTCTTGCTTTTGTCAATGTATCGTCGAAAAATATGTTTTCATTAAAATGTCGATGTGGGAATGAACGTTAGGTTCTTTTATGTTTTATATGTTAGTTGGCTATTATAATGTAATCTGTTATAACTCAATATAATTCATATGAACAAAACAATAATTCAACTAATGAATACTTTGGTTTCTATCTAAAAAAAAAAGAAAAGAAACTAGTTTCTTTTGCTAGTTTCAACAGCTACCAAGTGAGTGAATAATCCGTCACAAAAACCCAACTCGCTTATTTTACCTTAAACAATAGGAAATGAAAGAAGTTTAGTTCCATGTATAGGAAAGATAATAATAACTCAATCCTAATATACGCATTTTTTTGGGCAAAGGTAAAAGATCACTGTTAAATTCCTTATAACTTTGTTTTTTTCACCCTTTTCTCACGACTCGTCATTTTTTATTGTGTATGGAAGGTCAACTCTTGAACCACGTTCATCTTTATTAAAGAGAAAGAACAAATTATAAAGCATACACATGGACCTCTGGTGTAATCGACAATCACTGTACTCGTGCAAGCCTATCTCCGGACAGCCTAAAGACCCAAAATCCAACTCTTTATTTGGTATATGATTGTGAACTAAGTTTTTTTTTTCTGTTATTACAAAATCGCTTGTATTAGGGATTTTTTGTTGATATAAGATATCCATTTATCATTTTTATCTGACGATTTCCACTGAATCTATTATACACCACCTTATCAACGTTAGATTGAAAACCCGTCCGATTTTTATAAACGAATGATAAATTATCTTTTGGTTTTGGTCGGGTCACAAATGGGACCCATACCCGTGCCTGATGCTTTTCAGTTTTTTTTTTTTTTGTCCAGTCAGTGCTTATCATTTTTCTGATCCACTCGAACCAAATTCCATGATCTAAAGAAGTGAAAATCTTGACTTTATTCATGTAATAAATATTCTCCTCTCGTCGTGTTATCTCCAAATTATATTTGAACTTTCCAAAATATTTCTTTTGGATTATATGTAATTCTGGTCAACTCGTTCACATTTCCCTCAGACCTGGTTCGTTCCACGCAGTTTATTATCAATTTTTTTTTTTTTTGTCGACTATCAAATATATCGATTAATTTAGGTATGGTGTTATTTATTACAAATGGAAATTAATGACTTTTTGTGTTTGGATATATAGCATGTATATATGTCTAGACTATATACGTATCGACGTATAAGAGATAAAGTAACCTGTGTTTAGCTTTTTTATCAACGTTATCTTTACGATTTATAGATGAACTATGAAAGATAAACTATTATATTTGTTTGCTGAAACAATGAGGCAATATGACACTAAGAATGGCTTACATATGCTAAAAATTTATACAAAAGTGCATTTTATTTCTTTGTAGCCTGACTATCTGTCTCTTGTTATCATTACTAATAAATAACATAATTTGTAGTCCTCCTTCCACAAATAAATAGTATATATTCTTGCCCTATCTTACATAATTATTCCGAGGTGTTCTCTTTTCAAAAAGTTACATGACAAAGCAATTATCGTACACGCTAATGTTTCTTGATTCAAAGCTTTACTTTAGTTAAAGAAACGTATAATCACATTGCTTTTTTTTTACATCAACTGCTCTATTTTATTACATTTTCAGAAAAAAATAAACCCACAAATTTAAAATCTTACATTATTGCTTTTCATAAAACAATTCACACGAAATTGTTATTACGAAATTGTTATTACAAAATTGTAAATGATGTTATAAAACTCATAAAAATCCTTTTTAGTATTAAAATGCAAAATAGACCATTTAAAAGATTACCAAGTTAAATATTATGCAAAAAAACAACACAAGTTAAAAAGACTGATATCATATACTTCATTGCTCTATATTAGTGTTTCTAGCTTTGTGTATAGTGGTGACAAGCATCTTCCAGCCCTCGTTAAACCTAGGGCATCCTATCTCTCGTGGTTGCAACCATCCGCTAAAGGAGTCGAATGCATGCTACAATCCATCAATTAATGTGACACACTGGATAATTTGGCAATTAAGCTTCCACAATTTCCTAAACTGCATATATACAGTTCCACACTATTCTCTTCGCTTGTAATAGTTATTCTTCCTTCTTCATTTTCTAGTATCCCATGATTTAGAATGTCGATCGAGGGAAAGCTTATTCACATAATCAAATTCTTTCTTATTCCTTATCTTCCATATTAACCATGTGATCCACAAGAAAACTCGTAAATATATTTTCCCTCACTCCATAATCAATTTCTTTCCAATACAAATAATCTAGCTAGGTTAGCGTAAAGGGATAAAGGAAATACTTTGGAGAACCAAAACTTGTTTAGCAGATAGACATTCAGACATTATGTGATTTATTCTTTCTCTTCCGCTCTACATCTAAGGAATCCATTGTCCCTTCCAATGTATCGATATGATAGGGGTTGACATGTTGCTTAAACAGCCCGATCGATAAATATTGCCACATGAAAAGTTTTAATATTCATGTAATTTCAGATTCCATACTTGTGTCCTTCCTGTTGTAGCACTTGATTCAGGAGATCACAAGCGAGACGAGACAGAGTTCTTGCGATCCAATATCTGGACTTAATAGTGTAGTTTATAAATTTGGTAAAAAACCAATTATTTCCATTTTGTGAGGCAGAGTAGAATGGAAAGATCCCAATTTAAAGATAATATATTTGAACATATTATATGTTTAATGGTTGTGTGACATTTTAAAATCAATAATAATTAACTTTTTATCAATATCTTTTACAAAAAATTTTTTTAGAAAATAAAGTTTGTTAATGTTTTTTTTTTGTCAACATAACCTAGTGACTTTAACATCCTCTTAAACATTGTGGAGTGCTGGATTTGAATATCAGACATGTGTCATGAATTTCAGAGGTGGTCACATGATTCCGACAAGTTTGTTATTGTTAAAACTGTTTTTTTAGTAAACAAAGTTTATTATTGTAAATACACGCAATATTCATTTATTTTTAAAAGCATAGATGTAATCAAAACGTTAAACCAGATTTATGAAGTTGTCTTTAAAAGAAAGTTCTTATTATTTACACTAATTTACTATATAATTTTAAATTTTTTTAATAAACTTAAAGTTAAGTAGGATAAGAGTATTAAAAAAATAGACACTTTGCTTATGTTCTTTTTGTGTGTTATCTTCTTAAATTTATTGTTATAATTTTAAAAAACATATAATAATGTTTTTAAAAATTATATATGTATACATATACTAATCTTGAAAATATATTTAAATATGTAATAAATAGGTTTGATTTATTTCTCTTTGAAGAAAGATAATGTCAAAATATCTAATTTAAGAAATTATTCCACCTTTTTTTCTTTTTAAATAGTTACCCCCTTTTTATACTATACAATTCAGTTTTCACAAATGTGACTTTCTCCGAGTCTCTGACTATCTCTCCGAGTTATTAACCTAAATCGCTTAAAATTTAACAAAAACATACAATTTATGTAGGGCCTTTTTATATAACATTATTCACTTTTTCACTTTTCACACATGAGTCTTCTGTCTCTCCCTCTCGCTCTTGTGTAGATGCGTTGTTAATTTGAATTCTCTCTCTCTCTCTCTCTCTCTCTCTCTCTCTCTCTCTCTCTAAGTTATTACCATTACCCTAAATCCCATTCAAACCAAACAAATTTCAAGAAACACAAAAGAAAACAAATATTTCCTCTAAGAAAAAAAGATGCCTTTGAGCAATAATGTAATTGGTTGCATCAACTTCATCTCCGTCCTCCTCTCCATTCCGGTCATCGGCGCTGGAATCTGGCTCGCAACCGGAACAGTAAACTCCTGCGTCAAGCTCCTTCAATGGCCTGTAATAATCCTCGGAATCTTAATCCTTCTGGTGGGTCTCGCTGGTTTCATAGGAGGGTTCTGGAGAATCACTTGGCTTCTCGTTGTTTACTTGATCGCCATGCTTGTTCTCATCGTACTTTTAGGTATTCTTGTCGGATTTATTTACATGGTTACCATTAGAGGCTCAGGTCATCCAGAACCAAGCAGAGCATATCTTGAGTATAGTCTTCAAGATTTCTCTGGTTACTTACGTCGAAGAGTTCAGAGATCTTACAAATGGGATAGGATTCGTACTTGTTTGAGTACAACTAGTATTTGTCCTGAATTAAACCAGAGATTCACTTTGGCTCAAGATTTCTTCAATGCTCATCTTAGTCCCGTTCAAGTAAGTATTTATTTTCTCCCCTTTTATTTAAATTTTCTTCTTTATTTTTTCTGCGGGAATTACTAGAATTTTTTTTATAACCCATGGTGTTATGACTTTTTTTTTTTGTTATTTGTTAGTTCTTTGCCGCAATCTATGCATTCGGGTTTTTAATTAATGTTTTATTAGTTTTTTTAACTCCATTTTTGTTTTTTGCGTCAACTCGGTAATCGAGGAAAACTAGGGTGTACATACAATAGAAAGAAGTATGGGGGTGAAAATCGAATAGAAATGAAAAACGGGGCGGTAATGCAAAATGTATATAGAATTGGTGCTTTCCTTTTAGATTTGTCACACAAAAAAAAGTCTGAAAAAGCAGCAATTCACATGAAAATATTATTTCTTTGTTTCAAGAAATTTCAAATTAGAATGAATGTCAAAGAAAGAGATTAGGGTGTAGTTTGAAATCGAATGGCCACGAAAAGAACAGTTGGGGGTATATATAATTAAAATTATAAAATAGAAATGATTCTTAGCTTATAGGCTTGTCTGAATAAAAACCGGTAAAGTGTAGAACTTAAAAAAATAATATAATAGTCCCCAACTTTTCTAGATTCTTCCACTATGTGCACTTAATCAGTCACGCGGAACAACTTTTTTGTCCCCCATATTTTCATTGTTATTTAAATCTAACCACGGTTCTTTAAATTTCAGTCTGGTTGCTGCAAGCCCCCAACAAAATGTGGCTTCACGTTCGTGAACCCTACTTACTGGATAAGTCCCATAGATATGTCAGCAGATATGGATTGTCTACAATGGAGCAATGATCAGAACACTTTATGCTACAGTTGTGATTCTTGCAAAGCCGGTTTGCTCGCAAGTCTCAAGATAGATTGGTTAAAAGCTGATATATTTCTCCTTTTGGCACTTATCGGTTTGATAATCGTTTATATAATCGGCTGCTGCGCATTCCGTAACGCCAAAACTGAGGATATTTTCAGAAAGTATAAACAGGGTTATACATGATCCGGATCAGAAGTTTAGTGGCAAAACTGGAAGTTTCAAAACTTATTGGATTTCCTCTATTTTAGTTTCTTTTACGTTTTGGCCCCTGTAGTCTTTTTTTTTTATATGCACTACCAGAACATTTGCTTGTAACTGGAAGAATATTTTGAATATCTCCTTGGTTTGGGTTTGCAAAACTTTGCATTTGTTAATTATTAAATATTAATATTATATATTATAAATTGGAAGTGTGAGCATATAAACTTACAAACACGTATCGACGACCATAACACAAAGCACTAAAGAAATGGAAATGAACATGATCTAAGTCGATAGTGAGAATGCCACGCCATTCAAGGTCGGTGTTGATTTGATAAAAACACTTTTTTGATGCAGACAAGCAATGTCAGGCATTCGTATTTCTTATCAACGCGCCTAACGTCTACCACTGTATACAGTGTGGTTTTTCTCTCGACTCTCCACGATGTATGTGAAATCTTTCCTCGAAAATTGGATCATGGCTTTGCATAATCACTCGCTTGTCCTAGATCCCTATCCGCTAAACGACTATAGTAACTTAAGTTGTCAGTTTATCTTCAAAAGTTCAGTGGACAAGGGTTGCTTTATTAGCAGTATATGTCGAGTATTGCTTGATTAGCAGTATATATCGAGTACATGTTTGATGCATTGATCACATCGTAAGTGTTTCACTCATATAAGTGATGGACATCCCTTATGTTTCCACATTAAGAACTCCGCTCCAAAGAGAAGACCATATGAAAAGGTTGCAAGAAACATTGTTGGCTATCTCATCTACAGCTACGTGCGAATTACATGGATGCACTACATTTTCCCAATGAGTAAATGGTTTTATTGATTGTTAGGACAAAAGGATTCGTGAAAGATTTGTACCTCTCTGATTTAGGTTTGAATCACTTTGGATTTGTCTAACAAACATTTTCAAAAAAAACTATATATAAATTATATGTTATTGTTAACCATCAAAACCAGATTTTACACACAAGGATCAAAAACCAACTACTTAAAAAAGCCCTTAGTATCTTGTCTTATTCCCGCCTTTAAACCCCATAAGAACCCACATAGTATCACTCTCTGTCTAGCCTCATTTGCATCACCTTAAGAATATACAAGAAGATACCATATATATACACCTACTAGTTATTTGACTACTTAATAGCAGAAACCCAAGGCCCTTATTTGGTGTAAGAGAAAAAACCTTTTATTTTGTGTCTTGTATTGAGCCTCGTCTTTTGAGAATGTCTGTATGCTTTGCGATCTAATCTCATTGCATTGGAGATCGGAAAGGGATTCCCTTTCTTCGTCTTTCTCGCAAAGAAGTAGGAAGTTGAGGTACTGATGGGGCTAAACTCTGGGGATTTGGAATGTTATCCTCTACTCCTGAACTGTTGCTTGAATTCTCTGACTCCATTGGTGTAGTATGCTTCACTGTCTTCTCAAACCTTCTAGAAGTTCCTGTTACCTTTTGATTTCAATTGCCAAAAACATAGAGAACAAGGTTTATCAGAAGAAAGACTCTTTGCTCAGAGTTGTAAGAATGTACAAGGAAAAGGAAGACACAAATCAAAAGTTTCAAACTTTTCTCTGTAATAAATCACAACTCTCCATAGAACAAGGGAAGCTCGACACATAGATTTGCTCTTATAACCCAACTGATACCAAAGTTTCGTCCCTTTTATCACAAAAACAGAACAAGAATTATTTGTACCTTGCAGCCAAGGGAGCAGAAGCGGAAGCAATCGTCGACAAGGCCACGATAACAGACCTCGCAGGTATTAGTAAAGCCTTTACCGGGCCTAGGCTGAGGCCTTTCGTTCAAAAACACAACCTTTGCACTGTTGATCACATACGTCTGAATGCTGAAGATATCTAAATACTTCTGAATCTCATTGACCCTTATCACATCATGATAAGATGATCTCCTTATCTGCAAATTAACAAAAGTAACATTTGAAAATCAGATTTCTCCAAATGCAGTCTACCTACAGAATGTTTTTAATCTTGAAATGCAAAACGCACCTGAATGGTACGATGATCCTTGTGATCAACAAGACAGAGAGAGCAAAGCGAGCCACTGGTGCAATCCAAACAATACATATTGCATTCGCTTTTCGGTGAGTGTCCATGGAGGTTGCATTGAACAAAAAAGTGTTCTTTCAGTAAAGGTTTCAGCCACGGAGGCCATCGATTCTCTTCTTCCTCTAGTCCATCAGCTCCCTGAAAACATCATTAACAACATCGCTCATTAGCCATTATCTCAAACAACAACATCGCTCATTAGCCATTATCTCAAACAACAACATCGCTCATTAGCCATTATCTCAAACAACTAAAACAGCTAGCTTTATCCACAGAAGCACCATTGACTTCTCAATATCAAAAAGTCTTCACCTTCATAGAAAGAATCTTGACTTGGCTTCTCAAAGTTTTGAAATTTCTCTACTGTTAATGATTACCAAAAATTTCATATAAAATCTACCAACCAAAAGATAAAAAGGAATCCCTAAATTCGTTCATAGAATATGATTCTTGTCAAAAAGTTTTATTGTAAGAAATAAAAAAAAAACAAAAGCAATTTGAACGGCGACAAGTACGGAATCGATTAGTAAGCCGTAAAAATCTAGTTCAAAGAAGATCCTATCATTATACCTAGAAAAAGATTCCTTCTTCTTCTCCATATTTTCCGTCATTTAAAAACACTAAATTTACCTACCAACTACATTACCAAAAAATTGAGTTTGGTTCTTCATCACACAGAAAATAAAGGAAGAACATTGCGAGTAGACATGGCAATAGAGTGAGTTGAAAATGTGAAACAGAATCAACAATGCAATAATCTAGAAAAGGAGGGGATTTTGTTATAAATACCAAGATTCTTCTGTTCTTAGGTTTGATTACTCGATTTGGGTTCTCGTGGTCTTCAATCGCCATTGTTGGAATGCAGTAAAAGACGCGACTTTTCTGAGTCAGCTCCAAAACTTCTTTTGTAGAAAATAAGGTGAGAAAAGGGTTTTAGAGAGAGAAAAAGGCGATATAGAGAGAAAAAGGGTTTAAGAAAGCGAGAGAGTAGAGAGAGATGGGTTTCTTGCAGAGTGGGTTTTAGAGAGAAGAAGAAGCGAATAGCAAAAGAGAAAGAGTCGTTCTTATCCTCCCCAATGTCGACTACCGAACCTAAAATCCCAACCTAAAATGGGTTGGGTGTAAACCGAACCTGATTCCGAACGTAGAGTCCGAGGCTAAGATGCGTTGCGTTCAAGGAACCTTCCTCTTTGGCCTTTCCTTGGAATTTTCTATTTGATTATTCATTTTTATATTTTATAAATATCTTTCGGTGCTTCTATGGTCTTTTCTCTCATAATTAAATACCGTTTTTGCTCCAAAAATATTATGTGATTTATTCGATTGATGATTTGATAGAATTTGAAAATTTTTAAAAATTTAAAATTTTAAGAATTATGACGATTTTGATAGAGATTTAGATGTTTGATTTTTGTAGGATTTAAAATATTTTGAAAATTTTGGTGGGATTTTAAATTAGTGATTTTGGTTTACAATAATTTTTGGTAGGATTTTGGTAGGATTTTAAATAATTTTGATTTACAATAATTTTTTTTTGTTTTAAAATATATATTTTCATTTTTAAATCATATATTTTTCATTTTAACTTTTTTTATCATTTCAATTTTTTCATTTCAAAATATATATTTTTCATTTCATTTTTTTTCATTTCAATATATATATATATATATATATATCTTACAATTATTTTAAAATTTTGAATTTTTTATGATGAAAACTAAAAAAATAAAAAAGTTATATTTAAAAACTCCTTCAAATACCATGGTATTTCTATTCATTAACTTTTAACTAAACTTATTTCTCAAATTCCTTCAAATTCTATTTGATTGATTTTATTAATGAAAACATTATTTTCCAATAAGTGGAGGTTTGAAAAATTTTATATAAATGATCGATCCAATAAACGAATATTTAAATAATTTATAAAAAATAATATATCTAATAAGCTTAAATTTATAAGAATTTTTAAACCAAATAAAATTCATCTCTTTAATAAGCTATTATAATCTTCAATCATAAACTATAAACAAACAAATCATAAAAATTTGCTGACTAAGCCATTTTAGACAAATGCTTAGTCAACTACTAAAATATCATTACCTATCGCTAAGTATTAAAACACTGTGTTTAGTGTATATTAAAACTTCCTTCAAAACAGGAAATTTGCCAAAAAAATCCACAATTTCCAAATTTATGTTAAAAAATTATATTTTAATCTCCAACTATAAACTGTAACGCTTTATATACTTAAACTCGAATTTGGTCATAGCTGATGACATTGCCAAGCTATGGTAATGCCACACAAATTTCACCAAGTACTTTACCTGATAGTTCTGGTCAGACAAGAGGTTCTCTGACATGTTTCAAGAGAGAAACTCTTGCTACTTCATCATGGGAGTGATGATGGTAGATCTCAACAAATGGAGGTGAAGTGGATTCACAACAAAAATCAAGAAATGGATGGAGATCTAGAAAATCGAGAGCATTTACAACTTCAGCTCCCTTTCCAGTGTTCTTCTTTGTTTTCATCGGAGCTTAAATTTGTAAGTTGAAGTTTTTTTGGCTTAAATTTGTAAGTTGTAGATTATTTTGACAAATTTTCTATTTGTTTTAAAGAAAAATTTCAATTACAATAAACAACGTCATTTTAATACTTAACTATAGGTAACGATGTTTTAATGGTTGACTAAATTTGTATTTAAAATGGTTTAATCAATGAAACTATGTGATATATTTGTGTATAATTTATAATTGGAGAATAAAATAGCTTAATTAGAAGATATAATTTTTTGTTTAAATTGGTAAGCTAAGCTGCTAAGGCTTTTTCTCCCTTTTCTCAATATTATTCTTTTTTTTTGTTTTTCCCAAATAATTATAAAATTGTTTATATACTCATGAAATTTACTGGTTGGTAGAGTTTGATCACATTTCAAAGTTTTATATACTTTTCTCAAAGTTAATAAAGGTGTTGCTCTATTATTGCAATTTGACATCTCATATCTTATCCATAATTTCCACTATATGCTTTGTTTCTTCATCACGTGCTTTTCTAGTTTCTAAAGCTGGGATTATTATGAAAATGATTAATGTTATATCAATAGTTAAGTTTTTTACGTTTTGAAAACATAGTTTTCTAATATTTTATCATTTAAATATTCAGAAAATTCTGATGTTTTAATATTTTTGAAACCATTTATGTTCAATTTATATGGAAATGTTGGAAAGCACTAAAAACGGAAAAAAAAAATTATTTTAAAAACTAAATTTTAGTGTCTTGTTTTTAAACAAAATATAGTTCATCTCAAATATTTTCATTTTTTATTCTTTTAGTATTGCATCATTAT
The DNA here is from genome assembly GCA_039880935.1 of Streptanthus diversifolius. NCBI lineage: Eukaryota > Viridiplantae > Streptophyta > Magnoliopsida > Brassicales > Brassicaceae > Streptanthus > Streptanthus diversifolius. The sequence goes on along the minus strand of JAXGFM010000012.1, from coordinate 7,776,905 downwards.
ACTATGCATTAGTTTTCATTGTATTTTTCTATCAATTTAATATTATAATATTCTACAAAAATTCAAAAGTTTAGTGTTTTCTAATTATCATAACTTACAAAACCCAAAATATTATTTACAAATTTTCAACTAAATTTCCATTAATTTTGAAATATGTCCAAGTAAATCCTCGTTTAGAAGAAAAAAAAGGTATAGGTAAACATAGATTTCCAACCCCAAATGGTTTCTATGTAATGTTGCAGTCTCAAGTTTCAGTATTTCTTGTTCAGAATGTTGTTAATAATCATATTGTCTCTTTCAAATATCATCTTTCGGTATAACATGTACCAAACAGATTGCATCGCCTAGATTAAAATAGAACAGACATATTTTGCAGGCGTGTTTTCTCTTAAATAATAGAGGAAGAGATAAATCAAATTCTACCAGTTTAGTTGACGTCTTAAATCTCAAACTATGATGATATTGTGTATTGACCAATATGAATGCATTTACTATGAATTAGCATTATCAAATATCATTTTGATTTTATATTCTTTTTTTGTTTGTTTCCAGTTACTTTCTTTTGAAAATCATTAATTATCTAATTATGTAAGAGAATGTATACTAATACTGAAATTCTATTGATATTGATTATATCTAAATATCGGAATAAATTAAATACATTATAAATTCAATATAAACTAACATATCTTATTTTATTGTTAATTATATATATATAATGTACATTTTTATCTTGGATATTCTTGTAACAAAATATATACTATTAAAACAAACAATAATTTATATTATACATTTATCCATGTGTTATATTAAATGTAATGTCATTAGATATAAATAATTTGCTAGAAATTTATTAAGGATAATTATGGAAAAAATATTATATTTACTAAGCATGTTTCCAAACATTAAAATATATAAACATACAATAAATACTTGTTTCTAAACAATATAAATATGATAGGTCTTAACTTTTTAAAATGGTATACAAGCGACAAATAAGTAAATAATAGAAAACATTTAGATACTTTATAAATATTAAAAACCTTTAAAATATCAAAAACAATTGTGGGTTACTCAGTCAAAATTTTTAAAATGTAATTATTTTAATACATTTAATTAATGTGTTAATTTTTTCTTTTTAAAAAATGTGATGTTGTATTCATTTAAAATAAGATAATTTTTATATAAGATAAACTATTATAAAATAAAATAATATAACATATAATATATTAAAATAAAAATGAATATATATGTTATATGTATCCAATAGTTTTTAAAATGATTACTACTTTTATTTATTTATTTTTGATTTAATATAATTATTTGACAAACAAAATAATTGAAAACAGTTGAATAATTATTTGAATATTAACATTCCAAAATACTTATGACTAAATTTTTTTTACAGATTACTATGTCAAATTGTCCAAATTATAATTATTTGATATATTAACCTCTTTTAGTTTTATAAATGTGAAGTTGCACTCATTTAAATTAAAAAAATAATAATTTTACAAACAAAATATTATACAAAACAAAATGGTACAATATATAATATATTAAAATTTATAAATATGAATATATATATATATATCGATAAGCATATTATATAATCATACTATAACTATAAAACTAACAGAAATAATATAGTACTATTATCTATTTCAAAATAAAACTATTAACATATCTTAAAATATGACGTCTATAAATATATTTTTTATAATTTTATATAAAAATAAAAATAAAAACCAACTGAAAATATCGTCTGTTTTCACAACATATTAAAATATATATTATATTTATATAAAAATTAAACTGTTAACATATATTAAGCTTTCAAAATTATAAATACATATTTTCAAAAAAAATATAAAAAAATTCATGTCCTTTAGGAATATAATCTTATTATTGAAAAACCAATTAACCAGTAACCTACCCTCTTACATAATGTGACAGTGATGCAAAACCAATTAACCAGTAACCTACCCTCTTACATAATGTGACAGTGATGCAAATCTATCTTTTTAAAAGTAAATTGCTATTCCATCATGAACCATTTATGTTTATATATATATAATGCTTATTTGGAATTTTGATTATATGCTTACTCATAGGTATGAGTTGGAAAGAGAGTGAATTGCATTTTAGAATTAATTTATCACATTACTTGATATACACAACAAAAACAGTAATAATAATAATGAAGTAAAAAGATGGTGATGTAAATAAGGGACCAATGTTGCATGCACAGTAGAGATACAAAGAAAGATAAGCTTCTTAATTTGGAGAATTACCTAATCTATATATTATTTTAATGAAACTAGGAGGAGATTAATGCACAAATATAGGTTTAAAGATAAGTGACTACACAATGCCCTTTTGTGTTTTAGTGTCTGAGCTTGGTGGATGTTTAAATAATGAGGAAAACAAAACTGCAAAGTCAATACTAACTATTCCAACATGCATCACCTTGATGGATTTTTTTAATACATATAAAAAATTATAGGTGGAGAATTTAACCGACATGAACCAAAACAAACCAAACTGAAAACATTGATCAAGAAAATCATATTATACTGCTTCAGGTTATTTGTTATTTTGTTTTATCATTTAAAACGCACAAAAACTATAGGAGGCTGAAATCAAGTCCCAGCCTGACGACTTCGAACAGTTTTAAATCAGTGATGAGCATCATACCTCAAAAAAAAAAAAAAAAAAAAAAAAACTGAACAATAACTTAAATCATATTAAACCGAACTAAGAAATTGTAGTTTAAAACGAAAACAAACAAATTTGACCTATATCTCCCCAAAATCCAGAATTTTTGGCTCACTAGATATATATTCAGGTTCTCTATTAATTGACTGATAACTAAATATGAAGTTAATTGCGTAGTTAATTCATCCTCCACATGAAGCATGCATATTTGCAAACATTTTATTTGCCCCCCCCCCCCAACGTTCTGACTTGTGCATAAACATGTGAAGTCATGAACAAATTTCTGTCGACATATGCATCTTAAATAAATGAAAACAAGGCGAAACGTTATTGTACGAAAGGAAACAAATGGTTTATGTGCATTCATGATAATAACAGGATATGTTCATTTTTGATGACATTTGATAGACAAGTCTCTTTTTTTTTTTTTGAAAAAAAATATTCAGGTGATTATCGACTGTATTATGTGACGTTTATAATAGTCAATAATATCCATTTGGAGAATTATGTCTTTCAGTTTTGTAGAAGCGGTTGAAAGATATAAAACTCCAACCAAATTCGGCCGAACTCTTCACTGTTTCACTGTGTGTGTAGATGATCTCATTGGATTTTTTTTGTTATAAACGAATGAATAAGTTTTTGTAGTTTCCTCTAATTCTTATAAAATGTTGATTGATGGTTAATAACATTTAACAAGCTGATTTTACAAGCCTTCGTACTTAAATAGGTGTTCATGAAATAGTACAATTATAGGTGTCATAAAAAGCCCATTATAGATTATCAAAATGCCTATTATAAACGTAAGAAGATAAGTTTTTTTTCTCTGAGTCAGACACCGAGTTTTAATCCCGAGTCTCAGAAAACTCGCCGTCGCGTCGCGAAAACCATGGGAGGAGGAGCACACAAGAACCTCGTTTTCGTGTACGGAACGCTGAAAAGAAACCATCCAAACCATTTCCTCTTAGAGGATCTGATCTCATCAAATGACGCCGTTTACATCGGTCAACGCACGACCCGGTTACCGTACCCGCTCGTCACGGGTCTCTACGGGATCCCTTACTTGATCAACAAATCCGGGTCGGGTCAACGGATCCGAGGCGAGCTTTACTCGGTTTCAAAACGCGGCCTTGTAAGGCTTGACGAGTTGGAAGGGATCGAGGTCGAGCACTACGAGAGATTGCCGATCGAAGTCATTGAGGAGGATGCATCTAACGGCGTCGTTTCGGCGGAGGCTTACTTCGCTCATTGTAGGTTCGGTGAGAGATTGTGGGAGAAGAAAGGAAAACGTGGGATGTGTGTATTCGGTGAAAACGATAGCGTTTTGTATGTTAGGCCTAAGGATAGGCCAAGGTTTAGCTCTGTTGTTGATGAACTTGAAACGTTTGTGTCTTCTACAAGCGTTTGAAGAATAATTGATTCGATATTGTGTAATTATTGATTGTTTTAGATGATTATGAATTTATGGCTATGATTAACTCTGTTCTTGATAAAATTGAAGCTTTTTTCGTAAGGTTTTATCATAAAGTGTGTAGCTCAAAAAAAGAAAACCATATTTCAGCGCTTTGTAATAATGTTTTCGCTATTTGATTATTTAAATATAATGATATTGTTACTATTAATTTTTAACATACAAGGTAACTCCTATGTTTTACGAAGAAGTAACCAAACTATTTATAAATTAGAGTTAGATGAGTGGTGGTAGGCAATGATACGTTTGCGGCTTTATAAATGCCTAATCCTATACGCACTCTGTTTTGTTTTCTCTCTTTTTTTTTTTTTGTCGTTTCCAGTTTCTTTTCTTTTCTTTTCTTTTCTTTTTTGAATGGCGTGTCATGTCTGAGATAAACAATAAATCAAGTAGTGGACTTTTTGTTGTTGTATGTTGTTGTCAGACTATGTGATCTCTATTGTCAGTGAGGGACCAAACGCTTTGTCTTAGTGCAATTTCAATAAGGCTCTCAAGTACAAAGCCTCTACGTTCCGAGTTCCAAATAAATCTTTTTAGTTTACAAAGGAGCTATAGATCGGTCTAGATTTGTTACGGTCGACTAAGATTGATCCCTCCAGAGTTGTAAACTTGTAATGTTTTTAGAGAACGAGTGTTAGGCTCGGTTCGTCTCTTGGAGATGCTCTTATACGCCAAACATGTGGACCAAACTCGCCATTTTTTAATTCATTTTGCAAATCAACTGCAGGCACAAAACCAAACCAAAAATGAGTCGTATTCCTAAATTACACATCAAACTAAGCTGAAGTAGATCCAGCTCATTAGAACATTGCTATCCACACCGTCCACGAGGAGTAAGTTTGTGACATATGATAACTTAATCCAACATGTTACGTCTAGTATTAATTAGTTGATAGAAATTGTTCTCATTATTTTAAAATGGAGTTTGAAAGATTGTTAAACTTCTCTTGGATTAAAATTGCACATAGATACTTGATGATTCAAAGGAACACAGTTTCTTGATCATCAACTCTATAAGACATTTTGTGGGATTCATGACTCGTTTAAGAAAACCAAGTAAGCTTTTTTGGGGAAGCGTGGAAGATAAGTGAAAGAAGAAGGAGCACTATGGTACGTACTGGTCCTACTACTTCTTCTTCACGCCAATCTTCAACAACGACGGCGTATGCTTTTTTCCATGTTCTCTCCCACTTTGTGTTGCGTATGAAACTGTACATATGCCCATTTATATGTATATGTTTGTACCTACGTATCATCATTACCTTCTTCTCTCAATGGAACAAATCTGTATTTTGCTGGAACCGATTATAGGTAAATTGGGTGCTTATCCTTTTGACAATGCCAAAAGCTTGAGCTCTTCATTTGTCAATCTTCTTACACACTTTTTCTCCAAAAACTTCTTTGTCAAATTCATAGAAGATATGCTCATGAGCATAGTCAAATGAACCAAAAGTTTGGCCCTGTTCGTTTACTAGTTGCTGCGATCTGCCACTGCGACCAGCGACCAGTAACTACGATTTGCGACTGTTATGATGTTCGTTTGACAGTCGCTGGTCGCAATCGCAGGTTGCAGTTACAGTGTTGTTCGTTTGACAGTCGCTGGTTTTTAGTTATTAATTGTTAGTCGCAGTCGCTGGTCACTAGTCGCAAGAAAAACCAGCGACTGAAACATCATTCAAAACCTGCGACGCTGGTTGTAGGTTCTACGACCAACAAACGAACAGTCGCTGGTCACAGTCGCAGCGACTGATAAATGAACAGCCCTTTGTGTTTATTCTATAGTGATATTATCGTATATATGTGGTTGGATAAAATGATAGATTTTTATAGAACATAATATATGCGGTTTGATCATTGATTTAAAGTTATTTTTTATAGTTATAATTTTCAATATTTGATTTTTTTAATATTTATTAGAATTCACGTGTGTAGATTCTAAAAGTTTTGTTTATACATTGATTTTTTAAATTAATTATTTACTTATGAAATTCTATTGGAGTTCATTTCAAATAGTAAAATATACTAATTGAATAATATTTACTTTAAAATCTCCAAAAAATAATTTACAAATAACATACATAATAACAAAATATTTATTTGCATAATTTATAATAGATTATTGAATAACAATCGATTGCATCTGAAATTGTATTCTAAATTTTATGACTATTTTAACTTATTCAGAGTAAATACTAATAACACCATCTGAAAAGTTTGTGTTTAGTCCACAATGATACTATCGTATATACGTGGTTGAATAAAATGATATATTTGATCAATGATTTAAAGTTAATGTGATATACTTATAATTTTCAATATTTAAAGATCTTATAATATTATTAAATTGGCGTGTGTAGATTCTTAAACATTTGCGTTTTATATTGAAATTATTTTTCCTAATAATTATTAACTTATAAACTACTAATGGAGTTCATTTCAAAAAGTAAAATGTACTAAGATTTTACAATTATTTTTGAGCTTTCAAGAACACCATATTCGGTGAAAGTATGTAATCTTTTAATTGAACAACATTTACGTTAAAACCTCCAAAACATAATGTACGCATAGCATATCTAATAACATAAGATTTACATGCATAATTTAGAATAAATTATCGAACAGCCGTGGATTGCATCTGAAATTGTATTCTATTAATTTTTATTGATTAAATAACTTTGCTTGGTAATCCACCTCATGACAAAATGATTATACAGTTACGCGGGTTGTTAATTTTTATATTGTTTTGAATTGTACTAGGCCATTCTATTATAATAGCCTGATTTATTAATAAAAATTTGATATTATGCCATATTGCAAATTAATGAAAATAACTTTCATGTACTACAATTATATCATTTCATTTCGAATATTTACTTATATTCAGCAATGTTATCAGTTGTATATTTTGTTATTGTATCATCAATGAGTCTAAATTTCAAGCGACTATCCAATTATCCTCGAACATATAATATCATAATTCTAACAAAAATCGTGTTTTTAATGAATGCAATTTAAGATAAAAGCGTAATGTACATACTTAATGATCTGTTTTTATTTACAATGTATATATATCTCTACGACATAATAGGTATAGAAGTGGTCATTGGCTGGACAGCACCAAAGTCTCAAAATCTTGATAGGTCTTCTTAGTGGCAATGCTAAGACGCATTAATAAGTGTTCATTTTTGGTAGCCTCTCACCAATTTATTTATTTTATTTTCTATTCATATATGTTTCGGTACCGAAGTTTCGTGCATTAAAATAATCATGATTTGATTTGAGCTTTCTAGAAGTGAGATCTCATCGGAAAAATATTTGGGTTCTTAATAAATGTTTATATTGGAGTGATAAGTCTAGGCATTCTTTTATATGTGAATGTATATTTACGAGATGGTCAAAAAAGAAACTAAGAGCATAGCTCAATTATATATATAGTAGAAACTAATAAGAGATTCGCTCAATGCAATATATGTCTTAGCAGAAACTATAAGTATATAAAAAGATAAATTAGTTTGAGACAATATGGTCGTGTTGAAGATTTGGTGAGGAATGTGGTTAAAAGGAATACTGTAGTTATACCTACTAATACGTATATATTTCTTAGGTAACCCCAATTTGTAATTATAACTAACATAGTCTTTTCTGCCAAGACTATAGAAAAGAGGGTTTGGTTTAGAGATAAATGGGTTGGTAAAATCTTAGTTGAAGAACGGAGGATTGAAGTCAAAATGGAATACTCAATTAACACTACTAAACTAAAAGATAATTGTAACTTTATAAATGATATTCTAACTACCTTTCTATCCATTTTTGTTTGTCAAACATACTTTTTGTATCCATTTTAACAATGTATATATCATATCAAGACACTCTATTTTAATATATTCATAGTGCCTAAAAACCAAACTAAAATTTTGTTAGTTAAAGATTTGTAATGGTTATTAAAAGTACTCTAGAAGTATGGTTTATGCCAAAACTAAACTAATTTTGTTAGTTGATGATTTCTAATGGTTTATAAGAATGTTGATTATGAACTTATAGAGGAAAATGAAGAAATTGAGACCAAGATTAGGAGTAATGATAGGGACAGTAAATCTACACTTTTCAAGTCAGAGGCATGTGCTTCATCAACCATTCTTTTTTACACTCAACGCGGCTCAAGATACCAAACCCAATCACTATAAATACCTCACTGAGCCTTTACATTTTAGTTCATCAAGTTCAAATCTCACTACTACCAAAACAATGGTTTCTCTCAAAGCTCTCTCAACTGTCTTTTTTCTTTTACTCGGCGTTGGCATTTGCTACGCCACTAGCCGGAATCTCTTAACATACGGTGAGGTCCCCGCAGGTCACGGTGGTGGCGGTGGTGGAGGACACGGTGGTGGTGAAGGTTATGGAGGAGTAAGTGGTGGTGGTTATGGAGGAGCTCAAGGGTATGCGGGCGGTGGTGGTGGTGGTCACGGTGGTGGCGGTGGAGGAGCTTCTTCCTCTGGTGGATACGCTAGTGGAGGAGGAGAAGGAGCTGGAGGCGGTTACGGTGGAGCAACTGGTGGATACGGTGGTCATGCTGGTGGTGGTGGTCATGGTGGAGGCAGTGGTGGAGCTTCTTCTTCCGGTGGGTATGCTAGTGGAGGAGGAGAAGGCGGAGGAGGCGGTTACGGTGGAGCAGCTGGTGGTTATGGTGGCCATGCTGGTGGCGGCGGTGGAGGTAGTGGTGGTGGTGGTGGAGCTGCTTATGGCGGTGGAGGAGATCATGCTAGTGGTTATGGAAGTGGTGGTGGTGAAGGAGCTGGTGGTGTAATTGGTGGTCATGCTGGTGGAGGAGGAGGTGGTAGCGGAGGCGGTGGAGGATCGGCTTACGGTGGTGGAGGTGAGTATGGAGGTGGTGGCGGTCATGGAGGTGGTGGAGGATCAGCAGGTGGAGGGTCTTATGGTGGTGGTGCTTACGGAGGCGGTGAAGGAGGAGGAGCTGGAGGTGGGTCAGGAGCCGGAGGGTATGGAGGCGGTGGCGGTGGAGGAAGTGGCGGAGGAGGAGCTTACGGTGGAGGTGGAGCACATGGAGGTGGTTATGGAAGTGGTGGTGGTGAAGGAGGTGGCTATGGTGGTTCCGCAGGGGGATATGGCAGTGGTGGTGGAGGCGGTTCAGGTGGAGGCGGAGGTGGTGGCGAACATGGTGGCGCTTACGGTGGTGGTGGTGGACACGGCGGTGGAGGCTATGTCCCATGAAGAAACCAACCCAAGATATAACCCAAAAAAAGGCTGGAAATAAAGATGATTTGTGGAGGCAGGGGTATACAAATTAAAATGCCTTTAGTTGAAAACATTTTGTATCCATTATTGAACGTTGTATTTCCTAATAATTGAATATTTATTGTCTTGCTATTTATATCATTAAAAAGCATTAATAATCTAGAGAAATTCATATAGAATTTTTGTTGGAGCTTTACAAAATTTAATGAGTGATGTACACAAGGAAACCCCAAACACAAAAAAACAAAAGAGGACTTTTCATTTTGTCTATATCTAAACCCGTCATACAAATAAAGAAAGCTGAACAGAAATTAGTTTGTCATCCCAAATTTTCATTTGATGGCCGTTTAGAGAGATTCCTATGAAGATTCGATCTTCTGATGTTAGAGATTTTCTTCTTCTTGACATCAACACCCAAAGCTTCAGCAAGCATTCTAGAGCGAGATGAAGGCATACTCCTTAGATATGAAACAGCATGTTCTTTCTCCTTAGGATCTCCAACAGAAGCAGCAGCAACAATGCTTCTAAAAGGCTTTGTTCCACGAGTTTCTTCTTTCTTCTTCTTATTTTGCAAATGATCACGTTGAATCTGAAATATTCCTGTTACAGAATCACATACTGTAATCTCTTTCAATGTTTCTCCTATCTTACTTTATTAAACTCTTTCCACATGTTTTACTATATAATTGAGACTAAAGCTATCAAAAACACAGTAGAGTATTGTACCTTGGCGTTTCTGAAACGAATTTGGTTTTTGAATTTTGGGCTTCGGCAGATAAGCTTCTTCACCAATGATAGCTCTTTCGGCAGCTGTACAAAGAATTACACAAAACACAAAATAAGAACTAAATCTAAACAGAGAATCTCATAACCCTCATGTTAGTCTACTGCCGGAGCATTGTAGTTTCGAATGTAGTGGATTACTGTTAAGTCACAAGATGAAGTGTTCCACGACTCTTTCGTTTGTTGTAGGTTTTATTTCAGTTCTGATCATTGATAAAGGAGAATACTTGTTCGGAATCTATCTTTCTTACTATCCTCCTTCCTCCCACATGTAAAGTTACTAAAAACACTTAGTAAAAGATGGTACCTTTTCGTTTGGGAGACGAACCTTGCTCTTGAATTTTGAGCTCAGGCACAGAACCGTCATCGATGGTAACTCTGTTGCTAACTGGATACAGATTACGCTTTTCTTGGTGAAAGGTCTCAGCAAATGGTTTCTCAGATTCATCAGCCTTTGGTGACTCAAACGCAAAAGGATCGTCATCACTATTAGACTCCGCTGAATGAAACACTTCATCTTGTGGCTCATCACAACGGTAATCTGAGTCATTTCCACCCGCGATCGATACTTCCACCGAGCTATTACAGGCTTTGTTGGAATTACAAGCATTCTGGTAACTGTGATCGTTTACACACTCCTCTCTGCAGGTAGTCTCAAGCACCGACTTGGGCGAGAAATTTATCGGATTAGCTTCAAATAATATCTTCAGCTCTTCGAACGCAGTAGAGAACCACTGAGTTCCTTCTCTTGCGTAGAATAACATATACGCATTCTTTGATAGAACACATTCTTCGCTGATTCTCCTGACCTGCCAAAGGAAAAGTTGCATTTACTGAAACCCTTTCAGAGAAGTCTACAAAGAGCTAAACCACACAAATCAACATGCTATCTTATATTACCTTTGCGTCATCAAAATGATGCCATGTCTCAGGAGCTGATCTCACATACGCTGAGTAATGACCAAAATATATTCCACTCCCGAGATGTTCCACCATGGCATAGAGATGGTATTTTGTGGAAACCTGAATAAACAAAATAAGAACATAATTGGATGTTAAAGACATGAAAATCTCAGCTTTACAGAACAACAACGTCTGTAAAATTTCATACTTCAGGATTTTCGTTACTGCTCATGTAAGGTAGCAAATCCAACTCCAAAGGGAACTTGACATCCTTGAAGATCTTCTCCATAAACAATCCATCATTCTTAAACCTCTTCAAATGGAACGTAGCAACAGGAGGCAGCTTATCAAACTTAAGTTGCTTCTCCTTTGAGACTTTCTCTTTACAGTCATCACACGTAAGCTGATCCTCGAGTTTTTCGACACACGTAAAAGACTCTAGAGCACTCGAAAGATCTTCGACATCTTCAATTTCAAGACTCCATCCAACGGACGGTTCATATGTTTCGGAAAAGGAATTGCAACTGCAGCAACGAAGCTGAAAAGGAAAAGATAAAAAAAAAACATATTATATGAAAAATTGCTGTCATCAGTTAATAAATAAGTAATTCATTAAATTTCATTACCTTACTAACGAGACGCCCACCAAAAACATGGTCAACAATGTTAACATCTTGAGAAGACACAGAGACAGAACCAAGCTTATTTGTATTACGATCCAAACAACATCTCTCTAACTTATCCAGAAACGACTGTAGAAACTCATGAGCGTCTTCTTGGTTGTTTATTTGGAAGTCAGGCGAGAAATCTACAGCGGTTTAAGGATAAAACCATTCATATAAATAAATCTCAAACACAAAGCTATGCAAACAAAAAACCAATAAATCTTGAGTTGAGAAGGATACAATTAATGTTGTCACGAAACCGATCAATCTTTAAACCATATCCTGAAGACCTCAAAGCAAGCTCGATATGATCTCGGAGAGCCTGAAGAACACAGAAATTCTCATTGCCACCTGAAAGAAAGAAAAAAAAAATCCAAATGAGCTATAAGATTCAAAGACTACGAACAAATCATCAAGACACCAACTAAAATCAGAATCATCAGATCAGAAAACAATCATCAAGACACCAAGTAAAACCAGAGATCATAAAAACAATAAGCTTACAGTTGCAAGGATGTTGATATTTGTAAGAGCGAAGGGAATCGAGAAGAGGCACAGTATGAGTGAAGCACTGTAACACTGAAGCTATGAAACAAGTGTTGCCAGAGTTTTCCAATCCAGCTCCCTGGAGAAACAAAACAATCAAATGATTTAAATTTTATTTTTTTGGATGGAAACTTAAAACAAAAATTAGATTTTTAAGGAGTGATAAAAGGGAAACATACAACGCCGGTGGGATTATTCTTGAAAGACGACCATGACAAGAAATCTGCAGGATTTTTGGGCTCATCGTCGCTTTGGTAGTCAAAATCCGGCAGGTATCTTCTTTGAGGACGATTAAACGAGTCGTCGAGAGGGGACGCCATTTGGAGGATTTCGTTGTTGTTGTTTTCGTCAGGCAAAATCTGAGCCGTTGGCATGATTTGAAGATCTTTGCACTCGATTTCCTCGTTATCCACGGCAGAAGGAGGTGAGATTAGGGTTTTATCCGACAAAGATTCGTCTGGGTTTTGGATCTGGGTTGAGGACTGATTTTGAATCTGGCGGATTGGTGAGGAAAGAACGAGCGAGTGAGCAACAAGGGCACGAATCGGCGCGGTGGGTGAAGGCTCGTCGTCTACGGTTTTGACTGGGTTTTTTACGAATTTAGGAGGCGACGGTTGTGGGTCACTTGAAAGGGGAAATTCCGCCATTGATAACAAACCCAGATCGAATTTTTTAAAGAAATGGAGGAAGAAGAAGAAGGAGAAGAAGCAGCTAGGGTTTCGTTTTGGGGAAAATCGTCTGCTGCCTCTCGTAAGTAATGGAGAAGAAAGTTTCGAATTTGGCTCCAAAATTTGGTGAAAGTTTCGAAATTTAGGAGGATTAGGGAATGGATTTGGAGGGAAGAAGCTGAGATTGAGTCATAAGAAAGGGGTTTTGAATTGGGAGGGAAAATCATGCCGCCATTTTTTTAGGGCTTTTTCACCTCTTTCGAGAGAGAGAGAGTAAAGTGTAAACGTTGGGTTTTTGTTACTCAACCTTGGTTGTTCGCATTCGACTTTTGACTTTGTTTGCCCTTTTTTTTTTTCAAGCAGCTTTTAGTTGACCAACAAAAAAAAAAACAGATTTCTAATTTGATTTGTAACATTGCTTTCTTTTTTATATCTTTATCCAATTTATTTATACCACATTAATTACTTTTATAATTTTCTCTAATGTCTATATGTATAACTTATTTTTTAATAAATCAATTAGTGTGTTTTGAAAAAGTTATACAATTAATGTCTGCCACTGATGTTTTTGCAAAAAATATAAAAAAATGTGGACTAATGTTTCAAAACAAAAATAAAAACGGAAAGTTCTATTTATATATCATTCATTCAAACATGGTTGCCCAAATCTAACGTTTTATTTATTTTCTTTTACGGCTAAAATATTTTATAAATGTTTTAGTCTGAAATTAATGGCATTGTCATTGAGGATATTATTAAGAATTAAATTATCACCCTCAAATTCAACTCTTCGATCTCTTAGGGACCTTGCTGATTGAAGAGTTCATATCAATGCAGTGCACTCAGCTTCCGACGGAGAGTAACGTCTTTCAAATTTCCCCATTCCAGAAACCATGAATGCATGTATGATTCCAAATTATCCAACTAAGACCAGATGTGTACCCTATCGGTGAGAAGCATCATAATTGCATTTCATACAGCCCACATGAGGACGATTCCATGTTGGGGAGAAAGAGCTAACATATTGTTTGTCCCGGTCGTTGAATATGAACTTCATATGGATCCATTCCTTTGTATCCTCTATTGCACGACTTAATGTGGTCTCTTCATCAATTGTTGTGCGGGTGAATTGTAAATCATTTATGCTTTTCCAAATGTGTCCAAAAACAAAGTAGACGCTTTTTCAAGAGGTAAGACTTGATTTGCAGATAAAGCAAAGAGTAACCATAGTTTATCGTCAGGAGGAATGGAGGGATCGATGAGTGAACTTTAGGGGAGTCCGTATAGCCTCCAAACATTGGTAGCAAAATAGCAAGAGAAAAATGTATGGTCACTTGTTTCATCAGCAAGGTAGGATCTAGAGCAAAAGGGATCAACATTAATGTGTCACTGTCAAAAGGTTTGCTTTGATTACAATGGCCTGGGTGGCAATCCTCCAGAGGAAATGTTTGAGCTTTGGAGCAATTCCAAAAAGTCCATACAGTCTTTACTATATCAGATTTAGCAACATGATAGCTTGATTTGACAGAATAAACTCTATCAGTTGAATGAGACCATAACACCGAATCTATGCGTGGAAAAAGGAGAGAGGAAGATTCTAAGGATGTGAGAATCATCATGTTGTTTCTGTAAGATCATATAACTTCTCAAGGTGTCGTGTGTAGCCATGGATCGGAGAGTTTTATAGTAGCACCATCTCCAATGGAGTATTGGATATCCGGTTTAAGAAGCTCTTTCCCAAACATTTAAGACTTCCGACCATAAGATGGTTGAGTGACTTTTCATGTCTCTAAAAGAGACGAATGTTTGAAATAGCGGTGTTTCAGGACCCCGGTAAAAGAGACAGTTGGGACGCTGCATGAGCTTTCAAACCTGATTGGCCAATAGGGCTTGGTTAAATTTATGGAGATCACAAAAACATAAGCCGCAATGACATTTTAAAGAAAGATAATTTCTAAGAGCCCATGATATTTTACGCTTTTCAGACGTTGATCCCCACCAGAAATGTGCCATGAGGCATCCCAAATGCCACGGCTTTGAGGATGGTTTGTTTCTAAAACTTTAGTTGAAGTTCCCTTTTTTAAGTTAGAATGAAACAAAAGGAAACTTTAGTCCTAATGGGATTATCTATGGTTTTTGTCTTATTAACAAGGATCCTAGAGAATTGTTAGCTTTTTGGTGTTTTTAAAAAAATATCTTTTAACGTCATTGGTTTTGGGAGGAAGTGTTGTGTGTTATTATATTGCTACAGATCAAACTGAAAAAAGTTTTTCTTATAAATCTTTAAAATCCAACAATGTGTTCTCTCTCCCAATCAAAGACAAATATATTTGTATGTTTTCTTACAGCATTCTGTCCTGAAGATCACTGAATATACCAGATGCCAATGTCCCGAGCTTCTTCGTCGTTTCTTCCGCTATGTTCACAAGAGATGACACATCTTGCTGCGCCTGATGGTTGGAAAACAAAGAAAGTCTAATCAGAAAAAG
Source organism: Streptanthus diversifolius (assembly GCA_039880935.1). Lineage (NCBI taxonomy): Eukaryota > Viridiplantae > Streptophyta > Magnoliopsida > Brassicales > Brassicaceae > Streptanthus > Streptanthus diversifolius. The sequence goes on along the minus strand of JAXGFM010000012.1, from coordinate 7,761,412 downwards.
AGCTAACGAAAACAAACAAACAAAAAGCTGAAGAAATTGATCTCTTACTAAGAAATTTATTTTACCTGGAAAGAAATTCGGTTGATGAGATCACTCGCAGTGATATCAATGTTGGAATCATCTTGTCCGTGGCCAAAAAGATCAGAACTTGAAATAGCTGCTGAGCCCTGTTAGTTTTCGGAATACCATTAGGTAAATATGAACAATAAGACTTGAGAAAACTTTATTTATATAAACAGTTTGATTGGTTTTGTGACAATAAAGACCGAGAACTTCTGAAGTGTAGCTTTTGATTCCAGATCAGCATCTCTGTTTTGATTCCCGAAAAACTGTGCAGAGGAAATCGATTTGGCGTTTGAAAACTTCTTTCTTGCTTCATCTGTTTCTTCAACCTACGTTAAGTAAGAAAATAGTTAGTAAAACTGTGAAATTTATTCCCTTTCTTGACTTCTTCAGTTTTTGAAAATGCAAACATTTCTTAACTTGAACTTTAGACGAGCTCGAGCTTGATTTCCTGGAGAAACCACTGTCCATTCCAAATTCATTAAAGAAATTCGATGACTTTGGTGGAGCAACATGGCTAAGCACTCGTGTACCACTTTGCCCACCAGATTGCTCTTCATCGAAATACTCAAACCGAGATGCAAACGATGATCCAGCTAATGATGATGTCTTGTTAGTCGAAGAAGCAGCAGGAATCATCGGTACAGGTTCTTCAGGCTTCTGCTCATAAAGATTCTCTTTTGGCTGCATAACAACAACAGAGACTTATCTAAATCAAAACCAAGGCAAAGAGAGAGCCAAACACTTCAACTCTAAAGAAGGTTTGAATCTTTTTACCTTAGTAGTAAGCTTACGAGCACCAAGACCACCAGTCTTCCCTGTCTTTCTCGAAACAAGAGGTTTCTTAAACGTACTCGCCACAACTGTCTGAGAAGCTTTAGGTGAAGAAGAGACACCAGTTGGTGCTTCTTGCTTATTAATAAGCAAAGAAGTCTCTATTGTAGGAGGCTCAGAAGAAACACCGTCATTAGTTGATTCCACTGGCTGAGAAGTAGCAACAGAAGCTGAAGGTAAACCAGTTTCTTCAGCCATGGCTTTAGCAACTTCCTTAGTGAGAGTCTGTCTATACAAATCAGCAGCTCTTGAAGTGTACTTAGCATCGATTTTGCCACCGCCACTCCATCCATGCTGCTTGAAAAACACCTGAGCTCGGTTGTTCCCACCAAACATCATTGTTCTTAGCTGCTCAGGACTCCACGAATCCAAGTTCGTCGACCTTGAAAAATCAACAATCAAATTTGATTAAAAGATCCATAGAATTCAAAAGGGCAAAAGAGCACCATCCTTATAGAGAAGAATCTTATCTCCTAAATTCTTCATCAAAGTAAATAAAAAAGTCGACTTTTTTACCTGACGAAGCTGATATGAACACCGAGATTACGATGAACAGCTGAACAATCGATACATAGAAAGACACCGTAAGTAACCGAAGCCCAAGTTGGATTCTTTGCACTACAATCGAAGCACACCTATAAAAAAAAAAATCAAACTTTGAGATTTACGTCGTATTTAGCTTCCAGATCTGATCGAAGATCATACAAATTTCATATTTGAAATCCAAAACCTTGGGGAGAAATCGTAAGAAGGAAACCTAACCTTGTTCTCGGATTTTGCTTTTAGTTTTCTGAAAACAACATTCTTGTCCGCGTGATTCTCAGTCGCCATTGTTGGATAACCCAATATATACGGAGAAGATTTAGAGATGTAACAGAAGAAACCGAAAATCTGGAAAATCTAAAGAAAGTAGTGACGATGGATCAAACTCTTCAAAGCGAAGAAATTTATTTGGTGTTTTGGTTTGTTTTCTTCTAAAACCTGCAAAGGTACTTTAATATTTTTATTTATTTACGTTTATGATTGTGTTGTGTAACAACATTTCAATATTATTAGGCCTAACATTAGATTAGCGGATAAATACTAAAACTCAATGGACCTGTATCGCCCATGTAAGGCCCATGTAAATAAGCCCATTTCATGATAGGAGATGGAAAATTTAAATAGATTATGTGAAGATCATTTGTTTTTTTAACTAATCCGCCAAGACAAGCATTAAAACAACATAACAAGATGGATTACATGTTTCTGATCTTATTACGAGCAAGGAGACAAACTACTTTGTTCGCTTTGGATCTAAAGCAGCTATGGAAATGTCCCGTTCTTTGCCTGCTAATCCATAACCTTCGACAAGGAATCCAAATCTCAAAGCACAAATGCCTTGGGGACCTGTCAAACGTTATTGTGCTCAAAACATAACACGAGAAGCATAAAGATTGTCAAAACCTGTCAAACGTTATTGTGCTGAAGAAAGTATCAATCACACTTTGTTCACTTGTCCTCTCTTAGTGGCAACTTGGATGCTTTCATAATTCCTTAACAAGTTGTCATATTTTCTTTATGATTTCTTGTAAGATAAAGTGAAAAAATTTCTTAACATGTTCTATCAAAACAATGAAATGGCTACATTTCTAATAACTATGGAAGATTTAGAAATCAAGAAACAATTTTGATTTTCAATAGACAATAAGTCAATCCGATGATAGATGTTGAAATAGCAAATGCAGAACTCTCTATATAGTTAAAATCTTAATTATGACTCTGATGCAACAAATAGAAACGATCAGATGGTTACAAACTACCCGGAAGAGATCATCAAGTGAAGTGTGACTATGATACAACACCTAACAACTCAAATCAACATATAGTGCAGGCTGGGTAGTTCAAGATGATCTAGAAATAACTAAATATTAGGGTCCAGAAATTTTGGAATTTGCTTACTCTCCTTTAGAAGCAGATGTAAAGGATTTGCTCACAACAATTCAATGTGTGCTTTTGATGGAAATGATTTCGATAATCTTTTAAGGAGATTGCAAGACACCTATATAATGTATCAATGGTAGGATAACAGTTTAAAAATTGTAAATACTTTAGTTGGTGAGCTTCGAAGTTTCAATTGTGTTCTTTCTTCTCTATCTTTCGAAAGCTGAATAAAGTTGAACACTATCTAGCTAAACAGGATGTTTTGAACAATATTTCTATTCGAATTGTATTAATACACTCTCATAACTAACTCTTTAGTTGTATCATGATTTTGTAACATCTCACGATATTTTTGTTAGGAAAAAAACTGGATTTTTGTTTTGTTATACAAATATATTTTAAGGAATACCACAAAAAACAAATTTGTAACAATTTTTTGCAAATCTTCTAGTTGTCCACAATTTTCACGTATTTTTAGAATTATTATGTGTGTATCAAATTAAAACATTTTTTTTTTCATTTTAACGGTTGGTTTATCATATGTAAGTTTTATATTCTAATTGTAAAATTTAACCCCCAAATCTAAATTCTAATATTATTTAAAATATAATCAAATTTTATAATTGTAAACTTTAAAATTGTAAACTTTAAAATTGTAGTTTAGCCACCGTTTAAGCTTTATATGCCATATTCTATTTTGATCTCTTTTATCTTGATGTATCAATAGAATTGCTCGTTTGAAAGCTAGATCGCTAGAGAAAAACAATTAGATTTATGACATATTTTATTAGAAGAACAAATAAGTTATATTTAAATCCTAAAGCTTGGGTGTAATGAGAATAGACCATGTTATTAGAAGAGTTATAGCACATAATTCACTAAAAAGAAATTTACTTGATACATTTTGTTCAGTGACATGTTTATGTCTTGTAAAACAGGCTAAAACACTAATCTATTATGTTATGACTATATTCATGTGTTAGTGTGTGATTAGTGGGTCTAAAGTTTGTTGTCAGTTACATCACCCACGAGAAACACGTGAAGTGGAGCATTTTAGCCATCGTGATTTAACCATTTGATATTGTTGTGTATTAAATAATTTATAGTCCTTTTCACTGAATACTTTTCTTTTTTTTTCGTCAATATCATGTTTAAGGTCAATATATCATGTGTAAATTTTTAGAAATTATATTTTGGTCGTCATGAAAGTTTTAGCAAAACAGTAAAATTTATTAAAAATGGGGTAAAACCGTAAAATGCAAACGATGTTCTTATATATGACAAAATTCTTAAGATTTTAATACAAAAATGTCAGTATTGGTGAGAAATTATGAAAAGCAGACAGGACTAGGCCTATCCAGGACCCCAACAATTAAAGTGGGCTACACAAGAATACAAGATAGTTCCAACATGATTTTTTTGTGTTATTAATCCGAATATGACTCTAATCGAGAGAAATATAATTTTAATGTTTTTGTTAATAATTCATCAATTAATCAATTGTTTATTTTATATAAATTTTGGACCACAAAATCTAAAGAAGACTATAATATTTTATGTCTTTATAAAGATCAACTATGATTAATATAGCAGTCTAAATTTCTAAATATTTTAATGATAAAATATCAGTTGGTAAACTGTCTATTAAATTATTATGTTCAATTTATTTTCTAACAAACTAACTTTGAGGAAAATTAATTTGGGTATAAAAAAAATCTGGGACATATTATTGAACAGAAACATATTTTTAATATTTGAATAAATTATTACTTCAATTTATTTTTTAACCAACTATAGGCCTTGATTGGTAACATGCAGAATGGCAGAATTGCGACAATTTTGCCAATTAAAAAAACTTGCAGAATAGAAAAAAAAACGCAAAAATGCAAGTCTGCGTTTTCGCTGAAAAAAATACAAAGAATTTTTCATTAAGCAGAAAAGTGAGTATATAGTAGATTTTTCGCGGAATCAAATTTTTGTAATTATTTAATTACATAATAATAATATTTTATATTTCTAAATAAATACTAATGAAAAATTAATTAGAAATATAATTGTTTACAATAAAATTATTTTAAACTGTTAACTAAAAATATTCAAACCAATAACAAAAAAGTACTAAAAAATATTAATAGTCACACTATATTAAATAGATACAAATTTGCATAAAATATGAGAAAATCAAATAAAATAGAAAAAAACTTTTAAACATCTTATATAATAGAATATAAAGAGTTATAAATAAAACTATGATATTTGATTTTTAAAATCATAAGATATAAATGTATTTATTATAAATATACTAAAAATAAGTTAACTAACTACAATTAGAAAATTAAGTTTTCTAATAATATTTAATAGATTTATTTTTATAATAATTAGCTCAATTATAATTTTTAATAATATTTAATAGATTCCGCCATTCCGCAAAATCTATTCAATCACACAAAAAAATTATTCTGCAATTCTCATTCCACAATTTTTAAATTTTTCCGCAGTTTTTTTTAATTTTCCATAATTTCACAATTCCTCGAATGTTATCAATCAAAGCCTAGATGATTTTGCGAAAATTGTTTTGGATCATTCATATTTTGGACAGAAAAAATTAACAAATAAACAATTCTGGCTCATACTTGAAAAATTGGAATACAGACGCATTTTCATATTTGGAGGGCAAAACATGTCCAAGCGAAAATAACATATAAAAAAAAAAAATTTGGCCGACTTTAAAAATTTACGTCTTCGTAATATTTGAGCTTTTGTCGTATAATATGGAGTATTGCAACTCTCAAATTTTCTGAGCATAAATTTTATCCACAAACAATTTTTTACTAAATTATATTAAAAATATAGTAAGAATCCTCTCCAGACAATCACTAAACGCCAGTTGCTTAGCGTTTCCTCTTTTGAATTTTCTTCAACACGTCACTTCTCTCTCTCTCCAGACGGGAAAAGTCTTCAACTTTCACCGGAGAAATTCTCTTTCTCTTTCTCCACCGGATGCTCGCATGAACGACTACTTCCTCAACGCATCAACAGCCACCGACGACAACGCGTCGGCGATGGAAGCTTTCATCGGAACGAATCACTCGACTCTCTGGCCACAACCACCTGTTCCTACTCCTCCTCTTCCTTCACTGTCTCAATTTAACGAAGATACCCTTCAGCAACGTCTCCAAGCTTTAATCGAATCCGCAGGTGAAAGCTGGACTTACGCGATCTTCTGGCAGATCTCACACGATTTCGAGACTCCCACTGGTGACAACACAGTGATTCTCGGATGGGGAGATGGGTACTACAAAGGAGAAGAAGATAAAGAGAAGAAGAAGAAGAAGAGCTCCAACTCTAACTCGGCGGAGCAAGAGCATCGGAAAAGAGTAATCCGCGAGCTCAACTCCTTGATCTCCGGCGGAGTTGGAGTTTCGGATGAGTCGAACGACGAGGAAGTCACCGACACCGAGTGGTTCTTCTTGGTCTCGATGACTCAGAGCTTCGCGAACGGAGTCGGACTTCCAGGAGAATCTTTCTTAAACTCACGCGTGATTTGGTTATCCGGGTCGGGTGCTTTAACCGGGTCGGGTTGTGAACGAGCGGGACAAGGTCAGATTTACGGGTTACAGACGATGGTGTGTATCGCGGCGGAAAACGGCGTCGTTGAGCTTGGTTCTTCGGAAATGATAAACCAAAGCTCAGATCTGATGGATGAAGTCAACAACCTCTTCAACTCCAACAGCGGTAATAATGGTGGAGAAGCTTGTTCTTGGAGGTTTAATCTGAATCCGGATCAAGGAGAGAACGATCCAGCTTTGTGGATCACTGAACCGACTACAACCGGAATCGAACCGGTTCATGTTTCCAATTCCAAATCCGATTCTCATCAGATTTCGAAGCTTGAGAAGAACGAAAGCTCGATTGAAAACCCTAGACAGCAACAAAACCCTCGAACCCCGTTTCTTGTTGAGAAAGATTTGAACTTTCAAGATGGGTCGTCGAAGATGATGAAATCGAATGAAATGCTGAGTTTTACGGCGGAGGAGAGCAACAAGAGGAGATCTCCGGTTTCGAAAGGGAGCAACAACGACGAAGGGATGGTTTCTTTCAGCACCGTGGTTCGATCCGCGAAAACCGGCGACTCGGATCATTCCGACCTCGAAGCATCGGTGGTTAAGGAAGCGATTGTTGTTGAACCGGAGAAGAAACCGAGGAAACGGGGAAGAAAACCGGCTAACGGAAGAGAAGAGCCTTTGAATCATGTGGAAGCAGAGAGACAGAGGAGAGAGAAGCTGAACCAGAGATTCTACTCTTTGAGAGCTGTGGTTCCTAACGTTTCGAAAATGGACAAAGCTTCTCTTCTTGGAGACGCCATTTCGTATATCAACGAGCTGAAAACGAAGCTACAACAAGCGGAATCAGATAAAGAAGAGATTCAGAAGCAGCTAGATGGGATGAGCAAGGAAGGAAACGGGAAAAGCGGCGGATCGAGAGCAGTCAAAGAACGAAAATGTTCGAATCAAGATTCGGCTAGTTCTATAGAAATGGAGATTGATGTGAAGATTATAGGTTGGGATGTGATGATACGTGTACAATGCAGCAAGAAGAATCATCCCGGTGCAAGATTCATGGAAGCGCTTAAGGAATTGGATTTGGAAGTGAATCACGCGAGTTTGTCCGTGGTGAATGATTTGATGATTCAGCAAGCTACTGTCAAGATGGGAAGCCAGTTTTTCAATCATAATCAGCTCAAGGTTGCTTTGATGTCGAAAGTTGGAGAAGATAATTGAACAAAGTCGACATCTTTTAACAGATGAGACTTTGGTTTTCATTGATGAAAAGGGATCGGGTGTTTAGCTGGTAATGTTTGGTCTTTTCGCAAGTAGATCTCATTGTAAATTAGTAACTATTCATTTTGCATCACCAGCTTCGTGTTGTTAACGATGTTGTTCATTAGGAGAAGCCTGTTTAGTTCTTAGTTTAGTGTTTTCGGAAGCCTTAAGTGAGATCGAAATTGTTAAATTAAGAAAGGTAGTAAAATAAAGAAATCTCTGGTTGTACTTGTATGTGTAAATATATGTATGGAGTAAGATAAATTCTATCGAAGTTTTTTGGTTCTATACTTCTATGAACGAATTTTGTGTACACTTAAAGTCAATTAGGAAGCACTTAATCTTTTTCTTTTTTTTTTTGGTCAGAAGAATCACTTTTCATTATGTTATGATAACTTTTAGGCTAGTTTGTACCATAAAGGTATGAATTGTAAGGTAACAAAAGACAAAGGAAAATAAGTGGTCGTAAAATGAGGATTGGAGAGGAATGGTACTCTTTATCTTTTCTGAGGGGATATGAGGAAACTGTTTATAGTGCCAAAAATGTGGAAACATGTGTCATGTGTTTGTATATGTTTTATGTATACCTAACATCAATACCAAACAAAAATCTCACGCCATGGGCAAGTAAGAACCGTTTAATGTCTATCTAATGATTGTATTCGATTATATCTCTATGTTTTTTTTTTTTGAACTTTAATTATATCTCTATGTTTGGAGTAGAGAGCCGTGTGATCTATCTAAGATTCTTGTGTACGTACATTAGCAAATACTGATTATTCATTACAAAATAGTGAGATTTAAACAGGAAAACGATCCAGATCCCCACGAAATTAGCCACATCTTATCTGATCCCCCCAACTTTCTAATCAAAACTTGTGTCCCCATTGTATCATAGTTTTAGATCTAATAACCCCCGAATCAATAGTTTTGTCTTAATTCCCCATAATTTTGGTTACGTTTGTGGTTTAACTAATCTCTAACCCAGATTAAGAAAAATGTTAACGATAACCTAAATTAAACCATATTAACCGATTATTGTTAGTAAACCAAGATTATTGTTAGTAAACCAAAATTATTGTTAGTAAACCAAGATTATTGTTATTTTATCCCAAAATATTAACCAAAACCTAATTTACCTTAATCGATTTGGGGAAAACCAAAATTTCAAAAAAAAAAAACGAATTGCGAAGTTCTCGGCGATGAATCGATCGGCGAGGAATAGATCAGCGATGGAGATGACCGTATGGGATGAAGGTCCTCCTCCTATTGACGAAGCTCCGCCTGTTTCCGATGAAGTCCCTCCTCCCAATTTCGATGATTCCGGTACCAATTTCGACGAAGAAGCTTGCGCAAGGGATGAATTTCATTGTGAACAATTGGCGCGAGATTTCATGGAGTCAGAATCTCCAATTCGGCACGATGTCTTCCCAGACAGTGACGATGAGCGGGAGCATTGTAAATCAAGAGAGGAATTCATGGGGCGAGGGAACGGGCTTTTGTACAAAGGGCAAACGTTCTTCAATGGTGTCGCCTTCAAGGAAGCGGTTGTAGATTATGCCCTGCACACCGGATTCAACATCAAACAATACAGGTATGATAGGGATAAAATCGGGTACAAATGCGTAGGTGGTGAAAATGGTGGTTGTTCTTGGCAAGTGTATGCATCTTCGTTGCCTAAGGACCCGATGTGGAGAATTAGAGTGCATAAGATAGAGCATAAGTGTATTCCGAATGGTCAGTGTGAATTGTTCAAGGTTCCAGTGATAGCTAGGATTTTCTTGGATAAAATTAGGGATGATCCAGACTATTACATGCCTCAAAAGATCGAACAGATGATTAAAGAGAAGTGGAAGATATATGTAACTCGTCCACAATGTCAAGCAGCTCGCAACAAATGTTTAAAGTGGATAGAGGCTGAGTATGATGAGCAATTTGCGCGTCTTAGAGATTATGCAGCAGAAATATTAGACTCTAACAAAGGTTCTGTCGTAGAAGTTGACACAATTGAGAACGAAGCTGGTGAAGATGTATTCAATAGGTTTTATGTGTGTTTTGATGTGTTAAGGAAGACTTGGAAAGAATCTTGTAGGCCTTTGATTGGTGTAGATGGATGCTTCTTAAAAGCAAAGCTTAAAGGCCAGCTGTTGGTAGCAATAGGCAGAGATGCAGACAATGCGATATACCCAATTGCTTGGAGTGTTGTTCAGGTTGAGAACACAGACAATTGGCGCTGGTTTATCAATCATTTGAAGAATGATTTGGGTTTAGGTGAAGAAGGAGATGGGTATGTCATGGTGTCCGATAGACAGAAGGTATGTTTTTTTTTGCATTGTGAATTATTAGAATAGTATATTAATTACCGTGGGTAATGTGTTACTTATGTTGGCATAGGGACTACTAAAAGCTGTCGAACTGGAACTACCTAAGATTGAGCACCGGAAATGTGTGAGACACATATATGGAAACCTGAAAAAGAATCATCCATACAAAGCACAGCTAAAACCGCTCTTGTGGTCATTGGCTTGGAGTTACAATGAAACAGAATATAAGCAAAGACTGGACAGGATCCTTTCTTATGATACAAAGCTCTATGAAGATGTGCTGAAAGCAAAACCCGAGACATGGTGCAGAGCATTCTACAAGTTGAGCTTTTTCTGTGAAGATGTGGAGAACAACTTCACAGAGTCTTTCAACAAGACAATCAACAAGGCCCGAGAGAAACCGTTTGTTGCAATGTTGGAGATGGTTAGGCGCCTAGCTATGGTTAGGATTGCAAAGCGTTCTGCTATATCACATTCGCACACAGGTTCTTGGTTTATGTTTTAAGTTTGTACTTTGTGTTTTAAGTTTATACTTTATGTTTTAAGTTTGTACAAATTTAAACTTTATGATTTATGTTATTACCTCAGGTAGGTGCACACCATATGTGGGCAGCTTTCTTGCCAAAGAGCATGAGCTTGCGGCTACATGTAAGGTTAGTCGTAGTACAAATGGAATGTATGAAGTTGAACTATCCGACAATACCTACAGAGTGAGCTTGAGCAGATACACTTGCACCTGCATGAAGTACCAAATAACATGCATTCCTTGTGAACACGCCTATGGAGCCATCATAGCAAATAAGTTCACGGTTGAAGAGTTTGTGTGCCACTGGTTCAGGACTTCGACGTGGAGGAGAAACTATGTAGAAGGTATTATTCTACAGAGAGGAGCTGAATTTTGGCCTGCTTCAAACGGTAATACCGTCCATCAACCTCAACAAGAACAAGAAGAACCCACACGAAAAAAGAACAAGGTCAACAAAGCAGATAAGAAGAGGAAGAGGGGTGTTCATGAGTCACCAACAAAAAAGTCAAAGAAATCAAAGAAGAGGGTGATGCATTGTGGTCTATGTGGATCGGAAGAACATAATTGCAGGTTTCATAAGAAACAAGGATCACAGGTAACCACATAACATCTTCCTCTTTCAGTTTTCTCTGACTTTTTGGTTGATGTCTCATTATCAACACAATTTATGCAGGCTCTGGAAGTAAGCATGACTCAAGAATCACAGGTTTTCAATGATTAATGGAGGTAGGTTTTCGAGTGTTAATGGAGGAATGCGGCTGTGGTGAAGTAGGTTTTTGTGTACCGAGTTTGGTGGAGTAGGTTTTGGTAGGTGGTGGTGTCCACTAGGTTTGTCTTTTATATTTTGATATGTACACCGCATGTGGTGAGGACAGTGTTGTGTTCCCTTGTTTTTAGTTGTATCAAACTATGTTGTGTTTGAATTTGAATGGATTAAACTACTTATGTTTGTGTTTTATTATCTGTCATTTCTGCTATTTTCAAACCAAGAGGTAACGATTAAAAGAGAGATTCATTAACACACAATTTCCATTAAACAACACCACAACATCGACAACCCACACACAACATACAAAACACATATGACAACCCACAACACACACACAACACATATGACAACCCACAACACACACACAACACATACGCGTTTACCCACAACACACACACAACAACACATTAAGCTAACTTACTAATACTAAACACTAAGAAAAACACACAAACGACACCGAACACCATCTTCTTCATCATACTTGTCCTAGCCATTTTTTCTTCCAAAAGAGCACACTCAAACTTCTCATATATGGCGTCCATTATCTTTTGATTCTCCTTAATCTCATTTTTTAAAATCTCAACTTCCCTTTTCAGTTTCTTCACATCGAACACCATAGCTTCATCAACCCGCTTAAACAAGTGGTTGTCATTAACCATCTGCACACAATTGCAAGAGCCGATTATAATCTTCTATACATTCTATCATAACAGAACAAAAAAACATAGAGAAATTACCTTATTCGCGTGAGCGAGTTCACAACGGAAGTAGCGACGACATGGGTTTGGCTCAGACTTCAACATTCTCGCAACAACACCATTCTCGCACCAACATTTCTCAGGTATTCCGTCGCACCTATATCGCCCGACGCAAGTACCAATTGATGCGGTGGAAGAAGCACTCATAATGGACCCATAATTTTAGGGTTCTTCGTCGGGAAAACGAGAAAGGGGAAAAACTGAATTTTAAAACATCAACAATTACACGGCCGATTGGTTATTTAAACGGTCGATTGGTTCGAAACCTACCTGATTGGTTCGAAACTTACCCGATTGGTTTGTAAATTGATTTTTAATTTTGTTCAAAACCAAAATCATATGATACCATATTTGGTTCGGGTATGTAACCAATCAATTTCACAACAAAACCAAGCGTAACCAAAATTATGGGGAATTAAGACAAAACTATTGATTCGGGGGTTATTAGATCTAAAACTATGATACAATGGGGATACAAGTTTTGATTAGAAAGTTGGGGGGATCTGATAAGATGTGGCTAATTTCGTGGGGATCTGGATCGTTTTCCCGATTTAAACACAAAATTTAAACAGAGGTTTGTATTCTAGAACTCTCTAGTTTTATACTGTCCAAGTTTATTCTCAAATTCTAGTTTTAAACTGTAAAGGCAAAATTGCAAGGCATTTTATAGATAATTGAATTTCTCCACAAAAATTAAGAGCATTTATTGTATACACAGAGTAACTCCATCATTGATGAGGTCTAATATAAACTAAGAATATGGTTAGAAAACTACTTTCTCCATCATTAATGAGTTATAATAAAAACGTACCAGCTTGTAATATTATTTCGTCAATCGAGTAAAAAATGATTCATTTAGTAACATTACTGTTTTAACTTTTATCATAAATTATTATTCATAGGGTATGATTGGTTTTTTATATTTATTTACTATAAATAATGTTATATTTAATGAGATTATTTTTATGTTCTTTTGTATTGAGAAATAAGAACGACAACTAATTAGAAACAAAATAAAAAGATGTGTAAGAATCATATGGCATAATGGTAGTCACATCTGCTATGTTAAATAATTCTCTTATTCGTTCACACTACAACTTGTTATGAAATATGACTACAACTATTGTTAATTCTTACAAAATTTATCTAATTAACCCACGAGTCCATGATCAAATGCAGAAACTTTCTTGAATCTATAAATTTAGTTGTTACATAACGTGTGAGAAGATATATCTATATCAAATTTACGTTACCAAAATTTTAATTTTACAAATACACGATTTGTCCAAAATTAAATTAATTTTGTTTATTAATTTTTACTAAAATAAAACCCAATTTTCTTTCTTCTGGTTTCTCTTTCATTTTCATTTCGATCTCCATTGTCGTAAGGAGATCGCAAAAAGCTATGAGTCTAAATTGTATCTCATGTCAAGCTCTTCAATAAACAGATTCCAACAAAGAATTTGTCTTTCTGGTCCAGGACCACCAACGCTCGAAATTAACCATGTCTTAGGCAAAACATATTTTGTTGATTATGTTGGTAGGAAAAATTGGTCTGCAAATTTGAGTCCTAGGGTATCTGAGAATATTGGACGATCAAGAACGTTTTTAGCGCAGAAAATGAAGTAGATGAAAAAAAATTCATCAGATTAGGCTAAGTTGTCCGGTTGGTTTTAACCTTAGCAATGGACCGCTTAGATCTGATCAACCAAAAATTGTAAAGAGTAGTGAAATGAAAAAGAATTTGAGTTTTGAGAACTTGAGAGATCAATGACTAAGAGAAGATAAAGGAAGATAAACATATGATCATCAATGGTTTATCATGATTCTGAGATTTTATGGAAGAGAAATGAAGTTGATTATATATAGTTTTGAATCCAGATTCGTGGTTATATAAATCATGGTAGAATATACGAGATGTATAATAGTATTATTTGTGATGAAAAATTATGTTTTTTTATATTATTCACATTTGTTCTCTTTCAATATTATACTATTATGCTTTTATATGTATTTTCCAATTAAAAATTAGTTTTTCCTTTAAATGTGTGTGTTTCTCTAAAATTTATTTTATATGGATATAATTAGGAATATGATTTGTGTTAGAGCTTTCGATATGTCATTATCAAAATCCTCATATGAAAAAAAAAATCCTATATGGTTTGAGTTTCTTTCCTATGCAATTGATAACCAAAATAATGTAAAAACTTGTAAATAAAAATAATTTTGAGAATTGAATTCATCTTATGCAAAATTATGAATTAAATTGTCTTTTAACAAATAACAAAGATTTGTCAGTGGTAGGGCCAGAATTATTTTTCCACAGGGGTTATTTATAAAAAATAATTATAGAATAATATTAAAATATTAATTTGAGAATTTAAATGTTAAAAATAAAATTTTAAAACAAAACTAAAAATAATATCAATCCTTTTATAAATCTCATAAATTATATTTTTGAATAAATATGTTATAAATATTTATCTTTTGAATAAGATATGTGAATATTTGATATTATTTATCAATATATGTATATGTATATTGTTTTTACTACCGGTGAGTGAAAGGATATGACCGTATAGATATTACTTTTACTCCTCAAAATATATTTGTTATCTAAATATATAGTATATTATATATATATAATATAGAAGAGACAAGAATAATCATACATGAATAAAGATTGATACATACTAAAGACCGAATGAGTTTGGCAAAACAGTAGGAAAAATATAATAAATAACGTTAAAATATCAAATCCAGAATTTTTTTCTAAAAACAAAACAAAGTGGGTTAATGGATAAACTTAAAGTTGTGAACTAGGAGGTCAACTATTTTATCATACATCTGTGAAATTTGATTTTTTTATATTAAAGTCATAGGGTTGACCCTTCCCCTTAAGTCAGAGATTTGTGAAAATGAAATAGGCAAATGAGAAAGAATTTATAGAGAAAATAGGTGTTACATGGTTTTTAATAATTGAATAAGAACAAAAACATAAAAAATATAAACTGAAATAAAATACTACTATAGTATTGCAAGAGTTAGGTTTATAGTTGTCATTTTCCTCTGTTTGTCTTGATTTTATAATCTAAATTTGTGTTTAATGTTTTCATTTACTCCATCAAATTTATTAATTACACCAACTTTAGTAAATTTGATCGTTTCTATATATGTAAATCCTAAATTCGCCCTAGTACTAGACTTAAATTATGGACTCATACGACATGCAATGGTGCAAGGCTGGACATAAGTATTTGTTACACCCGTCTGATCCACCATGCACTTATCTCGTAAAAGAAAGTATTTGTTTTGAATAAAGCGGGTAATAAGGCAAAATTTGTACATTATTGCAAGTACCAAACGAAATACCAAACCAAAATTTTGTTTTCAATACTTCTTCTGTTATTCACAAATTATCCATTATTACCCATAAATATTTATTATTACAAATCAAATAAAAATACAGTTAAAAAAGCGGATATATATTTAGACAGATACTCAGTTCTAAACAATATAAATATCAAACCAAAAATTTAATTAATCTATAAAAAAAAAACAAAGTATCAAAAGTTTAAAAAGCGGATACACCCCCATGCTTAGGCCTAATTGATGATATACTATCTATTATGAGTAGTATTCAAACTAGAATAATAGAGTCTTGTCCCAAAAATTATCAATCAACAAGACAACAAAGTGAAACCCATAAAAACAAAAACAACAAAGCTTATCTTTTAATTAAATCTATGTGACTCGACTTAAAAGTCAAGGATTCATCATTACAACTGGGCCTAACTTTCCCACTCCGTTCTTTCGGAAAAAATAATGCAGATTTGATAATAGACGTATATAAATTCTTGAGGAGAAACAAAAAATCCTGTGATAATTTTTTTTAGTAAAGAATTACGTTATGACAAATTTACTATTCCCGACCGTGTTTTAACTATCACTAATTCTATAATTATATATAAAAAAAATTATTTAGAAAATTAAGCATTAAAACGGCTTCCGTATATATATATACTACAACGTATTTTAAATTTGGTAATAAAGTATGACTAAATTACAAAAACAACTTGGGTAATATATCATTGGCATTAGTCCTCAACTTGTTTATATTTTTAATCCACTTGTCGGGATTGAAAATGTCAAAAAAATTCAAAAGAAATGTATATGGCGGTGATGAGAGCAAGAGAGTCAAAAAAGTCATACTTTCCTTTGTTTTTATCTTTAAAGCCTATTGTTTTGTTCTTCTTCTTCTTCTTTTACAAATCTTCATTGTTCCAGTCAAATTCTGAAAACGAGTAAGCTCTCTTTCTTGTTTTAGAGAATCTCTCTTGTTTAAAACCCCTTTCAGATTTCGCTTGTTTTAGAGAATTTCTTTGCTCAAAATCCGTTTCCAAGAACTTTAGTTACCTAAAAAGATCAAAGGCTTTGTGGTTTCTCTGCTAATTATTCCAAAGAATATTTTTGCTTTGTTTTTGTTTAGTTTGTTTCAGGTTTAACAATGGATGATCATACAAATCGTGTTAATGATCATCATAATAATGATAATCATCATCATCATCATCATCTAGGTGTGAATAAGATGGGAAAAAACATTCGTAAAGATCCATCTAACCAGCAAAACCAACAACAAAATCCTCAAGCTTTGGTTTATAACATCAACAAGACCGATTTCAGATCCATCGTTCAACAGTTAACCGGTCTCGGCTCAGCTTCTTCAGTCAACAATCCTCCACAGTCAACAACAAACTCAAACCCACCAAAACCTCCAAATTCACGGTTGGTCAAAGTTAGACCTGCTCCTTTGACTCAGGTCAACCGCTCTCCACCTCTACCTCCGGTTCAGTCGGATCCAATGGCCTCTGAACCGGTTCAGCCTGTTAACCAATTTTCGGTCACCCCGGCCGAATCTCCAATCTCGGCTTATATGCGTTACCTAATCGAATCAAGCCCTGCTGGAAACCGATCTCAACCACAAAACCATAACCCGGTTCAACCATCAACCGGTTTGTTTCCTTCACAGCAAACTGGTCCTAGTCCAATGATATTCCAGTCTCCAGCTTCACAGTTCGTTTTGTCGCCGCCGCCTAGATCCCCGTTTACGCTGTTCTCACCCAATTTCGCGTTTTCACCGCGGTTTTTAGGCGGTAATGAATCGCTACCTCCACCGTCACCGGGCTTTTTCTTCCCGTTGCTTAGTCCATTATGGAAAAATCAGTAGCTTAATAGTAGTGTATTTTAAGTCTTTTATTTGATGGATAAAAACGTTGCAACTTGCAACTTATAGCACAAATATAACATGTAATAGTAGTAGGAAGACAATTGCTCATTCCGTTTTATGTATTGGAGTCTTGAATCAGGGTTTAGTATTTAAGATTCAACATCTATATGTTGTTTTTCCATTTAAAAAAACATCTATATGTTGTTTTTCTTTAAAATATGTTTTTGTATCTAATACCTGAGTTTAGACGTACTTTTATTTCTTGACCAAAAGGAAAATCAAAATTTTTATTTTGCTTTTATCTATTCTATTAATTTAGAAAGATTATAAGAAATTAATTTGTATATTATATAAAATATCATCAATTATTAATGATTTATTATAATTTATTGGAAATAATTATGGAATATAACATTATTTTTACTAAACATATTTCTAAACAATACATTAACTAAACATGTATCTAAACAATAAAAGTAGTGGATTCTGCTTCTCTAATTAATTAAAGACAAAATTAAACATAAATTTATATATTTTAACTTACTAACTCAAATAAATAATATGATTAAATAATTTAGTACATCAATCATTTTATAAATCATAAAATAATAATTTAGTAAACATACACAAAAGTGTATTTTGAACATATTTTAACTAACAAAACAAAACATGAATAAAAAATTCAAAATTAATATCAATAAATTTATAATTTATAAAATATATATTTTTAGTATGACAAACAATTTTAAATATTAAAAGTATGTTGATATATGACTAATTTGATAAAATTAAAATTTATGATTTATGATTTGTGGATTATCATCATGGACTATTCTATCAAAACATCCAACTTATTTGAAATTATTAGGAGATAAATTAATTCATTTCGAGTATAATTTAAAAAAAAATAAATATCAACTGCTGAAAATGAATTAAAAAGATGGAGTAAATCATTGTAACATTAAATTTAATTTGATATATTTGACTCTTAATCTATAACTATATTTAAATAAAAAAATTAAATTTGATTTTGAAAACATGAAAACATAGACTATTCAATATAACATAATATATTTTTTCTGTAAAAGTATATAAAACAATATTAAATTTATATTATATATTTATATTATTATGTAAAATATATAAAATAAAATAAAAATCTGATTATATCATTATTATAACAATTATTTTGTTAAAATAAAACTATCATAATATTATTTTAAAAAATATAATCACATGTTATAGCACAAAAATCTAATTTCTTTATTATGTTAGTAAAATTTATGTTATCAAATTTTCTTTATGTTTCTCTTTTGTATCCAATCATAGTTCCAAAAAATTGACAAAAACTCACTAACTTCATGAACCCTTTATTTTTCAGATTTATCGTTAAATTCCGATATTTCATATACTCGGTTATATCATTTCAACATAATAAACTTACGAAAAATGGAAATTACTACGAATAACAGCGTATGAAAAAAAAAAAAAAATTGGTTGATACAAGAATAAAAGAAAAAGAAAAAAAGTCATATAATTTACTAATATATTGTTGACCATCGTTTATACTGTTTGTAACTTGCGAAATAATATAATTGATTCTCAACTACAAGACGTATACGGAACTTGACGACAAGCGACTAGGCTATCGAATTTATCTAATGCATTCCATAAAAAATTAACAAAATATAATTTCAGGTGATAATACAATGATGGCACTAACATAAATTACTAGAATTCTGGTCACAAAAAATCACAAATTACCAGACTATTCAACAAACTTTATGTTATAGTTTAAAGTATATATTAAGACCTAGACTAGAGAAGTATGGACAATGTATAGTCATTTTACATGAAAATGTATACTATATTGCTCGCCTCACACCAATTCCATCTCTCTCTGCACATTTTTATTGAATATTAAAGCTCCAAAATAGAAATGATGCATGGCGAAATCAAATAAATATGGAATAATATCAATTTTTTTTATAAAAATATATATATCTGCACCAAAATATATATAACTTACAGTTCATGCCAAAAGTATAGGTTCAAATATTCAACTTTGAACACTTGTTTGAAAAATAAAAAAAGAACGTACTTATAAGTTGGAAAGATTACCAAAAATAGTACAGCCACAACAAAAAAAAACTTTGTGAAATGGGACTACTTTTGTATCTAATTTTAAACAAAACAATGGATGATATATAGATTTATCAAACTTTAGGCACCCCATTCCTTACTCATAGTCATTATTAAACAAAAGAAGATTGATGTTAATCATTAAAGTCATGGTGCTAGAAAATCCTATCTTCTTATTGGTTCACCATCATCATTAAAGTCTGGACCCTTTGATTTTCACATTTTGTATTTGAATATTTGGTTTATCCAATAAAAAAAAAAAATTGAAAAATCACTTTCTGACTTTCTTTTGTTAACAAAGTTTGCAACTTGCAGTACCCACTAGATTTGTCCCTTTCTTTCCTAATGGAATAATACGAGAAGCATCCTCTCAGATTCTCACCTTTTTGCTTCGAATTAATTGTACTTCGTATGTTAATGGGCTGAGTTGTCTTTCAAAGCCCTTCTATGAAAATTGAGCAAAAATAAAATACACTTTTTCCCACTATGGAGTTTTTTTTTTTTTTAATAAAGAGCAGATCACTCTTTAATAAAATATGCTAATTTCACTCTGAACAAATATTATTACAAGATATAGAGTAGATCAAGTTTAATATGTTAATCTAACTTTTTTTTTTGTCAACGTTAATCTAACGTTTAACTTATGAAAATTATGTGTTAAGTAACGACCTCTACAGTTCATTACACATAACTTAATTTATAGAACATTCCAAATATCCACGAGAAAACAAAACCGGTAACTAAGGTTAAAAACGGAATAGTGACCATAAATAAACGAGAAAATTCCAATTCAGTAAAAGAGAAAATAATTGTTTTACAAAGGAGAAAAGTTACAATTAAACAGAAAAAGATGAAAATATTCCCCAATTTTTTTTTGTCGTATTCATTTATTTTTTCTTTTTCCGCCGAAATTTCACATCACCGGAGAGTTACTCCCGTCGCCGGAACCACGATTCATACCTTCAGTAATGGACGCGAGCTTCTGAAGATTCAGTTTAATCACAGTATCAGCAAACAAACGAGTATCCTCCTCCGTGTTACCTTCGGGCACATCAACGACGTACGATTCAAGAACAACGGTCCAGATCCGTCCATCTCTCTCGAACCTATGAACAGTCGTAACCGATTTGTAATTCCTCAGCCTGTGTTCGCCTCCGGTGATGCTAAACCCAGTCACTCTCCGATCATCGTCGAGTAGATCTAATCTCTCTCTCGACGTGTTCGCCGGAAGTCCGCTGATCACGTCGACGTAGCGCGTGCACCCCACGCGCATCTCGAATCCTTCCTCGACGGAGCAGCTTTTGATGAAGTGTTTGTAAATCTGGGGCCGATCGAAGCGTCTCACGAGGGACCAGACTGTTTCAGGCGGAGATTGGATTCGCTGGGCTAGGAGGGAGGAGCAGCGTCCTGGACCGAGTTGGTAGGTGTGGAACTCGGCGATTGAGTCGGTTAGCTCCGCGAACTCGTCTTGAGTCAACTCGGAAGGAATCATTTGGTGGTGGAGAGTAGTAGTGGTTGTTGTTTGGGTTTCTTCTTCTACTCTGATTGGCTCTGATGAATCCACCATTGATGTTTCGAGTTTTAATCTGTTTCCGATTTGGGGGTTCGAATCAAACACAAGTTTAATTTGAAAGAGGGAGAAAGGGTAAAACTATAAATCGGCGAGAAAGATAAGGGTCTATATGGAATTTAATATAGTTGAACTTTTTTTTAAATTAATGTTTACCACATAAATGTCATTAGCCACTGAATCTTTTGTACTTTCTTTGATTATATATATATATATATATATATATATATATATATATTTAAAACCATGAAAAATAACCAACCAAAAAAATTTAGCATCATTTTTTAGAACTCAGTACAGTATATAAAAATAATATTTAAAGGGCGTTGAAAAATTCATTATATGCTCCTATATATAGAGAGAAGCATTAGATGTTCGAATTGCAATTAAAAGTTAGCCACTAGTCTTTGTTCCTGAAACTATTAGCCTATAACTCTACTAGACTACAACCCCTTTTTCTTTTGAATTATAATTAAAACTTATATTTAATTTTTATAACTTGTAGAAAAAAATCACAATAATTAAACATATTATTTTCTACACATGATTTTTAGTTATTTTAGAGAGCTTATAATTTTCAAGAGTCTTCATTTCCTTGTAAATTTACAAGGGAGTGAGTTTATATTTGGTTTATTTCACATTAAAAGCATAATTTAATATAAAAATAATAATATTAGCAACGATAAAGCTCAATACAAACTTTAGAAAATCAAAGAAAATGAAAAACAAAAAAATCTCCAAAATATCATATAAAATGATATATACTCCAGATGTATTCTACAACCTAGACGTGGAACTCTTTTTTATTACCTTGATCTTTTTCTTTGTATTGAGTTCACTTCTTATACGAGAAGGTTGTATGAGAATCATAACAGTAACTTAGTAAGTATTTCATTTTTTCATTTATAGAAAATTATTTCGTTTTGCAATTTTTATTTTGGTTTCAAAGATTTGTCAGAATATATTTTGAGAGACTATTTTTGATGGAAAGGGAAAACATTTAGACCAAAAAATAAACGAAGTTAAAAATATATATATTTTTCTTTTATTTTGATAAAACGAAGTTAAAAAATAATTAGTACGTAAGAAGTAGAAGCGAAAGAGATACGGTAGGTACAAGTTATAACCATATGACCCATCGGCCATAGCCAGCTGTTATCTTGGCGTCTTGCAGACATTTAATTTGAATGTATATTGTAGCATAATATATATACATAAAATCATTAAAATCATATATATATATTGATTTTAATGATTATTATTCTGTTATTTGTTATTGTGTTTTTCTTTATTTTTTTTATAATCTCAAAGTATAAAGTTTAGACCAGTATAGTTTTTGTTGTTGTTTATCGTTTACTTTTGCAGTATATGTATTTCCTTGTTTTTAGTTTTTATTCCCTACGGGGACAATGAATATATCATCAACATTATAATATTGTACGGATATTCGAAGTATCTTAGAAAATTATTTACTGCGAGTTGACTTGTATCAACTAACACCATGATATTATACAATACTTATGGGAGATATCTTTTTCTTTTTTTTTCCTTTTATCTATATATTCCATTTTCTACAACCTCCAAAAAACTTGAAATCAATACAATAATATTCTTCATTTTTGAAAATGTTGAAGCCCGACTTAGAATGCAGCACAACGATATGACCCCCCCCCCCGCCAAAAGGACTCTTCAATATTTATGAGAAGGAGAATATATTCTGGTAAACAATGAAATCGAGCTTACTCAAACTATCATGATTAAATTATTTTATAACATTTACCTTTCTTTAAAGTTAAAGTTAATAAATTAATTCATATATATTTATGAATAGATTGCTATATATATATATATATATTCTTTTAGTATTATAGAGATAGTAAAAGTATGTGTTTAAAGCCCATTTTGTCGAGTAATATTGATTCTGATCATTGCGGATTCTTTTATTCTAAAATTTGGCTTGAAAGAAAATTCTTTATTTTTCTTAAAGACTCCACTGACCAAGTTATAATGGAAACTGCCTGTAAAAATATAAAAATATAAGTAGTGGAATATACAGTTATGCATATATCTACAGCCACACATTTGTATTTTGGGGTAGTTGCTTTATAGTACATCCTAAAAGGTAATAATGATAATCAGTTTTCTAATCATTTTATAATACATTTTTTGCTTACATTGTTGGAGTTTTGATAAATAGAGCATATATATATATATACTTAAACATAATCAGTATATATAAAATGGATTTGTAATTCCTACTGCCAAATTAGTAGTTAGAAGAAAATGCACTATAGGAATAGCGAAAACTGATTAGTCCTAAGTTTGGTGGGTAAAATATCACATATTTCATATTTGTTAAGAAGGAGAACTTAGGTTTAAACAAGATATGAAATACTGCATAGTCCAAGCACTGAAAAATAATTTTAGCAACCCAATAAGTTAAATCGAGACCATTTCTTGGGAGATTTTGTCTTCTTCTTCTTTGGCTTGCAAGTTTCATTAGCATCCTTTTTATTCTTCTTCTCCAGTAATGGTTTCTCGATATTTATTTCATCCTCTTTCTCTTCTTCAATCTTCTCTTCTATTTCCTACATATTATAATAACATGTTTAATCACAATTAACAAAGTAACATAGTTTTTAATTGATATCGGTTCACACAATAGAGAAAAAAAACCGTAACAAATATGAGGAGTATAAACCATTCATTGCTAGTCTATTTCAACGAAAAAGTGACATCTAATATGTTAAATTCTTACAAAATAATTTATAGACGATCTGTTACGTAATAATAATAATAATATTAGATATATACCCGTGGTTTTTGTGGATGTTGTAAAGGAATATGAAAAGGATTAATGTTGCTACTGAAAATGGATAATGTCTTAGTCAAATCTCTCTTAATCCTTTGGCTTGATGTTTCACCGGACCCCCCAGTTGAAGTAGAAGATGCACTGCTAGATTCCAACTCTAAACATATCTATTAAAACATTATACAAAGAATCATTCAAACATTAGAATCACTTGGAAATAACTTTTTTTGTCTAAAATCTATAGAGAAACAATACCTGGAAAAGTCTGGTCTCCAAAGCCGCGATTCTGTCTAGTAACGATCCTTTGAAATAAGCTTCTCTAATGGCCGTGCCTCTATCTATTAATCCACGTGTGATGGACGAGCTTTCGTCTTTCCATTTTGGAAGGTTTTGTTGTTTTTCTAGATTCTTTATCTACATTCACCAATATGAATAACACAACTAAATATTTGCTAGAATCAATATAATATTCATCATTGTGATGTGTAAACTATCCTTTAAAATAAAAAAATCAAAGAGTGAAAGAGAAAATTTTACAACGAAATCTAAGTGATCAAGCCTAGAGAGCATAGGCAATGAAGATAGTGAATGTCTTTGTTGCTCCATCGTCTCCATTAGACTTTGTTATTTTTTCTTTTTCTCGAACTATGATATTACTTTTTTTGGTTTTTATAGTGGAAAAAAAGTTATATAAATAATACAAAATGTAAGAAGAAAAAGGATAAAGCGGTTATAAGTTTCCCTCCTTTTTTTCCTGTTGATACTCTACTATGGAAGCACTAGTCATACGGTCGTTAGTCACTATTAGTTGAGGTTTCTGCGGAACGAATATACAATACCGAATATGGAACAGAAGAAAATAACATGGTAATTGGAAAATAAATTCTTTGAAACAAAATTTATCTAAAAAAGCCTGATCAATCTTATAAAATTAAGTTAATTTATTATTTTACAAATAAATTTTAGAGTCAAACATATAACTTTTAGACGTTTAGTTTTAGGATCTACAGCTTAGCATTTAGCATTTGGAGTTTACAATTCAGATTTAGGCTAATTCGTTGAATAAAATATATATGATTTTTTTTTTGTATAAACATTAGACTATTTTCATAATTCTCTCTTTGTTTTTTATTTTTTTATTAATTCGGGGTGGGCATAGTGAATAAACGTCTAAATTCGGGGTAACACAACATAAACCGAAATTATTTCGGTTGGGTCTGATGATAATACTGTATATCTTTTCTTGCACGGTTACGTTCGGTTCGATTTTCGGGCCTGATATAACTACAACTGATGTTGAACTAAAAAGCCATTTTAGTTCGCTTTGGCTAAAATGTCAAACGTAATGTTTCAGACATAAATTGTCAAGAAAGTGATACAGAATTTTTGTTGATTTTTTTTTTTAATATAAAAATATCTAAAAACCGAAAGATTAATCAATAGAACATCAACAAATCGGACCAACAACAGTTAAAACCCAACCGAACCGGTTTACCCCAAGCTTGACCTTGTCATCTCATAGGCCAAGAAGCAAGCAGCATTAGCAGGAACACTCCTGGCCATGGCTGGACCAAACCCTTTATACAAACCTTTAACTCCTTCAGCTTTCAGAATCTTCCTAAAAGCATCCATCGAACCCTTGTATTTAGGATTTTTATAATCATCGACTTGAAGAACACTTTTCACGACATCAGTAGGGTACACAATTCCCCAAAAGGATGCACCAGCGACTCCACCAGCCATGATCAATGATCCTTGTCCTAAGCTTGAAGTATCTGACCCACCCGCTAAGAACCGCTTGAAAGCTTCGTAGGCTGCAAACATTGTTGCGTTTCCCGGGACTTCACGGGCAAATGTCGGGAACAAACCTTTGAACAGACCTCGTGCTCCACCTTCTGATCGTAGCACATGACGGGCTACGTCCATTGGTCCACCGTATTTCACGGCTGCAACCACTGAGCTTGTGGTAGAGGCGCCGGCTAGTGCACCTTGTGCTTGCAACCTAACGGTGAGACAAGAACGAACACACACAAGAAGACATCTTTAAGTTCTGTTTTGGTTTTATAATCAGGAAAAAAACAGCAAAATTTTCAAAAGAACCTGACCTGCATTTGACCAACTCGGTAGGACAAGCAAGGAACGAGACAGCGAAACCAGCGCCGGCGCCGCACACAAACTGTTGAGTAATGGTCAAGGGAACTCCAGGTTCAGACCTAAGCAGCCCTTCCATTTGACCTCTCACGGTGAACAAAACCGCATTAAAGACAGCAACGGTTGCAAGCGGAGCTCCCATACCTTTGTACAAACCTCTAGGTCCTTCAGCAGCAACGGTCTGTCTAACAGCATCGATCGCACCGGTGTACCTTGAGGGTTGTCCAGGTGTTGGAGCCGGTTGGCTCTGGAGTTTGACCTTGATTGTGTCAAATGGATGACCTACAATTAGCTGAGCCGCTCCTCCAACAGTCCCTGAAGCTAAATCTTTAGCAGCATCCGCCATCTCCAATAAACAAAAGATCAATCAGAATCAACCAAAAGAAGAACTCTTTGTTAATGAAGAACTTCTTGAGATTAGCTTATGACCTAAACCACTAAAATCAACCAAGTTTCTCAGAATCAATCAAAACCAAAGATTGTGTTAATGAAGAGTGACTAAGTTATGAGCTAACCCACTTATATCAACTAAATCAATCAAAATCAAAACTTTCTGTTAATAATAATAGTATTTCAGATAAAACTTTCTTACCTAAACCACATTGACTAACTTTGGTATAAACAGAACATGTAAGCAAATCCAACTAGAGGATTCTAAACAGTTTCCTTAAGAAAATATGATTTTTTTTTCGTTTCCCGAGAAAGTTGGAAGCTTGTGATCCTCAAAACTCTGATGCAATCCAATCATTCCAAATAGGAGGATTCGGAAGGCAATGAGAGAGCTGAGCCAACACAGATTCTAAAAAAGATATAATTTTTCCTTAGAAAATGAGATTTTTGCCTGAGAAAGTTCGAATTTTTGAAATCCAAGTATGAGTCTAATGATTCAGAAGACAATGAGGTGAAATCAGATCGAAAACATTCAATATGGAAAAAGTAATCATTCAATCGAAAGTGATTAGATATTTTAAGCTTACCAGGGATTAATTGGAGAAAAGGCTATCGAAATCGAATGGATCTCAGAAAGCTTTTCTACCAATAAAATAAAACAAATGCAGATGCGAATTTGCGAAAGAGATTCAGAAACACAAACAAGTGATCAGATATATTCCAAAAAGATAAAAAAAACTTTAAGTGGACATAAAAGTTTTAATCACTCAAACTGAATTCTACGCCACAAAGGGTGAAAGCCGCTTTGCAGAGAGTATATATGTTTTTTTCGATTTAAAATTGTTTTTTTTAATGGTTGGTGAAAGTGTTAGATGTGTATAGGTTTTGTCCCTCGAATCTCAATAGACATGTTTAGATTGGCTGGTTAGAAGTTCGATCAGCCTGCTTTATTAAGATCAGCCAAATGGATTCAACCAGAACCGGATTTTATTTTCGGTTAAGTTTTTTTCTCGGTTTAATTTGGGTTTAATTAGGTTCCGAATTAAAAAAAATATCTTTTTGTTTTGTACATGTTAAATAGTGTTTCAATTTGACTCATGTGAGTTCCAGATTTTTTGAATTTCAGAAAATAGGTTCTATAAAAGATTCAATTTTGTATCGATTTGGTTTGATTTGATTTTGGTTTAGCTCGAGTTCAAATTCAGTTTGGTTTTGGATAATTAAAAAGAACATATTTGAAGGGCTCCCCATAATTTACCAAGCCCAAAGTTGAATTTATTAGAAGTGAAGACTATGAATCACAGATGACCGTATGAAATGAAGCCCATCAGAGTCCAATTGCAATGTAGGAGAAATAAAAGATTTCCCAAGACTCGGCGCATTCAAGTTCAAAAAACCTTATTCAAGTGCCGGTGTTGGATTGATGAAGACTAAACATCAGTTCAAAACTTGAGAATGATGAAGAACATCAATGGTTTCTCCGAAACTCATAAATAATGCATTCGCAGGAATGAAAATTTTATTTGTCTTTCAATTGATCATAGTCTTTATTACAAAGTAAAAAATATGCCAGTTCTTATGTTCTTGTTTTTTGCTGGTCAGCTCGTGCATGTTGATACTGAAGGAGTTCCCGCAGTATTTGGAGATTCAACTGTCAGCTTAGGTCCTTAGGAAACAACAATCATGTTTCTATGGTATTAAAAAGTGATTTCTAGTTTTATGGCCAGAATTATTTTCTTTTTGGAAATATATTAGACAGAAAAAGAGAAATAAAATGAGAGAAGTTTATTTTATGTAATGAACAGAGAGAAAATAAACTTTTCATATTTTATTATTAGCTAAAAAATTATTTCAAGTGATGAGTAGACTGAAACAACAATTTAAGGGTATTAGCATCGGTGAAACATTAAAGAATTTTATCTTTAATATTTTATTGTTAATTATATTATTATTATATTAAATTAGTAAAGAGATGAGAGAAAAAAGAGTAAATAGAAACGAAAAAGCTAAAAGTAGTCTAAAAATAATGGTTTATAGAGACTGCTCATAGTTTTTTTCCTATTTTTTTTTTTTTTTATTTTATTTTTATTAGATGAGATGTGATATATCTCAACAATACAAATGCTCTAAGTTATATGTTGTTTATTTTTTGCTTTTTCTTATATTTTGCTAATTTATTTTTATAATTTATGCTTGTATAGTAGTTTATTTAATATTATGTTTTTTCCATGTATTGTAAGTAATTTTTTAATAACAAGTTTTTAAGATGAAAATATATTTTATGTACAACTTATCAACTCTTAATGGTTAGCTTGGATCTTGAGAAAAGGATCTTCATCAGGTTTTCTCACATTTTTTTCTCAGTGTCCTTAATATCTCCAAGATTTTACTTTATAATCCACAAAATTTGTGGATAGATATTAAAAGTTGAATTTAAATGGTACCGATGCCATTTATTGTCCTCCACCTATAATAAAACTATACAAGATGTCTTCCAGCTCGGACAAGACTTTCAAGTTATAACCAAATATGTGGCATGGACTTTTTATATGGAGAACCTGCTTAGAATTTGTAAATCGTGTTTTCTGATATAACTGGATTGTTAAACAATAACACTTTTGTTACAAAACAAAAGGCTAGAGACTAATCATATAGAGGATGCGGTTTTCTATGCATACACAAGTGTTGTGGCTGAAAAGCTGAGTTTAACATATGAGAATTGTCACTTATGAATTATTTTCTCTAGAAGAAAAGTGCAATACAGTAATAAGGACGAGAGGCAATTTGGTTTTTATCACTTTACACTTTTTTCAGCCAAGTATTATCTTTTTTAATTAAAATTCATTTCCATATTATTATAATAGAGAAATACCATGTAATGCCATTAATTAAATATAGATTATTCTACAATCGTGGCATCAGATTATAAATGTCACAACAATAGCAATTTTTTTAATATACAAATGACTAAGCTAACATTGATTTATCCCTAAAAATGTAAAAAAATGAAAAACAAAGAGTTGGAAAAAAAAATTGAACAGAAAAGAAAAATCACGAAACCGATCGTCATAATCAGCGAGATCGAAATCAAGATCGTCTTTATGGGTGAGAAATTTGTGTCAGAAAATGTATCTCATGCAAGTGCCATTATCGAAAATTGAAAAGGTGATAACCAAGAAGAAAAATGGTACTAGTTTTTACTCTTTTTGTTCAAAGGCTACCAGATACACATATTTTGTCCAAAAAATTTATTCCTTATAGTTATCTTAAGTGAAAATTATGTTTATTTCTATATAAAAACATATTAATTAAATTGTACCTTTATGAAAAGAGAAAATTAATGTTAGCAGGAAAAAAAATTAAATTCTTAAATCTTAAAGAATTTAAAATGATTATTTATAGTGACAGTTTTTTAAAAAAACATTTCTTTTGCAAAACAATTGTCTTAAATATAATTTTCCAAAAAAATAATAGTGACAAAACAATTAATAGTGCCAGTTTTCTAAACTAATTAGTAGTGACAATTAATACCTTATTTTGGAAAACGAACTATCACAGTTAAAACAAGAGATTTATAGTGACATTTTTAATTAAGTATATGGTAAGATAGTTTTCCCAAAAAAACATTTAGTAAGATCAATAATCTTTAATCTTTATACATAAAAAGGTAGTATTGATTGAAATTTTCTACCCTGTTTTAGACTTACACAAATCAATACTGTATGAATACTAAAAAGGATTATAAAATGTTTAATTTTAGCAAATGCTATTAATAAATACTAATAGTTCGGACCTATATAGACCTTCTCTAATGAAAATTACTCAATATGAAGATAGGCAAGAAGAAAAATAATCAAATGGATTCCCCTTGGTTATCAATATTCTTTCTTTCACTACTTTGCCTCTATGGAAGGTCACATACTATTCAGGTATGTCAAATTTTTGTAAGTACTTTGATATACACTTAACTATATGATACATATAAGTTTATAATTTCCACACACATTGCAGTCTCAAGAATCCGAATTCGAGTGCGTTGATATCTACAACCAACCATCACTACAACATCCTAGTCTCAAAAATCATCGAATCCAAGTATATGTCTATATATTTACATCTTTCTGTCAATTTCACACCTCATAAAACGTTCATGATTGTTTACTTTTCTGTATATCTTCTTTGTTGCATGCGATGGCATAGATGAGACCAAGTGACGAAGTGTTGGCCATGCTATCGACGGACGCATCATTAGAAAAACTTTCTAACGATGAAGCGGAGTCAGAATTTGATATACCAAAAGAAGGATGTCCTGAAGGACATGTACCAATTTATAAACTAAGAAAGTCCAATTACACCGAGAAACGTTTGCACCCTAATGGCTATGGAACTATTGGTCAACATGTGAAGTAACTAAAATCTTTACTCTTTAATATATGATCCGAAGGATATTATGTGTATATTTATCATATGACGTATATATATAGGCTGCATTAATTCATAAAACAGAAGGCACCCCATGGCGTGGAGCATCGGCATGGATTAGTGTTTACCAGCCTAAAGTGACTAAGGACCAATTCAGCATGGTTTTGATTTGGCTCAAAAGCGAGTATAACAGCGAACGCAACACCATCCAAATTGGTTGGGGAGTAAGGGTTCCAAATTTTTTTTTCTATTTTAGATCAAAGATAAACAATCAAATGATTTCTACATCGCACTTAGGACGTCCTTTTATCATACATTCGGAAAAAGCTCAGATTTTAATTTTTTGTATTAATTAAAGATTTTAAATATGTATAGGTCCTTAAATTTTCTTTTCTAAATTAAAAATAAAATTTGAGAACACCTAATATGGCACAAATTCAAACGGCTAATCCTGATTTATATAACATATATATATTTAAATTATTTGTATGATCGTATTAGATTATTAATTTAAGGGTAGATATTAATTATGATATGTTAATCTCGACTTCAGGTGGTTCCACAATTATATGGCGATTATCGTACAAGACTTACTACATATTGGAGTGTGAGTAAAAAAATGTCAACATTTCTCACCTTTATGTACTAGACTAATACAAAATTTAGGGTTTTTCTTTGTTTCTTTTTAGTATCTACATGGTTTTGGCTTCTCTAATTTTGCAGCCAGATAATGATGACAACGGATGCTACAATATATTATGTAAGGGTTTTGTTCAAATCAACTCAAGACACTTTCTTGGTTCCCCTTTTGCAAACATCTCTAAGGTGGGAGGCCAACAATATAACACCTTCTTATCAGTCAATCAGGTATAACAATAATTACGTTTTCGGATAAACTAATGAAAAATTTCAAAAAATAAGTGAGAATAACACGCTGTTGAGCCTTTTCTTTTATAAATAATTTGAGTTAAATTTAACATAAAAAACTGAAATCAAAATTTTTTTCCTGAAAACAAAAGATTTAGTTTCTGGTTGGTTAGTGTTATTCCTAAACCGATAATCTCGAACCAAAACTCAAGTTAAGGACTCCTAGATAAGAAGTGGCGAAACTCCATCTTAGACTCAGCAGTCAAATATATCAATAGTTAAAACTTACTTCTTCTATTTTTGGGGGACACAAATGATAGGATCCAAAAACGCAGAACTGGTTGCTGACAAACGGGAAAATCTATATAGGATATTGGCCAGGGGAACTTCTACCGTATTTAAACGATGGAGCCGAGCAGGTTCGGTACGGTGGATTCACAAATGCAGAGTCCGAAAACTTGCAACCCTACGAAATAGTTAGCCCACCGATGGGAAATGGGAATAAACCACTAGAGGAGGAAGTGGATCTAAAGCATACTTGTTACATGCATTTTGTTAAGTATGTGACTTTGGATTATAAAAGTGTCGACATTGATTCCAACAATGTCGCCGAGGATGCTGATGCCGGTTTATGTTATGATGTACGTTATCTTAATAATTTTGGTTCTCATCGGCAAACTTTCACCTTCGGTGGACCAGGTGGTTTATGCGATGTTTGATCTTTAATTGGGGACATTTCATCTTGTTTTAGTATATCTCTTTTATTCAATATATTTGCATTTTCAAAATTTCTAACTTTCAATTAATCTCCTTTATTCGCCTTCGGTGGACCAGGTGATTTCTGAATCTATATTTTCTTTTAAGATGTTATTCTATAACCAAAACTCATACGATTTTATTTTTGTTTGGTTTACTCCTTTAATTAAATTTAGTCATAAAACCCTTACAAAGAAAGAAGAAATTTAAACTTTGGTCTATAAACCAATTCCTTTTTTCTCTCTAAAAGGCTATAAGCCAATTCAAACATGGCAATTATTGTTTGAAGAGAGAAAAAACATTGATAATCGTCTTGGGAATTAAAACCGGAATCGAATAACCGAGCCAGAACTGATCCGAAACAATCGGTTCGGTTCGGTTTCGGTTTTGCTATAAATACCTATTGGATCTCAAAATTATGATTCATGGATAACGGTTCGGTTCCGGTTATTATCCGAAAACTGAATATCTGAACCGATTACCCAAAACTAAACTAACTTAAATATCTAATAGTATGAGTTTAAATTTTGCGAGGTCAGTTTTGGATCTTTGGTTATCATTTCAAGTACTTTTTTATTTTTCGGATAAAATTATATTATTTCAGATATTTAGATCCGAATTTTTTAGAACCAAAATATTTCGGATAATTTTTGTATCCAAACCGAACCAAAACCAACAAGAACAGAACCAGAACCAAACCAAAATAATGTAAATACCTATTGGATCTTAAATCTACAGAACCGAATATCCAGAATTGAACTGAATACCCGAATGCCCAAATGTAATTGATAATTTACAACGAGAGCTATGTTAAAAATTAAGCCAATAAATAGCTAGTTATTATTTTACAAAAAGTAGTCCCTACAGAGCTGTTTTATTTATTTTTGTTCTGCAGATTACAAATGGAACGATAACTCCTTTTTGTAAGAATGTAAATATATTAACAAATAAAATATTCAAGTATTGCAACTGTTAACAGTTTGTTTGACAAGATTGGTCCTATATAATAAAAGAATAATATATATATATATATATAAGCAAAAAATCAACCAATATTTTATCAATACTTCAGTTGGAAAGCATTTGTGTCAAAAACCAGCGATAAAGAATCGGTTTGATACTTCTATTTTAAACATTCACAATCCAAAATGTTTCTCTAAAACTCAATGACAACTAGTCAATTTAACATATGAAAATCGTACACTTCTTGATTATATAGTATAACACACATTAACTTTTTATATGAAAACATTGGATTGTAAATTTCTTAACCAGTTGATTTTCTCTTATTTAGACTTAACTAATAAACTTATTTATTTAAATTTTGGTTAAAGAGGCAATTAACGTTAAAATTAATCAGCATCATCTACTCTAGATGGCCGATTTGTCTCACCAATTATTGGAACATCCGAAGTTTCGATAAAGTGGAAACAGTTCGCTATCAACCAAAAATTACATATATTATTTTTGCTTTGTTTTTTTTTTATGTCGCATAATGTCATTTATATCTACGTTGTTGGATGTAAAGTTATATTAATTGCCACACAAAAACAGGTGGCGATGTAACACCGTCGAAGAGTGGTGGGTACCAATTACCAAAATTAAGTTACTAAACATCTGTAAACCAAAGCGACAAAAGATTAGAACATCATCCTTTGTTAAATTAATTTACTTACTTTTTTGAAGTTGGTTTTATAATTTAAACGATGTCTTTTTAGATTTTGGAAAAAGAAGAAAAAGAAACCCAATGGAACGTCATCGAAACGACTAAACGCCAGTTTCAAACACCATAATTAGGTTTAGATGGACGTGAAAACATCTGTAAATTGAAAGGTTAAATAAAAAAAAGCAACTGTAAATGGAGCTTAAACATGATTATTTATTTTTTTTAAAAAACATTAGTTGTAAGTTGTAACTAAGTTACACTGAAATGAAATAATTATGTTTTTCGTCAAACGAAAATTGCATAATATTATAATATCGTTGTCTGTAGGGTACTTACTTAACTGAGTAATTGCAACTGCCTTACACAATGGAATAGTGGGGACCAAGCTACTTTTCGAGGAGTACCATCATACCACGTGCGTTGTCTCAACATACAAATAAATCTAAAAATTGCAATAATCAATAAAATACAAATGGTCATGAGACATGGTTGCAATTTTTCTAACCGTTAAATGTTAAGATGATGAAAGTTATATATATATAAATAAATATAAATCTAAACCTTTTTTGTCAACACATATACAAATCTGAATCAAGACGCAATCTGAACATCTGTTATTTTCTATTGCAAAGAATTAGACAAATTTGTCCAAGCATGTTGCTTCTACATATATTGGAGAGAGTAAGATGAGGTTGGGATGATGAGTTTGTTCGTGTGGTTGCAGAAGAACTCGACGGAATCTAATTAAAGCGGCTGTTAGGGTTTATGAATTTGTGATCAGAGTTTTTATTTTCATTTTTAAATTTAGATATATATATATATATATATATTTCAAACCTAGTCATTAACAATGAAGAAAATAAACAATAGATATGAAAATCTCCAAGACTTATCAAAGTTTTCAAACATTTGTAAAGTTCTTAAAAATAGTTATACAATTTTATATGTCATTAAAAATACTTGTTATATTACAGAAAAAACATTCTCATTTACGTCTGAAATAGTTATGAAAACTTGTGAGTTTTTTACATTTCCAAATTTGTTTTGAAAAATATGTCTAATAACTTCAACCCAAAAAGTGATGCACTGTATCATTTTTTAGCATTCAATTTAATACTGGTAACATAAATTAAAAGCTCTGATTTGAGTACATGTTAATGTACAAGCGTTAGCTGCGTTACTTATTTTCTCCAGACAAAAATCTCTAATGGATTGTTTTTTTTTTTTTTGGTTTGTATTCTCGACTCTGCTGACGGAGATTTCGGATCCGAATATCTATCTTAATTATTTTTCTCTTTCTTAATTTTTTAGTGTTTGGGATGTGAAAGTAACTGTAGATTGTCTGACATATAATTCACGGGTCCCCTACAAATAATGTAACTTTGTTTCATCTATTTGGTTAACTAATCTTTTTAATTAATTTAATAATACTTGTTGAGAAAGAAAATAAAAGACATATAGGGTCTAAATGGTGCGAGAGGAATAACAGATTGTAGAGAAATTCAGCTGATTTTTTTTTTTTGTGTGAGACACCAGTTGAACCTGAAGAAATTTAGCTGAAAACTTTTGTTTTAATTTTTCTTTAGCTGAAACCAAGAAAGAGAAAACACTAAAAGACAAAAATGTAAGATTAATATTGTATTTGTATTTTAAATAAAGTTTTTCAAAGTTTTTTAGTACTTTATGTAATAATAATTAGATTTAAAAATCTAAATCTAACCAAGTTTTTTAAACCAAACTAAATCTATATTTTTAATTTTTAATTCAAATTCAGTTATCGATTGT
Source organism: Streptanthus diversifolius (assembly GCA_039880935.1). Taxonomy (NCBI): domain Eukaryota; kingdom Viridiplantae; phylum Streptophyta; class Magnoliopsida; order Brassicales; family Brassicaceae; genus Streptanthus; species Streptanthus diversifolius. The sequence goes on along the minus strand of JAXGFM010000012.1, from coordinate 7,725,604 downwards.
GAATTATTAATAATATATATTCAGTTTTTGGTTTAGTTTGATTTGATATTATTACTGATTTTTTTAATTTGTTTTTTTTTCTGATTTTATTTAGTCGATGTATATTGAATCATTGAATTTAACAAAAAAATAGATACCGATATTTATAAAAAGAGTGTATAAAATTTCAAACTGAAAAAACTGAATTAATAACTGAACCAAACATAATTATATTTTACTTTGATTAGTTTCGATAGCGTTTTTAAAATTTCAAATATAAAAAATAAACTCAAGTTCAATAATAATTTAAATGATATATATATTTTTTACATTTTAAAAATATTATTATGCATTTGTGCTGAATACATATTATTTATAGTATGAAGTACAATATATAATTTTTGGGATTTTAAGTTTATTCAGTTTTATAGTGTTTTCAATTTATATAATATAAAACATCAAATTTTTAATAATGTTTCACTAATCCAATTAATTAAATTATTAATTATTCTTTCATTATTGTTTATATATTTTTCATATATATATATAATATTTTAATAATATTTTATTTTTTACTTAGTTATGCGTTTAGTTAATTTGTCATTTTTAAAAAATATCTAGTTTGTTAGTTTTTTTTATATTCAGTTACACTTCACCATATTCATTTGTTATTATTTGAATTCTGTTATTCAGCTAGATTCAGCCAAAAATTATAAAAAAATTCAGCCAGACTCTGCATTCAATCAAATTCAACCGACCATAATCCAGAATGTTCAAAATTTATGGTGATGAAATTGAATATCTATATTAATTATTAAACAATAGACGTTGATAAAAAAACCAACAAACATGGTCAGTATATTATTTAAAGTAAACAGGTCAATTTTTTTTTTTTGAAAAAGTAAATCGGCTAGTGGATGGATTGCGACTTTTCAATGTAATAATGTACTATGTATTGTATACTCGGCATCTTTGTCAAATGATCAAAAATAGACAACTTTTTCTATTAATAAGTCTTCCTTTCTTTTTCACAATAAGGTTTGTAAAGGCCAATAATGTTTAGGTTTCTTCTGTAGTTGCATTTTTTTTCTTTACGAGTCTCTGCAATATACTCACATAATCAGATTTCTAAATAATTTTGAGATATTATATATATATTTATCCATTCTAATATCATTCATCATTTAAATCCAACCGAATCATATTAACATTGGTGTAAACCATGTAAATCTTAAATGATATATGACAAAAATTTATATATTTTAAAGATTATGTATATTGGTTTCAATTTTTAACACCCTATTTTTTACATTTTTTTTATTTCAAATCATTTTTTCCTACCTAAGAATTCAATATCCACTATATTTTTTACTCTACAATGGTTTTAAGAAAATAAAATTAACCACTAAAATAAAAATTTTAAAATTAAATAAACCAAGTCCTTGTTTATAGAATATAAAATGATGAATTTTAAAAAAAAAATTTTCAAAAAAATAATAACTAATATGAATAAAATTATTTTTAATAATTAGGATAAAATAAAAAACCTAAAAATGAAATAACGAATCAAATAATAACATTGCGGCCCATCCACTCTCATCTTTCAACACCAAATAATTCATATCATTTCAATACCCTCATTATACCTATTTAACTACTGAATTATATATTCAACATTCCCATAGTCTAAGAAAATACAAGATATAAATGATTATGAGATTGATAGAGAAAAGCAAAAATGATCATTGGTGTAAAGCAAAGCACCAGCTTATTGTCATGTGAGCCCACACATTTTCATTAGTTCCGCCCACTAGTAAAGTACAGTAACAATACTAACAAACTGATTAAAGTTATAAAAAACAAAAAAAAACATTATTTTTTATTGTTTTTAACATTATTTTCAGTAATTATCTTAAATTTTGCACTAATGGGTTGGAAAATTTTATTATCTTCAATAATTAGTAAAACTTTTGAAGAGAAATGAGTGGAACATAGCTGGTGAAAAATACCAACGAAAATCATTAGTAGTAGTAATTAGTAATGACTACACTTGTAATTTATCTTACGGTATTTGATAAGCACAGAAATTTCTATGAATATTTCTATAGGTGTCTTTTATAATAAAATTATTCTATAATATTTTAAATTTAACTATCTTTCAAAGTTTATTTATCTTCCAAAATATTATATTATATATTTTATTATTTATGCTATAAAATTAACATATTATTATTTTATTTTATAACACGTTCTCAAGATAAAATTAGTCATTTAATCAAAAATAAATCTCAACCAAAATCACTAAGAGATCATTTTTTTTATATATTAAAAACATTGATTCAATTAAACTTAAATAGAGTCAGTTTTTTTTTTATCAACGTATCCTGGTGACTTTAATATCACTCATAATACTGAAGAATGTTGGGTTCGAACCCCAGACCTGTGTCATGAATTTCAAAAAGTGACTACCATTGTGCCACATGATTCCGACAAATAGAATCAGTTACATTCCAAAAAATGATATTTTTGCCAAAAGAATCAATTTTGATATTTTCTTGTATGGGTATATAATACAGTTCATTTATGAAAATAAAAGAATATCATGGATATCTTGACCAATCCATATAGTTATTTTGATTAATTCTTTGAATTGATCAAAATATGATAAGTTTCTAGGAGTTTGATCTGAGTAAATTCTTATTGATGTTGAGTCTTCTTGCATGCTTGAGGACAAAACCATCGAGAGAGCTTCAACCAAGAATGGTGAACCAGTCAGTGAGCGTGATTCCGAGCCCTGAACCGAGATGTTGATTTCTTAGTGTGCAACCAAAACCTGTTGTTCCATCTTCTTTCGCCAAGATGTATCGGTTGAGAATATTTGGCGCATTTCCAATGAATTAACTCACGATATAGTTTGTCCACAAAGGTTATGGGTTCTTTACCAAAACTTCTGGTCCATAGCTATGCTATCTTCAATCTCATCATCATATTGTGTTTTGTTAATGGTTGGAGTTTTCTCCTAAATAAGAGAAAACCAAGGGGACTTTACTGGTGAATTGACCGGTAAAACTTCTATTAGTGATGATAAAAAGTTTGATGGAGGGTCTGTCGTGAATGGGACATCGATCCTATGGTCAAAGATGGCATTGATTGTGGTACCGTGAAACCTGTGAAAATAGAAACTTTTTTTGGAAAAGTCATCTAGACAGTTAAAACTCTGCTTAATAGATAAATATTATGAATCACTAGTGACTTATTAATTTTATAATTATTTAATATATACAATTAAATATTTATTAATTAATACTTGATAAATTAATAAACACGATAAAATAGTAAATTTTGTAAAGTCTGGAGTTGGACCAATGTAAAAATTAATAAAATTTGATAAATAATAGATATTATTTTTTTAAAAGAAATTTCTATGTAACTATATAGTTCTTATAAAATCATAATTAATAACTAGATAAATTTATGCATATACAATAACTTGATGCTAAAATATGAAATATAATATTGTTGGTGTTTAGTTAAATGTGAGTTTTTATTAATGCATATTTCTATTTTTACTTATTTCATTGAAAAATTTCATCTTTCTGATCAGAATCTTATAAAAGGTTTAGATGTGATGATTATCTTTTACGTAATGTTTTATTATTTTTAATTTCATCTCATACATTAAGAATTGTAACAATCATTTTTGTACATTTTAAACATGCACTATTTTTATATAAATATTTATGTTATTAAATTATACTCTACAACGATAAATTATAACATTATCAAAACTTAAAATTTATATATATATATCATTCCTACGAATAAGTTCATTTAAATTTCTTAATATAATATTATTTTACAATATTTTAAACAAATATATGGACTACAATTTTTTCTATAAATAAATGTATTAATTAATATTTCTATAAATTAATAAGTTTTTAAAATTTCAACATTATTTATTTATAGAGATTTTACTTTACTATTTATTTTTCCATTTTAAAAACTTTGTTGATTTTGACCAAAAAACTTTGTTCATAAGCCGAGTCAACATCACTGTAATTATTTAATATGATAGATATATATATATATTTGTTTAAAATATTAATTAATAAGTTATTCGGTCCGATTTGATTCGATTACACACAAAAATGGTTTCGGATTTTGGGATTTTTAAAATAGTGAAACCGAACGGTTTATAAACAAAATTTGGTTCTATTTGGATTAAACAGTTTAAGTCCAAATGCTTCACTTACCCCCGACAGCCTACTTATTGTACAAATTCACAACGCATATGACTTCTAATTTTCTCATGCAACACTAGTGTTTCCTAGATATTTTCTTATTCAAACATAAAACACCGTTTATGTTACCGGCAACGATGAATCTCTTGAATTCCGACTATGACTTACCCATGATGGACGCTTTCTTGAACTCCTCCTCCGAGATGTGGCCATTAGCTCCGGCGAATCTCAGCCTAGAGACTACTCTCCAGGAACGGTTACACACAGTGTTAAATGTGACTCACGAGGCCTGGAGTTACGCCATTTTCTGGAGACCGTTGTACCACGACATCTCCGGGGAATCGGTGCTCAAATGGGGCGATGGAGTTTTCAAAGGCGAAGAAGCTGATAAGACTTGGCGGAAGAGGAAGACGAAGGCGGAAGAGAAAATGCACAGGAATAAGGTGTTCCGGGAACTTAGCTCGATAATCACCGACGAATCTTCTCCGGTGATGGAAGATGATGATGACGTGGAACTTACGGATACGGAGTGGTTTTATTTAGTTTCAATGACGTGTAGCTTTCGTAGTGGATTCGGGTTACCGGGTAAGGCGTTTGCTACGTATGACCCGGTTTGGGTTACCGGGTCAGATATGATTAACGGGTTGGACTGTGCTCGGGCGAACCAGGGAGGTGCTTTAGGGTTACAAACCATAGTTTGTATTCCCTCGGATAACGGAGTGTTGGAGCTTGGATCCACGGAGCAGATCCGACAAAACTCGGATATTATTCAAAAGATCCGACTCCTTATTAATTTCGAAGGATCCAGAGATTTTCCCGGAGCCCCGAATTGGAGCTCCTCCCAGCTTTTTTCAAGTAACGTAACCGCTAACCCAAACCGGGACCTGCATTCGAGTCCGGTTCATCCTCAGATCCAAAATAATATCATATTCTCGCCGGCGACTTCCTCGACGCCGGCAACAGCTCGTTCCGGTGAAATACTGAGTTTCGGCGAAGATGTTAAACGGAGTTCAGATAATCCGGACCGTACTTCTTATTACGGTCATATCCTGAACGAGGAAGGCAACATTTCAGCGAGCGGCGTCAAATGCGAGGATTCAAATCGCTCTAACATCGACGCCATAGCGATGCCGGAAAACAAACGGCACAAGAAACGCGAGAGAAAACCGACGCACGGTAAAGAAGAGCCGATGAACCATGTGGAAGCGGAGCGGATGAGACGCGAGAAGCTAAACCAAAGATTCTACGCGTTACAAGCGGTTGTGGCAAACGTATCGAAGATGGACAAGGCGTCGTTGCTTGAAGACGCGGTTACTTACATCAACGAACTGAAATGGAAGGCGGCAAAAGCCGAGTCGGAGAAAAAGGCGTTTCAGATCAAGCTCAACGAACTCAATGAGGAGATCGCAGGATGTAGAAACGGGAGTTTTAGGGTTTGTAGCGGCGGGGAAAAGACATCGGAGATTGAGATGAAGATGGACGTGAAGGTTATGGGTTGTGATGTGGTGATTAGATTGGAATCGGACAAGAGAAATCATCCTGGAACGAGATTGATGAATGCGTTAAAGGATTTGGAGGTGGAAGTGAATCACGCGAGCATTTCGGTGATTAACGAGCTTATGATTCAACACGCGACGGCGAAGATGGGACAGAGGATTTACAAGCAAGAGCAGCTTCGAGACATGTTGTTGTCCAAGATTAGTTTAGGGGTTAATTTTGCGATGTTTTGAGAAATTTATGGTTTCAAATTGTAATTAAACAATTGTACTTTTTTCTCATTACTTTCCCAGCCGTTGGATTAGATTTTTTTATCAACTGTAAATTGAGATTAAACATGATTATATTCTTAAAAAACCTTAATAATAATTAAGCGGCATTTAAATGGATGATTTGTCAAGGATCTTGTCAACATCGGTTGAATCTATAAAAAAGAGAAGCAGTCACTGAAATGGAATTATTATGTTATGAAATCGTTGTCTGTAGGGAACTAGTTTAATTGAGTAATTGCAATGTTGGAATAGTGGGGACCAATTTACTCCAATTTATGTCTAATAACTTCAACCCAAAAAGTGATGCACTGTGTATCATATTTAGCATTCAATTTAATACTGGTAACATATATAAATTGCAGACAGATGAGTAGGCAATCCTCTAAACATGGTGCAATTTATGATTGACACACATATGGACAAAACGGCTGAGCGAATTTTGACGGCAGTGTTGGAGAAAGAGCAGTGCATACTTTCTCAGGAGACTCATGATGGATCAGTTCAGTCTGATTCTCTTACCCAAGTAGAAATCAACACACATGTTCTTATGGTAATTTAATGTACTTTTTTTTTTTGTCAACCAAAAATGGTTGTATGTTTTATGATATTTGTCTTTTTTTTTAACTTATTATGAATCAAAACCATTATCGTAAAATATTTTCTAATTTTAATTTTGTAATTTAATTATTATATTTATAATTAAAAATTTTAGTGGATTGGAATATTTGGTCAATGATTGGTAAAAATTATTTGTTTTGACCAGTTTTTTGGTCCAGATATTTTGGTTTTGAAATTATTGACTAAATTTTTGACCAATGTTTCATCACAAATTGGTACTAGGTATAAAGGAGTGTCGGTAGAAAGAGAAACTATTGTATATATTATCGGGTTCGAAATCTAAATGGATCCAAGTTAAGTAACGAGCCGCGGATGGATAACGGATCTCAATGCCAAACCCTCAGAAGACTAATACCAAAAAAGTTTACGAATCCAAAAGTTTAACGGCCCATTAGTGCGGTATTTTCATGGCCCAAAAATAAACGGGTTGTTTCGGAAATTTCAAACCCGATCCGGTTAGTCAATCTATGTCGCTCCGCCGCTCTCTGGTAAAACATTACAACCCAAAGTTCCTAACTTTTTAGGGTTTCCTCAATTTCTATTCCTCTTTCCCTTTGGAAATCGAACGACGAAGATGGGGAAGAAGAAAACGAATGAGATGAAGGCTGAAGAGTCTCAAAACGATGAATCTCAGGTCCAATCAGGGATCTTCTCTACTCTCTTCTCCGGCGTTGTGGCTGAGGCCGGCGAAAGCTCTGGCTTTTCGAGTCTCTTCTCCGATACTAACCCTTTCCGGCGAAAGAAGCCTGAGCCAAAACCCGTGGAAACCAATGAGAACCCGAGTTCGACCAGTCCCGAAGACAAAGGGAACAAACGGAATGTTGAAGAGGAAGAAACAGTTTCGGTCGTGAAGGCGAAGAAAACTAAAAAGGGGAAAAATTTGGTTGAAGGTGTTGAGAAAGAGACGAATTCGGATGTTGTGGAAAGTGGGTTGGAGTCAAAGAGGAAGAAGAGGAAGAGAGACGAGATTGAGAACGAATACGAGACGAAGAAGTACGGAAACGTAGAGATGAAAGAGAAGAAAGTTGGTGAGAAAAGGAAGAAAGCTGATGAAGTTGCGGATACGATGGTTTCAAAAGAAGGGTTTGATGACGAGAGTAAGCTTCTTAGAACTGTTTTCGTTGGGAACTTGCCGTTAAAGATCAAGAAGAAGCTCATCTTGAAGGAATTTAGTAAATTCGGTGAGGTTGAATCCGTCAGGATACGCTCGGTGCCTATTGTTGATGTGAGTTTCTGAACTTATATAATTTTTGGATTAAAGGTTAGATTTTGTGTGTGCTTATAAGTAGCTGGTTTTAATTTGATTTAGTCGAAGAGGACAAGGAAAGGAGCTATAATGTTAAAGCAAATCAATGAGAAAGCCTCAAGGTCTGTGCTTTTAAACCCTATTTGTGGATCTTGAGTTTGAAGTTTCAGTGAATGAAATGTCTTAAATGATAAAATCTTTTTGAAAATGCAGTGTTCATGCTTATGTTGTGTTTGAAACGGAGCAATCTGCTGAAGCTTCTCTGGCACATAACATGTCTCTGGTAATATATAAGTCTTCACCTTTTTTTCCTCTGTGGTTGAGTTCCAAAGGCAGTTATTTGTAGGCTGATTAATGGAAATTTTTGGATTTGTATTCAGATTGATGGGAATCATATCCGTGTTGATAGAGCATGTCCGCCTCGTAAGAAACTGAAAGGTCAAGATACTCATTTGTATGATCCTAAGAGGACAGTCTTTATAGGCAATCTCCCTTTCGACGTGAAGGTTAGTAGTAGTAATAATCTCAGGGCTCTCTTTTTCAATTGCTATTATCGAACATAAATTTTGGATTCTCAGTTTGTTTTCGTTATCTTTTAACGCAGGATGAGGAGGTGTATCAAGTGTTTACTGGTAAGAGTAATCTGGAGAACAATGTAGAAGCTGTTCGTGTTATCAGAGATCCTCACTTGAACATTGGGAAAGGAATAGCATACGTCTTGTTTAAAACACGGGTACGTCAAATAAATACTTCAATTCTTCTAAGGTTTAGGTAATTAGATCTGATGAGTACTTTTATTCATTAACCTATAGGAAGCTGCAAATCTCGTAATCAAGAAAGGATATTTGAAGCTTAGAGACAGAGAATTACGTATCTCTCGAGTCAAAGCTGATGCAACTCCGTCAAAGAGAAAGAGCAATCCTTCTGAAGCTTACTCTCCAGCTCAGAAAAGACAACAAAAGGACAAAGTAGTCACACCAACTGCGACGGGGAAGGCTAATCTTTCGTATCAAGGTGTACGAGCTTCAAAGTCTGGTGATGGTAAGAAGAAGCCTTATCAGAAAAGTCCTGCGCAATCAAAGATGAGACCTAGAAGTAGCAGCAGCAGCAATGAAGGCAACAAAGCTGGTAATAGTAATAGCGCTCTGAAGCAGCGAAGTCAGAAGCGGCCAGCGGTTGCCGCAAGAAAAGCAAAAGCAAACGCAAACGCAAAAGGCTCAAAAGAGAGCGGTGGTAAGCGATTTGCAGGAACTAAGCGTAAACAAGAAAGCCGAACGCCTGAAGGCTTCTCTAAGAAGAAGAAACCAAAGCGGTCTTAGGCGGTTTTTCTCAACCAAAAGTGTGAACACATATTTTCTTTTCCTTTAGCTTTGATACTTGTATCGTTTTATGTCAGCATGATATAACTCACTTTAATGTTTCAACAAATATGGAGATTTTAGAAAGGAAAAAATTATTTTAATGAATTTTCTTAGCAGATTTTATTTACATAAAAAACAGCATTTGTAGTGTTTCTGTGCTTACACTTGACTTCTAATGATAATTATAAAATAAAGATTTTCAACTTTCTTTGTGGAGATTTATGAGTTTCAATACTGGTTTTAAATTGTGATGTAATAGCTGCTACGGTTTAGCAAAAGGTGACAAGAGCTACTCGAATTGTTTCGATGAATAAAAACCCCTAAGAAATCAAATGAAACTATGATATAATTAATTATGCAATGGTTAAAAATAATCATGTTCCGTGATTGGTGGGCTTTGAAAGCGGTTCAATTTTAAGAAACTTAATTAACCTCTAGATTCTGAATTTTTTGTTTCCAGAATTCAAATATGAAATCAACAGTATATTCTGATTGATTGATATGTTTACCTTATATCCCCGAAAGTATGAAACCTTCTCAAATGCTTTTTCTTTCAAAAATTCAAATATGAACAACGTTTTGACCGACACGAATCATCTTTAATTTAAACGATACCAAAAAAATTCTAATAGTAAAAAGAAAGACAAAAACTTTGTTGTCCAAAAGAAAATGAAAAAAAATCGATATTAGAAGATAGAGATAAACCGATTAACTTACTAAACCAATGGTTTTTAACTACTGTCCGCAAGTCACACAAGATGAAGACAAATATAATGTAAGATTTTAAATTATAAGGGAAAAAATGACCAAAATGTAAAATATGTGCACAGCCCAAATCAATCTGTTTTTATTTGACAACTCAAAACAAATCAATTCAAAATCATACATAATCTTAATTAACTAGCTGTCTAAGTAACATGTTGGAAAAAAACTACCAACCAAATTTATAAAAAAAAATTAATAACAGATTTGACACAGAATCTAAACGGAAACTATAAACCCATATCAAAGTATAATAAAAATTAGTTACATTTCCTATTAAAAGTTCAAAAGTATACAAAACACAAAACCCATATATCACCTGTTTCCGGTCATGCTTGGCTCCTTGTACGCCACCAGCAACCAATTTTTCAACCAAAATCGATATCACTCGTGGCATACAGGGAGCCAGGCATGACAACAAATCAATACCAACAAATTGTAAACGAAACCTTTGAGCATGAACGTTGGAGGACATCTTTATTCGTTGATCTTGGATTGAATAGAATCATAATTTTTTGTTTATTACTGTTGGGAAGAGAAAATGAAAGTAGAGAAATGTATTGAAGGTATTTTGGTGAAGAGAAAGTTTTGGCACAAATTTATAGAGGAGAAAGAAATAGATCTTACTATGCCATTGCCAAATTTTAAAAGAAAAATTAATAACATATGAACAGAGTTGGGTGTCAGTTTACTCACTTTCCTTAAAGACATTCTTCTTTTCCTATTATTATTTTTTATTTATTTATTGAGAATTATTTCATGCAAATAATATTGTTTTAATGTATAACTAAAAAATAAAAGACCAAGATCATGGATATTGTGATATTTATTCCGACTTAGAATTTTAAGACATTATAAAGCTGCTTATACTCCAACATATAATTGTATATTCTAAGATGGAATATCGAAATATGGATTCTTCTTTGTTAAAGATAATAAAGATTACACAGCGTGCATACCTACTGAGTTACTTTTGATTAATAAAATGTTTTATAGGAGAATTTCATATTATAAAGTAATTTATAGAAAAGGAGCAGAATGGGCCATATATCGATCAATCATCTTCACCACCACAATAGACCTACATTTTTTTTCATTTCAATCCAAAACTTTAGCGTTTTGACAATTCAAAATGGTATCCCATTACGTCTTGATTTATTTTTGTTTATAGTTTATTCGATTATACGTTTCAGCGTTTGTATTAATGTCTACTATTTTAAATAATGTGTTTATCTTCAAACGTTATGATTTTTTATTTTTTGTATTTATCAAAACTTTTCTTGGGAAATTGTAAAACCAAACGTGAAAAGCAAAAAGAAGACAAAAACTTCGTTTACGTTTTGCTTTTAACCCTGTAATTCGTATATGACATATGATAAATTAGAAATATAATATATCTGTAGATGATAACTAACACATACATTAATAATGCGACGTTAAAAAAAAATTAACATAAAAATGCATGCAAACACGTAGTTCGGGTCGAATCAAAATCTTAATTTTTTTATAAACTTTGAAATAATATGAAGAATCATTTCTTGACAACAGAGAAGTGAACACATTTGTTTAAGACGTCGTACACAATTTTGACCAACCAAGTCTTTAATTGTTTTAAACAAAGATCTTGCAAACGCTCTTGACACGTTGCGGCTACGTCAAAGATGATTATAAAAGAAAGAGAACACCACATTCCACATTAGCGAGTAAAAGTTCAAAAAATAATATAATGTTCTTTCGTTTTTTTTGTTACCATTGAAAATGTGTCAAGTTATTGAATGATTTTAAGATACTGAAAGAGTTTAGGGGGCTATAAACAATTTAGTAAGAGGTTTAGTAAAAATTTGGGGGCCAAAGCCAATGTGAAAGAGAAATCATCATATACTAGGTACGTTATAAAACGTTAAGAGAATTCAATTTCAAAGTCTATAAAGCTTAAAATTCGATTCTTCTTTTGTAAAATTAGATTTCTCTGTCTTTTCGTTTTAAATTTTAATGGGTTTTGTGGGCTCATTCGCTTTCGCTTTTTTTCACAATAAAGACACCTTTTTCCGCCTTTTTATTTGGTTTTAAAAAATTTAATCTCTTTCCCCTGACCCAATATCTTATGGCCAAACGCATCTGAGTTGTTTAAATATTATTCTTTTGTACTTAATGGACTAATCCGGCCCATTTAAAACCAACCAAACCGGGCCGATATTGGGCTTGTATAACCGGCTACTTATCCAATTAATCGCCGGCGATGGAAACGGACTTTTACCCTCACCGGAACAAGCGAAACAATGGTCTGTCTCGTAGAGCTTGAAGACGAGTTTATGAAAACAAATCGAATCAAGAGTTAACTAATCTCTCCTTCTCCTTTCGCAATCTACGTTTCACGATTTGAAAATTCAACCGATGGGTAGCAAACGCAGGCGATCGGTCGTCGCCGTGATCTTCACCTTCTTCGCTATGTCTTGCTTGAATCCCATCTCATCTAATCAGGTTAGATAATCTCCGTGTCGATTCGTCTATTTGATTTTTGAGAGAAACTGGTTCAGATTAGATCGCAATTTAGGATTCTCTTTGGAATGATTGAAATTTTTTCTTACAGGTTGGAAAAAATTACGGAGATTCTGATGAAATGTTCAGTTCCGATTCGTTTTGTATCTCCGACCAATACATTATGCAGTCTTATTTCACTACACAAACTTCTTTAAAAGACTCGGCATTTCGAAACTTTCTGCTTCTTCAACAATGTTCTGAGAACATTCCTTCCGAAGATCAAAACATTGCTTCTGCTGTAGCATTGCTACAAGACAGAGAGATAACAGGTGAAGGTTCGCACCGTCATCTACTTACATCAATCAAGCTTCGTATTCTTCACTCACAGTCTCAGCTTCACGAGCTCGTGATTGTTGAACGTTTGCCTTTGGGTGTTTTTGCTGATCCTTTTGAGCTTCAGAGTCTTCAGCAACGCAGAGGTAAAGATAAAGAAGAAAGAATGATGAATAAATCTCATTAAAAAAGCTTTTCAATCTTTTGATCTGAAAACCTGATGATGGAGTCTGTTCGATCTCTTGCAGCTTTCGGAGATGTTTCTGTGTTTGGAGACACGGATCTCGAGCAGCCTTCCTTCAGATCAAACAGGTCTGTTGTCGAGATTCATATAGAATTAAGTTCTAGAGATTATGAAAATGAAAATGGTGTAATCGGCGTTAAGCTTCCCTTGCATGCTCGGTATCAGGTAAGAATTGTTATATCACTTGATCTCAGATTGAACAAGGAAACATTTTTGTTTGTATATCTTGTTTTGATCACTACCCATAAGATTGTTTCTCTGCTTATTTCTCCAGCCTCTTGACGAGAGTGGATACTCTAGAGTGGAGTTTGGAGAGCCAGACTTGTTCCTGTGCTCGAGACCTGTACCAAACCAGGGACAAGAACAGAGAAGATGTTTGGTTTTGTCGATTGGCGGATCGAAGATTGAAACCAAATCCGTTGTCTGGGATATCCCTGCCGGAATCAGGAATCATACAGAGTATGTCTCTGTTGTTACATTTCTGGCTGCTGTTTTATCTGCATTTTCAATCATTGTAGCATCTGTCTTGAGCTCAAAGGTCGAATCTTGTAAGAACCCAAAGCAGTCATGAATCAGCTTTTGGACTTCTTTGTGACAGTCCGTGAGTAATCGTCATGAGTTAAACCTCTTTTTTTTAAAATTCAAAATGCTTCTCTTATATTTTATCCAAATATAGTCCTTAAACCTTAGCAATGAACTTGGACAAACAGTTTTCTGTTTCCCATCAAAGCTCAATAGACACACTTAGGCAATTTTGAACCGGTTCAAAACCAATCTCTTGCATTATAATTCTGGTGTATGAAAACGAAACTCTAGGAGAAACACAAGCAAAAGACTTTTCCACTCATCTCCAACAAATAGTTTGCACAACAAAAAAACCACACACACACGCACTCTATTACATTAGCCAATATACCCTCAAACCGAACCAAACCAAACCAATACAAAACCCAACTTTTAAGTTTTTGCCTGCAGATTACGTTATATACCAAGTAGTTCAACTCATTGATGCTTTATGCTCGATGAACACGTTCGGAAAGACTTCTTGTTACTTTCCAAAATCAAGCTGCGAGTACGATAATCACGATCAGGAGTACAATGCCAAATATCACCAAGAGCAAGCATGTCTGCGCGTAAACAACATCAAGACATCAGCGTGTAGCCTAAACACACCCCTATGGTTTCCTAAAAACCATTCATTCATTCCCAGTTGTCACAAAAAGTTTTGAATATTTTTACCAGAGATGAGTTTGATCTTTGTGTTTTTGCGGCTTGAGCGAGCTGAGATTTTCCTTGTGCAGTTGCAGCTCGAGAGTTGTCAATGTGAGTACCGATATCATCTACGTAAAAAAGAAAGTGAGCTCTAAAACTGTAGAATTGAGGGGCATGTTCTTATTGAGTTTATATAGAACATTGCGTTACCTATCATGACTCCTTGATCGTTAACCAGAACCGCAAGATCTTTGAATATTTCGTTAACCTCGCCAATTTGATTATGAATTTCTTGTATTCCTTGCTCTCTTTCTTCAATCACAGCCTCATTGAATGCAATCTCGTTGTCTAACAGAACAAGTTCCTGCCTGCAAGCAATCAAACAAGATGAAGATAAGTTGCATCATCAGAACGAATAGAGAGATGTGTAGAAGATATTTCTTCTTCGGTATCACCAACCTTTTTGACTCCACAACTTGTGCCCGCTGTTCCGGGATCTTATCTACTTCACTCGCTGTATAGCTATATACCGAGGCAAATAAGAAACATGATTCATTAAAACCAGACTTAACAAAAAGTGAAACTTTTTTTTTTTGGCTTTAGATCACCACACTTGTAATTCCAATAATCGATTTGGAATTTGAGCTTAACATACACGAAACCACCAAGAACAACATAAAAAGTCTTCATTACCTAGACGGAAAGAGCGAATAAAGGCTCTAAAAGGAGTATACCAGAAAAACAGTTAACAAAGTTGATGCTTTTTGCTTTTGGTTTTGATCCTATCATTCCAAATTCTAATTGTTGGCTTCAGAATCTAAGTTTAACACATTTGCAAATTCTAACTCACATACCTAGAGGAATGAGCAGATGGAGGCACGAAAGGAGTATAAGCGGTTTCTCTTTCAGCAGCAGTTTGTTGAGCTTTCTGAAACTCTTTTAACACAGCTTGAAAGTCTTTTGCAAGCTTAGCATCTGCAATCTTCTTACTTGGCTACACAAACCCCAGAAAGAAAAAAAAAACAACAATCAACAACTTTAAAAAAGAAAACAAATTTTACATGAGAAGATTGACATAAAACCAAAACGAAAGGTTTTGACTTTACATTAACACCACTTCGATGATCGGTTTCACTAGCTTCTTTAAGTTTAGCAGAAGTGTCCTTCACAAGCTGCCCAATATGCAATCGTGTCTTGTGGCTATACGCAATTTCAATTCGAATTCCACAAATCAATATCGATTCATATATATAAAATGATTCTCAATGAGATTTAAAGATTATCAATTTAAAAACTTACAGCTTCTCACGGAGCTCGGGGGTATCTTTTGGAGTACCGAGTGTGTTAACGAGCCGCTGAAACGTAGAAACTCCGGTATTGATCTGGAAAATTCCGGAAGCGACGGCTTGCGTCGAATCTTGCCGACCACCATTAATCTTCCTTGATCTTCCTTTCCCAGCTTCTAAATCTTGAAAACTCATCTTCTCTCGTGGAATCTCTCTCGTAAAACCCCACAAAATTCAAAGAAAAAATCTGTCTTTTTTTTTTTTTTTAATATATATTTCCCGGAAAATTGATCGAAATTAGAGTCCGATCTAAAGTTTAGATTTTTCCAGAATTGCTAAGAAGGAAAATTATTAGGGGTCAAGGCGTGAATAGTGGAGACAGATAGACAGAAATTGAACAGCGTTTTTAAATTCAGTTAACTGATTAAAAGCGAAGAAAGGCGACAAAAGTTTTTTCCCCTTCTTGATCCTTCTATTTCTATGTATTTACAATCTGTCATAAATTTGTTATTTAAAATCGCTTTCGGTAAAAGTTTAGTTCCGTTTTTCCTTCCTACCTATTTAAAATTGTGAAGAGGTCATAAATTTAACTATTTACAAATTCAGTGGGGGAATTTTTTAATAATGTGAAAATTGGTAATGATGATGTCACTGTTTCAAGTCGATACAAGGTTCGGACACGTCCAACGTGGATGTTCAATAATTGGTGGATGAAGTGATTATGTCACGTCTTTGTGTCACGATTCTATGATTAAATTAAAATACAGACTCGTTCCCGACAAATAAATAGCTCTGAGCACGATTATCTTCATCCTCTTTCTCCCTTCACACGTATGAAGTCGCTGGCGAGAGAATAGAATTCGGGAGGGTTACACGTGCCATTTTCTCATACTATAAATAGAATTCGCATTTTGGTTTCTCACACCAAAATATTTTTCTTTATTTGGGTTTTCTTTTTTATCGTTGCAAATTCGTTCGTCGCTGGTGAAAGAGAAAATCTTCCGTTAAATCAGATTTTAAGCGTTTATTCATATCCGAATTTTCGTTCTATTCTCTAATATGTATGATTGTGAAACTGGCCAAATCGACGTTGAGAATTGCTAATTTTTTAGATTTTTTTTTTTTTTGGAGTCACTTTGTTGAAAATGTGATTAGTATTTTATGAAACTATTCAATCTTTCGAGTTAATTCTTGAAAATAATTGTACGACAAGCAAAGCAACAAAACGTCAACTCAAAGAATTTTTATCTTTTCCGACAAGATTGTTTACCTCGAGATACAAAGGTCGCGCGGTTCTTTTTTAGTTTTACTACAATTTTATCGAATTAAACTTTTATGTGTTCTTACGGATTCCTAAAACATTCTTTTAGGATTGGTTTCTACTGTGAGAATGAAGGAGGTTCTAAATTATCATATGTGTTACATTCAATAATTTACAAAGAGCTGAAACCGCAATTCATCTCACTGTAAAGCTCACTTTTTTCTCAACCTTATTCATTGACTATATTGGTGGCACTTTGTTTCATGCACGACCGTCTTCTAGAACGTGAAGGTTCTGTAATCGAACAAGACTCCGATATAAAATGAAACCCTGTTATAGAAAAATTTGTTTGAAGTGTTACATAAACTAAGACCCCTAACATACGTTTGATGTTCAATATAAATATTTGCAGACGACCACTAAATAGTTTATTTTGTTTACAGGGAGTGACAATTGTTAATTCCTCGGTCACAGTCAGATTACCAACTACCTCCTGATGCTTTAGCTTCCATTGTAAGCTAAATCCATTTCTTAAATCTCAAAACTCTCTGGAGAGCCTCTTGTGTGATTTTAGTTTATTCTGTCTCCTCAGGAATCGAAAGAGAGCGACAAATCATCATCCCCTCCAAGGGAAGATGTATCGGAATTTAGAAAATCTGAAGACATTAATTGTAAGCAGTATGATTTCAAAAGGGTTGATTCTTGGAAAAGACGCAATAGCTAAAGCGAGAAGCCTTGATGAGAAGCATCAACAGCTTTGTCACATCCTTTGATAAGAGAATCGGATTCACGGAGAAAAGCAACACCGGGACAACGGTTGTGAACGAGAAAGTCAAAGAAGTTGATCACAAGTTTCAAGTCACAGATAAAACCATATCTGCCATCGCTGCAGCCAGGCACTGCGACTGCCACCACCACTGTTTCTGATCCACCCCTGTTTTCGTCGCCGGTGTATTTCTCGACTCTATAACTGTGTTTGGTTTCTTACGGATTCTGCGTGTGACTTGGTCTTTCCCTTGCCATTTACGTTTTAGGGTATTTAGCTTTTTTCTTGGATGAATGATGCGGCTCTTTAGGTTGGTTATTCTTTGTTAAATCATCGATCACGTTATTCGCTGTCTTCTCGCTTGACGTACGATTTTTCTCTACGAAGATTAGGGTTGTGTTTATGTCGAACTTGAAACCATGTCTCCACTTGCTAGTTAGGTCTTGTTTTATATATCTTCTTTCTGAATATTGTCTTCTTCTGCTTGATTCTTATCGATGTCTGACCTAATCAGGAAGCAACAGTCTCTTGATTTTCCTTTCTTTTGGATATGCCTCTACGAAGAAAAATGACTGGCAGGACCTTTTGAAAAATGCTTCACTTTGATTCGCTTTACATTCAGAATGTTGCTCGCAAATTTCATGTTTGCAGGGATTAGTAATTGCATATGTCTGGAGACTCTCATCCAGATTGCCAACGAGCAATCAGTGCCCAAGAAGAGCCTGAGACAACGAAAGCTGCTGAGTTGATGGAGATAGATAAGATTCCGCTGCAGGAGGATTAGGAAGAAGAAGAAGAAGAAGAAGAAGAAGAAGAAGAAGAAGACGTTGTTGTTCGTGAAATTGACGTTTTCTTCAATCCATCTATTGATGACAACACTAAGGTTATAGTTCACCTTAGATTAGAAGATTCTTGGAAATTTTTTTTTTTTTTTTTTCGCTAATCGTTTAAGAGCTTTGGTTTCTCAATGATGTCAGCTTTATGTTCTACAATATCCTCTAAAACCATCTTGGCGTCCATATAAAATGGATGAACGATGCGAAGAAGTGACTAGAGGATTTGCCTACATTGTTCTACTTCTGTTTACTACATTTATCTGCATTTTCCTTGTGTTATAATCTAATCTTTTTGTTTATTTATGTGTCTTAAGGTTAGAGTGAATCTTTCTACCTCGGAGGTGAAAGTTGATTTGTCTATGGATGTCAATTCGACTAACTATGTCTCCAACTGTAGAAGTGAATTGAATATGACTAAGCAGGTCAGATTCTAGTTCCTTCAAGCGTAGATTCCATCTTTTTCATCTTTTAATTAGTGCAATATTCATTTTTCTTCTTGTATTTGGTAGACCTTGACAACAACATGGAAGCAGCCTCCTACGTCCGATTATGTTGTTGGTGTTCTCTCGGGTGATAAGGTATTTAATTCCCCTCTTTACTAAGCTTTACAACTAGTGTTCAAGAAAGCGCTAGGTTCTACGCCTAGTGCCTAAAACACCTAATCAAAAGCTTACAAGCCAAAACAATATATTGCATTAATATACCAAAATATATCCTCTCTGTTTCAAATTGTTTGATGTTTTAACTAAAAATACAATAATTAAAACACATAAAAAGTATCATTAAAATTATAAAATTAAAATAATTCAACCAATTATAAGAAAAATAATAACATATAATTGGTCACACAGTTTTCAATAAAGTTAAAACTAATTTAAATATATCAGAATATCAAATATTTTGAAATAAAAAAAAATATATTCTAAAACAATAAAAAAAAATTGAAACAGAGGGAGTATAAAATATTAGTGATTTATAAATAATAAATTTTGCATCATAAAATTCACATATAATTTTATAATATTATAATTTTATAAACAATTAAGAAGTTAGCCCTCATGGCCTATGAGGGTTTAGCGCCTAGGCGGTGGCTAGAACCCTTTTTAGAACACTGTTTACAACATACTTGTCTAGTGTGGATGATATCTTATAAGAATGGACTTGCTGTTGTCTTGCAGTTACACTTGAATCCTGTTCATGCTGTTGCTCAGCTCCGTCCCTCTATGCAGTATCTTTCATCTATGAAGAACAAGCGAATTAAGCTACTGAAGAATCTGTTGGAACGTAAAAAAAACAGAAAAAATTGAGGTGAAATTATTTTGGTTCAGTTTTTAAAGCACTGCAGATTTAGCAGATTGCTCCTGAGGAGTTTAGCGTTACATTGTTTTGTCAAAGATTGGCCAGAGTAGTTAGGCTACTTATGCCACAGTTTACATGATTCTAATTTTGAGTTTGGTGGCAGAACAAGGGAGTGCAGGCGTCAACGGACCAGAAACCAATTCCTGAACAAGTATGAGAAGAATTGGTTTTTATTCAGTTTCTAAGTGATCATTTCTTCTCTTTGAGTTGTTTTTAGATATGGCTTCGTAAACTTATGCTGCTATTTTTCTTCTTCCTTCAGAATTGGGTTTCACTCAAGTATCATGGACATCAATCGGAACTGTGCTCCAGATATCTTAACGGAATGATGGCTAATCAGGACTCTTCAATAGACTTCAACATGAACCCGTATAATGTCTTTCCTTTTCACTGAGTTCGCTTAAGACCATTTGTGTTTTTTCCCCTTAAATATTTTCTTGTATTTTGGAAAGCAGCAGAAACTCTGACTCGAAAGAATCATTGAAAAGGTGCTTAAACTCTTTTCATTATATCGGTTTCCCTTTTCTTGCTTTACCAACTGTATGGTCTCGTGTGTCATCCAGACAACGTGTGCACCCTTTCTTAACGTGTTCTTTACAAAATAGTCTTCTGCTTTCAGGGTCTTGACCTCCCTACCGCTTGAAGAACGTCTGAAAAAGCTGCTCTGCCAGGTTGGTAACTAGTGTTACAATGAGTGCTTGCGTTAATTTCTGTTCTTCTGTGTTTTTTTTTACGTGAAGGTTATATTGATCACGCTCCTAAGTTATGAATTACATACAAGTATAATTAGCCGTATAGCTAACTTGTTCAATCACATCAGGGTCCTTCGTTATTTCGATAGAATGTTCTTAAGCATTATGCCTCAGAGGTCTCAGACGAGTATTTCTTAAGTGTCCTCCAACAATATACTTGGTTAGTTCGAGGTTTATAGACTCTCAAAAATAGTCTAGTAAAACTAGGCACACCCCAGGTCCCCCCTAGAGCTTTCCAGGGATTATGTGTTGGTGCTGTTCAACTAGGGTTCTACGATAAAGTTCTCTGACGTTGAAGCAACTGGTTAGAAGATGAAAAGTATGTTGACTGAATTTGCCAAAGAAAGACCTCTGTTATGCGATTGGAAGTTCCCACCGATGTCTCCTTCTCAAACTCCTACCCTGAGATTGTTAATAAGCAAGCAAGTTTTTGGCAAGAGATGGACAAGAAGCTTCAGCCAATGATAGCTCAAGCAAGAAAAAGTAAAACTTATAACTGTAGGGAAAAAACCTTCAGCTACAACTAAACCAGAGGTCCCAACATCTCTCTCAAACAACGGAGGAAGTTCAAGAAATACAATATCTTGTCTTGTTACACAAGAAATGTCAGAATATATTAAAAGGGCAATAACAAAGGCATTGAAAAAGGTGTTTCAAACTTACAAAGTTTGCAGGTGAGATATTTTTTTCAATTACATGAACTTGTGGAATTTTGAAAAAAAAAAAGATTTCATAAGGTTCCTCTCCGTGTGCAGCTACGAGACGATCTACCAAATTAAAGATTTAGAGCATCAGCATTGGTGATACTGGATGAGTCTCTAAAAATAGTAATATTTTAATAATTTTTGTTTAATTTTATTAATTTTAAAAATATTATATTATTAATTAAATATTGAACCAATAGTAATATGACATGTGGCAGAAAGTCTCTTGAGACAGTCTCTAAAGTCTCTTTCTACTGAGACGTTCTTAACCAAAAGTTTCTTAACTTTTATTTTTTATTTATTTTTAATTAGATGATACTCTCAAAGTATCACCATTGCACATGCTCTTAGGGATCTTGCAGTTTCCACATCGGATAATCCAAAAGCTGATTCAGGCATGGCACAGAAAGTGGCGTTAACTGTTGATGCTCATAAAGATGATCTCAAAGGAGTTATAAGTAGTGTGGCTGTATGGTGCGGCCCTGGTTTTTTTTAAAACCAAAGGATCGTCTTGAAGGAAGGTGATCTGGTTAAGGAGAAGGCTACTAGCACTTCTCTTGGCAGCGGATTGATTGGGGAATGGATTGGAGGCTACTAGCTCTCCAATTAGGTGTATATGATGATGGATTTGATTCCACTAGCACAGGATCACCCTGCAAAGAGCTATGGAATTTCACAGTAGATTCCTCTACCCTTAAGTGAATGAAAACAATGTTCTTATGCTGAACAGAGAAAGCAAGAAGCAAAAGTGCTTTGAAATATTTTATAAAATTCGATGTGTATCTTTACAATGGGGAAGTGAAGCCTTTTTATAGGCAGATAATCCTATCTAAATTAATCTACAGAATAATATCCTAACTACTTTATTCCTATCTAAATAATATCCTAACTAACTAATCTAATCCTAAAAGAATATATCAGAATAATATATCTAATCTATTATATCCTAACTAACTTATCTAATCCTAACAAGATTATACCAGAATGATATATCTTATCTAATCTACTCTAACTAACTCTCTGGTTTAATTTTAACGACTAATTATAAACCAAAACACATTAAACCAACAGACTGGTTTATTTTTAATCTTATTTTTCTACTTCGACCACGTCCATACCCATCCATAAGAGCCCATGGTGGTCGATCCTTCAGCTTTATGGGCCAATATGGGCCCTGCTCAACTCTCATCTTGTTGGGCTTATCCTTGAGTAGGCCCAGCTCGTCCTTGGTGTCTTCCTGGGCCTTTTGAGCCTTATCTCTTATATGTGGATGAGCTAAGACGTTCCTTGGATGATCAAAAACAAGTATAGCCTCTTGAACTTGCTCGGGTGGTCGAACTAGCTCTCTATGGTCCAACAGAAGGAAAATTCGACCATCTCTTGATTCAATATGAACCAATTGAGTTTTGGCACTACCAGAATCTCCATAATATCTAGCTAGTTGAGAAAAATAGTCTTGGTTGCTTGATTCATGGTTGATCTTCAAAAACTTAAAATTAAGGTTGATCGAGATCGCACCATCCCCTCCTCCTTTAAAAGAATTTGTCCTCAAATCCGAGCCCTCTAAGATGATGGATAATGCTCCTGGATGATCAGATATGTCTCCAGAATGATTATATTCCTCTCCTGGTCGCCAAATTTTGGTTTGTAAGTAGTTGAATCTGTGAGCTTGCAAACAGGGCAAACCAAGCATCTCCTGGTTTAGAAGTTGAATAACTTTTAAACCATAAGGAATTTGGACATGAATCCAATTCGACAGGCTCCTATGAAGGGTTAGGTTGCCAAAAAAAGTTGGTTCATAACTTGGTTCATCCTGGTTCTCTTGGGGTCCTTCAATAAGTAAACGATTATGTCCTTCGGATTCAGTGGTCGTTTGCCGACTTGGAAGTTGAATATCTCCTTCATCTGAATAGATTTTGATCCAATTCTTTTTTTCAGTGATTTCTTGATGAGTTGAGCTTCTGTAACAAGTCGATTTGTTGCTTAATTCCTCTGGGTCTGGTTTGTATGATCCGTTGATTGGTTGTATGTCTTGTTTGGGTTTGTTGATAGTCTGCAAGATGGAATCTTTTGTATCTTCTTCATGTTTATTTATTTTGAGCTCCTTAGCTGGTGGTGATATAGACGTCACTCTGGTTGGGGTGGATTGGTACTGCTCTACAAATTCTTCATGCATCCGTGCCTTAAGACCTCTCCAATCTAGCACTGAATTCTTGTAGATAGTTGGAGGGTTTTCCTTTAACCACCATTCATGAGCTTTTCCTGTGAATGCTGAGACCACTTGTGATAACTCCAGTTCCTTGGGAATTTTGTTGAATTGTAGCCACTTTTCCATATCGCTTTCCCATTGCAAGTATACTTCAGGATCTTTTCTATTTCCTGAAAATAGTAGGGATCGACCTCTGTTGTTGACTTGCTTCTTTGGACTTACTGGTTTTAGATCAGACGCTTCCCACCTTGGCTTGTGGAATTTTTTTTCTCTCATTTGATTGTAGATCAGATATGTTAGATCCTCTAATTGCTTTTCAGTCAGGATCACAGTTTGGGTAGGTGCAACTCTCTCCCTTGTTGCTTGTTGTTTTGCCTTCTCTCCATATTTTCTTTTGTTCCCAAAAGAATACATGGTAGATTTGCTGGATATATGATGAATAGATTATGAATCTAGGATAGATTATTCCAACAAGTTCAAAATAGATCAAAGCCCAATCACCTAAGATCTAGAGCTAAACCTACTGAAACTTAAGATAGAAAGATTGCAAGATTTTTTTTTTTTTTTTTTTTTTGTTTTTTTCTGATTTTCGTTTTTTTTTTTTTTTGAATTTTTTTTTTTTTTTTTTTTTTTTTTTTTTTTTGCAGTTCTTTTTTTTAGATCATTTTGTAATTCAGAAAAGGCTCAGCTGACTTACAAAAGATAGAAAGATAAGAATTTGTTTATGAAACTTAAAAATTGAAAAGAAATTGATGGTGGTTTTGAAATCAAAGTGATTTCACAAACCCTAACCTTCAAGAGGCTCTGATACCACTTGGTGCGGCCCTGGTTTTTTTTAAAACCAAAGGATCGTCTTGAAGGAAGGTGATCTGGTTAAGGAGAAGGCTACTAGCACTTCTCTTGGCAGCGGATTGATTGGGGAATGGATTGGAGGCTACTAGCTCTCCAATTAGGTGTATATGATGATGGATTTGATTCCACTAGCACAGGATCACCCTGCAAAGAGCTATGGAATTTCACAGTAGATTCCTCTACCCTTAAGTGAATGAAAACAATGTTCTTATGCTGAACAGAGAAAGCAAGAAGCAAAAGTGCTTTGAAATATTTTATAAAATTCGATGTCTTCATTTACAAAGGGGGTGGGAGTCTTTTTATAGGCATAAATCCATAACAAGATTATGCTTACAAAAAAGGAATATTCTAACTACTTTATTCTAACAATAAAATCCTAACTAATTAATTCCTAATTTTATGCTAACAAAATATATTCTATTTAAAACTTAATTTTATGCCAAAAGATATCTATCCTAATTTTTTTTTGGTTTAAATTAAGTGACTAATTATAAACCAGTAAATTAAATTAAACCAGCTCAATTGGTTTACTCTCTTTGGGCTTCCTTTTCCTTCTTAGACAAGCCCAAATCACTTGCAGAATTGGTTTTCTTTGGGTTTTGACTATGGGCATAATTATTAGGCCAAACCACAAATCTTTATCTTCATGGGCTTGGGTTGAATCTTTTGTTTCTTGGGCCGCCTGATGTGCTCCTCTCTCGGTCTGGTCTAACTCCATGTCCATGGGCTGCTTCTCCAGCTCCTTCTCACTTGCCCACACGACTTTGATGGGCTGTTCCAAGCTTTCCAAGCCTCTTAAGCCCATGTTTTCCTTGTTCTGGTCCAGCTCCATCTGATCTAGATCCTCTTCATGTCCAGGTCGCTTAGCATCCTCATTGGGCCTTGCTAGAATCGCACCATCCCCTCCTCCTTTGAAGGGATTTGTCCTCAAATCCAATTCTTCTGCAACAAGAGAAATCAAGTTAAAATCATTAGAGTTGTGATTAAATATGTGCTCACCTTGGGATGTTGACAATGACTGCAAAGTAGGATCCCATATCCAATCTCCAATTTGGAAAGATTGATGTGGGCGGCCTGTACTTGCTCTGTCTTGGCACCACTCCTTGATCAAGAGCTCATTTGGTCCATAATCAACTTGTTTGTCAAGACCCTGAATCCTCCTTGTTCTTGGAACAAACTCCATAACCTGTCTATCCTGTTTCCTTTCAAACACTAGAAAAACCACATCAAATGTGCAACAGAAATAGATAACTGAATCCCCTGAGTTTAAGATCTTAAAAACAAGACTCAGGTTCCTAAAATCACCATCTAAGATAAGATCATAGATCATTCTAGCATTAGAACACTTATTGGAACAAAACTTTTCTTTTGAACACAAACCAAACAAATAGATATCATTGCTAGCAAACAGATTGGATTGTGCTAACTTAGAAACTCTCTCAACATATTCAAATTCAGAACTTCTCTTAGCTCTAAGTAGGTCATGCATGTTCTTAGACCACCATTCTAGCAATGCAAACTCATGATCTAACTTGGAAAAACTCTCAAAAACGTTTTCTCTCAAGGCTGAGTTCATATCACAAAGTTTTAAAACCCAAAAATCTTCACAACACAAAGTTTTACAGCCTTTTCTAACTGATTTCAAGTTATGCAACACTTTATTAGAGAAACATTCATCAATCACAAGATCTACATCAATCCTCACCGATTTATGTCCTAATGTTCTCCTAATCAACTTATGACTCAAAGCAAACTCCGAACTCTCAGTTTTAGCAATCAAAGAACATTCTGATCTACAAAACATTTCATTCCTAGGTGCTTCAAAAGATTGAATCATCTTATCAAAAATAAACCTAGAAACACAAAGTTCTTTCACATTCTCTAAACCAAATTGTTTCTCTTCTTCAGGTGTAACAATCACAAACAAACTAGGTAAAGAGTTTGTCACACCAATATCCTTACAGAGTTTGAGACGACTTTCATTAATCAAAGAAGGAGTGAAGGAGTTGAACTCCAAGCTAGTTGTAGGCACCAATTTACTGTCCAAAGATAATCCCCTTGGTGATTCCTTCAATAGCTTCTCTTCATGGACCTGCAAGGAAAGCTCATTGCTACTCGGTTGCACCGGTTTAAGATTAGTAACACTTATACAAGTATCATCTAATACTTTAGCTGATGGAACAGAGAAAATATATTTGTCAAGCTCAAAGAGATTTTCTTTTACCAACAGTTCACCTTCAGCTAGTGATGTCTCACTCTTAGGAGAATTTGGCAATGGATCAGACATCTCCCTTCTTCCTCTAACTCCATTGGCGTCCTTAGAAACTTCCAGCATCTCCATGCCTCTGGCTGGTGGTGCTTTCTTGGGTACTTCTCCTGGTATCTCCTCCTCAATATCCTGTGAAGAGAAGACAAGGCTACTCGGACTCACCGGTTCACAGATGGTTAGTTTTCTACAAATCTCTCTTCCATTAAGCATAAAATCAATTTTAGAAGATGGTAGAAAACATTTACCTGTGTTTGAGTCATTTGAGAACTTTTCAGTCCCAAACAACCTCCTGGAAACCATGGCTTCATTTGGAGAATATGAAGTTTCAAAAATTTCTTTCTTATTTTTGCAGATTGGACTATAATGATTGGGATCTGGCTGTTGGGGAACCGGTTTCTCCTGGGAATACATATATTCTTGGCGTGTCCACTGGATGGGTGATGGGCGTGAGCTTGGTCTCCTCTCTTGGTTGCTCCTCATAGTCTTAGACCTCTCTGATCTACTCCCAATAGTCCTCCCTTGTGAACTCCTTTGGTATTTGTCCTGCACATAACCAAATTTATTATAATCTGGAGCAAACTTATTTTTCATAACAAATTTCATCTCAAACCAAGAAGCAATCTGAGGTTCTCCATTGTGCCTCCTTGTGGATGCCATATGATCCCACCAGTGGATGGCATGACCACTGAATCCACTTGTTGCAAGTTTGATCTTCTTTGCCTCAGTGTAGTGATAACAACTGAACACCCATTCCATCTCTTCTTCCCATTCCAGATAAGCTTCAGGATCAATCTTCCCATGGAATGATGGAATCCCAAGCTTGGATTGACTAAGGTATTCTTCTGCTCTATGGAGACGATGGTGATAAGAGTTAACTCCTCCTGCCTTTCTGCCTGCAGAGATTGAAAAGTCATGAAACTCATTAACATGGTTAGTCTTATTGAAATCTTGTTTCAGCTTCCTAGTGATCTCAGCCATCATAGCTTCACATTGAAATTGATCAAGATGAACAATCTGATCCACTAAATTTATCCTTGCCATGAAGTTCCTGAAACAAACTTTAACGAACTGTTAATTAAAACTCTCTCTCTCACTTTTTTTTTTTTTTTGATTTCTCAATAGATATTCCTCTTGCTATTCCCAAAAGTTCAGAATAGATCAAAGCCCAATCACCTAAGATCTAGAGCTAAACCTACTGAAACTTAAGATAGAAAGATTGCAAGATTTTTTTCGTCAGCTGATTGACCTATTCCTAGCAGGGTTTCTCTTCTGCTCTCTTTTTTTTTTTTTTTTTTTGAATTTTCGATTTTTTTTTTTTTTTTTTTTTTGTAGATCCTTTTCTTAAATCTTTTTTTTTTTAGGAAAGGCTCAGCTGACTTACAACAGATAGAAAGAAAAGAATTTGTTTATTAAACTAAAAAAAATTGAAAAAATTGATGGTGGTTTTGAAATCAAAGTGATTTCACAAACCCTAACCTTCAAGAGGCTCTGATACCACTTGGTGCGGCCCTGGTTTTTTTTAAAACCAAAGGATCGTCTTGAAGGAAGGTGATCTGGTTAAGGAGAAGGCTACTAGCACTTCTCTTGGCAGCGGATTGATTGGGGAATGGATTGGAGGCTACTAGCTCTCCAATTAGGTGTATATGATGATGGATTTGATTCCACTAGCACAGGATCACCCTGCAAAGAGCTATGGAATTTCACAGTAGATTCCTCTACCCTTAAGTGAATGAAAACAATGTTCTTATGCTGAACAGAGAAAGCAAGAAGCAAAAGTGCTTTGAAATATTTTATAAAATTCGATGTGTATCTTTACAATGGGGAAGTGAAGCCTTTTTATAGGCAGATAATCCTATCTAAATTAATCTACAGAATAATATCCTAACTACTTTATTCCTATCTAAATAATATCCTAACTAACTAATCTAATCCTAAAAGAATATATCAGAATAATATATCTAATCTATTATATCCTAACTAACTTATCTAATCCTAACAAGATTATACCAGAATGATATATCTTATCTAATCTACTCTAACTAACTCTCTGGTTTAATTTTAACGACTAATTATAAACCAAAACACATTAAACCAACAGACTGGTTTATTTTTAATCTTATTTTTCTACTTCGACCACGTCCATACCCATCCATAAGAGCCCATGGTGGTCGATCCTTCAGCTTTATGGGCCAATATGGGCCCTGCTCAACTCTCATCTTGTTGGGCTTATCCTTGAGTAGGCCCAGCTCGTCCTTGGTGTCTTCCTGGGCCTTTTGAGCCTTATCTCTTATATGTGGATGAGCTAAGACGTTCCTTGGATGATCAAAAACAAGTATAGCCTCTTGAACTTGCTCGGGTGGTCGAACTAGCTCTCTATGGTCCAACAGAAGGAAAATTCGACCATCTCTTGATTCAATATGAACCAATTGAGTTTTGGCACTACCAGAATCTCCATAATATCTAGCTAGTTGAGAAAAATAGTCTTGGTTGCTTGATTCATGGTTGATCTTCAAAAACTTAAAATTATGGTTGATCGAGATCGCACCACTGTAGACATTCACGGCTCTTTTATCTCCTAGTCGTCTCCAGACCATCCACGGTATTGTAATGTATTATGAAATATGTTTCTCTTGTATAATTTCCGGTGCAAGAAAACCGTAAGATTTTTATATATTTTTTATACGGCAAATTTCTTCTATTACTGCTATTTAAATCAGTTTTAATAAAATAAAGTATTGAAAAACTAAATTTGGATTAATCTCTAATAAATCCCAGTAAGCACTAGACTCAACCCAAATACTTAATTAGCGCTAAACAAAACTTTGAACAAGAGCCTAACATAACCTACTACACTCAAGAGGCTCGTTGGCCATATCATTATCTTTTTTTTGCCAACATATAATTATTTTTTATAAGTGAGATTTAATTTAGTTTCTCATATTTACTTTGGCCTCATCTAAAGTCTGGTAATACAATTATCTAGGAGTATCACTCTGTCTCCCATAGAACTTATATATCTTTTTTATTTATTTTACCATGTATCAACTAAAGTATATTAATCAAAAATATAGTGAATAAGAGATATAATGTTAGGTTTAAGAAGTAAATAAGTTACTCAAGAACGAAAAAATATAATACCGAGTTAATGTATATATGAAACATTTTTCTAATAAAATGTCTAAATACTAGTATTTTCATGAAATGGAATAGATAATTTTTGTTTAGCCAGCAAAAAATGCAACACTTGTGACAGTAGAACAATGCAGTGTATAGGACGCACGCGGTTAACGCGTGGTAGATCATATTTTGACTTTAAAGTTGAAAAGTTTTGACTTGTGAAGGGGGGTGGTCGCTTCTTTCGATGCAAAATGTACGGAGTCCCAATAATAAAAGTACACGTAGGAAGACGGAGCAGTTAACGGAAAGAGTTAAACGAGCGTTATTTTCCAGCCGTTACATTCCGTCAATTATCGCCGTTTAAAACAAAAAAAGTCTGCCGTTTTACCCTTCTAGTCCGGTAAGTATTTAATGAGAAATTTACTCCTCCATTTATTGCAAAGGGAAAGAAACTCAGAAGAAGAAAAAAAAAACTTAGAGATAGAAAGTGTGATAACTCCAAAATCTCTAGAGACTATCATTCTTGGCTTCTTATTTTTCCATTTCTTTCATTTTCCCTGAAGCTAAAGAAGGTAAGAAAGTGAGAGAAAGCAATCGAAAGTGAAAGAAAATCTCGATTTTTTTGTGTGTAGAAAACAGAGAAAAAAGTCAAAAGAAAAAGTGTGTTTATATCTAGTTTGTGTTGTGTGTTCTTTGGATGCATGTTTTTTTCTTCTCTTTTTAAATATATATATTCTTAGTTCAATCCAAAGATATTACAAACTGAAACTACACAATCCTTATTTTTTTCTCATGAATTTTCAGATAGTGTCTTAATTATTTTGATTAACTGGATCTGTTTTTCATAATTTTTTTTTTAAAAAAAATATTTCATCAGCAATAAATGTTTTTATTTGTATCAGTTACGTTTTTCTGTATTTAATTTTTAAATCTTATTCTGAACTATGAAACGATCTACCTGTCATCTCTGGTAATTAATCTCCTCTTTCATGCTTCTTTCTCTTGGTTTGCATTTGAGATTAGTTATAGGATTTCAACACATATTTCTGCATTTCCATGCACTGATTAATTCTTCCTTTTGAATCTTCACTTCTTCCAGCTTTCAAAAAACCCTAACTGAGATCTTTATAATCATTAGGGCTTGCAAGTTATGTTGACGATGGGAGAAGGAAATGTGATGACCACAGACCACAGATTTGCTTCGCCTCCGCCTTCTTCTTCTTCTTCTCCGGCAACCATCCAAAACCCTAATTTTAATTTCATCCCTTTCAACTCATTTTCTTCCATTATCCCGGTTTGTTCCTGATTAAAAATTTCCACACTTACCTTCAAATCTTTCTCCTTTTGGTTGTTGCATATTTTTTCTAACGTATTAAAAAGTTTTTTTATTAGAAGGAGGAGCATGGGATGATGAGTATGAGTATGATGATGATGATGGGAGATGGAGGAGTAGAGGAAATGATGGAAAACGGGTCGGCCGGTGGGTCATTCGGGTCGGGTAGTGAACAAGCAGAAGATCCAAAGTCCGGAAACGAGTTTGATGTAAATGAACTTCAAAACGAGGAACAACCTCCTCCTGCTAAGAAGAAACGTTACCACAGACATACTAATCGTCAGATCCAAGAAATGGAAGCGTAAGTTTTGCTTCTTCTTTTTCATTTTATCCACTAGTCGGTGTGTTTAATCTAGTTTTTGGTTTCAAAAAGATATGAACCAAACTGAAGCTGAAACTCTTTCTGCTGTTTGAAGTCGATTTTTCTTCTTCTTTTTTTTCTTTTTCTAATCTTGATTAAAAGGTTTTTGGTTTGTATATGGGTTTTTTTCTAGTTTTGTGGATAAAGTATGTAGGATATTAAAATATATAAACCAGACCTAAGTTGAAACTAGTTATGAACAGCTTTGATTTTATTATTGGTTTAACATTGTATTGTTTTTTAATCGGAATAGTACCATATCTTTTAAAAAGGTTTTGCTTGATTGTGTATGGGTTCAAGTTTTGTGAATCTCTTGGTTCTAAAAGTACTAAATTTCAGAAGGTGAATTCCAGGATCTTTGTTTTTGGGCGAAGGTAAGTGTTTTGAATCTGAAAAAACGTAAACCGAAAGAAGATTTGACTTTGATTTCTTAGATCTGTTTGTTCGATTACCAAACTCAATACACCTAGTTAAGTTTTTTGTATATTGATCTCATTAGGAGATTGCCTTTTGATTTAAATAGTGATTTCTTTCTAATATTTGTAGATTGTTTAAAGAAAACCCTCATCCAGACGACAAACAAAGACAGAGATTAAGTCATGAACTTGGTCTCAAGCCTCGACAAGTCAAGTTTTGGTTCCAAAATAGGCGTACCCAAATGAAGGTAACTACTAAAATTATTTTTTTCTCTTTAATTTAACCAGTTTGAAATTATGTATACTTTGTATCACTTATTCCATATAATCTAATTAATATATATCAAAGTAGGGCTCATCTCAAATTAAACCATGAAAGTTTCAAAATTAATTAAACCATGAAAGTTTTAAAATGATGTAATATTGAAATTCTTAAGGTTAAAGTATATATGTGTAGAAGTACAATCATGAAATAATAATTAACGATTTATTAAATGTGATGAAACAAAAATATAGGCACAACAAGACAGAGCAGAGAATGTGATGTTAAGGGCAGAGAACGATAGTCTTAAGTCGGAGAATTCTCATCTTCAGGCGGAGCTACGGTGCCTCTCGTGTCCTTCTTGCGGTGGCCCTACTGTACTCGGCGACATTCCTTTCAACGAACTCCACATTGAGAACTGCCGCCTCCGTGAAGAGGTAACTCAAATTATTCCCAGTGATTTGAGTTTATATGATAAAAAATGAAATCATAATTTTAATTATGTTTAATAAAATTACGAATTTTAAATAAGAGTCGGTTATTTAGTTTGCTTCATTTCGATTTAGTTCAATTTTGATTGGGTTTACTGTACCAACAAAATTTAACAAAATGATACATACTGATTGGATTTGTACACATTGATTGTCTGTTCAACAGCTTGATCGCCTATGCTGCATAGCTTCAAGATACACTGGCCGTCCGATGCAGTCATCTCAGCCGTTGATCAATCCTCCTCCGGAGCTTCCACATCATCAACCTTCATTGGAGTTAGATATGAGCGTCTACGCTGGAAACTTTCCAGAACATCCTTGTTCAAACTTGATGTTGCTTCCTCCACAAGACACTGCTTGTTTCTTCCCAGATCAAACTAATAGCAACAGCAACAACATGTTACTTGCGGATGAAGAAAAGATTATCGCTATGGAATTTGCTGTCTCTTGTGTTCAAGAACTTACTAAAATGTGTAACACAGAGGAGCCTTTGTGGATTAAGAAGAAATCCGACAAGACGGGTGGTGAGATTTTGTGTCTGAACGAGGAAGAGTACAGGAGGTTGTTCCCATGGCCAATGGAGAATCAGAACAACAAAGGAGATTTTCGTAGAGAAGCCTCAAAGGCAAACGCAGTTGTCATTATGAACAGCATCACGCTTGTTGACGCGTTTCTAAATGCTGTAAGTAGTAAATATTTTCACAAACGCCTTTGATCTTAATCAGTTCCCATTAACCAATAGAAATTGCATTTTTGGATTGTAGGACAAGTGGTCGGAGATGTTCTGCTCAATCGTTGCTAGGGCGAAAACAGTTCAGATCATTTCATCTGGAGTTTCTGGAGCTAGTGGTTCTCTTCTACTGGTAATTTAGTAATTTCATTTAGTACTAGCAGAACCAACGGACGACATCTTTCTAATGAAGTATATGTCGCTATGTTTTACTAGATGTATGCAGAGTTACAGGTACTATCTCCACTGGTTCCAACTCGAGAAGCTTATTTTCTCCGGTATGTAGAACAAAATGCGGAAAACGGGAACTGGGCAATCGTAGATTTCCCGATCGATAGCTTCCACGATCAAATCCAGCCATTGACTACAAATAATCCTCATGAGTATAAGAGAAAACCTTCAGGCTGCATCATTCAAGACATGCCTAATGGATACTCACAGGTCAAGTGGGTCGAGCACGTGGAAGTAGACGAGAGGCATGTGCACGAGATATTCGCTGAGTATGTGAAAAGCGGAATGGCTTTTGGAGCTAGCCGTTGGCTCGACGTTTTGGAGAGACAATGCGAGAGGCTCGCTAGTCTAATGGCTAGAAACATCACCGACCTTGGAGGTTAGTAGTCTAAATCATATCCCTAAATTCTAAAACCCCTAAACTGTAAAAATCACTAACGGTCTGTTTTCTATTCTTCTTACAGTGATTCGATCTGCAGAAGGAAGGAGGAACATGATGAAGTTATCACAGAGGATGATGAAAACATTCTGTGTGAATATAAGCCCTTCGTACGGACAATCTTGGACCGCTTTGTCTGAGACAACGAAGGACACTGTGAGAATCACGACGAGGAAAGTGTGTGAGCCTGGTCAGCCTACTGGAGTTGTTCTTGCTGCCGTCTCAACCACTTGGCTTCCATTTTCTCACGTTAAAGTCTTCGATCTTCTCCGTCATCAACATCACCACTCTCTGGTAAAACCAAGCCAAGACTCTTCTGTCTGTTTTCGGTGCAAAACCTAACAGATGTTTTTCTCTTGCAGTTGGAGGTTCTGTTCAATGGAAATTCACCTCATGAAGTTGCTCATATCGCCAATGGTTCACATCCTGGAAACTGCATCTCTCTTCTTCGAATCAATGTAAGTTCACAGATTGAAACCCTAATTTTGAAAAAACTTTCCCTACTGTATTAAGTGATTTTAACACTTTTTACGTACAGGTAGCGAGCAATTCATGGCATAACGTAGAGCTGATGCTTCAAGAGTCCTGCATCGATAACTCCGGCAGCTTAATCGTCTACTCTTCCGTCGACGTCGACTCAATCCAGCACGCTATCAACGGCGAAGATCCTTCCGGTATTCCGCTTTTGCCACTCGGGTTCTCCGTCGTCCCCGTGAACCCTCCGGATCAATTCGAGGGTATTTCCGTCAATTCGCATCCTCCGCCGTCGTGTCTTCTGACCGTCGGGATTCAGGTCTTGGCGAGCAACGTCCCAACCGCGAAACCAAATCTCTCCACCGTCACAACCATCAACAACCACCTTTGCTCCATCGTCAATCAGATCACTTGCGTCCTTAGCAGTACCGTTTCACCTTCCGCCGTCGGAGACGACGACGTCGCCAAACAAGAGATTATCTAGTGACCGAATTACCCTTAAACCTCCTTGCTTTTTGAATCAGAGTTTCTCTCGAGCAGGTGCAAAATGGTCAATTCTGTGTCAAAAAGGGAGGTTCAGAGGTAATACGGTTGTGGTGGCTGCAAGGGTTTTTTAGTAAATAACGTAGCATCTAACGGGATAAGCCTTTTAGGTAAAATTCGGTCTATCGTAAGGATAAAATGGGAAATTCAGTTTTATGTTTTTGGGAGGGTCAAAATGGTATTTAAGACTAGAAGATAGAGGAAGTCAAGAGCGCACCAGGTGGGTATGTTAACTTCTTTTCTGTGAACCGGTTTAACAGAAAAGCGTAGCTGGTTCGGGTATTGACTTCCTACTTGGTTTGACTCCTTTGAAATATTTTGCCTTATTTGCAATTTAATATGCTACCATCCTTCTATTTATGTTTTGGCTTTTCGTTTTTAATGCTTTCGTAATGGTTATATATATATATATATGTCGAAAATGGGACGACTTACAATACCCTAATTAGTTAAACATGTACTTTACGCTGGTCATTTAAAATATGGGGTTTAAGGCTCAATAATCAAGAAATCTAACTAGATTTAGCAAATGATAAAAAAGATTGATTATGATATATGTGAAAGATATGCAATATTACCCTTTAAAACTCACATCGTAAACAAAGAATGTGAATTAGTTTTTTTCTTAATATTCTTTCTTTTCTTCCTTTTCATTTCTATTTGTTTCAATCTTGTAAAAACAAATATACAAATTCAAAATTTTCTTTTGAAAAAACATGGATATTTTTCTGTTTATGACATCTTTTGAATTTTTGAAAACAGAAATATAAGATGAATATGTAATGTTATAGAAAGAATAGAATTTAGATGTTATATATATTTCAAAAATATTATATATAATACATTTATATAGAACGAAGTTTTATTCTGTTTCATATAGTAGGATGCTAAACAGTTTTTTTAATTCTTGAATGTAAAATCGTTCAATATTTTACATTGTATTTGTAGAAATAATATTTGATGAGTTTATTTTTATTGCGGTTATTCAGAACGTGAAATATGGTATTTCTGGAAAGAACGTATCTCATTCCGCAGTGATATAGTGGACATTCTAACTCTGCAAAGCATTTCACATACATAAACTCTTTTTAGATATATGTGTATAGTGACTTTGACAACACGTTTTAGGTGTTCAAGGTAAGTTTCTATAAATATAACATTGGGAAATAAAGTAGGGAAGTTCCAATCCAACCTTGAAAAACTCCTCTTAAAAAGGAAGAAATACTCTTAATAGAAGGTGATTTTGACCATCCGACGAGATCATCAAACCATATCTCCACTCACTATCCATTAAACTTACATTTGGTTGTGCGATATATTGTTTTAAGCATCAGAGGATATTCGGATGGGAAACCCATTTTTTCCCCATCCAGATTATCTTTGAAGATGTGTGTGCTGCCTATCTTTTAGGGGAAGAACGATGGAGCATCCAAAAGTTTACGCCAACCCCTGTTCTGGGCTCAACTCCTCGTTATCTTTAGTAAACAACTTCAGTTCCCTGTTCGAGACTTGTTCCAGAAAGACTCCTGAGAATCAATAATTTGAAAGGACAACATCTAGGACGAATTGACAAAATTCTCTCTAACACTATTGAAAATTATATAATATAATAATTTTATTTGTAATTTATGTATTATCTAGCTGTTTAATTTACAGACTAATCAATATTTTCTATGTCTCACTATATTTAATGTTTAAGGATGTGACATATAAAATAAGAAATTATTTAATTTTTAATTTTTACAAATTAAAACACTATTTATTATTTACTTACTAACTACAATTTAATCATAGAATAAAATAATAGATATAATATAATTGGTCCAAAATAGTTAGTTTGTCTGTAAGCTCACCCTAAAATATTTACTGGTTGAATCTCATTCAATAATTTTACAAAACATAGTTTTAAAATAATCAAACATGGGTTTGAATATTAAAAATTATATGGATCACAATTATGCTTATTATAGATTTTAAAGTAAATATATTTTTAATCAGTATATATGTGGAATATAATCTAATTGTATTAAAATATCAAAGATGAGATAGACTGATAGTACCACAATTACAAATCTTGTCGTTTTCGTGCAAAAAATAAAATAAAATAAAATAGTGCTTGTCGTTTGCGATTTATATATTCTGGTTAACTGGGTTTCATTCAATGATTAAAATCATGCTCAGTAAAAAATTATGATCATTAGGTTCTGACTAAAATTTTGTAGGAACGCAAATTCTATAATACGATAAACTGGTATTTTCAAAGTAAAATATACTTCATAAGTATAGTATGAAAATGATATTGTTACAAGAATCGAAAAAAAAAGTTTTATAAAGTCGGAACACTTGTTTTTAAATTAAGAAGAAAAAATTATAGTGTAACGATTGCATGGCGTTCTGAATTCTAAAAAAACAGCTGTGTTTTTTTATAATTTACATAATCAAAATTATAAACTTTCCAGATATTTTTTATGTTGTACTCTCATAGAACAATGGTTCGTGTACTGACATTTTAAATGGTTTATTTCCTTTTTTATATAATTCACATAATCTAAAATGTTTGCTTTCTAAGTTTCTCCGAATAGTTCCGAGCAGTTGCAAAATGGTGTAAATTTGGTGTTAAAATAGGGAGAATGAGAGATAACTCGTTTATGGTTTAGTGGGTAGTTTGGTAAATAAAATAATTTATAATGGGTTAAACATATAGGTAGTAATATAGGTCATGGTAAGAGTGTAACGGGAAATTAAGTTTTTGTTTTCAGCATGGTTTAGTGGGTTGTTCGAGAAACAATAAAAATTTCAATAATAAGCAACACTCAGCTTCAAAAACAGTCCTAAATACAATTGTAGCAGATATTGCTACCTTATCTCTTGTTTTTGAGAATGTATCTTTTCAGTTCATACCCATGAAAGCAACGTGGAGGAAGACACATTAGCCACCGACTGACTCGGGGAGTCACTAGTTTAAAGGGGGGGGGAGTTTAGCCATGCCTCTAGACTCGCTTAAAACGCTGCCACCAGAGAAGCTCGCCAAAGAAGAATCAAAGAAGTAAGAGAAGCTGCAAATAGCACATATCCGGTGACTAAGTGGGAGGAGAGATCTGTATAACGTCTCACTATCGGCAATTTTGGGTTGGTAGCAAAAAAAGAAGTTGGGTTTATTAGTTAATAACCGAAGATAGAGACGGTTGATTCAATTGAATTTGATACCAAAAAAACAACTTATTTCATAAATTTATAGAAAATTACAACAATACAAAAGGATAGATTCAAACCAGAAATTTTAAACAAGGAGTATTGATAATTAAATAAATAAAAGGAATCAACTGATCGATAGATAATAGATGGGGGGTCTCTAGGCACAGTGGAAACCAGATGGAACCTTCTTGCCACAATGGTTTAGGACAAGGCTCAAAGAAACGGGAACGTTAAGGTTAATTCCGATAATATTAGCCTTGAGGGCAGTGCAGAGACAGACCGCGGCATCAAGATCAACTAGACCATCAATAAGTGCGCAACATTTGGACTTTTGTGGTAGATATAGTTTAAGCAAATCTAACACATTGGCACATACTTTGAGTTTAAGAGCATCTTTACAAGTGGGTTTGCGGTAAGGAGATAACGGTGAGGGCTTTTTGTGGTGGCTCTTCGACAGTGGTGGTGGGCAAGGGACCGAAGTCGAGCTGACCAAAGTGAAGAAGATGACATTCAAAATGAGGAGAAGAGCAATCTTAGGATAAGCCATTAATGAAGAAGGTATAAGAGTTTGTCTTGAAAGTTATAAGAAAACCCCTAAGAACTCTCTTTATCAAGCTTGGTATGTGTTGTGTGAAGAATACAGAGATGGGGTAAAGGTTTTTAAAGCGTTTTTTGTGTCTCTTAATTACAAATTGACAACTATTAAGTATTAAATGAAATAATGTTCTTGTGAGGGATTATTTTTAGAAGTAGTATAAATTGATCTATCTTACAACCTGTCAACAAGTATCATTTTACATGCAACATGCATGCAAAAAATATATATTGATTGAGTGGATAAATATAAGCTTATAAACTAATGTAAACCGTAAACAAATAAACAATTTTTGGACTTATATGTGTGCTGCAATTTGATCTTGGTTGTTTCGTTCTTTGTGGTTATGCAAAACCCATGTGCTTTTTTATTAATTTCATGTGATTTGGCCAATATAATATTACTTTCTTATATTATTGGGTTTATATTATTGGATATCATATCGCCTAATAAGTATATAAAATAATTTTAGTAATGAAATTATTCCTTCAATGGACCTCTATTTGATTTAATCTAATCCTAAATAGTTTTTAGAGAAGAAATGATTGAGTTTGATCCAAGCTTTATTGGCCTTATGGATTCAAGTCTTCAATTTGATTTTTTTCTCTTTTAATTAAACCAATAGAAAAATAAGTCACATAAAATATATATATTTGAACATATTGGTCTTATATAACTGTAAGTTCATGAATATATTTTCGTATTGTTTTTGAGTATATATGTGGTTTCTAAAAAATTTATACATTTCTAGGGTTATCATCAAATATTTGGACTACTCTTGAGTCTTAATTATTAACTAATATATATGCTTTTGAAATACATTATATTGAATGTAATACTTTGCATATATATGTTTTATGTGTGTTGTATGTTCCTGACATCATTAAAAACTGCATCTCCAGTCCATAAATACTTTCTTATATAAAAAGTTGCTAGAAATATAATTTTGTAGAAGTCTTTTGGTTTTTTTGATCATAAAGTGTCCTTTTCTTTATTTTTTGTCGAAAAACGAGAAACAAATTTTGATGTTATGTATTCAGTGTAAGCCTACTAAATTTAGTAGATAGACTGGGCTAATTAGGCCCAACATCATTTTTACTAAATTTGGGCTCTCACATAAACGCCTTATGCTGCTACATATAGAACATGAAAGAAAATAATACAAACACATCGCCCTAAATTTGCTCATTCGTTCATACTGAACAATCAAGATTGAGAGATAAAACCAACAAAGATTAAAATTTTATTTCATTTTTTCTTTCTCTACATGCTTTGTGGCGAATGAAAAGGTTTGGTTTGTCTTTAGCCTAACAAGTAGAGATATGTGGCCTTCAAAGTGTCATACTGTCATTGGTCAATTTCCGGACTTTGATGATAAAAAAAGTTTTTTTTTTTCAGAATTTTCCGTATAACATATTTCTTATATCATGACACGTAAGGAACATTTTGTCTGTTAATTTAAATTACAAATTAAAATTTAAAGATTCGAAATTTGTAATAATGAATTTGCTTTTGTTAGGATTTGGTTGTGAGTTCAGTGTTTCTGGTGATTGTCAACCTAGTAAGAATATGAATTTAATTCTGTGTATGGAAAGAATAAAAAACTTTACATGTATATGTATATATAAATGCTGGTTCCGGTTAATAACAATCACACATATATAAGAGAACTTATCCGATCCGAATGCTATCTACATATATATAACATTATAATAACAAAAACAAAAATCACAAAATTAAACCAATTTTTTTTTTTGTGTGAAATATGTTAATATTCTATTATTGTGATAAAGTCAAAATTTACCTTAAGACACACGTCACACACCCTAGGATCGCATGCTTGGCTTTAAGTTTTTTTTTTAATTTAAAGAATTTATATATATTAGTAATTTGTGTGTCGGCATAGAAGGTGTTAATATTTTGACGAAAAATAACATCGGACTACATTAGTTTTTGGGCAGAAATAATATATGATGAGAATGAGTAAGGTATGTGGTGCGGCCGTCATGAACACAGTACTACGTTGATTCTTGTGTGGAAAGTGACCTCTCATTTTTGTGTTAGGGAAACAATTGTCCAATATTCACCATTCATTTGTTATATAGTATATTATTAAATTAATTTTTTTTTCTGCTAATATTAAATAAATATTTTAGATCCAGCTTTTTTTCACATTCTTTTGTTGGTTATAAATAATGCAGATGAACATTATAACATTGTTCGACGTCGGCTGTTCTCTTTTTAACATCAAAACGTAAAGCATAAGAATATAATCTACTTGATAGTTTCTATCTAACTAATATACGAATTCTTAAACAGAAAATTTGATTCTTAAACACAGACTGGATTCAGTTTTGAATTAAAGTCTGCTTTATAAAACGAGAATCCTACGTCAAAATCCATACAATTTTTTTTTTTAGAGAAAAATTCCATAGTTGAATTTAATACTCTTTTTCGATAAGATGCAAAGTTTACTAAAATTCATGATAAAAAAAACTTAAATAGTAAAACCATCAATTTTTTTATTTTGTTTTTTTTGTAAAGAATACCATCAGTTATCTTTAATGGTTTTTACAATTACTGTCTATCAGATTCATTTCTGTTATAATCTTTGGCTATAATCATAGAACATACTCTACCTCTACGTACTAAAATTTTAAATCTTGAAAATAAACTACGGTGGTAAAATGTGAATACTGAATAATACTATTTGGGTACATCAACGTAATTAATTTTGGTCAAACAAATGTTGTCTATGAGAAAAGTCGGTCAACTAAAATTATGAAAAGATACGTTTGTCATTGTCTCTTAAAATTTTGAAAGCAACAGACAAAAA
The DNA here is from genome assembly GCA_039880935.1 of Streptanthus diversifolius. Lineage (NCBI taxonomy): Eukaryota > Viridiplantae > Streptophyta > Magnoliopsida > Brassicales > Brassicaceae > Streptanthus > Streptanthus diversifolius. The sequence continues at coordinate 7,684,038 of JAXGFM010000012.1, read as the reverse complement.
TGCGGAAAGATAGAAACTTGTAATTACCATGTGTTTTTTAGTAACCCATAATTTATTGGGTTAGACTTCAAAGCATATTCAATTTTACTGCCGTCATTGACTCATTATTTCATTTTTTTCATAGACAACTTTTTATTAGTATTGATTATAGTGTAAACGAAATAAAAGATACACCTTCGTTTATTCACAATTACACCACTTCCGGTATTTTTCTTTTTTGAAGTAGAGTTCAAAGCAGGTTAAATTGCAAATTAGACATCTTCTAACCACTGCCCCAATATTTCATAAGAAAATTTTACTACTTTCTCGATTTGTATTTACGGGGAAATTAGCATTTACAATACACACTTATTTTATAACAATTACCCAAAAGTAAATTCTTCGAGTGAATAAATTCATGTCGTTTTACACCCCAAAAAAAAAAGTTGATAAACGAGTCAACGTTATCAGATTTATAAAGCTCGTGTGTATGTACAGTTGAAAATATTGATATTTTTTTGTAGAATAATAATTGCTGTAATATTTTTAATAAATACATTTTATCTTACCAGCAAACGTGTCATATTAATAGAATATTTTATATTATGTTTACAAAAAAAAATGTATTTTATAATATCCTCAGCAGGTGAAGACAATCATGACCATTTCAAATCATTTAGAAATTATGTACATAATTACTATCTTATTTTATATCAGTATTATATATTTCATGTTGCAAGAACAATTGAAATGGTTATATACGAGCCTCAATTCATGGGATCATGTTATTGTTTTGGCTGTGCAACACGTATATTTGCACCTCAACTTGCCAAAAGAAAAATGTAATTCAAGTCATTGATTAGATTAATTATAAGTACCAACCATCGGACATATACTTTTTGTACTTATAGATGTATCATCGTATCTTCTAAATACTGTATATCAAAGAAAACACAATCAAGAATAAAAATATTGTTTTGAACTCTGATGACTTGGTCGTGTAGCATATCCACTAACAAAATGTTAAATAAAAATCAGTCGTTGTTACCACTCTGTGTGTTTTGGTCCAGTGACTCCATTCTTACGTCTTAGAAACACAATAAATTACATCTAAAACTGACGTATGTTCCATAACTGCATGTAACTGTGTGTTTCTTTTTGATTAATCAACATGTAATTGTATGCATGAGTAACTGTATAAACGCATATATATATAGAGTGGTAGCCATGACCAGTGTTTATAAGATCATCTAAAAAATGGCAAGGGTGCGATTAAAGACTGACTTGAGGCCAGAATATGCATGCATATCTCGGCATCATCCTTATAAGTTATTTAGTAGTATTAACTAGCTGTTAATTGAATATATATATTGTTTTTGTTAATTTCAACGTCACATTTTGTAATAGCATATATTCATGACACATGGATACATATAAAATAAACAAAACTATATGATATAGTTTACAGTCCACATTGGTCCCATTGATTAATTAACAACTTATTTACGTATATATATATATGATCAGAAAGATTCCAAAAACACGAATATTTAATTCTCATAAATAATATTATCTAAAATACCACTTCCTAATGGATAATGCATATCTACTCATTATGATTTTTTTTTTGAAAGAATGATCATGGTTTTGCTTCCTAACTGGATAGTCGCCTATAGAGCATAATATATATATATATATATATATATATATATATATATATATATATAGCTTGCATAAAATAATTATATCAATCACTTGACAGCAAAAAATTAATATATATACAAAAACGTAGGTGACTTCTTCATTCATCGGTTAATTTGTTAAATAGCATGAAACTTGAGATAGGCTGGTCCAAAATTAACCACAAACACGCAAATTGTATACATATATATATTAAATTATTTTATGAAATATTAAAAAAGCACACTTGTGATTTTTTAATCAAATTGGGATAATTAACAAAGACTTGAAGAGAATGACATACATTTTTTACAGCTTTCAAATCTTTATTTTTATTCTTTATCTCGAAGGGATGTGAGATGTCAGAAAATATAGAAAGAATATCACAGGAGAAATGGATGTGGTGAAACAAAGGATAAAAATAACATGAAACGGGAATGATGATAAAATAATAAACCACAAGATTTGATGTAAATAATTTCCCAAATATAGAACAAGAAAAAGTAAGCAAACGATTACCAAGAGTGGTTTTTGTAGACATACAATTTGATTATAAAAACATATATTTTTTTTTTCATTTTCTCTTTATAGTGGGTCTATTCGAATATGCTAACTATAGAGATTTGGAAATTAATAGTAGCCATGGAGATTTTGATACTTGTTTGAGTTTGTTTGATTATTTAGTTTTGGATAATTCAGATTTTTTTTTTTGTAGAATCTATTTGGTATTTTTGAAATTTGGTTCAGTTTTGATTTGGATAGCATTGGATTCAGATCAGATAATAATTATAGGAACTATTAAATTCTCAAAAAAATTTTATATTTAACTTAATTTAGTTAATTATATATACAAATGATCTAGAATTACATAAATAAATCTAATTATTTGAAAAATAAATCAAATTATCCAGAAAAATATCCGAACTACTCAAATACACTAAATTATCTAATAAAATAATAAGTTTGGTTTAATTTTACGGAATACGTTGTTAAATTTAAAATATATAACTAATGATATTTAAATACATATATATATATATATATTGGGATATTAGTTTAACATAATCAATATTTTCAGATTTATAAATATTATTTAGGTATTCTGATTATTTCAAATCTAAATACAATAATAATTGTTAGTGTACATTATATTTTACGTATTCAAAATGACAATTTAGTATTTTTGTTTAATACTGATTTGGTTTGAATATTTAAAAATTCGGAACCATTGTGATATTTTTTTTATGAATTCTAACTTAGTTTGAAATTAAGTAATTTTGTATCATTTTGGTTTATTTTTTTGGTTATTAAATAATATACCCAGTTAAAATTTTATGTTTTATGAAAATTATGTTTGAGATAGTTTTTTTTTTCTTTTCAAAATGTTCAAGATCCGAAACGTTTTGAAATGTATTGGAAACATGATATAAATACAATTCTTAAAAAAATCAATTTGGAAACAAAGTAAAATTCAAATTTTCAAAAATAAAAACATGATGAAAATTAATTTTATTTTTCAGAAAAGTAATGAAAAATATTTACAAAAGATAATTTTTTTTTATTTATTAGTAAAATTTATTTTTTTAGTAATTAATATAAAACTATTTTCTATTATATGAGATTACTTTTGGAATATTTGAGTTTGAAATTTTTTTAGACAAATTAGAGTTGGAGAAAGTTTTGTTTGATGGAGCTAATAACAATAAGAATGAAAATGAAATTGAAAATTTGAATAAAAATAAAAATAAAAATAAAAATTTAAATGAAAATGAAAATGATAGTTTTAAATCTTTGTTTTAAACGATCTGATTTATCTTTTTATTAAGTTATTTAATATTTATTTATTGGCTTAATGTTTATTTTGATTTTGATTTTGATTTAATATTTGTTTTATATTTTATCATATATATAGATATGTTTGTACGTTTTTATCAGTTTTTTTTTTTTGTAAAAATCTGTTTATACTGTTTTACGTTTTCATTCATCTGTTGCTATGCAACTTAACGTAGGTAAAAGATCGAGGAGAGCCGGTCAAAGTCGGTTATAGAATAGCTAAATAGGAATTACAAGCTTAACAGGTTTGATAACGGTATGACCGGTTTACTGAAGCCGAGCCACATTGGTACAGCTTTCGTTTTCGCTGACTTCACAAAACTAATCATTATACCCAACCTAACTCATCCCAGTTATTTAAAACAAAAAAGTGAAATTAACAATGGACCAATGGGTTTCGATTGGGATATTAGCTTTAACCGGGAACCGGAAAACCCGGTGACTTCACCATCCACAGTAAACAAGAAAAACAATTGTCTTCCCAATGCACCTGCCACGTGTATAGACAGTACAGAAGTGTCACCACGTTTCGACTTTCTGTAGTTTGAATGACTTTAATGCCCTCTGTAATGCACTAATTTACTGTTGAAGGCAAACGCTTTATGAATGAAACGCTGTTTTAAGGGGGAGGGGGTTGGCAGCGTTGGGTTGAACCACCTAACAACCACCACTTTCCTTCACACTTATAGTTCCCTTTATTTTATTTTTATTTCTTTTATTTATTAGTTGTTTCGTTTTAAAATAATATAAATATAAAGATGAGTGGTATAGTAATTACTGTTACATGTTTTCAATGTTGTCGTTTTGTGGCTAATATACCAATAAAGAAATGAAAATATGCTAATTAATATGAAAAACTATAAAAGAGAAATATGAAAAAGTATGAATTAAATATTCCAACTCATTTAATCGATGAAGCTTTTTTTATGATTTTTGTCTGTTTTGATAGATTGAGTGAAATATTTATTTCATTATATTAAATGTAAATAGATAAACTACTTCACTCCACCATATTCTATGACTTTTTTTTTCTTCTCATTTATTTTTTGAGTTGGCGACCAAAATAAAAATAAAGAACAATTCCAACCGCAACAATTGCGGCAAACGTTAGGAGCGTTCATTAAATACCTAATATAAATGGGTTGAGAATAAAATATTGGGAACCTTCCGGATCCACCTATTCGAATTGAATTATAATTAGGAAACGGCTTTTGTTTTTTTAAATTACGGTGGCCACTAAAGTATACACGTTTGGAGTATAAAACTATAAATTATACTTTCCTAACAATTTTTTCCGGTTCTCCAAGTTTCTTTCTCTCTCTCTCTCGGTCCTCTTTTAGCATCTCTACAGTTTCTCTCTCTCTCTCTCTCTCTCTCTCCTTTAACGCCGGAAAAACCGATTTCCTCCGGCCGTTAACCGTTTTCCCGTTCGGCAAAATAGATTCCGTTTCTCGTAGAAAATTAGCTTTCGATATATCTTCCTCTGGTTGGATAGTGTATGGGTTGATTTTTGGATGTTTTTGTTTGACTCGGCTACGCGGCGATTTGGATCTCCGCGTTTGACTCGGTCCCTGGCTCGTTTAGCGGCGTTTTCGTAGAATGTGGTTTGCCTTGTTTGCATGCCAGCCTTTGTATTGAATTCGCTGTTCGAGATCGTGATCTAGGGTTTCGTCTCTCTTCTTTTTGTTCTTTGCTTGTTGCGGTTGGTTTTTAATCATAATCCGTCGAGGGAAAACGGAGGCTTCCGGAGTCAGATTACGGAATGCTATGGTGAGATGATTTCCCCTCTCTTAGATTTTCATAGCTTCTAAATCAATTTGTTCTATCCTTCTGGTTTTGCTTGAATTTCTCTGTTAACGATTTTGGTAGATCAGATCTCTTGCATTGCTCGAATTTCGTCGAGGTTTAGCTATCGTTGTCTCTGAATTTGTTCTTCGTTCTTATCTCTTCCTTCGTGATTTAATCATTCAATGGATGATCATCTCCGACACGTTTCTATTTTTAAATCACACGTGTGAAATTCAGATTTGATAGAGCTCTCTCTTCTGTTGAAAAGGCGACGAATCTCTCTTTATGTCAAACAATATTGTGTTGTATAGGAAGTTGTCGATGGTTTTATTTATGACTCGCTTTCTTCGAAGGTGTTGAAATTGGAAATGGTCACATTCTTTGACTTCTATTGGTCAAAGAGATAAGGCGTTATGTGGTAGTGAAAATGCTTAAATGCCTTTTCAAACTTCTTTGGTGTTGACTGTTTCCGTTTTCTGTCTTCACTTTGTATGCTTCTTAGCTTTTATAGCGTTAAACATTTTGTTTCTATTAAGGGTTAAGTGTGATTGCTGGACCTATTCTACATCATGACTCTCTGTATCTGTATATGTAGTATGTTTGAACTTTTGATTTGTATCTTGAGGAAAGCTTTCTGACACTCGGTTTTGCCAGGCGGAAAGGAGAATGTGCTTGTCGAAAGAGGCCAAAGATGGGTTAGAATATCTGAAACGTAAGAGGCTTCAGAAAATGAGATCAGACTCTGTCAATGAAAGAGTAGGCTTCAGCACAGTGGCTAGCAGTGGAGGTGATGCTCTGAGACCATCTTCAGCGTCATGTGGAATGAGGTTGCGGGTAACTGCTAGTGACACAGTAGCTAAAGTGAATGGTGCAACTACTGATAAGGGTGCCTTTTTCAAGGACAAATTGGAGAAGACAGATGATATAAATTGGACCGAGAGGGTTCCAGAATGTCCTGTCTATAGACCATCAAAGGATGACTTTCAGGATCCTTTGACTTATCTGCAGAAGATTTTTCCAGAAGCTTCAAAATATGGTAATATTTACATCGAAAGCTATAAAATCTCAATTTGCAAGGATAAATGTTCTTGAATTTTTTGCCTGCATATGTTAGTTGAAGCCATTGATTGTTGTTTTGTTCAATTTTTAGCTAACAAATGTATCAAATGGAAAGAACATTTGATGCAGGCAATATAGTATACGTATATTCCATAATCGATGTTTAACTTAATTAATCACATTTACAGGTATTTGCAAGATCATATCTCCTTTGACGGCAACAGTTCCTGCAGGCGCTGTGTTGATGAAAGAGAAATCAAACTTTAAGTTCACTACCAGAGTACAGCCCCTTCGACTTGCTCGGTGGCATTCTGATGATAAAGTTACGTTCTTCATGAGTGGGAGGTTTGTATTTAACCCTAAATTATTTAGCTTGACATCTTCTCCTTATAGTTTGTATTTGATTATTGGTAAATCACTCAGGAACTATACATTTCGCGATTATGAGAAAATGGCGAACAAAGTATTTGCACGTAGATATCGCAGTGGTGGCTCTTTGCCCGACTCATTCTTGGAGAAAGAATTCTGGAAGGAAATTGCGTGTGGCAAGACTGAATCAGTTGAGTATGCGTGTGATGTAGATGGTACCGCATTTTCATCTGCACCAGGTGACCCACTAGGATGCAGCAAATGGAACTTGAATGTATTGATATACTACAACTTGAGCTTCTCTATTTTTTTTTGGTTAAACACTACGGAAAACATTTAAATTTGGTAGTAACATCTTTCCTCTCTCTGCTTTCAGAAAGTTTCAAGGCTGCCGAAGTCTACCCTGCGCCTTCTCGAAACATCCATTCCGGTATGTGACACGTAGTACATTTACATATAGGTCACATAGAAGTTTTTGTTTATCCTCTTTTAATTTGTTTTTACTTGTTTCAGGGAGTCACTGAACCCATGCTTTACATCGGAATGCTGTTTAGTATGTTTGCCTGGCATGTTGAGGACCATTATTTGTACAGGTAAGTGAAATAAATTTTGGCCCAAGTGTATGGGTTAACAAGGACGGCAATCCAAAGTATCTTAATCTGACCCTTCTGTTTTTACCTTTTCCCCCCAAAACAGCATCAACTATCAACATTGTGGAGCATCAAAAACTTGGTATGGGATTCCAGGTTCTGCAGCTCTAAAATTTGAAAAGGTGGTTAGAGAGCGTGTGTACAGTGATGATATTCTCTCAACTAATGGAGAGGATGGAGCCTTTGATGTGCTTCTAGGGAAGACAACTATATTCCCACCAAAGATTCTGTTGGATCATGATGTGCCTGTGTACAAGGCTGTACAAAAACCTGGAGAGTTTGTTATCACATTCCCCAGAGCTTATCATGCTGGGTTCAGCCATGGTAACGCGAACTATTATAAATCTTCATTTTTATTGATTAGAGAGTTGATATCATATTCATCGGAAATTGTGGTTGTGTTTGATAAATTATTGTAGGCTTTAATTGTGGCGAGGCAGTGAATTTTGCGATGGGTGACTGGTTTCCTTTTGGAGCTATTGCTAGTTGCCGTTATGCTCATCTTAACAGATTGCCATTGCTTCCTCATGAAGAATTGATTTGTAGGGAAGCAATGCTTTTAGATTCAAGTTCCAAACCCGAGAATTTGGACTTTACACCTACGGAATTGTCAGGACAACAAAGCATCAAGACTGCGTTTGTGCACCTGATTCGTTTTCTTCATCTGGCTCGATGGTCTCTAATGAAGTCAAGATTATGTACAGGCCTTGTTTCGAATACATATGGAACCATCGTATGCAGTTTGTGTAAACGGGACTGTTATTTGGCGTTTATTAACTGCGATTGCTACTCACATCCCGTCTGTCTCCGTCATGGTAAAGCTTTATTCTCTGTTATTTCCATCAACACATATCCTTCACTATTATTTTTTTAATTGACGGTGTTATTGTATCATTGTCTAGATGTTAAAAAGCTTGACCTTCCATGCGGGACAACACGTACTCTTTTCTTGAGAGATAACATTGAAGCCCTGGAAGCTACTGCAAAGAAGTTTGAGAAAGAAGATGGAGTTGTAGATATGATTACAACTGATGAAGATTTGTATACATATCCATCGTCAATCACACTTGAAGCTGCAAAGGTCGACGGATATTCACCGTATTCCACTATATACTTTGACTTCAGTACCGAGGTAAAGATGACATCTAATTGCCAGTTGCAACCTGGAAATCCTGTAATGAGCTACGAAGCAAATGTTTCATGTATCTCCTCCGCTGCTGATGATTACGAAATCTCAGCAACTGCTGATTACGTAAGTTTCTGACCAAAGAACTCACAACAAACTCTGTCTCACCATCTATTTCTTTCGAATAATCGATTTCTGTTTTTATCAGGTAAATAGACGAGCTAACTGTAGTAGCAGTAGTGATTCAAAGCAGTCAGAGGAAGTAGCAAGCAGCAGTAACAAGAAAACTCGGTTCTTCTCTGCAGTTCAAGATGAATTACTAGTTGTGGATCAGGAAAGTGACGGTTCTGATTCAGAGAGTTTCAGAGTCAAACGCCGTTCTTCATTGAAATTGGAGAACCGAACAGTTGTTCTGGACACAAGAGACTCTGAGCATCATCAGGTACTGAATATCACATCATTATTTTTTTAACAGTCATCGTAAATTGTACAACTCTTAGAGATTTTGTTTCGTGTATTTTTAAATGAGAATAGGAACATAAAAGATTGAAGAAATCGCACAACTACCACCACGAAGGAAGATGTAGTAGTAGCAATAGTATTAGCAGACAAGAAGAAGAAGAAGAAGAAGAATTGTTAGTAATTTCAAACAGAAAAGAAACTCATAAGCAGCAAAGTGACGTGAAGAAGATGATGAAGAATGAGAATCATTTTGGTGGGTTTAAACGTCTGAAAGTGAAAGGGTTGATAAGGCCGTAACGTGACAGCTTCGAAATCCTCCTAACTACAATTTTTTTTTATAATTGCTGATCTCTAACAATACAGGAGAAAAAAAAAAAAGGGAATCGAAAAGCAAACTATTCAGTATCTGATTTTTTTTGTATTTTTTTTTCTGTTATGGGAGTAGAAGAAGAAGAAAGCAACAGACAGAAAAAAAGGAAAGGGAAAAGCCAACCCACCAACCAACACTATTGGTTTCTTTTTAGGATTTACCAAATCTTTGATTCTTTGTGTACATCTGTACACCTTTTAAACTCTTTTGTCTTATGATGTAAATCTCGTTCTTTTTTTTTTCTTTTGGTTATTACTTTCAACAAAAAAGTTTTAATTTTTTATTTTATTTCCCAATATGAAATTTGTTATTGTTGACGAACTCATCTCTTATTCAATGCAAATCCAAGTCTCTAAAAACATCTAATTTTTAAGGTTTTATTTACTCTAAAACAACTTTAAATTTTCAAATTTTGAGGTTTTAAACGGTAAAATGAGATTTTACCTTTTTATTTTACAATCTAGTACATATATTTATATTTTCATTAGTTTTAATCATCAATTAAATTTATATCGGAAAAACGGCCAAAATTAACCTGAACTATTTTTATTACGCTTTTTTATATCTAAATTTTGACATCATACATTTTTCAACCTTAATCATTCTATTTTTTAAATTTCAAACATGAACTATATGATATTTAGCTGATTCATACATACCTGTTAACGACGTTATACGTCCGTTTAATCTTGCTGACTACCCGTCTACGTGTCCAAAACACGTCGTTTTGGACATATGAAAAATATTATTCAAAATAGTTCAGGTAGATTTTGGCCATATATTTATGATTTATATTTAAAATTTTGATATTTAATTATTAGATTAGGATATTAGACAGATATAAATATTTCTTTTTGAAATTAAAATTAATAACTTATATCAATATAATTTAAATATTTAAAATATAAATTAAATAATCAAAAATAATATTTTATAACTAGTATTAAAATAATTAGAGAAATCTATAAAAATAACTAAAAAGTTGAAAATAAATTTAAAATTCCTGAAAAATAAAATCTTTAGATAAATAAAAAGATTTTCAAAACAAATCTTAAAATAAATATAATATATAAATAAATAAATTAGTATAATATACTCTATGGAAAAATCAAAATAACATTAAAAATAATATTTAATAAGAATATCTAAGAATATTTAATATATTTAGATATTCTTATTAAATATTCTTTTAATGTAAATATGTTTTTAATTGTGAAATATAAATAGTTTGATTTTTTATAGAGTATTTTATACTAATTATTTATTTATAAATTATATTTAGTTTAAGATTTTTTTATAACCTATTTTATTTATCTGGAAATTTCAGTTTTCAGAAATTTTAAATTCATTTTCAACTTTTTAATTATTTTTATAGGTTTCTCTGATTATTTTAATACGAGTTATAAAATATTATTTTCGATTATTTAACGTATATTTTAATATTAATTTTAAATATTTAAATTAAAATTATATAAGTTATTAATTTTAATTTCAAAAAAAATTTTATATCTGTCTAATATCCTAATCTAATAATTAAATATCAAAATTTAAATATAAATCATAATATATGGCCAAAATCTACCTGAACTATTTTGAATAATATTTTTTATACGTCCAAAACGACGTCGTTTTGGACACATAAGCGGGTAGTCAGCAAGATTAAACGGACGTATAACGTCGTTAACAGGTATGTATGAATCAGCTAAATATCATATAGTTTATGTTTGAAATTTAAAAAATATAATGATTAAAGTTGAAAAATGCGTGATGTCAAAAATTTAGGTATAAAAAAGCGTACTTAAAATACTCCATGTTGATTTTGGCGGTTTTCCCATTTTATATCACATATATTTTTAATATGTATTTTTATAATTTTGTTCAGATTATTAAATTAATTATTTTAAATGAAAATAAAAAAAAATGTTATAAAACATTAAAAAATATATATTATACAAAATAAAGTAAAAATATATATTTCGAATTAGATTGTAATTGCGAAAGAGCTCGTAGTTAGTGGTAAATGGGGGTGGGAATTCCTCCGTCTGGGTTCGAGTTTTCGATAGCACTTTAGGTGATGAGAACAAGTAGTGCAGTTGGTAAGTCGCTATCTCTGAAATTCTCAATATCACTTTACAATCGGGGCTCGATCTCTGCATGTTACCCAAGATAGATCACTTACCTATATGTATATGGTATAACCACTGGGATAAGCGTTAAAAAAAAGAATTAGATTGTAATTTGTGTGTTTTATCATTATCTTTTATGTAATTTTATATTTTAATGTGATATTTTATGAATTAATATTTTTAGTAATATTTTTAATGTATGTTTTAGAGTTATGTAAAAGTTTTATGATTCAAAATAATTATAATCAATAATAAAGACTATTGCAAACTAAAAAAAAACTAAAATTGTATTTGAGGTTTTCTTTCAAATTTAAAGTTGAGAAACCTCAAAAATGAAGTCTATTTTGGAGATACTCTAACCATGTACATGTGATGATTGAAGTTTATTCACGTTTTTCACGAAAAATAAAATCTTTTAAGATATGTGAGTATGTATTATTCGTCTGATGCACATGGTATACATACCATTAACCATATCAAAATTCAGAAATATCTGAAATACTAAAAAACTATATACATCTTATATCACACTTCAGATTAAGCAAACGAGGGTAATATTATTATTGTGCTAAAACATATAATTAAAAGTTGACAAAAAAGTATTGGGCTTAAATCAGGGATAAGGAAGTAATAGCTGGCACTGTTCGGCCTTTGACTAAAGGCCCATTTCGTTTTGCTCACATCTAAGCTTCGTCTGTTTGGTTCAGCGATTTCTTTGAACCCAATAAGGTTTTGGGGTTTAACGAGGGTTACCCAGTCTCCACCATTTTCCTCTGAAGAAGACGAAGCTTCTTCGGTTAAATCTCTGTGTAAGGACTTATTTCCCATCACTGATTCGGTTTTTGTTTATTTTGATTTCTCGATGATTCTATCTAACACGACGCTTACATGAACATTTCTCCGGACTCCATTTTCCAACACCCAAAAATGCGTCGAAGCTTCTCTAATTTAGGTCCATCCAAATGGCTCAAACATACTTCTGCCTGTAGCAAAAACTTTTACTGCTTCGTCACAGACCATCTCACTTCTAGACCTAACAACTCTCCGATTCTCCGATATCTCTCCTACTTCGCTCCTCAACGACGACAACAACAATCCCCAGATCCAGACGACCCAGCGAATCTACTGAAAGAAGATGGAGTCTCCCTCTGTTCTCAGATGTGGCTCGAGAATTTTAAAGAACCAGACAAAACCGCCACCAATTTAGCCTCGTACCTTCGAAGATTCGAGCTTTGGGTATTAGCTTATCAGAAAGTCAGCTGTGACGAGTTGGGTGCTTACGTGCCCCGTAGCTCGATTCAGAGATCAGCTTTAGAGAATCTCTTAGCTCTGAGAAACTCTGTTCTTGATGATCGGTTTAAATGGGGAGCTCGTCTTGACTTCTACATAAAATCTCCTAGAGACAAAACTGATTACGAGTCTTTGTCTAAGAGGAAGATCAAAGCTATCTTAACCACTACGCAACCAACTCCGTTTCAGGATAGGATAGTTCAAGAAGTCTTGTTGATGATATTGGAACCGATTTACGAATCTCGTTTCTCGCAGAAGTCGTTTGCGTTTAGGCCAGGGAGGACCGCTCACACAGTTTTGAGAGTGATTCGGAGGAACTTCGCTGGCTATCTTTGGTATGTGAAAGGTGATTTGAGTGTGGTTTTGGATGGGATGAAAGTTGGTTTTGTGATTAGTTCTTTGATGAGAGATGTTAGAGATAAGAAAGTGATCGACTTGATTAAATCGGCGTTGGTTACTCCGGTTGTTACGAGTAAAGTCGAAGAAGGAGAGAAGAAGAAAACGAAGAAGAGAAAGTATCAGAAAAAACGTGTCTTGGTTGACAATGAGCCCAAGCCTGATCCTTACTGGTTAGAGACTTTCTTCGGTTTTGCTCCTGAAGAAGCTGGCAAGTCTCCGCAATGGGGACATTGTGGGATTCTTAGTCCTCTTTTAGTTAATGTATGTCTCGACGAGCTTGATCGTTGGATGGAAGCGAAAGTGAAAGACTTTTACCGTCCTTCTAAAAGCGATGTTATATGGAATAACCCTGAAGGAGAAGCTGATCAAGGAAACACTTCCTGGCCTGAGTTTGTTCCCACTAGCGGTCCTGACAAAACGAGGAAAATGGATTACGTTAGATACGGAGGTCATATACTGATCGGAGTTCGTGGACCACGAGCTGATGCTGCAACGCTAAGGAAAGAGTTGATTGAGTTTGTTGATCAGAAGTATATGCTTAGGCTCGACAATGAGAATCTCCCGATAGAACATATAACCAAAGGTATAATGTTTCTTGATCATGTTTTGTGTCGTCGTGTTGTTTATCCGACTTTGAGGTATACTGCGACAGGCGGGAAGATTATAAGCGAGAAAGGTGTTGGGACGCTTTTATCCGTTACAGCGAGTTTAAAACAATGCATCAAACAGTTTCGGAAGCTGAATTTCATTAAAGGAGATCGTGATCCGGATCCACAGCCTTGTTTTAGAATGTTCCATGCTACTCAAGCTCATACGAACGCACAGATGAATAAGTTCTTGACTACGGTTGCTGAGTGGTATCGGTTTGCTGATAACCGGAAAAAGATTGTGAATTTCTGTTCTTATATTGTCCGTGGTTCGCTTGCTAAGCTTTATGCTGCGAAATATAAGCTTAGGTCACGAGCCAAAGTGTATAAGGGAGCTTCTAGGAATCTGAGCCGTCCGTTGAAGGAAAAGAAAGGTCTGTCACCGGAATATAACAATCTCTTGAGAATGGGTCTTGCTGAATCTATTGATGGGCTTGTTTACACAAGAATGTCTCTTGTTCCGGAAACTGATTACTCGCCTTTTCCGGCTAATTGGAGGCCAGAGCACGAGAAGTTTTTGATGGAGTACTTAACGCTCGATGAACCAAAAACCTTAGAAGAGCAAAAGAGGTTTATCAGAGAGAATGGACTAGTTTCCCCTCAGGATTACACATCGATGTTGGTTTGGAACTATAAAAGAAATGCTATACCGATGGATCAGGTTTCGATTCTAAAGGATCAACCTTTCTTGTTGGGATCATCAAGTAACTGCAACCGCGAGGATGATGATGACGCTGATCAGAAGAATCAAGAAGGAGATGAAGATAGCGACGATGGGCTTCACATTGCACGCATGTAAGAAAACAGAAACTATTGACTTTTTTTTACTCTTCTATGAAGCTTGTACGACTTGATAGTTCTCTAATCCGGTTTGTTTTTGGTTTATGAAATAGTATCATTCGCTTTTGGTTAGATATGCTTTTTAGTATCAGTTTTGAATTTCATTCTGCTAACAAAAGTATATGTATTGTTAAAAAGATTTTGAAAGAAATTGAGGTTTTGAATTGTTTATGTTATCTTTCAGTTTGGTTTGGATTTGTTTAACCGGATTGAACACACCTATCAGAACCGGAAATTGTTTTGTAAAAAAGCACCAAATTAATCAACACTGGTATTCAATTTTTATAAAGATTTCGGTTTGACTAAAGCTTCTGTGATCTGTAACATATGTAGATAACTCATTGTTCAAGACTTTTAGAAAGGATATAGAGGCTACAAACATTGCTTCTACGGTGAGCAAGCCGAATAGTGTTAAGGTACATTATCAAATATCATCATCTTTAATCCATGTGTTAATCACGCTTTCAGTATATTCATTTCAACATGTTTGTAAAAGCTAAAGGAATCAGAATCGTCTGAGACAAAACATCGTTGTCTTTCGTAAACGGAGATGTCTGAGGCGTTTTTGTTTCTTTGAATCCAGTTTCGCAAGTGCTCGGTGCATCCATTGCAGCACTCATATTTATGGTGGCAGTCTTGTAATCACGCGATTTAGCGCTCGTCAAAGCTTCGGTTAAGGAAGCAGTAGCGTCTTCATAAAGCTCGAGGCAATCGCGTAACGGCATCTTACTGTCCTTTGCATATTTCTTCTCCTTGAGAATCTTGTCTGCCATTGTTTTCAAGCTCGTCGTTTTCGTCGCAGCGTTCTTCGTCGACGCCATGACCAATTCGCCTAGAGTTGTCGGGGATTCGCTTGGAGTGACTTGACGCAGAAGTCGAGTTTGAATTTCGGGTCTTTAGCTGCAGCTTTCTTACAAGAATCTTGAATGAGAGATTGTGCGGTTGCGAAACCATTTAAGAGGAGAAAAAACATAACAAGGTAAAGCAAACATAACAAGAATCGTTAACACTCTTTACTTCATTTCTTGCCTTTATGACGTCAATAAACTTATAAGAAATAGATAAAAGTATATACAAAATTTGTGTATTGAACTAATAATTCTCTATGAAATAAATTAAAACGCTAATTCTACGAGATGAACCTGCATCTTTCATTCACCACATTAAAGTTTTGCACCAATACATACAGTCCAAATGCAAGAAACGACTTTTCAATTTTATGTTTTAAGGTCCATCTAGAAATAAACTAAACGGGCTGATTAGTAAGCCCATTTAAAGGTCACTCGCAGCCTTTTCCAAAACCTACAATCTCATCCTCCCCTCCCATCCGCTCTTTATCTATCATGGTTATATCATCTTATGAATGTCATAAAAAACGTTTCTTTGAGTCAATAACGAGATACTTAATGGGTGTTTTGAAGCTGGTTTATGGTTTATCTTTAATGGTTTCAGTAGTAGTTGGCTACTATCTCCTGCTTTTTAATTTCTTCTGTTATATTGTTAGAAAGTTTCCTTCTTCTTTAATCTGGTCGTCTCTTCTTTGGTTGGTTCTGTTTACTATTTTTTCTGGAGTTTTTACGATTTCTGTTTGTTCTCACTTCATTGTAATGAAACAGGGAGGTTACACGCGACCAACACTCAGTTCCAGAGTTACGGTCCAAAGGGTTTCATGGAAATCACGGTCCTCCAGAACGACATTCTCTACGTTCGAGTCGACTTGCCCGGTGTTCCAGACGACGCCGTCCGCTACGTGAGACAAAAAGGTTGTCTTTTTCTCCGGCGAGACGCTCGGCGACGGCGACGAGAAGGACGGCGGCGTTCGTGAGTACTCCGGAACAGCCTACTCTTGACAACAAAGTCGGTGTAGTTAACAAAGTCTATTTATGTCCTGCATTTGTCATTCGACATCCATGTTCGAGGCTCAACTGTTAGTCTTGTCCAGTCCAATTTGTGAAAACTCAAACCACTAGCTATATTCCACACGTCCAACCTGACAAGTCCAATGCTCAATTAATGTTCTCCGGTAGTTGATCGTTCCTCCCTAAAGGCAGATCAAGTCCATTTTTCAGACACGATAAATGTAGAATCAATAAATGTCCCAAGAGAGTTAACGTAGCATCCAAGGAGAGCATGGGACATAAATGTAGCCTCTGATCAACTTCATTGACAAATTGTAAAGTAACCAGTGATAATATCATTTGATCTATAGTGAAAGTAGAAGTGTAGAACACAGACAAGTTCGGATGTGCAACAACACATCTTATCCAGCTTTAGACTGTTATGCGTTCAAAGATTTTATACTATTAACATAGCTAAAGATTGATCTCATTACACAAGATATTTATAAAAAAACGCAGAATCATAAATGTTTCCATTCTAATACACATATATGCTATGCATTGATGATCATTGACCTTTTAATCATCAAAATAGCGTATTTTAAACATTATAATAAAATAGTAATGTTTCCAAATCATATTTATATTATTGTAAAATACTGTAATATTTTTTTCAGGTAAGATAATTTATTTGCCCTTAAATTTATTTGATAAACATCATTAATATATATATGCTGAATAATACACTATGATTTCATCATCAGATCATATGAAAAAGCTAAAGGAATCAAAATCTGCTGAAACAAAAGATTGCTCTCAGTTGTAAACGGAGATTTCACGTGCTTTTCTTTGAATCCATCTTCACAATAGCTCGTATCATATAAAGCAGAGCTAATATGAACATTAACGCTAGCGTAATCGTGCGATTTAATGTACGACCAAACTGGGCTTAAGGAATTAGTAGCATGGTCATAAAAATCGATGCAGTAGCGTAAAGGTGTCTCAATATCAGGTTTAAATTTCTTTTCCTTGAAAATCTTTTTAACCCTTTCACCCACCTTAGTCGTTTTAGACGCAGCAATCTTCGTTGATGCTATCAATAACCCTACAAGACTAGTTGCTTTTTTGCTCTGTGGATCCTTCTCAAGAGTCTGGACGCAGAAATCATATTTGAAAAGAACTGGGTCTTTAGCTGAAGCTTTCTTGCAAGAATCTTTAATCAGAGTTTGCGAGGTTGCGAAACAGTTAAAGTAGAGAAAGAACATAACAAAGGAAACGAAGAATTTCATTATTTTATTTTATTTATTTGGGGAAGCAGAGAAATGAGAATATGAATAAAATATTAACTTTGTTATTCAATTTATAGTAAACTGAACCAAAGAATTCTAAAGTAAGAAAACAGCTTACCATTCCGGGCCTAATTGATGACTATTGTATAATTCATTCCTTAATAATCGTTGTTTCTTGATTTTTTATTAAATAAATAAATATGTTTCAGTGTTTTTTAAAAAGATATTATTATACATGCGCATGTTCACTTTTAATGTTTGTTCATTGATCAGTTTATTTGGAGTATTTGATATTGGTCAACATGCAACGTTTCCTATTCAATTTTCCATATGTGCAAGTTAAATTTGTTCAACTCTATTAAGTGTGTTTCCATATGCCAAGAAATAGTTTAGTTCAACATCCAGGCCAATAAATGGTGGTGATCTCATGATCTTGTGCATGCATCCTATTAGACACATAAATGCTAAGCATTGATGATTATTGACCTCTTAATCATCAAAATAGCGTATTTTATTATTTCAGTAAAATTAAGTTTTAGTGTTTCTAAATCGTACTATTTATATAATTGTAAAATAGTGAATAATTAATGTCCTTGTTCTCAAATTTATTTACTAAACATTATTAATCCATATGTTAAATAATACCATTTAATAATAATTTCATCATAGCATATTTGAGAAAGCTAAAGGAATCAAAATCTGCTGAAACAGTACATTGTTCTCATTTGTAACAGGAGATTTCTGATGTTTCGTCTCTTTGAAACCAGTTTCACAATTGGTCGGTGCATCCAAAGCAGCACTCAAATTCACATTAGCGGATATGTAATCCCGCGATTTAACGTTCGTTACAGCTTGGTTTAAAGAACCATTAGCGTCGGAATAAACCTCAATGCAGTCGCGTAAAGGTATCTCAATACCATGTGAAGCTTTCTTGTCCATGAGAATCTTTACAACGATCCCTTTCACGTTAATCGTTTTGGACGCAGCGTTCTTCGTTGATGCTATGACCAATCCTTCTAGACTAGTTGCGGTTTTGCTCTGCGGATCCGTTTCAAGAGATTGGACGCAAAAATCGTATTTGAAAAGTGGGTCTTTGGCTGCAGCCTTCTTGCAAGAATCTCGAATTAGGGTTTGCGCGGCCGCAAAGCAGTTCAAGAAGAAAAATAACAAAACAAAGGAAACGAAAGCTTTCATTTTTTTTTATTTTTTTATTTGTTTAGGGGAAGCAGAGAAATGAGAATCAATTGATGAAGAATTTTTTTTTTTTTTTGTTATTCAATTTATAATGAGATGAAACAAAGAATTTTAAAGTAAGACTTTCATGTAACTTAACAACTTACCATTCCAGACCTATTTGTTCGTTGTAAACTATTTCCTTAATCGTTTGTTTCTTCTGGTTTTTTTAATAATAAAAATTATATTTTTTTTCAGTGTTTTAAATAAAAACGATTTTGATGTTTATTTATTATACATCAATTTAATATTGGTCAACATGCAATATTTGCTTTCCATTTTTCCACACATGCCTGTAAAATTTAGTCAATTCCTTCAAGTGTGTTTCCAAGTCATATATACATGTCATCAAAAATGAGAAGTACGCTTATCTCCCATTAACGTTTTAATAAAATAAAACAAAGATATATTTAAATTTATTTCTCATATCATCGATTTATTTGTTTTAGGAAATCTGCGTCTTTGGATACCCGTTCGAGTTCGGGTTAGTTCTTTCAGGTTTCGATTCTTTTGGTTCTTAAATTAAATATCAATTCAAATACTTTTTATAATTTTGGTAGGATTCAGTTCGGATCCGGTTTTTTCGGGTACTTACTTGAAGAACTGAATTTGATCCAACACTAGATTAAATATTTTTGATTTTAGTATTATAATACCCGAATATATCTGAAATATTAAAATTACCTAAATTTACCCAAAATACTAAATTTACACAAACCAATATAATCTAAACCACATTAATAGAGAGAGTCATCAACAAATGTTACATAACTCTAAAATTTGTACACAAAAGTAAAATTATATTTGGTTCCGTAATTACTAATTTGGATATCGGTTCGGTTTATATATTACTCGATACCCAAAGTATTAGAAGACTAGATCCATTCGAGTATTTTTAGAATTCGGTTCGGATTTAGTTCGAATATTTTTAATTTGGGTTCAGTTCGGTTATTCGGTTTCAGATATTTTGCCGAGGCCTGATTCTCCTGTATTGGTAAACATGCAATATTTGCATATTTGATTCCCATATCCTAAAATCCAATATTAACATTATAGTTTTTTTAAATACGCTTATTTTATTTTAACTTTAGAAATTTATAGGCATCTAAGAATTAAAAATTTTTGGCTTTTTATGAAAAAATAATAAATTATTTCTATGCAATAAATCTTGTTAAACGAATTAGATACATGTTTAGTAAAATAGATTTTACAAGTATATATTGAAGGTAATCAATTTCATATGTTAAATTTTAAAGTGAACAAGAAATTAAATCAAAGAGTTGAACGCTACATTTTGATAAATTTGTTGAAGGATTGACCCATACAATACCAAAACGAAAACTGATCTATTGTTTTTCTTTTTGCGAAATGCGGTACTTCTGAAATTTAGTTATTCCAATTTTTTTAGCAATAGCCAGATGCATAAGATTCACGCTGGACCATAAATCACATAGGCTCTTAAGAAAACGAAGAGGTCCAAGAGCACAGGGCAAGGTAAAGCTACATGTTTCTCCCAGTTTCTGTGGTAAGGACTTCTTGATGATAGCACTGCATTCATAGCTTACTATTATCATACCTTCCTCCACCGTCTTTTTGTTGGTGACCATGTCTTTCAAAAACCTGGAGTAGATTGGATTGTTTCTGATCACATCCATCAGGAGCATAGTGACCTGAACACCATCCATAAGTGCTAAGAACTTTGCCCTCTGTTTAGCCAGTATATGCTTCTTGAAACGTCCAGGGAATAGTAGCTTAGGCTCATAGATTTGTGGGAGTTTACTTCTTGATGTCTCAAATTTTATCTCATTTTTCTTTCCTGGTTCTTGAGACTTTTGCACTTCCTCACTCTCATCAATCTGAACCTCTTCTAGCTGCACAACATCTTCATTTTCATCAAACACTTCCTTTCCTTTGCATTGTCCACCTTCCTTAGAAGTCAATTCTCTTCCACTCCTTAGGATGATTGCTTTGCAGTAAGCTTTTTGGTTGGATTCTGGTTTTCCATGTAAAGAACCTAAAATATTAAAATTACCCAAACCAAAATAATCTAAAGCACATTAATAGAGAGAGCCGCCAACACATGTTACATAACTCTAAAATTCGTAAACATTTGGTTCCATAATTACTAGTTTGGGTATCAGTTTGGTTTGAATATTATCTGATACCCAAAGTATTAGAAGACGAGAACCATTCAAGTATTTTTAGAATTCGGTTCGGATTTGTTTCGGATATTTTAAATTTAGGTTCAGTTCGATTATTCGGTTTCAAGTATTTTGTCGAGGCCTAGTTCTCTTGTGTTGGTAAACATGTAATATTTGCATATTTGATTCCCATATCCTAAAATCCAATAACCTTATATTTTTAAAATACGTTATTTTTATTTTAACTTTAAATTTATAGGCATCTAAAAATTAAATATTTTTAGCTTTTTATGAAAAAATAATAAATTATTTAAATGAATTAGATACATGTTTAGTAAAATAAATTTTACAAGAATATGTGTTGAAGGTAAGCAATTTCATTTATTAATTTTTAAAGTAAACAAGAAATTAAATCAAAGAGTTGAAGGCTACATTTTGATAAATTTGTTGAAAGATTGACCCATACAACACCAAAAGGAAAACTTATCTATTGTTTTTCTTTTTGCGAAAAACATATATATTGTTGTTCCACCTCATCAACATTTTAAAATAAAATCTCATATACAATATATTATATTCCTTAATACAGTATTGATCACTCAATCATAAAGTAGCGTATCTCAAACATGTTGACAAAATAACGTTTTGTTTTAAATCCCAAGTACATATAATTCCAAAATAGCGATTTTTTTCCAGCAAGATAATGTTTCTTTGCTCTTGAAATTTATTTGGAAATACATGCTACATAATACACGTACATATAGTAATTTTATCATAACATATTTGTAAATGCTAAAGGAATCACAATCTTCTGAATCAAAACATTGTTCTCATTTGTAACAGGAGACGGCTTGTGCCTTTCTTTGAATCCATCTTCACAAGTGCTTGGTGAATCCAAAGCAGCACTTAGCTGCCCACTAGCGCTTTTGTAATCGCGCGACTTAATGTACGTCAAAGCTTCTTTAAAGGAATCATTAGCATCATCATAAAGCTCGACGCAAGTAAGTAACTCGTTCTCAGTACCCGGTGAATATTTCTTTTCCTTAAGAATCGTTTCAACGATCCGTTTCACGTTAGTCGTTTTGGACGCAGCGTTATTCGTTGATGCTATGACCAATCCTACTAGACTAGTTGCGGTTTTGCTCTGTGGATCCTCCTCAAGCGATTGGACGCAGAAATCGTAATTGAAATCTGGGTATTTAGCGGCAGCTTTCTTGCAAGAATCTTGAATCAGAGTTTGTGCGCTTGCGAAATAGTTCAAGAGGAGACAGAACATAACAAATGAAATCTTCATTTCTTTTATTTTATTTTTTATTTCTGGGAAGCAGAGAAATGAGAATCGATTGATGAATAAAATGTTGACTTTGTTATTCAATTTATAGTAAAATGAAACAAAGAATTCTAAAGTGAGACTGTTATCTATCGTAACGGCCACCATCTCTTTCTTTTTTTTATTTTGTTTTAACCATTAATTCTTTCTTTATATGTCATTGATTTCTTGGTTTTTTTTTTGTATTTAGTAAAACCAATATGTTTCAGTGTTAAGAAAGAAGAAGATATTATCCCAAATTAAGATCTCAATTTACATTTAACAAAAATAACATATTCACTATTGATTACAGAATATCAAAATATACTTACCAGTTATTTGCTTGCTTAGCTGGATATGGTTTTAGTAGTATAAAATTTGGCTGAATAAAGTATTTAGTTAAAATTTTACCTTATACAATGAAAATCATACAACACAAAGCCAAGAAAAAAAACAATAAATCTGTGTGGTGATTTTTTTTGGATTTTTAAAGCTTTTTTTATCCTCTTTCTCTTCTCTCTAAAATCACCTTATTGAACATTCTCAATGGCAAGAAATCTAAACGGAACACCTCAACCATTTAATGTTAATATTTTAATATAATTCATTTATCTAATTAAATCATATTTTAAAAAATAATTGAACCAATCGTAAAGAAATTAATAATACAAAAACAAGGTTTTTTCATGAATATTTTTATGGAATCTCAAATGGAAACTCTTTCTCTATTTTTTTCTTTAATTTCTTTTTTTATTGATGAGATACTTTTAAAAAAACTTTTCAGTTGCTCCGATTTTCTCCTGAAAATTTATTTCTCTTTGTTTGGTAGCTATTTTTGTTTTTTTCTTTATTCGGGTTTTATTTCTTACAGATTTTTCGAATAAAGTTTTAACGAGACAACCACTGTTCCTTTTCTCTTCACCGGGTAACCCTTTTCGATTTGCCCATTGAGTATATCAAGATCATTTTTAGATAAGAAACCAACTTTCATTTATATTTTTCTAATGTAATGGTATATTTTGGTTTTTAATAACATTTATCCTTAAAACCAAAAAAAAAACATCTCTACTGTCAATCTGTTTGGTGGGGTTTGGTGTTTCCTCTTTTAGGATGGTTTGCACCATTTGGTGGATTTCTATTATCTAATACAATAAATTAGTCGACAAAAAAAAAATCATGGAATTTACAAACCAAGATATTCCAATTTTGCATTTATTTCGAATACAACATACGATATAGAACACAAACGCATGTTCTAATCTGATAGTTTATGTTTAAAACTTTTTGTAAAACAATAAAAAAGAAGTAAATGTTTACAACTGATGGACTATTTTGCTAGACGCTAGACCGTGGACGGATCAATATTGGCATCAAAATTAATAAGATCGAGGAATGTCGACCATTTCCAAGAGAGTGTCGTTCTCTTTCATCACTGGAGATGTCTGGTTATTATCGCCATTGAATCCTATTTCGCAAGTTCTCGAAACTCCTGAATCGCCTAGACTCCTGGAGACGTTCTTGTAACTCCGCAATTTCAACTGCTCTAAAGCTTTGGTTAACAAGCCAGTTCCTTCAGAATAAAGCTTAACGCAATCGCGCAACAGCTTCTCACTCAACTTACTCTTATACTTTCTCTCCTTCACAATCTTCTCCACAATTCATTTCACGTTCGTCATATTCGACATAGCGTTTTTCACTCCTACCACGATCAGATCATCAATATTTCTAGCTTTATGACTTTGTGGATTTTCTTTGATAGATGTGGTGCATAATTTATAGTAATATCAGTTCTATAAGCTTTCTTGCAATAATCTCGAATCAACGAATTCGCCACATTGTTAGCTGTGATGACATTCAAGACGAGAAAGAATACAACAAAGTAAATCAAGAACTAAATTTTCTTTTACTTTGGGGCAGCCAAACACTAGAGAGAATAGATCTGAAGTAACAAGTGATCTTTTTAATTATATGCAAACTAAATCTTCGGAGATGAAAGTGGTGTTCAAAAACATGCTCTTTTTAGATGCTTTCGTTGCCACTCGATCGCCTTAAACATAAGGATATAATGAACGGAAATTGCGGTGGACAAAAAGCATGAGCTTAAAGACATGACAACAACAACACCATAAACTGAAAACTTGTGATCATAATCAACAATAAAATTTAACTTTGAAAAATATTTTATTTTGTCATTTCCGTGGAATGTTAAAGGATCATCATGCTTGCCAATCTAACTAGCAACGTGGAAAAAAAAATAAAAAAATTACGTATTTAAATAAAATTATGTGGTTTTTACTGAAAGAAAACTGGACTGAATAAAATTATACTAGTATTTAAACGTAATGTTACCATTTACAAATTACAATTGTAATCATGCATGGTAATACTAATTCCAATACCTCTTCTAGAAAACTGAAAATGAATTAATTTCAAAGCAAAATATTCCTCTAATTTTCATATTCCATAAACCTCCATCTCATTAACTGTTCGATACTTTGATATATAATATATCTTTATCTATATACTTTTAAGATAATTAATTGCATTTTCATGAAAAAATAAACATCTCATCTGAATTGTTACATGATCTTGCTTATAATACATAGTTTTTAAATCATATATACCAACGAAACCTTTCTTCTTCGCAATTTCTCCTTTCTCCCCGCAAATAAAAAACAGAAATATTATTATTTTGTTTTCGTGTTCTTTTTCCTTATACGTTGAGATTGTTGAAGTGGTCACACCTACGTCTCACTTCTCCTTCTCCATCGCCCTTAACGCCGACCGTGCCGAGTTTCTCCATCGCACGTGCGAAATCCTCAAAGAATGCTTTCTCGTTAGTTGCGTAAAGCTCAACGAAGGGTTTCGTCCTATTGTTTTTGATAAGGATAGTATCGGAAGGTAATAGCCCTAGTCCTCGTTTTAGGTTCTTGAAGTACATGTTGTCGAATTTTCCCGGAGTCATCACGTCGTTAAACGCCGCGATTGTGTTGTCCACGGTATGGTTTTTGCAAAGTTCTTTCAGAGCGGTTGCGAATCGCGGGTTGATTTCTGGATCGGCTTTTGACCCGTAGAGCCGGTCACTAAACTCTTTGCAGTGAGAAAATCCGATTGTGTGAGCTCCGCTTAGTGCTACCATCTCACGTAGACTAAACCCGTTTTTCTTGAACATCCCGTGGATGTCATGGAGCGTCTGGTTAGACATCGGGACGTTTCCTCGGACTTTATGGGCTTTGGATTCGAGTCCGTCTTTACGACCAAGCTTGACTTCGAAGTAAGGTCCTCCTACCATCGTGACAAGGTCACGCGTAGCCTGCGCTAAAATATCAGCGCAAGACACCACACCGGGACAAGACAGCTCGAGAGCTGTCTTGATGCGATTGACAATGTCGAAAGCATCTCCAGGGAGGGAGTCGTTAAGATC
This sequence comes from Streptanthus diversifolius, assembly GCA_039880935.1. Taxonomy (NCBI): domain Eukaryota; kingdom Viridiplantae; phylum Streptophyta; class Magnoliopsida; order Brassicales; family Brassicaceae; genus Streptanthus; species Streptanthus diversifolius. The sequence goes on along the minus strand of JAXGFM010000012.1, from coordinate 7,658,186 downwards.
ATCGTCACGTTCCGCTTTGTTAAACGAGTTGGTCGCTATCAAAACAGACGCATCACAACCTTCAAGGAAACAATCGTGAAAGAAGAGACGGAGTGTCCCGGCAGCAGTTGTCGGCTGTTGAGCTTGCTTGGATAAAACGGCTTCACGCACGATTTTGTTGAAATCGGGGCACGTTTTTTGGTAATAGTCTGTTCTCAAGATAGCTACACCAGCAGATACGGCTGGTGCAACAACAACGAGAAAAAGGAGGAGAACGAAGGGGGTAGGACTACGAGAGAGACGCATATTTGATGTTGGTAACGATAAATAGGAATCAAATTAGAGAGAGAGGTCTACGAGGTAGACTTCTCTACGATCGATCTTCGTCGAAAGCAATTAGAAACGAAGAAGAAGAAAAGGCTTTGCGACTATTTCATGGCTTAGGAGGTTACCAAGTAGAGGCTACGCAAATCGACGGTTTTTATTTCCTAATATCTACGTGTGGTTGTTTTTAGTTTTTAGTTTTTTTCTATTTTTGTAATTTAACTATTTTTGTATGGTTTAAGTTGCTTTGAATTTGATTCTTGATTTCTTTTGGTATATATAAATACTGGAGTAACAAAGGGAATACAAGAAAGTTTTGGTTATTCGTTATATACAAATCTTGAACTCTGAACTTGTCATAGTATAGATTGCTCGTTCGATGAATGTGGTAAATAGGATGTATACATGATATTTTTTATAGTATTTGATTAAGTAATTATTTGTTAGGGTCCCTCTATATTAACTAGTCTAAGTACTTTAGTTAAACTAAAATTCTCTCCTAAATTAATCTGTAGAAATCTTCTTTACTAATACTAGTACTACACACGTCAGTCTGTTTATTTATTCAAAATTTTGACCACTCAGCATCTAACATCATCGAAGTGGGGAAATCAGCAAATTCTTAAGTCATCAATATGTTGCGGTACATTCATGACCTGTGCAAAAACCTTTTTTATACTTTGTATTTTAAATTTTTTTATATTTCAAATGTAAACAAAGGGTCAAAATATACATTAACCATACTCCTTTAGTTAATCGTTATATAGATGTGTCCGTTAAATTACCAAAAATAAAAAACTGAAAAATATAGAAAATATGTATCCACTAAATCACAGAAAAAACTTTTTTTTACAGAGAAAAAATTATATTTTGTATATAAAATTTACTTTATAAATAAATAAAAATAATGCTAATTCATAAAAATACAAGTAGTACTTTTGATTAGGATTCAATGATATTTTTATTTTATAAAAAAGATATATATTTTATATTATTTATCAAGGATACATGCAGCGTTTATGAATTATATATATATTAAATTATTAATTTTAATTTTATCAAATCTGTTAATTGTAGCAAACTAAATTAGTTAATAAGTTTGAACCATTATATTTTATACAAAGATAATTAGAGATGAGAATTTGGTGTGGCAAGTGTCACATAATTTACATAATTTTAAATGAAAAAATTCATATTCAATGGTTTTATTAAAATAAAAAAAAATTAAATGGTTTAATTTCTATATTATCCATATATATCATTTAAAACCAAATATTACTATAACATTTATTATTTAATATTGTTAAAAACAGTTTTACACTAGTTAATTCAAAGATGACATAAGCATGTTTGATATCTTAATGTTCTAAAGCATCTCTAATGGAGAAATCTATCGAAAGTTTCTTAACAATATTTTATTAATAAATTTTAATAAATATATTTAAATTTGGTTTTTAAATTTTTTATTTAAAAACTTTTTTTTAAGAGTTTATTAAATTTTTCATTTTTTCATTTATTTTAATGTTAAAAAAATTTAAAATATTTTTAAAAACCTCCATTAGAGATGTTCTTATCCAAAATGACATAAGCCAAAGAAGTGACCTGTCTCAGGCATATCCAAAAATTCTTTTATAAAATCAGGAAAGTTTGATAGAAGAGAAGGGAGCAAAACCAACAAATAGACAATCTCTTGCAATGGAGAGCATGATATTCTGTACTAGATATAATATCTGTTAGATTTGTTTCTGATTTTGCATATAAATTCACTTAATTAATATTTTTTCTTATTGCAATTTACTTTTGAAAAACTATATATGACATTTGTTTTTTTTTACATATTTATATTATATTATGAAACTCAATTTAAAACAGAAAATGTTAAAATAAAATAAATAAATCATAACAAAAATTAATATTTAAGTCTTATCATTTTTTTATTTAGAAAAAATTATAATTTTTATTGATTTAATGGATATATATATATTTTATTTTCTTAATGTTTGATGATTTAATGGATACATAATTTTTTTTTTGCATTTTTTATGATTTAGCAGACATGTTATAGCCACATTAGCATCAATAAACGATTGACTTATAGAGTTATGATCATGAGATTTTTTTAGAGTTGAGATATATAATTTGTTTAGAGTTGAGGTATGCAACTTTTTAAAATACAAAATATAAAAAGATTTTCGCACAGGTCATGATGCATGTTTAGATTGGGACTGCCACACATTGTTGAGATGGGTATTAGCCAATTTTCCTTAAAGTGAGAGTCCAAGACAAAAATCTAACCCAAACACGTACGACTTAAGTCGTCCTACTAATTCTCTAATCAAATATTAAAAAATATTAAAATAATTTAGTTGAATATGTAATTGTACAGACGTATGTAATTTGGAAGAATTCGAGGAAAATTTTTAACCATAATTATTAAAGATTATCGTATTTTGTTAATATAGCAAACCATATATTATATTAGTAATTTAATTGGCGTATTTAATTGACCACTCGAAGTAATTTGTGTTCAGAATCTTAACACTGAATAAATACTAGTTTAAATTTGATTTTCATATAGAAAAAAGTGATAATCTAGTGGTATGATTTTTGTGGTGGGAGATTTGCTAGTTAAATCAAGATTTAAGACAAAAAAAAGAGTCTTACAATATGATAATTACTTCTGTTTAAATGGCGGCATGAATACCGATTTTCTACTACATGCATGTTTTAAAATATGACTGGGCCCATCATCTAACCCGGTAAATCTAAATCTATTATAACATTTAAATTAAAAGGATAATTTTTCAGCTCACGTGCTAACGATGTGGGAAGGGCCCAAAATCACGTGCGGGAAGCCCATAACTTAGAGCATGGCGCGCGTGTAAAAAACAGACGCCTGATATATTTATTTTTTTCCAACGCGCCCCCTTTCATCGTCATTGACACGCACATTCGGTTCCAATTCTCTCTAATATTTCTGGGGTCCGTTTTTTTCACTGGCGCATAACCCTAAACCTAGCTCTCTCGTACTTCAGAGAAAAAAAGACAAATTGAAGAAGAAAACGAGTCTAAGAGCGACACGATCGTAATCCAGGGAGCTTGATTTCTCCCCGCGATTTCAATGGATTCTCAACAGAGCGATCTCTTTGAGACGGCATCTCAACCTGATACGGTGGCGGACGCGTATACCTTTTTGGAATTCAATTCTCAAGGTGATTCGGAGTTCGATTACCCAGAGTTTCGATCACCGACGACATGGCCGACACCGTCTGATTCCATCTCCATCGTCGACCCTTCCGATCGCGGCGTAGGAGGACCTGCCGCAGATCATCATTCCGAGGCTTCGTCGCCTTCTTCCCTCTCTGCCGGTGCCGGGAATGGTGCAAAAGCGGGACGTGGTGGAGTTGGGGGAAGTGGTGGTGTTAGTAGTAGCAGCCAGGTTGATGCATTGGCCACGGGTATTGGAAATTTGAACTTCGAGGAGACTGGAGACGATGACGGTTTCGATTATGGTAAGAATGACTTCACGGAGTACGCGTGTAAATATTGTGGTATCTCGAACCCAGCTTGCGTGGTTAGGTGTAATGTGGCGTCCTGTAGGAAGTGGTTCTGCAATTCTAGGGGAAACACCTCGGGCTCGCATATCGTCAATCACCTGGTTAGTGTTGTAGTTTCATGTGTTGTGGTAAATTCTTTGGGATGCGAGGGATTGCATCCTTTAAGAATCTAAATGTCTATCCTTTATTTTGGTTAATTTCTAAGGTTCGAGCAAAGCACAAGGAAGTTTGTTTACATAGAGACAGTCCGCTAGGGGAAACAATTCTTGAATGCTACACCTGTGGGTGTCGAAATGTCTTTCTTCTCGGTTTCGTCTCGGCGAAGACAGACAGTGTTGTCGTCCTTCTATGTAGAGATCCTTGTTTAAATGTAAATGCCCTGAAGGATATGAACTGGGACCTAAGTCAGTGGTGTCCCTTGATTGACGATAGGTGTTTCCTTCCCTGGCTTGTGAAGGTTAGTTTCTTTATCCTTGCCTTGTTCTTGTGTTCTTGAAAAGACCTTCTCATATTAGAGCTATTATTAATTATTTTTTTGCAGGTCCCATCAGAGCAGGAACAGCTGAGGGCACGCCAAATTAGCGCACAGCAAATTAACAAGATAGAGGAATTATGGAAGACAAACCCGGATGCTACCCTTGAAGACCTTGAAAAACCTGGTGTAGACGATGAACCTCAGCCTGTTCAACCCAAGTATGAGGATGCATATCAGGTATACCTTTTCTCAGCCTTTTATAAGTAACTCTATGCGCAAGAGGAACAGTTAATTCGTTATCCCAGTTTACTGGACGAGGTCAGAGTCAGTATTGTCCTTTTATACTTAACCGTTCTGGTGGTTTTCCTTCTGCAGTATCAAAACGTGTTTGCACCTCTTATTAAGCTTGAAGCAGATTATGACAAGGTGTGTATTTAGTATTTGTAGGACTATTTTCCGTGTCCCTTCTATAATTGTTCTGTTGGGGCTTATCATCTTGATTCTGCTGTAGATGATGAAAGAGTCTCAAAGCAAGGAAAACCTCACAGTTCGGTGGGATATTGGTCTTAACAAGAAACGCGTTGCATACTTCGTCTTCCCAAAGGTGCTTGAAACTTAGTAGTCGCCATTAAGGCTTGATTAGGACATTCTCTGATTTAAACTTTTGACGCAGGAGGAAAATGAATTGCGATTGGTGCCGGGTGATGAACTACGTCTGCGCTACTCGGGAGATGCTGCTCATCCAGCCTGGCAATCAGTTGGACATGTGGTATGCCTCTATCCTGGTCTTGATATGATTACATACAATCTATTCTGTTAGCCGGATGGATCCTGTAAGCGAGAGCGTTTGGGTCCTTACCAACATTTCTTTTAAATTTCTTCAGATCAAGCTAACTGCACAGGAGGAGGTGGCTCTTGAACTCCGAGCTAATCAGGTGAGTTTAATTCATTTGTTAGCCTTGTTTCTGACGTTGACTTGTGTAGATATATTCAACCGTAATTACTCGTGTGTGAGATATGTTCAACCTTAATTACTCGTGTGTAGGGAGTTCCAATTGACGTGAACCATGGATTCTGCGTTGATTTTGTTTGGAAAAGTACAAGCTTTGATCGAATGCAGGGAGCAATGAAGAATTTTGCTGTAGATGAAACAAGTGTGAGTGGGTAAGTCAGTCAACTGAAATTCTAGTTCCTTCCTGGTGTCTGACCCTTTGTTACTGCACGCTGATTGATCACTGAATTACTCCGTTTCTGTTCTTTGAAGTTATATTTACCATCAGTTATTGGGACATGAAGTTGAGGCCCAGATGGTCCGGAACACACTACCTCGACGTTTTGGGGTACCTGGTCTACCAGAACTGAATGCATCTCAGGTAATTAGTGGCTTTCAGCTTATCAAGTTCACGGAGAATGTTTGTCGTTACTACCTTTTGGAACCTTCGGCATAGTTTTCATCCCCATGTGCCTTATTAATACAACAAGGAAATTATTTTTTTAATCTAGATAAGGGATATCTAACAGGTTATATCTTATCCTTGATCAGGTTAATGCTGTGAAGAGTGTCCTTCAGAAGCCCATCAGCTTGATCCAAGGTCCACCTGGCACAGGCAAAACTGTAACTTCTGCTGCAATTGTGTATCACATGGCGAAGCAGGGCCAGGGGCAGGTAAAGCTGATTATTGATCTTTCAGGATGCTTTTTGTTATTTGACAACCAAAGATTAAAATTATTGCCTGACAGGTTCTCGTTTGTGCCCCAAGTAATGTTGCTGTCGACCAACTAGCGGAAAAAATTAGTGCTACTGGTTTAAAGGTGAATATTTTGATCCCCAATGTCTAGTTTTTTTATTTAAATATTCATAAGCCACTAGATGCTGTTATTTATTATTCATTTTGGAAAGTTGCCACCATCCAAATTATTTGAAGAGGCTGAAAATTCTTGTCAAATTATGTTGCTTCCTTTTTAGCCTTTTCTCTTACTCTATTATCAGGTTGTTCGCCTTTGTGCAAAATCAAGGGAAGCTGTAAGTTCTCCTGTAGAGCATTTGACCCTTCACTACCAGGTTAGTACATATGGTGTCATACTTCATCTCTCCGTGATTCGTTCTGTCGCTTTCTTCTTTCTCTCTTTTAAAATAATCAAATGAATGGTTGCTTGCAGGTACGGCATCTGGACACATCTGAGAAGAGCGAACTGCATAAGCTACAGCAGTTGAAAGATGAACAAGGTCCCATATTTTCAGCTTGTTATCTGTAGTTAACATTTTTAATCTTCATTTACCTTTCTATTGCCTGCTTCTTCCAGTTGATTTGTTTAAGCTTTGAAGTGAACATAACTTTTACCGTTTTTATTGTCACTAGGTGAGCTGTCAAGCAGTGATGAAAAGAAATACAAAAATTTGAAAAGGGCAACTGAACGCGAGATAACCCAGAGTGCGGATGTCATTTGCTGCACATGTGTTGGTGCTGCGGATCTTCGGTTGTCAAATTTTAGATTTAGACAGGTTACGATTAACTTGGAGCATTTGTGCACTTAATTTTGAGCATCTGTGGAGTGTGGAAGCTGATATAGCCGTCCTCTTTGATAGGTACTTATTGATGAGTCTACTCAAGCAACAGAACCGGAGTGCCTTATTCCTCTGGTCCTCGGGGTAAAACAGGTATAAGGGTTGTCAACGAGCTGACTTATTACCGCTAATTATTATCGATTGCTCACAGAAGTTTTTTGCACTAGGTTGTTCTTGTTGGTGATCATTGTCAGCTTGGCCCCGTCATTATGTGCAAGAAAGCAGCTCGTGCTGGTTTGGCACAGTCTCTCTTTGAACGCCTTGTGCTTCTTGGTATTAAACCAATTAGATTACAGGTACTCTTTTAGTCGCTTAGCAGATTTCACCACTTGAAACGGAATTTTATATGTTAATATTTTTATTTTTTAAGGAAGTTAACTGATTAAGGAAGATAAATATATTCTAATTTTCTTTCACTACGTCTGGTTTTTTACCATTAGGACATATTCTTGTGACTCCACTAAATGTTGTCATATATTCTTGATCTCAGGTTCAATATCGTATGCATCCAGCTTTGTCCGAGTTTCCATCCAATTCCTTCTATGAAGGAACACTACAGAATGGAGTCACAATTATTGAAAGGCAAACAACAGGGATTGATTTCCCCTGGCCTGTGCCTAACCGGCCCATGTTTTTCTATGTCCAGGTATCAAACTTTGCATTGGGATTAGTGTAGAACGTTTAAAAAATGGTCTACCAAAGCCATGGCCCCCACCGTCAAAATCCATTAAAGCAAACTTGATCAATTTATCTTCTCTTTCAATTTGCAGCTGGGGCAAGAGGAGATCAGTGCTAGTGGAACATCATATCTAAATAGAACTGAGGCTGCTAATGTGGAAAAACTTGTGACCGCTTTCTTAAAGAGTGGAGTTGTCCCCAGTCAGGTGAGTGTACTATGACTGTTCACTATGCCTAGTAAATTATTCTGGTATCTGCTGACGTTATAAATTGTATCTCGTGAATTATGCTCGTTGTTACCAGATTGGAGTGATAACTCCCTACGAGGGACAGAGGGCATACATTGTTAATTACATGGCAAGAAATGGTTCTCTCCGACAACAACTTTACAAGGAAATTGAGGTAGTATTGTCAAAGTCGGATTTTAAAAGGTTTATTTGATTCTGTTTTTGATTTATCAAGCTTTCGAATTTACAGGTTGCGAGTGTTGATTCTTTCCAAGGAAGAGAAAAAGATTACATCATATTGTCCTGCGTGAGAAGTAACGAGCATCAGGTTTGTGGGTGCTCTATGGTACATTGCTTCTGAGAAACATTGTAGGATTTGACTCGTAACTGCTGGTTTTATGGTTTTCAGGGCATTGGGTTCCTTAATGATCCACGGAGGCTCAATGTTGCACTTACACGTGCTCGTTATGGAATTGTTATTCTTGGAAACCCAAAGGTTCTTAGTAAACAGCCTCTATGGAATGGCTTGCTGACACATTTCAAGGTACACCTATTCTTTTAAGGCAGACATGAGGTCTTTTACGAAATCGTTATTGTCATCTTCTATTGCCACTCAGTTGTTACAATCATTCTTTGTGAGGCTTTGGGATGTTATCCTTTTTGAGTCCTATGAATGATCGTGGGATACTAACTTGAGCATTTTGTTTGTTTTCCTTGTATCGACAGGAACATGAGTGCTTGGTTGAGGGACCTCTTAATAACTTAAAGCAGAGCATGGTACAATTTCAGAAACCAAGAAAGGTACCAAATAAACCTCGATGTCCATCAACGTAGATTACAATGATAGGCAATATACATTAATCATCTTTCATACTTTCTATCAGATTTACAATGATCGGAGACTATTTTATGGTGGTGGGGCTGGCATTATTGGAAATTCTAATTTTGGTTCGGGTAATCCTAATGCTGACAGAAGAGGCAGCCGTGGAAGGGGTAAGTTTCCAGTACCTGTTCTGTATCTTCTGTTATTGTATTTGTGCTTTTGTCATTTTATTGATTCAACTGGTGGTTCTTATGTCTTCTGGAACACCTATAGCGGATCACCATGTTTAACCTTTTCTTTTATTGATTCAGCTGGTGGTTCATATATGCCTTCTGGCCCACCTAATGGTGCTAGACTACACCCAGCTGGCTACCCAATACCTAGGTTACCACGTTCACCCTTTCCTGGTGGCCCTCCTTCTCAGCCATACGCTATTCCAACTCGTGGACCAGTTGGTGCTGCTCCTCAACCTGGAAACCACGGTTTTGGTGCTGGTCGTGGAAGTTCAGTTGGGGGACACCTTCCGCACCAACAAGCCACTCAGCATAATGTTGGAACGATTGGGCCGAATGTAAACTTTCCCCTTGATAGTCCAAGTAGCCAGCCTTCTCCTGGTGGTCCGTTATCCCAACCTGGATATGTAAATATTGTCCCCATCTCTTACAAATTTTCATCCTTTCATTTAGTTTTGAAACATTAGAGCTCGTTTGTTTTGGTTTCATGACACGATAGTTGCCTTTTCAGGGTAGCCAAGCGTTCAGGGATGGATTTATGGGCGGCATATCTCAGGTTGTCTTCTCGTTTAATTATACTTAGTCACTAGATCGCAGTGTATTCTTCTTTTTGTCTGTTGTTTAATCTCCTTCTTGCATATACCTCCAGGATTTCTTGGGTGATGATTTCAAGAGCCAGGGATCTCATGTTCCTTACAACATGGGCGACTTTTCTACACAGGTGTATTTTCTCCTCTGCCTACTTAAGTGATTAGATATTCATACTTTGGATATAGGATAGTAGGAGAAGCGTATTTTGGAAACCGGAAACCTCTCCACTTTTTGAGTTTCGCATAGAATTAGTAATCACTAGCACTTATTCACATTGGTTTTGTTGTTGAGTTCTGGGCCATATTTGTATATAACTTCGTGATATGCCTCACAGGGAGGATATGCTGTTGATTATGCTACACAAGGAGCACATGGAGCGTTTCCTGGAAACTTTATGAACCAGAATTCGCAAGGAGCTTATTCTCGTTTCAGTGGGAGTAACGATTTTATGTCTCAGGTGTTTTTCACCTGGCCTTTCCACTTAACACATTTTTTTGTTAATTCTTACACCTTCGTCTGAGCCTTTTATTGCTTATGCAGGAATATATGACACACGGAGCACAAGGTCTTTTCACCCAAGCTGGCTTTATCGACTCATCCCAGGATGATGGACAACAGAATTCTTTTGGTGTGAACAATCCTAATCTTCAGTCTCAGGTTTGTGGTTTTGGTGTGAAAAATCCTAGTCGCTGATTGTTTGTTTAGGTTTATGTTCACAATTAGTAAAAAGAAAAAATAGTTCTTACGGTGGTGAAGGTAAACATTAACGCAAACTTGGACAAACAATCGAGGCCTTACTAGTTCTCACCGTCGTTATCTATGTACACATGTTTCTGGTCAAAAGATGCTAACAGACTCTTGTCACTCAGGGTCTCCCGAATTCACTCTACTCGCAGCCTTTCTCACACTACACACAGCCACTAAACCTATCAGGCCCACAGCAATCTCAACCTCCTAACCAAGGCTCGCAAAACCCAAAACTTCCTTACAATGGCTAAAGATGACAAAAGGCAAAAGTTGAATGCAACGGGGTTTGTAAACCCCTTTTTGCAAATTCAGCAGCTTGGTATCGTGCTATCACGGCTCCAAACAAACATCTGGTAGCTTCCGGGTGCATGCAAGGTGCGTGCCTTTCTGGCCCGCTTAACGCAGCAACAGGTAATGATAATGCAGAGATACGGCTACCTAAGTAGCCTGGGGACAAGTCTTGGTCCGGAAATCCTCTGGGCTTATATGTTTGTTTTTTGCCGTGTAATATTATAATATCATTCTCTTATCCTAGTCAGTTATCTGAAGCTACCCATGGTTAAAAATTGGTGGTGGTGTCTGGTAATATTGCTATGATTACTACAAAGCTCTTGTTTTAAATGTTTTTTTGGATATCTAACTTAGTTCTTGTCTGAATCATTAATTCGGTACATGATTTGATTATGTGGTGGTATTATATTTTTATTGGGTCCAGATCGTTTTTTGTGGCCTATGGGTGTTAACCAATCCAGTTTTTAGTGTTGGATAAACACCGATTTTTTTCGGTTTGGTGCGGTTTATGTTTGAATTTGTCATCTTTTGCCTTTCTTTTCAAAATATCTTTAGTTTGAAGGACTTTAAAAATAAAAGTTTTCACAGCAACAAAAGGTGCTTCTTTTTTCAGGTTTTGTTTAATTTTTGCTTTTGTAAAGGTTGTTTGGACAACAAAAAAAAGCCGACTTTGTTTTGATTTTCGGTTTGGTATGGTCCGTACCTTATGGACATCAAATTGATTGTACAGCATTGGCTAATAATAACTATTGTTTGGACCGAATGTCGTGAACATCGTGCCCTATCTTTGCTGGGTTCCTTATGACTTTTGAACATGTGTCAATGCTACATGAGGCGGTGCTTAGCGGATACTTTGTCGGGTCTCTAATTGGGGCCTTAAGCCCGACTATCTTAGACGTTACAAGACGAAAACGCTCTCCATTTGTTTTTGGTTTAATCGCAAACAGACGAGAAAACTCTCTCATGTATTGGCAAATGACCTCTCGGGGTGTTACCTTTCGCTTTAAAATGAGAAAAAAAAAATCTAAAAGGGACTGAAATTTTTAAAAATAATTGAGTGGAAATACAAGATGTCGTCAACTTTATTATACCTGCTCACTAGATTCAGGGTCTACTTGGGCCTTCAGAATAAATCTTGTAAATTCTACCTAAATATATATATCTGCAAGTTCTCCCTAATTATCTATCTTTCGTAACCGTTGATATTGGCTTTTTGACACGCCTCATTTTTTTTTTCATTAATGTGACATGCCAAAAATGAAATACAATCGACTTAACCTTTTTCAAATCTGTTATGTTGTAGATAAATTCATCTGATCCACGAAACTTTCGCATCTTTTTCTAATGATTCATTAATTTGTTTTCCCTGATTATATTGATTGCTTCTAAAGTGTGTTTATTGGGTTGATTATTCAATATGTTTTTTTTCCAAATTCTTTTTTATTATATCTAATATTTATAAAAATCTTTCTAAATCCAAACTAAGGATTTCATTAATAAAATTTAAATAGGATTTGATGAAATTTGATAGAATTTTTAGTTAAAAGTTAATGAATATAAATAATATGATGATATTTGAAAGATTTTTGAAATTTAACTTCTTTTTAGTTTCAATAAAAAAAATCAAAAATTTTAAAATAGTTGTAAGAAAAAATATTTTAAAATAAAAAAATATATATTATTGAAAATCATAAATATTTTCAAAATATGGTTGGAACTTTCTGTTTAAATTTTTTTTTACCAAACTCACCAATAAAATTTTATTTTTATTTTTAAACTTATCAAAATCAATAATTTAAAATCTTTTTAGACATCTAAATCTTTACCAAAATTTTCAAAATCTATTTAAACTCCATCAAGATTTCCAAGCCTATCAATTCTATTATATCATTAATAGAATAACCCCCCCACCAATTTTTTTTTATTATTAGTTTAGATTAAAGAAAAAAACATAACGGTTACATTGGTAGTTTTGTAATTTATAGAAAAATATTAATTGCTGTTGCGAACTCCGTCATTAATTTTTTTCTTATGAAAAAAAAAACAAAAAAATGTCGGAATCATGTGATAAAATGATGATTATCTCTGAAATTTATGATATTGTATAAGATTTGAATCCAGCACTCGGAATATTAAAAGCCAATAAACTAAGTTGAAAAAAAAAATTGATTTTACATAGACATAAATAAATAAAAAAATTGATTTACATAATTACTAACTTTATCTATTTCTTATAAAGAAAATGAATAAAGCAAAGATTTACAAAAAAAAAAGTAATAGTATTTATTATTTTGATGCCGAGGACAGCTGTATATTTGATTTAAGCGTAGCTTCAACTCCATAACAGTCTTTCTCTCTCTCTCTCTCTCTTTTGTTTCTTCTTAAACGCTGAAAGAAAAACAAAAGGAAAGCGAAGTAAAACTGAAAGAGACCATCTCTTGACTCACCACTCTTGAAGATCCAAAGCTTCAAAGCAATTTCCAGATTCTCCTTCCTTTTCTCGATCATTCTAATCAGGTTTTTAACCATTTTATCCACTCTAGTGATAACTTATCGCGGAACTCACAATTGTTTTCCTCTTTATTAGATTTTTTTTTGCTTCTCTCTTCAGATTTTGTATGCGATAACCACTTTACAGGAAAATTTCGAATTTGAGTCTGTTTATGGAGATACTCGTGAATTTAGATTAGTGAAACGGAAATTGAACTCGCGAACTCTCTATTTAGATGTCGTCTAGTGCTAATTTCGCTTCCCTTTGGTGATGCTCGAACTCGTCATCTTGTGTGTCCTCTTGGTGTCAACCGCACCATGTCTTAGCTTATCATCAGTGTCTCGGGGCACTGAATTAAACAGCCCCGTGAGATTATCGACTAGTCACGTGACTTGCCAAGACCTAGACGGTGTTGGATCGTTGAACACCACATGCACTTTGAACTCAAATCTGCGTTTTGATTCTGATATATATGTATACGGGACGGGGAGTCTCAACATACTTGCACATGTCTTAGTTGATTGTCCCATACAAGGATGTATGATCACATTCAATGTCTCTGGAAACATCCACGTGGGCCAATCAGCGAGAATCGTTGCCGGTTCAGTGGTTTTCTCTGCTATCAATCTAACCATGGACAGCAATTCTTCTATCTACACGACGGCGTTGGCTGGACCACCGCCTTCTCAGACTAGTGGAACACCGGTTGGTACCGATGGTGCGGGTGGTGGCCATGGTGGGAGAGGTGCTTCGTGTGTGAAGAGCAATACGTCGACTTATTGGGGTGGTGATGTTTATTCTTGGTCGTCTTTGCATGAGCCCTGGAGCTATGGTAGCGAAGGAGGGTTTAGGTTATCGGCGAAGAAGATCAGAGGGAAAGGTGGAGGTCGTGTTAAACTTGTATTGAAGGATACGATACTGTTGAATGGATCTGTTTCTGCAGATGGTGGTGATAGTGGAGAGGAAGGTGGTGGAGGATCTGGAGGAAGTATCTGTATTCGTGCAGTAAAGCTGTAAGTGTCATGCTTACATTTGAGTCCTATTTCAATCATGAAGTGTATATTACCTATTTTAGAGCTGCAACGTGACTGTATCAAAAAATTTGGTGTACTTTAAATTTCATCTTACTATTGGATGTTAACTTGTTTAGTTTTGCTGCAGTTTTAATCTTTTTCACGTTTCATTTTGATATGTAGGAAGGGTTATGGTAAAATATCCGCATCAGGTGGGAGGGGATGGGGTGGAGGTGGTGGAGGAAGGATCTCCCTTGACTGTTACAGCATACAAGAAGATGTCAGAGTTCTTGTGCATGGTTTGTATTTCTTTTGCTACCTTTCAGCGCTCATGCAAATGACGTAGGTCTTGTAGAGAATATATTTATCATTCGCTTGAATCTCGTTTGTGCTTTCAGAGTAGTTTTAAGCCCTTCTGACATTGTTTTCCGGCTTCCCTATTATGGGCAAACTTGATGTACTCTCTAGTTTCCTGTGGATATAGTTCTCCATTTTGGGCTGTGTTGTTGTATACTTTAGCAGTTCATCTATACTAAATTATTTGGTCCTATTGTCATGTGACTGCAGGTGGTGCAAGTATCGGGTGCCCCAAAAATGCTGGAGCAGCTGGAACGTACTTCAATGCAGAATTAGTGAGTTTAAGGGTTGGAAATGATAACATGACTACAGAGACTGAAACTCCTTTGCTCGATTTTCCTACAAGGCCTCTGTGGTCAAACATCTATGTAGATAATCATGCAAAAGTTTTGGTTCCGCTGCTGTGGACCAGAATGCAGGTCAGTTAATTTTCTGAATGTCTTTTTTCGTCCCGATCAAGGTTTGAATCATCTTCTCTGCCCTGATTCTTTTGTGATTCACGTACACCTTTTCTATCTAAGCTATTTATTAAAATATGAATAGCTTTCTATATGCTTTCTTTAACAGTTGACCTTGCAATTTTTCAGTTCGCTGAATTATTAAATGTTGCTTAAATAGAAGCTCCTCGGTCTCTCTTTCTTTAAATACTTTTTCTTTTGCTTCTACCCTCTAAATGGTTCTATTATTTTTCTGACTATGAAGGTCAGAGGTCAAATCAGTCTATATCGGGGAAGCAGCATTGTCTTTGGGCTATCACAGTGTCCAATTTCAGAATTTGAGCTTGTTGCAGAAGAGCTTCTAATGAGTAACTCCGTTATAAAGGCAGGTTATTGTTCCTGAGCATTAATAACAATCTTGTTTCTCTTTTACTGTCTTGCTCTTCTATATGTTTTGTTTTGTTGTTTTGTCCGTAAATGAAGGTTTTTGGTGCATTACGACTTGTTACGAAGATGCTGCTCATGTTGAATTCTGTGATTAAAATTGATGGTGAAGGAAACCCTGCAGTACCTTCCTCTGTCCTTGAAGTTCGCAACCTTGCAGTTCTAACGGTATACTTGTAAATCTTATCATGTCTCTTTTTCTTCCGTAAATTGGACTGGAAGACAGGTTTTGACTTCTTATTCTTGTAGGAAAATTCCGTCATTACTTCTAATGCGAACTTGGGTGTATATGGTCAAGGAATGTTGACGCTAACCGGTCCTGGGGATGCAATTAAAGGCCAGAGACTTTCCTTATCTCAGTTTTACAACATAACTGTAAGAAATTGTTGTTTTCACATGATTAATTGAATAGACCATCTGACTTCTGTTGATTTGTTTATATCTATCATGATCATGTTTCTGTCTGTCTATTACAAACACTTGATTCGACATAGTCATCGGTGGAGTATGCAAAACTCCTTTTTAACAGTTCCTTATACTGGCAGGTTGGACCAGGTTCTATACTACAAGCACCACTTGACGATGACGAAAGCAAAAACGCGTGAGTATGACTTCCTATATGTTTACATTATATTTTTTGAGGCTGATAAGTGCTAGACTTAATAACTGAAACGCTTGTGCGAGAACATCTCTATATTTTTACAGGGTTACTCATGCCCTTTGTGAGAGCAAGACATGCCCAATAGACTTGATAAGTCCGCCGGATGATTGCCATGTCAATTATACATTATCCTTTTCCCTTCAGGTAAGTTTGATAAAGAAGTACCTTAATGGTTCAAAATCAACTTCTGGCACGATTTAAATTTTGTGATGTATACTACTTACTAGGTAGTTACACAAGTAAAGAGTCTACTATTATTAAGAAATTATTAGGCTGATCCAAACTTTTTGCTAATATTATAAGCCAAACAATTGTGAGTTCCATTATCTTGTAACACCTTTAGAAATCAGTCTTTGACTGCTTCTTAATAGTGCTTTTCTTTTATTTGTAGCGTCGAACTTTTGGTAATCCTTCAACCTTTTACTTTTTTAGATATGTCGAGTTGAGGACATTCTTGTGAGTGGATTTGTAAAAGGAAGCATAATACAAATCCATAGGGCAAGAACGGTAGTAGTTACTGATGAAGGCTTGATCAGTGCATCTGGATTTGGTACATAAACTATCAAAACTCAGTCTTCTATCCCTTTTCAGCAAATTCCTTTATCAATTGCCCTTTCGCTGCAGCGGGATTCCCACCATGTCGTTATAATTTTAAATACCTTTCTGCGTAATGTAGTTTCTAAATTTTGTGCATAAAACTCCTATGACAGGTTGCATTGGTGGCCTTGGAAAAGGACTTTATTCAAATGGGGCTGGGAGTGGTGCTGGGCATGGAGGGCGAGGGGGATCAGGCATTTTCAATGGGAGAGTGTGCAATGGAGGTCATACCTACGGCGATCCGGATTTTCCCTGTGAGTTAGGGAGCGGAGCTGAATGTCCAGATAAATCATATGGAAATGTGTTTGGGGGAGGGATGATTGGTCAGTACTATTTTCCTATTATTTTCACAAAAGCTAGCAGCCAACAGTAGTACATTGTGAATTATCTATTTATTCATCTGACACTATCAAGTCACATATGCAAATTTGTTTTCCACCTTTTCAGTAATTGGATCCATCCATTTTCCTCTTTTGACCCTTATTCTACGTGGATCTCTAAGCTCTGATGGCCAAAGCCTTGGAAAGCCAATTATGAATGGTAACAGATCTTTGGTCGGTGGAATTGGTGGAGGATCTGGTGGGACGGTTCTTCTTTTCCTTCAGATGCTTGAACTCTCAAAGAATTCATCTCTATCAGTTCGAGGGGGCCGAGGTGGTCCTCTTGGGGGTGGTGGGGGTGGAGGTGGGAGACTTCATTTCCACTGGGATATGCTACACACTGGTGACGAGTATTTTCCTGTTGCAACCGTCAAGGGGTCCATTAGTAATAGGTATGCACCATTACAGAATCTCCCTTCCTTGCTTATTACTTTGTAGTCTTTTGAGAGGACAATGGTTAGAGTTTGATGCTCGAGACTCTGCCTGTACTGTTTTCCTTTATGCAAAATTTGGAACGTATCTTGGAACTCTGGAATCTGACAGATAAGTTTTAATATGCAAAACAAATTTTCATGAAATTTGATCACAGACCTTGAATTGCTTGCTCTATGATGTCTTCAGAGGAGGTGCAGGGGACAATGGAGGCCGTTTTGGGGAAGAGGGAACGATGACTGGAAAAAAGTGTCCGAAGGGACTCTATGGTACATTTTGCTTGGTAAGTCTTATTCTTTATTATGTTGTAGTCGCTCCGGCACTGGTCATATATGTCTTAGCTTTTCGGCAATTCTGCTTATCCTTAATTTCCTTTGCCCCTTTAAATCTCTGCTTTGTTTGCTTGTGCCTGATACTTCTCGATTTTTTCTGGCTTGATGTGTTATTTCAGGAATGCCCCATTGGGACTTTCAAGAATGTTGAAGGCTCTGACAAAAGTCTTTGTACACCCTGCCCACCTGAACATCTTCCAAGTCGTGCAAAATTTGTATACGTACGAGGTATATTATCTTATAGTTCTCTTGCTCTTCCATCCCCCCATCCCTTGTTTCTTCTAAACTGTGATATATTCTGATGGGAGGAGCTTTGAATCCGCAGGAGGAGTTAGCGAACCTGTTTGTCCCTATAAATGTGTATCTGATAAGTACAGATTGCCAAACTGCTATACACCTCTGGAAGAGCTTGTATATACATTTGGAGGGCCATTTCCTTTTGCTCTTCTTCTATCTTGTATGGTGGTAGTTTTAGGTCTGTTGCTAAGCACATTAAGTATCAGATTGCTCAGATCAAGCTTCTATGGTGGCAATTCCATCGAACATCAGAGTACTCATTGTTTACCCCATCTTCTGTCACTCTCTGAGGTATGGTGTTGCGGAAATTGTCTTGTTCCAAATCTTCGGTTTTTGTTGTAAGACATACGGATTTGTCAACTAAAATCTCTGGACTGTCTCCTATCATTCTAGGTCCGAGGTGCAAAGTCTGACGATACACAAACCCACGCTTACCGTATGTACTTCATGGGTCCCAACACTTTCAGGGAACCTTGGCATCTGCCCTACTCTCCTCCCGATGCAATCATCGAGATAGTGTAAGGATATAACTTGATGGGTCAAATTATGTTGTTATTGGATGTCATTTGATGTTTGAAATAAAAACTCTTGGCTAAGTTATCATCTCTTCAGTCCTACTATTTGCCGACCAATGTGACATTGACTTTTGGCTCATTTTACTCCAAGGCATGTGCACTCATTTTTCTGTGCATTTCTGATTCGCAGGTACGAGGATGCTTTTAACAGATTCATTGATGAGATCAACTCTACCGCGGCATATGATTGGTGGGAAGGGTCTGTGCACAGCATTCTATCAGTTCTCGCAAATCCTTGCGCCTGGTCTTGGAAACAATGGCGTCGCAGGAGAAAAATTCATCGCCTTCAGGAATATGTGAAATCACAATATGACCACTCTTGCCTCCGCTCATGCAGATCTAGGGCTCTCTACAAAGGCATGAAGGTTCGGATTCGATATAATCTAATGTTATACGTGTTGTTTCACAACTAGCTAGCATTTTGACTGTCTGTGTCGAACGTCCAAACAGGTTGGAGCCACTCCGGATCTGATGGTTGCGTATGTAGATTTTTTTCTTGGCGGTGACGAGAAGCGTGTAGATATGGTCTCTATTATACAGAAAAGATTCCCAATGTGCATACTTTTTGGTGGAGATGGAAGTTATATGTCACCCTATAGTCTTCATAGTGACGCACTGTTAACAAATCTTCTTGGCCAGGTTAGCTTGTCTCTCTCTCTCTCTCTGTTTTTTTTTCCCTTCCAAAATCTCTTCTCTGAAAAACTCCTAACGGCTTCAAATCACTATTCCAGCACATTCCACCGAGTGTTTGGCACCGCTTTGTTGCCGGTTTAAATGCACAGCTTAGGACTGTGAGGCATGGATCAATTCGTTCAGCATTACTTCCTGTGGTTAGGTGGATAAACAGCCATGGAAATCCTCAACTCGAATTTCACGGAGTGAGAATTGAACTTGGATGGTTTCAAGCTACAGCTTCTGGATATTACCAACTTGGTATCTTGGTTTTTGTTGGCGATTTTCCTCTGAACACTGTAAACAAATCAATTTCATTTAGCAGATGTGACGACGAGTCCCCTCGGTGAGCCACTATAGATTATGCCTCTCTTGGACCTAATCTGGTTATTGTCATTTCTCTGAGTTAAGAAACTCAACCTGCTTAACCGTAACCCCATTTTCTAGGAGCAGCTCTGCATGTCCCAGCAAATCTCTTATCGAGTTGCAACAAAACTTGATCCAACCAGGACACGGATTATCTCGGAAGAGAATCAATGGTGGAATAAATGGAGGCCTCATCAATGAGATTTCAATAGAATCTCTGGAGTACAGGAGGGACTTACTTTTTCCGTTTTCTCTTTTATTAAACAATACCCGACCCGTTGGTCGTCAGGTTACATATTCTCCACTCCTGAATATCGAACTATTCTCTGAATTGTTTTTTTCCTTTTTGTATTAACATACAAAATGTTGATGTGTGCAGGACACTCTTCTACGTTTGATATCCATCCTTCTTCTTGCGGATCTTTCAGTTACGCTCCTTGCTTTGCTTCAGTTCTACTGGCTTGCCCTTGCAGCCTTTCTCGCTATCCTCCTGATTCTCCCTCTCTCTCTGCTTTGCCCATTCCCGGCTGGCCTTAACGCTTTATTAAGTAAAGAAATGAGAAGAGCCTCACTTACTCGTATATACGCCCTTTGGAACGCTACATCTCTAACAAACGTCGTAAGTTGATACACATTATTTCAGAACAAAGTGACCTCGTTTTCTCTCTATCGTCTCTTATTGCCAAGTATTTTTGCAGATTGTGGCTTTCATTTGCGGTGTCATTCATTCTGGTTTTTTCTCTGACCGACTAAATGATAAGACAAACATCTGGGACGCCATAAGGTAGTGTTTTTGTATTTGTTATTGTGTATTTAATCGTCCACACAAGAACAATTTGATCATAATCATACTTTAATCTTAAGCTTCTGTTGATGGAACATCAGACTTCTTTACTTGTTACTGTATATTCACTACAAAATTTGTAATTACTTGATCTCAAAATTGGTTTACGTTTTTGGCAGAGATGATGATAAGTGGTGGGTATTACCAACAATCCTCTTGTTACTCAAGTGGATACAAGCTCGGTTCCTTGATTGGCATGTCGCAAATCTCGAAGTATCAGACTTTTCTCTTCTTTGTCCCGATCCAGATACTTTCTGGGCATATGAAGCCGGAGCTTGACGATCCAAAGACAAACAAATTGGGTATATTTTATTTTTCATGTACATCTGATAAAAAGTACAACTTCTCAGTGTTAGTTGTTTTCTGGTTTTTATTTCTGGAGTAAACTTAGAGTTTTGCCAGATGAAATGGTAGTTTTAGAAACTAGAGAGACCGATAGAATGTGAGTTATGTAATGCTTAAGTTTTGCAACAATTAGATGGGTATCAATTCTAAAACCTTAACCGAATTGTTTGATATCTGAAAAGTTCAATTCCAACCTAGATGTTAATAAATCGAACAAAATTTGAATTTCGTTCTTCTTATGTAACTATTTAACTACAATTTGGATATTAATCGATCTACGTTACATTCAATATTATTTTGGTAACTACAAGTTTCCGATATATTTATACATTCAAATCTAATTTGGTTACTTTTTTGCTATAAAATCCGAACGATTTAAAACATTAAACCAAAACAGAACCACACACCTGATCAAAGATATCTCTATCACAGGCTTGACGTTTATATACTTGCAGATTGAAGTATTGATTTAGTTGAATGGGCCATAAGTGGGCTAAACTGTTATCAAGATTAGGCCTTTCCCAGTTTATGTAGGCCGAAACTAAAAAATAAATAACTCGGCTTCACTCGCCACCAATGCGCGTGAGATTTAGTGTCCGAGAACACTTGAGTTACAGCATTTTTAATAGTTTCCCCTACTCTCTCTCTCTCTCTCTCTCTCTCATCTGCGACGTTATTTTCCCGAGAGGACTCAATCACACAACCACATCGCAGCCATGTTGAGACAAGCTTCTCGCCTCCTCTCCCGATCCGTCGCCGCCGCATCCTCGAAATCGGCGACGACTCGTGCCTTTTCAACGGAAGTTCCGTCGACGATCGATTCGACTTTCGCCTCGTCATGGGCGAAAGTGGCACCGAACATGGACCCGCCGCAGACTCCTTCTGCCTACATGAAGCCTCGTCCTTCTACTGCGTCTTCGATTCCGACGAAGCTCACTGTCAATTTTGTCCTCCCTTACGCATCTGAGCTTTCCGGGAAAGAGGTCGGTTTTTCCATTACTCCTGGATCGCTGTTAACTATTTTGGATTTCAAGTGTTTTGATCTATTTTTTTGTCCATGGTATGATGATATTGGATTAAATGTGGCTTTTTTGGTGTGTGATTCTTCATCTGCGGATTTGTGGAAAGTCTAGAAAAGCATTTCGGATTTGTTCCCAAACAAAACAAAAATTAGCTAATTTTATGAAAATGTGCGTAATTAGGTCTTAAGACCATTGATTTTTGATTAGATCTGACGGCGCTAAATTTTAGGGTTTTTGATGGCGAAAGTTGAAACTGGCTGCTCTAAAATTTATAATGATTTTTTAAAAGTTTGTAGATGTCTTTCAAGATTGTTAGCAATGAAGATTTGGGAATAACAAAACAAAAAAAGTTGCACTTTGTTAGTGATTAAGAATAACCAAATCTCCCTAATTCACTCAGGTTAACCATGTGGTTGTCTCTGAAAACTGTTGCTTGTTAGATTCGTCTTTGAAACGTTGGGGACTAGTTGATTAATCCACCACTGCCTCTAATTTCTTTGTTGATCAATCATTAACATTGGATATTTGCATTGCAAACGCTTACAAGAGATTTTTATTTCTCTTCATAGTAAATGATCCTAATTTTAGTGTTTTTTATGGTTTCTATTACAATGGGTTTGGCAAATAATGCATGTTTCATATATATCTCGAAACCGTGATATTGACAAAACCCAAGTGCTGATTGTTAATATATTAGAATTTTGTTTGTAAACGTGTATCTTTTCTCTCCTATTGATATATGATGTGGTATACATGTAAACTGAATCCCGGTTATACCTTTAATTTTGCATGAGTTCATCTCCGTGGCAAGTAGTAATCTATTCGTTGTTCAGATTCTCATTGATTTATTCGTTTACAGTTAAATATCAGTATGCTGTAAGGTAGTGCATTCGCTGTGGTATCTCTTCATTAGAATGCATTGAATGCTAATAGTGTTTTTACCCGTCATCCAAAGCGAATAACATCATATTCTTCTTTTCACACAAAACCAAAACTAAACCTAGTTCTTGAATGGTTTCTTTTATGGTATCGTAACTCAAAGCTTATTGGTTTCTCTTTGTCCACTTCAAGGTCGACATGGTCATCATTCCCGCGACAACAGGACAAATGGGTGTTTTGCCTGGACACGTTCCAACGATCGCTGAGCTGAAACCCGGTATCATGTCCGTTCACGAAGGCACTGACGTGAAGAAATACTTCGTGAGCAGTGGATTCGCATTTCTCCACGCAAATTCCGTCGCTGACATAATCGCGGTTGAGGCCGTGCCGCTTGAGAACATTGACCCTAGCCAAGTTCAAAAGGGTTTAGCTGAGTTCACACAGAAGCTTGCTTCTGCCTCGACAGATCTTGAGAAAGCAGAAGCACAGATTGGTGTCGAAGTTCACAGTGCTATGAACGCAGCTCTCTCAGGCTAAAAGAAGGTTTTTGTCTCTCTCATTATTTCTTCCAAGGAAAAGAAAAACAAAATCATTTGGTTTCCAAATGATCAGTGAAAGTCCCTTTTTTACTACAAAGGATGGAATAAACTAGAAATTGATTTTTCCTTGTTTTAATTGTGTTGGACTTTGTTTGAATAAATGATTTTGTTGAAGGCACAAACCAACAGAAAGTTTCTTGTGTTCATATTTTCTCTACTTGTTTTAGAAACTAATTTACCGAATTTATTTATGGTTTTCATTTCCTAATATTATTTTTCTCACTTTACTTTTTGCAATTTCTTTTCAGAACGAAAAAAACAAGAGTGCAAGTTTTTTCTTTTTCATTTGCGTTTTCCTAAAATAAATTTTGCATTCTGTAAGGGTAGCAAATATTTCGACTCTGGAATCTGAACCAAAGGTAAATTTAGATCAGAAAATGGGCCGTCGAATAAAAACAATGGGCTAAGTATCTAATTAAAAGAGGATTAAGCCCACTGAAAAGTTCCCTCTCTCATACTCCGCCAAAACAGCTGTTTTTTCCGCAAAATGCAAAATCAAAACTCAGAATGATGTATTCGATCGGAGTGAAAATATTCAGCAGATGAGTGACATAAATATATAACGACGATTCTAAATATCGAAAAACTCATATCATGATTGATAAATGAAAGTGTGCTGATTTTGTAAGAGATGAGTGAATTAAATAAATTAGTTAATTACATACACAAACTTGCAAAATAGAGATGTGAGTGAGTGAGAGAGAAAGAGAGAGAGGGAGAAAAAAGGAGATGATGATACCTTCTACCAAATGAGCCAAACACGGTCTGTGTGGGTCCGACTCTGTTGGTCTTTAAAGATAAGAGAGCTTTGGGACTTCTGTCATGTCATAATTTAGAGTGGTTCCGCCATGGACAACCTCCTTCGAATGCATTTTCCAGAACATCTTCCATTCTCTTTGCCAATATCACCTGTTTGCACCATACATTCATATCAAATTTAGAATCATCGCGGACCAATTCCGATCCAGAGTCTAGGTTCTTGCTTTTTTATATAAAAGCAAAATATGAGTCAGACCAAACTCAGCCCATGTACGACCAAACCCGCAGGGACTGGACAAGACCAGACCTTGCAAAACCCGGAAAAAAAAAAAACAAATTCTTGTTTTGGTGGTTGACGGCGGACTAAATCGGCACAACCACCAAGCCTAAACTCTAGAAAATGAAGGCAGAAACCAGAGCCGGGCTTAATATCTGACCAGCCTGAGCTTAGATTAGACAAGCGCAAACATTCCTACTCCAAATATACTACCAAGACTAAGAATAAGACTTCAGACTGAAGATTAAACTCTTACCTCCAGGCTGGAAAGTACAGCGGCGGGTACTTCAACCAAGTCCTTCGAGTTCCTCTGGGGTAGAATCACTCTTTTGATACCATACCGATGTGCAGCCAATATCTGTTCATACATTAACCCGGCCGTCTTAAATCATAAGTTTTAAACTTCAGTTACTTGAGAAATTGACCCAAAATTGTTACCCAGTTTCTCTACCACATATGAAGCTCCGGGCTGGCTAGAACTAGAGGCTTACCTTATCTTTAATGCCACCAACGGGTAGGACGAGACCTCTGAGTGTCATTTCTCCGGTCATGGCTGTGTCTGCTCTTACTCGTTTCTGACTGAACAGCGAAACCAGAGCTGTTACCAAAGTCACTCCCGCTGAAGGTCCGTCTTTCGGCACAGCACCGGCAGGAAAGTGAATGTGGATGTCTCGTCCATCAAGAACATTCATGTCCCCTGCAAGCGCTAGCTTGAAATCCGATGCACGGGCTCTTACCTGTAAAACATCAACAGATGATCAACTAAATAGTTCTGAAGTACTTACTATGTTGTGAATAGTAGATGCGCTCAAGTGAAGGTATTTACCCATGTAAGAGCTAATTGAGCAGATTCTTTGATAACATCTCCCAGTTGGCCAGTCAAATGCATTTCGCCCTTGCCCACCATGGATGTCGCCTCCACGAACTGGACCTCTCCACCAAAAGTAGTCCAGACGAGACCCACGGAAACGCCAGCTGACGCCACTCGATCAGCGGCTTCACTGTCATCAAACCTTGGGGGCTGCATTGCACCCAACAAAACAGCACAAGACTAAGTTACACAAATATCACGTTGGTATCACAATGTAACAGAGCAAAGGAGAGCTTTACCCCAAGGACTTTTTCAAGCATGGTCTCATCCACAACCAAAGCTGAGGGACTCTGGAAGGTACTTCCAATCTCATGATCATTTACACCCATTGGAATAACTTCCATTTCCACTTCGGCTCCCTCAGCCATTCTACCATTAAGCAGAGGAGAAGCAAGTTTCTGCACATCCTTGCTCAATGGAAGAGTTTGTTCATGCTCTGCGACCATCACAGCAGCTGCACGAGCCAAAGCAGCCAAGTTTCTTTCCAAACTTCGAACACCGGCTTCCCTTGTGTACCTCTGAATTATATTCTTTACCATAGCCTACGGCAAATTTAAGAAGAGAAAAAATATGAAACTGCATAACCCCACCCACAAGAGACGATTATCAGCAGCGCATCAAACTTTTCAAACTAATAATGTACCTCCGGAATCTTGAGGAACTCGGGACTCAGCCCATGCTGATCTAGAACTCGAGGAATCAGATGACGCATTGCTATCTTAAGCTTTTCCTCTTGCGTATAACCTGGCAACTCAATTAGCTCCATCCTGTCTAGAAGAGGAGGCGGAATAGGCTGAACCCTATTCGCAGTGGCAACAAAAACCACCTTTGATAAGTCATATGGAACATTCAGATAGCTGTTTTTCAGTTAAGGGTAACTGCCGATTCATCATCTGCGCATCTATGAACGAGTATGGTTGTTGCCTACGAGAAGGTGGGATTTCCAATTTCAAGATTTAAAACTCAGGAAGCTTTCAATAAAGCTAATAAAGTTTGGACACTGAATATAATATATTTTTTAATAAAAAAATATGATCGGATACTGATCACTAAAAGATTTGTTCTGCTCTGGATCCAAAACTTCCAGCAGTGCCGAAGCTGGATCACCCCGAACATCTGAGCCTGTTTTGTCAATCTCATCCAACAGCATAACTGGATTGCAAACACCAACCCTCTAAAATCAAAAACATAAAGCTAAACCCTTAGTGATAAAAAGATATAACAAACCATCCTGCATGAATGATTGTAGTTACACTGGACATTCACATATTAAAAGATATACATCGCAGTTTTGCAACAGCCCGTTCAGAAAAGCTAAGTGGCAATCATTTTCATGATCTATAAAACTTTAGTTCTTTTATAATTTCCAAGGTTAGAGAGAAAGACAGCGATCAAACTTATCTGCTACAGCGTAGTTCCTTTTTCAATATATATCCCCAAGTTTCTTTCAGATATCTTCAGCATAACTTAGAGACTAAAAACTCACCTTTAATCCATCAATAAGGCGCCCTGGCATGCTTCCTATGTACGTCCTTCTGTGTCCTCTAATATCAGCTTCATCTTTCACACCACCCAAAGATAGGCGAACAAATTTTCTACCCAACGCAGCCGCAATAGATGATGCCAAAGATGTCTTGCCCACACCTGGTGGACCAACAAAGCACAAAACTGGGCCTCTCGCATCTGGTTTAAGCTGCAGTAGATAAGTTTCAATCAAGATAAAACCAGGAAACTGAAGATGGGTCACTCGAAAAGAGAAAAATTAAAACAAACAATCAACCTTTCCAACAGCCAAATATTCAATGATCCGTTGCTTGACCTTCGCTAAACCATAGTGATCACTGTCAAGACGTTCTTTCGCTGCTTTTAGATCCAACTCATGTTCTTCGCTTGCCTTCTCCCAAGGAAGATCAGCCAACAGCTCCAGGTAAACTCGTGAACTGTTATAACCAGGTTGCTGAGGTTGCATCTTTTTCAATCTCCTGCATTAGGAAATCAAAAAGAAAAATTACAACTAAGGAAATTTTGTCTTCAAGTTGGTCCAAATTTCCTCTATCACAACATACCTTAATTCCCTTTGAGCATGCTTCCATATGTTCGACGGCATTCCCGCAGCTTGCATCTTTCTTTCAAGTGCAGCTACATCATCTTCATCATCATCGTTGTCACCA
Organism: Streptanthus diversifolius; assembly: GCA_039880935.1. Taxonomy (NCBI): domain Eukaryota; kingdom Viridiplantae; phylum Streptophyta; class Magnoliopsida; order Brassicales; family Brassicaceae; genus Streptanthus; species Streptanthus diversifolius. The sequence goes on along the minus strand of JAXGFM010000012.1, from coordinate 7,630,874 downwards.
AGCTCTTCTTTAATAGCCCTCATCTACAAAAACAAGTTTCACAGTCACAAATCATACCACTTAGGACAATAACCTCTAAGCTTGACACCGAGCGCCAAGAGAAACAAACCTGCTGGCGCAAGAGATACTCCTTCTGTGACTTTGACAGCTGACCCTCCACTTTTTGAGTAATCTTCTCTGCCACACGAATTGACTGCCACAAGTAAACATCAGCATGATGAATTAATAATGGCCAGAAGCAAATACAGGACAGATATCATTACTGTATGAATACCAAAAGCAAACCTGCAAATGCCGATCAACTAGTTCGGTAGCCTTTGAAAGTCTAACTTTAAGGTCAACCGAATCCAGCATAGATAGTTGCTCTTCAAAACTCATTTCAAAACTAGCAACAAATATGTCTGCTAGTTTATGAATGGGAACCGTCTCCAAAAGAACTTTTGTCCTTCCACCAGTTTTTTGTTTCTGAAAAAAGAATCAATGCACGAAACATCCAGATATCACTAGTTAAACTTGAAAATTCTTAGTGCTGAAGCAACAACGAAACTTGAGAAAGGGAGAACCAAAAATAGAAAGTCATATCAGTTTCTCGAAAGTTACCTGCTCAAGCACAGAAACCAGCTCCATAGCAGTGGTCTTAAACTGGCGTGACAATGCTACAAAATCTGGGTCTTGTTCCACTTGCTCCAACTCTGCAGATGGACAGAAAGAGAACCAACTAAAGACATCAACCCACTAGCATGAAGCCAAATGCAATAGAAAGTTAAAAGCTCATGACCCATCCTGAAATAAGCTGGAAAAATTGTATCATTACCAAACAAGAGCTGACTTGAAACTATTATCTTTAAGAATCTATAAGCTCAACCTCAAACAGTTCTCAAACGCAAAAAAAAAAATATGTACGGGAGGCACAAGTAGAACTTAGATTAATAGAGATCAAAATCTTTCAAAAGAAGCAGGAAACTCAGTTCAGCAAAAAGAAAAAAATGGAAAACATCCCAATTGCATAATTAAGCAGCGGAATATATAAAACAAATGAATAGATTGGAGAGAGTATTGATTGACACCAGTAGTCACCAAAATCTACAAAGGGAAAGAACATATCTCACCTGCCTTTGTCATCTCGAGCGATGTAATACGCGCAACTGAATATGGTCCTCTTTTACCAAGCTCCTGAACGTTAAACCTACTCAGACCTTCAAGGACAACTACATATGTAACTCTTCCACTAGGTTTCTCCACCCCTCTCGAGAGATGCAGAGCACGAGCTGCTACTCCCCTAAATATTATTAAAAAAAAAAAACAAACATCATCACTCAGCGTAAGCTGAGAATCAAACTAAAAATAGAAATCAGATCACACGTAAACCGTGAGGCACTTTCATCAAGTCTGTAGAATAACAGCATTCATATTAGTTTTTACTAAAATCACAATCTAATTGGTGCAAAGGATAAACACGAACCTGCTATGCCAGTGAACTTCCTGCTGATCTTTAGCATCAGACTTTTGAGCATCTGTTGTGCCAACTAGAAACTTTAAACTTCTTTCTCCAGAATCACTTCCAGCACCTAAAGGCACAAAGAGATTAAAAATCAACACAAACATCAATTTCATCTAACTTTTTACAGTACCTGGATTAATCATAGTCCCAATTGAAGAACCCTCGGCATCATCTCGAACAGGTAAAATGCCGATTAATCCCTTCTCTTCTTTCTGCCATAGCTCTTGCTCCACTAGTGTGACACTAAATTAAGTTACCAAAACAAAACAAAAGGTCAATTTGAAAATAGGAAGATTACAATTGTTACATCAAATTCTAATCCAAGTCGATTAGGGTTATCGATATGTTGTGTGTATAATATCCGATTGTTGAAGCAGTACAAACATTTAATTTAAATCTAAAAAACTACACTCTAGAGGAAGAAGAAACTGATCAAACCGAAAGCTAAATTTTACCTGCTATGAGAAGTACAACGGATTCTAATAATGGCGCCAGGTAAGAGAACCTTGTTCCTGAATGGGAGAATTGCTAACCTACTCGGTAGCTCGACGGTTTCCGCCATTAGCGTTTTCTCCGAGAAACCGGAAAAAAAAAAGAAGGAAGAAGAAGCAAATTCTTCTCTAATGGGATCGATTTGATCGCTCTATCTAATTATATCGACGCTTCTCTCTTCCTCCTGCATTTTAATGATTTGTTTTATTTATCTATGTATTTTTTTAATTCAATACATATTATGATGAAATTTAGATTTAGTCCTTCTACAATTTTTATTTATTTAAAATAAAACCATATATGTTGTTTTTTACCTTTACACTCAATACTTGTTTTTTGGTTAGTAATTCTGAAAAATATTGAAATGATTTTATTTTAAATCAATGTACAGATTATTGTTACATGTTATAGTCTTTGATAAATCAAATAAATCCCTCTTGTGGACAATGATTTTACCATTACATAAAATTATAACAAAAAAAAAAGTTAGGTATCTCGATTAATTAACTTGGATGTTTTTGCCAAAAGAATTCACTGCATAAGCGTAAAAACAAAATGTCGATTGAGAAAATGGTGGATCAATTTGGTATTTTTTGGAAATACAGATACTGATTAGAAAAATTATATTGATCTCAATTCAGAGCCGTTGGAATCTTTCGGATAAGAGGGGAGGGACGTAAACGAGTGGCACATCAGGTAGACAAAAGAAGAGAAGTTTGGGCCCCATGCTTGTCTAGTGCCACGTGGAGGATATAGATAAGGTAAAAGTTGAAGCTTAAAAGTCCACATGAACTCTTACGGTCCATGCTCCCGAATACATACAAGAATGTATACTTCTTTAAGAAAAAACGTATACTATTTGTATTTATCTTTATCTTGATGTACGGTTACTATTTATTTTTCGTTTTATTTATTCTATGACACAAGTTCATTATCGAAAATTATGTTAAAACCCATGTTTTGCAGCGAGAAAAATACATATAATTATAGATTTTCTTGGGCCTCATGAACTGGCCGAAAAAACTTACATCAGCACTCTCCACTAATAAAGACCCAATTGCATTTGCGGCCCACTCGATGTAGTAATTATGCGTGGCCTTCGACTCAACTTAGAACGTATGTATCTTGGTGCAACAATCTTTTCTGGTAAAAAGACGGGAAGTTCATGATAAATCAACTGAAAAAAATAACTTTTTACAAAATGGGTAACGTTTGAAATGACAAAGCAAGAGATATATAGTAGACAGAGGATTTCTACAACACTTGCATTTGGAAACACCAAACTTTAAAACTTCTTTAAGACTTTATTATAAGACAATAAATAATCTTTACATAATCAAAATGAGTATACACCAAGACGACCTATATTTCTAGTTACACGAGACATTAGAAACAAAATATTACAACACATAAAATTTTGTTTTTCAACTATTACAATCAACTATTATTTAAAACCAACTATTATTGGAGAAATATTTTTTTTGGCTGACTTTAACATCAATTTTCTAATACATGTGAAATCTGTCACCATATATCTTCTTCACAATAAACTAAAATGTTCAATTTTTTAAAAAGTATCTTCAACTCCATGTTTTTGCTGATTCAAATCTAGACATCTTCTTTATATATGTTCCAACATGTCATCTGTTGTTTCAACAACTTATGCACTATAATTAAATTCTACATACAAGCATGCAAAAACAACATTATTATATTTCGATGTTTTAAAAATATCAAGAAATATACCTCAGTATTCGATAACTTCTATAAAATGATTTAGAACAGGTTATACATTAATCTTTTATCTACTGTCATGATATGAATTCATGATTTTGATAGAAAAAGAAATCGTATAGACACTCTCCTAATACAGCAATTCTATATAGGTTGGGTTACTTTTATCTTTCTTGTTTGATTCACCCATAACTTTTCGTTAAAGCTTGTTGGATTTAAATTAATTTGGCCATACCCTAAAACATGGTTGGTCCTTGGTCCCCCTCATAAAGGGTTTACAAGAATTTTAAAGAGAAGTAGAGGATGGACTAATGGTTGAGAAAATCTAACAATAACAACAACAGATAGTATTCTTATATAATGGTTTTCCTTCTTTTGCCTTATCAAACCCCATCTTCAAACTTCTCCTTTTATTTTTCCACCAATGTCACTTTTCTGTTAATTTGGTATAGATCTTTCAAATCTTACATGATACTTTTTATATGGTACATAACAAAGTATATATGTATTTTAGTAGTTTTATTGGATCTATGACAATTGAGATATATAACTAATTTCATTGGATATATTATTTTTTATCAATTTAATCTAGTAGTTTTAATAATATTTTTTTAACATTGCGCAATGTTGAATTCAAACCTGCGATAAATTTCAAAAGTAACCACAACTATATCACATGATTTCTACCATTAAATATATTATATAGATATGTTTATTTCTGATTTATTTTAAATACCAAGTATGGTAATACAAAAATTATGAAATAAAAGTGCATATATATACTTGTTTCGGATCTAAATATGACATCAAAATCCAAAATCTTTACTCATTCATGCTTATACTGCATATTCAAACTTGTACATTAGCATATATTTAAGACTCATATACTTAGAATCTCAAAATGTATCTAAATGAACATACCGAATCTTATCTATATCTTAGATTGTGAGTTCTGTTATAGTTTAGGTTTTGGTACAATATACTTTGCTAAGAAAATTATGAATTGGAGGTGTTGCATTTTGTTTCGAATTAGTACCAAAGAAGAATATGAAAGGTTGATTCATATATGCTACCAAAAAAAATAAAAGAATTTGGTGTTGTCATCCACTAAATGAAGGATATGCATTATCTTTCTCATTTCTGAGCTTCCTACAGGGAATCATAGTCTTCGAAATTCAAAAAGTGGGTCCAAAAAATAACATTATGAAACCAATTGGCCTCACTACTCCTGGATTTAAGTTCATATTCGTGAATCTATATAATAGAGAAAGAGAATCAAGATACGTAAGTATTTAAAAATGATAAAAAAAAAAAAAAAAAAATCGGATCGACTTTAATAAAAAAAATATATATATATATATATATGTAATTGGCTTGATCGTGATGATGAGGAATATAAGAAATCCCATATAAGAATTCATAGCAAACCATATATATATGAGACACAAATCTAGGGAGAGTATTGATTGATTAGTTTGGTCTTTCTTCAAAGCTGCAATTTGGCTAACTTCCAGACCTCTTCGCTATATATATATATATATATTAGGACAAAGTGTGAACAAATAGCTAATATGTTATTTTACATAGAACGTAAACTTTATTTTCTTATTGGTTCTATATTAAAAGCATATTGTGTATATGGTAATGGCTAGCTAAGTGAACAAGTTAAAGATGGCTTTGTTGATCTTATTTTCGTGTACATGTTCAAAAAGAGACTTACCATTACATGTTACCACTCACATATCACCATTACGCATTAAATGAACCCTTAGTTTATCTTTTAAGTATTGTAATATGTTTCGTATTTTGTTAGGTTCTTACATGAGGCCATGAGCCATGGCACAAGCCACACCTTTTGGGAAATAGGGAACAAACAGCCATATTTTTCAATAACATATACTAGTATTTTCTTATAAAGAAAAACAAAAAAAAATATACAAAATTGACTCTTCTTTTGTACTACTTTTTATATTTTCAACAAACAAAGATGGGCTCATGAAACTTAACCAGAAAATGAAAAGTAATAAATTGATAGGCTCAACATACCGAAGCTAACTTCATGGTACGGTGCTTCTGGTAGACAACAAAATAAAACAAATTATAATTGAATAAATTAATCATAAGGAAATTTGACTTAGACCAAATCATGTATTGGCTCAAGAGATGCCGTTACCTTACATCAATGTTTTTCCCTACCTGTCTAGCTCTTGCCACCACATTTCTACTTCTAACCTTTGTCTATATACACAGAAAATCATATAAATATATATATATACATATACATACATCGTGTGTGTGTATGGTCCATTCTCATCTTTTTATTGTATATGTGAATTTAATTAATTATAGTCTACTTCTTACATCTACCATTTCTCATTATCATTTTTTCTAAAAATATACGGCAATAACAAATTAAGGATCGTCTTCGCTCCAAACTAATGCTATTTTAAGATATGAGTGCGTTTTCTCAAGAAGACTTTAACTGTCTAATGTTTACATAAAATATATTAGATATTTACATAAAATAAAACGTATGTATATATATATGACCATAAGATATAATATACACGTATATATTTATATATATCCTTCGTTTTGAAGAAGACGGAAACGACTTTTTTTGGTTGAGAATGTGATATTGCATAGTGTGAAGCATTATTATCGTTACCCATGAGGAAACGTGAAGGTGGACAAAAGGGATAATTTTAAAAAACTCTATTTAAAGAAAAATAATGATGTCCAAATGTGTATTTTGCATCTAATCAAATCTACACCTTTGAATATTGGACTCTTCTTCTTTCCACTTTTCTTATTTCTTAATTTTTTTCGCATGAAATTATTTTCCATCTTTTTATTCTCATTTAATCTCCCCATTTTTCATCATGGCCAACACATAAATCCAACTATAGACTAAAGTTACACCTATGTAGATATATATGTATAAAATAAACATTAAATATAAAGTATTCTAAGTAATTATAACATCTCTTAACATACGCACATATATAAGTATATATATAATTTGTTTTTACCTTCACCAAGTTATTCTTACTCTAGATATACACTGATGTTTTTTACAGACGCCTGGTCACATTCACCAACCAATTCGGTTCGGTATCATATATTTGAGTTTCGCTTAAGCATCCAGCTAATCTAGGATGTGAGCAATTTTCCGGTTTATGCATTGTCTTTGTATATGTATATTGCGATACATAAATAGATAACTTTCATATATATATATAAAAGAATATGGTGGGAATATGGAAAAAATGAGATTGTTGGGTGAGGAGTAAGAGAGATTGAAAAGTGAGGATAACATGTTTTAGGAAGAGAAGAATTGAATGTTCAAGAAGTTATGCCCAAGAATTCACAATTTGGTGTGGTGGGCTCCTCTTAAGGGCAAAGAACAAAAGTGTGTTATGTTTCCATTACTATTTTCATAATTTTTATTATTATTAGATTTTTAGTTTTATAACAATATACTATTACTCGGTTTTGGTCAAATCAAGACAATAACAGTCCAATGGTCATCGTTGCTATAATATAAATTGATTTTACATTAATCACATTTTTATTAGCATTGCAGATTTATATGCCAGTTGTATTTATTCTGAAATTAGTTAAACTTGAAGTCTTGAACTAAAATTCCTCCTATTATCGTAGATAAGTTTCTACCTCGCCTAATGTTCAAAACTAATTAAAATTTGGAAATTTATTAGGCTAAGATTATTAGGCTAAGCAAAGAGCAACAACCCACCTAATACCTATATAATACTACATGCTCATAACTTGCAGTTTATTTTGATAAAACTTGTTGATTATCTTTGTTCAGTGGAATTGTTTAGTTGTTAGAATTATGTTCCATCATGAATAATGTACAAACCCCAATAATAATAATATATATGCATATACATGTGTGTGTGTTCGCGCACAACTATATATCATGTATTTATCATAGACAAAGTCAGTTACCTTCAGTGCCATAATTTATTAAATTCAGTTAGATGTAACAATAAACTTAATTTGAATCTACAGTCGTGAATAATATGAAATGTATTTAGTAAAACAAAAATGAAATGCTGACAAAAAAAAAATGAATAATACGATTATACGAACAATGAATCATATTCTTACGACACTTTCTATTTTCGCCGAACAAAAGATAGTGCTACAAGAAGATGATACTTGAATATCTTTAAGGCTTTTAGCCACATACAAAAGACGACGCTGTTTGATAGCAGCAATGAGCAAACACGACATAAGAGTATTCTCGAGAAAAAAAAACAAGAAAACACCAAAAGAAAAAAAGCATTTGAAGAGAACTTCTATATATATATATATATATATATATATATATATATGTATAGTTAATTACGACTCATATAGATAAAATTATTATAACTCTTTATAATAAGTATAATTATTTAGTTTACGGTTCTACACTAGCAGATGTGATCTAACAAAAAAAAAAGAATACCTGCATATTTGATGATTAAGGACAATGATTATTTTCTTTTAAGAAGATTTTACCTAAACAAAATATGCAGAAATGAAATTTCAGTATTATGTACTACTATACTAAATACTTATATTTAATATGTTAATATTTAGACAAAACAAAATATTAGGTAAACATATTTACATTTAAAATAACATAAATAAAATATTAATAATCCTAGAGAGAAAATACCTTTTTATAAATTTATGTTATGTCTACAAAGCAGACCAAAAATGTGATTCGTGAATTTGAACCCCAAAAAAAGAATTTTAATGATAAATTTCTCTCTTTTCCAACTTGTATATAAAGATTAAACTATTGATAGTTACAACTGGTTGCATTTCTTATTTTCTTAAGTTATATTATATATATATATAATGAAAATATAGACGACGAATCTATAAAAAGTATAATAGATCTAAAAAACGAAACATACGTTTCAATGAAAAAGAAAAGTAAATAAATGTAGATGCGATTCAAGTATTCAATAATGGGTTTATAATAAATGAGAATCATGCTGACTATGTGCATATACAGAGACTTTAAAGCCTTCCCTTCAAAACTTCCTCCTCTTCACCATTTATTTCTATACAATTTTTCTTTTTTTTTTGTAATATTTCTTCAACAAAACAAAAAAAAATTAGAATCCCGAAACAAAGTTCCAATCTTCACCACTTTCATCACCATGTCCGATGCAACCGCGTAGATTACATATCTTTTGTGTGATTTATACATATTAAAGATTCTCATTAAGAAGCTTCCTTCTTTTTTTATTTTTATCTTCCTTCTTCTGTTCATGGCGATTCAAGCTCATCACCATCCTTCTACTATGTTCTTCCTCAACAAGTACTCTCTCTCTCTCTCTCTCTCTCTCTCTCTCTCTCTCTCCTCCTTCTCTCTCTCTATATATGTGTATGTATTCAAATGTTTGATGTTTCAATTTATCAGAAACGGACAAGAAGGATATGATTTTTCGCCGGAGCTGCAAAAGTCTCAGTTTCCTTCCATCACTGCCGGTTTGACTTCTAACTCCAAATCGATTGGTTATCATAATAAACTAATCGGTTTATCTCAAAAATGAATCGGTTTAACGGTTTGGTGGAAAAAAAACAGGGGTTGATACGAGAAAGCGAGCCAGAGAAGTTTCGTCGGTGATTGATTTAGAAAACACGGCGTCTCCGATGAACATTCCGCCGTCTACTCCGCCGCAATTTATCAGCCGTCGACAAACTCCTAATGTAGTATCCACCGGTCTTCGTTTGTCTCAGGGGCAATCGCAGAATCGAGAACTACAGTCACCATATTTCCCGATGATAACCGGAGATATCGCCGGAGAAATCAAACGACAATCGGATGAATTATATAGATTTCTTCAGACCCAGGTGACTATTTCTTATTCAATAAATATTCCAAAAATACCGCATAAGCCAGTTTTTTTTTTTTTAACACAAAACCAGTTTTATTTAGTTAGGATATTGAATTTTGGTAATAGTTGTGGAAAACAAAAGATATAAATGTCGTGATTTGTTTTAAAATGTGTTTTTTTTTCTCCTTCTCGTTTGAAACTATCGAAAACAAAAGTTTACCGATTTTTATATTTATAAAATTTGTAAAGGGAGAGCAGCTGAGGCGCATGGTAGCGGAAAACAGTGAGAGGCACTATCGTGAGCTGCTAAGAACGACGGAAGATTTAGTTAGGCGGAGATTAAGAGAGAAAGAAGCGGAAATCGAGAAAGCCACGCGTCGTCACGCGGAGCTAGAAGCACGTGCGGCACAGATCGAAGCGGAGTCAAGTGCTTGGCAGGTGAGAGCGGCGGCGATAGAAGCCGAAGCGACGTCGTTACAAGCCCGACTGCAGCAAGCCGTAGCTCACGGCGGTGGAGTCACGGCGAAGGAACCAAAATCGGGAAGCGTAGACGGTGTGGATGAAGCCGAAGACGCCGAATCGGCTTACGTTGATCCCGATCGATTCGAATTGACCGGACCGAGTTGTAGGATTTGCCGGCGGCGATCAGCGACGGTGCTGGCTTTGCCGTGTCGCCATTTGATCCTCTGTAGAGATTGCGACGGCTCTGTGCGAGTTTGTCCGCTTTGCCTTAGCTCGAAGAATTCAAGCGTGGAGGTTTTCTTTTCTTGATGGGCTTTTCTTTAATAGGGCCTACCAGGCCCAGCGTTGGTATTTTATAATTAAAAAAAAAAACAAATTTTATATATTAATATTAAATTCATCATTTTTAAAAACTAATAGTAAAGTTTGAGTTTCTTCATCAAGCTGAGAGGCTGATGTGCATGTACATACTACATAATCACATGCAGTGGCTCCTTTTTTTTCTTTAGAAATATTTTTGTTTTCGTGGAATAACTAATAAACTGTTGACCATTTGATTTTATTTATGTGGCACATCTCAGATTTGAGATTTATATGACACTAGAGGTTCGTGCTCCGTGCGAATTTGTCATAATTAGCTGTTTTTTAAGGGGAATTTGTATTTTTCTTTTCTTTTGTTTGTGTGATAAACTTATAATCATTTTTGTGCCATTTCTTTCCTAGTTACCTTTTTATTGTTTCACTAATATTATACTTTTTCTTTTTAACTTCTTCAACATATTGATTTTGCTATAACTTTTATTTTTTCTATTTCTATTTCTTAAGAAAAAGAAGTAACTTTTATTAGGCCTATATTCGTAAACCTAAATATTTTTACCTAATCATAATTTTTTTGTATATACTTAACCTTTTGTTTTTGCTCTTGCAACTCATACCAAATTTTTGTTATCATACCACGCGAACATCTTCACATCTAGTGCATAAATCCTAAAAAATAAAATATTTATACTATTTTATTCCAAATAGTTTTCTTAAAAAATTCATAAGATATCTTATAATTTTATAAGAATGAAAAGAAATAATAATTTTTAAAAGTATATATAATTTTCACAAACCCCAATAGTGATCTATAACTCTCAGACCATTTTCAAACTAATAATAGGTTGAAAAATATTAATATCGTAGCATATGTGATATATATAATATCTCAATCTATGTGTTTTTAATAAAAATATTTTGTTGAAAGGATCAGCACCGGTCTAATAAATTTAAATGTCTTATGCCAAATTTTTTTTTATGTCTTTACTATTTTATAAATTTTTGAATTTTTTTATACTTCTTTAATGCCCATTAAAAAAGAAAAATTTGTGTTATCTTATGTTCAAACTTTGGTTATTTGGATCCTGACTCTAGGAAGGATTTTTGTATTTGACAAAAAAAAAAAAAAAATTTATATTAAATATGATAATGTTTCCGATGGATGAAATAGTCACAAAAATACAAGTTTAAAACGTTTATTATTTAAATTATGTGTCGTTTGTTTGAAAATATAATTCAAATTGCTCTCGTAATTTTGTATATATATTTTTTCATTTATTAGGTTTTTTGGTGTTGGCATATGCTTCCTTTACTTGCATCATCTGTTGTATATACAAACTTTTCTACAATGAAAAAAAAAATATATATCAATAAACTTGAGAGACCCCAGTTTCTATTAAAAGTTGATTTAATATATACCTGCAGAAATGAAATAAAATGATAATTATATATTCCATTCCATGTCTGTACCCAAAGTATGCTAGTAACTTAAATTAGTGATGCGTATAACTTAAATAATATGTTTTTATAATAAAGTTGTACCCATATTCAATTATTATGCCCAAATACATCTATTTTAGGTTTTTCGCGGTACCAAATATCTGTAGTTTTACTTTTTAAATGAATTAGTGTGAATGTTGCAGCTACATATGACTTCGGTGACATCGTCTTTCTTCGTATATTTCCGTTATGAAGTTTCAGGTTCTTAATCTCTATTCGTTTGGGACTGATTTTCAAAAATTTTAGTTAATATGGACATGAAACTAGATTTAACAATACTAATGCAACACATCTATAAAATAGCTGAGTCAAAGCTCAAATCATCTAAATTGACTGTTCGTACATAATATTCAAAAAAGGACTATATATTTATGAACCGATTCTTAAACTATATGTGTCAATTCATTCGGATTTCAAGTAAAATTTTGGTTTGGCAATTTTTCGATTATCATATCGGAAAATGCCAAATCTTATTTTCAAACCTATAAACCGTTGTTTTGTCAATAATGACAGCATGAAACATAAACATAAAAAAGAATGTTGTGATATCGAACACTATAAATTAGACGGTCCATGAGGATGTGAATCATGTGATGATGATGCATCGCATAGACAATGATGCCAAGACATGGAGAAAAGGTTTGATCTACAACTCGTCATTAAACTAAATCAATTAATTTAGAAGAAGAACAGAAAATAAGAGAATTGATCCAACGCATTGATATATTCCAAGTTTGGTGAGACAACTTTGTTTATGAGTTGAATCAATAGACCTTTAAATTTCACTGTATGCAATCGAACTGTTTATGTGAAAACAAACAATATGCAATATGACATAGCATCTAAGTGCCTTGTTCATTTTAATATATATTGGAAAAAAGTATATTTATATGATATGACCACAAAATAATTAAAATTGAAGATGGACGCATGACTTATTCCTTTATATTTAAGAACCCAACAGTAACATATTATTCGTTTAATATGTAATGTGTAGGGACTTATTTTGTGTGTACAGGATTAAACCTCTTATGGTATCGAAATTTTTAAAAGCTGATACCAAATATTGATAGAGATAATGGGTCGAAGGTAATTCCCTCGATGTTTGATAAAAAAAAAACATAACAACTCTTAGATGATTTGAACCAGTTGATAAGTTTGTTCCGTTTTTGAAGAATTAAGAATCTTGATATCGGGAGAAAAATATGATGTTGCAATTGGATATAAAAGTAGAGAGAAAGGGTGAGTTGTGCCAAAGTTAATGGCCAAAAATGATGATAAATTACTTTAGTGCGGCCCAAATGGAAACCCCAATTAGTTGTATCAGATCACAAATGGCCCATAAATTAACAAAATTAGTCTAGTGCCATAGTTTCATACATCTCATTGAATTTAGCTTATATCTATAGCCCAAATATAAACAGCCGTACAATATTTAAGATTTACATACTTATACTATATGGTTTTAAATGTGATCACAAAAGAAATGGTAGATAGGGTGGTGAGTTTTTGTGGAGTCTAGCTACATCATTTTAAACTTTAGTTGGTTTTTTAAAAATGCTTAATATATGCTGTAAAGACTATAAAATTCCTACTTTTCTTATCAATCACACCTTGAATATTTATTGTTTATTTTATTTTGTTGAGCCTTTAAAACTGAATTTAAACCATAATATTTTGATTAGTTTGGAACTCAAATTTTCACCTACGTATACTAATTATTTTGGAATCGGTCACTAGACCAAGATATATCGCAGTTAAATAAAAGTTACAACTGTAAAAGTTGATAACTAGACAGTTTTATTTATTTTATCATGTTTAAAAACTTTGTTAATGACTACTTTTTCTTTAATATCTATTTTACAGAAAAATCATGTCTAACTACATTCTACTAGGTGATTATCATGTGTTCACGCACGAGGACAAATATATAAAAATAATAATTTAATTATAGCAATTGGTTAATATTTTGATTTATTTGTTTATAATTCTTAAATCATTTTGTAAAATTATATATATATATATGGAAAGTAAATAAAATATTATTTTAAATACTTTTATGTTGTTATTGATTAATATTATAATTTCGGTGAAAACTTGGATTATTCGGTTATTCACTGAGTTTCTTAAATAAAAAACTAATTTCTCAAATCATATATAGATATATCATAATTTAAAATAGAAAATTCAATAAGTAATTCACTGAGTTTTCTTTTTTTGTTATAATACAATTTTTATAAATCCAAACAAAATTTATATGTTTTAATTTTAAATTTAATATAAAATATAACTAAATAATAGCTAATCAATTTTTCTTTGGTTATTGTTTAAGACAAAAAAAGAAATGGATAAAATTCATATTTTTAATTAAGAATTAAAATTTAATAATGCTATTTATTTTTTCTATAAAAATAGAGCTATCCATTATAGAGCAAACCACTTTAAAAAAAAATACTTTTGGAGTTATAAATATAGTAAATTATTGAAAAATGGTCTAAGTCACGAATAAAATAAACAATGGGGAATTAAAATAACATAATTGTAAATAGAAAAATAAAGGTTGAAACTACCAAATCGGAGATTTATGTGTTCAAGTATATGTGTTGTATTTAGCTAAACTCCAAACTCTTGTTTAAGAGTAAAACGTTATGGTGGATCCGGAAGTTGTTAACTAGGTATTGCTTTAGCCAACCTAATGTTTGAGAATCTTCGGTAGAGCAAGTATGTTCTTGGCTTTAATAAGTTTAACAATTAAAATTTACACAATATACTAATTATAAAGATCTCTATATTGTGTTCTTGGATTTATTAAGTGTATAACAAATAGTATTTGATAAATTCACTAGTTATAAAGATCTCTATATTAGGTTCATTTTTGTTGTGTTTCTGATGTATTTGGTATATACACTCAAAGAATACACCAATAATGGCCCATGGTGCGCCACAATGGTTGCAACTTCTTTTATAAAACACATCACATGTAACGAACTCAGCAAAGCAATTATCAGTTTTAATTATGTTTCGTTATTATCATTATAAATAAACTTATCATATTATATTCGTTGGTTATAATGAGTGATTTATTAACGCTGTTGACAGAAAAGAATAAATAATACTGAATTATCTATGCGATATTTTGATGTACAATAAACTTTCATGATTTTGTTTTTGGCTCAAAACTTTTATAATTGTTAATTTGATTGTTATTTCCAAAAAGTAAAGAAAATTATTTTTCTGTTGGGGGAATTTAAAATCTATCATGGAGAATGGCCCCGATTCGGTGAATATGGGGACAAGAGAAACAGTTTATAATCGGACGTCCAAAAACTGGTCGAACCTTAGTGACCGTCCGATTGTGAAAACAACCGATGACACTAGATTCACTGTGACTGATCGGTAAGCTCTTACGTGTCACAATTTGTCAACACTTTGTCCACACGTGTACTGCTTGAAAATTCTAAAGATCCAATATCAAAGGACAACACAGGTTAGATGCCATTAATAAATTTATTTTTGTAATAAAATCGAAATGTTACGTCGGTCTGACTATTTCTTATTTCTTTCTCCTATAATATTACATAAGGTGGCTTCTTTTCTTTTTAACGTCATATTACGTTTGGTGCCGGGAGACAAAAAAAAATATAGAAAGTTTATTGTTTTCCATTCTTTGTAACAAGTATTGCATATTTTCTAATATTCCCTCTATACCATAATAATTGATGCTTAAGGTTTTTATATATAGATTAAAAATAATTTAATTTTTATCTTTATATTAATAATAATTCAACCAATAATAATACAATATATAAAATATAATTGGTTCGAAAAATAAAAAACTAATTTATATTACATTATAAATTGAAATTATCATATATATTAATAAAAAATCATCACTTAATTTAGTAGGATACAAAGTGAGTAGTTGATATGAAAAGAGGAGAAAAATTCATAAACGACAACTGAGTCTAGGGGCGATGATTTCCCGGCAAAGAGGAGTGGTTGATGAAAATAAACAAATCTCGTAAAAGTTGCATCTTATATCAATATAAACAATTGTGTTACTAAACAGTATATAACTTTGAGTTGCTAAGGTAAATTTAGAAAATCAAGAAGCAAAAATTATTGGAAATGACACCACCATGTTGAACTGTTGACAGACCGATGCTCAAAGTTACTTACAATATATTTTTTTGTTTTGTCAATACTCACGCTTTATTTGAAAAGTTTATATGAATCAAATCGAAACATGTAAATAAATAAAATAAAATAATTACAAACAAAAATCAATTCGGGGATAATTAATTAGACCTAAAGACTAAGAACACCTCATAAAAAAATATAATAAAAATAATGATATTTAGTGTGAAAGTTATAAACTTTTGAGACGTTTCATAACATATTTTTATCTTTTTATTTCTTCTTTTTCTCAATAAAATAATAATAAAAGTAATAATATAATATTACTTAAGTTTCATTAATTCTCTTAATTGGTTTGACTACATATGCAAATTAATATGACTGCATAAAACATAAATCAACTTAATATTTTTATTTTTTTCATATTATAGATTCCCAACTCAAATATGAATTTTACAACCACGTAAAGAATTGAATAGTTAAAATATAGGTAAGATGTATAAGCTTTTTTACACACATGACTAGACCAGGGGAGCGTAAAATACGTACTTCAAGGCATAACTGGGCCCATACCCTATGGGCTGGTCAGTGGATACACGTCATGTAGAAAAGTGGGAAAAGACAAGAGAGAAGGGAATAACCTAAAACGATTTTTTTTTAAAAAAGAAGAGAATAGGACAGAGAAAAACTGAATTTGGAATACGATACTGTATTTGTAATTAGGTTTATAGTTCTAAGACAGTTACAAAAACAAGTGGGTTTCGTTTACATCGGAGCCTTGCGCAAGTGTGCGACGTTAGCTTCTTAAAAATTTTGCTTGCACGTATTCCTTAGTGTGTGTAAAGTGTATCACACTCCAACAATAGTTTATTATATGCTATTTTAGTATAGTCAACAGAAATTGAAGGATTTTTTTTTAGCAATTGCTAGAGTATCGATACATATATTTTATTAACTTGCATGTAAATTATACTGCACGCTAAAACGAATCTAGGTTAACCACTTCGAACTTTATCTAGCAAAAGCTTGTTACTTCAGTGGTATTAAATACCCATATCACTTCTTTCTTTGACAAAGAAATTTAAATAAATGATATTTTTGCGGTGTAACAACAGCTGGGACTGTGTTGGTGACTCGAGAAGTTAATGATGTCGTGGATTTCAATTTCGTCTGAAGTAGTTGTAAGTAACGTACCAAACATCCTTATATCACCAAGTTAAGAAAAGTGTATTTATAGAAATATGCAAAATAGTGAAATAATGAAGTGCCTTTTGACTTTTGGTTTCTGATGATGTGTGTGTTTTAAACAAATTATCTATATAATTTAAATTGACAAACCATGCATTTTCGCCTTCTTTCGAGTACAATGGCAAATTACACCATATACGAGTGGTTTATAATATACATATTATTTTTCTTTATTTACATATATCAGTCGTATAATGTCTGACTCGGTATCATTAATTTTTCTTAATTAAAAATCCTTATTATTTTTCCTGATTAGGGAATCCTAGTTCTTCCATAAGAAACCAAGCCTTTGTTCAATTTTTTACCTGAACAGAATCTGGAAACAACATATTACATTGCAGCATTCAGATTTGCAACTGTCTATCTTGGAGTCGATTTTTTTACAGCAATCATCACATATGTGCATGCGCATTTGTGGTTTAATAGTAAGTAAGTATTAGTGATGCGTTATAATGTTTCATTTTGGGTTCGATAGCAATCAAAATAAAAATCATATTTGTGTAGAAAATTTAGATTTGGACCAAAGGCTCAAACAGTTTATTCAATAGTCTGGTAAGAGACGATCAGTTCATTCTAATAAACTTGGAAAAAGTCTATTTTATAGCACCTCAGTGCATTGGTATGTATCAGCCAATGAAATATATGAAAACATCACATCTGTGTTGAAATCTCTTAAAATATTGTCACAAACTTATTCAAGAGTTATAGAGTTATCTCGGGCAGTAAAAAATAAAACTAATTCCCACGAGAAATATAAGAAAAAATGCCATTCATAAACCAAAACCTCCGTTATATATGCAGTATTTTTTAGCTTATATTGTTGAATTTTTGTTTTAAAAAATATAGTATTTCCGATATTACTACTCTTTTATGCATACAAACATCATTCATTACCAAATCTTAGAGACCATTTCCAGTGATAATTCCATAGTATATATATCAAATCACAACTAGTCACACACATACACACAATACCACATTAAAAACACACCGACCTTACCGCACCAATACTATTTCTATCTCACCAAACTCCTCAAAGTCTTCGCCCAAAAACGTCTCCCACCAAGGAAATTCATAAAGGAGATAAAACGACAATTTTATTCATTTGTTATCAATTTTAATAAACAAATAAAAGTTATTTACTATTAACGTCGACAAAGAAGAAGAAAAACACACAAGTCATAATAATAAGAGTAACGGTGTCGTCATTACGGTAACCCCACGCGCGTGGGCTCCACCTCATCACCCACGAATCCCCATGATGTCTTTAACGTCTCCCAAGTGCTGGCGGGACCCATGTTTATTGAACCGGAAAGGAATTTAATTATTTATGTTTACACCCCTTAATATTTCTCCTAATCACAATATTGCCGCTATTTTGTTCCTTCCTCTTGTTTTGTTACCTGAAAATACTTTTTTCCAATAACCTTAAACCTCTTTCTTCTTGGACGGATGTGACCAGTTGTTCAAACTTGTTTTTTGGGTTTTGAAATTTGTAAATTTAGTTATTTACAGTAATTCTGCCTTTTGGTATATAAGAAATCATCTTAACTGGTAATGGGGTCAAATTAGACATGTATCATACAAATCAATTCATATATGCCATTGCTATATAAGCGTTTTATATATACAATTGTATGTGAATACAAAATACATTTTAATGAAACTCTGTAAACAACTATATTTTTATTTACAATTTTATTCACCTAATTTTGCCAAATAACTTAGCTATAGAGTAAGTTGCCTTGTAAAAATATTCATGTGTGATTTCACTGAAATGTTAAAGCGAGTAATACATTACTTAATAATATTGTCCGAGTGAAAAACAAAACTAATAGTAAAATAATTTGAATTAAAAAATAAAATATGGAAAAGTATTTTATCTTTTCTGTTTTATAAGGAGTGTCATCCTATTATTTCTATACTTATTAGAAAGTTATTAAAAATTATATTATATTTTTAACAAATACTTAAATATATGTATCTTTTTAATAATACATTAATATAATAAGGTTAAAAATAATATTTTAATAAAAAAATTACAATTGAAAATATAAAATAAAATTTGTTGTAAAAAAAAACTTAAAAATCATATTTTTCATAAAATTGGACGAAAAAGAATTACTTTATTGTTTAACAAGCTCTCTGGAAAGTTCGTCTGACACTGCAGGTATTAAGTCACGAATAAATTATTTTCTAACGCTTCAGAAATTATTCCTTATGTGTCAATAAAGTATTTCTAGAAAATAACAAAAGTGGTTTTCGATTTCTTGTAGTTTCAAAAAAGCAAAGAAAGGTTTTTGGTTATTACAAAGGCAATAGAGATTCTCTCTCTCAAAATTCGCCCCTTGTTTTCTTAATGTATCTCTCTTAAACCCCTTAAAAAAACAAAAGATCTTTTTAAACCCTTAAAAAACAAAAGATCTTTATTTGCTATAAAGCCTCTCGCAACTCACACTTCCTCTCAAATTCTCCACCCATAAAAACAAAACCTCTCTCTCCCCTCTCTAAACTTTAGAAAAAAGAATGGAGGTTTTAGGGAGAAAGCCTTATTTCATTGAAGAAGAAGATGATTTGGGTTCTTCTTTGTCGGAGATGGAAGCTGGCTTTTCTGGCAACAGTGGAAACTCACAACACGGCGTCGTTCCAAGTCATTTCTCTTACACCAGGATGAACAGTCTCAACAGGAACACTAACTCTTGTTACAATAAATATCCTCAGAGTTATTATTACCATCAATACTCTATCTCGTCTCCAAGATCTGTTGTTTCCGGAAGATTCCATGATTTCAGATTCGATAATCAACAGCCTCACTTCCTGGATTCGTGTTTCCTCTGCAAGAAACCACTTGGTGATAACAGAGACATCTATATGTACAGGTAAATTTTCAAGATCTATACATCACATCTCATTTCAATTTTCCTCCTCCTAATAAAAACCCAGAAAAAAAAGAAATGAATTTTCGGATACCCATTTTCGTTAATTAGCCAAATTAAACGATTGATGGGTCTGATTCGAAGTTTTGATTATTTGTTTTTGTTGGGTGTAATTGCAGAGGAGACACACCGTTTTGTAGTGAAGAGTGTAGACAAGAGCAGATAGAGAGAGATGAAGCAAAAGAGAAAAAACAGAATCTATCTTATTCTGTGAAATCAGCAATGAGGAGAACAGAACAACAAAGCTCTTCTTCTTCTTCTCCAACTAGATCTCGTGGCTATGCTTTCCACAACGGAACTGTTGCTGCTGCTTGAATTTCCGAATCTGATGATGAGTTTGGGAATTATAATAATAGTCATTAGGTTTTTAAAAACAGGAAAAGAAAAACAAAAAGAAAGTGAAAATGCTCTCTTCAACGCTTAGAAGCTGGTTTTGGGATTCTCTTTTGATCTTTTTCTAAATCTAAAGATCATTTTACTTGCCCATGAAGTTTTCAGGGAAAGGAGAAAGCTAAAAAGATCCTTTAACTTCCCTTTTGTTTTCTTTATTTAACTTAAAAAAAAGTTTTGGGAGTATGAGAAGTGAAGAGTGTATATGCCTGTGTGAATTTAACGTACATGGCATGCTTTGAGTAAATTTTTTTTTTGATTTTTTTTTCGGGTAAGGAAAAATACATATGTAATATACATGTTCAACCATGAGAATGCATACCAGAAATTTATGAGAATTTATGTAAGTTCACTTTTTCTGTATGCATTTTCATGGAAACAAAAGTTAGATGAGACGTAATATTTGTAAGAAATAAATTGTATATGTCCTATAAATATTCAAATTCCTTATAATTTAGTTAAGTGTCGTTATAATATTTTCTTTGTTTGAAAGCTACTCATTTTGCTGTCCTAGTGTCATCGCGACATTGAGGAATGATAGAAATACACATTTCAGAGATAACGATA
Organism: Streptanthus diversifolius; assembly: GCA_039880935.1. Taxonomy (NCBI): domain Eukaryota; kingdom Viridiplantae; phylum Streptophyta; class Magnoliopsida; order Brassicales; family Brassicaceae; genus Streptanthus; species Streptanthus diversifolius. The sequence goes on along the minus strand of JAXGFM010000012.1, from coordinate 7,609,725 downwards.
TGTTTCTCCAATAAATTATGTTTGTTCGTTATTGTTAGTAGCAACAAACAAATTAAGCTACGTCTTTTTCCTAATTATCACACAGTAAACCAACAAATCGCATAAAACATAAAAACTTATTCATATATATTAAACCTGCAAAAACAATTTCCAAACTCAAAAATATCATCCTCTAACACTAACTCCTCTCGAACTCCCCTTCACAGGTCCTGCGACTCGACTCTTGCTTCTTACCTGGCTACTTTCCTTACTCGTAGCCATCGAATTATCTGCATTACCAGATTCTTCGATAATTTTCTTTAATCTTTCCACTACAGTCTCCATCGCAGGCCGCTCTTTATCGTTCTTTTTCAGACAAAGATCAGCCAGTTTAGCTAAACTTCTGGCTGCAGCAGCTGGATAATTGTTGCGTAGCCGAGGGTCAACGATCATGCTGAAGCGTTGACTATCAGCAGGATACTCTTTGACCCAATTCAATAGCCTTTGTTCAGCGGCTGGCTTGTTCCTCTCAATGGTTCGACGTCCGGTTATGATCTCGTAGAGCACAACACCGAAGCTATAGACATCGCTCTTCATTCGAAGATGGCCTGTTTGCACGTACTCAGGAGCTGCATAGCCTTGTGTTCCAACTCTCTATAAAGAGAACGAAGAAAAAGATCAAGAAGAAGATATGTTAAACTTTGTAATAGATTCATCACCTAAAGCTATGTAAACCGAAAGAATGTATTCAATACTTACTGCAGTTGTGACGTGAGTATTGTCGCCCTGAGGTCCTTCTCTTGCAAGCCCAAAGTCCGATAATTTCGGGTAAAATTCATCATTTAAGAGCACATTAGAGGACTTGAAGTCTCGGTATATCACCTGCCAAACCAAATATACCACACACTTATCATCCACTAAATCACATATCAAACTTAGAAACTAGACAGTGAATGTTTCAGAATCTACCACAACACATTTTCTCCACAAAAGATCGCATTAAGGTTCACCAAATGTCTCATTTCTAATCTACTTAATCATGGGTCTGTGTCGACATCTATATACAACAAACGTGTTTAAATTGTGCCTGTCCTAAATTATCAGGAACAATCAAAAGGATCTGTCTTAAACCAGGTTTCCTCTAATGGGTTTTGTTTGCGGTTTAAAATTATTACCTTAACTTCATGTAAATAAGCCAATCCTTCAGCTGCACCAAGCATGATCTCAAGCCTTTGTTTCCATGGTAATGTGCGTGGTCCACGGGTGAAGAGATGATCCTCTAAGCTTCGATTTGACATGAATTCGTAAACTAAAAGCCTCTCCATCCCGGTCTCGCCATCTTCTGAGCAATAACCTAATAGCTTCACAACGTTCTGATGATTCACTACCCCAAGAAACTGAACCTCTGCTAGCCATTGCTTGTGACCCTAATACACACCATTACAACACAAAGAAGGTAAAACATCAAAACTCCGAGGAAATTTTCAGACTTTACGTTTACAAAAAGGTGACAATTTGAAGAGTCTCCAAGCTTCTATTTCACGATTTTGTAAGCCATTATATCACAGTTCTGATAATTCGGTAGAAAATTCGAACTTGATTTGTAGTTGAATCCTTTGATGAGTATTTAAGTTCTTCAATAAATTCTCAACCATTTTACATAAGGATGATAATTGACAAAGTTTGAAAATTGCATCCATTGAATATTATCTAAGCTTCTATTAACGTTTCTAAACCAACCTTATCCCACGACCCTGAATTTTCTTCAATTTTACTTATTAAAAAAGTGGCAAAGTCCGAATTTGCTTCATAACTACATTCATTGAAGATTACCCACCCAAGCTTAAATCTTGCGGTTATAAGCTTTTTGTTTCTATTTCTTTTTCTTCAATTTTACATAAAAAAGCAAGTGAACAAAGTTTGCATCAAGCTTCACAGCTGAATAGTTCAAAGAATCTCTCAGCTTTTAATTTATTCCTTTAATCATATTCATGATCAGATTAGCAAAAACAGAGAGAAGACCGTGAGAATATATACCTGTAAACCTTGTCGATTGAGTTTCTTAATGGCGACGACAAGTTGAGAATGAGAATCTCCAGTGGTCGGAATCTTTCCTTTATAAACACTACCGAAACCACCTTCACCGATCTTAAGCCTTCTGCTAAACCCACAAGTGGCTTCGCTGAGTTCGTCGTAAGTGAAAACCCTGAGATTCTGTTCTCTTTCTGTATACAAGTCTCTGATGCTTCGGGGAGAAGGCAAAGATCTCGGCGTCTGGAGATTAAAGGACGACGTGTCGCTCTGATTCCTCAATTGTGGAGCTGAGTTTTGTGCTAATTCTTTCCCTTTTCTTCTTCTGTCTTTTTCTTGATTTCTGGGTTTTGGTTTCTTTGATTTGAACAAGAACAGACACTTCATGTCTTCAAGAAAGAGAGGGAGAGAAAACGAGTAGAAAGATTGAAACTTCCTTTTAAGGAAAACAAGTGGAATTTTGGTGGAAACTGGAAACACACACAAAGGGCAAATAAAACAATATAATTTAATTACTTTTGATCAGAACAGTTGAACCCAAAAATGTATTTTTTTTTTTTTTTTTTTTAAAGAAAGCTTACTCTTTGTGGGGGTTCCTCTACAACTCCTAGTATAAAACCTAGGATTATAAAGAAAATATAGGTTTTGTTATAGAATGAGAAATGAATTGTGGAATAAGAAGTATGAACACAGATCTATTTAACTACCAGAAGAAAGGGATTTCCCTGGAAAATGAAGGAGAGAGACAACAAAAATAAAAGCGAGAGAGACATGATAATAATCTCTGTCCTAATTCCTTTGTCGAGAAAACCAGAAAAAAAATTTGTAGATGGGAAAGAGACAAAAATATGTTACGTCTTCCTCGTAAGAAAAGAAGAAAAGAAGAAAAGAAGAAATCGGGTACGTATGGACAATAGACTTGGAAAAGTATGTGTGAAAGAATTCAGACTCTGTCCTAACAATTCAGACTCTGTCGTAATTGTAGGGACTGGTGTTGTAATTTTTTGGAAAAACAAAAAAAAACTAAAGTAATTAACTAATTTAAAACATGGGGAGTGATCGTTAGACTAACAAATTTCATATACTTCTATGTTTTTTTCCCACTCGTTCCTGTGTTTTTTTTGTTCAACAGTGGAATATGTGAACAGAAGATCCAAATAATTATTATCTACAAGTATATGAAATTTGTTATTCTAACTCCCCATGTTTTAAATTAGTTAATTACTTTAGTTTTTTTTGTTTTTCCTCAAGTTATATAGATAAATAAATTATTATTTTTACTATTGTAATTATAATTATTTATTATTATATTATGATTATTGTAATAAAAATTATTATTATAATAAAAATTAAAAACAAAATTATAATTATAATCATCTAAATAAATTATAATTAAATTAAATTAAATTATATAGATAAAATTTAAATTATCTAAATAAGTAAATTATTTAAATTATAAACTTGATTATCTAAATTATTAACCGTTAGAATTATGTGACATAATGGTGATCACTTATGAAATTTATGATACATGACTGAGATTCAAACTTAGCACTTCTGTAATGTTAAAGGGGATATTAAAAATATTAAGCTTAGTTGACAAAAAAATATTAACCAATTGAGTGTATAAATACTAATATGTTTGTAATATTTTTAAGAAAACACAGTAACTCAATTGGTTAACTTATTTTTGGATTAAAAGGTAATGGTTTGACTCTATTATTCTACTAATTTTCAATAATTTAGTTACAAGATTAAGAGAATATATAAATATGTATTTACATTAATTTCAATAAATTAGATCAGTTTAGTTGGTAAATGTTTCAATTATTTGGTTTTAAAATAGTGAATATAAATTTTAGATTATGAGTCTTTTTAGAATTTCAAAATCAAAACGAAATCGTTTAAAACTATGTTAGTTCACATTTAACATTGAATAATTTCAATCATAGTCAATTTCAATCATAGTCAATTTCTAGTTGTTTAGATATAAATATGCAAGGTGTAATTATTTATACTTAAACTTTTACAAACTAAAAAGTATAAATGAAAATCAAACCTTTCTCTATATAACTGATGTGTCATCTAAAGCTCTGAAAGAAAATTACTAAAGAGCGTGTGATGATGGTCAATTACTCGCATTTATTGGATTGCGTCATATCGGTCAACATAGAATATTAAGTATTGACTAATTAGAAAGTAAGTCAATAATACAGATGGTTAACCACAACAGCAGAATTTTAATGATTCCTAATACTCTAACACACCAAACCATTTCTCTCTTTTTTTTTTTTTTTTGTCTACGCACCTCCCGTGAGTTGTGGAATTAATTATTTAAACGAAACTTATTATAAATATCCATTAAAAGTCCAGCTTATAATTTTATACTAGCGATGCCTTTGCTTTTATTATAGTTTATATAAGAAAAAAATTGATGGCCTAACCACGTTTCCACTTCATGTAAAATGATGATCTTTTTTTGGAGGAATAATATGATTCTGGTCAAATATTTGCAGAAAAAATGGGTAGTAACGCAATTAATGTTGAGATGTTGGAATATATAAGAATTGTATAAGATATAATCGGTAATTTACAAGGTTTTGTCCTAAAACGAATTCGATCGTGAATCCGTGATAACGCTTAGCTTTGATGGACAAGGAATCCGTAAGGTCGTTGGAACCGTTACATGCGATCGTATTAAATAAATGTTGTTTAGAATAATTCGATAAACATTTATTTGATTAAAAAAATATTCATAGTTATTTAGTGCGGTTACCAATACAAGAAGTTACTGCATAGCAATAATCATTCCACTATTTTATCATTTCTATATTTACCAATAAGTTAGAAAAATACATTTGTATTTTTTTTTATTATATGGCCTAGTAACACAATAACCCCAACAATAACTCTGAAATCTAATATCTATTAAAATGAAGAAGACAAATACATTTTGTTACCTCTATCATCAATATATATATATATGAACACAAACAAAATCAGAGAAGTGGACTAACGTTTATGATCCACGTCTATTTCATAAGCTCGAGCCCCCGGCCCATACACTTCTCTCCATCGGTCGCTAAATGGCCCAACAAGTTTTGAAGCTACCACCATGAAGAACATAGAAGCCACCTGAGGAAAAAAAATCAATAAAAGTTCCAACTCTTAAATCTTTTGCATTGCCCAAAAGAATCCACCTCTGAAACAAATTATTTGCATTCAATGTAACAAAAAAAAACTTTGATTTGAATAAATGTAACATTCAATTAAAAAAAAAATCACTACCTAATATCAAACAACATCCAGTTTTGGTGAGACTTGTGTTTCACAAAGTGATATTTTCATAAATAAATGAAGAGAAAGTAAAATGCAATAAATAATTAAATATAAATACAGATACTGTAAATAATGTATGAAGTGGAAAATGATTCATCCTCGTATTGTGATTGCTGCAAATGATTTGGTAGTGTTCATCCACTAATATTGCAACGCATTTTTTCTCTGACTAAGTGAGACAATTTAACTACTTGTTAGTAAATTTAGGTGGTTAAATTAATAAAAAAACTCATATAGGGCTGATTTTATTACAAAATGTCAGTATCTTAAATGATTTTGAGTCGGTCTTAGTTTCCCTTTGTGGATAGAGACCCATTGAAATAGTAATGAAATAACGTAGAAAAGAGTGCCCCCATTTTCCTCTTTTAATTTGCTCCAAACCGCTATGCTTTGTGTGGTTGTTGATGACTTGTGAACATACAAAAAGTCTGAAAACTCATTAGAACATTGCATTCTCCTAGTATTCGACTTACGTCACCAACGATATATCGTACTACACGCATCATATATATATATATAATGAGTACTTTTTGTATGTTAAAAGTTATCTACGAGAGTATAACCACGTCAAGTAAAGCGGATTGAAAAAATCATAAGTGGAAAAGGGGAACTCTGGTGATCTTCTTTTATCCATTATCAAATTACTATTTCAATGAAACTATAAGTTTTGTTTAAATCCTTTTTCACTAAGTTATACACACCGTATTATCTTCCTGGTTGATCACAAAATTTGTTGTGGGGAAAATAAACAGAACTTCCGTAGAGTAAATGGATTTAGTACTGCATAATCAAATTGATCTAACTACTAAACCCTGAACCCTAGAAACAACTAAACTCTAAATCTTTGATGGGATATTCTAGTAGAGCTAAAAGAGAACAATTTTTTTTTTTTGATATATGGTTAAACTCTCCGATATCATCTGCCAATGAGAAACAAAACAAAACCAAAAATAAAAAGATTACAAAAGTAGGAACATACAGGTTCAAGTTTCACAAACTCATCAAAAGATTTTCGCCTTTTTTTCTTCTAACCATGCTTTTGCTTGCTCCTAATGTGTATGTACCTGATGACAAATAGAGACATGACTGCTTCTTCACCTTTCGTGATTACAATGCTTCTTGTTTCTCTTTTCAAATCCAAAGCTATAATCTTGATTCTTGGATTTCTCTATCTTAAACTTCCTTCACGTCTTGTGTAATTTGAACCCAAACACTCGTGGAACATAGTTTTGTGTTACCTTCGGTGGCTTGAGATGTCCATAAGTCATCAAGAACAGATGTGGAAACGTTGTCCCAAAGTAAGCTCCATCAATGTCTGTGTATTGCTCTAAGGAAAACCCAACAGGGATCAATAACAGCTGCAAGATCTATAGAAACTCAAAAAAGATGGTTGCTTTATGCATAATAATCAAACATTAGATTTCAGCACATGCATTGATGGATATATAATTAGTAAAAGAAGTGAAAGTGTGGGACAAGTAAAAGGATACTGCCTTGGTATTTTGATCGTGGGTAATAAATGTCTTCGCATTTAGGGCAATATATCTTCACCGTGCTTGATCGAGGTAAATCCGATTGACCAACCGGAAGACAAGGTTGGCCACAGCAATAAACTCTAGGGCATCTTCCAAAGTCGTAGTTTTTGTATTTATCCAACTGCAAATAAATTATCAAGGATAAGAACCAAGAGGTAAATCTTATATGGGATGTTTAAAATAGGCAAATGAGCACAAAGATTATTTCTTTTTTTACCATTGCAGCCAACCCTTTGCTTGTCAATATGTAACGAGCATGAATAAGTCCATAAAGCATCTCAGCTGCTGACTCGACCAACTCATTCTGTTCCTCTGTAAACATCTCTCCTGTTACCGACCCAATCCATATCAAACATTCCAGAGACATAGTCGTAAAGGGTTTCATTCTTTTATCCCTCAACACTGTCTAATCTAACGTCAATGCAGATTCTTTCCCTAGCTAAACCGCAAACTAATTTGGCAGCAAAGGAAACATATAACTTACCATGAGAAGATTCTACATCCAAAATCAGATCCAGAGCATACTCGTAGTACGGAACTAGACTGCTGAGTCCACACAAGTTGAAGTCATCTTGGATGTAATCATCATCAACTTCACAGAAGAACTCGTTTCCTCGTAGATTGCAGAACCAAGATATCCATGAGGTGTCCTCTCCATCAGAACCACTGACATCTGATTCTTCTTCACTGTCTGTGTCTGATTCATCTATGACCAATAAAGCCAAAAAAGGAGAAACACAAAAAATACATTTCATCAGCTACAGTTTCTTAGAGGCTAATAAATGGTTTTACTTAATTCAGCTATATCTCTCTACACTAAACGACATATAACCGTTTTGCTTGATTCAGTTATATAAAAGCGTTTTCTTTGCAAATGTCATATGATTAGAATCCAATATCTCTCTTCAATTGAACGAGGGTCATGATAAAAGAATTAAACTTTACTTAATTCACCAAAGTAAAATTCCCAAATCAGAAGACACATAACTGATTCTAGGTTAAGTCTCGAATCTAAAACCAAAAAGAAAATCGGAAAAAAACAAAAATCCAAATGCGATTTCAATAGCAAAGAGAGGGAAGCAAAAACGAAACGCACCGTCTGAAACGTTATTCTTAGAGAGAGAAGCAGAACGCGAATCTCTAAGGTCATGCGGCTGCTTCCCCATCGAAACGGAGTGCTGTGCCGCAGCCGCCGAAACGGTACCTTTTCCCTTACCGTTAGCTTGACGAGAGGTCGACGGAGAAGGACGTTCAAGAGCTTCGTTGATCCGTTTACGATCCACAACCTCCGGTCTCGAGCCAACTGTTCCTCTCTCCCTATACATGATTCTAACAAATCTCTCTCGCTTTTCTCGTTTTCCGGATACAGCTATTTTTCACCTTCAGCGGCGATTCATGCCGGTGAGATCGAGAAACGACGGCTGTACCTGATCAAGGTTGAGTTCTAGGGTTTTGAAAATAGAAAGCCTTTTTCTTTTCCTCTGTGTCGAATCTTTGTTCTATCGCGTTTTTTCTATTTCGCTAATTCTGTTTTGGTACAGAGAAACTTTTTGATAATATATATATATATATTTTCTTTTCTCCTTTTCACCGTTATATTTTTTTTTGGCTTTTGCAAAAGGTAAAATTAAAAAAAAAAAAACAGAAGAGTGGGAAGGGTAAAATGGGAAATAAAGAATAAAATTATATAGGTTCCCGGAGACGAGGGAGGATGTGGAGCGGTGAATCGGCAGCCACTGAGAAAAAGTGGAGAGAGAAGTCGAACCACCAACATTTTTGGGTTCAACCACGTGGCAGTTCTGTACCCGACAATCGCTCCTCAACTTTCCACGTGGCCACATAGATTTGTTTTTGTAACTAAATAAATAAAATTTACAAAATTCTACAAACTATTTAATTAATGAAAAAGAAGACTACAAATAAATGTGGGTCTTTCAAAATATTCTTTGAATTAATAGAGAAAAAAAGCTATGAGAGAGAATCTAGTATCAGTCGAGAATTGTTCACAAAATTAAGTGCATGAATGTGGTAAGTCATATTTTTTATGTTATAAGGCTAGGCCCACATGTCCTTTTATATACTAAGGTTGAATGTGACATTGTGCTTACTGGTCAAGGTTTTGTTGATTAGTTTTGTTATTGGAAAAACAATGGAGAATGTTGTTAAAGCAAGTACGATTCGAATTCACTGTGTGACACAAAGGCATAACGTCATTTTTGATAAGTTTGTGTCAAAATTGTTTATACTATCTATTTCTTATGTAGATTCTTTCAATTTTATACTTCATATCACAAGGTTTGCCATCACATATCAGCAAGTTATCTAGAGTAAAGATGAAGATAATCAAAAACCAATATGGTTAATTGGTTTGTAAACCTATTAGGTTGTTTCTTAGGAGATAGTTAAGGGTTTCATTTTTCAAACATAGCAGACAAGCAAAAGGCTAAAATCTGGAAAAAGATAAGATTACTTCTACCATTTCTTTGGTGAAACATATAGTTTTATCAGAAACACATAAAGAATTCCTCAAAGAATATAAAGTGTAAGCAGAAAACAACTCAAAATTGTATTTTGGAGGACTTTGACTTTTCTGCAAAATTGTATAATCAAGATCAATAGTTTAGTCATTTATTTTAAAGAATTAGACTTTAACACCAGTAACCAGTTCATTAGTGGCAACATATCTTTGAAGGAAATCTGTGAGAAGGAAATCCCAGATGTTATCATCAACTAGACTGCTTAGGGGTTGGTTGACACAGAACAATCCATCCTCTCCAGTTGGGAGTGTATGTATCTGTGTCACTCAAAAGTTTGCTGCTGATCCGATAATAGTTTGTAGATTTCTAAAATTGAGTTTAAATAAATAGACATAAAAATAAAATGAAAGGGTAAAAATTCATTGGTTTTTCTAAAATCTTAGTAAAATACTAAACTGTATATCTATTTTTAATCCAAAAAAACATGTGAATCTAAACTGAATTGAATTTTATTATGCAAAATATTCTTTAAGTTTATCCTACGAGGTCTAAGGTAGTCACTGTGTATTCGTTTAACATAAACTTTTCTCAAAACATCATTATTTTATCTATACTTATTTTCTAACATATGAGATTCCTAATCTAGTTTGAAAATATTAAACCATTAATAAAAGTTCGTAATTTTCTGACGTTAACATTTTTTTCTCCAAAAATAAAAGTTTTCTGATGTCAAATATTATTTGTTTTTTTTATGCACCATTAAAATCTCATGTGTTTTTAAAAACAAATTGTTTAGTTTATGCATAAATCTGTAAATTCAGTTCATAAATCTATAAATTCAAACTATTAATATAGTTTGTTGTCTCATATGTATTATTCTCTAACCGAAGATTAACGATTGATTAATTGTACAAAGTTCTAGTTTATGAATCTATAAATAAATTTAAGAATTATATTTTGAATTTAGATATAAGATTTTCATTTCATAACTTACAAAAAATCATAATTTATACCCAATCAAATATGCATATATATAATATAGTAATTTTTATGTGAATCAAAGTCTAATTGTAACTGGCTATTACATAATCATTTTTGATATAAATAAAACATTTTTGTTAGAATATATTAATATTAGATATATAATTAATTAAAAATACTTTTTTACTTCAAATTAGATTATTTCAGATATGCTGAAAATAACAATAACTCCACATTAAATGACATAATAGTGAACTTTTTTTATCTTAATTTAATAATTGTTAAATATTTAATTTTTGAGTCATTGTTATAGTGACCATATAGAAAAACAAGAACTTAATATATAGTTATATAATAGACATACTATAAATAATAAAAATATATAAATATTTAATATATTTTTAGAATATAGAATATAATGACATGCAGTTGGGTTTACTTTCTATTTTTGATACTACTTATAATTGTTTTAAAATAATTTTTGTCTTAAGCTATTCAATAACCAGCTGACTATAACAATCAACTTATTTCAAGTTTTCTCATGCAAAAGAAAACCTAACATTTGAATTTTTCATTACATACAAATGTACACAATTTGAACAGAGTGATTACTAATAAATAATGAAGAATCAAATTCAAAATTAAGAACATGATCTTAATCAGGTTTGAAATAACTTGAGTCTATGAAAAAAATCTGATGGAACATCTTGTTCATAAGTTTATTACACCATCAACATTTTACTTTAAATTAGCAAAAAATCTGATTGATTAATACTCAAAATAAAGAATTATAACTCAACAAATTTTGATACATATTCTTTTGAAGGGGATGACTTATTGGATTGATGATTTGGTAGGATTTTTTTTTTCAATCCTCCTTTTCTTATATCTAATATTTGTTAAAATCCTTCTATTCAAGCTTATTGGATCCAAAATCACTAATTTAAAATCCCACCAAAATCTTCAATATCTTCAAAATCCTAACAAAACCACACCAAAATCTTTAAAATACATTTAAATTCCAAAAAATTTTAAAACTCTCAAATCGTAATAAATCATCAGTCCAATAAACTCTCCAAAGTATATGTGTTTCTAACCTATAAAGTATTATTTATTTTAGATGATATTTTATTTTATTTAAAATATTCCTAGCTCTATTGTTAATGAGAAAAACTGGTATATATGTTTCTAGATTCTGAAGTCTTTTATTTATTGTAAATAACATATATTTATAATTGTAAAGTATTAATTATTTACAAGTGTTTATTCTATAAAAATTGTTATATATTTTCAACGTAATATATTTCATTTTATACATTTTTATCTATAAAAATCAATTTAAATTTAATATACTTACAAATTGAAACTTTAAGATAAAAACATTTTATTATATAATTTTATATTATTTCAGTCAGTGTAATTTATAGACTAATTTAGAATTACTGAAAAAATATAAAGCTCACTTAGTAATATAAAATTTTACAAAAGCATGTTTAATGAATGATTAGAAAGTTAGAGATAAATTAACATGATCAGGAGTTATGACATTAATTTCCAACAAGATATATATGTTACACTATCAACTTTTATTCGATTTCCTTGGAACTCTTATGCCTGCATCTCCACATTTACTGAAATATATACACTCAAAACTCAACAGAAACAGAATCCAAACTTTTTGACCAACGGAAGAAAGAAGACAGCAAAGACTATACATAGAGATTTAAAGATAATCTCTCAACCAAAACCACACCCAAATGTTATTGTCTTGATGTTTCGACTTAGTCATAAAGATTTTCTAACAAAGATGAAGTCACCCTCTTTTTCATGAAATACTGTCGTGGATGACTATGAGCATCAAGGGTATTTGACTGTGTTCATTATTAGTCTTCACCAAAGTATTTTTCTTCAGCGTCAAGGCCAATCTCTCGAAGCCAATGATCATCAAGAGTCTCATCATTGTCTATCTTTGTGTAATCCAAGTGCTGATGATCTTCTCCTGACAAGAACTTCCGTTGCATGATTGATGTGAATTGATCCATCAAATCTTGCATCTCCTCCGGCGGTAAGACTGTTGCCTTGCCGTTCTGTTCTGTATCATTCGATGTTCCGTTGCTATCTGTGAATTTAGTAGCCTGAAATTATTGAGAAAATATAATGTAAAATAGGGTTTAGCACCAGAAATTAAGTAAACCAAATCCAAAATGATTCATGGCCAGAGCTAGAAACAAGTTACCTCTTGAAGGCCTGAGCTAGCTCCTGTCAGCTTTTTCTCTTCTTCGTCATCTTCTGATTCCATTTCTTCGTCATCTTCTTCTGATTCCTCTTCTTCTTCTTCATTATTATCTTCTGATTCCTTCATCATCTCATTACCAACCCAATCACTCTCATCAACACCTAACCTCTGCTGCTCCTCTCTAATCCGAGAAACCAACGTAGCTTCCTCTGCCCGTCTCATCAATGTCTCAGACCAACGTTCTCCAGGCCTAGCCATGTTCCTAGCAATCAAATCCTGAAATTTTCCGACGTACTCGTGGTGTAGATACGGCTCTCTATCTCTCATAGCATCCTCAGAGAAATACTCTCCTTCTGATACAAGCTTGTTCAAGTAAGCCAGCCTCCTGTTCCTCACAGCTACAGTCCTCGATTTCAGCTGTTCTGAGGTCGGAATTATCTTCTTCCTCAGGTTTTTCAAGTGCCAATCAACCTCGTAGTCATGTTTCAAAGCATCAAACTCGACCAATTCATCTACACTCAGCTTCGATCCATAACGCTCTGAAATCAAAGCAAACAAAAAAAAATACTAAATCTCTGATATGTTTATAGTCTAAGCAAACACTCCAGTGTGATTTATAGCCGCTCTGAACCAAAGCAAACAACTAAGTTTCATTTCCGAAATCAAAACTGCGATAAGGTTTATTTTCAGTCTAAAATCGCAAAACGAACTCAATACTGATACTACTGAAAAGAAAAGTTCATACGATTCCGCATAGATTTGAAGAAATCGGTATTACAATCGAGAATTTACCAAGGAAAACGGCGGGATCACGACGGAGAAGGTCTAGGAGGATGGATTTACGTTGGTCGGAAGATGAAGCAGTTGATTGGACGGCGCGTGGGAAGTAGAGGTCGTCGAGAGAGGAAAGCCTCGTCGCAATTTCTTCCGCCGCTGCGTCTTTCATTGATCTTCCCTCCATCTTGTTCTTCTCTCCCGTTGCTTCTCCTCTCCACCGGAATCTAATAACCTGATTATCTTTCGCGCTCACGTGCTTGTCTCGTGGGAAGACTTTGGCGGTGTTAACAATTAGGCCCATTGGGCTTTCTAGCTCGTACCTTGTTTGTGTATCACAAATTTTGTTTTCCAATGGTTATCGGTATGTGGAATGATCGGTTAAATTTCGGTTTGACTTCTTTTTATCGATATTGAGTTAAATTATTTGTAGATTTGTAATCCAGTTTGTTTTTGGTTCAAGTCTCGTCTACTTTTGGTTTGGTTCTGTTTCGATTTATCCCGTTTAGTAAAGAAATATGATAGATAATGATTTAACTAATGTTATAAAATTTACATATGTAGTATGATTAGTTACACTAAGATTGATTTTGAGTTCGAATTTTTTTTTTTTTTTTTTTTTAAAAAAATCTCCAATCACTAAGCTAATCTCATTTTCTTTATTTTTTTTGTTAGGCAACTCATTGCACTGGAATAAATTATTTACAAAAGGGTATAAGTCACCCAAATATCAGCCACAGTTAGCTTTCGTTTTTTTGGTTCATTCAACCACTTTTTTTTCCACCCTTACAAATCTTAGTTAACACACAAGAGTAAAATGGAGTAAATATTTTTTCTTATCAAGTAATTTGTTTTTTTTTTACAGCTGAAAACTTTCCTACACATAAAAAATATGGAAAAGTTTATACTGATAATAGTCGATCCAAAAAAATTATACTTACTTTTTATTCCACCATTTTACTCTAAAATGCTTACCAATGAAAGCCTAAATCCCGAACAGAAATTGTAAAGAAAATCAAATCTTGTATCAGAAATAAAATTTTGTAGTTTTTTCGTAGAACTACAACTAAATAATAAAAACTTTTAAGAAAAATTTAAAGAGAGGTGCTAAATAACACTGTTACAATCGGTCTTGTTCTTGGTCCAGCCTACGACTTGGTCTCTATAAACCAACTTGTTTCGTCACGTCGCAATCTCATCCACCTCCGAGTTAAAGACAAAACTCGGAAATGTGGTCGTTATGTCCCTGCAATTGAAATTTAAGTCCTCAAACTTATAAACCGCATTAAAACTTAATCACGTAAATAGGTTCTAGAAAGGTAAACATACCTCAGATATGGAAGAGTCATGATTTTAAGCAAAGATGGGTTTTTGATTACGAAATCGCTCCACTCTGTCTTACCAATCTTCCCATCCCGATCCACATCTGCGTCCTCAAATGTCTGTTCACGAAAAGCAAGTTTTATAAAAGAGTCTTTACTTTCATACAATGAAGAAGTTATAAATAAACATCAAACCTGATCAAGTATCACTTCTATGGTATCATCAGTTAGTTTCATTTCAGATTCGCAGAGAAGCGCAATCAACATTTGTTTCACCTACCAGAATCACATACACGATTATGAATACCCACAAGGTTTTATTCAATAAATAATGCAAAATCAAGAACATTCATCCATGATCAGTAGTGAAAACATCTTCAAAACTAACACGTTGAAACATAGATTGCATTCCAAAGGAGAAATTTTCTTAAGAATGCATACCTCCTGGCGTTCAATGAAGCCCGTGCAGTCCATGTCATATAGCCTAAAGGTAACTGAGAAATTAATAAAAAATCACGGCAAGGCTTTAGAGGAACAGTCGATAGGTATATAAATTAGGTAAATGGGGGGGGGGGGGCTTACAGTCTGTTTTCTCCTCTAGAGAAGCATTAGGATGGAAAACATTGAGCGATCTCACAAAGTCTCCAAAATCAATGACACCTTTTCGTTTAACATCAAACAAATCAAATATCTGCAAACGAGGGCGTTATCATTAAGTACTTCTACAGAATCACTCTTTAAGATTCACTACAAAGTTATAACAGTCTGGGAAACTTAAGACATACCCTGTTGGCAAACAAATTTTCCTTCTTTCTGTTCTTGAACAAAGCAAGCTGAAACTCTTCCTGGATTACAAGTTGGTCGAGAAATAAGTAACAATATCCAAAAAGTGGGCCATGAAAACTTCAATTGTCAAGTCCAGATTAATAAAAAGAAAGAATTTTAAGTCAACTATCAACACACAGACTAGTTGAGCAATAAGGAGCCCACAGATCAGCATGGAGATTCAATTATTGCCTAATAATAAATTGGTGAAAGTCAACAAAGTTGACAAATAGATTATGGAATATGGATAACAGTACATTGAGTATTATGTCACTATAGATCAAGCTTTCAAGATCCTGCCATGAGGTGCAAACGAATCAACGGCTATCAATTATCAGTACCTTGTTTATCAAGCCATCGTCAACAACTGAGCTGCTTATGCTCTTGAATAACTCGAACAATGCTTCAACCTCACTCACGCTAACTGGCAACAATAGAAACAATAAGCTAATGCTGCGAGATTAAGCATAAAGACCAAGTCAATTCGAATAAAAAATAATGTAGATGGCCATAAAGAACGGAAAGAGACACTTGTTGAAAATATTATGATCAAGTTTCAATTCGAAAGTAGAGGAAAACAAGACAGTTGAAGTGATGATCCAAGAAACTACTGGAATAGGATATTATGTAATGTCTCAGACAGCAACAAGCATCCTTGAAATGGAAAATATAATTAACCGTAACCAAGTTGCAGATCAAACAGAATATAAATTAAAAGACGGTTTTTCAGATTGATTGAATTACAGTGATTGAACAAAACAAGTTTAATAGAATTCTCATACGAGCAGGCAATGATAATAGAGCGATTTTTAAGCTCATGCTTTTGGACATTTAAGCTAAGAAGAAGAAACGTGTAGTGCAAGTAAACTTACAAGCTGTCTCTGAGGCTAGCTTCATAGGGTTTTCATGTCCCGGAAATTCTCTCGCAGCCGTGGAATGAAAACAGCCCATTGACAAGTAAAAACGAAGAAACCCGAGAAGAAGAAGAAGAAGAAGAAGAAGAAGAAGCTTATTCGACTAATTGAATCGCTAATTCAACGATATCTGAGATTGTAATAAAGCTTGATTGCTGATATTACTTCCCATCATCATTATCATGTTTTAGAATCTACACATAATTCAACAGAAACCCCCAAAAAAAAAATTTGGATTAAAAGACGAACGAACGAAAGCAATAATTGAAAAAATAGAATAACCCTCGACAAAAGTAGCAGCGATGTGGGAAATTGAAAATGCCAAATTTTCTCCAGATTCGCTATATGATAATCACAATTTTTATAAAAAAAATAATCGAAATATCAAACAAGGTAATGTAGGCGCGGCTACAGAATCTCAGAGCCCAAAAATTGAACGATGAAATTGGAAAAATAAATTATAAAACGAAATCGAATTCAGTACTTACCACCGAGAGAAGGGCTCGGTGACGGTGAGAAAGGAAGGGATTTTCGAGAACGAGAGAGAGACGACGACGAAGAAGATCTATGACGATGGCAGATGAATGATCCGACGGCTGAGATTAACTGTGCATATATTACTGGGTTTTTTTTGGTTCTTCAGAGGCCGATTGGGGAAAGAAATTATGAGAGTTTTATAAGATGAGCGAGCGTCGTTCGTGTGAACGCTTGTTGAACACGTGCGAAACACCAACCTTGTATTTTTCTCTCTTTTAAAACTTTTTTTTACTGTGTGGAAAAAATGAACCACCATAATTGACATTTTACTTTGGAAGTTTTTACTAAGTTTTTGAACTGATGCTGACATTTTTTTATATATAGAATTGTTACGCTACATATTAAAATTGTGTAAATTTCGCGTGTGCGAAAAAGAAAGTAAATTAGTAGTTGTAGATTCAAGATACATTAAAAGAATACCCAAAAATTAATAACTGAATTATGAAAACAAACTATATACAGAAATTAATAATTTATTTGTATATAAGGTAATAATATTTTTGATATTGGTTCTCTCGTTCTCACAATCTATACTGATGCCCACAATATTCAAGATCATGTAATAAATATAGCATTCATGGGTCATATATCTTGTGGGATAAACAAAGAATTATAATATTTTCAGTCACGAATTATTGGTTTAATCACGTACGCCATACAAAAATCCAATAAATTAGATTAGTTATGCAATATTGATCTAAAATAAGAAATGTGGTTTATCATTATTATTATTATTATTATATATATCCATAAGACATGATCAGATCATGCATGTTATTTGAACTTGAAACTGGGATCATGTCTCTAATAAATTATTTTTGTTTTGGATGTAAACTATTCGTTAATGAATGGTGAGTTCGTCAGTAATCTCTTTAATATCGACTAAAAGGTATTATAAAACAAAATATATGTAACATTTTGATCCAGGACACGCTTCTCCATATCATATCTTTTTTTGATTACTTTTGATTCGTAGGACTTACAAAACATAAAATAAAGAAAGACTCTTAACTGTATGATCGAAAGTATTGATAGAAAAAAAAAAAAAACTGTTTCTGTTGTCTAGTGTCGATGAATGACAAAAGAGAAGGTTTAGCCGTTTAGGTACTCAATGATTCGCCACTGAGCTCTACCCATTTTTGTCTCCTTCTTCTAGAGAGAAAAAAAAAAATCAAAGTCCTGAGCTTGAGAATCAAATTGCAGAACCGTCTGATTGGAGTATGTGACAGACTAACGGAAAGTTTTCAATCCGGTTCGGTTTTGATGTTTTCTTCTATTTGGACTTGACAAATACATTGACTCATTTTTAGTTGGGTCACTTAAAAGGCCCAATATTAATTTTAAGATCTATTTTATTAGAAAACGCCTGCTGTGAAGCCGCAAAGGTTTCACAGCAAGTTGTGATGTTATCCTCGTTCACATTCTAACCTGGTATGAAATCAGTTGTTTTCCATCCAATATTTCTTAGAGCTCAAGTAAACTCGCTAACCTCAAACAAACCAATGCATCTATGGTCTCTAAGGTAGCATGATGAACTTTAACTGTACGGAATCCACTTGATGAGTGGTAAACTTCATCAGACATGTGTTCGAATAAATTTTTATCACTGAGCTCCAAGGCACAAACATTCGCATGACAGAACATACAAAACAATCTTCTTTCCGAAATCATGTTGTAGCTAAATAATTGGTGGGTTTTAGTAGATTTGTTTTCTCTGTTATTCAAGAGTCAACGGAAGAGATCTGGTTTACAAACTCAAGAACTTTCATTAGTTTCTCTACATTTTCTTTGGGACTACTTCAAAGAGATTTTTTAAAGCCAGAAAGATTACAATCTCAAGATCAGTAATACAATAAATAAATTATCTCCGGACTTTCACTGATCACAGACATCACATAACAAAGAGGAAACATAAGCGAGAAATTTTATTCACTTTTTTGAAGAAACCGTTGATGATTCCGGCTCTTTCCATGCTGCTTGCCATTGCTTGTCATATAACGTTGTCTCTTCGAACAGAGACTTGAGTTTGTCTAAATCTTCGTTCTTGCGGATGAAAAGAACACCTGCTACAGCCACAAACAAGAGTGTTTTGCAGAAGAAATTCCCCATTTGGTCGACAAGTCCTACTCCAGTAAGACTATCAACAAAGTAAGCCATGAAGAACCCTACCATCGCAGCACGACCTGAAAGATAAACCCAACACACAAAAGAAACACTTCAGACTTCAGAAATATGTTTAGTTACAAAGCACACACGATTTAGATCTTTAACTTATTGAGTTTTAAGACATTAATGTTATGGAAATCACCATTGAGGAGTTCAGCTTCAGGTAGATGGTATCTCTTCATCCATGCCCACCATGGAATAATCGAGGTATCGAAGAGTACAGGCTCGTCGTTAGTAGTTGTTTCCGGGTTATCTTCAAGCCACTTTCTCCTCTTTGCCTCTATAAATAGCACACATTACACGAAAATAACTCATTTTCCATTAAAAAAAAAAACAAAGAAAGGAGCTTTCTAGTAACAAAGCATTGACCGAGATCAAGTATTCAGACCTAAATCACTATCTTAGAGTTGGTTTCGTCTTTGCTCATTCCAAATTCACAATCTTTCCATTTATTTAAAACTCTATCTCAGGATTGGTTTCGTGTAGTTTCAAAGATGATCACTTGAAACAGAACACTACTGTAAATTGTGACAAGAGTGGGTGAAGAACTGAAAAGAAACAAGAGTTTAAAAAGGATCTTACCAGCAACGATAACAGAATCCCAATCTGTTTCGCCCTCTTTCTCGAACTGTTTCAGATCCCAGGTTCCATTAACCCATTTCGCATTCTCAAACTTGATTTCCGTCGTGGTGGTCGTCAAGTCAGTCTCTTCGCCTCCAACGGCGCCGTTTTCAGACGCGGAGGAGCTTTCCGCCGGAGATTTAGCCGGAGCCTCCTCTACAGCGACTGATGCAGGCTTCGGAATTTCCACGGTGGTTGCAGATACAGTATCAGAAGCGGGTGTTGTGGTACCGTTGTCGGAGGAGGCTCGAGTGACGGAGACGATAGAGAAGCGCTTGATGGAGAGGAGAGAAACTGAGATCTTGGGGATGAGATTAGGGTTTTGAAGTGAAGATGAGAAAGGCGGAGAGAATAACGCCATGGATATGGACATTGTTTGCTTTGCTCAGACACACTCTCTCTCTCTCTCTCTCGATCTCTCTCCTCTGCTAAGTTTTTTCAGAGTTCAGTTTGAATGTGTGGTTTGAAATGAGCTTCGAAGGAAGTGAAAGAGATGTTATCGTTAATCGCATGGAATGCATGTCATTTTTTTATATTTTTTTGCTTAGAAAACAAAACTACGAGACGTTTTCTTCACTTAAATGAAGCTATAAATGGGCTTTATATAAAGAGAAGCCTGTTTCAGTTTAGCCTTCAGCCCAACGTGAAGCAGAAATAACATAGTTGGAAAACTCAAAACAATGATTATCAGAATTTTCTAGAATTGACTTCAACATTTTAGTTGGTCTTTGTCCATTTGTTTATTTATTATTTATAATAGCCAATTGTTTTAAGTTAAAAGTTCTCACTAGTAATCTGCGGAATTACGGAATCACGTTTAAAAACGCGATTCCACAATAATTTTGTCAATCAAAAAAACTTACGTAATAAAAAAATAAACGCGAAAACGCAAGTCTGCGTTTTGGCTGAAAAAAATACAAAGAAATTTTCATTAAGCAGAAAGCTTTGATTGGTTACCTGCAGAATTGCGGAATCGCATTTAAAAACGCGATTAAAAACAATTTTGCCAATAAAAAAAACTTGTGAAATAGAAAAAAACGCAAAAACGCAAGTTTGCGTTTTGGCTAAAAAAAATACAAAGAAATTTTCACTAAGCAGAAAAGTGAATATGTAGTAGATTTTTCGCGGAATCAAAGTTTTATCATTATTTAATTACATAATAATAACATTTTATACTTCTAAATAAATACTAATAAAAAAATAATTATAAATATAATTATTTACAATATATTAAACATAATTATTTAATTAAATAATAATAATATTTTATACCTATAAATAAATACTAATAAAATTTTAATTACTAAAAAATATTAATAGTCATACTATATTAAATAGATACAAATTTACATAAAATTTAAGAAAATCAAATAAAGTAGAACAAAAAAACTTTGAAACGTCTTATAAAAAAATCTAATAATACTTAATAGATTTATTTTTATAATAATTAACCCTATTATAATTTTTAATAATATTTAATTAGCTTAATTATAATATTTGTTTTCTTAAATAAGCATAAATTTAAGAAAATCAAATAAAGTAGAACAAAGAACTTTTAAACATCTTATATAATATAATAAAAGTAATAAATAAAACTATAATATTTGATTTTTCAATGTCATAAGATATAAATATATTTATTATAAATATACTAAAAATAAGGTGACTAATTACAATAAGAAAATTAAAAAATTTCTAATAATATTTAACAGATTTTTTTTATAATAATTAGTTTAATTATAATTTATAATAATATTTAATAGATTCCGCCATTCTGCAAAATCTATCCAATCACACAAAAATTTTATTCCGCAATTCTCATTCCCCAGGTTTTAAATTATTCCGCAGCTTTTTTTAATTTTCTGTAATTTCCCAGTTACGCAAGTGTTACCAATCAAAACCGAAAAGTGAGTATGAAGCAGATTTTTCGCGGAATCAAAGTTTTATAATTATTTAATTACATAATAAACATTTTATACTTTTAAATAAATACTAATAAAAAATTAATCAAAAATATAATTATTTACAATAAATAATAATATTTTATAAATATAATTATTTAGTTATATAATAATAATATTTAAACTTCTAAATAAATACTAATAAAAATTTAATTACTAAAAATATTAATAATCACACTATATTAAATAGATACAAATTTGCATAAAAAATAAAAAATCAAATAAAAAAGAACTAAAAAAGTTTTAAACATATTATAAGAAAATATAATATAAAAGATTTATTTTTATTATAATTAGATCAATTATAATTTTTAATAATATTTAATATTTAAATAGCTCAATTATAAAGTAGAAAAAGAACTTTTAAACATCTTATATAATATAATAAAAAGAATAATAAATTAAACTATGATATTTAATTTTTCAACATCATAAGATAAATATATTTATTATAAATATTCTAAAATAAATTAAATAATTACAATAAGAAAATTAAGTTTTTTTAATAATATTTAATAGTATATTTACAATAATTAGTTCAGTTATAATTTCTAATAATATTTAATAAATTCCGTCATTATGCAAAATCTATCTAATCATACAAAAGTTTTATTCCGCAATTCTTATTTCGCAGGTTTTAAATTATTCCACAGTTTTTAAAAATTTTCTACAATTCCGTGATTACGCAAATGGTATCAATCAAAGCCAAAGAGTAAACGCTAAAACAAGAGGAGGAAAAACCTTGTTCAAAATAACAAAAACTCCAAAAACTGTTATCAAGTACTAAACTCCTTCGGATCATAAGATTTATATAACATAACATGAAATAGAATAAGATTTATATAACATAACATGAAATAGAATAGTAATTTGTAAGCTTGAAAAAGGGAAAAGAAAAAACAGCGTAAGAAAAATAATTGCAAAATTCAAGAAACAAAAAGAAATCTGACGTGGACAGTTTTTATTGGTTGTATGACGATCGAGATGTATCTGATTAGCTTCGCGGCAAAGTTTCAACGCTCTGCGACGACCTAAAAGTTTCAAGAAGTTTCCGGAACTACCCGTGTAAATGCCCCCTACATCTGTAACGAAAAGATAATTTAGCAGGAAGGGTATTATTGTTAAAAGTATTTCCAAACTTAAAGGCTCTATATATAAATAACAAGACTCTTTTCTTTTATTAACTCGTGAATTAATTGATCTTTTCTCTGGAAGCAAAAGAAAAAAAACAAAATCATGGATTCCTTCTCGTCCTTCTTCGATTCTCAACCCGGTAGCAGAAGCTGGAGCTATGATTCTCTCAAGAACCTCCGTCAGATTTCTCCGGCCGTCCAGAGTCATCTTAAGCGGGTAACTTCTTCTTCTCCTCGCACAATACGTCGGTTCTTGACTAGAGACGGTTGTCGTACGATCGATCTGAGATTCGTTTTGATTCCGTAGTATTGATCGCTCCGGTTACCTTGACCACATCTCAATTTGGTTTCTTTCTACGAATTTTCGAACGAGTCGTTGCGATTGTACTTACCACAAATTTCTAGGGTTTCTGATTGCGTCGTCTTATGGAAAATGAAATTCGTGAGATTGGATTAGTTAGTTCATAGATATTTACTCTGATTCCGTTGTTATTACTTCGCTTCGCTTGTAATTGTCATGATCGTCTTGTTCGTTTCACATACCGCAACGTAAAAAAATAAATTGATGGAGTTTTGTAGGTTTATCTCACTTTGTGTTGTGCTCTTGTTGCGTCTGCATTTGGAGCTTACCTCCATGTGCTCTGGAACATCGGTGGTATTCTCACAACCATTGCATGCATCGGAAGCATGATTTGGCTGCTCTCGTGTCCTCCTTATGAACAAGTATGTGCGCTTACTTACTTACATTCACCGTCTATCTTAAAGTTGCTTGCTTTCTTATTGTATCGTTTTCCTGAGAGGTTGTGAGTTTCTTTTGGTGCAGCAAAAGAGGCTTTCGCTTCTGTTTCTGTCTGCCGTTCTTGAAGGTGCTTCTGTTGGCCCCTTGATTAAAGTGGCTGTTGATTTTGATCCAAGGTGATTTATCTTTATCTTATAACCAGCACTGGACGAGAAACTTTTGTGTCAAGAGTTCTTTGAGAGCTGACGTTTATTTGTTGTCTTTCTTTTGATGCTCCAGCATCCTTATTATTGCGTTTGTCGGAACTGCGATAGCGTTTAGCTGTTTCTCAGCAGCAGCGATGCTGGCAAGACGCAGAGAGTATCTCTACCTTGGAGGGCTGCTTTCATCTGGCTTGTCCATGCTAATGTGGCTTCAGTTTGCTTCTTCGATCTTTGGTGGCTCTGCATCTCTCTTTAAGTTTGAGGTACACCAAACTTCTCCTATGCGTAAAGATGTCTTCTTTTTTTAGTGCTTTCTTTCTCAGGCTCCTCATGCTTTTATGAATCTGTGGGTGCAGCTCTACTTTGGACTCTTGATCTTTGTGGGATACATGGTGGTGGACACGCAAGAGATTATTGAGAAAGCTCACCTCGGTGACATGGATTATGTGAAACATGCTTTGACCCTTTTCACCGATTTTGTTGCTGTGTTTGTTCGTATCCTCGTCATTATGGTGAGTTCATCTTTTGCCGATACTGAGTGATGTTGCTTTATTCTGTCAGTAAACCTCCATTGACGAGTCGTTTTCTTTGCAGTTGAAGAACTCGGCAGATAAAGAAGAGAAGAAGAAGAAAAGGAGAAACTGACAGTAAAAGTGACACAGATAATAGAGGGATGTTATTTATAAACACGTGAACGCTTTGGAGTTTTTAGCTGTTAGGACGCGCTGTTGATAAAAACACATGTTATGTGATATGCTTGTCCCTTTTATTGCGTCAGAACTGCCTTTGATATTTGAAGTGGCTGAAGTGGTTTTCATTTTCCTTATTTCTCAATATGTTGAGAGGTTACATAATCCTTAAATGTTTTCGGTTGTTTAAATGGTATTGCGCTCAGAATGAAAAGTAGGGAAAGATTAACTCGTTGAACCTCTAAAAGCTCTTTGTAGAGGTATAATTCAGAGTTTTGCTCCGAAGGTGGAGTCTATCAAACGAAAAAACTGGCTAAATATAATAAAATCTATGAATAGATGAAATCATGTTTTTGGTATATCAAAAAGGTTACTAAAAAGAAAAAAGTGTTGAGAGAGTGAAATGTGTAATGAAAGCATAAAGCTCGGTGGAGCCGCTATAACCATGACGGCGGCTGCTGACTACAGCTGTGACTGGTTTTATGCAAGATGTGGAGGTTGACGCCTCCAAGGAACGACCACATTCTAAAGGTATATTATTCAAGTGTGTAATTTTTTTCCTTGCCAAATCAATGAAATGCTATCATTGGAGTTTTTACATTCTGAACACTGATAATTTCTTCCGCAGAAAAATGTTCTGTTCTGCTCTTGAATATGTTACAAAGTTTACATACATGTGACATATTCATCGACTCTCTTTGATATCTGACGCCTCTTTTAACTGAGCAGGGTGACAAGGGCAACTGAGAATATGGTGTTTCAGAGATTTCTAAAGTTTAAAATAAGCAGTTGTAGCTTTCAAAAATCTACATATGAAAAAAAAAAAACTATATTTTTCAGAAGACACGAATCTATTAAAAATAAATATCAGAGAAAATGATTACTTAGTGTTAAAAAATGAATAGAAATTAGTGATATTCATAGCGGAATCCAATATGGTTGGGAATCATGGTTTATATTAGTTTCGGGCGATTTAGTCATTGTCGGTCACTGAATACCCTCAAATGGTTAGAATATGTTGGTCTTCTACATATTGCGAGAATTAGAATGAGATTCAACGTTTGATCCATCAGTTATGCAAAAACGAAAATATATGTATCCGTATAAAAACTTGTACAGAAGAACTAATTAACTGTGAGCCAACTAGATATTTAACATGTCAGCTTATTTTGAATTCTTGCTGCATTTGCCCTTCATCAACTTTTGACTCCTATTATTATGAAAAGTTCATAAACTTTGGATTCCTATTATTCTTGCTGCATTTGTAGTTACTTTAGTTCCTCACCGTTTTATGAACGAAGGCAGATTCTTGTGATATGGACTACGTTGAGCATTCACTGATCTTTTTCATCGACTTTGTAGGTGTCTTCGTTCATGTTCTCATCATAATAGCAAGTTTAAGAAATGGTGTTGTATCTGTTAGTAACATCCACTGATGTGTCCTTTTATCATGCAGTTGACGAATTGTGCAGATAAGGAGAAACTGGGGCTGAAAGTGGCAAAGAAAGCAAAACGAGATTAAACAGAAGTGAGTGTTTACTTTTCGAGACACTTTCGTGGTAACGAACAAATGTTTCTCTATGATTTTACTTTTTGTCTAGTGGTTGAAGATTTGGTCATATGTCCGGGAAAGATCATGGTTCACCTTGAATTTTTCTACTTTGAGTTGGTTACAATGAATGCTTTAAATTACAAAAATATTTGGCTTTTTCCACATGAGAATTTATCTAGGTTTCGGCAAGATTTTGTTTATTTGGCTTGTAGGTAAATATCACTCTCGTTGAAGTAAATGAAATACCAAATCGTTATTGAATTTTAATTTTAGTTCTTGGAATACATTTATTTGGACAGAAAGAATAAAAGAATTCGGACCTATTATTTAAGTTGAACTTTTTATTTAATTATTGTCATTTTGTGCTGTAGTGGTTGTGGTTTTATTAGCATGAATGTGAATTGTAAGCAGATCATCATTTGATATACTTTGTTTTTATTTAAGCACTACTCGTGCATTACCTTTTGTATTTTTAACCTTATCTCATCCATTAGTTCCAACGCCTGATCTCCACCGTCCGATTCTATGATCATTACTTTATTCTATCAAGATTTTCTTAAAATTAATTAGCACACTGTCCAATTACGGTCACGAGTTTTTTACCGTCTCGTTACACCTCAACACGATAAAGATATAACTAGTAGTTTTTTTCTTTTCTTTTCAATATATTGCCTTTGAAAATATTGTGGGACGAGTTGTACTTGTAACATGTTATTTGTTTATATAGACATCATGTATTGAAATTAATAAGATAAAAAATATAATTTATTATAGAAAATTCATCCAACTCAGGAATCGAGCTAAGGAATGTGGACACTTAGATTGTCAGATGGACTTTTTATGCTATCGTATAAACGTGCAATATTTTAATATAAAATATTTTCAAATACATTAAATGTCACTATATGTGTGTATATATATATATAAATACTAAATGAAAATATCTTTCAAAATGTAATTATACAGACAGAACAGCGTGCTAGATTTTGTATTTAGCTATTTCGGTGTTTTTGTCATCATTTTGCTAATACTAGTAATTTAGCAGATTAATATTTACATAATTAATAAAAGATTATACCATCTAGTAAATTGACCCATATATAACCCCAAGCCCAATAGCCAAAATTTGTATTGCGATTACAAAACTATTAGACGTCTTGTTTAAATAATTAAACTGTTTCCTTATATTTCTCTTGGGAATATAAAGTACTACTATTATTTGATTGAGACTCTGCATTATTTTTGGAATTACGTAACAATAATCACTGTTTTCTGCGATTTGCTTTTTCCTCGAAAAGAAAAACCTAACTTTTGCTAACAAAAAAAAAAACCTAATTTTTGATACATATCGTCGTAACTTGTTATATAATTTCACCAAACCTCAAAATTATGTGGATCTTGATGGATGATATGCTGATTGCATATTTAATAATAAAAAAAGTTAAATCAATAGTTAACTTAAGTGGGAATAGTATAATACGCGTAGACACCGAGTAATGTACCCGAATTAGTTCACTAATCACATTCACCAAACGAAAGAAGTGGGACCCATCATTTCAAATACTTTAACCAAATCAACGGTGCAGAAAAGAGTTGTGTCCATGATCGTCGTCATTATGGCCGGTGACTTCACAAACCATTTTATTATATTTTGTTTGATATTTCGATATCTATTTATTAATGTAAATATTAATTCACTAACGTCATGCACATCACATACTTCAGAATAAGTTAAAACCTAATCTTATAACCTAGAGCTTATCTTTATATAAAAAAGACAATCAATTATGCACATCAATATCTACAATTTTAAATCCAAAAGCGAAAAATACTAATCTTATTGATTTCATCTTTCCTTCTTGGCCTTTTTTTTTTACTCTTTTCTTTCTTGGTTTAACACTTGACGTTACATTTTATTAAGAAAAAAATGATTTGTGAAAAGACATTTACCTAAAGTAAATCAGAGAAATGAGACTGGCCAATAAAAGAAGTTGTAGTTAATTGGTATTTAACAGAAAATTAATCTTTGATCTTTCAATATAATGTTGTGAATATCCAACTATGGTATAAATATTCGACAGAGAAACTAAGTTCGAGAAAACAAAAATATAAAATATTTAGTAATTTTGTTTAACACTATTCAAGTGTCTTTTCAATAATTGATTTATATACATTTACTTTATTATGACTGTTATAGTTGTTGTCATTATAAAATATTAATTACTTTCGTTGGAATATCAAAAGGAAAACAAATAAGAGGAAACGTCTATAGTCAACAAGAAGGAACCATATGGCACAAGCAATGATATTCCTCCAGCCTCCCATCATCACTTTCTAACCATTAGAGATTTCTCTATAAATAAATTATTCAGATTAGATTAATTATTTCTTTTATAAAAGAAAAGCTTCAATATATATTCCGTTCATAGTGTTTGGTGCGTTTTTGACGCAAAGAAACACATTCAAACTAATAACTAAAATTAGTTAATTTTGTATATCATTTATAAATTTATTATTTAATACTTAAACCATTTAATTTTTTTTTATAGAAAGTATTGAGATGAGCTCACTTATTTTTTATTTTAATTTCTTAAAAGCTTATACATATATACATATATCATATTCATGGTGTTTGGGGGCGCTTGCACATTTATAAATAAAAACTAAAATGAGTTAAATGTAATATGTTAATTTAATTTGTAACCATGTTTGATATATTTGGACCAAATGTTTCTATGTAACCATTTAGACACTGTAATTCAAATGAAAATGTCCTTTAAAATAAATAAGAAATAAATCAAACGAAAATTTTTCTTTTAATAACTAAGTAATTGAAAATCTCTAAGTAAAGTGTATACACATTAAAGATTTTAATAAAAAGAAAAGAAGCTTAATAATAATATAAAAAGGCTAAGTAAGGAGAGGAGGAAGCTGAAACATTAACTTCATAATACAAAAAAAGAGCCATTTTTACATATACACAAATTGACAAACACTCTCTCTCTCTATAGCCTCACCACTTTCTCTCTCTTTCCCTTTTTCACAGCCATTTGTTAGATTCCTCTCTCTTTTATTTTCTATTGGATTGTGTATTTAGACTGATTAGCTCCAAAAGGAGAAAATTTCTTTCTCTTCCGTTTGTTTCAATTTCTAAAATTTTCTGGGCTGTTCTTTGTTTTTCCTCCCGACTTTTATTTTATTTTTTCTCAGAATTTTCTAAGACGAAGAAAGTATTTTTCACTCTTTCTGGGTTTTTATTGGCTTCTATTGAAGAAAAGACCTTTCTGGGTTTTTCTTCGTAGTGAAGCTTCTCAATACCCACTTTTATTTTATTTTGTTGCATAGCTCAGTTAATAAACAATACCAATAATCTTAAAACTCAATTTCTCAAGAGTCTCTATTCTTGTGAAATTATAAGCTATCTATATTAGTCATTTTTGAAAAAACAAAGATAAGATGGGGAAGCAAGGGCCTTGCTATCACTGTGGAGTCACAAGTGAGTTCTTGTTTTCACCAAATCCCGATTTTGATTTTCTGGGAAGTAAAGTCCAAATTTTGAGCTGATTTTACAGGTTGTTTATTAAAAGAACTGCTTCATTTGATAATGCAATATGAACAAACATTGAATCATATGAAATGATTTGCTTGTGTCTGTATTTATGACCTTAACCACACGTTGTGGGTCCTTTGCTGCTTTGATCATTCTTTATTCAGCTTTGAATCTATCAAATGCTATCGAATGTGTAGTGATGTCAACAGTTTTTAGCAAACATGGATCTTTAGTTTGTCTCTAAAATGCTCAATTATGTTGAATCACAACTCAAATTCTAAGGATGTTTGATCTTAAGAAATTATTCTTCTTTCTGCTTATGAGCTTTACCTAATACAATGAAATGCCTGAATATGCTGTCTTGTTTATAATCGTCTGCATTGAGAGATTGTGACATTTGTTTGTTTGCATATTGAGTGTTTTAATCACTTGAAATATGTTGTGAACAGGCACACCTCTATGGCGAAACGGGCCACCAGAGAAGCCGGTGCTGTGCAATGCGTGTGGTTCGAGATGGAGAACGAAGGGAACACTAGTAAACTACACGCCGCTTCATGCTCGTGCTGAAGGTGATGAGATTGAGATTGAGGATCGTAGAGGTCAAAGGATGATGATGATTAATGGAATGTCTGTGAACAAAAAGATTCCAAAGAGGAAATCATATCAAGAAAATTTCACTGTCAAAAGAACCAACTTGGAATTCAATAACGGTTTTAAGAAGAGGGCTTTAGACGAAGAAGCTAGCAATAGGTCGAGTTCAGGATCGGTTGTATCGAACTCAGAGAGCTGTGATCAATCTAATGCGTGGGAGACGACTTTTTCTTGTAAGAAGAGGACATGTGTGGCGCGTCCAAAGGCGGCTTCTTCTGTTGAGAAGCTCACAAAGGATCTCTATAGTATTCTACAAGAACAGCAATCTTCTTGTCTCTCTGGTTCTTCAGAGGAAGACTTGCTTTTTGAGAACGAATCACCAATGGCGATAGGACATGGGAGTGTTCTTATGAGAGATCCTCACTCGGGTGCTCGAGATGAGGAATCTGAAGCTAGCTCACTCTTGACTGAGAGCAGCAAGTCCTCATCAATACATTCTGTTGACTATGTAGTTAATAGAGGCCAGAGATCTCTAAACTTTGGTGGAAAAGCTATAAAGCAGGAGCAACTCAAGAGGTAAATTACTTAAGAAAGCCTTCCAGACAAGAAAGACTAAGGTTGCTTTGGGAAATTCTTATCTCAGCAAGTATCAATAATTTTTTGGTTTCAGGACCAAATCTCAAGTCTTGGGAAGACATAGTTTACCACTCTGTAACATCGATTTGAAGGTAAATTCATTTGGAACTCCCAGCAAATTTGTTTTTCAAAGATCAATTTGAATGCCAAATGATGGAAACTCTTTCTGCAGGATGTTTTCAACTTCGATGAGTTCATAGAAAAATTCACAAAGGAAGAACAGCAAAAACTGATGAAATTACTTCCTAAAGTTGACTCTGTTGATCTTCCTGATAGGTTTTAACTCAATGCAACTTCAGTGTTTACAGATTTGTTCCAGCGGCTACTTGGAGTTCTTATATATTGTTTTCTCTTTTGCCAGCCTCATGAGCATGTTTGAGAGTTCCCAATTCAAAGAAAACTTCTCCTTGTTTCAGCAACTAGTTGCAAATGGTGTCTTTGGGACATTATCATCATCATCATCATCTTCTTCCTTTGGATCAAAACTTGAAGACTATAAGACACTTGCAAAGCTTGCTTTATCCGATCCTAACAAATCCCATTTATTGGAAAACTATCACATACTCAAGGTTTTCGACATATACTCTTCTTGAAACAAATATTTTCTCTATACTTGCGGCTTTGCTCACGTAAATCTTTGCTTCAGGAACAGAGAAAAGGGATTGAAGACTTTGTTACTATAACATCAAGGGTTTCAAACCCGAATCCATCAGATAATCATAGTCTAGTAACCATTGAAAGACCTTGTGAAAGCCTAAACCAAAACTTCTCAGGTCAGTCAAGATTCTTGAATTATGTCAATCCATAACTTCCTGCAATAAAATCCGACTGTTTCTGATAATTTTGAGTTATACATTCTTCAGTGACAAGGGCTGTGATGAAGAGCCCCAAAGAAGTAATGAAGATTAGATCAAAACACATCGAAACCGAAGAGATTATAGAGAATAGTGTCTCTTCCTTTAACCATATGAGCTATGGTGGATCTATGGTGTTTAGCTATGAAGATAATGATATTTCTGATC
Organism: Streptanthus diversifolius; assembly: GCA_039880935.1. Classification (NCBI taxonomy): domain Eukaryota; kingdom Viridiplantae; phylum Streptophyta; class Magnoliopsida; order Brassicales; family Brassicaceae; genus Streptanthus; species Streptanthus diversifolius. The sequence goes on along the minus strand of JAXGFM010000012.1, from coordinate 7,577,912 downwards.
AGGATCTTCTTCTTGATGTGCCGTCGAATGGATCATTCCCTCAAGCAGAGCTTCTTCACATGATATGAGAAGAGAAAGTTTCTCAAACTCAATTGGTGTTTCTCAGAACAAAGACTTACTTTTTAAAGATCTTTCTTTATCTCTAATGATTGAAGAGAAAACTCTTATTTACTCTATAGGCTTTTCTGAGAAAATGTAGCCAAATGAGATTTTTCTGCATTAGAAAATGCAATCTCCATATGTATACAAAAAGGAAGGATTTTTATGTAAGGCGGTCTTATTGATACATATACTATCTTCTTGTTCATATTAAACTCGAAAAATAAGAAAGTTTCCTTTCCTAACTAAAATTTTTTTTCTTGGAAATTTTACTGTGCTCTTATTATATAGAAGATGAGATTCATGAGAACATATATAAATACAATCATGATACCAAATGCATAAATATTACTAGTAAGTAATATTTTCTTTTTAAAGTAATAGGCTACTTATGTACTTGCATACGAAATTAAATTTTGTTGTAATCTATTATCTTAAAAGCTGGTAGTGGTCGTTCATTTTTTTTTTTTTATCTTTACCTATTTTTATAACTTTTAATAGTAAAACATTCTTTATGTGACTGTGTATGTTTAGGTATTAATAGTAATTTAGAGATTCCACTTCATTTCCCAAAAAAAAAAAATCACACTCATTTATTGATACAAGTTACTAATTTAAAATATCTTCCCTACTATTTTTTACATTCATTGCAAAAAAATTACTCAAATCTATCATACGAACCTTAGTTGTTTTTTTTTACTCGAAGTCTCCACTAATTCTCTTCAACACTCTTTTCAGATAAATTTTTTCCGGCGACGGTTAGTCTCGCGGGAGCCGGAGAGAAAACGCTGGCGAGGTAGTAGAAGAAGAAGAAGAAGATCGATCAGTCTTTCTACTCTTCGCTATTCTCTGGTATTACATTTTTTTTTTCTGTGCTGAGTTTCGCAGATCGTGTTTACTGATTCTCCTCTTCTAATCCATTCGGTGTTTTCTTTTTTACACAAATACTATCTTTCGTTAAAACGATATGGAATCACAGAATTCACTAAGGAATAGCTAAATTTTCAAGAGATTAACTATCTAAAATGCAAAATATCCTAAAAAATCCTCGCGGAGACTCTCCAACAAATCCGGATGTCATTATCGAAACTCCTGAAATCGCCGCAACAGAACACATATAGAAAAAAAATATGAACACAAGATCTTGTTCTCATCAGATCCAAGTTCAAATATGATCATTCTAAAAGTTTCATTTACACAGAACCACCTACAACATCACCCAGACGAAACTGCTTCATCACCAGTTGTCATTACCTTCCGTGAGTAGAATCGCCGTATAAACACTGGAGAACTCCGCCACAGTCACAAAAAGAAGAAAAAGCTCAGAGAAAAAAGAGAAAACTCTCTCCAAAGCCGACAAAAAAAAAGCGTAAAACAAAAAAAAGCTGTTAGGTTTTGGGGGTGGGGAAAGTTTCCTTCGGGGAGCGAGGAAAGAGGGTTATTCTTTAGCTCTGAGTTCATGCTTTCACTTTCTTCCGACTGCTTTTTTTTCCCCCGAGAAAAAAAATGAAATTTGAATCCTATGTTCTGATTTTTCATTGAAATTCTTTTGACTTTGGGTTGAATCGTGTGTGGAAAATCACTTATCCCCCTTCTGAAGCTGATAGAGAAAGATCATTATCCACAGGTTCGCATTGTTTGCGATCGGTGAAAACATTCCTAGAAAATCATTTAGTTTCCCCATTTTTTAGGCTCTTAGGATTGTTGTGTGTCAAACGGTTCCGGTTAAAAAGTTTCTTCCTTTGGTTGTTTGTTTGTTTTTATAGTGTAGAAATTACGATCATCAAGCTGATTAGTGATCGATTACTAAAGAAAGTTCATTTTTCTGCACTTTGTAATGTTTCAACAGGAAGATGAATCCTTCTCGTAAGCGAGAAATTGTCTTCGCCTTTCGAGATTACCCACTTGGATGTGGAACTCACTCTGATGCTGCTCCGTTTGATCTACCTCGGAGATCCATCAAGAATCCAAGAACTAGTGATGCTGTTGTCAAGATTCCGAGTATTGATGATCATGCTGTTGCTGCTCCGTTTGATCTACCTCTGAGATCCGCCAAGAATCCAAGAACTAGTGAAGCTGTTGTCAAGATTCCGTGTATTGATGATCATGCTGTTGCTGCTCCTAAACCTTATGGAGCTTGTCAGAAACAAGAACGCGTGTTTAAAAACTCTGATCATCATGATCATGCTGTTGCAGCTCCTAAACCAAAAGGAACTTGTCTCAAACGAGACCTAGCGTTTAGAAACTCTGTTCATGATTACGTTGTTGCAGTTCCTCGACCTATGGGAACCTGTTTGGCACAACAGCCTGCGTTTCGAAACTCTTATCATCATGGTAATGTTGCTGCGGCTCCTAGGCTTAAAGGAACTTGTTCCAAACAAGAAGCAGCATTTAATAGCTCTGATCAACATGATGCTACTCCTCGTGAGAAAGTGCTTGAGGTCTTGCGTCTTTTTAAAAAAGTGTTCAGACAGTTGGACCGAGATAAGCAAGCGAGGCGCAGTGGAGATTTATATGAAGCTACAGCTAGAATAGACCTCAAAACACTAGCTGTGGTAGAGAAAATGGGGAAACAAGTGAACACAGAGAAGAGAATCGGATTGGTTCCAGGAATCAACGTTGGCGACGAGTTTCAGTACAAAACCGAGCTTCGTGTTGTGGGGCTTCATTTCAGGACGATGTGCGGGATCGATTATATGACAGTAGGAGATGTTAAGTTTGCCACAAGCATTGTTGCCTCAGAAGGATATGGTTACAGTGATAAGTTTGATGCTGATGTTGTGGTTTATACAGGTGAAGGAGGAAACGTGGTAAGCAAGGAAAAGAAAACTGAAGATCAGAAAATGGTAAAGGGGAATTTAGCTTTAGCTAATAGTATGAGAGAGAAGAGATTAGTGAGAGTGATACGTGGCAAAGAGAGGTTGGATGGAAAAGGGAAACGGTATGTGTATGAAGGATTGTATTCAGTTGATAAATACTGGTTAGAGAAAGAGGTACGAGGTACGACTGTTTACAAGTTTAAGCTTTGTAGAATTCCTGGTCAACCTCCGTTGACTTGACAACAATATTATCAGATGTATGAAAATAAGTTTGTGATTGTGCAACGATAGAAATACAAATAAAGGATTCGATATATATAGGTCTTTTTAGTGTAGTATTTATTTAAGGGTTTCAAAACGGAATCAATCATCGAAATGATAAAGGTGTTGTAACCATTGAAAGTTCTTTGTGAATGCTTAAACCAAAACTTGTCAGGTCAATTTCAGAATCTTGACTCATGTCAGTCTGTAGTAAAAGTCTGTCTGTTTCTGATTATTTTAAGTTTTGCAGTCTCCAACGACAAAGGTTGTGAAGGGAAGCGTCAAAGAAGTCGTGAGGATTAGGTAAAAACCACATCGAACCGAATAGAATTTAGAGAACAGTGCCTCTTCCTTTAACCCTATGAGCTATGGTGGATTTATGGTGTTTAGCAATGAAGCTAATGATATTTCTTATCTCCAATGGACCATTCCCTCACGCCGAGTTCATTCACATGACATGAAAGAAGATAAAGTTTCTCAAACTTATTGGTGTTTCTTAGAGCAAAGATCTCTTCCTCCTTTTCTCTTTATTGAAAAGAAAACCAACCCTTTTACTCTTTAGGCTTTTCTGAGATATGTGGCCTAATGAGATTTCTTCTACATTTGAAACTGCAACATATCAGTTGTGAGCTTAAATCGTTTTCGGCTTGGGGCCCCTTAATTTCCAGGGCCGGCTCTGTATGCAACTTAGAGATCTAAACAAATTTATCAAATCTTCTAACTTATATAAAACTTCAATTAATAAACTAGATCTCATGGGTTCATGGCTAAAATAGTCAGAATTCATTCGTATTCACCAAGCAATAAAGTAGCCGCGTCACTCTCTTTATTTTCCTAAAAGATTTAGTGTAAAAACAACTTTTCATAATGCATAACATTTCAATTGTTTGAATTTCTGAACTATTAACAGCAAAACAATCTTTTATGGACTGATCAAAGTTTAAGTACATATTTATGGTAGTGAATTGATTCCACATAATACCCTTTTTATTTCCCATTAAAAAAAAAACCAACAAGGTAGCATCACGCTTTGCATTGTTACATTACTAATTTGAGAATCATTACTACTTTTTAATTTCATTTATCAATTTTATTTTCAACACAGTTACATGCATGTTACTCTCATATGGCCATTTATAACGTGTGTGGATAATTTTTTTCTTTTTCTTGTTCTTTTTTTTTTTGTTATGTCATCAATAGAAAGGTTAAGTACATTAAATAATATTATATAGATAAAGAAAATCAATTTCTCAAAATGTCCACTAATCCTCTTCAACTCTCTATCAGATTCATATTTTTTTATTTTGCGTTTTTCTCGCAGTTATTTTTAATGAATCAGGTAAATGGAAAATTAAGAATGACAATTTATTTAGTGAAATGACAAATGTTAAATCGCTATTAGAAAATAACAAAATGGTACTGGTTAAAATTGGGTGAAAATTAACACTATTTTATCAATAATACTTTTGAAATATATTCATTTGATATTATTATAAATATATATTCCAATAACTAACATGCTAGATAATAGTTACATAAGTCTATAATTTTAAATAACACGTTTATATTATGATAGAAATATAAATATATTTGATAAACTATAAGTCTACATAAATTAGCATGGTATGAAAAAATTGATATGTTTGGGATAAATATCATTCCTCTAATACGTATCATCAGATCATTCATTTGTTTTATAGGAATGCATTTTCTAAATATTTGATTCAAAAAAGATCCAAATTTTGAATATTAGAGATTTGGATTCTAGTTTTGGATTGTGTTATATTTTGGCGATGGAAGATTATTGTTTTTTGTTAAAAAAAAATACTGTCGATTTGGGTTGAATTTATTATCGAGTCAGGTAGTATAAAGTTTATCCAATGCCCTATTCCGACAAAAAAATGGTTATATAATTTATGTTAGTTGAATGTATCATCATGTTAATCACATAGTTTATGTAATTATAGCCATGTAATGATGTTTAATTCATATAACTGGTAATTATTTTCCGAACCAAAATATGGATTTAAATGCGAATACTCTAGAAATTTGGATCTGCACTCATCGGTAACATTGAATCGTGGTTTGACTAATATATGTTATTTTGGTAAATTAACTTTAAAGACTGTAAAAGTTTTCAAAAAATATTAAAACCATATATTTTCCAATTAAGTTCTATTAACTTATTATAAAGGCTTCCAAAAAACACTCACTGTCGTTTTTGTCTACTGTTTTTTTTGTTCATATGGACATTTTAAAATGTATATAAAATATGACTTTTTAACATACTGCTATTAAACTTTTTATAGTTAAATTAGATGGTTTCATGACATTTACTAGATTGATTCATATCCCTTATAAATTATTTAAGATTCTTTTTGATTTCCGATGTAGGACATTGTATCCTAATACGTTCTCTCGAGATAATAGTTTTTAATCATTAGTCTCGATATATTTGGACAAGGATCAATTGACCAATTTTGGGTTAGATCGATTATGGATCAGGTTGAACTGTGTGGATTGATCTCTGATACCATGTTAAGTTGGATAAACTTTATACTAAAAATCAATTAGTAATTAGTAGATTGATTTGTATCTCTTATATATTATTTAAGATTTTTTTCCAACTGGCATATTAGGACACAATGTCCCACATAAGAAGTTGGAAAAAATCTTAAATAATATCTTTCAACTTTGGAGACGTATTAAAACATAATATTTCATATCGAAAATTAAAAGAGATCTTAAATAATATCTTTCAATTTTAGGGGTTTATTAGGACACAATATCTCACATCAAAAATTGAAAGAAATATTAAATAATATAAGAGATATGAAACAAATTCACTAAAAATTAATTGGATTGCCCCATATCCTTTTTAAAAATTTTACAAATTTTGGATGTTGAATATTATATCCTAATATTTAGGATTTTTTGTGTTCATGTTGAGTTTATTTTTTTTTTAACACAATACGTAAAAACATCATACAACCTTTTTCAGTCGGTTAACGTTATGGGCCTCTTAACAATACGAACAGAGACATTTATTAAGTACACATCTTGTAAGTACTCAAACAGTCAAACTCTTCACCAAATTGTCTTCAACACTTTCCGAGATAATTTCTCGTGAATGTTCGCTTCACCGGAGACGGAGATGAAGAAAAAGACCGATCAGTCTTTACTCGTCGTCATTCTGTGCTATATCTTAAAGTCGTTTTTTACTCGTAAAGTTTTCTCGATACTGTTCTCTCATTTTTTCTTCTTACTGTATTTCTCGTTTTCTTTTAACTGATTTCGTCTTAGTCCTAAGCTCATGCTTTTAATCTTTTCTTCCAATTTTTTTTTGTTTGGATTATATTTTATCTTCTCAAATGATCTGTAGTTTTTAGGTTCATTCGTTTGGAAATTCATTATTTCATCCTTTCCTTTTTTTTGTGTGCAAAATTTCCTAAATATCTGTATAAATTTTTATTTTTTTTTAAATCAAAGGGCAAAAATCTGTAGCTCATAGAGCGAGCTACGAATCGTTCTCGTAAGCGATCAATTGTCTATGCGATTCGAGATTTTCCACCTGGTTGTGGAACTGATCCCACTAATGTTCCTGACAAGGATTTCAAGAATCCAAGAACAAGAGTGATGTTGTTGTCGGGGATCCGAGTGTTGATGATCATGCTGTTGCAGATTCAGAACCTACTGGAGCTTCTCTCAAAGAAGAACAAGAGTTTAAAAACTGTAAACACGGTTGTGTTGTTGTTGAAGAAACTTGTCTAAAACAAGAACCAGCGTTTCAAAACTCTTATCATGATCATGTTCTTGCGGCTCTTAAACACAAAGGAAGTTGTTCCAAACAAGAACCAGAGTTCAAAACCTCTGATCAACATGTTCCTACAGCTCGAGAGAAAGTGCTTGAGGTCTTACGTGCTTTTAAAGATGTTTACAGACAGTTGGATCGAGATAAACAAGCGAGGCGCGGTGGAGATTCATTTGATGCTATAGCTAGAATAGACATCAAAGCACAAGCTTTCCTAGAGAGTGAGGGATTACACGGAGAATACAGAGAAGAGGATTGGATTGGTTCCTGGAATCAACGTTGGCGCCGAATTTCAGTACAAAACCGAACTTCGTGTTGTGGACCTTCATTTCAAGATGATGTGCGGGATCGACTCTATGGAAATCGGAGGTGTGAAGTTCGCGACAAGCATCGTTCTTCCGAAGGATATGGTTATAATGATACGTTTGATCCTGATGTTGCGACATATATAGGTGAACGAGGAAACGTGATAAGCAATGAAAAGAAAAGCTAAGATCAAAGAATAGTTAAGGGAAATTTAGCTTGACCTAACAGCATGAGACATAGACCGAAGTGAGGCAGAGCCTACCAAGAATTGGATGAGGTAGAGCCTACCATGAATTGGAGGAGGTATGACATACCATTTCATAAACAATATAAAAATTATAAATGATAAAATAAATTTAAATGTTATTTCTGAAATATATAAACGATGGATATGAATGGTAGTAACGATTATGTTGATAATGTGTTGTAATCATATCCTCTAATGAAGGTACTGTAAACTATATCCTCTAACGAAGATAGTTTTTTGTTTGTGTATGAAAAATAATAAAATTTTTAGAAAGACAAAGTTAGAGAGAAATCAACTTTCTTTTTATTTTCTCGTCTTCTTAATTTTTATATAAATTTCTATATACATAACACACATGATAATAAAATATATTATAGATAAACATGATTTTATTATCCAAATTTATTAATAAATAATACACGTTTGATATTATCCAAATTTATTAAGAGATAATCACGTTTGATAATATTCAATATTTTTATAATAATATCTACCTATTACGATAAGAAAAGTATTCTGATAATCTTTTCTATGATTTTCTAGTTATATGACTGACTAAAAAAGTTATTCTAAAATTATGTTTACAATAGTTTATGTTTATATTTGAAAATTTTAATATGCATATTTTTATAATATTTGATAACAAAAAGACTTAATATTATGGGTTTTCATTTTACCTATTATAATATATTATCTTACAAGAGAAGTCTTACATTTTAATATACTTTTTATATACTTGAAAGAGAACAAAACATCAAAAATCGAGTAAATTAATTCACAGTAGTAGTTGAAATAATTTTGATAAACAAATCTGCATATCCATGATTTACATCTTAAAACGAAAATGTATTTTTGTAATTACTATCCTTATCATATAATTTTCACATTTTTAAAGGCAGTAATTTCAAACTTTGTCAAACTTAACATGATAACTAAATAACATAATCATAATCATTGATTTAAAAAATCCTGTAAAAGTTTATACAAAAACATAATAATTTTTTAAAAAAATTTGAATGCAAAAATAAAATTAAATAATTTAAGAGAAAAAGTTTTTTATATCATTAAGAGATAAAATCTTCCATGAATTGGATGAGGCAGAGTCTACCATGAATTAGATGAGGTATGATACCATTTCATAAACTATATAAAGTTATAAATGATAACACAAATTAAATGTTATTTTTGAAATATATGAATGAAATGGGTGAATGAATAGCCCGATTGGATTGAGAACGTGTTGTAACTATATCGTCTAACGAAAATGTTATAGAATTATAAAAAGTAGTTTTGAAATTATATTCTCTAACAAAAATAATTTTGTGTTTGTGTACGAGAAAGAATAAAAAAATAGAAAGAAAAAATTAGAGAGAAACAATTTCTTTTTCTTAATTTTGATAAAAATTTCTATATATTTAAAAGAAATAATAATAAAATATAGTTTAGTGTATAAATAAATTTTTATTATTAGAATTATGTGGTACAGTATTGGTCAGTTCTAAAATTCATCGTACATCATCATCATGATATATTAGAAAAATATTACATAGTCAAAATTGAAAAAAAAACAAGTTTTATTATCTAAATCTACTAATTGTATAATCACGTTTGATATTATCCAAATTTACTAATAGATAATCACGTCTGATATTATCTAATATTTTTATAATAATATTATTTATTATGGTAAAAATTATTATTCTGCTAATTATCTTTTAGGTTTTCATTTTATCTACTACAAAATATTATTTTATTATATTTTTCTATATTATTTTTTAAACTTGATAGAAGTCATACTTTTTTAATGTTATTTTCCTATACTAATTGATAGAGAACAAAACCTTAAAAATCTAGTAAATTAAGTCAAAGTAATAGTTGAAGTAAAATAAAAAAAAAATGCATATTAATATATAATAAATACATACAAAAGTATGTATAGGAAGATAATATTGAATTGTCGTAAATTTCTGAGTTTCTATAACTATAATGTCTAGTAATAAAGAAAAATGAGACAGAAAAAGGTAGGAAAGAAAAAAGTAAAATGTTTGTGGATGACTATTACATCACCACACGTAATCAACTGGCAAAACGCATCACGTGATCGTTAAAAGGTAATTATGTACTAGTAGTTTTGGTAATAAATTCGAATAATTCCGTTCGAAGGTAATAACTGAAAACCACTAACGTAGTGGTTCCTTAAAAACCAAACCTCTCACAGTTAACCAAACCGTCTCTTCAGTGACTTCTCTCGTAACAAGAAGAAGTATCTAGAGATTGACGAACAAGAAGAAGAAGACGAAGACGAAGACGATCATCTCTCTCATTACTCATCGTCTTCCTCGTGAGATTTTTCAGACTGTTTCTTTTTATTTCAGCTTTTTATCACCATTTTACAGTGTACGCGCTCTATAAATTGATCACTTCCTCTTCATATCTTTCGTATTCGTGTGTTCTTTCTTTAATCTCTCGTTTTTTTGTTCTTCTGGTTTTCTGAGACTCACGCATTTGCTTGTTGTTGCCGTTCGCTTGGGTTTTGTATAGCAGGTGAAATTTCTTCGAAGTCTCTGGAATTTTAGGTTCAACCAAAGTTGTTGGATAATCTTCAAGTCTGTTAGTTTAAGCTTCAATTATGGAAATATCTGATCCTAATAGAAATAGACTTAGTTTAAGCAAAGCTGTGCTAAATCTATAAATAAGATTGTCATGACAATCAATACGAAACTAACAAGAATAAGAGTGAGTTTAGTTAAGAGTGAGTTTAGTTTTGAGAGATTTTCTAAAACTTAATGAAAAGAGTTATTTTTTATATTTCTTTATTACAGAGATTATATGAATCTGAGATTGAGTATAAGAAATTTTTAAAGTGTATAATCGATTTCCGGTTCGCATGTTTACAATTTAGATGATTTTACACACAGTAATGGCTCGAATTTCACTAAAATGGCTTCATATTTTATTGATCGTCACACTTCGTATTTACCAGTTTGATCTTATGTTACTGTTCATTAGTTAGCCCTAATTTGGTGTGCTTACTTTTCTGCTGGCTCCGTAAGATTCAAAGTTCATTTTTTTGTCCTATTTCTATGGATTTTACACTAGACTCTTACAAATTGGGTCAAAATCTCTGTGCTCTATAGTTTGCATGCAATTTTCTTGGGGAATTTTTGGATTTTGTGTGGTAATAAAGAACTCTTTGCATGCTTAACGGTGTGTATCTAAGCGTAGTGTTAGTAAGAAGTTTGATTTTGTACGTGTGCAGGAAGATGCTCCAGTTAACATCCCTTTTCCATAAGCCAAAAAGGGTCTCTGGTATAAGAGATCTTCCATATGGATGTGGTACTCAGTTTATTCAGGATCAGTCAAGTGAGAATGGTGGTGAGGTTGTTCCAGTCACGAGTGAGGAATCGATTGGTTCTCAACATAGCTGTGTTGGTGTTGCTAATCGTTATTACAACCATAGGCCTGCTTGTTCTGTTGATAGACGTGATGAAGTTGAACCGACTGATGTGATCATGAAGAAAGCTCGCTTCAATGTCCCAGTTAGTACTGATGTTGGGAGGGGAAGATTTGTTTCGTCTTACTGTAAGGTTCCTCCATCTTGTGGAAGCAAAGTTAAACCTCTAAGTTCAGAGGAAGCTATCAGGCTAATTGCTTCTCAGAGAAGAAGAAGCCAACTTTCATCTTCGTCCACTAGCAGTCAGAAGAAGCTTTCGCTAGCCAAAGATGTTGTGGAAAATCAGAGATACTCACCTGATAAGAGTAATGCAACTGCGCTAAGAGGAAAGGCTCATGAACCAAGTCTAAACAGAGAGGAGGGACAGTCAAATAAACTTGGAGCCATCCCGATTAGGAGACAAAACCAGAATACCAAAGTTCTTAGCCCACGCGAGAAAGTTCTCAAAGCTCTACGTCTTTTCAAACTTGTGTTTCAAGAGCTGGATCGAAACAAAGCAGCTGGAGGATCAAAGACTGCCAGTAACAAGATACATTACCGTACACGAGCTATCCTCATGAGAGATGGGATGCAAGTGAATTCTGAAAAGATGATTGGACCAGTCCCTGGAATCGAAGTTGGAGATGAGTTTCAGTACAAATCAGAACTCAGCTTGGTCGGTCTTCATTTCGACATAAGGGGTGGCATTGATTACATAAATAGAGGAAATATGAAACTAGCTACGAGCATCATATCATCGGAAGGTAATGGTTACATAGATAGATTCAATTCAGATGTGATGATTTACTGCGGTCAGGGAGGTAACCTGACAGGCAAGGATCAAAAAGTAATGGAAAATCAGAAGCTTGTTACGGGCAATTTGGCTTTAGTTCATAGCATGCGGGAAGGGAGTCCAGTGAGAGTGATATTTGGCAAAAAGAGATTGGACGACAAAGGAAAGCGTTACGTGTATGATGGGTTGTACTTGGTTCAGGATTATTGGCAAGATGTAGGCCCTGGAGGTAATATCATGTTTAAGTTTCAGCTTTCTAGAGTTCCTGGTCAGTCTTCCACTAACTTGAGGCATTAGTGTGAGATGAAACTTCGTGTGGAAATAGTATCAGAGGTCATGGATCTGTGGTAGTAGAGGAACTTTGCTTAGCAAAAGCTGGCTAATCATAACAGTAGGTTTGGGATAATGGGATCTTTTGTATTGATGCTTCTGTTTCCGTTTCTGTAAAAAAAAAAAAAAAAAAAAGAAATGCATTCTAATCCCTTGCTAATATTTACATTGGGCTTTTAAGTTGGATCTTATGGAACCAATTCAAATTTATTATATATATAATTTGGGCCTAAAAACTCAGTCTCGAGAACTAAATTTGGACATAACTAATTCAAAGAAGACAAGTCTTTTCCTGAAACAGATTTCTTTCACAATGCGTATAAAGGATTAGGCATTTCCACTAAACGAAATAGTGAAGATATAAAATCGAATCACGAAAGGGTCTCTGTTGGGTCAAAAATGTACATCCAATATAACCGACAGAAGCAAATTTGATTGACAAAACAAAGGAGAACAGATCACAGAGAGAAAGACTGACAGGGATAGAGACATAGCTTGATATGGAGAGTTAACCAAGTAGAATACCCCAAAATGTACGACGCCGTTTTGATTTCTGCGGTTCCATATGTCGGGATGGTAGATGATGCGGAGAAGCTGAGAGTTGTTATGTCGGAGAAGATAAGGTAAGTTTTAGGATGAAACCGATGATGAGTCCGATGAGTCCAACCAAAGCTGCCAACTTTAAGGATAACCCATTTTCGCTGTTCCTCTGGTTTTTTCTTCTCTTCACCATCTCCTGCAACGTTAAAACATGTTTGGCGACGTCCTTTGTAATTAAGCAATGGCATTTAATTAATCAATGATAGAATATCAAGGAAACTTACCAGTTCATGTTGCAGCTGTTGTGTTTGCTTAACAGCTGCATCTCGCTCTTCCTTCAGCCGCTGTATGGTCTGATCATAATCATACATATTGATTGTAAAAAATTTAGAGTGGGAATTAAAACAAGGGAAGACCTAAACCTCTCCTAATATAGGACATGGTGAGTTATGAGATTCTGTGAGGTATATTTGTTCACCGTATGAGACAAATTGAATACATAAAGTTCTGATATTTGGCGTGTGTTTATGTGTCTCAACCAACCGACTCAGTCCTTCATTACAAGATCTATTGCCTGAAAACCACAAGTGCGAATACTAGAGTCTTTCCTGGATTTGAATGAAAGTTACTTCTAATTACCCAAATTGATTTGTATACTGATTCTTGCATACAAGTACTGTATCACAAAAGGGAGGCTATTGATAAGGTGTCTGTCTATGCAATGTGAATCATCCTAGTATAAGGCTTTTGCTATAATCATAATTGTTTAGCACACAAGTTAATAACGCAGAAGACCAAAAAATGCGGCTAGATCATTTGCAGGAAGCCATTACCACAAGCAGACTAAATTTTAGCAGGTGAAATGCAGTTGTTACTCACAGAGATGGTTTCGGAGCCACTTCCATCGCCATTCGTTGCTCCAGATTCAGAGGATCTTTGGGCTGTAGACGGGGATATATACGAGACCTTGAGCTTACACTCTGTTAATGTTTTCCCACTGTCCTTGGTAAACTACACACATGGATGGTAAATTTAGTGCCAATTTCTTTTTCCCAAAAATGCGAAAATCATGATTCTGGATCAATAAAGTTTTAATCTGAGACTTACTGTGTCTTGTGGAAGTTCATCCACATCAGTGTGAGGAGGCACAATGGTACTTTGAAGGAGAAACTTGTCTTTGCACTGCATATCTGGAGGATACTCCCTTTGCGCTTGTAGAGTAACTAGAATTCAGAAGATCTTAATCATCTCCATGTTTAAGATTTTAAAAGTGCCAATGAGTGGAGTTATGAAGAATCACTGTACCTCTAATGATGCAGGAGTCCCATGGCTGTATGACACCAGTGTTGGGTCTTACAAAATACTTTTTTGGAGATGTTGTTTTCACCTGAATATGAAGAAAAAAAGCACAAAAGAAGAAGTTATTTTCGGCGAAGAAACACTCACATTCATAACTTCATCACAAAGAAAGCATATGAAGTTGGTGGTTGTGATGCAGGATTACCTTGAAAGCAACATAGTTCTCCGTTTTATTGGCAACTTTAAGATCACAGTAGCTTTGCTTCTCGAGTTCAACTGATACAATATCAAAATATTCTCATGAGCATCCAATAGAATCAAATTCATAGAGCAGACTATAATTTCCTTTATCGCTTACTAGTATCAACCCCAAAAAATGTGTTCTTCATTGCAAAGTTAAAACATTTTCTAAGATAAGACCATAAAAGCTCAAAGAGATTGAGAAAACATTGGTGCAACAACAACAAAATCAATGATTGACAAATTTCGAATTTTTAACAAAAGATGGCAATTTTAAAGAGAATCCATTGTCATCTAAATATCACATTTTTTAAGAAGAACCAAGATGATAAGTAAAGATTTTAACTTCAAGGAAAAGTTACCAGATCGGAAAACATGATCATGCATGCACGATCTTCCAAACGTATTGAATACTTACAAAGAAATTTGAGTTCATCAGGTTGAATGGAGATTAGCTGGTTCTCGCCAACGCCAGTCATTGCTCTTAGCTATCACACACAAAAGATCAACAATTATTCTCTACAACTCGAAACCTATACACACATCGAAATCGAATCCCCTTATTCAAACAATTCCGAATGTAATTTTTTTTTATTTTTATCTAGAAAAAAAGGTCTCAAAAAGCTACAAAGGGAAAAAGAAAACAGAATCAGTGAGAAATTAAGAGCAAAAAAGACGGATCAAAGCTGAAAAACAAAAACAAAAATAAAAGTCACGGTCCAACGATCGATCAACAAGGAACGCGAAAAAGCTGCTTATTTTTGTTTTCTCTTTCCCCCGGAAATCGCTCTCCACCAGGACCAAATTTCACCTCTTCTCGTTTAGATTGGTGGTGACTAAGGCAAAGGAACTTTTCTAGAGAGAGAGAGAAATAAGCAAAGCGCTTCGAGGAGCGGCCACGTGAAGTCGAAGCAAAGTTCCGTGCGAATTCCTCCGGCGTGGTCTCCGGGAACTACAGGGAAGAAAAGGGAGAGAGAGGGAAGGGAATTGTGACACGTGTGAGAACAGTTGTGCATTGGAGGAGAAGAAAAAGGTCAAGCGACAGGCTGGAAATAAGGGTGAAAAACGTGGCAAGTTTTGATTGGTCAAATTATTTTAAGTAAAGCCTAACTGTTATAATGGGCTTTCAGGTGGTGGTAGGCCGTTTTCATTCCTCCTCACGATGAGATTTTATTTTTTTATTTTTCCGTTGGTCATTAATGATTTTTTTTAAAAACTTATGTTGGTAGTAATTAAATATCCGGACATAAACGAGTTATTAAATCTTACGATATGTTGTTGTTGACAGAAAAAAAAAACGAATTATTAAATCTTGTGATATGTTGTTGTTGACCAAAAAAAAACGAATTATTAAATCAATATAGTAGGATCATGACGAAGGAAACAGAGACAGTAGTTATAAAATACTCAATGATTTTTCCAGAATCTTCATTTGTCTGCTTTAGCTGGAAACTGTATTGGTTCAATAAGAATCTAAAAGGAGTTTTTAGTTTGAATGGTAACGTATGATAATTGAATTCAAATACAATGTCAATACAGTAACTTTTATTTTTTTATTACTTCGTGAATCTAATATCTTTTGGTAATTACACAATTCAGTCAAAATGGTGTATGAGAATTAAATATACAAAATATGATTAACGTTTTTCTATAGAATACTGGGGTAGTTAATAGGCAAAATAACATTTCCATCACAAACTAGCAACTAAATGACTGATTAATTCAAAATCAAAATTGGTGGATGTTTTGCATATTGATACAGTGAAAAATCTCAATGCACAGATACGAGGATAACGTAGAGTAAAAATGTTACTTTCACAAGATACCCTACAAAAATGGTTTAAACGTCAACTGGTCCACATTCCTACTAAAGATCAAAACATCAACAAGAAGCCTCACAAAGCATTTTGATTTACTTTTCTCAAATCTCACTGTAAATTACATGAAGAGAAATGAAATCCAAAAGACAAACAAACAACAATTATTACAAGAGGAGGAAGAGACAGACAGAGTATGTAAAAGGAAGAGATCAGCTACCTTTGGAGGTTGAAGACAACACATGACTGGTGTTGGGTTTGGTGCTCATTTAAAAGTAGAGAGACGAGGAAGTTTGTCCCTCAGATAGTAAAGCCTTGCTCTTCTCACTTTCCTGTGACTCACCACTTTTATTTCCTTAATGTTGGGAGAGTATCTGTTGAAATCAAAACAAATCAGATACACATATTCTTATGTCGATTCAGCCAATTTCACTAAGAAGTTAACGTCTAGAGTGATTTTAGACTAAAAGTTGACGGACGTTTCTGAATCTGGGTCTAAGCATATATCATGGCAAGCCCAGCTTAATGTTATAAAATGCTCAAATTTCTATCATATATGTGACAGTTCCTATAGTTTCATACTTGGGAGTAGGCAATATCTCTCTCTTTTACATGAAGAAAGCTGATGCATTCACGATACGAATCAGAATCAACACGTTCTTTATTTCTCAAGATGAGGATAGCAGAATGACCATATTCGACTATCAAGAGCCAAGAAACTGTTTTAGGTTTGTTTAGGAGTCCCTACAGGCTACCAAATCCAAAATGCTCGCAAAAAAAATATATATATATATATCAATTTTCAGAGACCCTTTACTCTGATTCCACCTACTCCTGTTGATCCTATCTGCATTTATGCTTATCAATATACCAAAGCTAGTGTGTGATCATAGGAGAGGCAAGGACGAAGGCACTTACATAGGAAAGACGATCTCAACACCGATGCCTGCAATTATTCTCCGGATACGAATAGTAGTGTGGATGCCTGCATTTTGTCTAGACATCACTATACCTTTGTAGATGGATAGCCTACGTCTGTTCTCAGGAACTTCCTGAAAAATCAAACCGACCATGTCAAATCAAATCTTGCTTTTTTTTACTCACAATGGCTTCAGATTATAACAAGAACAATTACTTACCAGTTTGATTTCTACAATGTCCCCTGTCCGAATTTCTGGAACCGGTCTTACTTTCTCTGAAACCTCAATTGCTTTCTGGTTCAGTATCTACAGAAACAAAAGTAAATCAACACTGGTTGATTAGAGAAGAAGCGCGAGAGCCAAAACAAACATGTCTCTTTTTACTGAAAATACCAGCATCAGATAAAACGAACATCGTACATATTCTTACAGAAACACATTTGATTATCCACTCATTTCTACTGATAAAAATATTCTTCAAAATTTCCCATTTCAGCATGAAATCAATTTAAAGAATCGCATTAGAAAATTTAACTTACCCCCATGACATCTCCAAGCTTGACCCTTGGCTTCCACGGAGGTTTGGCTTCCTCCACCTCAGTGGCTTTTACTGCTTCAGCAACATTCTCAGAAACTGCTTCAGTATCTTCACCTTCAGTGCTCTCTTCGGCTTTAACGATAAACTCCCTTCTCTTCCTGGAATCGATCACGAATCCATAATTCGAGCTCGAATGGTTTAGAAAAACCCTAGAAACTGATATCCGAGAGTTTACTGATGATGCACGTGGTAGAAATGAAGAAACCCCTAATTTTTTTGTAGGGATTCTCGGTATCATATGCAATGTCTGCCTCCACACAAAAACAAAAAAAAACAAAACATGAAATAAATAATTCAAAGAATCATACTGTGAAGTGTGTTTGTGAGTAAGAGAAAAGAAGAACCTGAGGAAGAAGATGAGAGCTCGTCGCCATGTTTGCACAAACCAATACGCAGCAGAGTAACGAAGCCTTATCAGCTTCAGCGTTTTACCACTCCATGGCAATGTTGTTATCTCTTATCCACGCGTGCAATTAATATTATGGGCCATTTACTAACTAATATATGGTCCTTTTAACATTGGGCCTGTACAGATAGGCCCATATAATCATATTTAAGAAAAATTGTATAACAAAGAAACCATTACCAAAGCTGATTCCGAAACCAATGCCTGCTCTAATAAAAGTATGTTTATGGTCCTTTAACAATTTGTAACTATAAAAAATTTCAATATCATAATTGTTACCATATTTATATGATTAGTAATTGCATATATGCGATAAAGAATTACCAATGAAACCCATTATCACACACTTGCATATTCTGTTTTTGAGCATACCTTGTAAAACTATATATATGCATGTGGAGCCTGGGGATATGTTAATTCTGTGTTGATTTTTTTTCGAATCCTTTTTGTCCGCAAACTTGATTATCGTATAAAGAAGTACAAACGATCACTAAAGTACATATCATTCATTATCCAACATCAAATCCAAGAGACTAATATAATTTTGATTAGTAGCTCTTGCAACATTTGCTTTGACAATCCGCTTCGTTACTCGTCTCTCTTGCAAGTTGCATGAACTTGTAATGAAGGTTCGGGGTGGCCATATATATGTGAGATATCCTCAATATATCATGTATGTTAGTATGTTACTACGGTTTGGTGTCTCCATATTCTTGAGTTTCGTGAGGTAGTTTTTAGTTGACAAGATAAATTGATCTTTATTCAAATCGTTTACATGTTCACGTTATCATTGACTTACACCACAAGCGATGGAAAGCTAAATATTTAATTTATGACTATACCCAAAAAAAAATAAAAATAAACAAATGTTTCCATATTTCTTTGTCTGTAGTTTTCGTAACGAATATATTTTTCTTATAGGGTTTTTTTCACAAACAAAAAAAGGCTTAATAATTAATATCTTAAAAATAAGATTAAGCAGATTCGAACTTGAATCTCCTAAATTTAGTTTTGCTCACCCGAGTGTATAGAATCAAAAAGAAAAGTGAAGAAAGACAGATTAATTGATTGATTCTTTGTCATCCACCCATCTCTCTGGGTTGGCTTTGCCACGTCAGCATTCAAACATTAAACGCAATTAAAAAAACTTCCCGAAAGTATGGGTCCCTCTTTTTTTTTTTTTTATTAACCGCGTCATTGACAAAAAGAGAGAGCACCTAAACCAAAGAGGCAAAAAAAAGAAAATAAAATAAATAACAAAAAACATTCACCATTAAGGTCTCTCTCTCTCTCTCGTCTTTGTTCCGACGACGATCGCTGAAATTATTATCGCCGGCTTCTCCGTTTATCGACAGATTCTCGTTTGATACGTTGCGAGATCGATCAAGATACGAGACTTAGCCATGAATCCTGAATAGTAAGAGGCTTCTCTTCCCATGGTTTGATATATCTCTCTATGATTATTCGGATCGGTTTTCCTCGATTTACCCGCTTTTTCTGTTTGAATTATATTTTTGATGTACTCGTTGGTTTGGTTTTTGCTCAATTTTTATTTGGATCTTTGTTGGTTGGTAGGTTGCTGAATTGAGTGTACCCAATTTTCCTAGCTTAGGTTCTTTTTATTTGTTTAATTTTGTCTGAACAATTCTCGATTTGTATCTTACATGAGTTAGATCTAGGGGAATTTGACTGAGATCTGCAATTTCTGCTGATTACTTAGAAAATCTCTTAGTTGAAATTTGAGGGTGTGACATGATACCTTCGATCTAATTCTCTCATAGATGATTCATGGTTTTTGATTTTTAGTGAACAAATTCATAAACATATCTTAATGATGTTTTATCGTTCTGGCTTGATTCGTTTTTTATTTTCTTGCTTTTTTTGCAGTGACTATCTGTTCAAGCTTTTGCTTATCGGTGATTCTGGTGTGGGAAAATCGTGCTTGCTTCTAAGATTTGCTGTAAGTAACTGCACAACTCTAGTCAATATCTCAGCTGAACATTGTTTAGATGTATCATCTTTGGTAATTGCCGTTTAGACATTGTACACACAAATAACAATCTATGTGTCCTTGAAGTTTAATACTTGCTTCTCAAAATTCATTCTTTCAGTTCAGTTTCCGTGTTTTCAGTTTACATTATGGTGTCGTTGTTATTCTTTCTGTGCTTATGATTTGCTATCTCGAATTTGTGTGTACAGGACGATTCTTACCTGGATAGCTACATCAGTACCATTGGCGTTGACTTCGTAAGTATACTCTTCGCATCGCTTGTTAATATGCAGAACACGGAAAAAAAAACCAATAAAAAAGTATTAATCTTTACTTATGATGTACTGCAGAAAATCCGCACAGTTGAACAGGATGGAAAGACAATCAAACTCCAGATCGTAAGTGTTCTTGAGCTGAATATGTATCACAATCAGTTAAATTTTGGAATGAGCATATAATAAGTCTCGGCAATCACCGTGTATACAGTGGGACACAGCAGGACAAGAACGTTTCAGGACAATCACCAGCAGTTACTACAGAGGAGCTCATGGAATCATTGTATGTGCTCTCTCTCAAGAAGCAATCATCTTCTTGTTAATCGATCCATCCTTTAGTTCTCCCTAATCATTGGCTTTTCTTGGCAGGTTACCTATGACGTCACAGACCAAGAGAGCTTCAACAACGTCAAACAGTGGCTGAATGAAATCGATCGTTACGCTAGTGAGAATGTGAACAAGCTACTGGTTGGGAACAAAAATGATCTCACATCACAGAAGGTTGTCTCCACTGAGACAGCTAAGGTAATAAACAAATCAGCTGGTCTCTTTTGCTGCAAAACTCGTCGAGAAGATAATAATATTGTTTCTTATTCTCCTACAGGCCTTTGCAGATGAGCTTGGGATCCCTTTCTTGGAAACAAGTGCTAAAAATGCAACCAATGTTGAAGAAGCTTTCATGGCCATGACTGCTGCAATTAAGACTAGGTTTGGATTAGATTCTACTTGTGCTCCTTAAACCCTTTTTACTTCCATACTTAACCTTTCTTGTTGTTTCTGTTTTGTAGAATGGCTAGCCAACCAGCTGGAGGTGCCAAGCCACCGACGGTCCAGATTCGCGGACAGCCAGTGAACCAGCAATCAGGCTGTTGCTCATCTTGATTTCATTAGTATCAAAAGTCTCTTTGGATCATTACACCATTATAATCATTTGTTTGCGTTGCATGTAAGACTTCTCCAGTTGACAACTCGTTGAACCCTTCTTTTTCTTTCATTTTTATAGCTTTGCTATTCTTTTGCTGATGTATTTCGAAGTTTGAAACGCATAAATTCTATAGTAATGGCCCTTTATGCAAATAAAGCAAAGACGCCTTTTCTTATTTCTCCCATTAGAAATAACTCGCAGTATAATGATTTTTCTTTCATTTGATTAAAACATTTCTTTTTTAAGAGGTTGCTATAATCAGTATGTAAGACACTAATCAAAACAAAAGAATTTAAGACTTGCGAGACCATATAGATCATAATTTTGTTTTTCCATCATAAAAGAAAAGCCCCCAAACTTGTTAAAGTGTAACCAAAATGATAGAATTAAGGGCAAAATTCAACTAAAGAAAGAGTAGAGATAGATAAGAGGCTGAAGGACCAAAAGGGGTCTTTACTTGCCCAATGATGGGAACTGAGCACTGTCTCCGATCGCCGGAGCAGGAGCTCCTCCATACATTTGGTTTCCTCCTTTGTTAACTCCATCTCTCTGTCCACGACCACCGCGACCTCCATCTCTCTGTCCACGACCATCGCGACCTCCGTCTCTCTGTCCGCGACCTCCTCTTCCACGATATCCACCTCTTGGGTTGTAGGTCTCTCCGTTAGCCGGCTTCAAAAACTCGTTAATACTCAACGACTACAAAAATCACACACAAAAACAAGCAAAGATTTCAATACGAAAATATTTAAACCCGAAAGACTTGCATTTTGGATGAAGATACGAGAAAGAAACAAGACCTTCTTGGCCTTCTCTTCTTTCTCGGCAGCATCTTTGCGTTTGTCCTTGTCGGATCCCTGAAACAATAAAAAACAAGGCTCTATTCAAGGCACCTGAAAAAATTCACACAATAGACGAAAGTAAAAAGGTCAGATTCTCACCAGCTTGATGAAGATTTCCTCATTATTGGTCTTCTTGTTAGAGAGCTGTTGCATAGACTCAAACACTTTGGTGTCAACTTTCCTTTCCTCAACCTTTGTGGCTTGCAGAGCTTTCTTCTTCTCCTCCAGAATTTTCTCATACTCCTCCAGTGTCATCTCCTGTAACAAACACATACCCGTTCTAATGTTAGTATACATACTTCCTTGAGGCTAAAACCTTAAACTTTTCTCATCTCATAAAACATGTTAAACCACATGAGTAGCAGAAGATGTTTATGCCTTGTTTTCAGGTTCTTTCTCCTCTTCCTCATCCGCAGGAGCATCTTTCTTTGCATCAGTGGTGTCATCCTCACCACCTTCCTTCTCAGCAACAGGGCTCTTCTCAACCTCTGTTGTGGCTTCCTCGGTTGCTCTAACGTTTAGAAAAACATAAAAGAGTTTCTTATTAAGTCAATAGTACAAGACATCGCAGAAACAATTTGCAATATAATAGCAGTGAGATCAAACTGAAGAGAAGGATGCTTACAGTGGAATATCATCTTCATGGGTACCCCAGTTTCCACGACCACCACCCTCACGTTTCAGGTCATTACTAGCAAAACATCAAATTACAACAAAAATTACTAAAAAATATAGAAGTCAAACATAGCAGTAACCAAAGTAGAACACCTAAAAAGAAAGCTTACCCACGACCAGTTCCACTACGGCGCTCAAAAATCCTCTTTGGGCGGTCCACATCACCTGTTTTACCATTGGCAAATCCACCAATGTGACCTCCACGACCACCACTTTCGCGGTATCCGCGGAATCCACCAGTCCTTTCTACATCCTTTGGATCCTTTGATGGATCATGAGGTCTGTTGCCTCCGGAGTTAAACATACCACGAGGCCCACGTCCGGCAGCGCCACCACGACCTCCTGAAGGAGCATTCCTGGACTCCCTAACTACATTTATCAAAGATATAAGTCATATTTCATTCATCAACTTTCAAGACATCGATGCAAATAAAAACCTTTCAAAAAAGCTACTTTCAGAAGAATAAAGCTCCTTAGTTAAGCTTAGCTCTTAACATAAAAGACTGTGCATATTATAATCAGACAAGCAGTAGAAAAAAACTAAGACAGTAAAACACTAAAACCCACAAATGACAAAAGCATACATAGATTCACTTAAATCTGTACAATATCTAGACAAATCGAAGAACATTTTTACCAGCTTGAGAAGGAGGAATCGGCTTGGTTGGCAACTTAGCGGCCTTAGCAGGCTGCACAGGAGCCGCTTTCTCGACCTTCTTGGGCAAAGCCACAACAATCTGGCTTGGATCTTCAACGTCAACTCCTATGAGATCGAATGGGTTCGCTGTCGTCATTTCTGGTTCGCTAAAGTCGAAATCGGGTCACTCGAGAAACTTATTTGCTTTGGTGGATTTTTCGAGAGGGAAAAAACCTTATTGACTACACGATTCCATGAAGAAATTAGAATATAAAAGAAGATCGAAGAGAGGTGATTCGGACAACACTTAAGTTTTGGGATGCGTAGGAAATCGAAAGGAGAGTGAATGAACTGGAAAAACCTAGCAAGATGCGGCCGAGACTGTAATAAGATTATGCGACTTTCGATGCTTAAAACCTAATCCGTAAAACCCCTCTGGATATTTTACTCTGCGGACGGTTTTACCTTAAGTTAATATGCTCCTCTTCTTTTGTACGTACGATATAATCAACACTGGGTGTTATATATTAGCTGATTATTAGATCTCACCTCTAAGGGCTCCCAACTGGTTAAGACGTTAAAAGCCCATAAACAATTACAATTCTGAGACACGCATTTTTCGTTTTTAGCCCATTCAAATAATTAATGGGCTTCAATCCCAACCTTCTCCAGCAAACCCAACCTTTTATAACTCTTCTTACAAGTCTCTCGTCTCATCTTTTCACTGTAGTATATGAACAAGCTACTATATAAGTGTTTTTTTACTTTCACGATATTATGTATATCCCTATGAATGATTAGTGTTTTTTTTTGTCGTAGGTTTTAATATATTTTTTTAATATAGTAAGATATTGAATTCTAATCTGAAATATACGTTTTGAATTTCAAAAATATTTATCATTATATCATATGAGTTTTACTAGGGGTGAACGTTCGGGGTCCGTTTGGGTTCGGTCGGGTTTTTCGGGTTTTCGGGTTTTTGGGGTGAGAAGTATAAATCTCATTCGGATATTTCTCTAGTTCGGTTTGGGTTCAGTTCGGTTTTCATCGGGTTCAGTTCGGTTCTGGTAACATACTTTAAGTCTCATTTTGTATCCAAATACCATTCGAGTTCGGTTCGGGTTCGGTTCTAACTTCGGTTCTTTGACTTTTTCTTTAGGATTTTTTACATATTCCTAATTTATAACTCAAAATCTTTAAATATTTTTTTTTTAATGTTTTGATTATTTCAATCTTCAAATAATTGATAATTTCAGATTTATAATTGTAAATTTGGATATTTGAATTATTATAAACTTAAATATAATTATTATATTTAGAAATAATAATTGTAGTTCGAATATTTTGGATATCCATTCGGTTTTCGGTTCGGGTTCGGTTCTTTGATTATAAAAGTTTAGGATCCGTTCGGATATTTTGTCAATTTCAGGTTCGGTTCGGTTCGGTTCTACTTTTTTGGTTCGGATTCGGTTCAGATCTTTGCGTTCAAGTATTTTGCCCAACCCTAATTTTTACAAATGATTAATGTTAGATTTATCGCATGTTAGATTGGCTAAGTGTAAATTTATCAAAATGATTATTAATAGTAAAAACTAAAAACTAAGTTTTTTATATGTTTATAATCATGGTGAATAATTCAGGGTTCAAATTTTAACAATCACAGATATTACATATTGAATTTATGTTATAATAGGGTAAACTATATTACATATTATTATATAGGACTAAAAATATTATTTGAAACATGGATATGTACTTGAAAGTCGTTCTAAATTTACTTCAAAAATTTAAATATTTAGAGAGACGAATTCAGATCTGGATTCGAGTCCTATAAATATATTAAAATCTTATATTTTATTAATAAAATGTAAAATATATAATTATATTTATATATAAAAATAAATTTATTTAATAATATTTTATTATAATTTATAATATTTATTTTATTTAAAATATATATTTTAAATTTTTAATATTTTAATGATTTCTGACATGCTTGAATATCTTAATATTTAAACAGATACCTATTTTAGATATTAAGATAATTGAAACATGTATTCGATTAGATGTGAATCCATATATCTTGAAAAATCCGAATACGTCTCAGTCTTACTGTTATACCAAATGTCTTGATCTTACGAGATGACAAACATATAAAACAAATCTGTAAATTGTCTTTTCTACTGTTAGACACGTTTCACATCACGAGACAATTATTTCTATAAGAATCTATTAATGGAACTGGCTCTACATTTAGTTTAGATTAAGGGACCAAAAAAACAAATGAAATTCATAATCAGATAATTTACATAAGGAACAACTTTACTTTCTGCCGCAACATTTAATAACAAAACTTTTTAACTACAAAACACACACCAAGTATGAAAAAACCAACAAGTGATCGACACATGTCTCTTATGCAACCTCGCACTCCACCTGCAACTCCGACGGCACGTTCTCTGTTTTTCTCCTCCGTTTCGGTTTTTCAGACGAAGACGATGAAGAAGATGACGACGACGTATAAGATCTCTTTGACGTGATCCTTACCGGTTCCGGCTCACCGGAATTGACTCTCAACGGAAAATTCAACAAAGCGCGGGAACCACGCATCCTAAAAGCAGCTCTATCGTAAGCCAAAGCTGCATCTTCCGCCGTCTCAAACGTCCCTAACCAAACCCTCGCTCCGTTTTTCGCCGGATCTCGAATCTCCGCTGCGAATTTCCCCCACGGCCTCTGTCTCACTCCTCTGTAATGCTTCCCCTTCGCCGGCGGCGCCACCGCTAAATTCTCTGAAGTTTCGGTTTTAACCGCCGGAAAATCGTTATGAGACGGATAAGTCGGGGGCTTCGACGACGGTTCTAAATCTAAAAAATCGCTGAGGCAGCTCAAGTCCGACGACGGCGATGACGTATCACAAGCTCCGTTGAAGGCGTCTTTGAGGATTCCGTAAACTAACATATCCTCGGAATCATTCTCTTTCAATGGCAAGCCTCCCCAGCTCTCACTGAAACACGAACTCGGTATTGACTCACTGAATCGCAACTCGTTGTCTCCTCCTATCAAGTGACGTCGTATCGACTCTAACAAAGCGTAATCGGAATCCATCTCGCTCTGTCCGTACATCATTACAGAGAAAATGAGTTTTTTTTTTCTTTTATTTGAGTTTTTTTTTTTATTGAAATGTCAAATATCTAATTTTTTCCTCTGTAGAACGACGGTGAAGAGGGTTTATATAGTGGATATTAGAGGAGACGAGGTTCATGAATCTGGAAAATTGAAAACAAAGTCTTTTTCATGTTTTATCAGTTTTATAATATAGTGGGAAATTAAAATGCTGATAAAAAAAATATGAAAGTTGTGGATTTTCCATTTTTCATTACCACGAAGGTTCGTGAATTAAACACGTGCGCTTTATCCACGGAACGAAGTTAATGGTCAAGATGACGTCATGAGATTTACGGAATCAAGATGTTGATTGGTCTTTGGCTCTCAACTTGTCTCTTGTTTTGTCGATCGGCTTTGACTCTGAGCTCCGGTTTTATTAAGCAACTTTTCCCTTGTTTAGTTTATAGAACCAAGGTCCTAATCCATTATTCTTTGTTTACGTTAACACAAATTTTGATTCCATTGTAAACATTATTTGCTATGTGATAGTAAGATATAAAAACAAAAAATATATATATATATATATATATATTAGAATTGCAAATAGTACTTAGTTAGATGGTTGCCAATGCAATAGTGTATCTTTAATTACATGAAATCTAGCTTAGATTTTGTCTTGTTGGTGAAACAAAAATCTAACAAGGTGGGCCATCGCTATATGAATCGGACACTTTGAAAGTGTCTGCACAAATCGGAATACATTTCTCCTAGACACAAATTAATCTCACTTTTTGCCTTTTACCTTTCCTTTATAGTACTAATTTTCTTAATTCCTAACTTCGTTTTTGTTTTCCAACAGTTTCACACACATTTTCGACACAAAAAAATAGATTCTTTATAAAATATTTCATATTTATCGAAAGTATAATTAATACATTATCATTTGTGCTGCTCCAGTCAATAAATATGCAGTACTCGAATACTATATTCCTAATAATAATGATTTCATGCAAAACTCAATTCAGAAGCTATAGTTTACCTCATATTTGTGATATTTCTTTTCACTTTTTTGTCTGTTCAAAACTTTAGATAGCCTTATATACTTATGTCCACTAGTAATTTGGAATTTCGTTGATAATTTATTTTATTTCCGTCATTTTCCTTCTATTGGCTCATAGTTCAATAAGCCACACAAACAAACTAATGGTGGGTCTCTCACGTGTGTCCACTTGCAAAAAGAGACCTCTTTCACGGAAGCATAGTTAGTCAATAGTCACTTAAAGCTCTCTTACTATTTCCGATCAATCTAATCGATCCCAATAGTTGTTTTTGTCCAGAATCACACCACCCTGGTTTCTTGGGCTATTTTGTATAATACGAACGAATCCGTTGCGTTAACTTAAACTAATATTATAATTTGGCATGTAAGTTATGTACAAACAAAAACAAGTAGTTTATAGCATGGTTTTATGTGCAGAAACCCCGCTTTAACGTTACTATTGTGCAGATGTCATCAAAATCCAAAATAGTTTCTACAATCCAAAAATCAAACATTTTGGATGTGAAACCAGTTATGTCTCGATACCGCATGTTGTCAAGTTTTATTTAACAATAAATAATTAGTATTTGTGTCAAAAGGTTTTATAATGGAGAGGACTAATAATTAATTAATACATGGATCCAATCAGGTTAAGTTCCGTTTTGTTATTAAATTACTTTGATCAATTCAATATCAAATGCAGAATTAGAATATATCAATGAAGTAGTTGAACATTCGTTTTCATGTTTGAACTCCGAAGCTGAATCCTCAAATTATCACTTGGACGTTTCACATGCATCCACTTGGGTTCTTTTGTTATATCTTATGAGTATTTTTTTTTCATTTCAATTTTCATTTTTTCCTCACAATGATGTTTCACATAATATTTGTTTTTATGATTAGGGTTTAAAAATAATTCCTCACAGGGATATTATTTTCAATTATTAACATAATAGTAATGATATAATATAAATTTTATAATTCTAAACAGATTATTAGTTAGAGAATGATACACAAATTATTATTTTTGGGGCAAAAAATTATTTTCTTTTCATAAAATCTTTTTGTTCTCACATATGTTTAAGATTATTTTTGGTCTTATTATGTTTAGATTAGTTAGTGACCTGTATGCATCATATGTTTCTAAGGCGTGAATAATATTTTCTCATATTTCGCAAGAATGTGTTCTCACATATGATACTTGAATAGCTTTTTTCAAACCAATATAACCACCTTATATCAACTGTGATTTTGACCAATGTGTTATTCTCATATATTTCTAAAGTAATATTTGTCCTAGAAAGGTATTATTTTCAT
Organism: Streptanthus diversifolius; assembly: GCA_039880935.1. NCBI lineage: Eukaryota > Viridiplantae > Streptophyta > Magnoliopsida > Brassicales > Brassicaceae > Streptanthus > Streptanthus diversifolius. The sequence continues at coordinate 7,549,188 of JAXGFM010000012.1, read as the reverse complement.
GTATTATGTGAAAAATACATAACTTTCAAAATTTAAGTCGCACGAAAAATGCAATAGAGATATAAAAAACATCACAAAACAAATTTATGAGTCACCCAATGTGGTTAAGAGCAAAAAAAAAAAAATTCACCGATGTGATTAATTACATTATGTACACCTCAGCAATATAAATTTATTATATCGAGTTTAAACACAAGAACCATACAATGCTAATGTCGAGACTTTCTCAACTAAAATCTGATGATCAAAATGATTTGTACACTTTAACAATTAAACATCCTTTCTTTCTTGCTATAATATAAACCTAAGCTGAGTTCAAAGAGCAAAAGGTCCAGCTTCTGACTATTTTTATCTTGGTTAGCTCAAACCGATTCACAATACACCTTAAGCAACACATACCAACCCAAAATGATATTTATATTGAAATTATAGTTTGTTTACAAAGGAAAGTAGAGTGCTTGATATTTGACAAGTATAAAACAAATTTAAAATAACCGAATTATATGTTTACAATAAAAGTATCTACAATTGTTAAACCAATTATCATGAAAATAAAAGGATAAAAAGGATAAAGCAAAAGGTACAAAATACAATGGGGGAACGATCAAAAGAATATGATACGACAGCAATTCAAAACTTTGAAATTGACCAAATCCAGTCTTATTTGACTTTGACCGCTGACTTTTCAAACTTCTATTAGTAGCAAACTCAAATCTATCCGTGCAAACAACCCCGCACGTACAACCCCACCGCAATGTTTGAGTTTTTCTTTCAACAGAAAAGCGATAATAATTCTTTTCATTATTTGTTTTCTCACGCTAGATGATAATCTAAATATTCTCTATAAATGAAAGAATGAATTATTATTTTTTTTTTTTTTTAATTTATGTTATCGTTTTCTATTGCTGAGTAGTCGTCACATTGACTGAAGATTGGTTGGTGGAAACATATGTTTTGTCTCACTTGATTGATTATAATGATTAATTTCCATTAAAATTACTTATTCTTGACCTTTATTTTTTTGGCGTATAGATTTATAGGGAAATTAATCGATCATTTATGTGACGCTAAACAGGTTCCATGGCGGCCGATAGAATTAAACAATTTTCATGTGGTGGCTTTACTAGATCTAGACCAAATGAGCAACAAGTACCAATGGAGGCCACACTGGTTTAAGAAAACGACACGCAGGTCATGGTGCGTCATGATTATGATGCTAACGCAGCTTTGTTACCACAATCATTGTTTTCCTCTTTTTTTCTGCATCTTAGTCGTTATAACTTAGAGACGTCAACACACAAAATATGTTGTCTTGATTTGTAAATCACACCCTTATCCTTTAAAACGATTGGAATACTAATCATATGCATTTTTTGTGTGGGGGTTTCAAATTCATCTGTTCTAAGTAAACAAGGGTTTCCTCATTTTCTCTCCCAAACAGTTCGCTGAAATCTTGATCTGGTTTAGCTTCTCCGGTGTTCTGCTTTTGACGAAGTGTGGTGTGTGTGGCGGTGGAGTGTGTATGTGGTGCGGAGTGGGAGGTGGTTCGTGCATCTCCGGTGACACTTTAACAAAAGTTTAGAGATGTATATATCTGACTGGTTCTTGGATTAATCTCTGTTTCGGATTATAGCCTTTAGCTGAAAAATATATATATATGATGAAAAGTAAACAAGGGTTCGTTTATTGCCTTTAGCTGATATGTAAAGTTACTAGAGCTTCATTGATTATATCCATATGAAGTGTAAAGTCATTTCCTCATATAAATAAGGACATGTATATCTCTTAATGAAGTGTAAGAGAAACACTAATACATGGTAGGCAAGGATCTCCTAATTTGTTATTAACTGTTTTTTTTTATAAACAAAAGCTTGATTTGTTATTAATTAGTTTTGAGTTAGAATTCTTTAAATGATATAAGAGTTATGAACTCAAATATATATAAAAAGTATAATTCAATCTAAAAATAATGAATCAACATGGTCTCAAGTGGATATGTTAGGAATTTCACATCTATAGTGAAAAGAACCTGAATTCCACATCTGCAATGAAAACTGAAAATAAACATTGATAAACAAAAACATATATACACTTCTTTCTTTTCTTTTTTCAACTTGATTTACGTTGAGAATTATGATCTCTTGTAAGACAGCTAATTTAATAATTGAAATAAGAAGGTTCCAATTATCTGAACATGAACAATTATTCGATTACCGTTTTGTTAATTTTTACTGAATTATTGGTTGCTTAAACTATATGTCATAAGTTGTTTTTTCAGAACAACATGTAGTCTATCAAATACTAACTCAATTACGGAACTTTGTTAATAGGTACATAACGTGGCACTATTAACATTATATTTCAAGTCCATTAAAAAAGTAATCTCGGAATAAGTTTTTTACTTTTATTTCGATTTCCTGGTAAAAACATGGCCTTCTAGAGACTCATTGATCCATTCTTCAAAATTCAAACCAATTAATGCACCGAGTAATTTTTCACCTGTTGGATAGTTTTCTACAAAAAGATTGTATAAATTATACTGTAAAATTGATCGTAGTAGTTAGTGCCGCACCGCAAATGCAGATCCTCTAAAAACGAAATCAAATAAAAATTTAATGTTTACCTATTAAAATTTGTGATAAAAGACCGCATGCATTGACTTGACTCTTTCAGTCTTGTCCTGCGTACTAATTCCTCCATAATGCATCAAACCAACCATAACTGCTAACTTTATGAGATTGATTTGGTTAGACATCAATGCTTTATTATCATTTTTGTTGTGTGTTGTTACCGCGTAAAACTTTTTCTAGAAGGATAATACAATGGTGGCTATATACATATGCGCATACGTGAAAATCAATTTACTTTCCGATGCGAAATTAGTTGATATTGTTCTTAGTTATTCCTATTCAAAATTGTATGAAAATGGTGTGTACGTGGGTTGTTTATAAATTAATTGATTTTGTTTATTGTTGGATCTTACCACATAAATTAGAAAAAACCTAAAACTGATGTATTAAAAAAAAAAAAATTAATTCACCATCAGTCAGTTGCTTTAAGTTGGAAATCTAAAATATTTTACATTTACAATTATATTTGCGATGTAGATTAAGTTAGCTTGTATCTATTTTATTGACACTCACGCTCTATTCAAATTAACATCCTATTAACATTCTTTGTAACTTTGAATACAGCGTGATTACAAAGAATGTATGGAAGAAGGACAATTAAGATAACATCGAATGTAATTTGGTGTTAATTAGAAAAGAGAAAAATAATACTAATTGATACTACTAGTGTAATATCTTGCTGGCTTTGCAGCATTAGAGTGGAAAGTTTATAGCTATGAAAAAAAATGATTGAAACGACTATGCAGGGTTGATGCTATGATTGTTTCGACAAAATTTTAATGGAGCGTGGATCGGATAGTCGAGAGAATCATATTCGAAATGAACCGTTTAATTTGCAACTCTTTGTTCTTGTTTTATTGTGTGTGAATGTAATTTTTACCAATCTGGATTTGGTTGTAGAACAAACCAGTTTCGCTTTAATCTTTATTTTTTTTTATGGAATGTCGTCGTTTATATCACAGAGTTATTTAAAAACAAAAAAACAATCAATAATAAGAGGATGGTTCCTTTGGGCCTTCTTGTTTAATTATAAATTCAAATATATTCAGAATCACCCTTGAAAAAGTCTCCTTAAAACGACGACGAATCGGTAAACCAATGGTTCTTGTGTATAGTATATATACATGTTTCCACACTCTTCTCCCTACTCAAATCATCTTTCCTCTTCCTTTGTATTTTTAATTCCTCGCTCTCACGAATTTAATATTTACCTCAAATTCTATCAAAATGGCCAATCCTAGCGAAGTATCTGCACTTTGGTTCATCGAGAAGCATCTACTTGATGAGGTTTCTCCCGTGGCTACAGATCGATGGACGATCAACGATTCAGCAGCAACGGAATCTAGCTCCGATTCTTCTCCTATGATCTTCGGATCATCTTCAGCTCCGGTTGATCTTTCTGAAATTATCGATCTCTCGACACCGATGTTGATGGATTTTATATCTAGTCCAATTGAATTCGTTTCAGAGGTTTCTGTTTCTGATTTCGATTTAAAACCTTCTTATCAAACCGGAAACCAATTTGAACCGGAGCTTAAAGCTCAATTTACGTCTGCGTCTGACGACTCGCAATCAAACCGAAAACCGCCACTGAAGATCTCCGTTCCTACCAAAACCGAATTGATTCAATTTAATCCTCAACCGGAAGTTACTAAACCGGTTGCTGAAGAGAAGAAGCATTACAGAGGAGTGAGACAAAGACCGTGGGGGAAATTCGCGGCGGAGATTAGAGACCCGAATAAACGCGGATCTCGCATTTGGCTCGGCACGTTTGACACCGCGATTGAAGCTGCTAGAGCTTACGATGAAGCAGCGTTCAGACTTCGAGGATCGAAAGCCATTCTTAATTTCCCGCTCGAGGTAGGGAAGTGGAAGTCACGATCCGAAGTCGACGGCGATAAGAAACGGAAGAGAGACGAAATCGATGATGAAGATGTGGCGGTAGTAGAGAAAGTGTCGAAGACGGAACACAACGTCAACGGTAAAGAGACTTTACCGTTTGGAACGTCAAACTTGACGGAGTTATGCGACTGGGATTTAACGGGGTTTTTAAACTTTCCTCTTTTGTCGCCGTTATCTCCTCATCCATCGTTTGGTTATTCGCAGTTGACCGTTGTTTGAGTTTTTTTTGTTTTGTTCTACTTTTAAGTATTGGCGGTGTGCGTGCTGACGTGGACTTATGGTACAGTGCATGAGATTTGAAGAAAGTATATTCGTGTGTTTATATTTTTGGCTTATTTATATTCGTTCATTCTGTTTTTAATAACACTACGAAGACCGGATGTTTTGCGTTATTTCATCTCAGAAGAAATCCGAATAAATCAACCTCGAAAGTACTATTCTATATCATTCAATGCCATTCACATTGAAGACCTTCGAACTTATAACCTACTTGAAAAATTACAATTCAAACTGGTGCATTTGACTAGCGTATGCAGATTCGTAGACACGATAAATGCATAACCATGATTCTGTCCGAACAATTCATAAATAATTAATTTGACAAGTCTATTTAGTATCTCTCGGAATTACATAATGGATAAGCTTAGGCTGCTCAAAACGGCGTCGCAGTCACAGGTGCGTAGACCTCTGCCTAATTAGTAAATTACATGACGAAAATAAAAGCGATATATCCATCATGAATAATACTTCTCGCAGGGCGAAACTTTTATGTAAAGTTTAGTATTTTAGAATCTGATTAATCCAAAACTTGATCTTTTTACTTTCTTTTTTTGTTTTTCTTATAATCAACCCAATAATTTTGCTGGGTCTTCTAATATAAATTATTACACTATCTCAAGACTTGCTCTAATGGGCCTTGGGTTATTCATACATCTATAGAAACTTTAAATGTGTCATACAGTATATAAATGCTTTAATATTTTCCCTAATACATTCTAGAAGTTCTGGATAAATAGGTTTCACACAAACCTATCTAACGCATCCAATCAGGTAGTTGCCAGTTAACAAAATGAATATTTAAATGACTGGGATTAAATAGTAGATATGCTATAATTTTTTTGCAGAAAAACATAGTACATTAAATTGGGAAATAAATCATGAAATCACTACAGACATTTTAAATAGTAAATATATATGTTTTTTCCCATAAAAGCTATTACAGTATATGTTTCGGTTTTGAGTTTTCTAGTTATATTAAGAAAAAAATAGAATCCAGATGAACATTTTGATCGAAATGCTGAAAAAACGACAAATAAGTTTTACCCAATTTTTTTATGGTGATTTGTTAGTTTGATTTGTAGTGAAGTTGTGTCTCGTAACGCTATTTAAAATGAACCATATAATCAAACAAAATTAACATTAGATTCTTAAGAAACTTTGTCAAGAAACATTAAAGTTCGTCGTTTTGCCTCGGCCACTAAATAAATTCCATATTAAATTCATAAATGTTTTACGGTAAGTATATTGATACTTAATAGGAACAATCAGATGGGAAGGGTGTCATCCTACGAATATCCATATAGATTTTACCTTTTTTAAAAACCGACCACGAATCACGTGTGTGTTGCTTTGCATCATTATTCAAATATACTAAAATTGTAATGGAATGGACGCAATGTTAATTATCATAAACGTGAATCATCAAGCACATCAGGTTACCTAATTATCCTACGTGGACATTACCTAATTTCCATCAACGTTGTTTTTTTCCACCATTATCTCATTGTTGTTAACTTGTTATTTACATAATTACATGCAAATTTAATGGTAAAAATTGATTAGAGTAAACAAGTCCTTTATATAGAAAAATAAATAAATATTTATATAAACTCTAGATGAAGAGTTTCAAAATCCTATTCTAGGCAAAAAAAAAGTTACAAAATCAAAATCCAAATGAATCATAACACTTTTCACTAACAATTTTAAAATGAATGATTAAAACAGAAATGCCAAAGGAGCTAACCCACCAAGGCCCCATGTCCACGTAGCTTTCGCAACAACCCGATGCTTTATTATCCCACTCTACGCGATGATTGCGTGAAACACACGTTCCCGTTAACCAACGCACGAGATTGCAAGGAGAGACCTTCTAACAGCAGTAGAGGAATCATTAAGATATATCCGATTATCCATATCCTTGAACTCCTGAAGATTCCTTCGTATAAACAACTCTCTTGAAAATTGTTACATATTCTCTGATACTAAACTTTTGATTCCTTTTTTTCCTGCAGAGTTTTTAAGTTCCCAAGATAACTCTATTAATAAAAAGCCATGTCTCAATTGCGTCGGTATGCAGTATTTCCTTTTTCCATCAAAGGATTCGGAATATTTATCCTCCTAAAGCTTTGGAAATTTTTATCGCCTATATAGGTCATAAACTTTTACATCTTGTAAGTTCTACAAACCATGTGCTCAAATTTGTCTACGGTTTCAAAAAACATTAGATGGCACTTAAAGCCTGACTGGTTTAAACTCAGTAAAAATATAGTTATGAAAATGTGAAAATGAGCTATTGTAGTTTTAAACGTTATTAAATGATTCATTGAAAATAGATGTGTGTTGTGAAATATTTATGACTAATTGATTAGCTGATATAGTAATGGATAAATAATAAATATAAATATATTTTATAATTACAAAAACCATAATATTATTATTAAATACAAAAATTTAACTTAACATAATTAATGATAAAAGTATGTATATTTTATAATTTGAATGAAAGTTAGTAAGTTAAGAGTAATTGTTTCTTTTGTAAGAAATCATTGTTATATTTATAAAATTTTATTTTATTAGATTTATATATACATAATATATATAGTATTAGTCGAGAAAAAATTTATAGAGAAAATTTGGTTTAAAGGTTTTATTAATATAAATTATGGTAAATGGTTAGTGCATATTTATTAGTAGATGTCAAATTTATTCTTATATTTTATAATGCAATATCCAAATCTTAAGTTTTTTAATTATTATACTTTTTGGTCAACTAACTTATTATATATATATATATAAGTTTTATTTATTTTATTTTTAATATAAACCCGCAACTGCAAAAGTTAGAAATCAGTTTTTGATTTTAAAAGATTTGGAACAATACAAAACTATAGAAAGCGTTATTATTTACCAAACAATAACAATTGTTACTACCTGTAAAAACTGCATTTGCGAATAATAGCGAATAAACCAATAAACCACTTAGTGATATTAATTTTGATTTACATTTTTAGTATAGTTTTCTTCATTTTACACTACTTAGTGATATTTGTATGATATTTATATGATATTTTACACTACTATAGAAAGCGTTTTGTATGAATATTATCAAACAATAATCCATAAAACTGCATTTGCGTATAATAACGAATAAACCAATAAACCAATTAATTTAATTAATTTTAATTTATATTTTTACTATAGTTTTCTGCATTTTACACTACTTAGTGATATTTATTAAATTTTATGTAATCAGTTTATTTATTTATTATTATTAATAACTTTAAGAATCTAAATAACATACTTAAAAATATAAAAGGTACAATTATATTTATATCGAATTTTAATAAGTGTGTAAACTTTGTAAATATCATTTACTGTGAAAGATAGACAATATACATCTATGTAACCGATGCTAATCTTTTATTTTTAAATATCTCACGCTAGTATTATCTGGTCAGTTGAAATCGTCGCTCCAAGAAATCACGTGTATTTTGTCTTTTGATGTAAGATATTAGAACACTGTTCTTCTCTTTCCTTTTCTCATTTCTCACTTAACCACCACTCGGCTTCACACCACACAATATAAGTGTTCCCTCAAAAAATATCTCATTACTCTCAAACACATTTCTCTTTCTGCTTCATTTCCTCCTTCCTTTTCATCCTTATTTAAGATAGGAAACAAAAATCTGAGTTCTTAAATCGATTTCCTTTCTAGGAAAGCTGTTTTCTTTTTCTTTTTTTGTACAGAGAGGATTTCAAGATTTTTCTTGACATCCAATGGATTCTGTTTCCCTTTCTGAGGTTACTGTCATTAGAAGAACACATCTGGGTTTTATGCACAGTGTCAGACAACCATTTTCTGGTGTTACAATATCTCCAAAGTTCTGCCACCCCAAAGGTAAATTTATAACTTTTCATATTTCACAAGATTCTACCTTCAGTAATTTCTTACAGTTGAATTAGTTTTTTTTTTTTGGATGAGAAGTTGTAGGATCAAGGGCAATATCTTCAAGTGTTTCCAGCACAAAGAGGCAATTTGTTTATGGAGAAAGCTTAGCTGGAACTTCAGATCCAGGTTATAAGATGATAGGAGTAACCCTAAAAAACAGAATGAGTTCTGTTAAAGAAAGATTATTACTTGATGCTTTTGATGATGAGTATGGTGGAGTAGTAGTTGATCATGTAAAATTACCATCAAATCCTAACGTTTTCACATCAATGCTTCGAAACTCTCTCTCGGATTGGAGAAGAAAGGTAAAACCCTGAAAATCTAAAACCCTTTTTCTTAAAGTCATTTCTTTAGTCAACTTTTCAAAAAAAAAAAAATTTGTAGGGAAAGAAGGGAGTTTGGTTGAAGTTGCCTGTGGAACAATCAGAATTAGTCCCAGTTGCTGTAAAGGTAAACAAAAAGAAACTGGATTTGTCTTGTCTGTGATTAAGCTCACAGAAATTTGTTTAATATGTAATTTAATTATAAATTGGGATTTTGCAGGAAGGATTTGAGTATCATCATGCAGAGAAAGGATATGTGATGTTAACTTATTGGATACCAGAAGAGGAGCCTTGTATGCTTCCTGCAAATGCTTCACATCAAGTTGGTGTTGGAGGCTTTGTCTTGAACCCATATAAAGAGGTATGAAATATGAAGATCAAATTATTATTCTAAAATCTGAAAAAGCTGAAACCAAATACTATTTTTTTTCATAGCTATCTGATAAAATTTTGATCTCATTAGGTGCTTGTGGTGCAAGAAAAGTATTGTACTTCATCGAGTACAGATCTATGGAAGTTGCCAACTGGATTTATCAAAGAATCTGAAGAGATTTTCTCTGGCGCTGTAAGAGAAGTCAAGGAAGAAACAGGGGTAATCAAATCAAAGAGACTTAGGATAAATCTTGATTTTTTTACTTAAGAAATACGCAAGATAATAACCAAATATTGGCATTGTGTTGTGTTGTTCAGGTTGATACGGATTTCTTAGAGGTTATAGCTTTCAGACATGCACACAACGTTGCATTTGAGAAATCCGATCTGTTCTTCATCTGTATGTTGAAGCCGCTCTCTGATAAGATCAGCATCGATAATCTCGAGATCAAAGCCGCAAAGGTAATCATCATAATAAGAACCTTGCAGTCAGATCACAAATATTACATAAAACCAGGATAACTCTGTTCTTCTTCCCAAAATTGATGTGTTCTTCATCTGTATGTTTTGTTGTTATTTCAGTGGATGCCATTGGTGGAGTTTGTGGAGCAACCGATGATAAAAGGAGACAAAATGTTTAAGAGAGTGATTGAAATCTGTGAGGCTAGGTTAAGACATCGTTACTGTGGTCTTTCTCCTCATCGACTTGTCTCTACTTTTGATGGTAGACCTTCCTCTCTCTACTACAACGTTGTTGATGATGATCCTTCCCACTCCAATTGTACCGCCGATTTTTATTAAAGAACCCGATCAAACCGGACGGATCATAAATCAAGTGGTTAGATCATGTGTATATATACTTGCTCGGTTTCTCCCATGTAATGTATGTATGTTCTTATTTGTAAAAACTCTTCAGTATCGTAAATACTTAAATAGTAATTAGTTTATGTGCAAAATCCATGTCCCACTCCAATTGTATTTGCAATATTCAGAAATAACCGGTTAAACCGAATTGGGTTAAAAATAATAACAAATCGAACTGAATCATAATAATATTTAAGAAAACTTTCCTAAGTTTCTTTCTTAAAATTCAAACAAAAGCTTACATGATTTATAAGCCATGACCACATTTTTCAACTCATCTAACCTCTCAAATCTCTTTCTCAAAGACGGATGAATTCAGAAGAAAGTTGCATTTTTCAAACGAATTGCGTTCGTTAAAATAAAAGTAGGTCATCAAATCCGAAACTGAGCTTGCAAAAGCCTTACGTGGATGAAGAGTTAGACGACTTTGAATGTAGGAGAAGTATCGAGCATTAGCGAAAGTAGATTCCACCATGCTGGTTTACTTGTATACAGGTCCAAATATACTAACCGATGGAAGATACCAACAGTAGGATATGCATGTAACCTACATGCAGCACGATCCAATATCATTAGTACAGTGACAATGTAACAACAAACTAATCAATTTCGACAAACGAAAAAGGTACCTCCAAGGGTAACTACACGAGCAAAGTAAGTATTTTGACTGAACTAGAGATGCCAAATTGATTGGTTCACAATAAATATGTGCCTCTACAAGCTCCGGAGAATTCTCGATTAGACAAAAATCAGGAGCGTTCCACGCATTAATCTTGGTGTTGTTCCATCATCGTCATTTCAACCTACAGTTGTGGCAAAAAGATTCGCAAGATGTTGAGTGAAGTTGAAAGTCTTTTCTTAAAATCTTCCTGAAGTGTTGACTCTGCAAGCTATTCTTCTTGTGTTAGTAGAAGAACCTGTCCAGAAAACAGTTGGTTTTGATCCAAAACTTGAAAGCACATGGGGACTTCTTATGGAAGGTAGTACTAGAGTGTTGGGTCTATATGGTATAGGGGGAGTAGGTAAAACGACACTCCTCACTATAATATGCAACAAGTCTAAACAGAGAGTGTATATACCTAATATGATCCGTGACATGACGTTGTGGATAGTATCTGTAATTAGGGAGGGAAACATGTTTATTGTGAAAACAGATGCTGGGTTAAGTACACTGCTACATATCACGAAATTTTTGTTGTTTATGTAAATTACTATTTTCCATGAATTAGTGATCCTAAATATTCACTGTAAATTATTAGACTTTTGTTCACTTGGTACGTGATATGAATTTTATGAAATACGATTTGACAAAAATATGGTTTTTATAATAGAAAATTTAAAGAGTGAGTCTAATTAATATGATGACCCAAAAGAGGTCAATAGTGATATCGAGTTGTTGACAACAACATTTATAAAGAGATGATTCGTAAAAATATAAAATTTGAAAATATAAGTTATTATTTGTAAATTATATATTTAAAATTTCAGGAGCTATTATATAACAAGAGACTTGTCTGTCACATGTCTACTGCATCGGGTTTCTAATGATATATCTTTTTTTTTTGTAAATCGGTTAACCATATATATATGTTATGAAAAAGCTATATAATATTAAACGATTAAAAAAAAAAACATGAATCTAATGGTAGCCAGGTGAAAGACTTATAATATATATAAGTAGCGGACCATGGAAAAGTTTGTTTATGTTGGAGCTACTATTATCAATAATAATGTTATCTTTGTGGCATAGTAATAATCTATCCCGGTAGAAAAGCGGAAGCGAAGTTTGTGAAGTTGAGAAGAGAGATAATCCAAAGTCAATAGCGATGTGATAACTGACTGACGTGGCACAATGGGTGATATTGCTGAGATGCGACGTGTATGTCTCTCTTTTACATCTTTGCGATCGAGGCTATCTCAGCAAACGATATTGCATCACAATCTATCCATTAACAAACTAACTTACTAAACGAATTTTTATAGACATATACTTTGAAAATATGGTTGGATACTTTCGGTTTTCATTTTAATTAATTATGATGCCACTAAATATATATCAAAAAAAAAACGATCGTAAAAAAAAAAGGTTAACTGGCAGAGAAGAGAAACCGGGGACGTGCGTCATCGATTTGCTTTCATTTCTTTTCTGTATATATAGTTATAACTTATAATCAAGCAAGCTCTGAGTCCTGGAGAATCATAAAGAAGACACCAAAAGACCAAAGACAAAAAGACGCTTTTGGAAAAAATAAATAAAAAATAAAAATATGAGGCTGCCATATACGTTAAACCATTGTACATCATGAGATTTGTTTTTGTTTAAAGAAGTAAAAGTCTATAGCAGTACAAATAATTGCCCATGTCAATATGTTGGATGGTAAAAGCAAGTTAGTTCCCTTGAGAAAAAAAAGGAATCATCATCATCATCATTATATAAAAAATAGCGATGATGAAATCATGTCTCGATTTTCTATTACTTCATCGTTGGAGTCTTTTGGTTTGATTCCCTCACATGTTCTTCTCTTCTTTGCTTTTGCAATCCCTCGCGATAATTCTCTAAAGATATCGCATGCCATCTGTTTTGCTCTACATTTTTTCGAACAGAATGCCCCTAAATAGCTGTGCTTGCAACAATTAATAATTTTATCAAAACTAAAACGTCTTTCCAAAAAAATGAACTTGGAATAATAATTATTAACATTCACTAATTAGCATAATGCAATCCATGTATAATTCATCCTTGCATATCATATTCCACACACGAGATCGTCATGAAAGATATGTTTTTCAAGAACTAGTTCAGGATTATAGCTGATAAACGAATATGAAAACTACTCACCCGTACATGAAAACGTCCTCGTCGTGACGTAGGTTCTTCTTACAGAAACCGCATAGCTCAAGAAAGTTTTTGACGTCAACTTCGCCCAACTCTTTTTCCTGGAACCAATCGAAAGCAGCGGTGGTAGCAGCGTGAGTCTCCGAGTAGTCAGAATGCTTATCGGTGAAGCTTGGTATTCGCGGTCGCTTACTCGGTACCTTTAATTTTGTCATAGCTCCTTTTGGGAGAGGTGAAGGTATCTCCAATTTTGGAACTAAAGTTAGGGTTTTTTTTATCGAAGATGGAGTGATAATTGGAAGAGGATAATCATGTATATATACACATATTTGTAGAGGCCAATAAAAATTATTAAATATTTGAATAAAAGATTTGATACTTTTTAACAAATTTTTAATCTTTCATATTTTGAATTATGGAATAAATATTAATTTACGTCTGCGTCAGACGACTCGCAATCAAACATGAAACCGCCACTGAAGATCTTTGTTCCTACCAAAACCGAATGGATTCAATTTAATCCTCAACCGGAAGTTACTAAACCGATTGCTGAAGAGAGAAGCATTACAGAGTAGTGAGACAAAGACCCTGGGGGGAATTCGCGGCGGAGATTAGAGACCCGAATAAACGCAGATCTCGCATTTGGCTCGGCACGTTTGACACCACATTGAAGTGGCTAGAGCTTACGATGAAGCAGCGTTTACACTTCGAGGATCGAAAGCCATTCTTAATTTTCCGCTTAAGGTCGGGAAGTGGAAGTCACGATCCGAAGTCGACGGTGATAAGAAACGGAAGAGAGACGAAATCGATGATGAAGATGTGGCGGTGGTAGAGAAAGTGTTGAAGAAGGAACAGAACGTCAACGGTAAAGAGACTTTACACGTAGTTGCATGAGATTTGAAAAAGAAAGTATATACTTTTTATATTTTTATACTTTTAGTTTATTTCTATTCGTTAATTCTTTTAAAATAATACTATGAAGACCGGATAATCGGTTTTGCTTTATTTCATCTCAGAAGAAATCCGAATAAATCAACCTCGAAAGTACTATTCTACCATTCAATGCCATTCACATTGAAGACCTTCGAACTTAGAACCTACTTGAAAAATTACAATTCAAACTGGTGAATTTGACTGGCGTATGCAGATTCGTAGACACGATAAATGCATGACCATGATTCTGTCCGAACAATTCACAAATAATTAATTTGACAAGTGTATTTAGTATCTCTCGGGATTACATAATGGATAAGCTTACGGCGTCGCAGTCACAGGTGCGTAGACCTCTGCGTAATGTAATTAGTAAGTTACATGACGAAAAATGAAAGCGATATATCCTGAACAATAATTCTCGCAAGTCGAAATTTATCTTATTATAGAATCTGATTAACGAAATCTCTATGTACAGTTTTTTCCTGTTTTTGTTCCTATAATCAACCCAATAATTTTATTGGGTCTTCTAATATAAATTTATTCACTATCTCAAGACTTGCTCTAATGGGTCTTAAGTTATTCATACATCTATAAAAACTTTGAATGTATCATATATTAATATTTTCCCTAATACATTCTAGAAGTTCTGAATAAATAGGTTAGGACAAACCTATCTAACACAGACGAACCTATCTAACACATTGAATCAGGGAGTTGCCAATTAACGAAATGAATATTTACATGAACAGGATTACATAGTAGATACTAGAATTTTTGCCGAAAAACATAGTAGATTAAATTTGGAAATAAATCATGAAAACACTGTAGACATATTAAATAGTAAAGATATATGTTTTTTTCCCATAAAAGCTAGTATATGTTTTGGGTTTGAGTTTTCCAGTTATATTAACAAAAAAAATTTAGAATCCAGATGAACATTTTGATCGAATTGTTGAAAAAAACGAGAATTAAGTCTTACCCAATTTTTATAGTGATTTGTTAGTTTAATTTGTACTCTAGGTGAAGTTGTGTCTCATAACGCTATTTAAGATGAACCATATTCCATATAATCAAACAAATAAATGGTGTATTCTGTTTTGTAATACATTAACATTAGATTCTTAAGAAACTTTTTCGAGAAAATATATGAAGTTCGTGGTTTTGCCTGGGCCACTAAATAAATTACATATTTAATTCATCAATGTTCTAGGGTAAGTAGATTAATACATAATAAGAACAATCAGATGGGAAGGGTGTCATCCTACGAATATGCATATAGATTTTACCATTTTTAAAACCCGAGCACGAATCACGTGTGTGTTACTTTGCATCATTATTCAAACATACTAAAATTGTAATGGAATGGACGCAATGTTAATTATCATAAACGTGAATCATCAAGCACATCAGGTTACCTAATTATCATACGTGGATATTACTAACTTTAATAATTCCCAATTATTGCATTTCATTTTTCCAAACGCCATCATTTTCCGTAATCAATACTCATTACTCGGATCGTAGTAACAGAAACCTAATTCTACCTTACCGTTTTAGCCGACAAAAAAGCGTATCTCATCATTGTTAATTTTTCCACCACTATCTCATGGTTGTTACTTGTTATTTACATAATTACATGCATTTTAATGGTAAAAACTGATTAGAGTAAACAAGTCTTTTTATATATAAAAAAATATGTAAATACTGCAGAGTTTTTAAGTTCCCTAGATAACTCTATTAATAAAAAGCCATGTATCAATTGCGTCGGTAGGCAGTATTTTCTTTTTCCTCCAAAGGCTTCGGAATATTTATCCTCCTAAAGCTTTGGAAAATTTATGGATGGATCCTAAACTTTTACATCTTGTAAGTTCTACTAAACATGTGCTTAAATTTGTCTACCGCTTTTTCAAAAAATATTAGATGGCATTTAAAGCCTGATTGGTTTAGACGTAGTAAATGTGATTGTGAAAATGTGAAAATGAGCGATTGTAGTCTCAAGCATTATTAAATGATTTATATGATTGATTCAGTGATTGAAAATAGATGTGTTTGTGGAATATTTATGACTAATTGATTAGGTGATATAATAATAGATATACAATAAATTTAAAATATTATAATAAATATAAAAATCATTAATTTAAAATAATTAATAATAAAAGTATCTATATTTTTTTATAATTTGATGGATGTTAATAAGTTTAATAGAGTAATTTTTTATTTTGTAAAAAATAAATGTTAAAAATTAAGAAAATTTTACTTATTATATTTATATATACATATTATATTTAGTATTAGTTGAGATAAAATTATCGAGAAAATTTGTTTAAATTTTTTATTGATATAAATTATAATAAATGGTTAGTAACCATTAATTAGATAATGTCAAATTTATTCATACATTTTATAATATAATATCCAAATTTTGAATTTTTAACTTATTATATTTTTTTGTCAACTAACTTATTATATATATATTAAATCATTTTATTATTTTTAAAAAGTCTTATTTATTTTATTTCTTACTATATATCCGCAACTGCAAACATTAAAAATCAATTTTTGATTTTGAGAAATTTGAAACAGTACAAAATGTGTGATTATTATCAAACGATAACAACTGCTACTACCTATAAATCTGCGTTTACAAATGATAGCAAATAAAACAATCAACCATTTAGTTTAATTAATTTTGATTTACATTTTTACTATAGTTTTCTTCATTTTACACTATTTAGTAATGTACTGATATTTATTAAATTCTATTAAATCAGTTTATTTATTTATTAGTAATAACTCTAAGAATATAAATAACATACTTAAAAGTATAAAAGGTACTATTATATTCATATCGAATTTTAATAAGTGTGTAAACTCTGTAAATATCATTTACTGTGAATGATAGACAATATACATCCTAATCTTTTATTTTTAAATATCTCACGTTAGTATTATCTGGTCAGTTGAAATCGTCGCTCCAAGAAATCACGTGTATTTTGTCTTTTGATATAAGATATTAGAACACTGTTCTTCTCTTTCCTTTTCTCATTTCTCACTTAACCACCACTCGGCTTCACACCACACAATATAAGTGTTCCCTTAAAAAATATCTCATTACTCTCAAACACATTTCTCTTTCTGCTTCATTTCCTCCCTCCTTTTCATCCTTATTTAAGATAGGAAACAAAAATCTGAGTTCTTAAATCGATTTCCTTTCTAGGAAAGCTGTTTTTTTTTTTTTTTGTACAGAGAGGATTTCAAGATTTTTCTTGACATCCAATGGATTCTGTTGGATTCTGTTTCCCTTTCTGAGGTTACTGTCATTAGAAGAACACATCTGGGTTTTATGCACAGTGTCAGACAACCATTTTCTGGTGTTACAATATCTCCAAAGTTCTGCCACCCCAAAGGTAAATTTATAACTTTTCATATTTCACAAGATTCTACCTTCAGTAATTTCTTACAGTTGAATTAGTTTTTTTTTTTGGATGAGAAGTTGTAGGATCAAGGGCAATATCTTCAAGTGTTTCCAGCACAAAGAGGCAATTTGTTTATGGAGAAAGCTTAGCTGGAACTTCAGATCCAGGTTATAAGATGATAGGAGTAACCCTAAAAAACAGAATGAGTTCTGTTAAAGAAAGATTATTACTTGATGCTTTTGATGATGAGTATGGTGGAGTAGTAGTTGATCA
Source organism: Streptanthus diversifolius (assembly GCA_039880935.1). Taxonomy (NCBI): domain Eukaryota; kingdom Viridiplantae; phylum Streptophyta; class Magnoliopsida; order Brassicales; family Brassicaceae; genus Streptanthus; species Streptanthus diversifolius. The sequence continues at coordinate 7,531,408 of JAXGFM010000012.1, read as the reverse complement.
TGTAAAATTACCATCAAATCCTAACGTTTTCACATCAATGCTTCGAAACTCTCTCTCGGATTGGAGAAGAAAGGTAAAACCCTGAAAATCTAAAACCCTTTTCCTTAAAGTCATTTCTTTAGTCAACTTTTCAAAAAAAAATTGTAGGGAAAGAAGGGGGTTTGGTTGAAGTTGCCTGTGAAACAATCAGAATTAGTCCCAGTTGCTGTAAAGGTAAACAAAAAGAAACTGGATTTGTCTTGTCTGTGATTAAGCTCACAGAAATTTGTTTAATATGTAATTTAATTATAAATTGGGATTTTGCAGGAAGGATTTGAGTATCATCATGCAGAGAAAGGATATGTGATGTTAACTTATTGGATACCAGAAGAGGAGCCTTGTATGCTTCCTGCAAATGCTTCACATCAAGTTGGTGTTGGAGGCTTTGTCTTGAACCCATATAAAGAGGTATGAAGTATGAAGATCAAATTATTATTCTAAAATCTGAAAAAGCTGAAACCAAATAATATTTTTTTTCATAGCTATCTGATAAAATTTTGATCTCATTAGGTGCTTGTGGTGCAAGAAAAGTATTGTACTTCATCGAATACAGATCTATGGAAGTTGCCAACTGGATTTATCAAAGAATCTGAAGAGATTTTCTCTGGCGCTGTAAGAGAAGTCAAGGTAATCAAATCAAAGAGACTTAGGATAAATCTTGATTTTTTTACTTAAGAAATACGCAAGATAATAACCAAATATTGGCATTGTGTTGTGTTGTTCAGGTTGATACGGATTTCTTAGAGGTTATAGCTTTCAGACATGCACACAACGTTGCATTTGAGAAATCCGATCTGTTCTTCATCTGTATGTTGAAGCCGCTCTCTGATAAGATCAGCATCGATAATCTCGAGATCAAAGCCGCAAAGGTAATCATCATAATAAGAACCTTGCAGTCAGATCACAAATATTACATAAAACCAGGATAACTCTGTTCTTCTTCCCAAAATTGATGTGTTCTTCATCTGTATGTTTTGTTGTTATTTCAGTGGATGCCATTGGTGGAGTTTGTGGAGCAACCGATGATAAAAGGAGACAAAATGTTTAAGAGAGTGATTGAAATCTGTGAGGCTAGGTTAAGACATCGTTACTGTGGTCTTTCTCCTCATCGACTTGTCTCTACTTTTGATGGTAGACCTTCCTCTCTCTACTACAACGTTGTTGATGATGATCCTTCCCACTCCAATTGTACCGCCGATTTTTATTAAAGAACCCGATCAAACCGGACGGATCATAAATCAAGTGGTTAGATCATGTGTATATATACTTGCTCGGTTTCTCCCATGTAATGTATGTATGTTCTTATTTGTAAAAACTCTTCAGTATCGTCAATACTTAAATAGTAATTAGTTTATGTGCAAAATCCATGTCCCACTCCAATTGTATTTGCAATATTCAGAAATAACCGGTTAAACCGAATTGGGTTAAAAATAATAACAAATCGAACTGAATCATAATAATATTTAAGAAAACTCTCCTAAGTTTCTTTCTTAAAATTCAAACAAAAGCTTACATGATTTATAAGCCATGACCACATTTTCAACTCATCTAACCTCTCAAATCTCTTTCTCAAAGACGGATGAATTCAGAAGAAAGTTGCATTTTTCAAACGAATTGCGTTCGTTAAAATAAAAGTAGGTCATCAAATCCGAAACTGAGCTTGCAAAAGCCTTACGTGGATGAAGAGTTAGACGACTTTGAATGTAGGAGAAGTATCGAGCATTAGCTAAAGTAGATTCCACCATGCTGGTTTACCTGTATACAGGTCCAAATATACTAACCGATGGAAGATACCAACAGTAGGATATGCATGTAACCTACATGCAGCACGATCCAATATCATTAGTACAGTGACAATGTAACAACAAACTAATCAATTTCGACAAACGAAAAAGGTACCTCCAAGGGTAACTACACGAGCAAAGTAAGTATTTTGACTGAACTAGAGATGCCAAATTGATTGGTTCACAATAAATATGTGCCTCTACAAGCTCCGGATAATTCTCGATTAGACAAAAATCAGGAGCGTTCCACGCATTAATCTTGGTGTTGTTCCATCACCGTCATTTCAACCTACAGTTATGGCAAAAAGATTCGCAAAATGTTGAGTGAAGTTGAAAGTCTTTTCTTAAAATCATCCTGAAGTGTTGACTCTGCAAGCTATTCTTCTTGTGTTAGTAGAAGAACCTGTCCAGAAAACAGTTGGTTTTGATCCAAAACTTGAAAGCACATGGGAACTTCTTATGGAAGGTAGTACTAGAGTGTTGGGTCTATATGGTATAGGGGCAGTAGGTAAAACGACACTCCTCACTCTAATATGCAACAAGTCTAAACAGAGAGTGTATATACCTAATATGATCCGTGACATGGCGTTGTGGATAGTATCTGTAATTAGGGAGGAAACATGTTTATTGTGAAAACAGATGCTGGGTTAAGTACACTGCCACACATCACGAAATTTTTGTTGTTTATGTAAATTACTATTTTCCATGAATTAGTGATCCTAAATATTCACTGTAAATTATTAGACCTTTGTTCACTTGGTATGTGATATGAATTTTATGAAATACAATTTGACAAAAATATGGTTTTTATAATCGAAAATTTAAAGAGTGAACCTAATTAATATGATGACCCAAAAGAGGTCAATAGTGATATCGAGTTGTTGACAACAACATTTATAAAGAATGGATTCGTAAAAATATAAAATTTGAAAATATAAGTTATTATTTGTAAATTATAGATTTAAAATTTCAGGAGCTATTATATAACAAGAGACTTGTCTGTCACATCTCTACTGCATCGGGTTTCTAATGATATATCTTTTTTTTTTGTAAATCGGTTAACCATATATATATATTATGAAAAAGCTATATAATATTAAACGATTAAAAAAGAAAAACATGAATCTAATGGTAGCCAGGTGAAAGAAGTATCATATATATAAGTAGCGGACCATGCAAAAGTTTGTTTATGTTGGAGCTACTATTATCAATAATAATGTTATCTTTGTGGCATAGTAATAATCTATCCCGGTAGAAAAGCGGAAGCGAAGTTTGTGAAGTTGAGAAGAGAGATAATCCAAAGTCAATAGCGATGTGATAACTGACTGACGTGGCACAATGGGTGATATTGCTGAGATGCGACGTGTATGTCTCTCTTTTACATCTTTGCGATCGAGGCTATCTCAGCAAACGATATTGCATCACAATCTATCCATTAACAAACTAACTTACTAAACGAATTTTTATAGACATATACTTTGAAAATATGGTTGGATACTTTCGGTTTTCATTTTAATTAATTATGATGCCACTAAATATATATCAAAAAAAAAACGATCGTAAAAAAAAAAGGTTAACTGGCAGAGAAGAGAAACCGGGGACGTGCGTCATCGATTTGCTTTCATTTCTTTTCTGTATATATAGTTATAACTTATAATCAAGCAAGCTCTGAGTCCTGGAGAATCATAAAGAAGACACCAAAAGACCAAAGACAAAAAGACGCTTTTGGAAAAAATAAATAAAAAATAAAAATATGAGGCTGCCATATACGTTAAACCATTGTACATCATGAGATTTGTTTTTGTTTAAAGAAGTAAAAGTCTATAGCAGTACAAATAATTGCCCATGTCAATATGTTGGATGGTAAAAGCAAGTTAGTTCCCTTGAGAAAAAAAAAGGAATCATCATCATCATCATTATATAAAAAATAGCGATGATGAAATCATGTCTCGATTTTCTATTACTTCATCGTTGGAGTCTTTTGGTTTGATTCCCTCACATGTTCTTCTCTTCTTTGCTTTTGCAATCCCTCGCGATAATTCTCTAAAGATATCGCATGCCATCTGTTTTGCTCTACATTTTTTCGAACAGAATGCCCCTAAATAGTTGTGCTTGCAACAATTAATAATTGTATCAAAACTAAAACGTCTTTCCAAAAAAATGAACTTGGAATAATAATTATTAACATTCACTAATTAGCATAATGCAATCCATGTATAATTCATCCTTGCATATCATATTCCACACACGAGATCGTCATGAAAGATATGTTTTTCAAGAACTAGTTCAGGATTATAGCTGATAAACGAATATGAAAACTACTCACCCGTACATGAAAACGTCCTCGTCGTGACGTAGGTTCTTCTTACAGAAACCGCATAGCTCAAGAAAGTTTTTGACGTCAACTTCGCCCAACTCTTTTTCCTGGAACCAATCGAAAGCAGCGGTGGTAGCAGCGTGAGTCTCCGAGTAGTCAGAATGCTTATCGGTGAAGCTTGGTATTCGCGGTCGCTTACTCGGTACCTTTAATTTTGTCATAGCTCCTTTTGGGAGAGGTGAAGGTATCAACTAAAGTTAGTGTTTTTTTTATCGAAGATGGAGTGATAATTGGAAGAGGATAATCATGTATATATACACATATTTGTAGAGGCCAATAAAAATTATTAAATATTTGAATAAAAGATTTGATACTTTTTAACAAATTTTTAATCTTTCATATTTTGAATTATGGAATAAATATTAATTTACGTCTGGGTCAGACGACTCGCAATCAAACATGAAACCGCCACTGAAGATCTTTGTTCCTACCAAAACCGAATGGATTCAATTTAATCCTCAACCGGAAGTTACTAAACCGATTGCTGAAGAGAGAAGCATTACAGAGTAGTGAGACAAAACCCTGGGGGAAATTCGCGGCGGAGATTAGAGACCCGAATAAACGCAGATCTCGCATTTGGCTCGGCACGTTTGACACCACGATTGAAGTGGCTAGAGCTTACGATGAAGCAGCGTTTACACTTCGAGGATCGAAAGCCATTCTTAATTTCCCGCTCGAGGTTGGGAAGTGGAAGTCCCAATCCGAAGTCAACGGTGATAAGAAACGGAAGATAAACGAAATTGATGAAGAAGATGTGGCGGTGGTAGAGAAAGTGTTGAAGAAGGAACAGAACGTCAACGGTAAAGAGAGTTTACCGTTAGGAATGTCAAACTTGACGGAGTTATGCGACTGGGATTTTGTCTCTTTACCGTTAGGAACGTCAAACTTGACGCAGTTATGCGACTGGGATTTAACGGGGTTTTTAAACTTTCCGCTTTTGTCGCTGTTATCTCCTCATCCATCGTTTGGTTATTCGCAGTTGACAGTTGTTTGAATTTTTTTTATTTTTTCAACTTTTAAGTACGTATTGACAGTGTGCATGCTGACATGGACTTATGGTACACGTAGGTGCATGAGATTTGAAAAAGAAAGTACATATGTCAATATACTTTTTATATTTTTATATTTTTGGCTTATTTCTATTCGTTCATTCTTTTTAAATAATACTATGAAGACTGGAGAATTCTCGATTAGAAAAAAATCAAGGGCGTTCCACGCATTAATCTTGGTGTTGTTCCAGCACTGTCATTTCATCCTACCGTTGTGGCAAAAAGATTCGCAAGATGTTGAGTGAAATTGAAAGAGTCTTTTCTTAAAACATTAATGAAGTGTTGACTCTGCAAGCTATTCTTCTTGTGGTAGTAGAAGAACTTGTCTAGAAAACAATTGGTCTTGATCATTTTCTATATAATCATTTTTGTAAAATAATGATTTACTGTACTAATATTATTTATTGAAAAAAAATATTTTTAATATATATATATCTTATAAAATAAGATGATTATTCATTTATATTTACATAGAGTTTTTAAAGATTTCAAAAAAATTATTCATTAATACATTAATCGAGATTATTCATTTAGCCCATAAGCCCAAGTCAGAACCGGAAAAAAATATTCATTTATCGAGGTTTAACTGTATTTGAATTCAAGATTTGCAACTTTTTAACAACTTTTGAACCTTTCATAATTTCAATTATGGAATAAGTATTAATTATTGGAAACTTCATTTGTAACAACTTTGAGTATTTTACTCCGTGAGTTATTCAATAACGAATTTTGGAGCTTTATTAATATTTTGTTTATGTTAGTACTTTTGCAATCTTTTTCCTTTTTTTTAATGTGACTTACGTGATTGGATTTAATCGTTTTTTAGTTATAATCAAATACATGAGGTGTTCCAAAAGTAATAATTTCGTTGATTTTAATACCTAAAATATAACTCTTTTTAACTAAAATATCTAGATATTCTGGATAAATTAACAATGTGCATAGTTTAATAAACAGATTGTTAGAGAATAAATTATTATAATCATTTTCGAGAAAAAATATTTATATTGTTAAGATATGATTTATCCAAAATTTTAAAACGCAGTAGATACTATACAGTTGGCCAAGATTTCATTTTCTTTTATAGCCAATATATTTTAAATAATAATAATAATAATAATAATAATAATTTTGTAAATGAGTTAAATACATCATAAAGCACATTTAAACATAATAAAAATACATATGATTAAAATACATTTTTTGGTTTCAAATTTATGGATAATGATTGTTATTCATGGAAACTAGTAATATAACTAATATGATCTTGTACAAAATTTGTGTTGTTTATGTAGAATGTATCAGTTTAAGGTTTTAAATTATGATAATACTTATCGTACAGCAAAATCTCTATGTACAGTTTATTAATATTTTAAAATCTGATTAACGAAATATTTTATATTTTTCCATTCTTTGTTTTTCCCTAATTTTTTTTCTTATAATCAACCAAATAATATTGTTGGGTCTTCTAATATAAATTAGTAGACTATCTCAAGACTTGTTCTAATGGGCCTTAGGTTATTAATATATCTATATAAACTTTGAATATGTAATTTTTTTTTATAATTAACTTTATTATTTGTCACTTTTTATCATTATTATGATATTGTACAAAATTTGTGTTGTTTACGTGGAATGTATCAGCTTAAGGTTTTAAATGATAATGATTTATCAAACACCGAAATCTCTATGTACAATTTAATAGTATTTTAGAATTTGATTAATGAAAAACTTTATATTTTGTTTTTGTTTTCCATAATATTTGTTCCTATAATCAACTTTATAATCTTGTTGGGTTTTCTAATATAAATTAGTAAACTAAAACTTACTCTAATGGGTCTTAGGTTATTCATACATTTATATAACTAGATTAACTTCTAATTCACTTAAGATATTGATAACTTTTTAAAAATATTCAACTAAAACTAAAAAAGTCTGCTCTTGACCAAACAAAGCAAGCCCATACTTCCAACCACCAAATTAAAAAAAAAAATTATACAAGTAAACAAATTGGTGCTTCTACCTTATCCACCAATATTTTCTCTAAAATTTTCGATCATGTTTTAACATTTTTAATTGATCATTGCTTGTCCATAGAAATACCAAAAATCATTTCGGAGGTTGTTACTGAATTTGCGGCAAGACTCGTGCAGTCAGTTGTTGAATCAATCACGGTTAGAAACGAGTTGACTTAATTGGATTCGTTATAGAGACAGGTCGCCAAGAGGTTTCTCGATCTCAGCATTTTCAGCTCTGACGATCTACTTTTTATCAAATAGGTCGGGAAGCTACTCGATTCATTTTTTTTAAAAGCAAATAATATTTTCATTGATAGAGTAATGCTCAAAGAGCTACATTGTTATCACCATTTAGAACTGGTGTGTAACCACAATTTCTAAAAGAAGCCAAACACAAAGACAAAAACAAGGTCTAAGATTCAGGGAGGCACAATGAACAAGGACACGTTTATTTACAGCGACGAGTAGTAGGAGGAATTAGACGTTGTTGCTCTTGCTCTCTCGCCCTCGGTATAGCTCTCTTTCTGGCCATATATATATGTTATGAAAAAGCTATATAATATTAAACGATTAAAAAAGAAAAACATGAATCTAATGGTAGCCAGGTGAAAGAAGTATCATATATATAAGTAGCGGACCATGCAAAAGTTTGTTTATGTTGGAGCTACTATTATCAATAATAATGTTATCTTTGTGGCATAGTAATAATCTATCCCGGTAGAAAAGCGGAAGCGAAGTTTGTGAAGTTGAGAAGAGAGATAATCCAAAGTCAATAGCGATGTGATAACTGACTGACGTGGCACAATGGGTGATATTGCTGAGATGCGACGTGTATGTCTCTCTTTTACATCTTTGCGATCGAGGCTATCTCAGCAAACGATATTGCATCACAATCTATCCATTAACAAACTAACTTACTAAACGAATTTTTATAGACATATACTTTGAAAATATGGTTGGATACTTTCGGTTTTCATTTTAATTAATTATGATGCCACTAAATATATATCAAAAAAAAAAACGATCATAAAAAAAAAAGGTTAAACCAGGGACGTGCGTCATCGATTTGCTTTCATTTCTTTTCTGTATATATAGTTATAACTTATAATCAAGCAAGCTCTGAGTCCTGGAGAATCATAAAGACGACACCAAAAGACCAAAGACAAAAAGACGCTTTTGGAAAAAATAAATAAAAAATAAAAATATGAGGCTGCCATATACGTTAAACCATTGTACATCATGAGATTTGTTTTTGTTTAAAGAAGTAAAAGTCTATAGCAGTACAAATAATTGCCCATGTCAATATGTTGGATGGTAAAAGCAAGTTAGTTCCCTTGAGAAAAAAAAGGAATCATCATCATCATCATTATATAAAAAATAGCGATGATGAAATCATGTCTCGATTTTCTATTACTTCATCGTTGGAGTCTTTTGGTTTGATTCCCTCACATGTTCTTCTCTTCTTTGCTTTTGCAATCCCTCGCGATAATTCTCTAAAGATATCGCATGCCATCTGTTTTGCTCTACATTTTTTCGAACAGAATGCCCCTAAATAGCTGTGCTTGCAACAATTAATAATTGTATCAAAACTAAAACGTCTTTCCAAAAAAATGAACTTGGAATAATAATTATTAACATTCACTAATTAGCATAATGCAATCCATGTATAATTCATCCTTGCATATCATATTCCACACACGAGATCGTCATGAAAGATATGTTTTTCAAGAACTAGTTCAGGATTATAGCTGATAAACGAATATGAAAACTACTCACCCGTACATGAAAACGTCCTCGTCGTGACGTAGGTTCTTCTTACAGAAACCGCATAGCTCAAGAAAGTTTTTGACGTCAACTTCGCCCAACTCTTTTTCCTGGAACCAATCGAAAGCAGCGGTGGTAGCAGCGTGAGTCTCCGAGCAGTCAGAATGCTTATCGGTGAAGCTTGGTATTCGCGGTCGCTTACTCGGTACCTTTAATTTTGTCATAGCTCCTTTTGGGAGAGGTGAAGGTATCTCCAATTTTGGAACTAAAGTTAGGGTTTTTTTTATCGAAGATGGAGTGATAATTGGAAGAGGATAATCATGTATATATACACATATTTGTAGAGGCCAATAAAAATTATTAAATATTTGAATAAGAGATTTGATACTTTTTAACAAATTTTTAATCTTTCATATTTTGAATTATGGAATAAATATTAATTTACGTCTGCGTCAGACGACTCGCAATCAAACATGAAACCGCCACTGAAGATCTTTGTTCCTACCAAAACCGAATGGATTCAATTTAATCCTCAACCGGAAGTTACTAAACCGATTGCTGAAGAGAAGAAGCATTACAGAGGAGTGAGACAAAGATCCTGGGGGAAATTCGCGGCGGAGATTAGAGACCCGAATAAACGCAGATCTCGCATTTGGCTTGTCACGTTTGACACCGCGATTGAAGCGGCTAGAGCTTACGATGAAGCAGCGTTCAGACTTCGAGAATCGAAAGCCATTCTTAATTTCCCGCTCGAGGTCAGGAACGGTGATAAGAAACGGAAGAGAGACGAAATCGATGACGAAGATGTGGCGGTGGTAGAGAAAGTGTTGAAGAAGGAACATAACGAGACTTTACCGTTTGGAACGTCAAACTTGACGGAGTTATGCGAATCAGATTTAAAGGGGTTTTTAAACTTTCGGCTTTTGTCGCCTTTATCTCCTCATCCATCGTTTGGTTATTAGCAGTTGACCGTTGTTTGAATTTTTTTGGTGTTGTTCTCACACCGTCATTTCAACCTACTGTTGTGACAAAAAGATTCGCAAGAGTTGAGTGAAGTTGAAAAAGTATTTTCTTAAAACGTTCATGAAGTGTTGACTCTGCAAGCTATTCAACCTGTGGTAGTAGAAGAACCTGTCAAAAAAACAGTTGGTCTTGATCATTTTCTATATAATTATTTTTATAAAATAATGATTTATTGTACTAATATTGTTTATTAAAAAAAGATATTTTAATATATATATATATATCTATCTTATAAAATATGATGATTATTCATTTATATTTACATAGGGTCTTTAAAGATTTCAAAAAAATTATTCATTAATACATTATTCGAGATTATTCATTTAGCCCATTAGCCCAAGTCGGGACCGGAAAAAATTATTCATTTGTCGAGGTTATTCATTTATCAAATATTTATTTATCGAGGTTTAACTGTATTTGAATTCAAGATTTGCTACTTTTTAACAACTTTTTAACCTTTCATATTTTGAATTATGGAATAAGTATTAATTATTGGAAACTTGATTTGTAACAACTTTGAGTATTTTACTCCGTGAGTTATTCAATAACGAATTTTGGAGCTTTATTAATATTTTGTTTATGTTAGTACTTTTGCAATCTTTTTCCTTTTTTTTAATGTTCGTACGTGATTGGATTTAATAGTTTTTTAGTTATAATCAAATACATGAGGTGTTCCAAAAGTAATAATTTTGTTGATTTTAATACCTAAAATATAACTCTATTCAACTAAAATATATAGATGTTCTGGATAAATTAACAGCGTGTATTGTTTAATAAACAGATTTTTAAAGAATAAATTATTATAATCATTTTCTAGAAAAGATATCTATATTGTTAAGATATGATTTATCCAAAATTTTAAAACACAGTAGATACTATACAGTTGGCCAAGATTTCTTTTTCTTTTATAGCCAATATATTTTAAATAATAATAATAATAATAATTTTGTAAATGAGTTAAATACATCATAAAGCACATTTAAACATAATAAAAATACATATGATTAAAATACATTTTTTGGTTTCAAATTCATGGATAATAATTGTTATTCATGGAAAATAGTAATATAACTAATATGATCTTGTACAAAATTTGTGTTGTTTATGTAGAATGTATCAGTTTAAGGTTTTAAATTATGATAATACTTATCGCACAACAAAATCTCTATGTACATTTATTAATATTTTAGAATCTGATTAACGAAATATTTTATATTTTTTATTTCACAATAAACATGTTTCCCTCCCTAATTACAGATACTATCCACAACGCCATGTCACGGATCATATTAGGTATATACACTCTCTGTTTAGACTTGTTGCATATTAGAGTGAGGAATGTCGTTTTACCTACTCCTCCTATACCATATAGACCCAACACTCTAGTACTACCTTCCATAAGAAGTCCCCATGTGCTTTCAAGTTTTGGATCAAAACCAACTGTTTTTTGGACAGGTTCTTCTACTACCACAGGAAGAATAGCTTGCAGAGTCAACACTTCAGTAAGTTTTAAGAAAAGACTCTTTTAACTTCACTCAACATCTTGCGAATCTTTTTACCACAACGGTAGGTTGAAATAAAGGTGCTGGAACAACACCGAGATTAATGCGTGGAACACTCCTCATTTTTGTCTAATAGAGAATTCTCCGGAGCTTGTAGAGGTACATATTTATTGTGAACCAATCAATTTGGCATCTCTAGTTCAGTCAAAATAATTACTTTGCTCGTGTGGTTACCCTTGGAGGTACCTTTTTCGTTTGTCGAAATTGATTAGTTTGTTGTTACATTGTCACTGTACTAATGATATTGGATCGTGCTGCATGTAGGTTACATGCATATCCTACTGTTGGTATCTTCCATCGGTTAGTATATTTGGACCTGTATACAGGTAAACCAGCATGGTGGAATCTACTTTCGCTAATGCTCGATACTTCTCCTACATTCAAAGTCGTCTAACTCTTCATCCACGTAAGGCTTTTGCAAGCTCAGTTTCGGATTTGATGACCTACTTTTATTTTAAGGAACGCAATTCGTTTGAAAAATGCAACTTTCTTCTGAATTCACCCGTCTTTGAGAAAGAGATTTGAGAGGTTAGATGAGTTGAAAAATGTGGTCATGGCTTCTAAAATCATGTAAGCTTTTGTTTGAATTTTAAGAAAGAAACTTAGGAGAGTTTTCTTAAATATTATTATGATTCAGTTCGATTTGTTATTATTTTTAACCCAATTTGGTTTAACCGGTTATTTCTGAATATTGCAATACAATTGGAGTGTGACATGGATTTTGCACATAAACTAATTACTACTATTTAAGTATTTAATATACTGAAGAGTTTGTTCAACATACATGACTTGGGAGTAACCGAGTAAGTATATATACACATAATCTAACCACTTGATTTATGATCCGTCCGGTTTGATCGGGTTATTTAATAAAAATCGGCGGTACAATTGGAGTGGGAAGGATCATCATCATCAACGTTGTAGTAGAGAGAGGAAGGTCTACCATCAAAAGTAGAGACAAGTCGATGAGGAGAAAGACCACAGTAACGATGTCTTAACCTAGCCTCACAGATTTCAATCACTCTCTTAAACATTTTGTCTCCTTTTATCATCGGTTGCTCCACAAACTCCACCAATGGCATCCACTGAAATAACAACAAAACATACAGATGAAGAACACATCAGTTTTGGGAAGAAGAACAGAGTTATCCTGGTTTTATGTAATATTTGTGATCTGACTGCAAGGTTCTTATTATGATGATTACCTTTGCGGCTTTGATCTCGAGATTATCGATGCTGATCTTATCAGAGAGCGGCTTCAACATACAGATGAAGAACAGATCGGATTTCTCAAATGCAACGTTGTGTGCATGTCTGAAAGCTATAACCTCTAAGAAATCCGTATCAACCTGAACAACACAACACAATGCCAATATTTGGTTATTATCTTGCGTATTTCTTAAGTAAAAAAATCAAGATTTATCCTAAGTCTCTTTGATTTGATTACCCCTGTTTCTTCCTTGACTTCTCTTACAGCGCCAGAGAAAATCTCTTCAGATTCTTTGATAAATCCAGTTGGCAACTTCCATAGATCTGTACTCGATGAAGTACAATACTTTTCTTGCACCACAAGCACCTAATGAGATCAAAATTTTATCAGATAGCTATGAAAAAAAATAGTATTTGGTTTCAGCTTTTTCAGATTTTAGAATAATAATTTGATCTTCATATTTCATACCTCTTTATATGGGTTCAAGACAAAGCCTCCAACACCAACTTGATGTGAAGCATTTGCAGGAAGCATACAAGGCTCCTCTTCTGGTATCCAATAAGTTAACATCTATTATGCTCAAGAACCCCATACTCACCATTCAATTAATTAAAAGAGGAACAAACAGAGCAGCAGATATGATTGTAAGGACAATGAGTAACTATCCATTGTATTTTGCCACAATTGAGCATATTTCACAACCCTGGTTAACACCGGTTCTAAATGGTGATAACAATGTAGCTCTTTGAGCATTACTCTATCAATGAAAGTATTATTTGCTGTTAAAAAAAATGAATCAAGTAGCTTCCCGATCTATTTGATAAAAAGTAGATCGTCAGAGCTGAAAACGCTAAGATCGAGAAACCTATTAGCGACTTGTCTCTACAACTGACTGCATGAGTCTTGCCGCAAATTCAGTAACAACTTCCGAAATGATTTTTGGTATTGCTGTGGACAAGCAATGATCAATTAAAAATGTTAAAACATGATCGAAAAAATTTAGAGAAGATATTGGTGGATAAGGTAGAAGCACGAATTTGTTTACTTGTATAATTTCTTTTTTTAATTTGGTGGTTGGAAGCATGAGTTTCCTTTGCTTGGTTAAGATCAGACTTTTTTTAGCTTTTTGCTTGGTTAAGAGCAGACTTTTTTTAGCTTTAATTGAATATTTTTAAAAAGTTATCAAATTAATAATCTTTCAAATGATGGGATTATGAAGATAGTACATTGCAGCCCACAAGAACAACTTGTAGATATCATGACTAAGCCACTAAAGATAGAGACCTTTGAGAAATTACGTGAAGCATTGGGTGTTTGTGAAGTTCCATATTTAAACTAAACCGGAGGTCTAGTTTAGGGGAGGAAGTGTTAAGAATAACGAGTTGCAGTTGGAGAGTTTGATTCAGTCTGATGTTAGCTCCGATAACGTAGGAGAGAGCCGTTGTAGTGACGTTATAAATAAGGTGTAATCGTATCAATGAAAGCACAAGTTCAGAGCAGAGTTTCTTGTTCGTTACAAACAAACACAAGTATTCTACATTTAACATTTGGTATCAGAGCCAGGTTTGATATTAGAGGAAGAGAGTGAAATCAGAGTGGAGAAAACAAACATTAAACACGAGTGAAAGAGAAAGCGAAAGCATAAGCAAGTAAGAGAGTGAAACAGACTGTGAAAGAGAGAGAGTGACATACGAAAGAAAGAGAGAGAGTGAAATGGAGAAAGACGGTATGTTAAGCATTCCCAAGTTTTCGATGGGGATTACGAACACTGGGCCATTCTGATGGAGAACTTACTTCGATCCAAAGAATGGTGGAATCTTATCGAAGAAGGTGTGACAGAGCCATCACGTGGAACGGTACTCAACAGGCAGCAACGATCGAAACTGTCGGAGATGAAGCTAAAAGATCTTAAAGTGAAGAATTACTTATTTGCGGCCATCGACAAAACCATCCTGAAACAAATTCTACAGAAGAACACCTCCAAGGAACTGTGGGATTCGATGAAAGCTAAGTTTCAGGGAAACGAACGTGTGCAAAGTGCTCAACTTCATCGAATGCGGAGAGAGTTTGAAGTTCTTGAAATGAGAAATGGAGAAAGTATAACCGAGTACTTTTCAAGGGTGATGCTTGTAGCCAACGACATGAGGAATCTCGGGGAGGACATGCCAGACTCAAAAGTGGTGGAGAAGGTGTTGAGGACTCTGTCTGATCGATTTACATACATTGTATGTGCTATCGAAGAATCAAAAGACATCAAAGACCTCTCCATTGATGAACTGCAGAGTTCACTGCTCGTACACGAACAGAAGTTCAAAAAGAAAGAGAATGATGAACAGGTGATGAACGCGTATGAGAAAACAAGAGAACAACAATGGGCTAGAGGCAGAGGAGGTTTCCGAGGAATGAACAGAGGCCGAGGTGGAAGAGGAAGAGGATATAGCAGGGGAGCAGTTGACAAGTCACTCATTGAGTGTTTTAAATGCCACAAACTTGGGCATTTTCAATATGAATGCTCAAGCCAAGAGAATAATGCTCACTACGCTGAGCTCGATGAATCACATGAGATGGTTCTCATGGCGTATATAGAGGAAGAAAGGAAAGAAAAACATGGTTTCTTGACTCTGGGTGTAGCAATCACATGTGTGGGAAGAGAGAATGGTTCAGCGACTTAGACGAAACATATAAGCATCACGTCAAACTTGGAGACAACTAAAAAATGGCGGTTATGGGGAGAGGTAACGTGAGAATGTAAGTAGGTGGTGTCTCACACATTATCACTAATGTGTACTACATCCCCGAGTTGAAAAACAATCTAATCAGCATGGGACAATTGTTGGAGAAGGGGTTCTCATTTCTGTTGCAGAACAAAACCTGCAAGTTATTTCATCCTTCAAGAGGAATGATCATGGAAACTGTGATGACATCCAACAGAATGTTCTTGATCACAACAAAAACAATGCCACAAGAACAGACATGCTTCAAAACGTCAACAGAGGAAACCTCAGTCTTATGGCATTGCTGGTATGGTCACTTAAGTTACAAGGGGTTACTAACACTTAAGAACAACAATATGGTGAGAGGATTACCTGAAATTGAAATCCCCAGTAAGCTCTGCGAAGACTGCCTGATTGGGAAACAACAACGAGAAGACATTCCCAAGAAGAGTAAATGGAGAGCAATAGAGAAGTTACAGCTAATCCATTCTGATTTGTGTGGTCCAATCACACCTGAGTCCAGCAGCCAAAAGAGGTACATAATCACATTCATTGATGATTACTCGCGAAAGTGTTGGGTTGATCTGCTATCAGAAAAGTCATAAGCAATTGAAGCATTCAAAAGGTTTAAAGCTCTTGTCGAACGAGAGACAGGGATGTTGATTAAGTGCCTAAGAACAGACAGAGGAGGGGAATACAATTCAAGCGAGTTCAAAGAACTGTGTGTCAGTCTTGGCATTCAACGGCAACTTACAGCGGCATATACACCACAGCAAAACGGTATTGCTGAGAGAAAGAACAGGACAATGCTCAATATGGTTAGATGCATGCTAACCGGAAAGAAACTGCCAAAGAAATTTTGGGCAGAAGCAACAAGATGGAGTGTTTATATTCTAAACAGAACACCTACTGCAGCAGTTGAAGGGATGACTCCGGAGGAAATGTGGAGTGCTCAGAAACCGTCTGTTTCTCATTTCAAACTATTTGGATGCATTGCACATGCTCACATTCCAAAGGAGAAAAAAAAGAAACTCGATGACAAGAGCATCAAGTGTATTATGTTTGGAGTAAGTGAAGAATCCAAAGCCTATAGGCTATATGATCCGGTTGGAAACAAAATCATCACCAGCCGAGATGTAACGTTTGAAGAAGATGCTGAATGGGAATGGAGCAGTGAGAAAACAGATGAAGCAATTACACTTGAGGAGATTAAAGAAGAAACAGAAGGAGAAAATGATCCAAATACTGTTGATGGAATTGAGCAACCAAATGAGGAGATAAGAGAACCTACTCAAGCGTGTTTAGAAAGAAGACAAAGAAGAGTTCCAGGATGGATGCAAGCATACGAAAGTGGGGAAGGACTTTCAGAAGATGAAGAAGAAGTTGTCAATTTCGCAATGCTTGCAGAAGTATTTGGATTATATTCCACAACAGATCCTTCAAGTTTTGAAGAAGCTGTGCTAGAAGAAAGATGGAGAGAAGCCATGGATCGTGAGATCGAATCAATTGAGAAGAATGAAACATGGGAGTTATGCACATTGCCGCAAGGAGTCACTACAATCGGAGTAAAATGTATCTTTAAAACAAAGCTGAACGAAACTGGAGAAGTAGACAAGTGCAAAGCTAGATTAGTAGCTAAGGGTTATGCACAAAAGTTTGGCATTGACTACACTGAGGTTTTTGCACCAGTTGCAAGATGGGACACTATTCGAACAATTCTAGCAGTAGCAGCTCAGAAGGAGTGGACAGTCTATCAATTAGACGTCAAAAGTGCATTTGTATATGGTGAACTTGAGGAAATAGTATACGTGAATCAGCCACAGGGCTATGAGAAGATTGGTCAAGAATCAAAAGTGTACAAGCTTAAGAAGGCATTATATGGGCTCAATCAGGCTCCACGAGCTTGGTACAGCCGTATTGAAAGGTACTTTCTGAACATGGGATTGGAAAAATGCCCATATGAGCCTACTCTGTTCGTTAAAGCTGACGGAAAAGGGAATATGTTGATCGTTTCGCTATATGTTGACGACATGATCGTAACTGGAAGTGAAGTAAGCGCAGTGGAGGAGTTTAAGGCAGCAATGAAGACAGAGTTTGACATGTCTGATCTTGGTAAGATGAAGTATTTTCTTGGTGTCGAAATCATTCAAGATGACACATGCATTTATATGTGTCAGAGGAAGTATGCACGCGAGATACTTGAAAGGTTCAAAATGGTGGAATGCAATGCCGTAAGAAACCCAATTGTACTGGGTACTAAGTTGGTGAAACACGATTTCAGCGAGAAGGTTGAGGCCAGTCTCTACAAAAAAATGGTGGGATGTTTGATGTATTTGGCGGCAACAAGACCTGATCTTATGTTTGTACTCAGCTTGATCAGCAGGTTCATGGAAGCGCCAAATGTGAGTCATATGGGTGCAGTAAAAAGAGTTTTGCGATACGTACAAGGAACGATCAATCTGGGTGTTCACTATCAGAGAAATGGAAATGGTGCTCTAAAGGCTTATTCTGACAGTGGTTACGCAGGTGATTTGGATACAAGAAAGAACACTTCAGGATACGTATTTGTTTTGAGTAATGCGGCAATATCGTGGTGTTCAAAATGGCAACCAATTGTTAGCCTCTCAACTACAGAGGCTGAATTTGTAGCTGCTGCAAACTGCACTTGTCAAGTCGTCTGGTTGCGAAGGATATTAAGCAGCATTGGACTGATTCAGACTGAAGATGAAAGTACAATCGTGTATTGTGATAATATGTCTACGATCAAGCTATCAAAGAATCCGGTCATGCATAAGAGGAGCAAGCATATCGATGTAAGATTCTATTTTCTCAGAGATCTTTCAAATGATGGGATTGTGAAGATAGTACATTGCAGCCCACAAAAACAACTTGCAGATATCATGACTAAGCCACTAAAGATAGAGATCTTTGAGAAATTACGTGAAGCATTGGATGTTTGTGAAGTTCCATATTTAAACTAAACCGGAGGTCTAGTTTAGGGGAGGAAGTGTTAAGAATAACGAGTCGCAGTTGGAGAGTTTTAAGGAAGAAGAAGTCCAAGTTGAATAAGTATGTTTCTGTTTCATGCAAGTCCGAGTAATACGGACATTTTTCATTTCGTTTTATGTATTTGATTCAGTCTGATGTTAGCTCCGATAACGTAGGAGAGAGCCATTGTAGTGACGTTATAAATAAGGTGTAATCGTATCAATGAAAACACAAGTTCAGAACAGAGTTTCTTGTTCGTTACAAAAAACACAAGTATTCTATATTTAACAATTTTCTTGAAACTTTCACAGATCAAGAAACCTCTTTATGGCGATATTTTCTAGGCTTGAAGAAGGATTCGATCTGAATCAGTGTTCTTGGAGACGGAAGAAAGAGACAGAACTCGCCTGAGAAACAATAAGATAAATCTGTTGAATGTTAATTGGGGTTTTTTTAGTCTCCAGCCCATTTGTTCTTATTGGGCTGATTTATCCTTAGAAACATTAGACTAAACCGTAAATAGCAAGAAAGTGACGTTTATCTTCGGCAAATCAAATGGTGGAAGGAGAAGTTGACTTATTGACTAAATAATCAGATTTGATCTTCATTCATGCGTTGTATCTCTTCGAGTTAATTCGATAATTCAGGTAGGTAAGTATCTATATGAACAGGGATTATTGTTTTACAGAATCATCACTAAGCTTTTTCGATAATGTATAACTAAGCATAACAAATGAGGTTTTTGCTCTTTTAAGGACGCAAAGGCTCCTTCGTTTTGCGGTTGAATCTTTTTTGTTCGGAAGACAATTGGTTTTGGAGATAAGGCACGACGTATTTGACAACATCAAGACTCGACATTCTGATGTGTGCGCCATCTACACTCACAAACTTCACTTTTCCAGCATCATCCAATGTTTTCAGACCGATCCAATCCTCTGTATAGAGCTTTGTCTGTTGAGCAGAGAGAAGAGGGTCGAATTCACCATCCGGGTAAAACCCGAACCAAGATGAATCTTTCGGAACAATAACCTTATCGCCTTCAAACTATTAAACAAAAACAGGATCATCAAGAGCGGATTCAATCGCTAAGTAGAGAGTGGTATTTGAGGATATTGAACCTTGACGAGAACCAAGTTGTGTAAACTAGTGAAACGGTCTTTGTAAGTGGTGTTTCTTTGGTTTGGTATCTCATTGTTAAGCTTAGGTAGATACTTAGACCTTTCCAGATACTTTGTCACTTCCTGAGAAACCAAAAACAAATATTATGTTAACAATCTAATAAAAGCATATTTTTATTCTTCTAAACTAACTAGTTTAAAAGTGAAACATACAGTAGGGATTTTGAGATAACCACTAGGAGCAAGATGATCCTGCAGAGTCATTAAAGATGTTAATTATTCCCTATCGTTAATCCTGAAAGATAGATAGATAGATAGAGAAAAAGATATATTTACTTGAATGAAGTCGCTATAAATATCTGACTTGATCAGCTCATCTGCTATTTCACACCATATTCCAGACTTTACCCCCAAAAAAAGAGGAATCATGTCATTGATTGAATAAAATAAAGTCGTTAAAAAAAAGATAGATTAAGAAAAACTTACACCACACATAGGAACAGAGGAGATTCCAGCATGAGGACCTGCTAAAGATATATAGTTGTAAACCGGAGGTCCACCATCGCAGAACTCAATTAAGCCTCTAGCCACTAGATTCCCCTGTTCCATAATTACGCATCATCATCATCATCATCATTACCCATCAGAAACTGATTTTTCTTGGGTTTTCAAGAAAATATCAAGTACCTGAGATCTTCCCACAATGTTGTATCCTTGACGCAACTCTTTCATTTGCTTCACCTTCTCGCACGCTATCTCCGCTTGTTTCATAAGTGGCATGAACCAAGAATCGACTTCTCCATTTCCAACTTCTCTGTATTCAATACCAAAACAAAACAAAAAACAAATTCATAATCATATGATAAGAGCAAAGAAAGAAGAAGAAGAAGAGAGCGTTGTGTGGATTTACAGGCAAAAACCAGGAGAGCCAGAGAGGTTCGTGAGAAGCTGTGTGAAGTTAGCTTCTTTACCCTCAGAACACGCAGCTGAAATTCCATGAAGCAATATAAACGGAACTGAAACAGAGACTTGAACCAAGGCTAAGAATACAACCGCCACCGCAAGTCCAGAACGCTGCTTCCCCATAGAAAACGCGACTGTTGCGATTGGCGTTTATGTTTATGTTTTTGTTGTCTCCAACTTTTGAGATGGGAATATATGTAGGGAATTCAAAGAGCGTGAAGCGGTTGGGAGTTGCATAAATGTACGGTGAGGATTGGTTTATAGATCTATAGTATCAAATGGACGGTGCCGATTGGTTGCTATCTTTTTGCGATCGCATTAACTCTCTTCTTCCTCCTGATCCTATGTTATCTTCTCGTTGCCTCTTTTAATATGCGTGTATGTGTGTACTTTTAATATACTTTTTTTATTTTAAAATTTTAAAATCAAATATAATTTTACATAAATCAAAATCTAATTAACTTTAAACATGTGTCATAATAACATTAAACTCGTTCAACTGTTTATAATAAAATGATAACAAAAATGTATAGAACAGTGTTTATATTTATCTATTTATTTATATGTTACTACTTTCCATTTATTAATGAAAAATATTGCATATGAAAATGCCTTTAAATAATTTTCAACTACTAACTTTTACATTTAAACGATTTGTGTTTTAACTAAAACTAATCAAATGAAAAAAAAAATGAAAATGGAACTCTAAATAGAAGGAATAAAAAAATTACACAGTAGTAAAGATACCTACATAAGAGCTCTTCATTAATTTGAGTATCTACCACAAAAATAAAGAAAAAAGAAGAATTTAATTGAATGAGAATCTCAATGTTGAGATACTCATCTAAAAGTATCTCAAAAGTAGTTCATTTAAGATGTTTTGGATGAGTATCTCAAAATTTGAAAGATTCATTAATTAAAAACTTTTTTTTAGATATGGTGAAGTTTGGGAACCTGGAAGTGTTCTAAATGTGAAGATAAATGTGAATGTGTGTGTTTTTGTTTGCTTGAGAAAGAAATGTGAATGTGTGTTGAAGGATAATATATAACTGTCATTGTTGGTTACTTATTATGCAAACTTCGTTTACCAATCATATTCATAGATCTTCTGTTGCTCCTCTGTTCCTCCCTATCTCTCTCAGGTATAATATCCTCGACACTTGGGAGGATATATTTACTATTTATAGAATTTAAACTCATTTAAGATAGATATAGTAAATCCAGACTTCAGTCTGGTCCCCTCTTGCCATTTTCAGAGAGTTATTGTATAGTTATTTATTATTGTTTTCTTAAAAAAAAAACTAAACGAAACTAATATTACATTGAAATGCAGAAAGGCCTTCCATCTTGGTTGAAGATTTATTTATTAATAATTATTCTAGTAAAATGTTTACATATCCAACATGGTCAGATTTATAATAATACAGATACACTATAATTCTTTTGTTTCCTAAAATTAATGTGAACCTAAGAGAAACAAATACTTAAATACATTAGATTAATGTGATTTTTTTAGAGAATTCAATGTCAATTTCTAACTCCATTTACCAAAAAGTAAAAATTAAAAATAGCAACCCAGCAATTGTACCTTACATAAAGAATAAAATCTAAAAATTAATTTTTAATTACCTAGCTCCTAAATCTACAATTTATAAATAGAACTCATGCCTTATGCAAATTATAACTACAATTCATAATATTATGAAAATTTATAAACTAAAATTTAGAATTTTGAGCCCGTAGCCTAAACCTACAAAATGTGTAAATCAACAAATAAAATTCGTGGCTTAAGTTAAGTACTGGTCTTCCGAGGCCAGCCATTGACTAATTTAGCTACAGAATGTGAACTAGAGTAAATACCTTGGGCTAGAAGACAACATCTCTGTCAATATCAAATCCATAACCAAACAACTATCTGAAATTGATTACGAGTTTCGAGTACTAATTACTAGCATCGCACAACTCATAAAGTACGGACACATAAATCAGCAGTGTGAACTCAGAGAAGATAAGAGCATCAGCATTGGTGATACTGGGTGAGTCTCTAAAAATAGTAATATTTTAATGATTTTTGTTTAATTTTATTAATTTTAAAAATATTATATTATTAATTAAATATTGAACCAATAATAATATGACATGTGACAGAAAGTCTTGAGACAGTTTCTAAAGTCTCTTTCTATTGAGACGTTCTTAACCAAAAGTTTCTTAATTTTTATTTTTTATTTATTTTTAATTAGATGATACTCTCAAAGTATCACCATTGCACATGCTCTAAGAGTTGCCTTGAGGAGAAACGGGGAACACTAACAAAATCACATCATAATCTCTAAACTCACTTTTGTACCATCAATATAGGTTCTCACTTGAATTTCAAATCTTTTTACATTTTAGGCCAGACGGAATTTTTCAGACAAATACTCACTCCTGCTTCAATAGTGATATTTCGCTACAAACGATATTAAGTTATTGGTGACCCCAATGGGGGATGGGTGCTTTAGAGAGCTTAAGACCGCTTCAACAAGTACTGCGGAGATGCATCGGTTGGTTCTTGTAGAAGCTCTCGCGCAAGTCGCACTGGTCTGTCTTGAAGAAATGCAATGTCGCTGTTTGGTGCTGTTATGAGATGATGGTCTGATCCTTCTTCATCTGTTTCGTCTGAGAGAGAAGATGTAACCGATTCTTCTGATCCATCATTATCATTTATAATGGAGATGAATCAACTGGTTTCATCAGAAAATCAGCAAGTAGAGAAAAGGCGAGATACTTTGCAACAAACTTACCAGAGAACTCGAGAGCTTCGGGATGGCTCACAGATGAGAGCTGTATGCTTTCTGGAAGGATACAATTACAGAATGAACCTAGCGGAATTCAAGAACAAGCATCCATGTAAAGAGGTAACAACAAACAAGAATTAATTAAAGAAATAAGCTGGAATATAGATAAGATAGTTATCTTACCTACTCGAGCCATCCGATTAATCCATCCGGCAATAGGTTTTCCCGTTACCTGTAAGCATACTTCTTCAGTGAAATGGTTACAGTTCTTGGCAAACAAATGGTATATATCCCCGTGATACTTTCTCGAAAGCTTCTCCATGAACGAGCGGAAATCTGAGCGAGACATGCTGGTGGTTCCCAACAAAACTGACCGTCTAAAGATAAAACGTGGACAGCTCCTAGGTTCAACTTCAAATACACCACTGCCAGAGTACTCGTGAGCACCATATCCATATTCGAAACCATGAGCTAGTAGGAGGTGGACATCGGAACGTGAAAACAACTCATGTTAGAAAAACATTTAGCAATGCTAACAGCACCAGCTCCAGCTCCAGAGAAAATATAATTATAACTCATAAGGTAAGTAGTAATTATCAAATGAGAATGTTTCAGACAACCAGACAAGTGCAAACTAGGATTTGAAAAGGTTTCAATTCAAAATTACTCAATATTCATAAACAACCACTTTCTAGTAATAAACAACATTGTCTGAAGAAACCAAGCATTGTCGTCTAATCAATATATCACAACTCGTTGATAAAAACTTGTATCATGGTAAATCTGCTGTCTTCAAAGAGATATGTATGAAAGCAAAGAGGAAGCGACAGTATTCTATGAATTTGCACGATACATAAGGAGAAAGATTTGATTACAGGCCAGGCAACCAGACAAGTGTACACTTAGATTTGAAAAGGTTGACATCCAAGATTCCTCAATATTCGTAAACAACCACTTTCTAAAGTTGTCTGAAGAACCAAGCATTGTCGTCTATGTAGAACCTTATAAAATAGAAATATCAATTTGCAATACAATTAATTTTTGAATTGAAATAAATTATTAAACTCACATATAAATATATATATTTTAATATATATATATACAAAACTTAAAATAGTGATATTGTATGGAAGTATTTATGAAATAGAGAGTTTATATCATATTATTTTATTTGGTTTTTACCACGGAGAGGGTTAGAGTGAAAATGAAGTAAATAGTAGTAATAATAATTTTGAGGGGTAATGAAGAACCGAGTAATTTGTATTATGATGATAATTATCATGAGGATTAGGGAGTTGTAGCACATGATAAGGTTACGACATGGTTACATATACATGATAGGGGTCTAAAATGTCTGATGAAAGAACGGTTAGAAAAAAAGACAATTCTTTGTCGTCGAGTATTCCAACCGCTAACTCAATCAACCTCTTCTTCGCCAGGTGGAATCAACCTTCTCCTAGAAGAATAAGAAATCTATTAATCATTTACATAGTTTTCAGAATTTTTAATAGCTTGGTTGATTGATTCTTTTTTCTTATATTAATTTTCTCTTTTCTCTTATGAGAGGATAAACAATTTTTTGTATGTTTAATTAATAAAAAAATTCACATATCAAAATCCAACTATATATTTTCTTTAATATGATTGATAGATTTCTATTACAGTTAAACTTCTCTAAATGAATATTCTTGGAACCATAAAAAATTATTTGTTTAGCAAAATTATTTATTTATCAATAAATGAATATATTGTTTATTTATTTATTGATAAATGAATTTTTATTTATTTAGATAGTATTTTTATATATCTAGAAGTTTTAACAAAAATATAAATTAAAAATGATTTTTTTATTTATTTAGATAGTATTTTTATATATCTAGAGGTTTGAAAAAAAATACAAACTAGAAAAATGAAGTTTTTTTAAACTTAAAAAAATGAAGTTTTCTATAGCTATAAAAAAAAAATTTCTAGAACTATAAAAAAGAAGTTTTCTAAATTGATGTAAAATTTGAAAAAGAAAAGAAATTTTATAGTTATTAAGATTCAATGTAACTTATATAAACACAAGTTTTGATTATTCATTTATATTTACATAGGGTCTTTAATTTTTTTTAAAAATTATTCATTAATGCATTTAATGAGATTATTCATTTAGCTCATGAGTCCATGTTAAGACTAGAAAAAATTATTCATTTGTCGAGGTTATTCATTTATCGAACATTCATTTATCGAGGTTTAATTGTATTCACACATTTTAATACATAATATATATTGTATATTTATATACTCTAAACCATATATTCATCTGCATAATATAATTTTATGAAAATGTTATTTAATGTTAAAAGAATAAAATCATTATATAGTACTTCAATATTTCGTAATCAAAATCGATTTATCACAGTTTCATCTATAATATATTGGAACTATAAACTATTTTGTAAACTTGAACTAATTTTGAACGGACAATTTATTTTTATAATTAAACGTTAATATAATAAACATAGATCGTCGGAGCTGAAAGCGTTGAGATCGAGAAACCTCTTGGCGACCTGTCTCTAAAAAAAAACCAACTGAGTCAACTTGTTTCTAACCGTAGCCGTTTCAACAACTGAGTGCACCGAGTCCTGCCGCAAATTCAGTAACAACCTCCAGAATGATCTTTGGTATTCCTGTGAACAAACAATAATCAATTAAAAATGTTAAAACATGATCGAAAAAGTTTAGAGAAAATATTGGTGGATAAGGTAGGAGCACGACTTTGTTTACAATTTTGTGGAAATAGAGCACATAATAGAGAACAATACGAGAAACACGACTTAAAGAGATTATATTTGTACATGAAGCAATCATGGAAAGATTAGGCTTGTATATAGATCTAAAGATAATGAAGATAACAATTCGCATATATAGGAACTAAATGGAAAGAAATTTGTATTGTTATTGGATGACATACAAAGGGAAGTGGATCTTAAAGAGCTTAGAGTTCCAACCAGAGGGAATGCCAAACTTTTTGCTCGAATAGTGTACCATCTTGCAACTGGTGCAAAAACCTCAGTGTAGTCAATGCCAAACTTTTGTTCATAACCCTTAGCTACTAATCTAGCTTTGCACTTGTCTACTTCTCCAGTTTCGTTCAGATTCGTTTTAAAGATTCATTTTACTCCGATTGTAGTGACTCCTTGCGGCAATGTGCATAACTCCCATGTTTCATTCTTCTCAATTGATTCGATCTCACGATCCATGACTTCTCTCCATCTTTCTTCTAGCACAGCTTCTTCAAAACTTGAAGGATCTGTTGTGGAATATAATCCAAATACTTCTGCAAGCATTGCGAAATTGACAACTTCTTCTTCATCTTCTAAAAGTCCTTCCCCACTTTCGTATGCTTGCATCCATCCTGGAACTCTTCTTTGTCTTCTTTCTAAACACGCTTGAGTAGGTTCTCTTATCTCCTCATTTGGTTGCTCAATTCCATCAACAGTATTTTGATCATTTTCTCCTTTTGTTTCTTCTTTAATCTCCTCAAGTGTAATTGCTTCATCCGTTTTCTCACTGCTCCATTCCCATTCAGCATCTTCTTCAAACGTTACATCTCGGCTGGTGATGATTTTGTTTCCAACCGGATCATATAGCCTATAAGCTTTGGATTCTTCACTTACTCCAAACATAATATACTTGATGCTCTTGTCATCGAGTTTCTTTCTTTTCTCCTTTGGAATGTGAGCATGTGCAATGCATCCAAGTAGTTTGAAATGAGCAACAGACGGTTTCTAACCACTCCATCTTGTTGCTTCTGCCCAAAATTTCTTCGGCAGTTTCTTTCCAGTTAGCATGCTTCTAACCATATTGAGCATTGTCATGTTCTTTCTCTCAGCAACACCGTTTTGCTGTGGTGTATATGCCGCTGTGAGTTGCCGTTGAATGCCAAGACTGACACACAGTTCTTTGAACTCGCTTGAATTGTATTCCCCTCCTCTGTCTGTTCTTAGGCACTTAATCAACATCCCAGTCTCTCGTTCGACAAGAGCTTTAAACCTTTTGAATGCTTCAGTTGCTTCTGACTTTTCTGATAGCAGATCAATCCAACACTTTCGCGAGTAATCATCAATGAATGTGATTATATACCTCTTTTGGCTGCTGGACTCAGGTGTGATTGGACCACACAAATCAAAATGGATTAGCTGTAACTTCTCCGTTGCTCTCCATTTACTCTTCTTGGGAATGTCTACTCATTGTTGCTTCCCAATCAGGCAGTCTTCGCAGAGCTTACTGGGGATTTTAATTTCAGGTAATCCTCTCACCATATTGTTGTTCTTAAGTGTTAGTAACCCCTTGTAACTTAAGTGACCATACCGGCAATGCCATAAGAGTGAGGTTTCCTCTGTTGACGTTTTAAAGCATGTCTGTTCTTGTGGCATTGTTTTTGTTGTGATCAAGAACATTCTGTTGGATGTCATCACAGTTTCCATGATCATTCCTCTTGAAGGATGAAATAACTTGCAGGTTTTGTTCTGCAACAGAAATGAGAACCCCTTCTCCAACAATTGTCCCATGCTGATTAGATTGTTTTTCAACTCGGGGATGTAGTACACATTAGTGATAATGTGTGAGACACCACCTACTTACATTCTCACGTTACCTCTCCCCATAACCGCCATTTTTGAGTTGTCTCCAAGTTTGATGTGATGCTTATATGTTTCGTCTAAGTCGCTGAACCATTCTCTCTTCCCACAAATGTGATTGCTACACCCAGAGTCAAGAAACCATGTTTTTTCTTTCCTCTCTTCCTCTACATACGCCATGAGAACCATCTCCTGTGATTCATCGAGGTCAGGGTAGTGAGCATTATTCTCTTGGCTTGAGCATTCATATTGAAAATGCCCAAGTTTGTGGCACTTAAAAAACTCAATGAGTGACTTGTCAACTGCTCCCCTGATATATCCTCTTCCTCTTCCACTTCGGCCTCTATTCATTCCTCGAAAACCTCCTCTGCCTCTAGCCCATTGTTGTTCTCTTGTTTTCTCGTACGCGTTCATCACCTGTTCATCATTCTCTTTCTTTTCGAACTTCTGTTCGTGTACGAGCAGGGAACTCTGCAGTTCATCAATGGAGAGGTCTTTGATGTCTTTTGATTCTTTGATAGCACATACAATGTATGTAAATCGATCAGATAGAGTCCTCAACACCTTCTCCACCACTTTTGAGTCTGTCATGTCCTCCCCGAGATTCCTCATGTCGTTGGCTACAAGCATCACCCTTGAAAAGTACTCGGTTATGCTTTCTCCATTTCTCATTTCAAGAACTTCAAACTCTCTCCGCATTCGATGAAGTTGAGCACTTTGCACACGTTCGTTTCCCTGAAACTTAGCTTTCATCGAATCTCACAGTTCCTTGGAGGTGTTCTTCTGTAGAATTTGTTTCAGGATGGTTTTGTCAATGGCCGCGAATAAGTAATTCTTCACTTTAAGATCTTTTAGCTTCATCTCCGACAGTTCCGATCGTTGCTGCCTGTTGAGTAC